>OW052231.1:19816329-21066329 GCA_932527175.1 Operophtera brumata
CTATATACATATATGCGACTGTTGGGTGTTATGTAAAAAAAATGCCAAAGAGCTCCTTTAGGTACATACTTGCAAAATTCTACAAATATCTACCTACGAGGTACTATGCTTCGTTTATTTGTTTAAAAAGAAAGTTAAATAAAAGCTTGTAAAATAAATAGAAGCTTATCCCCTAACCCTTCAAATCCCCACATTACCCATACAAAATGGTTATAAAATTGGAAGAGACAATTCCATCTAGCAGATCATGCATGCAAGACTGCACGAGTGATCTATATCTCCCTTCTCGACTCGGCCTGATAATAAGAACATTGTCTTCAGCATTGTCTATTCTTTCCCGATTGGGCACAGCGGCACAGAATAAATATTAGTAAACAGCGGGCCTAATACAGGTTTGTAATTTGGAACCACTCGGAAAAGTGGAAATGTCGTTTTTTATGCAGAAAATGATTTGGTCGAAGCTATAAGGTATGATCCGAGAGTCTGCCTATGAACCTGCTTACGGAATTCACTCTCGCGCCTTGAACAGTGCCCAATCAGTAGAGAATAGTCATAAGACAGATATAGCTATAAGAAATCTACTAATCCTTGTAATTTATAAAAATACATTTATTTACAGAAAGAATAATATAAGGTATGTACAAAATACATATGAAACAGTTGTGCCACCTGAAGACCGCTGCAAGCGATCTAAAGGTAGCTCAACTGATCCAAATCACTACCAGACGGAAGCGTCCCTAAGATGCTGGCTGCATTGCCACGCTGAATGGCAATACTAATGCGTTGAGCCAGATAAGAGCCAGCTCTCGGGTCACGCGTCGCTTCGACCAGATGCCCTGAAAGAATTTTGAAAACGCGAAGGGCCCCGGAACCCCACGGACCCAGAGTCTCGACCCCGAAAGGTTCAAATAAGTAAGCTCTGTCGAGACTTGCATATTTGCGTCTTTTGAGGTCCTCAGCGGAATCTGCCGCCGCACCGGCCCTAACTGATGTCCCGGACAGATGAGATGGCGCAAGGGTATCAACGCATGTAGCGTCCCACACCAAAGGCCTACCCTTCTCCCACGGAACAAGAGTCATGCCGTCAGGCCGCTTACCATCGTCACGTAACAGACCATTCGGTTCTAGAATAGCTGGAATGTTAACGCTGGTAAGGGCCCGGCGAATGATATCATTAAGGCTAGCGTGGCGGGAAATCCTACCGGCAGCCCTGGTGCACGATAATCCGTGGTGACCAAGCTGATCAACAGCAGTACCGCACTGGCAGTGATGAGGGGCACAGCACCCTACACCCAACCGTAAAGAAGTTGCAATACGGAAAGAAACTGGATCCATTAAAGTACCAGTATTGTGTGATGGAAGTGCTTGCAACCAAAACCCTGACTCCCATTTGGAAACGGCCAGGAGACGAGCACGATCTGTGGAGCTTGAGCACGTTTGTAACAGACAATTCCGCGTCAGCTCGCACAGAGGCCCGTCCCATTGCCGTTGAGACGAAAGAGATTTGGGGGGAGTAGTATTGGGGCAAGCACTATGCCAAGCATTTCGAGCCTCGTCTAAGTATGAAATTTTGAGAGTGTTGCCAGAAAGAGCCACAAGAGAAGGAGATAGAATTTTATTAACCAAAGAACAAGTGCTATAGACGGAAGACAAGAACGCTGGTAGGGCTACACTTGAAATTTTACGAATACCTAAGCCTCCTAATTTAACAGGCAAGGAGGCTTGCGACCACGCCCTGTAATTTATTGTGTCTAGGTGTTGTAGTAAGTACTCAACAGGCCACGACACAGGTAATTCTAGTGCAAGATCACGACTACGTGTGTGATTGTTGGGTGGTGTAGGTATCGTATCGTATTTTGTGTAGCAAGAGAAGTTTCTCCAACGCTCTTTCTTGGGGACCAATCCCGCATTGCCATCGGCAATCTTGGCTTGCAGTCCAGGCATTGATAACGTGGTAGCTGTTGAGGCATCCAAACAAATCTGTAAGGGATTTTTATTTCAAAGGATGGAGTAAGTTTATTGGCAGATAATTACTTAAATAAAGGAAGCCTCTCCGAGGTTCACGGAACTTTCACCCCACTGGTTCTATCACTATAGGTTACAAGGCTCTTTAGCCCACCCAGGGTGACCAAGGAAGAACCAGTTACTACGATTGAAGTTGTCTGACTCTTGCAAGATCAAATCAAATGGCGCCTTCCTTATTATCAAGAGCAACGAGTATTAAGCTTTGCGAAAGAGAACAGTGGCTCATATCATTTAGAAACCTAACATGAGAAAAAAAGGTACAGAAAAATGTCATGTAATGTAGAAGTTTCAAGCAAAGCCACGGAAAAAACCAGTCTACGAATAATTTCCCCGAATTCGATAAAACTCTAAAAACTCTGAAAACTCTAAACAGCTTTTTACGCTTTTCAATTGAACGTCCCCTTTTTTGGAGATTTATCCGATATTGAGGGATCTGCTAAGGATTGAGGGTAGACAGATAAATGTCATGTCTTATTTGGGATAAAGACTGATGGACAGGAAAGGGTGGAGGTATTTAAATGTGTTTTACCTGAAGGCTTTCTATGAAAGAATGTACAATACCATACATTTATTTATCTTTCGACAAGTCGCATGTTCATGGTTATGTGAACAAAAAATGCGATGTGGATAAATGTCATATAAAACTCAAGAATCAGGTAAATATCCCGTTTCTAGTGAAAAGTAACGGCAATGGTGTTTCTCATAATATAATTATTGGTTTCCTGACGAATCTGCTTTTAAAGAGTTACCCTTTAATATACTAATCCTTACTAATAAATGGTACCTAAAATTTAAATAAATGATGATTGAGGGCTGATGTTTGTAGTGCTTTTACGCAAAAACGACTAGGACAATTTTGATGAAAGTCGGTAAACGGATATATTAAAAACTGGATTAAAACTTCGAATAGGTACCTACTTTTTATCCTGAAATTCAGTTCCTCGGGAGAATAAATTGGCTGACCGCTAGTGAGTCATAAACTGAGAAGTGAATCTGATTGGGGAGTTGTCTTTTGTTAGGTATCCGGAAACTACGTTAGTGCAGCTTAGGTTTATGAAAAAAGATACTTAGTTAGAGTACTACACAGTATTATCCAAAACTTAAGTGCATAGGTTTATAATACGTATAAGGTACTTAGATACTTTTCTTTGTGTAAATCCATTGTCTGCCCGTAACCGCACATATCCTACGCATCGGAAACAAATAGGGAAAGACTTCTCCCTAATGCACCAGTATTTATGTGAGGATTAAGTTGCCGCTGCGACTGGTTTACGGACATGTTTATGGCTGTTTGCATTCTGAGATTAATGTACTTTACTTACTTCGGTAACAAAAGTTTGTAATCCATCCAGTTCGTTCTGGAACAGGTCCCCAAACGCGCTAATTTTGTACGTTATTACCAAAACAAACTCAGAACCGTTCATGTTATTCCGTACGTCTGGAACACAGGTCTGGATTGAGGGAGCTTGCTTGAATTGAGCTGTAATTTTAGGTCATGCAAGGATCCCTCCATTCAGACTTACGAAATAACGTGAACGATTCTGGCGTTGTTTTGGTAATAACGTATAAAATAAGCAGATTGTGGCCCAGTCCCCCGATTCCCTAATTTTTTCAACTCTATAGTGACCAACTGATGGTACCTAGTTTAGTTTTTCACTGACTCTAATGGGTAACCGAACTTTTGTTATTATTTGCGATCACGTATCAGAAAATTTGCACCGAGCTTTGGCTCAGTCACTTTCATCAATTGGTTGCTTTAAAATCCAAAACTCTATGGTCGAGAGTTATTACGGGACTAAGATGAGTAGGTATTATGTTAGTCTCACGGTTAGTCTAAGCATTTTCACCTTATTTTAGGCTTATATAGTTTATTACATACGTTTTTGTTTGATTTACATACGCCTTAAGGATTTTTGTGAAGTTTGGTGTTTCTTGTAATATGTAATTTAGCAGCATTTTTGTAGAGTTAAGAACATGAACTACTTAGCCGGCATCGACAAGATATCGCTGGGGTCCCGGATCACCTCCACCTCGTTTCGTGACCGTTCCACCTCAGCTGCAGCGAGTTTAGCGCTCCAGCCATTTTAGTACCTACCTACAAGGAACATCTTGTGCTTCTCAATAGTTTTAACCACAGAGCTATCTATTTTGTATCTATGTATATTTTGTGATAAGTTTAGTACTACCAATTTAAGTACTTATACTTACGCAATCATGGAATAGATGAATATAGAATGTATATTTGCAGATCATGCATACAATTTTTCCTCAGCGAGAACCGAACCTGTTATTTCATGCGTCTTAGCCGGCAACTTGCCCGCTGCACTGAGGTTGTTAAACCTAAACCTGACCTGAAACCAGAGAAGTTCAAACTGATTAAAGGCTCCAATAAACTAAAGCACAAGCAAACAAGATACTTAGAGAACCTAGTGCTCTAATGTTTTGGTACAAGTGTCATACAAGCGCTTAGAAATGATAACCCAGCCTCGGTCGTGGTGGGATTACAACCGCTGGCAGACAGCCAACTAACACAAGTGTTCTACATGAACTTAGGTTACTTACACAGTGGCCGAATGTAATAATGTGGAAAGGTTTGTAGAATGTGCCTAGAGTAGATGAGGTTTTAAACTTAGTGATGTGTAGAAATAAAACAAATATTCTATGTAGGTACTTACATGAATTGGTTACTTTGGCGTCTTAGATTGAAATACAAACGAGAACCAACAATTAAGTTTATTTTACTGAAAATGCAAGGACGGTTTAATCCAAAAATAGATGGTTTTTGGAGTTAACTCCTTATTTATATTTCAAATAAAGCCCACGGTACGCAAATAGATGGGGGAATAAAATCGAGAGTTAACAAAACGTGAAGTTTGTGATGTTTTCCATCTGCGCAACATATTCGCTTCTTATACTGAACCAGTATAAGATGTAGTACTTAGTAGAGCTTTTTTGTGAAGTTCGTCCGGGGAAGTACTTCCACCATAACTATTTCTGCCACAAAGCAGTAGTGCTTGCATTGCTGTGTTCCGGTTTGAAGGGCCGGTGAAATTACAGGCACATGAGACTTTTCATCTTTATGTCTCAGGGTGGCGGGCGCAGTGCAATGCTGCATAGGGCGCGTCCTAGGTGGACGTGACCTATATGGTAGTACACTGTTTATGAACAGTACCCTCTGCCTATGGGCAGAGGGTACCGCTTAACATCAGGATCCGTCACTCCAAGTTGTAAAAAAAAACACTAGACGCGTCGGAGTTGACACTTTTTGTTTGTTTTTCACAAAAAACTTCTGAAAAGACGTTACTAACTAACAATACTGCGATGCTAACAATTAGTTTTCGATAAAAACGGGGTTGCTAGTATCATAGCATAGCAGATATTGTATCATATAAAGTCCCAGATACATTTTCAATGCTCTCTGATGGTTATGTAGAGTAGAGCGCAAGATCTGTGAATTTTTCTGAATGAAAAAAACGATACATATTTGTTAATTCTTTTGCCTTTGCGAACCTTTGATCAGCTTGCAAACATGAAGGGAGTAACCAGGAGTAACCAATTCACGCTGCTGACTGTATATACCGTCTAATAATACCTACAGGAAGAGTTTTATCCTCATTGGTTCAACATTTGAATAAATAAGTAGCCCTGCTTTGCTAGCGCTCTCTGAAAACCACAACAAAAGGAGTTCGTACAATAATAGTTCGTTAAGTCGAAACAGAAACACCCCGGGTTAGCAACGCCTGCTAAAGCTAGTAATCAGACTGCTAAAGTGTGCTGAAGTTAACAATCAGCTGCTAAACTAGCAAACTCGGAACAATCAGCGGAGTCAAAGAGATAAGGACCGTTACTAGCAGATGTTTGTTGTAAAGAAACTTTTG
Source organism: Operophtera brumata (assembly GCA_932527175.1). Taxonomy (NCBI): domain Eukaryota; kingdom Metazoa; phylum Arthropoda; class Insecta; order Lepidoptera; family Geometridae; genus Operophtera; species Operophtera brumata. The sequence goes on from OW052231.1 coordinate 19,822,233, forward strand.
GTTGTGATATTATCTACAATCTGGAGCAGAATACAGTTCCCTTAGTTTTGTTCTGTGAATTGTATATGAGGTATCTTGAATACAATTCATTTAGATACTACCTAGCTACCAACTTACCATGAAACTTTTCGAGAAAATAGGACTACTAATGTCATAGACATATGTTTTTAAATCTATAGGTAATATTGAATAATCTTATGTATTTTATTTTTAGTAGTGAAGGTTTTTTTTGTTTTACCGTGGTGTGTCAGGTCTACGAATATACACCCCGTCTCCTCACGTGGATATCGTAAAAGACTAAGGAATTTCACCCGGAAATGGGAAGCAGCTACCTGAGTACTCATCACCAATACAGCGATCACCAATCCGCCTGCCTAGCGGCAGCCCAGCAGTAAGGTGATGATGATGATGAATTGTGAATGAAGGATTTTACTGGAAGCCGGCAGTTTATAAAACATTCTTACTTTGAGTACCTACCTACACGCGGACAGTGCGCCGTTGGGAAATTGGTAGGTTAGTCTGATTAGTTCTAGTTACAGGTCTAGCGCTTAACTGAGTCAGTCCTTTAGGTATGGGAGTGGTACGGAGGGGGGGGGGGGGGGGTTTCTCAAATTATCAGATGACATGAAGCCACGCTTCATTTTGACATGACTAAAACATCCCTCGCGTACTCAGGTAACTCAGGTACCTGTACCAGGTACTCAGACTGACTCAGGTAAGCGCTAGACCTTTCGTTTATATTTTTTACAGAAAAGTCGTAGCACTGCCGTAGCACTTTGCTTAAGACTTGACAGATCTATCTTAAGCTACCTAGGTATTTATTTCATTTGGTTAAGATAGTAAGCAATGGGCAGGCCGCTATCGGCCTTGTACGAAACCGAAGCTTCGTAACCAGTAGCGATCGACATTTCGTCCTTGTACGAAACCAGTTAATAATATAAAACCATCAGAGTTTTGACTAATTGTTTTTTGCAAATCAAAGAAGAGATGAAATCCCCTGAAGGAAATGAAAGAAAGAAAAATTTATCTCATGTTTTATAACTGGTTGGAAATAAAGGTTCTCAAGCAGCGAACACATACCGCACGGCGCGGTGTTGGAACAACAATCTCTCGATGGACCGAAGACATTATAAGGCTCGCATGAAATCGGTGGATGGAGGAGGTTCATGGCCATTCGTCGAGGGGAAGGCCTATGCCTAGCAGTGGACTTCTATATGTTGATAATGATGATAGTAGGTATCACAGAATTAAATAATCGAAGTATAAAAACTCAAAGTAAGAGTTAGCCGCGACCATCTTTTGATTACAACATCAATAGCTACAAAAAAACATGGCCGAATCTAATCAACACCGATGTCCGATGAGTCTAATTAGGGACGCTGCGCTCGCCAGAATGACTGGCCATATTAGACCACAGTTAGACCACCCGGAAGCAATCCGCAAGCTGTGTCCGCCCGCTCAACTTCAAACAAAAAAAGGAAAGGGCTCAGTGTGCCCAAGCCGTAGATTTTTCGTTATTTCCTACGTAATTTCCTTATGTGCGTTGCATCAAATTTTTTGCCCTGGCTGCCAAACCAGGTTACAGACGAATAAGACGTTATGTAAAATTTTTGAGTCGTTGCGTTACAAGCTCACTCAGTACTAGTCATGGTTACAAACTTGATGTTAGTACAGTAATTACTTGAGGATGTAATCTAAATAAACCATAGACTATAAACACGATTGGTGAAACATTTCTCGAAAGCTTTATTTTTTTAAATTGGCCCTCCTTATTCCCGTTATAGGTCCCTCCTTCGATTAGAGAAAATATTAAGCGTAAATATACTATTCAGTAGGTAATCACATTACTTAGATTAATTATAGATAATTTATTTTTATATTTGCTACTTATATTTACTTTATATTTTATATATGCAAAACGAAGTTTTACCATTTGTCCCTCGTCAGTTACTTCCGAGCGGCAGAAATCTATACCCTTCTATCCTCATCTATTCCCGGGTTGAAGTGAGTAAGAACCTCGGAGCAACCTTCTTCTGTGGTAAAAACGCTGTCACTGTCTTGCAGCTATTGTTTTCTTGATAGACTCCGCCCATTCGATATTTAAACATATCGCCTTAAAAAGTCGATATCTTGCAGAAATCTATATATACCCTTCTATCCTCATCTATTCCCGGGTTCAAGTGAGTAAGAACCTCGGAGCAACCTTCTTCTGTGGTAAAAACGCTGTCACTGTCTTGCAGCTATTGTTTTCTTGATAGACTCCGCCCATTCGATATTTAAACATATCGCCTTAAAAGTCGATATCTTTTTTTAGCTGATTGTGAATTTTTATAAGCATTTATAAGGAAGACCGAAGATAGATACAAAAAAACAATCATAGAACCGTTGTTTTAGTCATCCGTGTACAAGGGACGGACCAGCTTTTTAACGTTTTTGAAAATAAATACCTACATCCACCAGACAAAGAAGCTAATACCACAGATAAAATATTACTATACTAGTACTAATACTGTCTGGCCATTTCCCTTACGTCAAACCCATTACACACATGAGCACAGCCAACGTACTCGTAATTAGTTCATCCTAAACAAATGCTCGTTATGACTATACTGCGAGGGGGTGAGCAGAGCAAATCCCTGAAAAATGACAGCCATATTTTACGTTGCGAGGGCGTAGCGACGCTACCGCTAACAGGCTTATTCAAGTTTTGATCTAATTTGCAAATAAGTAGGTAGGTAGGCTTGGTACACTGCTAGCTGGTAAAATGTGTAAAGCTGAATTCATTTTTTTTTTCTTTGTTTAACGGCTTTTGAACTTATTGTTCATGTCAGCCCGTATTAACAAACACAAATAAACTTCTAAAGGTAAATATGAAAAAAAGGAAAAAAAAAATAGTTACCAAAAAAAAAAAACTTAAATAACAATCCAATAAAACTAATCAACCGTAAGCACTAACCTATAAATAATTTTGGCTTCATTTGAATTTGGAGAAGATAAAATACTTAGAAACACTCCAATGTCAACAATGTTGATACCTATTTCTAATAGTACTCTCTGCCGTTCAACTTGGTTCCGGACACATTCCATTATGACATGGTACACGGATTCATATTGCTGTGTCCTTCGACCAAAGCGAAGGTTGTGTCAGGGTGTGTCGTGGCCCAGAACGCAATCGGTTACGTTTATTACCTATGACTAGATTCAAATTAGTAGGTTCACGCGCCACAACACAACACAACCTTTAGCCTTTAAAAGTCCACTGCTCCCCCTCCTCGAGGCACGCACGACCTCTCCCTCCTCGAGGCAAGACCTCCCCTATACAACGCTACGACGACTGGTCTTGAGCCATCTCCACCCACTTCCTAAAACTTTTAAAATGATGACCGTCCATTGTGGAGGGTTCTTACACTACGTCGTCCGGTTCATGGTCGCCGCTGGAGAACCTTAGTTTAACAATGGTTGTTTGGTCTAGGAGCTTTATGGCCTGATAATTGCCCTCCAACTTGTAGTTCTGAGAGCTATGTCGCAGTAGTCTTAGTTCTTCTAAATATTTCCTCGTTTCGGATGTTAATGAATATGCTATGCCGCACAACTGGCTTAGTTTTACTTTTCTATCACTCATCTATTCATTAGAACGTTCCAGCTATCTAGGCTTATTAAATAAAACTAGTCTAGGGTCCTAGAATCTCTGCTCTAGACTTGTTATTTTATTCATCGCTTTGGATTCAGCGTTAGAACTATGAAGATACGAGGTCACTCATACTTTTTTTTTTTCACCAGAGTCCAGCTCTACCTCATACGAAACGACGACGACGACTCATGCTTTTCGAGTTTAGTGTTTTTTTTTTTTATAGAACTTGTAATGGCAGATCATGTAGACGTTAAGTAGTACCCTCTGCCTATGAACAGTGCATTATTACATAGGTCACATCCACCTAGGACACATCTGCACTGCCATGCACTGCACCACCCTGAGACATAAAGATAAAAAGTCTCATGCGCCTGTAATTTCACCGGCAACCATACCCTTCAAACCGGAACACAGCAATGCGAGCACTATTGCTTTGCGGCAGAAATAGGTATGTTGGTAGTACTTCCCCGTACGAACTCTTTCACAAAAAAGCTCTACTACTAGGTACTAAAGTTGCGGTTTTGTCCGATTTCGATGGGTTTTTATTTTAACTTATCGTTTCTGTAATGTGGTGTCCTAATTGTAGAGCACGTTTCTAGAGAACAAAGCTCAGAAAAATCAAAGTTCTTTCATAATTGAACCTTTTTTAATTTATAATGTACCTATCTACAACTTAGAAAGACGTAACAAGCACCTGATGTTAAATCCTTGCGTGAGCCCAATGTTTGGTTCCGCAAGTGTACAATTACTGGAGGCATTATTTCATATTAACTTTGTGTTTCAGTCAGATGTAATCAATTACCTAATTAAAATTAAGTTTGTTGTTTGTTAGCGAATTTAATTATACACATTTGACTGAAATGTCTGTAAAATAGGCAAACGAACAACTTAGAATGAAAGTTCTCTTGCGAAAAATGTAAAAATTAAAAAGGTGACATTATTTTATAGGCTTTTTGAAGTTTTCCTACTCCTTAGGAATCGATTTTCCTATACGGCTTACGGTTCGCAAATAGATCGGGTCGGGAGTAAAGTCAAGCGTTAACCAAAGTGATATCGTTACGTTTTCCCTCTGCGCAACATAGTCGCGCATCTTATACCTACCTACTAAACTGGACTGGAGTAAACTCCAGTCGCTAGTCGGAGCTGACACACACCATTTTGTATCACACTGTAGGTAGGTATAGACAACACACCTTGCTGTTATTCCTGCCGTGTTATTAATGACGGTAAATAACACGTTTTTTTATTCTTCAAATTTTTCTAAAATTATGGTCAGCCGCTAAACCGGCGCTAAGTTATATATATATATATATATACCCTTACACAATAACGAGGATATAGTTTAACATCATTATTAAAACCTACCCTCCCTAAACGTAAAAGTCCACAGACGACAATAAAATGAAAAATATAGCTATAAAGCTCTATGCCACGTGCCGAGGCTCACCGGGTAAATCCAATTTTTAATAAACTCTGGTTTACTACAAATAGCAAGGGGAGCTGGTATATGTTAAATATTTACCTACCTACCTAGTTATGCGTGCACTCCCAATGTGGCGACATGGATTACGATTTAATTTAGGTAGAGTTTCGATAACGAGCCTGCTGCCTTCCTACTTACCTCTAACTCGTCGAGATCGTAAAGTACGCTACGTATTATACATCGTAGCTGTTCTGTTCTCATAAAAATATGCTACTTACTACGTAGCGCAACCAATACGTCTACGCACCGGTCTACGCGGTCTGCTACGGTAACATGACCTGCCAAGCGGCCCTCTAAGCATTACCGTAAACGTCAAGCAAAGTATTACTGGCCCTTCGCTACGACATAATATCTTTGTTAAAAACAGAATGGAGTGGAGGGGCGACCCATGTAAAATACCGAATGGGTGGAGTCTAGCAAGAAAACAATAGCTGCAAGAAAGTTTCATCGCTATTGCTCACTTGAACCCGGGAAGAGATGAGGTATAGATTTATTCATCTCGGAAGTAACTGACGTATGCGACAAATGATAAAACTACTTTTTGCTTCTAAAGTAGCAAATATAACAAATAAATTAAGTATCTGCTATTAATCTAAGTAATGTGATTACCTACTGAATAGTATACTTTACGCTTAATATTTTCTCTAGTCGAAGGAGGAACCTAAAACGGCTTTTAGCAGGGCCAATTTAAAAAAATAAAGCTATCGATTAAAGTTTCACCATTGGTGTTTCTTGTATATGATTTATTTAGTCATCCTCAAGTAATTACCGTATTAACATCAAGTTAATACCCTGAGTGAGCATGTAACGCAACAACTCCAAAATTTTAACATAATTATCGTCTTAACCCATACCACACCATGTTACGAGAGTTCCGTTGTCTAAGATCCGCCTCCATCATCAGATCGACTCGCTGTTACCATAATAATGTCGCTATCAGAACTAGACAAATAGGTATGCAAAATTTCAATACATCCGGGTATTAGGAACTGTGTCAAAATCATTGAGTTATTATGTAGGTACCTATTAGGTAACTAGCAGAGAAGACAGACAACAAACATCAAATAACTGCATGCTCCACACGCGAAGGTGGACCGAGCGGGTGAAGCAGAATAGTAAAACAATGGTGCGGTATAGACCTACGTAGGTACGCTGCGTCAAAGACTGTTAATAGTCAAAGGCCGGGGGTCAAAGGGGGTGTAATTAAGACTGTTTAATAGAAATCTTTGGACAGCGTAGGTTATGAAATGTGTGCTCTAGTAGGTACATACTAGGTATCTAACCTAATAGTCAAAATCGTTTTGCAGATATTTCAACCAAACAAAGATACCTACATAGGTACAAGGCCAGTTAAAAATATAAAATAAGTAGGTAGGTACTCAGGTAAGTATCCAGATACAAACAAACAAGTAGGTAAAATTCCCAGAAATAATAATCCCTAAATCCTGCTAAATATCTCCATTACCAAAATTATTTTCGCGCGCCCGCGGATGCTGCCAGCGCGCAAACCAAATTGCCCCATTTCAGTCTGTATTTGCATAGATTCACGTAATCTGACCCCGAGTTATCATCCTCAGCCGAGCCTCTAATTGTTATGATCGTGGCTGCTCGCTGCTATTTTTAATTGCCCTTATAATTGCAGGCTCTTTAACCGTCAAAATGGTGGAAAGTTACGATGAATTTTGCCCTGAACTTAAGATAAGAAAGACTTCATATTTGCGCTCACATTTTTTTTTTATTACATTGTAATGACGGAACTAGCAGATGGCCCTACTGATGTTAAGCGGTAACCTCTGCCTTTAACAATGCATCACCTCATAGGTCACATCCACCTAGGACGCACCCTATGTGGCATTGCACTGCGCCCGCCACCCTGAGACATAAAGATGAAAAGTCTCATGTGCCTGTAACTTCACCGGCAACCATACCCTTCAAACCGGAACACAGCAATGCGAGCACTACTACTTCGCGGCAGAAATAGGTATGGTGGCAGTACTTCCCCGGACGATCTCTTTCACAAAAAAGCTCTATTACTACTACTAATTAGTTCTGGGTAAGCAAACAAATTTTGGTGTTTTGTAGGAACAACTATTTCGATAATATTGTGCATATCTACTATATATCTCACCCTCATCTATCGATCTTATAACTGCTCCAAAGCGTCTTGAACGTATCTGGGTCTCTTCAAGGCAAAAGTGAACAGGTGCCTTTTATTGTAGACCTTTGTGACCGAGTAGCATAGACAAAATATCCAGCAGAAACCTACCTATGTTGTGCCCTGTGCTCCATCATCGGCCGCATCGTCACTTACCAACGCAGGGCAGGGCCTAGTCCATAAATGCAACAAGCAACTACACGGGCGTGTGGTGTAGGTACACTACACGGATTTTTACAAGGTTTTTTTCACTTGCAATGTATGTTTGTCTGGGTGGAATCTTGCCACTGAATTTTAGAGCAGTTATCCTCAACCGATTGAGCTGAAATTTGGCATAGGCACAAGTCAAGTTCCGATGACAATACAATATGATGGTGACAGCGAGCTGATCTGATGATGGAGACGGAAGGTTGATAACGGAACTCCTCGATAGATAATAGTAGACTGGCCGTGTTTAGGCTCATTTTGATCAGCACACGGTTACGATCACTAATTTTATAAAAGCTGGTATTGGAAAATATATTTTTCACAAAAAACTTATTAGTATGGAAATTAAGGTGCACAAGGTGTCCGCTACGGGCGCTTTTTGATTTTTCAAGGTTTTTCCATACTAAAACCGGGCGAATTCATCCTTTTCAAGGTTTTTCCATACTAAAATCTGGCGAATTCATTCTTTCCAGCTGCAGTTCTATCCTGGCATACATTGGTTGGTAGGTACGTACACCAAAAGCCTGGCGGCACATCGCGATAACTATTTGGCACGTCGCTAAATGGGTCACCGTTCCGCATCTTAGTTATGGAGGCAAGCAGATGGGAGACACTTGGCGCCATAGATACAGCATCTACCTACTTACTAACACACTATATGAAAATATTGACATCTGTTTAGGCGATAATAGACCCCAAGGAGCCACACTGTGCATTAAAGGATAATAGACCCCAAGGAGCCACACTGTGCATTAAAGGATAATAGACCCCAAGGAGCCACACTGTGCATTAAAGGATAATAGACCCCAAGGAGCCACACTGTGCATTTTCATCTTCAACTTTCGTCTTCATCTTTCTATTCAACTTTCGTTTGACGCTTTCAATAATTGAATGCGTTAATGAACGCAACACCATAGTTCAGTCGTAGTTTCTTCTTTTTGGAAACATGTGCGACGAGAATATTTTACTTGGTGGAACATGTGCAGCTTACTTGATTATAAGAAATTCCAGAAAAAAAAGAACCAAGAGAAAGTTTTGGATACGAGGTTATTATAATAACCGAAGTATATTATATCACAAGTAATATTTTATTTATTACTAGCTGTTACCCGCGACTTCGTACGCGTTATATTATTTTATCCATAGTAAATAATAATAACTATAACTGGTTTTTTGGTGTGTGTAATCTTAGTAGAAAATACGCTGAAAATTTACTGCGCGCACCGCTAATGTAAACTCGGTAACTATTACTTAATATGTGGTATGTATGTAATTTATTCTCCCGCGCGCAGTTTTTTCTCGCAAATCTCACAATCTGTAATATTATAAAGAGGAAAGATTTGATAGTTTGTTCGCATTGAATAGGCTACGAAACTACTGAACCGATTTGAAAAAATATTTCACTGTTGGGTAGCTACCACTATCCCCGGGTACCATAGGCTATATAATATTTCCAAAAAATAAGGGATCCTTACTAAAACTCAAATAATGTAACCCAAGGTGTAAAATAATTTTGTTTGTATTGGATAAACTAAAAACCGTTTTAACCGATTTTAAAAATTCTTTCACCTGTAGAAAGCTACATTATCAGCAAGTAACATAGGCTATGGTTTATTAACTTTTACCCGCGGCTTCACTCGCGTATTTGTATGTTTGTTTGTAATGGATAAACTCAAAAACGACTTGACCAATTTTAAAAGTTATTTAACCCATAGAAAGCTACATTATGGCTATAGGATTAAGGGGCGGGAGGGGAGGGGGGGGGGGGGGGGGGGGTAGAGGAACTGTTTTAACTGTTTTTTCCTTGACTATGTCTCTTATATTTTGTAAGATACCGTCAAACTACCTTTGAAATTACACCATACTTAAGTTTTTAAATTTAGGGATCCCATTTTATCTTTGAGGGCCTGAAAATGTTTTAATCTCAACAACGACACCGTAACATGACCTATGAAACGACATCATACTCATATTTTTCAATTTAGGGGTCCCATTTTAACCATGAGGTCCTGAAAATATTTTGATCGTAATGACTTCACCGTGAAACTAACTTTGAAATTGTCTAAATACGCTGAAATTTGGCTAAAACCTAAAGTGTATTTATTTACAAAGAAAATGTTCCCATTCCTTTTTTCAGCTAAATTTCAGGTACTGCTGAAACTTATGTTGAGCATATTTTTTTTTTAAATTAACCTGTGAATTTTAATGTTTCTTCTACTAACGGTTTCCGAATTACGAATCATTTTAGTTTTTGCATTAAAAGCCATTTTGGACCCCTTCCAAAGTGATTTTTCAAAAACCCTTTCTTAGTACACCCTTACACCCAAAAAAGAATACATCCTCCAAGTTTCATGTGCCTAGGTCCAGCGGTTTATACTGTGCGTTGCAAAACGCAAAGTGTATACGTTAAAAGCCCATTTTGGACCCCTAAGACGGCGAATTTTCCAAATTCCTTTCTAAGTAAATTTTTACACCCTAAAAGGAATACACTCTCCAAATTTTAAGTCTCTACGACCAGCTGTTTGTAAAAACTAAAGTTTATTTATTTTTTTACAAAAAAACGTTCCCTTTTCGTTTTTCAAGAAAAATTCAGGAATCGCTGAAACATGTGTTTATTAATTTTACTTGAGGAATCTCCATGTAAAATTTCAAGGTTCTACTACCAACGGTTTCCGAATTACGAACCATTTTAGTTTTACATTAAAAGCCATTTTGGACCCCTTCCAAGGTGATTTTTCAAAAACCCTTTCTAAGTACACCCCTACACCCAAAAAAGAATACATCCTCCAAATTTCATGTGCCTAGGTCCAGCGGTTTAGAATGTGCGTTGCAAAACGCAAAGTGTATACGTTAAAAGCCCTTTTTGAACCCCTAAGAGGGTGAATTTTCCAAATTCCTTTCTAAGTACACCTTTACACCCTAAAAGGAATACACTGTCCAAATTTCATGTCTCTACGATCAGCGGTTTAGGCTGTGCGTTGTAAAAACTAAAGTTTTTTTATTTTTTTACATAGAAAACGATCCCTTTCCATTTTTCAGGAAAATTTCAGGAATCGCTGAAACACGTGTTAATTTATTTTATTTGAGGAATCTCCATGTAAAATTTCAAGGTTCTACTGCTAACGGTTTCTGAAATACAGAGCTTTTTTGTTGTATATTAAAAGCCCATTTTGGACCCCTTAGAGCGGGAGTATCGGAAATTCCTTTCTTAGTGCACCCCTAGACCACAAAAGGAACGTACCCTCCAAATTTCAGATCTCTAGGACTTATGGTTTAGGCTGTGCGTTGATTGTCAGTCAGTCAGTCAGTCAGTCAGTCACGCAACGATTTTATATATTTTGATTTACAGAATGAATAATAGAACTAAAACAAGGTATGTACATGTATGTAACCGAAGTTACTTGATTATGAGTGAACTACGTGAAAATAAAGATATTCTTTTTAAAAAAATTACACGCATGTCCGAAAGAAATTTCGATCGACTTTTGAAATTGCTTGAACCAATCTTGTTGTTGAAATCCACCCGAAGCCGGAAAGCGTGAATCACAGCGCGCGCTTCGCTTTCAACTCTCATCGCGCATGCGCTAAGGCATGCCTCGCGCTGTTGACAGCGCTATGACGCATGCCCTTAATGAACAAAAAAAGGCACAGTGTGGACATAGCAAAATTGCAACAAAGTCCTCTCTTTGAAAACCTACTTCTCACAAAAGTATAAGGTACCCAAATACTATAAAATAAATACAATGGACATTTAATATAGTCAAAAATATTTCTTTATTTATTATGTTGAAGTAATTAGTACCTTTAAAGATTAACACAAAAAAAACCTTTTTTTTCGGATTGGGACCACAATCGGGTTCCCCGACGGGAAAATGCTGCCCGTACGGTCAAACGGGGTCCATCCCAAGGTTAATAACAAAACTGTTTCCAACCTATTCAATTTATTATAACGTGATATTTAAATAACTAAGGTATTCCTAGCAAAATAGGCTATAATTATACAACACAATCACACAAAATAATATGCAAACAAAAAAAAAATATAATTCGTCGTAATATAAATTACATAATTAGAATTCAATTAAAAAGTAAAGGAAAATAATGTGTTATTTTTGCAAAGTTCGTTAGTGATTATAATTTTCATATTTTGTGTGTGATTTGACAGACACTGGCCCATCCATATTTATTACCGGCGTTTGCCTTCGGCTTTTTACACGGATGTACTAAACACTAAACCTCAGCTCTGTTCAATTCCCAATAAGTCATTGAAAAATGCATTATAATCCGTACTACAGTTATAAGTGTACATACAGACAGGCATTACATTTTACAAATATAGAGATGAACTCTGGAATGTTCTAACACTAGCAGCGCCCCGCGGCTCTACTCTTATAAGTCTCGATCCCGTGGGAATATCGGGATAAAAACTAGGTTTTTATGTTATTCCAGAGGTCCAGCTATCTCCATTCCAAATTTCATCCAAATCCGTCCAGCCGTTTCAGCGTGAAGAAGTATCAAAAACATACATAGACTACTAAAAACATAAAACCCTTCCTTTTGGCTTTGCTACGGTAAAAAATATATAAAAATACAATAAGAAAAGACAATCAGACAATAAGACAATACGTCAGTAAGACAATCGGATAATAAGACAAGAAGACAGTAACATGATCTACAGCTAACTATGATCTAATATTTACATAATTCAGTCAGTAAACTAGAAAAATACGTTATAATATTTTTTTAACCCCCGACGCAAAAACGTCCGTCTGTGGCATCGTAGCTCCCGAACGGATGAACCGATTTCGTTTTTTTGTTTGTTTTAAATGTGTAATTGTCCTTAGCTATGTTTGATCAAAATCGGTTCAGCCGTTTCATTACGTTGAGGGTTTTTTTTTATTTTTACAAAATTAATTACTTGTATAGTCACTTCTTTACTCACAGGCACTTTTTGGCTTCAAAGACTTGTAGGAATATTAGAGACAATTAGAACAATTTAATAATGTAATACTAATAACCATTGGCCCCATAAGAAAGCTTAAAGTTGCGCAACGGGCTAAGGAGAGAGCTATGCTCGGAGTTTCACTACGTGATAGAATCCGGAATGAGGACATCCAGAAGAAACAAAGATCGCCGACATAGCTCTCAGAATTAGCAGAAGTTGAAGTGGCAATGGGCAGGCCATATGGCTCGCAGAGCTATTAACTAAGGTAAGGTTCTCGACTGGTGACAAACAGGTCCCTTCCGATGGACCAAATACATTATAGATAGAGGTTGCAGGAAGGCGGTGGATGGAGGCAGCTCGAGACCCTTCGAGAAAACAGAAACACGATTGTTGAAACTTTTCTCGATAGATCTCTCCCACATAAAACTCGTTTTGGGTTCCTCCTTCGAATAAATAAAATATTAACGGTTAAATTTTATACTATTCAGTAGGTAATCACAGTACTTAGATTAATAGAAAAGGATTTCTTGATAATGTGAATGGGCGGAGTCTATAAAAAAAACAATAGCTGCAAGACAGTGACAGCGTTATTACTCACTTGAACCCAGGAAGAGATGAGGTATAGATTTCTCCCGTTCGGAAGTAATTGACGTAAGCGACAAATGATAAAAATTATATTTGCTTCTAAAGCAGCAAATATAAAAAAAAATACAATTAATTAAAGTGATTACCTACTGATTAGTATACTTAAGCCTAATATTTTCTCTATTCGAAGGAGGGACCTAAAACGGGTTTTTGGAGGGCCGATTTAAAAAAATAAAGCTATTGAGAAAAGTTTTAACAAACGTGTTCCTAGTCTATGATTTATTTAGATTACATCCTCAAGTAATTACTGTATTAACATAAAGTTTGTAACCTTTACTGTTACTGAGCGAGCATGTATCGCAACGACTCAAAATTTTTAACATATCATCTTAAAAGTGGTAATATTTAACTTACCATTGTCTACAGGTTTATATGCTAAACTGTCTGTCAAATACTAACTGTATTAAATATGACCTTATTTGTTATATTTTAGCTAGCCCGCCTGGATTACGGTCCGTACACTCCCACCAGTCGAGAGTGGGCGTGAGTCCACGAGTCAAACAGTGGGACGTTATAGCTGACAGCTGATAATATCAGCACTTTAGTTAATCGAGCCGTTGTTTCTTGCTAGTCCGCTTCGCCGTGTCCTAGGGGCCCGCTTAGGGGTCTGGTCTTCCATCGCGTTGGTCTCCAAGACCTCAAGGACCTTCGACGTGCGAGTGGAGCGCCGGGTCTTCTCCTGAGTCTTGGTCTCCTGGGGAGTCTTGACTTTCTCCTGAGCAGTTTGAGGAGTCGCGGTGTTCTTCCAACGACTGCGCGTCATGACTGGGTTAAAATAGTCTTCTGTCGCATCCTGGGAATAAAACCATACATTAAGTCCCCAAAGACTTTCAACTTACTTCAACCCTGCATTAAGTAATAAGCCGTTTGTAAGAACAATCGTTTTTTTTTTATACTACTTGGAATGACGGTTCAAGCTGATGGCCCACTTGATGTTAAGAGGTACCCGCTGCCTATGAATACATAGTTAAGTTGTCCAAATGGCTTACTTCAGGAAGGACAATTCCGTTTTTAAAACTCAATTGCGCAGAGACGCACGCAGACAATATAGTTTGTAAATCTTAATCGCGCAATTGCGTAAATCTCAACTCACACAGACAATAACACTTAGCTTCAAAACTCAAATGCACAGAGGAACACTCCAACACTTTAGTTTCTAAATCTAAATTGCGCCGAGATGCACAGTCAATTATTGCACAGCCAAACGGCTAATTTCAAGACAGACCAATTACATTGATAGAACTATAAGTACCTGACGCGCGAGTCTATGAGACCTCCTTCTATAATTCTCCTTCTCGCCATCCATAGACAACAGACTGTCCACATTAATCTCGAAAGTTTCTAGAACTTTCTCCTCCTGGATTTCTACTGGTTGTTTTTTTTCTGTGTTCATCCCGGTATCAAATTCATCGAAAAGTACCACTTTGATGGGTTTTTTCGACGATCTCTTGTTGGCTGATTTTACAGACGCTTGTTTGAGAATGCTGCGGCCGGGGGTTGCGTTCATGTGCGGTACGGGTGTTTGCTGTGGGATAAACAAAGCATAATCAGTTCCCACTGAAGCTTAGTACGGGAGGAACATAAGCTTTATCCAGCTTTATCTAGGAAGTTAGTTAATTCTTGCGAAAATATATGAAATGTGTTTGTATTCGGGTCTCTGAAGATACTTGGGCTTGGTATCATTTTAGAAAAATTACGACTATATAAAACGTCGTTACGTCGACGACGCGAGCGACGAAGAACGGGTTACTGCCACTCCCCGCCACCCCCACTGCGTGCGGGGCGTTGCGGCGAAGCCAAGCTAGTTCCCGTCTCACTCACGGCCTTCAAGCGCGGTCGTGGTCGGTGCTCATGAAGAAGGACCTCTATTATGGTCAACGAAACGTCAGCAGGTGAATAGTAAAGTAAGGGGTACATAGTCGTAATTTTTCAAAAAAAAAAATACTAATTACTGAACAGCGAAAATTAAACAATTTTGAACAGATTTGTCGCGTAATTCATTTATTGTTGTTATTCCTGATGTTTTAATTAATAAGAGCTTCTGTGGTCTCAGGTACACATACACTAGGTGACAGATGTACAGATATTCTATATGTACAGTCACTCCATGTCTACTGGACTTTAAATGTAGTTTCCTCATGTAGGGAGTTTATAGGACAACCTTTTAAGAACAAACATCATAGGAAATACATACAACCCGAGACAACTTGGACGAATCAGCGTTTGTATGCATATTTGTAAGTATGTGTGTTTGTCCGATGATAACTGCACAAACGGTGATCCAAACTTGATTAAACTTGGTACTACTTGATTAAAATAAAAAATAAAAAATAAGCTGGACAGTTCACACAATATTATCTAGCCCCAAGCTAAGCCGAGCTTGTGTTATGGGTACTAGACAACTGATAAACTTAATACCGGTCCGGGGACATAGGTCTTTAAGTCAAATTACCGACCTGCACTTACGACTTTATGTTAAAATAGCAACATACCATATCATCTGAAAGTCAAAATGCCTTAGGCCCCAAAATGCCTGAATGTTTATAAGACTGATTAAGAAAATGAACATCAATGTACAGTCGTGCACAGGAAAAAAAACTTTATTTTCTTATTTAACTACAATATACTTAACATAAATTATATATCTGTATCGTTTCCTTAATGATATAACATTTTCTAAAAATAAAATTGGTGTAATATTTTCCTCTCTTAGCTCCCTCAATTGTTTTTTATAATGGTAGTTAATAGTAGATTGTATCATAAGGGAGCAACATAATATTTTTACGGCGAGGGCGCTTTTTTGAATCCAGAGCGAAGTGAGGGATTCTAGATTAGAATCCCGAGCGTAGCGAGGGATTCTTTAGTAGAATCCTGAACGTAGCGAGGGATTCAAAGTACGTCGCCCGAGCCAAAAATATATGTTGCGCCCGTGTGATACACTCTGCTTTTCATCACCCACTATGAGAAAATAAAAGGCGCCTCATAATGTTATAGTAATATTATTATTTAATAAAACAAATGGTTGTTTTTTTGTTTTTTTTTGCGTTTGTGTTTTTGTGTTTTTTTTGGGTGTTTTTTTGTGTTTTGTGTTTTTTGTGTTTTGTGCTTTTTTGTGTTTTTTTGTGTTTTTTTTGTGTTTTGTGTTTTTTGTGTGTATTGTGTTTTTTTGTGTTTTTTTTGTATTGTGTTTTTTGTGTTGTTTTCTTGTGTGTTTTATGTTTTTTGTGTTTTTTTTTGTTTTTGTGGTTTTTTTGTGTTTTGTGTGTTTTGTATTTTTTGTTTTTTTTTGTGTTTTTGTGTTTTTTTTTGTGTTTTGTGTTTTTTTTTGAGGGTTTTTTTGTGTTTTGTGTTTTTTGTGTTTTGAGCTGTTTTGTGTTTTTTTGTGTTTTTTTGTGTTTTTTTGTGTTTTTTGGTTTTTGTGTGTATTGTGCTTTTTTGTGTTTTTTTTTTATTGTGTTTTTTGTGTTGTGTTTTTTTGTGTGTTTTATGTTTTTTGTGTTTTTTTTGTGTTTTTGTGTTTTTTTGTGTTTATTTTGTGTTTTGTGTGTTTTGTATGTTATGTGTTTTTTTTTTGTGTTTTTGTGTTTTTTTGTGTTTTGTGTTTTGTGATTTTTGTGTGTATTGTGTTTTTTTTTGTGTTTTTGTGTTTTGTGTTTTTTTGTGTTTATGTGTTTTTTTTGTGTTTTGTGTTTTTTGTGTGTTTTGGGTTTTTTATTTTGGGTACGTACGTCGTACCAGCCAGTATTTATTCAAACAATATTTACGTTCGAATTATTTGGCGCTGGTTCCAAATTCAATAAGTGCGCCGCAATTATCTTTGCCGCGCACTTTTTGAATTAGGAACTTAATAAGTGCGCCGGAAAACTCATTACTGCCCGCTAAAAGTTTCTCATAGAAAACACCACCGTTGGGTGCACTTAAAGGCGAACCCAGTCGTCCTTTTCGAATAGATGGGATGAAAAGCTTATTTCATTTCGCTTACGACGAGCACCTGAAAATAACGCATTTCTTATACGGGTGTCTTGGTATTTCGCCTCTCTCTTCAAGATATACACAAAACGAATGAGTGTAGGCTTGTGTGGCATTCTAACATTCAGCCGCCTGTTCCACCCTTCCAAAGCATTATTGCTGCGGCGAAGCTTATCGTTTCCGCAGCTGATGATTGCGAAGTCCATATTCATCCATTGTCTTTTAAAATTATTTTTTTAATTTATTCATTTCCGTGTTATTCTCCATTTTTTCAACTATCTTCAACCAACTGTATATTTGGCGGAACGGTTTCGGGACTCTCTTGAATGTCCCATCTCCCGAAAACTGCTTTAATTTGACTATTTTAGCAGCTTCGAGGCCGTATTTTGTCGAAAACATTAAAATTTTATCTGTATCACCATCTTCGGCACGAGAAAACTTTCGCTCAATATCTTTGGTATTTTTACGTCTTTTAGGTAGGAAAATTCGGTATTTTTCTGCTCCAAAAACTGGTGTCTAGCTCTATACAATGTTTTTTTCTTCTCATCATACGAAGAAATTTGCACAAAAGGGGCTTCATTATCGGCGTAATATTTAGCAATGTGTTTCTCAAAAATCTTTTTCACTGGGGTCATTTTGGTACATATCTCTTCCTTGCAAGCATCAATAACGATGTCTCTTTCATTTTGTGAATGATTGCTTCGACACACATGCTTGCTACTAGGCCTTATTATTTCGTTAATTTCTGCATTGAGAGTTAAAGAAGCGTTGCACTCATTGCGATTTACGCACCTCCACATAGAGCTCCCACTTTTGTTGCTGTTTCCGAAATTATATTTATAGCCGTCGTATAACAAGCTAGGCTTCCGTTTTTGGTTTTTAATAAAAATAAGTTCTTCTTTCCTTTCCATTGCGTAAATATTTAATTTTACTTATTGCAAAATGCAAACAATACAACAATATGAACAACTGTTTTGAAGTATTATCTAATCATAGTAATGTAAGAAATTTTAAGTGGCCAGTGTGCAAAGATCAAGAAGAATCTTAAATTCTTAATCTTACCAAGAAGTATCTTACCTATTAGGCATGACCAAGAAATATCTATTATAAAAACTATTTTTACATACATACGTACGTCACATCAATCGTCGATATATCTAACGGCTATTGTCAAGACATCGACACCTACCACTCAATAAAATATATTTTTCTTGACGACTGTATGAAACACCACAGGTATATAGTAATTCAGTCATTAGATAAAAGAGCCGATATGAATTTCAGGCATTTTGGGGCCTAAGGCATTTTGACTTTCAGATGATATGGTATGTTGCTATTTTAACATAAAGTCGTAAGTGCAGGTCGGTAATTTGACTTAAAGACCTATGCCCCCGGACCGCTTAATACAATATATTACATAGATAGATATTTTTGTATTATATATAGAAAATACCCAGAACACCCTGAACAAATATCTGCGGATCGCAAAAATATTTGTTCCGAGGCGGGAATCGAACCCGCAACCTCCTGCGTCGCAGGCGAACGTTCGCCCGCCGCACCACAGAGGTCGACAGGTTCAGGTTATGTGAATATAATGTTTAAAAGCTTGTTAACATGAGCTTAATTTGTACAGGGGCTTTAGAGCTACCACGCGGGGGGCGTTTGTGGTCCACGCGAGGTCGCGATCGGGGCGAACTACTAGTAAAAGACAAGTTACCGGCAAAGGCGCGACTCCTTCGTACACCATGTTCTTTCCTAGCACTGAGGCGCGCAGCATCGCGAATGATGCCGAATTCTGAAAAACAACCAACATTTAATAACTTAACATCCAACAGTCACATACGAGTACATAATATAAAACCACTAGGTGGTATGTGTGTCAGAACGAAGAGTAGTAAGAAGGATCATAAAAAAAACACGACTGTGTTTGTTGCCCGATTCTTCTAGGTTTGGTTGTGTTGAGATAGGAGTAAATTTATTTTATAAGACGATTCAAAATATCAACCAACAACCAACCAGTGGTCCTGCCGGAAGACCAGTGTTGGTTGCTAGCTTACTACTAGTCAACCAACTCATGCTGAGGCAGAGCCATTTTGTTACTTGAGTTACACCTCGTACCTTCATATGTTTCTTCTTAGGTTAATAAGTGTTTCTGTGATTTCAATGAATAACATACTTTTGACTTTTGACTTTGAGTACTGTGGTGCCGCAATACACAGACACGGAACTAATATTTGCAGAACATATGGTGAACATTGATGCGTGGTAGAGTCTGTTCGGAAAGAAACCCGTCCTGGCTATGTTGTGAACTAACATTTTATTTAGTTTATATAACAATTTATTTAGTTTATGATTCAAACTTTCGGCATTTTTAATCACAATCTAAATAGTTACAGTTGTAAAAGGATCAAACGCTAAACAAAAACGGTAAATAATCACAGCTGAGCCCTGAAATCCCACGACGGGTCTCTTTCTGAACAGACTCTAAACACTTGTCCCGTAGCGCAAGCTCTCGCATCTCAGCCGGCTACTCGCCCACCGCCGTCGCGCCGCGCCACTGAGCTCGCCACCCCACAGCATAAGCTAGAGGGCTTTTACAACCTCCACGGTAGGAGACAGAGGGGTCTAAAAGGGTATAATTTTAAATGGCATATAATAAATGATCTTTACCCTAGAAGCAGATTTTTGAGTCTCGTTGGACAGCACGGCTTTCAGTAGAGTGGGCCGGTTGAGCGGCGTGCCGGGCGCCGGGCTTCGAACCGGCGACCGCACGCAGAAGAAGCCGGCTTCGAACGCCCTCTCCACAGGCGGCGCGGGCAGCTGCTCCTTCTTAGCTTTGCGAGCCGCTGGAACAGTACAACCAACATTCATCATCATCATCATCATCAACAGCCTTTAGACGACCACTGTTTTTTTTATATAACTTGGTATGACTGGTTAAGCAGATGGCCCACCTGATGTTAAGTGGCACCCTCGTTTACATAGGACGCATCCTATGTGGCATTGCACTGCGCCCGCCACCCTGAGACAAAGATGGAAAGTCTCATGTGCCTGTCATTTCACCGGCAACCATGCCCTTCAAACCGGAACACAGCAATGTGAGCACTACTGCTTTGCGGCAGAAATAACTGATTTATAATAACTGAAAATAACTATGCTGGACGAAACCATAGAATTCCATGGGGGATTTGCCATAATCACCATGGTTAGCAGGCGGATTGGTGATCGCAGTGTTGGTGTTGAGTACTCAGGTAGACGCTGCTGACCATCCGTTGGTGTAATTACGACATCCACGGGAGGAGACTGAGGGTTCCCTTCTTAGGCTGGACACACCACAGGACATAATCAATATTATTTAACTATTTAAGGTTCTTCCAGTCCCATCATTCCAAAGCTCACATGATACACCAATCACTTATGGCCCACCAATTCCTGAGACATACGCATAACGCAAGTCAAAGAGTCATGGTGAACGCGTACCCGCGCTTGCGAAACTACTTAATAAATTCTCATCAATATTATAAAATCGTTCGTTCGTTTCGTATGAGGTAGTGCTGGCCTCTGGTGTCGGAGTTTGTCAAGCCGCCCGAGGGCCTCTGACATGGCTTATCGACTGCTATTAATCAATAACAGCCGGGACCGACGGCTTAACGTGCTCTCCGAAGCAGAGAGCGATGGAAATCCGCACATAACTTAAAAAAGTCATTGGTGCGGAGCCTAGGATCGAACCCGGTATCGTTGGATTCTGAGTTGCACTATCGAATCGTTAGGCTACCATCGCTTTTTTTTTATAAAATCGTTGCGTGAGTGACTGACTGATCAACGCACATCCTAAACCATAAGTCTTAAATTTGGAGGTCACATCCGTTTTGTGGTCAGGGGGTGCACTATGAAAGGAATTCCAAAAATTCAACCCCTAAAGGGGCGCCTTACATTAAGATAAACACCGCAAATTTGTATGAAACCAAGCGTGCCGTTTATTTTGCGCCTACTTTTATAGTTATAGCAGCATATTTGTGACGTAGCCGTGGTTTCCAACGATGCAACGCTCGCACAGGATGTGGTGAGTGATAAGGAACGACCAGCCTGTTTGTTACTGTCATCGTGCCTGTTACAATTAGATACACTCACCTGCAATGACCTCCTTCAGCCTGCTGGGTCCCCCGGCCGGCTTGGGCCGCGCCCGCGCAGGTTTGCTCGCCCTCTTGCAGTTATCGACGGCTGGCTCCTCCTCGATCCAGCCGCGCGCGCGCAATGCGTCTAGCTTTATGAAGCGCATATCCACATTCTCAATCTGAGAACAAAGCCGGGGCTCATTTTAACCAGCACACCGTTCCGCACACAAATTACATAAGCTTGATATGAAAAAAACCTTAAGCCTTGAGTGGCATACGCATCCAACCCAAGTCCCCAATTCGGCGTCGTGGCAAATGGTTGTGCGCCCAGTCAAGGTAAAACTATTCCACAATATTTAAATAGTTACCTGCATGAACACCATGTCCCAGAAGCCATGTAGGTCGGCCGGCGTGACGAGTGCGACGCCGGGCTCGGGCCGCGCGCAGCGCTCCACCAGCTTCGCGAACTGCTGCAGCTTCTGCGACATGAGCAGCCGCGCCTGCCCCACGGCGCCCAGCACGCCCTCCTGACAGAACACACACACTTATTGAATCTTCTTCTTCGTATCGTTGGTGCCCATAGATCAGGGGTTCCCAAAATGGGCGATAACGCCCCCTTGTGGGCGCTGCAGGCCTAAAGGGGGGCGCTAAGAGACATAGAAAAAAAATGTGGGCATCAAATCAAACACACTTTCGCATTTTAATAGTTATTAGTATTCCTAGATAGGTCATTTTCGTAGATAATAGACCGCCGGCAATCATGTTTTAACATGTTTTTGTTAAATAACCCGATTTGTGCATATGATTTGTGCATTATTGTGAGCTAAAGCTCACAATAATTAATTTAATTTGAAGTTATAGTGGTTTTTAAGTACCTAGGTGAAAAAATGGGAGCGCTAAACAATATTATGGGGGCGCTAAAAAATAATTTATTCTCAAAGTTGTCACTAGACTAAATAAGTTTGGGAACCCGTGCCATAGATAATTAAATTGTTTTCGACCAATTTAGCCACGTCGACAGCATTTTCAGTGGCTTCGCACGTTGGTGCACAGTGGACAGGACAGCAAGTGAGGCATCGCCTGAGGAGTGAACCCACAGTCACATTGTGCCTCGTTGGAATACCCCCATTTTACTAAATTATACCCGCAGCGGCCCATCTGACTCCGGAGTCGGTTCAGAGATTTCCAGGTGGACCATGGGAGTTCATCTCCCGAAGGGAGCTTCTCTGCAGGTACAACGTGGGCAGCAAGGGAAGGGTATATTTCCAACCATAGTTTCGTGCGCGCCTCGTTCGGCTTTCCACTGTGAGTGCTTCAGAAAAAAAACACACACTTTTTTTAGGGTTCCGTAGTCAAAGACAAGGAACCCTTATGGATTCGTCATGTCTGTCTGTCTGTCTGTCTGTCTGTCTGTCTGTCTGTCTGTCCGTGTAAGTCACAGCCTTTTTTTCCGAAACTATAAGAGCTATACTGTTGAAACTTGGTAGGTAGATGTATTCTGTGAACTGCTTTAAGATTTTTACATAAAAATTGAATAAAAACAATTATTTTTGGGGTTCCCCATACTTAGAACTGAAACTAAAAAAAAAAAAAAAAAAAACCTAGACGTGTGGGGTTATCTAAGGATAGGTCTTCAAAAATGATGTTGAGGTTTCTAATATATTTTTTTTCTAAACTGAATAGTTTGCGCGAGAGACACGTCCAAAGTGGTAAAAAGTGTGTCCCCCCCATAACTTCTAACATAAGAGAATGATAAAACTAAAAAAATAATATGATGTACATTACCATTTAAACTTTCACTCAAAATTGGTTTGAACGAGATGTAGTAAGTAGTTTTTTATTTTTTCGGTTCCCCATACTTAGAACTAAAACTCAAAAAACTTTTTTTCATCATACCCATACGTGTGGGGTATGTATGGATAGGTCTTCAAAAATGATATTGAGGTTTCTAATATAATTTTTTTCTAAACTGAATAGTTTGCGCGAGAGATACTTCCAAAGTGGTAAAAAGTGTCCCCCCCCCCCCCCCCCCATAACTTCTAAAATAAGAGAATGATAAAACTAAAAAAAATACATGATGTACATAACCATGTAAACTTTCACTCAAAATTGGTTTGAACGAGATCTACTAAGAAGTTTTTTTTAATACGTCATTAATCGTAATCCATCCAAGAACTTTTATATTATGTTACTTGCTGCTACGGAACCCTTCATGGGCGAGTCCGACTCGCACTTGGCCGCTTTTTTTTTAGGCTTCTTATTAAGAACTTATTTAATAAGAAGCCTAAAAAAAAGTGTGTTGGCTCCAAAGTTTGATTGGAGTTTACTCCAGTCCAGATCATAAAACACAATGAGTTTTCTTCTCATAAATGTCACAAATGGTATTCGACTCAACTGACAGTACAACACGGAAAAGTGATCATATCGATATGGGACCAAAACTGAACGCATTAAAGTTTTCTGATATTTTTCATTAAATAGACGCGTCTCTCTTTCACTATGTGTAATTATATATAGCTCTTTCTCACTCTAATATATGTAGCCATGAATCGAAAGTAGACTAAATTGTTATGTATTCTCGATTCGGTCAACTTTTAAGTGTGGTGTTAAAATAATTAAGAATACAGACAGACAGGCCCAGTTACATTGATCGTCAGTTCATCAAAAAGGAACACTGCATTGTCCGGTTTGTGGTAACTGAAGACCCCAATGGTTACTAGATCTGCTAGCTATATCGTCTGCCAATGGGAAGCCACAGGCAAAACTAATCTCAGATGGCGCCACCATCGCTGGTGCTTGTCAGTTGTTCTCTTCAGAAGAGAAACTGTATGCACCTTTATTTTTACACTGAAATGCACTACACAGAGACATGTTTTATACCAGACTATTAATTTTAATGATCATTTCCTTTTTTTTTGTACAACTTGGTGTGACGGATCAAGCTGTCTTTTTTTAATATAACAAAATTTATCCATTGATATTTGACAGAGAACTAAAGTCATTGGCATAGCCCACCGGATTAGCAAGCTGAAGTGGCAATGGGCTGGTCATATATGCCGAAAAACCGACAACCGTTAGGGGTAAGCAAGTTCTTAAGTGGAAACCACGTCTTGGCAAACGTAGCGTGGGGCGCCCTCTGGCTAGGTGGAGCGATGACCTAAGAAAGGCGGCGGGCAGAAAGTGGATGAGAAGAGCCGATAACCGGGCTCAGTGGCTCGTTTTAGGAGAGGCCTATGTCCAGCAGTGGACTAGTGTAGGCTGATGATGATATTTGACACTTTTGACAGTGAAACATCACCAGCGATAATGCGCCACCTAGCGAGATAAATAAGCAGTGTCTCTCCATTGTGATTGATTGCCCTGTGATTGATCAATAAAGTGTGTTATGAATGACTTTAACCTACCTGGATGGAATCTGGTAGAACAGTGTGCTCCAAGATCCGGTCCCAGGTCTCACACATCTCGGTGATGCGTTTGATCTCGGATGCCAGTTGGCGCCGGAAGTGGTCTATGTTATCTATGTTGCTGGTGTCCAGTTCCATTAAACCTGTTTTTTAAAAATAAATAAAAATATGTTTATCATTTTGCATTTCTATCCAGAAATACAAAGGGTATTTCTTGACATCACCACAGAATAAATAAATAAATAATGCTGGACAGTTCTCACAACATTATCTATCCCCAAGCTAAGCAGAGCTTGTGTTATGGGTACTAGATAACTGATATACTTAATACAATATATAACATAGATAGACATTTTTTATTATATATAGAAAAAACCCAGAACACCCTGAACAAATATCTGCAGATCGTACAAATATTTTTTACGAGGCGGGAATCGAACCCGCATCTTCCTGCGTCACAGGCGAACGTTCGCCAGCCGCGTCACAGGGGTCATCAAGATTCAAGAGCTCGGCTTTTGCTGGTGCAACTTAAGCATATCCCTCCATTTAATTCTTCCAATGAGGTCTCTTATACCTTACACCCACATCCTTACACTCCTTACATTCACACTAAGGCTAAGCGCACACTACGAAATATAAACGCTGCAATTTTTAAAATGCAAAATGAAATGCTAACGATTTCTATTCACAGTGCGCAGACTCTAGTATATTGGTATTGTTCAGATTGGGGAGTATTAACCGCGACGATTAAATTACGTAGTACGCGCTTAGCCTATTACTAAATCATAATAGTAGTTTATGCAACTGTCATATAAGAAGGGGTATTAAAAGACGAGAGTCTTCGCCTCATGCGATAATAGGTTGACTCGAGTGTTTTAATACCTAAGTTATATGCAGTTTCATACACTACTTTATCTTCACTCATAGGAAAAATTGAAATTAAACAAAGAAAAACACGATCGGCAAAAAAATTTATGGAAGCGCGGGAAATTAAGTTCAAACTACGCATGCGTGCGCCATTTTTTCACAGTTCGAACTGCGCATGCGTGCGCCTTTTTTTCATATTCAGGCTATAACCATAGACTAGTTTAATGAATTAATAAAAAAAAAGATAGCGGTACTATAATGAGTTTTATGATACAGTTGGCGGTACTATAATGAGTTTTATTCTTAATTTTATGTATATGCGTCTATAAAGTGCGTCTGTATAGAACCGTTTTTGAATTCGTAATTCGAATTTTTCTATTTGAGTGTAGATAAACATAATTACAGGTCTAGCGCTTAACTGAGTCAGTCCTTGAGGTAATTATGACACACATCATTTATAGCTCATGTGTGTGGTCTCCTGAAGGGTCTTATGGCAAGATGTATTGAGATGTGACAAGCAATAATATACTTCTTTACATTATAGCTCGCGTCTGTGACGGCCTTTACAGTGTCAAAAGTATTACGATAACTCATACTCCTGAGACCCAAGAGGCTTTCATGCCTAGTTTGGGCCTTACTGCTAATATCTAAAGAACTAAGGATTACTTAAATAAGTTATGGGATGATGTAATACTTTTTTCAACACACTTGCTCATAAAGTAGCTCTAATTTCACCGCAATTATGCACATAATGACACCTGTAATCAAACTGTACTTTTTCATTGTTATTATTCACAAGTGAGTTATAGAGACAGTTGAACATTTACACAGAGTGTGTATTTCTGTTTTATTATTATTTTCTTCACAAGTGTGTTGAAAAACATCGTATAATACACGTGTGTATTGATGATTACCATCCTCGGCTCTCTTAAGACCCTCAGCTAACGGCTCGGGTCTCAATGGCGCCTCAGCGGTAATCACCAACATTACACACTATTACCATTTTGTACTATTTGGCAATAACAGTACATTATGGTACGAGTGTGTAATGTTGGTGATTACCGCAAGAGAGACGAGGACGGTAATCATTAATACACACGTGTATCATACGACGTTTTTCAACACACTTTTGAAGAAAATAATAATAAAACAGAAATACACACTCTTGTGTAAATGTTCAACTGTCTCTATAACTCACTAGTGAATAATAGCAATTCAAAAGTCACAGTTTGATTACAGGTGTCATTATGTGTCTAATTGCGGTGAAATTAGAGCCACTTTATGAGCAAGTGTGTTGAAAACATTATTACATGACATGACAGAAACCTTCTCCTTTATTTGGCTCATGTAACTTATTTGTGGTCTTCTTCTTCCTCGTTTTCTTCTATTTTCCCTTCTATGACGTAACCCTGCCATGTCTTATAAGCTGACTAACCATCTTTCCTTTCACAACATAAAACTGATATACATATAAATCTCTGTCTGTCCCTCTATCTGTTTGTTACCTTTTTGCAACTAAACAGCTGAACCAAACTTGAAAAGTGATAGTGTGTAGCAAAGCACAGGTATTTACCTAGTGTGGAGTGATCATAATTTAGAATCAGTATCATCATCAGCCTACAGAAGTCCACTGCTGGACATAGGCCTCTCCATAGAATGCCACGTCAAACGGTATTGTAGTTACCGCCTCCATCCACCAACTACCTGCAACCTGTATAATGTTGTTGGTCCATCAGGAGTTTGAGAGTCCATCTATAATTTAGTTAACTACATTAGTTAGTTATTACATTTATTATGGAGTCGCATTGAGGGCATTGTTAGTCAATCTACGCTCGACTTAAGATCCCAAACGGTCAAATGCAAAATTCTATAATAAAAAAGCTGCACAGTATTAATATTTGTTTGTTTGCTATGTCACCAATTATTTCTTAGTCACCCTGTGTATACTCATATATTCATAGGAGTTAAAGGTACCCTGTTTTGAGACAACGTAACTTTCAGCTTAACATACCTTGTTGCAATTTTTTCTTCATTTCCCTCCTAGCATTGTCTTTACCCCTCGATGTGACCACACATGGACTAATCTTGGCCTCTTTGATGATCTGTTCCAGGGTTATCGGCTCTTCACACGGAGATGTGGGGGACCGCAGCCGCTCCTCTGAGGAGGACTCACTCTTTGGCACTGGATTTTTAGGTGTGAAAGGCTTTGGCTCACTTTGAAAGGACTTTTTAGGTGTTGACTTTGATTTTGACATGAAGACTGGTGAGTCTGCAGTTGCTATGGATTTTATTGCCCTGGTTTGACGAGCTTCTGGCTTCCTTGTAACTCGCACTGGAGACTGGACTGAACTGTCTGTATTGCCGCTGGAAGCTGAAGATTGAGGCACCCATTTTTTAGTTCTAAGAGCAGTACACTTGATCAAGTCAGGTTCGCTGCTTGAAGAGCTCTGGAACTGGAAGCCTGATATAGTTTTGGGTATAGGCTTGGTGCCTTTGCCTTTTGTTGGTCTGGTCTGTTTTACTCCATTGATTTTGTGTTCTTGAATAGTCTGAGGCAAAATGGGATTAAAATCAAACACAGTTATCTTGCTCTTTTTAGGTTTCAAAGCCATCAAGTTCACATACGGAACATTCTTTAATGGTGGGGGTTTGAACAATGCATTCTTCGGGGCAAATGACTGAGATTGAGTGTTCTTTTCCTTGACCTGTTTAGAATTCTGGGCAGTTTGAGATCTCGTGACCCGGCCGGAGGTGCTCGGCATGGGGGGTGGAGGTGGCACGAACTTCAAAGGTGCATGCGGCACTCCAGATAAAAATGGCTTCTTTTTCCGAGCAGCGGCTTCCTTTTTTTTCTTTTCTTTTTGTTCTTTCCACTTTACTAACTGCTGTCTTCTGTTTTCTACCTTCTGCTGAGCGTCGGTTAGCGGCAGCGGGCTTGCGCATCGCGACAGATTCCGGATACTATCAAAGACTGTCGATCGAGTACTCTTTCTAGTCTTCAAATTTATCTCCAATCGCTTTTGGACCTGCAACGCATCATTTTTGGATAATAATTAGTGTGTTGAGTATGGTATCCCAACATAAAAATAAGCAAGGAATCAAAGGTAGGTATTACAATGTTTACTAAATAAAATGGAATGTTTGGATTAATGCAATGGTAGGTAATGAAGCCAGTACCCCTCCAGCTACGCTGACGAACTGCGCGGGTTTGCCTTTGTGCTTCTTCTCATGGTTCTTCATCAATCTTGTGAAGTCGAAACTCTTGTCTGAAAGAGCATAAAACCAACATAAAAATTGTATACACTCACGAACACGAATATGTCTGCTGCGGACGTTGACCATCACTTTGAGCTTTTTTGGATTGAGAAACACAACAACGTTTAAAAAACGCTACTAATCAATACGTACCCATCGCTAGACCTGAAAAACACTAAAATCAAATAATTCATAGAAATCACACAACAAAAGATAATTTGAAAATAACTGTTAAAATTTGTGATGTGTATTGTGTAGTACACCATACACTGTTGGTCAGTGTCTCGATACAGTCAATGTCACACACACACAGAAAAAGTATTGTGTCACAGCGAGGTCACAGACTACTAGAGAGCATAGCTACTAGCATAACGGTAAGAAAATTGAGAAGAGAAGAAGAGATCTGAGTATGAATGTAGAAGTTATGACACAGGAAATTTGGTTATTCTGTAAAACAAGGGACAACACAACTCTAGTAATACACAACACAAATAAATGTGATAAATGTAGACGGAACCATCACTATTGTGTCAAAGTTTGACACTTTACAAACCATAGACTGGGATATGTGGCCAAATTACATCTTCCTAGGGCCTAATGATGTTTTTTTCTTTCTAGAGATAAAGAATGTCCCACCCAACTTGACAACAATGTATGTATTACCGATCAACGAGTAATTACCCCATTTCCGGGGAACAAGAGCCCGGCGCAAGGAGAACGCTTGGGGCTGGACTACGGGAATTAATAATACAATAAATTTAGTTGTAATAATTCATCCTCATTAACATCAAACTAAAAACATTTTAGGTACTTATACAAATTATTTGTAGTAACAAACACACACATTATTTACAAAGTAATATTCCCAAGATAGGGGACCAACGACGTCATGTTTGTAATTGTATTTTTACTGTTCAATAAACGTTATTATTGTATTGTTATATTTTACTGACCTTAAATTTCAAATAAAAAATTAGCTGATTATTACAATTAATTTACATGTCAATAACAATATACAAAACTAACCACTCTAAAAATTGATCCGACAAATATTAATTTATTTATAGCTTAATCAAATAAGCCCTTATTTATTTTATTTTTATTTATTTTATTTATTTATTGAATAAAAACCACAGCCCTTAGTATAAAACAACAAACTTATAAACTAATCTAAGGCCAATAACGTTTTTTTTTTTTTTTTTTGACAGACTTATGTGTTGAAAAACATAACAACCTGAATATTAGTACCGAAAGTTAAATTTACAAAATGATTATGCATATGTATAATGAGAGTATAACATAAAAGTAGTACGAAAATAAAAAATACAAAACAAAACAAAGTTAACTAGGTATGCGTAAGAATTAAAAGAGTTGAATCATAAATACAATGACATTTACCAGTGTTTACACCAATACGATTTTCAATATAATAGCAACAAAGTCAAGTCAAAGTCAAATCAAAAGTATTTAATTCATTGAAATCACAAGGATCATTTTGAATCGTCTTAAAAATAAATTTACATTTACTCCTGTTCCAACGCAACCAGACCTAGAAGAATCAAGCAACAAACACGGTCTGTTTTTTTTTGATGATCCTTCTTACTACTAACTAGGTGGGGAGCGTCTGTGTGGTGCCTAGAGAACAAGTGGAAGCTGATTCAAGGAAAAAAGGAAAATCAACTTAAAAGCCTTACTTAGGTAAGCAGTCAAAAGAAAGATGATAGAGAGAATCAGCAAAAGTTCATAAGGCAGCACACTCTACGCTTGATATACTCATAAATAACACATCAATAATAAATTATATGCAGGTACATACATTGCAAATTGACAAATTAGGTGTCGAGGGGCAGAGCGACATCAGGCCACGCGGCTTTATCATTAACATAGTCATGTAGTGTGCGCTTTCTTAATTAAATTATTCTTTATGTAAGATTTAAATCTTTAAATCAAAAGTTTAGAAGCACTTTCTGGAAGTTTACTATAGAACTGAAGAGAATACCCCATAAAAGATCCACTTACTTTTTTTAATCTAAATTTGGGGATCTAAGTCTATCTAGATCAGCTTGAAGTATGGTACAATCCGCAGAGTTTTTAATTTTCATTTAATCTTGGTATCAAAATGAAGTCCATGAAATCCAGCATGAAGGAGACATTTGCGAACATCATACAAGTAGGATACATACAAAAGAGGCCCAAGAATTGAACCTTGTGGAACACCAGACGGTACCCTCACAAAGTCCGAGCAAAAACCACCAACAACAACTGCCTGAGATCGATTCCACAAGTACGATTCCATCCATCTCAACAAATTGCCACGTACACCAAGCTCAAAAAGTTTAACGCTCCGTGGCCCATTTCGCCCAATAAAAGAGATTTGTTTTTTTTTTTTTTTTTTTTTTTTTTAATACCTTTTTAGAGTTTGAACCACTTCGCTATCGCTCCGTGGTCTATTTCACCCATTGTTAAATAGTTACATTAAAAATTATCTTTGACCGATGTATTTAAGGAAGTTATTACGTCTCTTAGAGAATTCCATCGAAAACGCTGTCATGATGAAGTTCGTAAAACAACCGCTAACGTTACAATTCGAAAACATTACCATTGACTCTGAAAAACATAATTTTCGACATGGAAACCTTTTACCAAATTCAATACGTTGCATAATATGTGGTCCATCAAATTGTGGAAAAACTAATTTAGTAATTGGTTTACTGCTACACAAAAATGGTTTGCAATTTAGAAATTTATATGTGTATTCGAAAACTCTCTATCAACCAAAGTATGTATTTTTGGAACAGATTCTACGAATGGTTCCAAGTGTATCATTTTTTAAATATCGTGAAAATGAAGAAGTTCTTACTCCAGAGGCAGCAAAATGTGATTCAATAATCATATTTGATGACGTAGCGTGTGAAAATCAAAATAATATGCGTGATTATTTTGCAATGGGTAGACATAAGCATATCGATTGTATTTATTTAAATCAGACTTACAGTAAAATACCCAAACAGCTAGTAAGAGATAATGCAAATTTAATTGTCCTTTTCAAGCAAGATGATATAAATATGAGACATATATATGATGAACACGTCAACGCGGATATGACTTGGCAAGAATTTAGAAATATGTGTTCAAACATATGGAAAGAACCATATAGTTATTTAGTGATAAATAAAGATTGTGAAAAGAATAAGGGATGTTATAGAAAAAAATTTGATACATTTGTTGTGTTTAATTAGTTGTATAAATAATTATTGCATATAATAATTTGATTCAGTAACAGTTTCACTACTCAAAGACTAAAACGTGTTCTATAGTAATCGAAAAGATATTATTATAGTTTATTAAAACATGGAAAAAAATCTAAAGAGACAAATTGTGAATGCAGCAGCTGCTGTTAGAAGAAAGGTTCGAAAGATGCGGGATATTGAAACTGAAAAAAATGATGTTCTGGAAACTGTTTTTAAACCAATTACAAATTCTCTCAATCAATTAGTTGATGAAAAGAAAGATAATATTAAAGTAAAAGAAAATGAAACTAAATTAAACACATTAAGTCCATTAAACTTTGATACAACTCTTAAGAAGAGAAAGCCTAACGTTGGATTTAATGATGATAACTCTAATGATGAGTTAGATGAGAAAGATGATTGTTCAGAAAGTTCTGGATATGAATATGATGTGAATGATGAATCTTTCAAATCAGCTGATACAAGTGAACCTAATCAGAGCTCTAACATTTCATCGTGGTCTATTTCTTCTGAAGCTTTGGGTAATGTTCCGTTTGGTGTGAGAAATGAACGTGGTAAGCTCATGATGGGTTCAGCACGTGTGGTGGTTTCTAATGATTACATTCAAGTTGGTACAAATAAGTACAAAAAAACGTTTGGAATAAATGAGCTTTTATTCAAAAGATTGCCTGATTCAACAGCAATCACTGCAGAAGATTTGAGACATTATAAGTTAATGTTGCTAGAAACAAACGTTCATCGAAGAGACTATGATTCACGCAAACCAATTAAAAGTAGCAAAGGACGAAAGTACTTAAACATAATAAAACCACTATTCAAGCTACGTAAAGTGTCTGTAAGTACTGATGGTAGTCAGTCAAACTTATACCAAGGAGAAGGGATACCATTATTAAAGAAATGGAAAAAGAATGTTGATTACGTTTACTGGGATGATCCTAACGAATTGATCGATAGATTAAAATTATTAATTGCATCTCAGGATGCTGGTAACACTGGGTTGGATAATGAAATCATATGCATTATAGAAGAATTGCGTGAGAGTGGTATTATACCATGATAAATAAGATGAAATACATCATTTTGTTTCATTTGAACTTTATCTCTGACCCCTATCAGTTCATCATAAGTAAAATGGATAAATTTGGTCATCACATTCATAAACGACTGCGATTACCAGAATTCTTCGAAATCTTTGACAAGGCATTGATGAAAACAGAAAACGAAGAATTCGATTTGTTATCAACGAGATTGACAGGTGTTACAAGTCCTTTGAGACCGAACGATGCAGCTAACAAAGAATACGTAGATAAGCACTGTGAATTATTTGCAAACAAGCAAGAAGTTTATAATACTCTAAACGCTTTAAAATCGGATATTGAAAAATATATTCAGCATTTTAGAGAAGACTACTACACAAAGATTGAATTAGAGAAGTTCATTAAATCAAAAAATGATTAAGCAACAAGTTGTTAATGAAATTCATAAAACTGCACGTAAAAACTTTATTCGACGGTTTGTGGTATTAAAGGGAATTGATGACTTATGGCAAGCTGATCTTATAGACTTTCAAAATTTAAAAAGTTATAACAACAACTATGCTTATATATTAGTAGTATTAGATTGTTTTTCAAAGTTTTCTTGGGCTATTCCAGTCAAAACTAAGACTAAATCCGAAATAGCAAATGCATTTAATACAATTTTAGTCACCACCCATCGACAGCCAATTAATTTACAAACAGACATGGGTACAGAATTTTATAACGATGAATTCAATAAAATAATGATGTTTCATAAAATTAACCATTATTCTACATACTCCATAAAAAAAGCCTCTATAGTTGAACGTTTAATTAGAACTTTAAAAAACAAATTATATAAATGTTTCAGTTTTAATGGTAGTTATAGGTGGGTTGGGAGGCCTTTGGAAAGTGTTATGATTACATACAATGATACAATACATCGAATTACAAAATATAAGCCGAACGAAGTTAGTCAGTCAAATCAGGATATAGTCATGAGAAACATAAAAAGTTCACAGATGATAAATATGAAATCAAAGAAAAGTAAATTTTTTATAGGTGATGTTGTACGTATAAGCAAATATAAAAGTAGCTTTCAAAAAGGTTATACACCAAACTGGACTACAGAACTATTTCGTATTAAAAAAATTAATAATTCAAAACCTTTTACTTACGTAATTCAAGATATGTATAAACAACCGATTTTAGGAACTTTTTATGAAGAGGAACTTCAGAAAACTAGCTGTCCTAATGTTTATCTTATTGAAAGAGTTTTAAGAAAAAAAGGAAGCAAACTTTTTGTCAAATGGTTAGGTCTCCCTGATAGTGAAAGTTGTTGGATCGAAAAACGTGCAATTTTATGATCGTGTAAGAAAATCTATAAAATTATATATTAGTTGTAAAAAACAGTCATTAATAACTCGGCAATGCGAGGTGGAGGACTGATTAATAGTTTAATAAATAGTTTACCCTTTGAAGTCCATTTACCTGGATATAATTATTGTGGACCCGGGACACGATTAAGAGAACGATTAATAAGAGGTGATAAAGGACTTAATCAGTTGGATAGTGCATGTATGCAACACGACATTGCATATAATAACTCTAATAACTTAGAAGATCGACACAGAGCTGATTTGGAATTAATTAACATGGCTAAACAGCGAATGAAATCCAAGAATGCAGGAAAAGGAGAGAAATTAGCTTCGTGGTTAGTTAACAAAGTCATGAAAACCAAAGTAAAACATGGTGCAGGAACTAAATCATTTAAATCTATTATTTCTACTATACGTACTCGTATCAAGAAGCTAAAACCAAAAAATAATTCTAAAGCTATACAAATAGCATACTCTGCTGCAAAAAAACTCGTTAAAAGTAATAAAGGAGTTCGTTTGCCTCGCATCATACCGTTACCGAAGACGGGTGGTATTCTTCCCTTGATACCAATTTTTGCTGGATTGTCTGCATTAGGTGCATTAGCTGGAGGAGCTGCAGGTATAGCTAAAGCTGTAAATGATCACAAATCAGCTAAAAAAAACTTTGAAGAGGCGCAAAGGCACAATCAAATTATGGAATCTATTGCTATAGGGAAAGGTTTATATATGAAACCTTACAAGAAAGGCAATGGACTATTTGTAAAAAGTTCAAAAAACTAATGAAAAGGTTACCCAATCGTGCTCTCACCAATATTGACATATTAGAATATGCTTGTGGACTCATACCCTATTTTAGAGGTGTTTATATGAGAGATGAATTACCAAAAAAACCAAAAGCCATTGAATGTGCTATCGTTAATTTAGATAGTTCAGAGAATGAAGGAACACACTGGGTAGCCTACGTAAAGTATTTTGATTATTGTGAGTATTTTGATAGCTTTGGAGATTTAAAACCTCCGTTAGAGATTGTTACATACTTAAAATCGAATATAACATACAATTACTGTAATTATCAAAAATTTGAAACATCGAATTGTGGACATCTTTGTTTAAAGTTCCTTCAGAAATTTTGGAAAAATAAATGTAAATAGATCATGTACCTGTACGAATTAAATATGTATAAATTTAAGAACTAGTTTTATTTAATTCATTTGTATAATGTCTTTCACACTGTCTATAACTGGTAATACAACGATTTTATCATCTAACTTTTATCCTGCTTTAGAATTTGATGGAGATTATGAATGTGCTCTGCTGTATTTGTCTACATTTAATTCAATTCCTAATATTGACTCAAAAAACAATAAATTTCATTATGGTCATAATGAAATCATAGAGATACCGGAAGGTGCCTACGAACTTCAGGATATAAGTGATTATTTAAAAGCGAAAGTCAAAAATGCAACCTTTAGTTTATTTTGTAACAATAACACTTTGAAAACTTTTCTGTGTTGTGCAAAGGATATTCATTTTGAAAAAGAAAATTCTCTTGGTACTTTACTAGGCTTTGGTAAACAAACTCTGAAAGCAAATATAATAAACGAGTCACAGTTTCCTGTTAACATTTTATCAACGACTGTGGTCAGGGTTGAATGTGATATAGTGAGCGGCTCATATATTAATGGAAAATCAAGCCACATAATTTATGAATTTGCACCCAACGTACCACCAGGATATCGACTGATAGAAATACCTAAAAATATCATTTATTTTCCTATTAATCAAAATAACGTTAGTACTATTAACATCAGATTATTAGATATTCATAATAATTTGATAAATTTACGGGGTGAAGAAGTTCAAATATATTTGCATATGAAGAAAAGATGATTGATTATAATAAATATGCTAACATGAAAACAAAAGACATCAGTGCTAATCGGACAACCTGCAAAGGAACAGCTCAAAAAACAAAAATTACAAAAGAAAATAAAAGGTTTCTAAAATTCATCGGACTTTTGAAATGAGTATTTTAGACATATCAAGTTCTCCAGCATACGATAACACCATAGATGGTATTGAATATCATTCGTATAAACCATACGTAACAAGTTTTAACAGGAATGATGAAGTTCGCATTCCGATCAATCAACAAGATTTATACATATTACCATCAGCCAGTACCCTTTATTTGGAAGGAACAGTAAAAATTGTTAAAAAGGATACGAGACAAAAAGTTGCAAGCTTTGAATTTACAAACAATCCATTACTTTTTCTCTTCCAAGATATTCGATATGAGCTCAATGGAGTCGAAATAGATAAAATTAAAAATGCTGGTATTACTACAACTATAAAAAGTTTATTATCCATGAATGAAAATGAAGCTAAAATATCAAAGGCTTGGGGTTGGGATATAGATGGTACAAAGGATCATGGAGGCAGTTTTTCAGCTTCAATACCACTAAGTAATATTTTAGGTTTTGCAGAAGATTATAAGAAAATCATCATAAACTGTAAACATGAATTGATATTATTACGCAGTAATACCGATTTAAACGCATTGAAAATTCCATCTACTGAGGTGGTTGAAGACATAATAATAAATAAATTAGTTTGGCGCGTTCCACACATTAAAGTGTCTGACAAGGAAAAAGTTCGTTTACTAAAGCTTTTAGAAAAAGATCGACCACTAAATTTCGCGTTTCGAAATTGGGATCTGTATGAGTACCCATTGCTGCCTCAAACCACTAAGCATACATGGTCAATAAAAACCTCATCACAGATAGAAAAGCCTAGATATGTAGTCATTGGTCTACAGACCGGTAGAAAAAATGTAGCAGAGAAAGATATGTCATGCTTCGATCATTGTAATTTAAGAGATGTCAAAGTGTATCTTAATTCTACATACTATCCGTATGAAAGTCTTAATGTAAATTTTATAGATGAAAAATTTGCTTTATTATATGAACAATATGTAAAATTCCAACAGTCTTATTACGGACGCAGAAGCGAACCGTTGCTGAGTGCATCTGAGTTCAAGGAAAAGGCACCGCTCTTTGTTATCGATTGCTCTAGACAGTGTGAAAATCTTAAGTCAGGCCCTGTAGTAAGCGTACGTGTGGAGCTTGAAAGCAACTCAGAGATACCTAATCATACGTCAGCCTCATTTTCCTCATAGTCATATTGCCTCATTTTAAATGACTGTCTAATAGAGTACAGACCACTTAGCAATTTAGTGAAGAAGATAACATGAATCCTGATACTGTTATCGTTGACCTACAAGGATTTAAGGATACAAAAAGCATCTTCATTAAAAAAGAATTTACTATTTTTATCAATGGATACACTCAAACTTTTCTTGTCAAACCTCCGTACTCATTTAATAACTTGACAAACGAGGAAAAAAGGCAAGTTCGGTGGTTAGAAAAAAATCGTGGAATTTTATGGACTGAAGGATTCATTGACTACAAAGAGTTTAAGCGTACTATTACTCCATACTTAAATAATAAAAAAATTATTTGTAAGGGAACCGAAAAAATTAAATGGATTCAGGATTTGTGTCAGAACTGTAAAATTATAGATATAGGTGACAAAGGCAGTCCTAATTTTTTTAAATTGTATAATGACTATGAGAAATTAAAATGTATAAGTTTGAACTGTGTAAATCATAAGAATAAGTGTGCTTTAAAAAATGTACTGTGTATTAAGATGTGGTGCGATGACAATAATTTTTATAAATTTCTACCTAAACTTTTTAAATAATTTAACTTTTTAATGAATTCTAAGGATTTGTTACCTAACTAATTTTGTTTTCATATACCTGTATATTTATTTTTTGAAATAAAAATCATTTTACTTATTAAATATTTTATTTTTATAACTCTAAGAACTAGGTAGAAACATTAAATTTACTTACGTAATTACTCATTTATTTACACAACTTTACGTATCACACGCAATATTTTCTGATATAGCTCTAATAATTCTCTCAGTTTTGTCCATAATATCGTCCACAAATTCTTTCACTACATATTGCGCAGATAAAATCACGTTATTTTCACTATCACATGTGTCACTTATGTCTGTTACTTTTATCTGAATTAATCTTCTCCCTGTGCATGCTTCTCGGGTTAGTACATATGAAGATCGCTGCACTCGACGTTGACGCTTTTCAAGGACTTCGCAATGTAATGTTTTTTTTGGTTTTCGTTTGGGTCGCTTTAGTTTTTTGGTCTTCAAGTCGAGCAGCGGGAAGTCTTCATCAGGATTTTGTGCACAGTGAAATAGCAGATCCTCAGTGTTTATCCCGAAGAGTCCCTCTGGAGTCTCAGAATCCTTAGTTAAGAAGTCAGCCGTATCTGAGAATAGAAAATATACTAATATTATAAATGATAAAGTTTGGATGTTTGGGTAACCACTATCAGGTATTCATTATACAGGTTAATAGGAATTTATCCAATGTACCCAGTAAGCAGCAGGCTTCAGGAATAGTTTTGTTTGTTATTCTTCGATTTTGATGAAATTATTAGATAGATATATAGATGGATCAAAACCTACAATAAAAGACTAAGAACGCGGGTGAAAACGCAGGCGAGAGCTAGTAATTATATCACTTACTTACACAAAATTTGAAGCTGAATTGAGATAAATTATATTGAAAAGTAAATACACTTACCGTAAGTACTAGATAGTTGAAATCTGTAAACGTTAGCTGCCGACGTTGTTTAGAAATAGAATGAATCAAATAAATGTATTTTCTGCAATGTCGATAAATTCATGTTAAGACATGTCCTAACCAGCTCATGCAAAGTACACGCACAAACTACATAGTACAGAAGGTCAGTTCTCTGAATTTGATTTTAATTACCTACGCTCAGCCGTAGCGCTAGGGTTGGCAAAGGCTGAAGTTTAGATTTCAGAACGTTAATTAAAGACATTTCGGCTCCGACTGATTATGATTTAAATGACAATTATTTTGTATTCAGTGTTATGTTTAGACAACCAAACACAACGCAATTCATATACGATCGTTTAGTCTGCGAGCGCTCGCTCGCAGACTAGCATTTGACCCAGTTTCATCGAGATCGTTGTGTAAACGTGTATATAGGTAGGTGTGCCTGTTGTCGCTTGTTGTACTGAGTTGACCTTCTGTACTATGTATTTTGTTGTACTACATGGTTAGTTACTTATTTGCTGCGTAAGATAATTGCAACATATTACTATCGCTTCTGATTCATGTAATGAATCGTATAAGTTTTTACTGTGGCTTCTCTTGTCAGTTTTACTTAGTTTGATTACAATAATTTTAAGTAGGACTTTAATTTTAAAATTGAGTAGGTACGTGATTTCTAAGAAGAATAATAAAATAATAACAATGTTTTTTAATCATCAAAAAATATATTTATTTTCTTA
The DNA here is from genome assembly GCA_932527175.1 of Operophtera brumata. Taxonomy (NCBI): domain Eukaryota; kingdom Metazoa; phylum Arthropoda; class Insecta; order Lepidoptera; family Geometridae; genus Operophtera; species Operophtera brumata. The sequence continues at coordinate 19,861,967 of OW052231.1, forward strand.
AAACTACTTAAATTTAATTCTTTTTAATAAGGTTTACATTCTAGGTGGATATCAATATTTAAACACATAGTTTATTTATATAGATCTTAATAGCTAGGTATACATTTTAGGTGCGTACCGATTTTATTTATTTTCTAAATACATTTCTCAGTAACTAGGTTTACATTTTAGGTAGGTACCTATTTTATTTATTTTCTAAATACATTATTTAATAGGTAGGTTTACATTTTAGATGGGTACCTACATATAAACATAGTAAAAAAGTAAAAACTAGATATATCAACTCATATCCCAAGAATGGATACGTGACCCCATGCTCTGCTTGATTTTTTATTACGTGAAATCAAACGTTTATCGTCATTACTAGAGAGTGCTATTTTGTTTACTGAACGTGTGAATATATCATGTTTTATGCTCTTAAATAATATATTCTTCCTTCGTAAAATATCTTCAGTTTCCAATGTGTTTTTATAGTCTAACATATCTAAATCACGTACGACACATGCCTTTATTCCTTTAGCCTTTTTTATTTCAGTGTGGGTATTTTTTATACAGTACAGTTTTGAGCGCAACCCTACAAATTCCATTATTATTTTCCCCCCCATTTCATCTTTAAAAAGACCGGGTACTTTTTTATTAATTATTGGTAATTTATGATAATTATCTAGAGAAAAATTACTGGTATCGAAATATTCCATAAAATTTATTTTTAACTCTTGATAAAATTGTTTTGTTTTGATATGATAAATGAAACTGTCTGTATCAGTGTAACACATCTGTAAATGGTTTCCATAGAATGGTTGAAAAATTGAATAATGAAAATCATACATATGTGCTTTTGACAATTCAAGTACTGTGAATCCTATATACAACGGCTTGTCTAAAACTATACGACTGGGTTTCAATTGAATTGCAACTAAATTTTCTGTAAATACGGAAGCACTATGAAAATTGGGACTAGCGATTAGGTTTTTTGCACTATTTAGTTTTTTTGTTTTATTGTTCTGATCATTCCACTGATTTATCAGCTGAACGTTGACTTTTTTTCGGTTATTTTCTAACGTCTTTCCAAAAACACTATTATTGAGCAGTTTAAAAAAATCTTGTTCAAAAGTTGAAGTGGCTTTTTGCCGCAAACTTGTATTAAGATCAATATATTGTTTTAAGTAAGCGCTTTGTCGAAAAGTAATAACACGATGGATTTTTCTCAATATTAAACCATGTTTGATACATATTTTTAAATGCTTGTAATGTATCACATAGTTAAATTTATCATACAAATTAGGAATAAGCTTCGGATGTTTTCCACCAGGTGGAATATCTTTTTCAGGGAAAAATGGTAAGTCGTTATGTTTGCAATGTAAATTTTTAGGATAAATCAAGTCTACTTCTAGAATGAAGCCATACTCATCATCGTCTAAAACACTGTTAACATCCAATTTATCGATTTCGGTTTGATTGAGAAATCTAAAGTTTGATAACGGTAATGTTTGACTCATGCTGTATCCATAGAGATTGTTACAATCTATATATACAATGTAAGATTCAGGCATCAACTGATCATAATCTTCGATAAATTCATTATTGGCTTTTGCATATCTTTGTGAACACATACATACTCCACCTCTTATGCCTGATTGAATCATATTTATCATATCGAATTCATCAATGAGTTCCAATTCAATGCCAGTTTTATAAAGCATCGCATCGAATGATAAACTAGGTGCAGTTACATAAAAAGCAGGATCTAAGGAATAATGATGTTTACAAGTTTTTCTAAAATTTTCAAAGATATCAGTCAACAACAACACGTCTGTTTTTAAATATAAATCAGTATATTGTCCTAAGTCATGAATACCGAATTGATCCCATACCATAAGTGCATGTAAATAATCTTCATCTGAAATGTGTTCGTTGTTTAAAGAGCTATAAAAACTGTCTTTACATGGAAGATATTGCTCGTTGTAGCGTTCCCATGTGTTCATATACTCGTATGGGTAGACACCTTTACGTGTAAGAAGCGAAAACTGTGATTCATTTGGAAAACATTGATTTAAATGAATGAAGTCAATAGTTTTCATCGTTTTAGCTAATTTTTCTAAACTGGTTCCCAAAAATTTGAAAGAATCAACAAACCGCAATTGTACATATTCATTTTTGGATATTGGAATAAATTTAGTAAATGATATGTAATTTTCTTTTGTTTTAGGAATAATTCTTACTGACCCAGGTGCTTCCCCCAATTTTTTTATGAATAAGTGGCAATCGTAACCAGATAAATTATGAAAAAAAATTGGAACAAACTTTGGAACTTTATACTGTAAATTGCAGAAGCTGTGAGCTGCTCCACGGTACTGACCTGTAATATGACAGTGATCTCTGACCCTATCACCAAATAAAAAGTTCTGACAAATATGGCATCGAATGGCATTTTCATAGTCAATAGCATCGATAATACTAAATTCTATAGACACATTTTGTGACAAAATTTCATGAATATTCTTAGCGTCTTTGTAAAGAGACGATACAAACTTGTCAACGCAATCAAATCCTCGATACGATACAAATTTATTATAAGAAGGGTTGACAGAACAGACAATATTGTATGCGAACGCTATAGGCACATGTTTCTGTATGGTATGTGTATAAGTACCTTCAGTTTGTAATTTTTTAGTGTTGCATACATCTATCAACATTGTTTCAAAGTCAGCATAAATTATAAATGGTATGTTTTGCTTCCGATCAAAATTTTTAAATTTTATTATAGATCCCTTTTTTGGTAGCACGGTAACAATACCATTACATGTGTGATTTTCTACACTATCTACTGTTGTAAAAAACAGTAAGCATGTATCACAAAAGTATATTTTCCCATTATGTTTGGTTATTTGACTTCTCACCAGTCGCGACAAGTTTTTTATGAGACAATAATGCGATTTTAAACTATTTTCTATGTATAGTAAGTGTATAATTGTTTTATTGATAGAAGGTTCTGATTTGTAGAGTGGACCAATAACTTTTTTATTTTTTTCCAAACCATAAATTATGAAACTTAATTGCGGATTATTTTTTTCAAAAACTTTTATATCAGACAATGTCATAGGAAATAACATATTATCAATGTTCAGTACATCACTAAAATGTGTGTATGATTTTACTCTATTTTGATGTTTCTTAGCAGGATAGAGAGCTGCTACTACACACCATAAGAAACAATACTGATCTGTGTTATGAATATTTAAACAAGCTTTTTTTTGTTTAATTAACCTTGGTAAATCGATAAAAGAGCTTCCACCAAGCGGTTGATATTTATTCACATTAATTTCTAAACTTATACAATACAAAAAACCCCAACCAGAATCGTGGTCTTGAAATTCATCAACTTTCGTTCGTAATGTATCCCTCAACGATAAAAACAATGACTCAAAATTATAATTACTATAGATAGGAGTGTTTTTTGTACCAAATGATTTGATTTCTTGTTCATTATTTTTGAATAATAAAAACTTTGAGAATAGCTCAAAGTTTGTTTTTATACATATATGCTTTTGTAAGCATTCGTCTAAAACATGCTTTATTTTGTCTCGGATTGAGTTTAAAAAGATATCAATATTGTGTTGGTTTTCATCTTTTGCTGAAATTCTATAAGAAACAATTCGACACCGAAACGCTGAGGTTACAGTTTCAATTCCCTCAATATGTGGCTGACTTAAATTGTTTAGTCTGTGTTTATTACTACGTAAATGCCCGATCCAAAACTTATTACATACAGTTATTTTGCATACTTCACAGAACGGCATTTCGATAATGTACTTACGTAGTGTTAAAATCCTAGCTATTTTTATTGCAAAGGGTTTTCGACAGCTCTCAAGACCGTTTATTAGAATAAAGTTTGATATAAATATAAAACAATCATCGTTAAAATCCTAGATAATAACCATAGGTATTAATTACATCTATGTGTGTAACTATCCATATTACAAAGTATATTTGTTAGCTTTAGATAGCACAAGCATAGGTTTTTTTTTGAAATATCATTAAAAAAAAATTTTTTTTTTAATTTAAAAGTAATTCTGTTAGAATAAAATGTTGGTTCACAATCCTTAAACCTTTTAAATACTGTAGTAAAAAACTCTTGCAGAGTTTCCCATTCAGGACTGTGTTCACCCAGTCGTAGTTTAACCGACGTTAAAGCCTTTTTGTACCTTTCTTCCGGGTTGGTGTTTTCAACGTCCTCAACGCGGTAAAACTTGAGGTCACAGAAGAAGTCACCATCAATGATCGCTGCGGTGCGGCGGGACTGTCCATCGGAGACTCGTGACGTAAATGATGATGTATTCACCACACTTCCACGACCCTTAATGCTTGGTGACGAGCTGGTTTTTTCTTCCGCCTTTAAGATAGTAAAAATATTTTTTTTGGATTTTTTGTTCCTGTAAACAAAAAAATACATAATTAACGTTGTTATTTAATCAATCTATACGCTTTCAATACTTTTTTATTAATAGCAAATGCTATATTCCATAACAAAATATAGTCTTGAATGAATTTATGTTATTCATACGAATAAAGTAATCATACCATAAAATTCCTTATCATTGTTATGATTTTGAAATAACAAAGCAGAGGGTTTACTATAGGTGTTTTGTAAATTATTATTATATGAGATATTCAATAAAAAGGTTTTTTTTTTTTTTTTAAGTAGCACGAGAAGTAACATATTAATCTTGGTTTGGCTATAGGTTCAACAAAAAAATATATGTATGAGGCGTAGAAGGCAAGTTAGTATTCTATAATTTATCAGTTATATTTACCAATTAAAATCTTCTCGATTACACCGAGTGACAGCTGTTGCACTGGTTGGAGATGTCTTACGTTTCTGCACTTTAGCTTTTGAAGTGACTGACTTCTTGATTGGTTGAGCTACTACCACTGATGCAGCCGAGCTTTCGTATTCTGAATCATAATCAGACCTGTAAATAATAAAATACATTATTGTCTACTCCAAACACCTTGAGTTATAATTATCACATTCAATAAAATCCGAACGTTCAATAAGTGTTTTCTATTTTAAAAAGGTATAAATTACAAAGATATGTTTACACTGTTAAATGCATCGACGTAAATAAAATGAATGGACGGGCCTTAGGGAACGATAGTTTTGAAGCTTCTAAACAGACCTAGCTAGTATACTTCGCTTCAGTCAGTCTTTGTCACGGCAACGAGTGACAGCTATGCTGAAAAATACCAAAATTAGATACCTTGGTAATACAATGCCTTCCTGTGCTTTTCTGCAAGTGCAAACAACACAAGAAATACAAATAAAGCTTCAGGCATCGCATTTCATTCGTAAGTAAAGGTTTTGTAATATAATTTTCATCAATTGATAAAAAACTTATAAATCGTCGTGTGGTAGGAAAACTACATAAGTAACACATTTTGCGAAATCGACTTTATTGCATGGTTATGATGGCCCATACATGTCGATGGACACGTCTTGCACTAGAGGACGAGCGACAAGGAGGACTACGCCCCAGGACATTATCTCAATGTTCCCCACTCTGAATGAAAGTTAACAGACACAAGTTTATACTCGTAGATAGTTTTAATTTTAGTCGACATACCTTTTTCTTTTTGATACTTAGAATTATTGTGTTCCACAATTTTTTTTCATTTTGTTGATTTTATAAGCATTAGTCGTATGATAAGTTTGTTATGTCACTTACTTTGAATTTATAAGTCTGCTAAAATAATGTAGGTGTTTCAGTAGTTTTCTAATATTCAGTCTTGATAAAAAGAAATGATTATAAGTTGGTTTTATTTTAAAATGTATTTTAATATTATATAAATCTATACCCATGGATAGGATTGTCATATTCAAATAAGTAAATAATAGATCATTTCAATTATTCAAAACTTTGGCGAGGGAAAAATACATAGTCGTTTTTTTATTTTTTTCTCTTAATCAAAAGAACTAAAATGTATTATCATTAAATTCGAAAATAGATACAGTACCAATCTATAACATATCAAAACACGGACTGAAAAATTAGTTACGATAAAAAAGCTATTGCCATTTTTGACGCAATAAAACAGTAAATCGCGTTTTTCTCGCGATGTTGGTTTTGTTGTTGTTATTACTTATTTAGTTTTCCAACTACAGCGACGAAATATTTGACAAGACTTCACGCATGACGGATGGTCCGGTACAGACTGCAAAAAAAACTGATGCCTATCGATGGGTATCGTATTGATTTAGAATTGTAATTTGCATTATTTACGTCAAAACATTGCTAAGCACGTCGCTTTAGGTAATTGCATATAATATGTAATGGCATGTTAATTAACCTTATAGCTTTCCAAAAAAAATCTAAGGTAAACAAAAATGGATAGAAGTCACAAGACGAGCAAGAACAGACGACTTTTGGAAGTGGAATAGATTTTCCCGTATTTGCTCTGATCATTTTCTACACAATGAATTCTATACGCCAAAAAACGGTTAGTAGTAGTAGAGCTTTTTTGTAAAAGAGTTCGTCCGGGGAAGTACTACCACCATACCTGTTTCTGCCGCAAAGCAGTAGTGCTCGCATTGCTGTGTTCCGGTTTGAAGGGTAAGGGTGCCGATGAAATTACGGCCACATGGGACTTTTCATCTTTATGTTTCAGGGTGGCGGGCGCAGTGGAATGTCACATAGGGCGCATCCTAGGTGGACGTGACCTGAGGTAATGCACTGTTCATAGGCAGATGGTACCACTTAACATCAGGTGGGCCATCTTCTTGATCTGTCATTCCAAGTAGTATAAAAAAACTCATTGTGCAAAATTCTTAAAACTGCACTCTGCAGTTTCTTAAATACTGGAATTTTTATACATTTATGTTTCCGTACGATTTTTATGATATTTTCTTAGTTTATTGAGTGATGAAAAATATATTTTTCACAAATTGATTGAGCTGAAGACCTTAGGTGGACTTGCTTTTCTATTGATTTATATTGTGTATGTTTGAGAGCTGAAAAATAGATACGTAACTACATAAAACAGAAGGGAACCATGTATTTTTGTAAAAGTTTCATTCAATAATTGCATTTTTTTCGGCGATTTTTTGTACTATAAACCTACTGAAATAACTTTAGTAAACACATTGCATTAGTATTAAGTATTAAAAAAATACAGTTTTTAAGAAGTTCAATAATTTAATTTCACCTAGTTTATTTACAAGACCGCCAGGAGTGGCGCTATAGAGAAGAGGCCTTTACTCAGCAGTGGCTGGATAGATAGATAGATAGATAGTTTATTTGTTGACCGTACCCTAAATCCGAATTGTCTTATTTTTCACGGACGTTTTGTATGCGTAAGGCCAGTCCATTTATTTTACTTTGGTCGAAGGTTAAATGACATAAGTTTAGTGACTTTTAGGTAAGGTATCCTTTCCAGTTTGATTTATCGTTCGGCTTGGCTGCGATTTGCTATGCTAAGTTTGGTAGGCGTTATGACAAAGGTGAACCGCGATAATTATAATATAAGTATTCTTATCGTTGCACATCCAGGGGAGGTGTGCGGTCGCACTCGTTTCAACGCACATTCTCTAGAACTATGCTTAATTATGAATGAAGATTTAAGAATTATGTTACAAGTTTTTTATTGAAATCTATCAAAAAACTAAAAGTTTTGATTCAATTTGAATGAACTTCTAGAATACAAGTATTAGTAATAGAATAAACTTACGAACATTTTCGTTGATGGTGTTGATATCGCAGTGGTGGGTAGGCAGCGGTAGGTACTTGAAGTTGTGGTGACTGCGTCGTGGTTCGAAGTAGGTAGGTAGGTACTAGCAGCGTTGATGTTTGCAGCGAGCAGCAGTGATGGTGGTGAAGAGTGTTCTTGGTACACAATCGATATTTTCCGATTTTCACCCATTTTATATTGCATTGATCGTTGTGTCAGCAATAATACTTCATTTTTAATAATAGCATCAATCAGTTAAACTACTAAACAAATTTGAACCTTATTTTATATACTTATTTATAATAATAATTGCTAAATGTTTACATTGAAAATATTACCTTTTGATACTAGCTCATGAATATGCTCTTATCTTTATTTAATTAATACAAGGAACAGTTGAACAAACTAAACAAATTTGAACCTTATTTATATGTTTACCTACAGTAATAATTGCTATGTGATAATGTTGGCATTGGAAATATTATTACCTTTTGATACTAGCGCTTAAAATATGCTTTGCTCTTCATTTAATTAATACAAAGAATTTTGTTGTTTCTGGTAAAACTTGTAATCCAATCAAAAGCATGTTGAAGTCATACAACAAAATATATTTTACACTAGTTAGTTCTAACTATACCTATTTACATTTACATTTACTATTTTGAAATAAATGCTATATCATAGCATACCATTAGAGATTCAGTGTTGGACTGATAGGTTTTTTTTTTTTTTTTTTATTTTTTTAAATTAGCAATGATGTTCCTTTGTTTGACTACGATCTCACCTGTTGGTAAGTGACGATGCGATCGAAGATGGAGCACAAAGGTCTAGAAGGCACCTATTCACTCTAGCCTTGAAGAGACCCAGATTATAGGAAAGACAGACGACAGTAGTGTATTCCACTCCTTAGCAGCACAAATATTTTAAACGAGGCGGGAATCGAACCCACAACCTCCTGGGTTGCAAGCAAACGTTCGCCGCTGTGTCACAGAAGTCATCTATTAATAAATTTTCTTAGGAAAAAATACATACCACGTTTTGGAATAAATTTTAGATAAGAACAATACATATTTTGACTCTAGTCTAGAAAATTTCAATATTGTATGTTTTCATTATTGACTCTAACTTATAACAACATAACATCAAATTACTTAAACAACTACTTACATCAATATAACACACTCTTTCTAAGAATCATGAAAACCTACTCCACAACCGTGCGACTTTTTGAACAAACCATATTTTATATGAATTATGATTAGAGTATCTAAACCAAGCTATAGACTATTCGCAGGCAGAAAATATTTGTATTTGATAGTAACATAGCAAAACTCTAACAGTCACCTTTCCTCACCAGAATTATTTGCATTGTAAGTATCGGTAACTATGATTACCATGGTACACAACACTTGGATCCAAAAAAATATTTATAGATCATACAAACATTTGTCTCGCATCGGGAGTCAAACCCACAACCTCTCACACCTTAGCAGACTACTCTCCCAACGCGCTACAGAGATCATCAACAGCTAAATTAAAAGTTACTAATCTATACAAGTACCACTGGTAAGTAAAGTAGTTCAGTGTATTTATTTACTTACAAAAAGTATATTCTTATTATATTTTGATATATAAATAGGTATGAACCCATATGTTTTTGATATTGTTCGTTCATTAGCAGTAGTCAATCATTGTATAATATAATTACTCTGTATGAAAGTAACTCATAGAAGACGATATGTGATCGGGATGAGAAATATGACGACTGTGGGACACACTTGTTGACGTCCTTTTACTTAACCTGATTCTAGAAATCAAAACGTGCAACGTGCAGGCAACGTGACAGTCGTCTTTTCATTTATCCGAAATTAAAAAAGTGGTGTGACAGGTGTGACGAGCGGCTCAGGAAATCCATATACCTAATAAGGTAAGTACATTGCAAATTCAACGTTTTTTTTTATTTTTTTTATTTTTTTTTTATTTTTTTTTATTTCAGAATTTCTTGATTTTACGATTGTGTTACAAAACCTCCCAGCATTCCGATATAACATAACAACCAAAGCATCTTGCTTGGTTAATGCATTGACTGGATTCTTCGATTTAATTTTCTCGTTTTTTCGAATAATTGAATTGAATTAATTTAACAAATAAAAAATAAATAATACTGGAAACTTCCCACAACATTATCTAGGCCCAAGCTAAGCAGAGCTTGTGTTATGGGTAATAGATAACTGATATACTTAATATAATACATTACAATACATTACATACATAGGTAGATATTTTTTATTATACATAAAATACCCAGAACGCTCTGAACAAAATACATGTGATCGCAAAAATGTTTGTTTCGAGGTGGGAATCGAACCCACAACCTCCTGCCTCGCAAGCCAACCTTCGCCCGCTGCACCATAGAGGTTGTTAATATTTTTGTTAAAAATACGATTTATGTTTACAGATACATCCTGAAAGGTGATCCCACTTGACTGACCACCCACAAATTTACATGTAAGTAGATTTATTGTTATAAATACAATATTCAATGTAGGTACCTACTACTAAGTACGTGCAGGAGGAAGTTGATCGATGGTAGTGGCTCAAGATCGTTCGTTAGGGCATTCTATAGGTAGGCTTATGCCTAGTAGTGGACTTCTGTAGGATAATGATGATTATAACTATCCTTTACATTTCATATTTTAACATTATTTTTTAGTAGTAGTAGAGCTTTTTTATGAAAAAGTTCGTTCGGGGAAGTACTACCACCATATCCATTTCTGCTGCAAAGCAGTAGTGCTCGCATTGCTGTGTTCCGGTTTGAAGGGTAAGGGTGCTGGTGAAATTACAAGCACATGAGACTTTTCATCTTTATGTCTCAGGGTGGCGGGCGCAGTGCAATGCCACCTAGGGAGCGTTGTAGGTGGATGTGACCTATGACGTAATGGATTATTCGTAGGCAGAGATTATCGCTTATCATAAGTATTTACTGTTCCTAAGAAAAAAGGTTGTAACAGACGGATAGAAGTGATCCTACAAGTGTTCTCTTTATGGAACTCTAAATAAGGCTGAGGTTGACACCACTATTCTTAGTCGTTCCTCCAACTTTCCTCCACTCGACTAGTAAATATAATACCTACAAAGTTTCTGTGGTTCTACGGTTTTTGTGTGGAGGTTGAGTCGAGTCAAGGAAAGTAGGAGTAAAAATACCGATGTTAGGATCTGTGTTGAGGCGTGGGATTACATATTTATGTTATACAAGTAGCGCCCCGCGGTTTCACCCGCGTAAGTCTCGATCCCGTGGGAATATCGGGATAAAAATGTGCCTATGTGTTATTCTGGGAGTCCAGTTACCTCCATTCCAAATTTCATGCAAATCCATCCAGCCGTTTCAGCGTGAAGAAGTAACAAACACACTCAGACACACACACACACACACACACACACACACACACAAACTTTCGCATTTATAATATTAGTAGGATAGGATAAAACTGATATATTTGATGAAATTAATTTATTTTCTTTTCATTTTAGAACAAATATATAATGGCTCATCAAAGCCGAAAAGGAGAGGATTATCACATCGGACTTGCGATGGAAAACAACGAGGTGAAGGTTACCGTCCTTCCGGACACAAAAATGAAAGAAGAAAATAGTAATATCAAGGATTGGTTAAGAACGTGGAGGGTTAAGGATGATGGAGATATTGAAATCACATTTTATCCTTATATCGGAAGGAATGTTAAAATTGAGAAAGGAGAATTGGTATTTAACGGATAGAACTTCAATTATAAATTTCGTTTGAAATGATAAAAAATATAATTGTCTTGAGCCAGTCATCAATATGTTTTAATTTATAAAAAAAAAAAAAAAATACGTTTAGACACTTAAGCATTTTTGGAAATATCTGCTTGGTGATCGAGACTTTAGATATTTTTTATAAAATAAAATATATCGATGACTGGCTCAAGACTTTTTTATTTTTATCATTATAAACGAAATTTATAATTGAAAATAAAAAACATCAATTGTTTATATCCTTTAAATAACAATTGTTTTTTATATATGCTTTGTTTTTTTTGTTTTTCTTTTTAATAAATAATAATTATAAAATCATATTTTGAGGAAATTTCATTTCATATGTTATTATTATTTTTTTACCTTTGATATTAGATTTTTACATTAGTATGATTAAAAAAAAAAAAAAAAAAAAAAAAAAAAACTCTTTTATTGGGCGCAATGGGCCACGGAGCGATAGCGAAGTCATTCATTTCATTTTCATTTTTCATTTATTTCGCAAACAATGTAAAATTGTGTCGGAACATAGTAACATAATATAGGAATAAAGTACAAAATAATCATATAGGTACATCTACTTGGGTCCGATAGGTACAAGATTAAATGTCACTAAGATAAAAATACAACATCAGATAAAATTATAAATAGTACCTAGTCAAAATAGTAATGTCAACATAAAACAGAAAATGTCAAATTAAAAAAGAATCAGATACCAATAGAATTAACAAAAAAAAAACAAAAAAAAAAATCATGAGGGTTTATCATTATAAAATTCACGTACAGAGTAGTAGCACCTTTTCAACAAGAATTCCTTCAGATTATTTTTAAACATATGTGTGCTGTAGATGGATTTGAAGCTAATAGGCAAGTCATTGTACAGCTTGATGGCCTGGTACTGAACACTATGTGTTGCTATCCTAAGATTCGGAATAAAGTCACTTTTAATATCCTTTCTTCTAGTACTTTCTCTTAATGTCCTTTCTTCTAATGACTCGATACTGTATAAGCGCTTTACTAAATCCGTAAGAAGAACTAGAATGTACAGACAAGGGACAGTTAGTATCCTAAGCTTAATAAAATGTTCCCTACAGGATTCAATCTGTGGTATACGTACCATGGTCCTTATCGCCCTTTTTTGAATAACGAAAGCTGAATTAACATTGTACTTATAACTATTACCCCAAAACATTATGCTGTAGCGAAGTTTCGATTCGACCAACGCGTAATAAACTAATTTTAAATGCTTCATGGTGACTTCATCTCTTAGTGTTCTAATGGCATAGCATGCCGAGCTTATATAATTTTCAATAGATATTAATTAATTTTTCCAATTTAATAGCATGTCAATATTTATACCTAAAAATTTTACAACGTCAACTGATTGGATTATTATGTCATTATAATTCACACATAGTCTTTCATGATTCTTTGATGTTGTCTTAAATAGCATTACATTTGTCTTCTTCACATTTAAAATTAAATTATTAATTCCAAACCATTCAGTAAACCCTTTTAAAGCTAAATTTATTTTATCAGTAAGTTCAGCTAGCGTACTGGCAGCGATTATTGCATTGGTGTCATCAGCAAAAATAACTAATTTAAGCCCAGATAAATAATTTTCCATAAAGTTTACCAAATCATTCATAAAAATAATAAATAAAATTGGTCCCAAAATAGTTCCCTGTGGAACACCTCTAGTAAGCTTGGTCAAATTAGATTTGTGGATTACTTCCTTGTTATTATTGGTTGCCCTTACTTCGACATATTGTGGCCGATTACTCAAGTAGGACTGAAATAAACTTAATGATTTGCCTCTCACCCCATAAAACTCTAATTTCTCCAACAAGATTTTATGGTCAACTGTATCGAAAGCCGAACTTAGATCTAAAAACAGTCCACCTACCCTTTGTCTATTATTTAAATTTCCTATAACGTCATCTAGCAAGGTATTTATGGCGTCTCCTGTGCCAACACTATGTTGGTATCCAAACTGCCTATCATGTAATATTCTATTGCTATAAAAATGCCTAATGAGCCGATTTTTCATAATTTTTTCGTAAATTTTTGATAGAACAGGCAATAAAGAGATTGGCCTATAGTTCTTAGGATCCGTTTTGGAACCCTTTTTAAAAATTGGTAGTATTCTAGCTATTTTGAGCTGTTCGGGAAACGTGTCTGATTCAATACAGATATTAAAGAAATATGCTAAAGGCCCTGATAAAATATCAACATTATCCTTTATTATTTTTATTGGCATTTCATCGAATCCAAAAGAGTTTTTGTTTTCTATGGATTTAATTATTTTGCAGACCTCTATTCCAGTGACGTATTCAAAAGGCATGCAATTCTCAATTCTTTTGTTATGGCTTACGAGAACCTTCATAGCAGAGTCACTGGTAGCAACATTTTGACCTAAAGTATTCCCCTGGTCAAACTGGACTGAGAAAAAGTCAGCAATATCTTGTGGTTTATGTATTAATCTATCTATTAATTTCAGTTTTAACTGTCCATTAGATATGTTTGTAGTCTTAATATTCCTATGCCTATTAACAACCTGCCAAATAGCCTTTATTGAATTTTTTGCCTTCGATACTTCTTCTTGTACTGTAATTTGTTTTGCTTTCCTGATTACTTTTTTATAGATTCTTATGTATGACTTTTTGTATGCCAGGGCGTTCTTATCTTCATCTGTCTTAACATTAAGAACTAAAAACCTTTTCATTTTACTTGAAACTCTCACTCCCTTTGTTAACCACCTTAATTTTCTTACTCCAGTCGACCTCATCATCCTTTTCGTTTTCGTAAAATGTGTCTTAAATACATCAACAATTTTGCTGGCAAAACTGTTCACCCCCATCTCATACCAGTTTGTTTCTATTACAACAGTTCTAAAACTTACGGAATTCTTGGTACAAAAATTTCTACGTTCCACTTGAATTCGTGGAATATCATTATTATTATGCCTCTTTTCTACTTTACAAGAGGAGAACAAACCTGCATGGCCATCTCCCAATCCATTATGGTCAACATAACAGTCGGTTATACTATCTTCGGGAATATTCGTTAATATATTATCCAAGCACGAACTTGCGCTGTTCCGAATGAATGTCGTTTCTCTAAACAAATATTTAAAATTATAACATGTCAAGAGTTTTTCAAATTCAGATTTCTGCCTACCATCCAACAAAAGATCCACATTAAAATCACCACATAAGAAACAACTCTTGTCGAAAAAGTGCTCCAAAAACTTATCTAGATACTCCAAAAATTCATCAAAATTACTATCTTTTGGATTTCGATAACAACAACAAATGTTAATGTTAGAGCTAACGTCTCTTACCCCACAAACCCAGTGGCCCAGAACGCCCAATACATTACTACTAACGTGATCTACACGGTCGAACGACTTTTCACAGTCCGTGTAGATCACATCCACCTGAGATCCACCATCCATACCATCACACACATGCTCCAGGAACAAACCCAAGTTAGTTGCCGTCGATCGGCCTTTTACGAAACCATGCTGAAACCACGTTAAATTGATATACATTACGAGCCCGAGGTTTCAGCGGAGGAATGAGAAAATCTGAGACTATTATACGTAAGGAAGGATGGGCAGGAACCTCCTTAACCACGGATGATGTAGACTTGCATACAGTCAGAGACAAATCAGACACAACCAAATCCAAAATATTATTACATTTATTTGGAATCATAATGTATTGCAATAGATCTAAATTAGAAAATTGTGCAATGAGATCTGATGCCGAGTTCTGTACCTCAACAAGTCCCTTCCGTAGTACTTTAGGTTCACCTGAAACCCAGGAAATACAAGGCAAATTGAAATCACCTAATATTGACGACCTCTGTGGCGCGGCGGGCGAAGGTTGGCCTGCAACGCAGGAGGTTGCGGGTTCGATTCCCACCTCGGAACAAATATTTGTGCGATTACAGATATTTGTTCAGGGTGTTCTGGGTATTTTTCTATGCATAATAAAACAATATCTATCTATGTAATATATTGTATTAAGTATATCAGTTATCTAGTACCCATAACACAAGCTCTGCTTAGCTTGGGGCTAGGTAATGTTGTGTGAACTGTCCAGCATTATTTATTTATTTATTTATGATGAATGAACCACAGGATGAACTGCCTACCACAGACAGAACCTCTAAGAATATCTGTATACGTGGTGATATAGTGATATTAGTTTTTGACGACCTCTGTGGCGCGGCGGGCGAAGCTTGGCCTGCGACGCAGGAGGTTGCGGGTTCGATTCCCGCCTCGGAACAAATATTTGTGGGATCGCAGATATTTGTTCAGGGTGTTCTGGGTATTTTCTATGTACATAATAAAAAATATCTATCTATGTATTATATTGTATTAAGTATATCAGTTATCTAGTACCCATAACACAAGCTCTGCTTAGCTTGGGGCTAGATAATGAGCTGTGAACTGTGTCCAGCATTATTTATTATTTATTTATTATTTATTAATTAGGAGGTATATAAACAATGGCATATATAAAAACCGAGACATCGTGCAGGAACAGTTACCCAAAGACTCTCGAGATCATCACGTTCCCATTCAGATCTTACACAAACTTGTAACTGAGGATTAATTAATAACATTATACCTCCTCCCAGTGATCCCCGACCTCTACGTATTACATTATATTTTTTATCACAGAGCTCAGCATCTAATATTCCTTCACAAAGCCATGTCTCAGTAATGACTACTAAGTCATACTCGAGCAAATTTCTATAAAAATCATTAGTTTTTGTCCTCAACCCCCGGGCATTCTAATAAAAAATCTTTAACATTTTACCATTATTATTAAAAATCATCGAATCTTTTAAAAACTATGTTCGATTTCTTGAACAATAACTAGGCTAGTAGCTCGGCTTCTACCTGCCTCGTTTTTTAATTTATACCTTGGATGTTTTTTTTTTTTTTTTTTTTAACATTGATAGACCTTTGTTTGACCACGATCTCACCTGTTGGTAAGTGACGATGTGGCCGAAGATGAAGCACAAAGGTCTAGAAGGCACCTATTCACTCTTGACTTGAAGATACCCAAATTATAGTTTTCAGGAAAGACAGACGACGGTAGTGTATTCCACTCCTTAGCAGTTCGCATTATAAAGGTAGAACTGAAACGTTTTGTGCGAATAGAAGGTATACCAATGAGGTAAGGATGGTACTGAGCCGTACGCCTGCTCGTCCTATGATGAAAAGGAGATGGTGGGATCAGATCGTGCAGTTCCTGGGAGCATTCACCGAAATGTAACCTAAGAAGATCGCAAGGCATGCAACCTTACGGCGGTGCTCGAGACTCTGGATCTTAGTCTCTGCCATATGTTGCTCACCTATAAGCCTGAAAGCTCTACGTTCGATCGAGTCCAAGGCAGCAAGCTGGTGTTTGGCCGAGCCATCCCAAACATGGCAGCAGTACTCCATACCAGCCCGGACTTGTGCTTTATATAAACTGAGAAGCTGTCCTGGTGTGAAGTAACGCTTTACCTTATTCAGGATGCCTAGCTTCATGGCAGCTGTTTTTGCTGAAACAACGCGTTTTTGTAGTGACGAAATATGATTTAATCGTGGCAAACAATATCATTTATATTATTGCGCTAAGTTTACCTCTTTTTTTAACACGCTTTTATTAGCTTGGGTTGTATCTATGTATGTATGTATGTATGTAGCTGAATCTTTGAGCATAATTTTCACCAATTTCCAGAAGTCTGATTAATTTGAAACTTTGCATAGAGAGAGAGAGAGAGAGAGAGAGAGTTAGAGAGAGAGTTCGAGTTCGAGTTAGAGAGAGAGAGAGAGAGAGAGGGAGGGAGGGAAAGAGAGAGAGATATCGAACTAAAAAATGAAAAATAAATAATATTTATAAAAAAAAAAAAAACACGCTTTTATAGCTAACCGAACTAAAAAATAGAAAACAATTTTCAATTTCAAAGAGTTTATATTACAGTAGTAGAAGATCGAACAATCAATCAGTTTTTTTTTTTTTTTTTAAGCGTTGGGTGCATTTTACTACTTTTCATAACTCTCCTCTCATAGATAGTTGCCAACAGAATGATTGTTACATTACATTAAAAAGCACCCCACGCTTATTAAAAAAAAAAAAATGATTGTTCGATCTTCTACTACTGTAATATAAACTCTTTGAAATTGAATTTTATTTTCTATTTTTTAGTTCGGTTAGCTATAAAAGCGTGTTTTTTTTTTTTTTTTTTAAATTTTATTTATTTGAAACATTTGTAGTAGGGAATCTAAAAATAGCAGTTGGCAGCACTGACTTCCTACTTCCGGCTGTCAGCCAGCTGATGAACTCGCTCTCTCGCTCGCTTTCCAAGAGGGACCTATTTATTTGATTTTCGCAAATAAAACGTCAGGCACCATTCAACATGGGCTTGAAATACGCTATCAAGAGCTAGTTTTAGCTGAAATACTGCTCTAATTGTAGTGTTATTATTGTTCTAGTTTCTTTTACATGTACGTTGTGTAACATTATTAGTCGAAAATGGATACGTTTATCATAGGAACCCTCGGTTATGGCGTTTGTTGATCATTAAAAAAATTCGTTCGGTTCATAATTTTCCTTTGTATTTGATGTCCGCTTTTAGTTCGTGATTGTTAGTTTCGTTCGTGTTTAAGTGTTTATTAAAATGGTGAAGGAGAAGCCTAATTCGATTCGGATTTACGACGAGGAGGGGTTCAGACGCCGTGCGGCTTGTATCTGCGTTCGGTCCGATGCCGAAACGGAGGTTAGTTGACGAAACAAGTCATCAATCTCTTTGAAGTGTAACCTCACAGTGTATGTTGGTGTTCACGTGGTGTTTGTGGTCAGGTCCTGCTGGTGACGTCGTCACGGCGGCCAGACAACTGGATCGTGCCGGGAGGCGGGGTCGAGCCGGAGGAGGAGCCCTCCGTCACGGCGATGCGCGAGGTCTTGGAAGAAGCAGGCGTCATCGGCAAGCTGGGACGGTGTCTCGGCGTCTTCGAGGTACCTAACATTCCTTGTTTATTCACCATAACCTTGCTGAAAGGTCATTGCTCCAGATATAAGAAGCAAAGTTCCATTAAATTGTGCAATTTTAGGAAAACTTGCTGTTTACATTTTTATGACAAAAACAGAACAGAAAGACAATAGTTTTCAAAACCACAGCTATAATATAACTATTATGGCAAACAAGTAAAAGTACTAATTGGAATAGCTAATCTGAAAAGCATTGTCTGCCAAAGAATTGGAGACTAAAAATAACATGTTTGGCATTCAGCGGCTAATGTAACCAAGTGCTTTCTATAACTAGTTAAAAGCACAGCTTTGTAAGGGCTTGCAAGTTTTTAACATTTTACAAGTTTTATATTAACTTGCAATGTATGTCCGGGTGGAATCTTGCAACTGAATTTTAAAGAATTTATCCTCGAACCGATTGAACTGAAATTTGGCATACCTGTCAAGATCCAATGACAATACAATATGATGGTGACAGTGAGCTGATCTGATGATGGACACAGAAGTTGGACAATGGAACTCCTCGATGGATAACAGTAGATTGGCTGTGTTTAGGCTCATTTTGATCAGCACACTGTTAAATACACTAATTAAAAAAAACTTAAATAATATTTTTCGCTAAAGTTTATTTATTTTTACAAGAAATAAGAATAAGAATTTAAACACATGACACAATTAACATAATTAAGACATGAATTTAAATTACTATGTTAAATTACAAATCTAGAGGTGTGATAGTTTCTTCGTAAAGTGTATCACAAAATTGCATGTGTTGTGGGATACTAGAGGACTGCCACAAAATACTATGCAGAAAATAAATGTTTGGTGAGCCTTCGTAATGGTGGTGAAATAGAGTACTGATGGTCTGGTGTGGAAGGGACCCTGACTTCCACTCCTAAGGCTGTGTTTTTATTCTTTTTTTTTTCTTGTGTTTTTTGTCTGGTCCAATGTTGTATACTACTAATGTGGATAATGCAGTGGGCTACAATATTGTTATATTTGTGTTACTTAACTCATTCATATCGTAAGATTTATATTGTAGCTGTTTATAGTACTTGAATAAATAAAATTAAAATAAAATAAATCCCAGCCATGCACTTGCAAAATTGATGTGTGCAATATTTCATGCTCTCTAAAGTCAAAACAGCATGTCCTAGAACAAATACATTAAAAGAAAGGAGCTGCACTGAGCACTAAATCCTTTCACATTGGTTCTTTCACCATT
Source organism: Operophtera brumata (assembly GCA_932527175.1). Lineage (NCBI taxonomy): Eukaryota > Metazoa > Arthropoda > Insecta > Lepidoptera > Geometridae > Operophtera > Operophtera brumata. Next base: position 19,881,743 of record OW052231.1, read on the forward strand.
GGTCAGCAGCTGGTCTCTGATCTAACGCAGGGTGAACAAGAAAGAACCAGTAACATGAAGTAGGTAGTAGTAGTGGTGGAAACTGTGAAATTGTGAGAAACTCGATTCCGTTGGGCCTTCACAGTGTGTACACTGACCTTTAACTACCATATTTGTAAGAAGCTCGAACCTGACTCATGTGTGACTAATAAATTGTGCAGATTTGTAAGATTCATTAAGAGCTTAGTGAGGGCTATTTATTCAGGCTTATGGCCATAGATGGATTTTCCTTTGTGTCTTTGTTTCAATTTTAAACATGTTACACACATTTTTAATCAACGGATCAACAATTTTTTAGGTTTCCTTAACCAAAAATTACGGAACGTATTATAGATTCGTCATGTCTGTCTGTCTGTCCGTCCGTGTATGTCACAGCCACTTTTTTCCGAAACTATAAGAGCTAGGCTGTTGAAACTTGGTAGGTAGATGTATTCTGTGAACCGCTTTAAGATTTTTACACAAAAATTGAATAAAAACAATTATTTTTGGGGTTCCCCATACTTAGAACTGAAACTAAAAAAAAACATCAAACCTATACGTGTGGGGTATCTAAGGATAGGTCTTCAAAAATGATATTGCGGTTTCTAACATAATTTTTTTCTAAACTGAATAGTTTGCGCGAGAGACACTTCCAAAGTGGTAAAAAGTGTGTCCCCACCCCCATAACTTCTAAAATAAGAGAATGATAGAACTAAAAAAAAATATGATGTACGTTACCATGTTAACTTCCAACGAAAATTGGTTTGAACGAGATCTAGTAAGTAGTTTTTTTTTAATACGTCATAAATCGTAATCCATCCAAGAACTTTTATATTATGTTACTTGCTGCTACGGAACCCTTCATGGGCGAGTCCGACTCGCACTTGGCCGCTTTTTCTTTCTTATTAGCCTAATATTATCTAGTTTGTTCCTACTTTTAAACTATCTCTGCTCATGGGTTAAGCAGGTGGGCGCTGAGCGCAGATACAGCTGCACAGTTCTACAAATATTGCAGTGTCATCGTTATAATTTGTAATTTGCCACCATTATGTAAACTTGTTCATTTTTACTTCAAAAAAGTAGTAGGTTTTCAATTTGTTTTATTTAACCGACTTACAAAAAAGAAGGAGGTTCTCAATTTGTATTTATTATTTTTGTATATTGTCAAAATATGGCACCATTGTAAATTCAAACAATGACAATGAGTTACTTAGTGTGCATTACAACAAGAGGCTTTACAAAATGTACTGATAAGCAGCGTTGGAAGACTGCCTTAAAGATACAAAGATCCTCAAATTGCTTCAAACATGACGAGCAAGACCAGTGACGAGTCTCAAATTGAATCGTGAAATGAGCATAGATTATAGGTCAATTTCTCAAATCTATTTTCCAATATTGTGTATGCACAATATTATGCAGAGTATATTGTGTAGTCTCTGCAAATGTAACTATTCACCAGTTGCAATTATAAAAGCAATTACTCAATTTATGGAATAAGTAATTAAATCTCTGGTTATTGCATAACACATTACTTTGTAGGTCGGACCTACCTACTGTGTGAACTGTTTTATTCACAACATGGCCTCAGCCACAGATTAATTATTAATTGTTAGTTAAGTTACTTCTGCTCTTGTTGTATTGAAACTCAATTAACTATGATTTCTATGTGTTCAGCAGAGGCCTTAAACTGAGTTTTGCACCTTTGCCACAGAATAAATATTAGCTTTGCATACTCGCTTTTGTGCGTGACGTCTGTCCGTCTGTCCGTCTGTCACCAGGCTGTATCTCATGAACCGTGATAGATAGACAGTTGAAATTTTCACAGATGATGTATTTCTGTTGCCGCTATAACAACAAATACTAAAAAACAGAATAAAATAAATATTTAAGGGGGCTTACAAGTTACAATTTACAACAAACTTTATTTTTTTGCCGTTTTTAAAGATACTGGTACGGAACCCTTCGTGCGCGAGTCCAACTCGCACTTGGCCGGTTTCATTAGCTTCACTTGTTACGAACAATGTAATAAAATATTGGAATCGAACTTTTAACTACTTCCCGATATCCAATTAACTGGAACTTGGTAAAGGTACCTGTCACCTTCCGATAACAATACAATATGTCAGCGAGCTGATCTGATGGTGGACAAAGGAGTACTCGATGATGAATAGTAGCCTGGTAGTGTTTGGGCTCTTTATGATCAGAGGGTTTGTACAGGTTTGTAATTTGGAATAACTCTGAATACCGAAAACCGAATTGCGAGTCGAAATGTCGTTGCAGCAAAAAAATAAGCGCCCCTAGCGGACTTGTTGGGAAACTCATTAAAACCATTCATAAAAAAGCGAGTCGGACTCGCCCATGAAGGGTTCCGTAGCAGCAAGTAACATAATATAAAAGACTAAAAGTACTTGTAGTTCGTTGTAACTTTGATCGATGTTTTAATAAATTATCTATAATCTATTCAAAAAATACTACTTACTAGATCTCGTTCAAACCAATTTTCGGTGGAAGTTTACATGGTAATGTACATCATATTTTTTTATTGTAGTTTTATCTTTCTCCTATTTTAGAAGTTTTAGGGGTGGGGGGAGCACATTTTACCACTTTGGAAGTGTCTCTCGCGCAAACTATTCAGTTTAGAAAAAAATTATATTAGAAACCTCAATATCATTTTTGAAGACCTACCCATAGATAAACCACACGTAATGGTTTGATGAAAAACAATTGAGTTTCATTCTAAGTATGGGGAACCCCCATTTTTTTTTTCTATTTTTGTGTGAAAACCTTAATGCGGTTCACAGAATACATCTACTTACAAAGTTTCAACAGCATAGTTCTTATAGTTTCGGAAAAAAGTGGCTGTGACATATGGTCGGACAGACAGACATGACGAATCCATAAGGGTTCCGTTCTTTGCCATTTGGCTACGGAACCCTATAAACTGTGTGGTGTGTCTGGCCTAAGAATAGACCCCCTCCATCTCCTCCCGTGGATGTCATAAAAGCCGACTAAGGGATTATCCGGACTTGTTGATAAGATTCGTTGGTATAAGATTTGTCCTGGCTGCTAGCTTATGAGGAATGTGTTATTACTGGAAGAAAGCGTTAGCCGAGTCAGTCGTGGGAAGCAATGGCGGCGATGAGCTCACCACTTGTCTCGTCTATATTCCACGATGGTGTAACCCACTGTGAAAAGTGGCCTATTGAGGCTCTGCCTATACCCCTTCGGGGAAAAAGGCGTGTGTCTATGTATGTATGTATGTATGTTGATAAGATTCGTTGGTATTTATAAGATTTGTCCTGGCTGCCAGCTTATTTATTACTGGAAGAAAGCGTTAGCCGAGTCAGTCGTGGGAAGCAATGGCGGCGATGAGCTCGCCACTTGTCACGTCTATATTCCACGATGGTGCAACCTACTGTGAAAAGAGGCCCATTGAGGCTCTGCCTATCTCTTCGGGGAAAAAGGCTCGTGTCTATAACTATAACACGATTTAAAATGATCCTTGTGATTTCAATGAATAAAATACTTTTTGACTTTGACTTTGATATGTATGTATGTGTAAAAACAAATATCGACTGGCAATTCGATAGTCGGGATACCGATTGTAAAAGTTAGACAAACGTGAACTAGACCAGTTCACGGTTCCGATTACTAATAATAGAATAGCGTGTTTTGAAAAAAAAAAGCAATAAAAAACTTACTGTGCAGAGACGACGTATTTTATAGAGCCTTATCTTAACAAACCACGCGCTTTACCGGTGCTTTCCGATGTCCGGTCGCTAGTTGTCTGCACTATTTTTATAGGAAAAATACTGTAGTAAAGATATTGTCTTTAAAAAAAATGGTGCGACCTGGGTACTAGGCAATTAATCATATTAGGCAATTATGATTGATGATTATGATGATGTCACACCAATGACACGTGGGGCTCGGTCATTGTATCCTATCAGGTAGGTGTACTATTTGTGGTCCAGCAGTCATTGATCTTTCAAAATAAATATCAATGAGCAGGCTCGGATCTACATTTTGAAAAAGGGGGGCAGAGTGCCTGTTTGCCGCCCTGTAGGCAAAAATATCCGCCCACCCCGCACGTACCCTACCCGCGCTAGACGCGCGCGCCTCGTTCGTCTTTCGTTGTTTACTTGAAGTGAATCAATCACTTCGCGCGCCGCGCGTCTTTTGCTCACAAATTAATTACTTAGATACTACTACAATAATTATAATAATAATTATAATTATTAATTATTACTGTCTCTGCAGCCCTAGCCCCCGACCGCTTGGGCCTCACTCCGCGGTCGGTGGTTCCCCGTTTAGATTTATATTTTTTACTATAATGTTTGTTATACTATTTTTTTTTGTAGATAGTATTTCTTTATAGTGAAAAATATTTTTTTTTACGAGATTTTGAATAAATTAGTGAAATAATAATAATAATACAATTTCTCTCGGGGGCGTTTATCGCATATTGTGTGAAAGAGGGCTTACACGATTTTTGTACTTGTACTGACTGGTGACTGCCCGCCCTTTAGTATTTGCCGCCCGGGGCAAGTGCCCCTCCTCGCCCCTAGATCCGGGCCTGTCAATGAGATCTGACCTTAAAGGTCAATAGCTTCTTACGCTCAAAACAAATACTTTAAAACTTTAACTAGGGCACTGAGTCTAGAAAGATTTTTAATCACGAATGTAGGTACCTAACATCCATGGTTTACGAACATCCATGGTTGACGTAAGGCGCGGGCGAAGACAAGATCGCAGCGGTTGGTGATCGCAGTATTGGTGTTGATTGCTTAGGTGGTTGCTGCTGCCCATCCCTTATTTGGCTTTTACGACATCCACGGGAGGAGGTGGAGGGGGTCTACTCTTAGGCCGGACACACCTCTTAGGCCAGACACACCACGCCACGCTACTTGCGCCGTGTGCTACGCTACTACGTGCTACTTCACACAACTGTTAATCTAATACTTACCATTTTAATTATTTGATCCATCCAAAGAAAGTAGAATAATTCGTTGGTTCCATCTATGATCTCAGATTAGTAACCATACCGACAGTTTTTTTTTCTGAATGGGTCTTGCATTTGCCATATAAATAAAGAAATAAATAATGCTGGACAGTTCACACAACATTATCTAGCCCCGAGCTAAGCAGAGCTTGTGTTATGGGTACTAGATAACTGATATACTTAATATAATACATTACACAAATAGTTTTTTTTTTATTATACATAGAAAATACCCAGAAAACCCTGAACATACAACATACATCTGCAGATCATACAAATATTTGTTCCGAGGCGGGAATCGAACCCGCAACCTCCTCCGTCGCAGGCGAACCTTCGCCCGCCGCGCAACAGAGGTCGTCAACATAATAATATAATAACAGTTACAAATACACTACTTGCACAGTATACACTATTGACAGTACCGCAGCGCTAACAATTCACCTTCTCACTTCCAGAACCGAGAGCACAAGCACCGAACGGAAGTGTACGTGATGACCGTCACCCAGGAGCTGGCCGAGTGGGAGGACTCGCGCCTCATGGGCCGCAAGCGTCAATGGTTCTCCATCGACGACGCCTTGGCGCAGCTCGCGCTCCACAAGCCGATACAACGCCACTACTTGCAACAACTGCGCCGCTCTAAGAAGGACGATAGCTAGACTCGACACTCTGCTTAGGATAAGGAGTACACGGGCAGTGGCGCAGCTAAGTCGATTTCAGTAGAGTGAAGCCGACAGGCACCAGTCTACACGCACGTTCAATTCTCCATACAAACGACAAACGCCGGAAGGCGTGCCTACATTTGTCAGCAAAACGAGCCTGTCTTCTGGTGCCAGCTTCTCACATTGCGTAGCCATAGGTAAAAAGAGTTATTACAGTTAGATAGGCAGGGATTCTCCCTCTACTATCCTATATAATTATTAGCGAATGACAAAACTCAAGGTTCTTATTCTCCGGCTTTTCATTTGGGGCAGTAAAATGTCAGATAGAGCCAAGGTTTTTTGGTATCACGTTTTTATCTGTGGAAATCGAGTCCCACAAGTTGCTATACACGAAAACGTGATATTTATAAAGTCACATGAAGCTTAACATGGGACAACAGCCCTGAGAGTGTGAGATGTGCAAGATGTGCTAATTGCTACATTACATTCAATCATGCATAAGAGGAATTTCTTAGTTCACATGGGAACTCACCGATAGAGGAGGGCTGTTTCGTTTCCAATTGTGCGCTAACACAGTCACGTCAAGAATAGTTGCAGGCTCTTCAATTGACCAATCAAATACGTAGGATCCTTGTGGTGCGGTGTTGACGCCCTCTCCTAATAGCTTTGTAATGTCTCTTAAGCTTAGGCAAATTCAGTCGGACATAAAGAAGTTCTTAGAAACCGTAGATACAATCATGCCACTGGAATTTGTCACCGGGCTTACCAGCGGACATCTGGAAACTGCAGCCGCACGCCGCTGCTCCTTATGTGGCGGTAACCCGCGTGCCAAACGGCTAGGTTGGACTTCTCGTGCTGTCCCATACAATCTTATTGAACAACAAGGGTTCATAAAATGGTTGCCACGACATGGCTGAAGTTCAAAATGCTATGGCTTATAGATTCTTGCAGGCTTGTAATCGTTCACTAAGCGGAGCGCTCCGTATTAGTACAATCAATCAAATGTACTTACTAGTTCAGTCTTAGTTCTATTAGTACTGTTAGTTCAGTGGTAAAAGAGTGTTGGTTCGTGTTCGTTCGTTCGTTTGTACTCGGTCTTCGTCGGAGATGCATCGAGTGATCGGTCGGACGGTGTGCGTGCTCGCGCGCTCACTCTTGCGAAAGGATCTAATAGTACTATTGAACTAATAAGGCTGATCTCGGGAATAGTTCGCTCTCGTTCAATAGTGGGAAATAATTCCTAATCAATCTTTGTACGTGAACTATACAAGCCTAGATTCTTGATTGAAAGATAAGCTGATGTATCTGTTTAAGGCCCGCGAAGTTAATAGTTTGGAATGAGAACCCCTACGATAGATTTATTAATAAACTGGCAAACTATTCTCACTGAGTATCCATATTGATATTTGGTAGTCTTGGAAGTTAACAGTTAACGTAGGAAGGGAGAATTTTTTACTGTTAAATTAACATATAATTGTTTTTAGTTGTTTTCTTAAATAAAAATAAAGGAACATTGTGTGAGATGTCAGTTGCTTAGTATTGTGTACTTTATGGTGAGCACCAGCCTTTGATCTAACGAGAATTCTTTTAAATAAACATAGTTTGATGTTAATTTATTTATTGAAAATTATATCAGTGAATAGCTAGTCCGCTTAAACAGCTAAATACAATACAGAATTTGAAACGAAAACTCGTGTGTAACATCAATACTGTGTCGTGAAAACTTGCGCTGGCAAAAAGCGGAACAGATAATTATTATGTCAAGTTGCGCTACTGCCTTGTATGTGTACTGTGGCTTCACTAAACCCGCCACGCTTCGCCGAAACAGTCGTAACACCATAACTTAACTTCTTTTCTATTTTACGTATATTTTTATACTACGATGAAATGTTAATTTTATTTTGTTAGCATTAAAAAGAAAAGACATACACGCTCTATTTTATTTAAATTTATTTTTGAAATTTTCTTTTTGTTTTAAGATTCTCAATGGGCTTTTATGTAATAAATTTTATATCGCTCTTCTGTAAATGTTTTTGTTTGATCGGTGGGGCCCAAGGTTACCAGATTCAAAAATGAGATTTCCTGACATATTAACTAGATTTCGTCACAATCTGCCAAAATATGTTTACAGTATATATAAACATGATTTTCACTAAGAAAGGTATTTACCATGATACATACCGTGATCATGACTTCTTAGGATTTAATTATTATTTTTTATTAATAAAATTGATGAATATTAGTAATTTCTTAGTAGTTATTTTTCCTTTTCAAAAATTCCTGACAATTTCAAATTTTACCTGTTTCCCTGACCGAAATTCCTGATATGTCAGGAAAATTCCTTTCATCTGGTAACCCTAGGTGGGGCCACATTACATTCATCCTTGATAATCAATGAAAAATTTAAGATTATTTCATCATACTGTTCATGAAAAACATGAGCCGTCATTTCAAAGTCGTAATCTATCTTGCAATGTTACGTGGCCTATAGGAGTTCCTGATCTCATAAGCAAATACTTGTACCTACTGCAAAAGCATGATTTCTTGCTACCTTAGGGTTGCCATTCGTTCTTTCGAATACCGAATTGAGATTCAATATTTTTTTTTTGGAGTTTACTCCATTTTCATATAAGACCCTCGGTACGCAAATAGATGGGGAGTAAAATCGAGAGTTAAAAAAAAGTGAAGGCTGTATGCTTTGCGTCTGCGCAACATATTATGCGCGCATCTTCTACTGAACTGCCCCCTTATTCGCTACGACCAAACGTGACATAACGCGGGCTCGTTACGATATCTGCGTGGAATCATCGTTTAGAACACATGACGTTACACGTTATTGACAAGGAATCTCCTGTGGTTATAGCGAATAAGGGCCCTGGACTGGAGTAAACTCCAGTCGGGGCGTCGAAGCAGTTTTTTTTTTTGTATACTACTTGAATGACGGAACTAGCAGATGACCCACCTGATGTTAAGCGGTAACCTCTGCCTATGAACAGTGCATTCGCACATAGGTCACGTCCACCTAAGACGCGCCCTATGCGGCATTGCACTGCGCCCGCCACCCTGAGACATAAAGATGAAAAGTCTCATGTGCCTGTAATTTCACCGACACCCATACCCTTCAAACCGGAACACAGCAATGCAAGCACTACTGCTTTGCGGCAGAAATAGGCATGGTGGTTATACTTCCCCGGACGAACTTTTTCACAAAAATGCTCTACTACTACTAAACACATCACCACATCCACCATTTTTGTGTTACTGAGTTTCTCAACGAGTCCGCTAGGGGCGCTCATAATTTTCACCGACCCAGAGTCCGAACATGTTTATTGTATGAACATTTCAAGGAGCAGTTAATCTAGTAAGGAATTTAAAATTATTGATGTTTTCCGAAAATATAAGAACTATGCTGTTGAAACTTGGTAAGTAGATATATTCTGTGAACCGCATTAAGATTTTCTCACAAAAATAAATTTTGGGGGTTCTCCATACTTAAACTAAAACTCATTTTTTTTTCTAAACTGAAAAGTTTGCGCGAGAGACTTCCAAAGTGGTAAAATGTGTCCACCGTGTCCCCCCATTGTAACTTCAAAAAAAAAGAGAATGATAAAACTAAAAAAAAAAGTTTAAATTACCATGTAAACTTCCACCGAAAATTGGTTTGAACGAAATCTTTTTTTTTTTAATACACTATTATTAAAACATCGATCAAAGTTACAACGAACTACAAGAACTTTTATATTATTTTACTTGCTGCTACGGAACCCTTCATGGGCGAGTCCGACTCGCACTTGGCCGCTTTTTAAAGTTGTAGTCAAACAAATCTTCAAAACTTATTTATTTATTACAAGGTGAACTTATAGTATGGTAACCTATTAGGTACCTAATTACAAAAATAGAAGACGTACTTACTTATTTTAAATAAAATATGAATTAAGACGCTATGTTAAAATTTTGGAGTCGTTTCGTTTCATGCTCACTCACTATCAGTAAAGGTTACAAATTTGATGTTAATACAGTAATTACTTGAGGATGTAATCTTAATAAATTATAGACTAGAAACACGATTCGCGAAACTTTTCTCGATAGCTTTATTTTTTGAAATTGGCTCTTCTATAGCCCTTTTTAGGTCCCTCCTTCGACTAGAGAAAGTTTTAAGCATATTTTTTTATATTATTCAGTAGGTAATTACATTACTTAGATTAATTATAGATCATTTATTTTTATATTTGCTACTTTAGAAGCTAAACGAAGTTTTATCATTTGTCGCTTACGTCAGTTACTTCCGAGTGGCAAAAATCTATACCTCACCTCTTCCCGGGTTCAAGTGACCAATAGCGCTGTCACTGTCTTACAGCTATTGTTTTCTTGCTGGACTCCGCCCATTCGGTATTTTGATATATCGCCTTAAACTCTACTAATACTGGCAAGGAACACCCAAACGCTTAGAACATTATTAGGGTAGGCATACACTTCCACCGCCAGAGCAAACTCTGCGTCAGGGTCGTCGTTTAGTTGTACGCCGGTCGACTTGACGGCTGATATCACGCATTTGGTGGATATGAAGGGCAGATTGAGTGGGAAACCGAACATCTGGGAACAAAAGATAGCAAATAATGAAAGACTAGGTACCTATATACAGGCCGCAGGCCTAGCAGTACCTATTTGGGGCACGGTCAATTGATCAAAACAATAAAAAGTAGGTACTTTATGATGGAAGAGTGGAGTGGGAATGATTGTATTAGACTCTGTCTAGCCCTAACAGTAAAATAGGCATAATCTTCAAAAAACTTTGATCGGTTGACTTGAGACTATAGGCAAGCTTATTTTTTGTTGAAAAATAGTCCATTACTACTGCGCCCGGCAAGGCAGGCATAGATGAACGAACGTTAATGTGGCCAGCAAACATATGTGAGCCCATCTTAGCCTACCACTCGTTCACCGTAAGATGGCACCTCTAAATACTCCATGGCAAGTGCCAACTTACGGTGAACGGTCTGTACTATTCTAGTTGCGGCATTTTATGTATATTTTCAACATTGCATGGATAAGGGGCTTATTATAGAGCATTGCAGGCCACCGGATAAGGGGTAACAGATTTATAGATTGTTACAGATTTTTCAGAGATCCGAGCCGTGGTAGGCACTTAGCTACAACACGCGTATTTGAAGTAGCCGTGCGCCGCCCGCGCCTTTAGACTCGTCCGTGTATGTTTGAGAAAATTAATATACAAGCCTTGGCCGCAACTAGGCGTAGATATACTTACAAGTGTGGTGCGCCCACATTATCACGTTCGTCCATCTAGGCCTGCCTTGCCGGCCGCGGCACTAATGTGGGCACTATTTTCAAAACAAGCCTTTATGAAATACATCTTCCGGCTTAACCTCACGCGCGCTTACAGGGAAAGGTAATATAAAAGAAAAGAGATTTCAAGAGGTGCATCTACAGAAAGTAGAAACAGTGGAAACACTCAAAGGAGGCGTGCAGCACAGACCTCCGGGGTCCCAGCTTAGCAGTGGAATGGAAGCAACGCAGGATATGCCAATATGACACAGAAATTGTGATCTTCTTAAAGGAAGGCACAATAGATAGGTAAGTAAAGGTAGGCTACTACATTTTACAAGCTTTTAGTTAACTTGTAATGTTTGTAGTATGTATGTTCGGGTCAAATCTTCAACTGAATTTTAAAGCAATTATCCTCAAGCGATTGAGATAAAATTTTGCATACCTTACTGTCAAGTTCCGATGACAATACAATATTATGGTGACAGCGAGTTGATTTGATGATGGCGCCGAAAGGTGGGCAACGGAACTCCTCAATGGATAATAGTAGACTGGCCGTGCTTAGGCTCATTTTGATCAGAACACGGTTCCGATCACTAATTTTATAATTGTTCTGTGAAGGTACAACGTGGCTTAATAATCCGATAAACAGAAAGAATTGATCTCACCCTGTATGTAACCATCAGTTGTTTGAACTTCTGGCTGAATCCAGGCTTGTTCTCATTCGAGCTGAAACTCCAATATTCCCAGTAGAGAAGCGCATCACGGAGCAAACCACTGCAATACCTTTAGAAAAGGCAAACGTTAAAATATTAGAGAAAATGGCTTCTTAGAGGAAATCTTTGTGACTCAAGTCTTCGAAACCTCCAAATATTGGGGTCTTTGGAGGACTATATTAGAAATTATCACATCCGCCATAGAACTCACCAGTTGTCGGTTGTTTTAACCATCTAGGTACCTACACTGAACCTAAACTGACCTATTCCAGATAGTTTTCATATGCGGCCGCCATTTCTGCACCTTGCCCTTGATTTTCGCTTCTAAAGCCTGTCTCAATGACTCCACTCTGCCTGGTGGCGTGTACACATTAGAATCGTTCACTAATGGGTGTTTCATCACAAAAAATGATTTGTCGAACACCTGAAAATTTAAGAGCAAAGATTGAATATTTTTGGTATTTGAGAGGGAATTACCTACTTTTTCCGAGTTTAATCGAGTATCCGGCTCGAAGGACCACTAGTGTAATGAAACCGAGTTAGTAGAATATTACTTACGGGCTGCCAATCGGATGATTTTGAGAAGTCAAACAAGACGTTTTCGCAGTCTTGTGATGACTGTATGTTCACCCAGATCTGAAACCAGTGTCTAGGTTAGGTTAACAATTAAAACAGGAATTTGCTCTAGAGCACCTACATTATTTTGTAATCTCGGAAACGGCACTTACGATTTCGATGACATTTGCTATAGTAGGTATGGGGGTTTTTGGGGGCGAAAAATCTATCTAGCTAACTAGGTGTCATCTATGAGAAAACGCGCTTTCCAAAGAAAGATCTGCGAGGTCAGTATTTGGATGGGTGACCACTTGGGCCACACTTTTTCGTGATTTTTGTTTTTTTTTTATGATTTCGATAAACCGAGGTAAGCTCGTTCGCACCAGATATGGACACTAAACTTCGATCGACCCGTAACCGTATCGAAATCGGCCGTAACCGATCACCCCAAAGGAATCGTCGGAGTCTCGTTCCATTCAAACCGTGTCTTAGCGGGCACTTCATTCGGTGATTTAAGTTAGGTAGGTATGCTTTTTTCTCGGACATTAAATTATCAGGTAATTCAGGCACTCACATTCTCACTGTCAAACACGCAGTCCACCGTTTTCATGGGACACGCCACATCTCGCACGTCACTTCGCTCCCCGCTACTCGCGTCGCAGACAATCCACATGTAGCCATCTGTCCTTAAAAAGCCCCTACTTCTAATCACATCACTTGTCAGCACATATCTTCTAGCCGCCAGATCGTATTGGATGATGACGTAGCTACTTCGACCTCGGGGAAGGCCTAGTCCGATGGCGATCCAACTCCTTATGCCCAGGTAGAGAAAGTAGCTTGCGAGCAGGATTGAATGGTCGAGAGGCGTTCCGTAGAGTACCTTAAGCAGCTCCTGAAAAAACATTGAAGAATCTTGTCACAAATGAATTGAAGAGAATGTAGTAGAAAAGAAAAATGAAAGAGTGCAGTTAAGAATGTGGTGTACCTACGCCTACAAACAATGTAGGTACCTACCTACCTATTCTAAAGATCTCGTAGATACTAAAGGTACCTATGTCTAACAGGTAAGGTACCTACCTGTGAATCTAAATGTTTCTTGGTTTGCTCAAACGATGAAGAAAGCGATTTTGCTGAGCTGGACCAATTATGAAGGCGAACTAATACAGTACGTACGTAGTCTCAACACGTTCAATAGGGGCGCTCATCAGTGTCACCCACTAAGTATACAAAAACCACGTAGTTATCGACAAACTATTCGGAATCCGCGATAACGAGTTCAAAACTTGTACTAGGCCTCTGTGGAATTAGGTGGTCTGGTGGTGGTTCTGGTGGTCTATATAGACAAACTAAGTAAAGAGAAGTAGGTAACTCACCAATCCCATCAAAGTAACAGCATGCGTTTCAGTCACATCATAGCTCGGAATCAGAGACACATACCTCAGACAGCTATTTATCATCTTTCCCAAATCATCCCCTCCTTTCCAACTCCCCTGGCTATATACGGACTCTTTATCTCCATTAGCTTCTAGATCTACCTCTCTCTTTCTCCCGCTGCTCTTAGATGACGAGCTTCGGGAATATCCAGAGGACTTCGACAGCGCGGAACTACAATTCTTCGGGTTTTTGGGGAAATACTCGCGACTCGGCATTGGAATCGGTTGCAGAAACTGCGATACACATTTGTTTCTACCCGCGCTGTCTATAAAAGTCAGTGATATATTCCTATTGGGAAAGTCATTGATATAATCTGTAACGAAGGTATTCAAATACTTGATAATGTAGTTATCTTCTGTGGAACTCGGTGAAGGTTGATTGTACATCTGGAATCCTCCCAAATGGGAAAGGCTGGTGGTAATATGAAGTGTTATGAATGAAGTGTCTTTCTTCATCAGTTGTGTAACTTCAGGCATGAGTGAGGATGATTCCTTGTTTTGTAACGTTTCGTAGCCGATTAGGAGCGGTGGTGCACTTATTTTAAAGGTGCCGCGGAGCTGAAACGAAACAAGGCAGTCCCTCGTTAAAGTTTTAAGAAATAGTAACGGCCCAGTAATCATTCCCTGGTAGGTAGGTACATCAATGCAAGATCTTTTATGTTTCCCATTGAATCGTCTACCTATTTACTTTTTGCTGAGCTCGTAGTTACTTCTATGACTAGGTACAAAAGTGATCTTTAGTTCATAATGTATGCTCACTCATACTTGCTTTTATTTTGTGGAAACCCAGTCAAAAGCTTAGCTGACCTCTAAAAACTACTCACAGTTCCCAAACTAAGCACAGTAAACAGCGGTACTTGTGCAGTACCCAACCATTTGCTACTGTATCTGTAGTGTACTGTTCTGTTACTTTGGTCTTCAGTGCCTTCTCCCTCGGATATATTATCTTTGTATTCATCGAAGATATTGATTTGAAGGGTTGAGAGGGGATTCAGTCTGGAAATTGAATATGAGTTAGGTACATTGTTTGACCATTCGTCCAACTTCCACTACAGAACGTGAACAACCCATTTAAAATACATATCGAATCGCGTTCGGAATATTTGTTCACCTGGCGTTATAATTTTGCATCATACATTCCTTCCTTCATACATAGCATATGAGTCACATAACACAATTCTTGATCACATAGGTACCCTGTGCAATGGGTATCATTGCGGGGCAAGTTGCACTAATATTTTGAACAGATTTCTAGATATTTTTTAGAGTTTTAAAATGTTCTCTTTGTCATAATCTTACTTGGTAGAAAACTTCAGCGTATGATTCCAGGTTGGATGACAGCCCATGGCCGTTACAGTCTGAGCGCTGGCTCCATGATAGCTGATCTTCACGTACGGACGCAGAGGCCGCACTTGAAACCCTGAAACAGGTTCTGCAGATCCTGTTATTGTTTATATTCTACTACCTCGTAGTTCTTTCTATATTTCTTCTGTGATTTTTCACAGGATAAATAGAATATAATTTTGATAAGATAGGAATTCTTGCCAGAGGGCAATGGAACGCTGTATTTTTGGTTAAAGGAGAACCAATCATGTAAAAAACACCACGCTGCATTCCTTGACTGGTATTGCCGATGTAGGAGACAAAACTGCCAGGCTTAAATGGGATTGGGCGAGGAACGTCAGCCGAATGCTCTAAAATAGGTGGGCGAAAATCAGCACACCTTGGATACCTGAAGGACAGCGATCTCGGAGCCTGCCGAAAAGCTTTGGCGGGACGGGACTATCTTAATAGTTTTGAGAAAGAGTGGGGGAGATTGCCTAGGATAGGAACGAGTGTAAGAATTTGGGGGAGACCTTTGCCCAACAGCGGGACAAAATAATAATAATACCTACCTACAATTTAAATTTAAATACCAACCTACTTAATATAATTTTAACTCTTACCTGCATGGAGCAACGCAGGCCTCCGTACCGCTTACCTGCAATCGTGTCTATATCATTTTCACTATCTTCCATCATAGCATTGCTTCTGTCCAAAAGATTGAAAGCTCTGACTACTGTCATTTGAATCTCTTGATCTTTATTCAGTGAATCTGCCAGTATTTGCTGTTTTGTATTACTGGATATTGGTGCTAAGCACGGAGCACTGCCTTCCTTCGAAAATAGTGACCTGAAAATAGATCAATAAATTCTAACATAGGTAGTCTTGCTCGATGCGTCTCTTAGAACTTGTGTGTTACATAGCAACAAACCTCAAGCTGAAATTCTGGTATTCTCTCACAACATCCTTATGAGTTTTAACCATCAGATGGTCATTCAAACTCTTGATTACATTGTTATTAAGTTTTTTAATGTATTTGGCAGCAATAAACCTTTGCAACTCAATACGATCCATGTCAGATTCTTTGCTCTTCAAATAATCAATATCAATATCTTTTGCTTTGGTATTTTGAAGACAATTTAGTTGTTCAGTAGATATTTGGCTTCCATGAATGGGAACCATTTTATTTTCTACGTGTGTAAAGCCCCCACTATTTCTCAGATGTAGAAGTTTTAGTCGAACATGTTCAGGACTATTTTCTTCTATCGGAAATGTATAGTCAGCTGATTGGCTGATATTCATGTTACACAATCTGTTTATTGTGTGTGTTATGTTTTCATCGCTTCTGACATCTTTACCATAGATCTGGCCAATTATGTAAGTTAGCACATTAATGTTAGGCTTATCAATTCCATGCAGTAGCCTTTGCAGCTTTTTACCAACTTCCATTGACGATTTGATAGCTTCCATTTGATCCATGGTTTCTCTAAATCCAATTCTTATTAGCACCTCACATGTGGTTGTTAAATTTCCTTTGAATATATTACTGCTTTTGAGTCTTACTTTATTTGCCGCAGCGATTTCTTTAATGCTATAGCCACTTCCGACACATTTAGTAGTTGAACCTTCGTCATTATGGTATTGGAATTCTATTGCAGCAAAATCATTACTGACGTTTATGTTTTTTACTTTAGATATATTTAGTTGTACATTTGCCACTTCCTTGTTGTTTTCGAACAATACAATTATTAAATTTTTATTTATAGGTAGAATTTCAACTGAGAAACTTTCTATAAAGTTTACACCGAGTATTTTATCATCACTCTTATAATCTTCTGATGCGCAAACGAATGTTTTGTCGACATAGACTTCAAAGTGGTAAACATTTCTTATCTTATTTGATTCAGATATGCTTTCTTCAGCTTTAACTAAACTCAAGTCTATTTTTTCTCGCAATATGACACTATTTACCAACCGTTCTACCTCAGCCTTTAATTCTTCTTCATTTACATTCATTCTTGGTTTACTTCGTTTTTTATTTGAACCATTTTCAAGGCTGTGATCAATTTTAGCTTCTCTGTATTCAATATATTTGTCGACATATTCGTATTCCAGTTTATCAAGCATATCAGTAAATTCTGCTTCATACAAATCATTCCATTCCTTCTCAAATTCGTCTAAGCTAATACTATATTTCTTAATGTATAAATCGTATAGCGTATCTTTACATTGAAACTTATCTCTTATCATTTCTATATCTGACCACAATGAAAGTATTTTGTGGGTACACAATTTGTGTTCTTTGAATGTTTCTCTGTACTTATCTTTCAAGTTCAACAACTGCCCTGCATACTTTCTCACAGTAGCATCAAATCTTAGTTCATCTTTTTTACTTGGACTAACTTTAATAAGGTCTTTTTTGAGATTGTTCTTTGTTTCTCTGCTAACTTTTATATCTCTTGACAATTCTTTTAATGTTTGGTGTAGATTTTCATATTCATCAAATTGCTCAATAAGTTTCACATACAAAAGACTTTCCAGTGAGAATTTGTGGTGATGTTTGAACTTAATATTTTTTAGTTCAACATCTAAAAACTTAGTTGAATGCTCATCATCGGTGATATTGTATTCAGCTAACACGTCGTCAAATGGAGCTGGCCCAATATACTCAACAGGGAATGATTCTTGTGTTTCGATAGCTGACATCGCTAGCAGTTCATCGGGAAATACTGGGCTCATGTGAATAGTTTGTGAGCTTTGGAACCTGCGTTTCAAATCAAAATAGGATTGTTTCCTCTGAATTGTTCTAAAATCGCTTGCAAAACAGTTGAAGTAGTCTCTAAAATAATTATTTCTATTCTCTACGATTTCTATAACATTTCCTGTGATTGGAACGCTCATAGAAGCGAGCTCCGAATTTACCATATCCATTAAATTAAGAGATTTTTCCTTTTTCTTGCCTTTCTTTTTCTTCTCACCTTTTTTATGCGTGGGTTTTGGCTCCTGAATTGTAAAGAACTCATAACTATTAATAGATTCAGTTATTATAAGCTTTGAAGAGGTGGGTTCTGCAGTCTCGGTAAGAGCTTCTTGTTTTATTTCATGATACACTTGAATGTCTTCCTGTTGCTCTTTACGTGAAGGATACGAATAAAGTTCTATGTTTTCAGTCATGGTTTTAGAGTTATGAACAAAGAATAACTCGATAAAGAAAATTCCATTAGACAAAAAATTGTTTAGATTTTGTTGGCGCCAAAAGTTACCATGGCAATCAGGGTGTTTTTTTTTTTTTTTTCGCCCTTATCAGGGTGCGTTCTTGGTAGCATAGACTAACAAAACAGTGTGTTTAATCTATAATGGTAGTTTCGGTCTCCAGGGTTCCGTTTGCGTTCACATGATTTTCATTTTTCTTTGTGTCAAATTCATTTCTTCTTCTTCTTCTTTTATTTGTGGCTACTGTGGCTTTAGTTTCCGCCATTTCATTTTCCAAAGGAGAAGTCAAAAGTGGTATAATATTCCGAGAAAATTCCATCAGTACGAAATATATCTCAAAAAAAAGCTTATTTATTGGGCTTCTCGAATGTATTTTTTTTATATTTTTTAGAACCTCCGTTTCCGAGATAATAATAAAAAAAAAATTGAAGGGAAAACATAATGAAACAAAGATGCTCCAACCACACGTGTGTAATTGTGTAGTCTATGCAATACTTCCAACATACCTACTTTGAGGTTTTACTAAAACGAAGTAGGTACGGAAAAATCACTCAAATCAAGCGCGGGAAGATATTTAATAATAACGCGACAACACGGTACGAAGGTAGGATCATAGAGGAAAGTAATATATGGGGCGTAGGATAGCCGTATGAAAAGTTATCTGTGATCTTCTGTCTGCCGCCAAATTCAAGCATCTTGCTGCCGCCTGCATGGACGTAGTATGCCGCCTGCATACTACGCCTGGGCGTATGAATACCTCGGAATAAAAACTAAAGCAACATTCATGATGAATACTAAGTCCATGGCCACCTTTCTCGCTAGCTAGAGAGTATTAAAATTCAATAGTCTGCCTGCCAAAGAGAATCAAGTTCACCTTTTGGGAGTGTTGCAAGTTCTAAACTTTTGTTTGCACAACACAACAGTTAAATCAGGTTTAAAAAAAAACGGAGGTACCTTTATTATTTTTCATAAGCTTAAAAATAGCCATATAATATGCCCTTTCTCCGTAAATAGCTATTATTTTGATAAGAATTTCGAGTTATTTTTATACCGGCCTCCATATATTTTTTGGACATCTCCTTTATTTTATTCATTCAAATACGAGATGTCATGTCAATCAATGTCACTGCCAATCAACTGTCATCAATATTTATTATCAAAACAAAGAAGGAACGGCGAAGTTTACGGACAAATAAATATAATCGAAAATAGCTTAAAATAATGGTTAATTTCAATCTAAAAGATAGCGATGAGTACTACTTGTGCCTCTCTGACCAGCCTAAACGATTCGACGCGGACAGCCCTGCTACAAATGTGTTTTTCGACGACACCAATGGACAGGTACCCACCACTAACCAGCCCCTTCCTATCTAGGTACTTTCTTCGTTTTCTCTATCTAATTTCATATGTAATCAACATAACATGTAATTCACATCACATGTAATTCACATCAGCCTATAACATGTAAATCATGTTTACAAAGCGTCTTTCAACTACGCTAATGTAAAAATACATAATTTAAAATGGTGTCTCGCTAGGTGTTTTTACATTATTACGCTTAAAACAGGTGTTCACAGTCAGGTCGGGAGGCGTCACAGGGGTCACAGTCAGTGGTATGGATGAGTCAAACTCCACATCTTTTCGAATGGAGGACCGAGGACCGATAATATCAATTAAATTCTCCCCTGACCAAAACATACTCGCAATCCAACGTAACCAAGACAACCAGAATGCGACCGTTGAGTTTGTGAACTTCAAAGACTTGGCTCCTACGAATGTGGAGTACTCACATACATGTAAATGGAAGAACGCAAAGATACTAGGGTTTGTATGGCCCAAAGTGAATGAGATAGCATTCATAACTGACCATGGTATTGAACTGTTACAAGTTTTACCAGAAAAGAAACAGCTGAAAAGCTTAAAGAATACCACCTTCAGGTAAGTGTCTATACTTATGCCATTAGGCACAACCATAACTTAAGGAACTCGGAGCGTGAATTGAGGCCTAGGGTTAACTCTAACCCTGATAGATGTTTTGGCGCCCAATGCTTAAAATAATATCATGATTGCAGTTACAAACCTCCTGACAAAAAAATACATTATTCTTAAAACTTTTATATTTATTCCAAACTTGTGTAGGCTTACCGTAGCCAGCCATATCGGGTGTTTTTTTTTTTTAAACTTCCAAAAATCGTTACTTTACCATTTATGATATTAGTGGAATTATTAGAACCAAAACTATTATGCAATTAATCCATTGGTATATTGAGTTGTTTATGTAAATAAATTGTAAAAATTCTTAGGTCAAATGCATAGGATAATCATTTGTTCGGCTAAGTTTTACTTTACCGACCGTCGATTTTTTGGGTGGAAGTGGAGGGGTGGGGGGGAGTTGTAAAATACCCCCTTTGAAGGAAATGTTGCGGAACCCCCCACTTTTCGAGAAAAAAAAATAAAGAACTTTTTGAGGTTAAGTATGGAATTTATAAAAAAGTGATCACAACGTGAGCTGCGAGCGAGCCGAAAGAGTTGGGGGAGGAGTGGGAGGCAGATGGAGACCTCTCCCCTATAGGTAGAGAAATGTAGAAACTCATAGTTTTGGAGAAAAAAAAAACTGATCATGTTCTAACCTAACCTAAAAAGGTTAGGTAAGAACATGATCCGACACCTGCACGCCAATACCCAATAGCCTTTGTAATATCCTATCTACCTAAACTTGAACGGCCTACAGTATTTTAACGATATATTTATACTACAGTATTTTGTGAGGTTTTCGCAACTCCCCACTCACAGGTGGTGTTTTACCACTCCCCCCCCCCTTAAATCGATGGCATGTTAAGTAAATTCCTACATAACAAGCTCTTTTTTGTATAAATTCCATACTTAACCTCAAAATGTTCCTTATTTTTTTCTCGAAAAGTGGGGGGTTCCGCAACTTTTCCTTCAAAGGGGGTGTTTTACCCCCCTCCCCCCCCCCCCCCAAAATCGACGTTCGGTAAGGAAATTCCTACCATTTGTTCCTCAGTGGTATAACACATTCTGGTCTATTGATTGTGAATGTCTAATTTCAGCGGAGCCTGGTTCCAGTGGTGTGCGCCCAGCAACATTGTATTACTCGCTGGCAACAACGGCGTCCTACTGCAGCCCTTCTCATTGAATAACTCATCCGTTACTAAGCTACAGAAACTGGAATGTTAGTTCCCTTTCTTGTAATCTTACTCTTGAGTCAGTTTCCAATACGCACAGTTCATTAGCACTCCATTATACTTATTTTATACACCAAGGTAATGACTCCGCTAATACTGGTAGTCTGTAGATAGAGGTGGCTCGAGACCAATGTTCGTCTTGGCATTCTATGGCTTATGTTCAGCAATCGACTTTGACAGACATCCATGTGCCTCTAAATATTTGAGGGTTCGTATTCCATGAGATATTTTATAATCAAGCTAGTTTTTAATCATAATATTATTTTGCAACTATAAATATATGTTCACTTTGTTTATCCAGTGGATCCAGTGAAACCAGTAGTGGAGCGCGATGTGTTCGTGCTGAGAGTGTGCGACGCGACGTGGTGCGCCGTGTTCCGACATGGAGGCCCTGCCGTGCCGGGACCTACAGAGGCAAGTGTAGTCAGTAGTGGAGCGCGATGTGTTCGTGCTGAGAGTGTGCGACGCGACGTGGTGCGCTGTGTTCCGACATGGAAGCCCTGCCGTGCCGGGACCTACAGAGGCAAGTGTAGTCAGTAGGGGAGCGCGATGTGTTCGTGCTGAGAGTGTGCGACGCGACGTGGTGCGCTGTGTTCTGACATGGAAGCCCTGCCGTGCCGGGACCTACAGAGGCAAGTGTAGTCAGTAGGGGAGCGCGATGTGTTCGTGCTGAGAGTGTGCGACGCGACGTGGTGCGCCGTGTTCCGACATAGAGGACCTGCCGTGCCGGGACCTACAGAGGCAAGTGTAGTCAGTAGGGGAGCGCGATGTGTTCGTGCTGAGAGTGTGCGACGCGACGTGGTGCGCCGTGTTCCGACATGAAGGCCCTGCCGTGCCGGGACCTACAGAGGCAAGTGTAGTCAGTAGGGGAGCGCGATGTGTTCGTGCTGAGAGTGTGCGACGCGACGTGGTGCGCCGTGTTCCGACATGGAGGCCCTGCCGTGCCGGGATCTACAAAGGCAAGTGTAGTCTTATATAGCAGGCGTGGTCCACTCCGCACTTTAGGTATGAAGCTACAAGTACCGGCGGGTGCCGACTCGTCGGATTTATTCAGTGTGAGCTACCGGGCGCCGCCGTACGCACGTGCCGCGTCTTCCGTTCCGTGATGAAGAAAAAATCATATTGCTGTGCATTCGGCTGCTTAAATAATAACAGGGATCCGAACCTCACATTTTTCACACTTCCAACGGACATCGAAAGGTTAGTATAGAACTGCACGTCTACGTAATAAATAAATAAATAATGCTGGACAGTTCACACAACATTATCTAGCCCCAAGCTAAGCAGAGCTTGTGTTATGGGTACTAGATAACTGATATTCTTAATACAATACATTAAATAGATAGATAATTTCTATTATACATAGAAAATACCCAGAACACCCTGAACAAATATCTGCGATCGCACAAATATTTGTTCCGAGGCGGGAATCGAACCCGCAACCTCCTGCGTCGCAGGCCAACCTTCGCCCGCCGCGCCACGTAGGTCGTCCAAATAATAATAATAATAGGTAGGTCGTCGTAATAGGTACTTAGTACTTAATTTGGTAGGTAGCTACCTAACAAATATTGACTTTTGTTTTGTCTCCCGTATTTACGTAGTTAGATTATTTATTATTATTATTAAAGTCTAGTTAGGTAGGTACATATTTACAAGTTCTGTTTACAAGGTCAGGTTTAGCTTTATTAAGTACAGGCAGGTAAATAAGTAGGTATATGATAGCCATGAAGCTAGGCATCCTGAATAAGGTAAAGCGTTACTTCACACCAGGGCAGCTTCTCAGTTTATATAAAGCACAAGTCTGGGCTGGTATGGAGTACTGCTGCCATGTTTGGGATGGCTCGGCCAAACACCAGGTTGCTGCCTTGGACTCTATCGAACGTAGAGCTTTCAGGCTTATAGGTGAGCAACATATGGCGGGGACTAAGATCCAGAGTCTCGAGCAACGCCGTAAGGTTGCATGCCTTGCGATCTTCTATAGTGTTACGAGCTAGGGTTCAGGATAAAATAAACTCTTAAAACACCGGTGAACAAATTAACACTTTTTAATAAAACAATCCAAAAAGCACAAATTCACACTTCCTTTAACCGCACTATCCAAAATTATCACTCTCACCACTTTACTTGCACTACACTACGCTGTTCTAAATTATCCCTCTCAGGTCTCTTGATTACTACACACTCTTAGCTAGTAGTCAACTGAACTCCACAAATGAATTTACGACTTTATATACGAGCGTCTTAGAGTCTCGAATATTCTATTAATTACGAGCAATCTGTAGAAACGTCTACCATAGTCTAGAACTATCGGGAACTATATCTATCCTGCTCTAACAACAGGATAGCAGGCTCCCGCTACACTTCTCTGACACATCTTTACTCTATGGGTAGAGTCACAGGTTCAGCTATTCGTCAATAGATGGCGTTAAATGTGTTGCCGAATGACTTTATCTGTGGTGCCATATTCATTATGTGTTGGCGCGTAACAATAGGTTACATTTTGGCGAATGCTCCCAGGAACTGCACGATCTGATCCCACCATCTCCTTTTCATCATAGGACGATCAGGCGTACGGCTCAGTACCATCCTTACCTCATTGGTATACCTTCTATTCGCACAAAACGTTTCGGTTCTACCTTTATAATGCGAACTGCTAAGGAGTGGAATACACTACCGTCGTCTGTCTTTCCAGAAAACTATAATCTGGGTCTCTTCAAGTCTAGAGTGAATAGGTGCCTTCTAGACCTTTGTGCTCCATCTTCGGCCACATCGTCACTTACCAATAGGTGAGATCGTGGTCAAACAAAGGTCTATCAATGATGGCTGAACGGGAGCACCGGGGCCACGCGAACGAAGTTGCGGCGGGACTGCTATGTTGTAAACTGATACCTAAACACTCATAGAGATATTTAGTTTAATTGACAAGGTAGGTACAGACTAACGTACCTACCTATTAGATAATCATGTTATAGTAAGCGAGTAGTCGTCAACCCTTACGAACTGCGTCACTCCGCGCCAGACAGCGACAGAGTTACGCGTTAGAGAGAGAAATAAATGTTTAGGTGAATATCACAATAGGCATTGAGCGCTAATGCGAGCTGAATTGCACTTTGTTGCGTCCCAGCAAGAGTCGGTATTTATATAAAATTGTTAGTGAAGTGAGCCTTCTGTACTTGTACTATTATATATTCTTTCGTCTTAGGCAAGTTTATTTCGGAACTACCTACCAATAATTAGTGATAGGTCAATGTATGACGTCATAGACTGCTTGATAATAGTGTTATATCACAGGTGTGGCTGATGCCGATATCAGGGCCGAGCAATCTCCAGTACACGCACATCTTGAAGACCGGCCTCTCGGGGAGATTCGCCGTCTCCATTGTTGACGATCTGGTTGTGGTGCATCATCAGGTAGGTTCTTACTTAGGTTATCTGCTGAATCTGTTTTAGCTTTTTTGTGAAAAGAGTTCATCCGGGGAAGAACTACCTCCATATTTATATCTGCCGCAAAGCAGTAGTTCTCGCATTGTTGTGTTCCAGTTTGAAGGGTGCCGGTGAAATTACAGGCACATGAGATTTAGCATCATTATGTCTCAGGGTAACGAGTGCAGTGCAATGCCACATAGGGTGCGTCCTAGGTGGACATGACCTATGAGGTAATGCATTGTTAAAGGCAGAGGTTACCACTTAACATCAGGTGGGCCATCAGCTTGTTGCTGATGTGAGAGGGTTTGGTTCCCGCTGCGGGACAAATGTTTGCAGAATCTCATATTAGTTGGGTCTGTGTGTACCATGGTGCTCATAGTTCCTGAAACCCGCGTCCTAGTGTAGAATCAGTATTAAGTATGTCACTTTTTGCGTTATGTGTCATTCTGGTTGGGTTGTGGTCATTCCTGGAGTGTAATTTTTAGATAAATAAATAAATAATGCTGGACAGTTCACACAACATGATCTAGCCCCAAGCTAAGCAGAGCTTGTGTTATGGGTACTAGATAACTAATATACTTAATACAATATTCGCCCGCCGCGCCACAGAGGTCGTCAATAAATCCGGCTTTGAGTGCGCCAGTGTCATTTCTAGAGTGCTTATTTATTCTATGGTTACAGTAAAAATTGTATTTTAATTTTCAGTCCTCCCAATCTTCGCAGCTGTTTGACATAATGGAAGAGTCTAAACCAGAGGGCAACACCGTAGTGCACGTTCCGATCGTAGCTGGCAACACCATGCGGCCCGCTGCGCTCGGCGAGATCAGCTGTCCCATGTGTATCCTTTACACTATTGTTTCGCTTAACTGACTTCGGACACAGGTGGGCCGCTGCAGGCTCAATATAAGTAAATGGGGCTACTCAGAAGAGACTGTGACAACTTGTCCTTGCGGAACAGATCCTCAAACAATGGCACACCTAATGACTTGCCCAATGTGCCCCAACACCTGTACCTTGAGTGACACATACACTGCATCTGATAACGTCATAGAAGTGCCAAAATTCTGGCAAAACAAGATATAAAAATAGAAAAAACAATGATCCACCATCGACACGACGAAGAAGAACTATTGTTACTCGATAACATCAATAACAAAACACTGGTCTAGTGGGCTGAGAGGTGGGTTAAAATCCCATGATTTTTTTTTTTTTTTTTTCGCAGTATTACTTGCTCTCTAAAGGAAACCGGCATGTCGTAAAAACTCAAAGAGTGCATGAAAGGAACCTCTGCAGGGTGCTGTGGATCCTTTCACCATCCTGGTTCTTTCAATATAGATCATTTAGGCCCTTTTCAGGGCACCATACCTTAAGCATGGCCATATATGCCGAAGAACCGACAACCGTTGGGGTAAGCGAGTTCTTGAGTGGAGACCGCGTCTTGGCAAACGTAGCGTGAGGCGCCCTCTGGCTAGGTGGAGCGATGACCTACGAAAGGCGGCGGGCAGAAAGTGGATGAGAAGAGCCGAACACCGGGCTCCGTGGCGCGTATTGGTAGAGGCCTATGTCCAGCAGTGGACTAATGTGGGCTGATGATGATGATTATGGCCACGGCCAGGCCTCGTCCAGCAGTGGACGTCTAAAGACTGTTGATGATGATCACCTAGTAATATGTAATCCTTATCAGATGCGTGTAGATTCGGCCACGTGGGTGATGTTCCAGCCGGAGTACATCATCGACGCTCGCCTGGGCTGTCTGTGGAGGGTGCAGCTATCTCCTGACGGGCTGGCGCACTCCGTACGTACATCATCACTGTCAATACCCACACTCTTTAGAGGCTGGTAGTAGTGTAGATTCGGCCACGTGGGTGATGTTCCAGCCGGAGTACATCATCTATAACCCCTTACCCTCGCACATACACCTTCCACTACACAAACCCCACACACACCTTCACGCTTGACACACATGTTACACCCTCGGTTATTTAATCTCCTTTAATACTCCACTCAAGTTAAACATGAAAAGGGGGTCGTGCTTGCAAAAGTTTGGGTCACGCTGATTTTTAGGGTTCCGTAGCCAAATGGCAAAATACGAAACCCTTATAGATTCGTCATGTCTGTCTGTTTGTCTGTCCGTGTATATCACAGCCACTTTTTTCCGAAACTATAAGAGGTATGCTGTTGAAACTTGGTAAGTAGATGTATTCTGTGAACCGCATTAAGATTTTCACACAAAAATACAAAAAAAAAAACAATTATTTTTGGGATTCCCCATACATAGAATAGGTCTTCAAAAATGATATTGAGGTTTCTAATATCATTTTGTTCTAAACTGAATAGTTTGCGTGAGAGATACTTCCAAAGTGGTAAAATGTGTGTCCCGCCTCCCGTAACTTCTAAAATAAGAGAATAATAAAACTAAAAAAAATATATGATGTACATACATTATACCATGTAAACTTCCAATAAAAATTGGTTTGAACGAGATCTAGTAAGTAGTTTTTTTTTAATACGTCATAAATCGTAAACCATCCAAGAACTTTTATATTATGTTACTTGGTGCTACGGAACTCTTCATGGGCGAGTCCGACTCGCACTTGGCCGCTTTTATTTTATATGTTGTTAGGACCTTAACCAATATAAAAAAAAAACAGATTTGCAATTTTCCAAGTGCTGTGCGTTTGGCGGTGTGCCCAAAAAAACTATGAAATTTTCGGGTTTACTACAACTTCATTTCGTATAATATTTGACGTGGGATGCGTATTTTAGAAGATATTTCACAAAATAAGTGAACATTTCGAAAAAAAACAGGAGAAAAAACCTATTTTCGAAGAACTGTATCTAGGGAACCAATGGCTGGATAGAGCTCGCGCTAATGTCAAATTGTAGAAAATTTAGTCTACTTTAAAAGTATTTGCAGTGACTATACCGGTCAGACCCTTCCTTCACTAAGATATTGAGCAAAAACTGAAAAAAAAAACATATTTTCATGGTTTTTTGGGCACACCGCGCCGAACGGTCAGCACTTGGAAAATTGCAAATCTGTTTTTTTTTTAAATTGGTTAAGGTCCTAACAACATATAAAACAAGTATTTAATTTTGTAAAAATTAAAAAAAACCCCAACGCTGAATGGCTGAACCGATTTTGATCAAACAAAGCTAAGAACACTCCCGACAAATACACCTTTCAAACAAAAAAAAAACTAAATCGTTTTATCCGTTCGGGAGCTACGATGGGACTTCATGGGACACACACACAGACACGTCAAACTTATAACACCCCTTCGTTTTTCGTCGGGGGTTAAAAAACAGCGTGACCCGAACTTTTGCAAGCACGGATGTACATCTTGACTGGACTATAAATAGCCTTAGCCTTCGACTTTAGGTTGGGTTGAAATATATAAATTTATATATACATACATACAGTTAATAACGTACTATTAGAAATTTACTTTTTTGTATCATTAAGGAACGAGGTCCTCAAGATACAGGTTAACCTATATAGTTTGGGGACCAATGATGGCATGTTTTTGTAACTAAATAAATAATAATAAATAATGCTGGACAGTTTTCACACAACATTATCTAGCCCCAAGCTAAGCAGAGCTTGTGTTATGGGTACTAGACAACTGATATACTTAATACAATATATTACATAGATAGATATTTTTATTATATATAGAAAATACCCAGAACACCCTGACCAAATATCTGCGGATCGCACAAATATTTGTTCCGAGGCGGGAATCGAACCCGCAACCTCCTGCGTCGCAGGCGAACGTTCACCCGCCGTGCCACAGAGGTCGTCACTGTTTTTAAACTGTTCAATAAATGTTATTGTATTGTACTCAGTACGTACATAATCACTGGCAGGGTCGCACTGATGGGCCCCATATGCTTCATGTTTCAGACAACCCAATCCGGACTTCACGTGGTCTTAAATCTGTAATGGCCACTTTATATCATATTTTCTGTATTTCTTTTCTCTTTATTGTGGCAATTGAGCAAAGCTGTAAAACGTGACAATAGCGAAACAATGTGGTAACCACATTGTTTAATTACTTGGAAATACCCGATACAGCAAAAAAATGCGCAAATTGTTGCTGTAGAAATTAATGAAAATCAATGCATTGTTAGCAAATCAAAATTAATTTTACCGCTTGCAAAACTTTGATAAAATCCGAATCACGATGCGCTGATCTATTACTAATATTGCAGTAGATATTATTTAATTTACACATCAATTTTAGGTTAGCCCAATACTTGTTGTACTTGTACCAGTTACTTGTTGACCAATTTTGTTATTTTTGCCGACCACTAAAAGCAGCTACGAAAACCTTAAACAACAAAAATTCATAACGCGCTACAAGCGAGAGCATCCACCTTAAAATACACATTTGTGTTACAGATACCCAAAGATGAGATCTCGTCCATAATAGCTGTACTGCTCCGGCGCGCCGGCTGCCGGCCCACCATCTACCGCATCCTGAACCAGCTCGTGACGGAGGCCGGCGTCTACCTCGTGCAGCTGTCGCGCGTCTTCGACGAGATCAACGCCGTCTACAGGTGACCATAGTAGCGGTGCTGCTCCGGCGCGCCGGCTGCCGGCCCACCATCTACCGCATCCTGAACCAGCTCGTGACGGAGGCCGGCGTCTACCTCGTGCAGCTGTCGCGCGTCTTCGACGAGATCAACGCCGTCTACAGGTGACCATAGTAGCGGTGCTGCTCCGGCGCGCCGGCTGCCGGCCCACCATCTACCGCATCCTGAACCAGCTCGTGACGGAGGCCGGCGTCTACCTCGTGCAGCTGTCGCGCATCTTCGACGAGATCAACGCCGTCTACAGGTGACCATAGTAGCGGTGCTGCTCCGGCGCGCCGGCTGCCGGCCCACCATCTACCGCATCCTGAACCAGCTCGTGACGGAGGCCGGCGTCTACCTCGTGCAGCTGTCGCGCGTCTTCGACGAGATCAACGCCGTCTACAGGTGACCATAGTAGCGGTGCTGCTCCGGCGCGCCGGCTGTCGGCCCACCATCTACCGCATCCTGAACCAGCTCGTGACGGAGGCCGGCGTCTACCTCGTGCAGCTGTCGCGCATCTTCGACGAGATCAACGCCGTCTACAGGTGACCATAGTAGCGGTGCTGCTCCGGCGCGCCGGCTGCCGGTCCACCATCTACCGCATCCTGAACCAGCTCGTGACGGAGGCCGGCGTCTACCTCGTGCAGCTGTCGCGCGTCTTCGACGAGATCAACGCCGTCTACAGGTGACCATAGTAGCGGTGCTGCTCCGGCGCGCCGGCTGCCGGCCCACCATCTACCGCATCCTGAACCAGCTCGTGACGGAGGCCGGCGTCTACCTCGTGCAGCTGTCGCGCGTCTTCGACGAGATCAACGCCGTCTACAGGTGACCATATTAGCGGTGCTGCTCCGGCGCGCTGGCTGCCGGCCCACCATCTACCGCATCCTGAACCAGCTCGTGACGGAGGCCGGCGTCTACATCGTGCAGCTGTCGCGCGTCTTCGACGAGATCAACGCCGTCTACAGGTGACCATATAACGGTGCTGCTCCGGCGCGCCGGCTGCCAGCCTGGTGACACATGGACAGACGGACGGACAGCGGAGTCTTAGTAATAGGTTGCCGTTTTACCCTTTGGAGACGGAAACTAAAAAAGGGTGTTAAGGTAATAATAAGTACCTACCTATATTTTTTATTTATTTTAGTGTTGGATAGGACTTTACTTATTTCTGCCGCTAGGCAGTAATGTGCGCATTGCTGTATTACGGATTGATGGATATGGGGTGCCAATTAAATTACAGGCACATGAGACTTGGTCTCAGTGTAACACGGGCGCAGCGCAATGCCACGTAGGGCGTGACCTAGGTGGTTTCACAGGTGTAATAGGCAGAGATAATCACAAGGGGGTTGGCATCCATTGAAGTCTCTTAAATTCAGTGGAATTAACTGATTTAGTAGGTACTGATATTGTATTTGTCTCAGAAAGTGGGCGGATGCAGAGGTGGCGCGGAACACAGCGGGCAGCACGGTGTTGCAGACGAGCGTTGCGCGACACGTGGTCGTGTCGCAGAGCGACATGTGCACGCATGTCTTACAACTCCGGGAAGACGCCGAGTGCATTGTGCAGGTGTGTGCTCAATTCTGTGAAACCTGCTATGCCTAGAGACGTTATAGTTGTGTTGCCAGCTTCCAAGCATGCCGGACTTCCCGGCAGCCTGTAAGACCCTGGATGCTGGCCTATGCGTCATACATAAAAACATAGACACTCGCCTTTTTCCCCGAAAGGGTAAGCAAGCAAAGCCTCAATGGGCCACTTTACACAGTGGGTCGCATGCAGCATCGTGGGAATATAGACGTGAGAACTGGAAAGCTCATCGCCACCATTGCTTTCCATCCCAAGCATGACTGACTCAGTTAACGCTTTCTTTCAGTTATACACATTTCCTAATAAGCAGCCAGGACAAGTCTTACACCAACGAATCTTACATACAAGTCCGGCCAATCCTTTAGTCGGCTTTTTACGACATCCATGGGAGTAGATGGCGGGATGGACACACCACGGACTGATTAGATATATCGTCAATACAAGTTAGAAGTGTTTGTTACATGATGGAATTGGGTTGCCACTGGATGTGCTCGATGGGTTGTCTGCTCAATACCTGCCGCACTCCCCACCAGCCGAGGGAGTATAGAATATAGTTCAGTGATATGTAGTTGAGTTGAGTTGTTGTCGGTGCAGGTGGTGACGGCGTACATGAGCTCGCTGGCGCGGCACGACATGGTGGTGCAGCAGTGCGTGTCGGAGCTGTGCGTGCGCACGCTGGTGACGCGGCGCGCGGGCGCACGGCTGCGCGCGCTGGCGCGGCGCGGCGCGCTCGGCGAGTCCAGGCCGCTCGCGTGCGCGCTGCTCTCGCTGGGCCACTCGCACCGCGCGCACCACCAGCTCGCCACCGACATGATGAGCAGGCTGAACGCGCATCAGGTAACACTATCACCTCTCGGCGAGTCCAGGCCGCTCTCGTGCGCGCTGCTCTCGCTGGGCCACTCGCACCGCGCGCACCACCAGCTCGCCACCGACATGATGAGCAGGCTGAACGCGCATCAGGTAACAGTATCACCTCTCGGCGAGTCCAGGCCGCTCGCGTGCGCGCTGCTCTCGCTGGGCCACTCGCACCGCGCGCAACACCAGCTCGCCACCGACATGATGAGCAGGATGAACGCGCATCAGGTAACACTATCACCTCTCGGCGAGTCCAGGCCGCTCGCGTGCGCGCTGCTCTCGCTGGGCCACTCGCACCGCGCGCACCACCAGCTCGCCACCGACATGATGAGCAGACTGAACGCGCATCAGGTAACACTATCACCTCTCGGCGAGTCCAGGCCGCTCGCGTGCGCGCTGCTCTCGCTGGGCCACTCGCACCGCGCGCACCACCAGCACGCCACCGACATGATGAGCAGGCTGAACGCGCATCAGGTAACAATATATCCTAGCCATGTTTGGGGTTAGTGGATCATCATGTGACTGGCTGTAAAAGATTTTCATAGTAATATCGCGCGTTAAAAATGCTCAAACGTTTCATCATGAGGAAACCATGATATATGTCACAGGGTGGCGAGCGCAGTGCAATGCCACATAGGGTGCGCCCTAGGTGGACGTGACCTATGTGGTAGGTAATGCATTGTTAAAGGCCGAGGTTACCGCATAACATCAGGTGGGCTATCTGCTTGTTCCGTCATTAAACATATCCTAAAACGAAAAATGCTATGATTTTCACTAATCAATACTTATTTTATGATACACTCCGCATGTCAAATAAGAGAGTTCTTATGAACAGGAAAGTGCAGTTTTACCCAAAATATAAGTCGCCCCGATGTACCTGCGCCATAGACCAATTTCTATAGCGGGGAACTTTATTTCTACCAATAGAAATCGCGCGCTAAAATCTTGCTCTGTTATTGGTTAATCGTTTTCGCGGCAAAATCGAGGCCGGTCGACTCTTAGATGTGAGCGGGACAGAGCTATACTATACATTCGGCTACTGTCGGATATCAGTCTGCGCTTTTCTGCGCTAACGAAAACAGTCGATCGGACTTATATTTTGGGTTAACTGTACCTACTATACAATTTGTCATGCGTTGTGTCGTTAGACTTTATATTTATATTTATATTTATTTGAAGGAAAACCAAAGGCTTAAAATTAACAGACTTACAAATTAATAAATATCAGAAAGCTTATTGAAGGTTTTCACGGATAGGTAGCGGAATAAAGCAACAACAAAAAAACTATGAACATAATGAGACTAATCAACATGCATCATCTATACAATATAGTTATTTAAATATTTAGAGTTACAATGTTTTAAACTAAACAATTGTCATCAACATTACCACCATCGGCGCCAAAAAACTCACCGCTGAGCAGCCGCCTAGCTGAGCCGACACTCGTGCAGAATAAATCAAGGTCAAATCGCTTGCTAAATTTGTTAAAATTGTTACTCGCTCGCCACAAGAAGAAATTTTGCCTGTAGTTAGTGCCAACAAGTGACTTAAAAGATACTCTTAATTGGTTTATGAAAGTGAGAAGTAGGACCTTATCTATTATCTAATTCATTAATCCAAAGAAAATGTTGTTATTATGTTAATTTTCTTATCAACAGATTACCGAGTCAACTTATGATAATAAATATTGTAGATAAATTGAAATAACATTATCTTTCTAATGGGAAAGGAATTTATGAAATGGCAGAAGTACCTACGTACATTAATAGAAGCTTAAGATATGAATACCCATGTAGTATAACCTCAGATCTCCTAAGACCCAAGAGGATATCCTACTAAAGGGTAGTCAGGTGCAAGGCTACATGAGACTTTTCATCTTTATGTCTCAAGGTGGCGGGCGCAGTGCAATGCCACACAGGGCGCGTCCTAGGTGGACGTGATCTATGAGGAAATGCCTTGTTAAAGGCAGAGGTTACCGCTTAACATCAGGTGGGCCATCTGCTTGTTCTGTCATTCACGCAGTTAAAAATCTTAAGTTGTGGTGTTGACCGTAGTCTGACTAAGTATAGTTTTTATATATATTTTTTGTTTTACTTACAACTTAATATAATAATAATGGACAGTTCATACGACATTATCTAGCCCCAAGCTAGTATAGTATTCTTTTATCTGTGCCCCAAGCTAAGCAGAGCTTGTGTTATGGGTACTAGATAACTGATATACTTAATACAGTACATTACATAGATAGAGTTTTTTTACTAAATATAGAAAAAACCCAGAACACCCTGAACAAATATCTGCAGATCGCACAAATATTTGTTCCGAAGCGGGAATCGAACCCGCAATTTCCTGCGTCGCGGGCGAACCTTCGCCCGCCGTGCCACAGAGGTCGTCAAAATCGTAATCTATTCACTTTTACTTCCCAGGAAATAATAGAAGTTCTGTTAAGTTGGAACGACCCAATTTCCGCCATCGGAGTGGCCAAGCAGGCGGGTGGCAACGTGTGGAACTCCATTCCGCCGCGGAAGCTCCTCGGGGCTGCGCAGAGGGCCGGCCCGGGCGCCTTCGTGGCCGTCTGCCACGCGCTCTTCAACAGGAACGAGAGGGCGAGGGGCTCGCCGCACTTCTTGAAAAGTAAGTTGAAGCTCCTCGGGGCTGCGCAGAGGGCCGGCCCGGGCGCCTTCGTGCCCGTCTGCCACGCGCTCTTCAACAGAAACGAGAGGGCGAGGGGCTCGCCGCACTTCTTGAAAAGTAAGTTGGACATAGCCGACAATAAAAAAAACACATTAAAGTGTAATCAGTGCAGCAAGTGGAACTAAGACATTTCAACACTCTGAAATAGGCACATCAGCGAAAGCTGTTCGTCTATAATTTTAAATAATAATAATAATCTAAAATCATGCATGAAGTATGAAAAATTTACTCTCAAAAATTACTTGGACATGATGTAGTAGTAGAGCTTTTTTGTGAAAGAGTTCATCCGGTGAAATACTACCACCATACCTATTTCTGCCGCAAAGCAGTAGTGCTCGCATTGCTGTGTTCCGGTTTGAAGGGTATGGTTGCCGGTGACACGACTAATGTCAAAAAAGAAAAATTTACAAAGCCAATGTCCAAAAGTAAAAATGTATAATTATTAAAATGTCCAATAATAAATTTGTCCTATTATAATAATGACCAATAATAAAAGTGTTATAATTAAAATGTCCAATAATAAATGACTGTGTCGTGGGTATCAGGAACTACTAGTACCATGGTACCATAACACCCAGACCCGGAACATACAGTGGTGGCCATATAATTAAGAACGCTGATATAAAGGAAGATTTTTTCCAACTAAGATGCAAAACTAATTGTATGCATTTGTTTTTATTTCTCTCGGTATCGTAAAACATTTCCATATTACCACTGTATTCATTGATACACATGATTGGCTAAAAATCAATAGGCAAACTTTTTACACTACTTTTAAACAAAGTATTCCTTATTACTGGCTGGTCACGTAATTAAGAACGCTAAGTAGTTTATACCTTTATTCAAATTTAAATAGAGAACACTCAGTCGATTTGTTACTGTTTGTATAATTTTGGCGCCATTACGTGCTGTAAAAGATTAAAGGTGATTAATTCTTTAGAAAAAACAATGGGAAAAAATAAAAGTTGTGATAAATCTACAAGGGAAGTAATAATAAAACTTCGCCGGAAGAATTGGTCTTATAAAAAGATAGCCGACCATCTGCAATGTTCTAAAACGATGGTTTTCCACGCTGTAAAGCATTTTGCTACGTATCAAACTACTTCGAATGTTCCACGTGTACCTAAACAGAGAAAAACAACTCCTCGAGATGACCGAAACATCGTTCGTATGGCAAAACAAAATCCTATTAAAGGGTCCAATGAGCTTAGAAAAGAATATATTGGTGAAAACAACCCTTCAGCAATCTCAGCACGCACTATTCGAAGACGTTTGGTAGAAGAAAAATTGCACGGTAGGATAGCAAGAAAGGTACCCATGTTAAAACTTTGCCACAGGCAAGCCCGGCTTGCATTTGCGAGAAAGTATGAAAACTGGACTGTGCAACAGTGGAAAAATGTACTTTTTTCTGACGAGACGAAAATAAACAGAGTATGTTCTGATGGAAAACGATATGTACGACGTCCCCCGAATACAGCATTCGACCCAAAGTACACGAAAGTTACATTAAAGCACGGTGGTGGAAATAAGAAAATTTGGGGTTGCTTTTCTGGACATGGTGTAGGACCTGTAAAGTTGATAGAAGGTAACATGGATCAGTTCCAATACAAAAATATACTGGAAGATACAATGTTACCATACGCTGAAGACGTTCTACCGGTCATTTAGACATTCCAGCATGACAATGATCCAAAGCACACTGCACGCACCGTAAAGGAATTTCTTACAGCGCAATTACTTTCTGTCTTAGACTGGCCTGCTAACAGTCCAGATCTAAACCCAATAGGGAATCTGTGGTTTGAAGTAAAGAAAAACGCTTCAAATACAAAGTGTGGAAATTTAAGAGAGCTGTATGACGTTTTTTTAGAAGAATGGAACTCTATTTCTCTTGCGAAATGTCAAAAATTAATAGAGTCAATGCCTCGCCGGTGTAAAGCTGTAATTAAAAGCCGTGGATATGCTATTAACTATTAATTTTAGTTAAATATTTATTAAATTTCTTTTTATGTTTCCTGTGCTACATAATATTGTGATTTTTTAAATCTAAGTGTCATACAAAACAATTCCCGAGCAGTTAAATAAAACGTTCTTAATTATTTGTCCAGTTTCAGTACTATTTGAATGTGTTACTTTGATAAAATCAATAAAATGTGCAAAAAATAGTTAGCGATTTCATACTTTATTCTTAAGTCAGGTTGCTCTATTAATCTGACTATTATATAACATAACTAGTTGCTTCTCAGAAGGTACACATCTCTGTGTATGATACGATTTAAATAAAAAACTTCTAGAACTTCAAATCGTTCTTAATTATATGACCACAACTGTATATTTGCAGATCATAAAAACATTTGTCCCGCAGCTGGAATCAAACCCGCAACCTTTCGCATTTCAGCCGGCTACTCGCCTGACGTGCTACTAAGGTCGGGGTGTAATCCCTTAGTCTGCTTTTACGACATCCACGGGAGGAGACGGAGGAGCCGGATACTCCATGGCCTAGTAATCTATATCTATTAATAATGTATAGGTATAGATAAATATTAAAATAAGTACTTAATTTTGTAATCACGTGCAAGTTTATCATGGGGCTAGGAGCTGTTATTAAAATCACTTGTGCCTTATCTGCTGACGCAACATGGCATGGTGTTATTGAAGCACCCTCTTGATAACCTAATAATGACTTACAGATAAAAACAAATCATGGTTATAAGTATCTTATATGAGAAAAAAAAAGCCGCCTTTAAAAATAAGTAACTACCAATTAATCTTCATAAAAGTAAAAAAAAGTGTAAACCACTGTATATATAATAAAGTATACATATCGCGACTTAAGTGAAGCTAGCTTCCTCTCGACGAACAACAAATATAACACTCTACCTACCTACCTAATCAGTTATATTTTGAGAGTGTTGCGTAGTTTTTGTTTGTAATTTTAGACAGTTAGTTACGTAAGCGTCCCTAGTTTTTAAATGGATTTTATTTTGTAATTACTACTTACATACCTATTCTAATTGTAATGCATAGCTTCATCACTAGTTCTTACTCATCAAATTAAGCAAATTACATATCTAGATTTAATTTTATAATCTCAATTAAGTGAACTGTATATTGTTCTTATGAGAACAAATTGTTTAAACCGATATGGGAACATCTCTTTGACAGGTGAACAATGCGACAAGTACCTGGAACACTACAAGCAACTGAATGAGCAAGTGCATCCTCAATAGAAAGAAGAAAATAAAAAAAGAAAATGTATTTGCCAATAGCATTACCTACTATACACATATTGTAACTGTTGAACCAATGTACCTACACGTTACCGTATTTAGGGTAGGCAATCTTAGCTAAGCAGGTATCTCAAAGTTATCTAAGAAAGAGATGAATTTATATTCATAAATGGGCGTAAATTGTAAATTGTATATTTTGATTATAAAGTTTAATATATGTTATGTTTGTTTATCTATAAAAAAAGCTGGTGAACCCACATCGTAAAATCTATCGCACAGAGATACAATGTTTATGTACTCACTTAGCATAGCAATAGGTAATGTTTTTGTTTGATTAGATATGCAAGCCCTTTACCATCCTGATATTGCGAATAAGTGGAGAAACAATTTTACTTTACTGCTGGTTGACCTCTAGTCAAATTATCAGTAGGTCACATACTGAATGAAACTAGTTTGATAAGCTATTCTCGGTTATGTAATTGTACTATTATTTATTCTGTGGTTAGGTGTGGATAGAGATTAAAATAATTGACGAGTGAAGAGAGTTGTTGTAAGGCTTGTTTGTAAGATTCGTTGCTATAAGATTTGTCCTGGCTGCTAGCTTATTATTACTATTAGCCCATACTGTCCCATTGTTGGGCAAAGGCCTCCCCCCATTTCCGCCAGTCACTACGGTTTTATGCAACCGTTTCCCATTCCCTCTCATAGGCGTCCAGTTCATCCCGCCACCTCATGCGTGGTCAGCCGCGACGCCCGCGCCGCCTGGCTGTGTCAGGGCTCCATGCCGTGGTGATTTTGACCCAAAGTTCGTCGGGCATGCGGCAAATGTGACCGGCCCAATCCCACTTCATCCTCGCGGCCTTCTCTCCCGCATCGGCAACTTTGGATTTAGAGCGCAGTATGGTGTTACGGATGCGGTCACTTAGTTTAACGCTCAAAATACTGCGCTCCATTGCCCTTTGGCTAGCTTATTAAGGAATGTTTTATTATTGGAAGACAGCGTTAGCAGAGTGGTTGTGGGAAGCAATGGCGGTGATGATCTCACCACTTGTCACGTCTATTTCCCACGATGGTGCAACCTACAGTGAAAATAAGGTCTGCCTACCCTTTCGGGGAAAGAGGCGTGTGTCTATGTATGTATGAAGAGAGTTCTCAGTTTAATTGCAGGATGCGGCGTTTGTAAGTGTGTGCGACGATAGCTGCAGAACCGTTGATCTAATCTTGATGAAATTATGTAGATAATTTTTAAATTCGAACATGAGCTTGATTAGTTCTGGAGTTTTTGAGCTACCGGGGTCCAAGAGGTCCCCCAAAAAATACCTAACTCATCTCGTACCAATTGATCGATAAACGATACGTCATCAGGTCAAGTTCGGCGCGTACTACTAGATTTTCAAGTACGATAAAGGTAGATAAGTACCTACTATACCGACTCGATAATAGAACTCGCAATCCCCGACTCGCTTCGGCTTGGAAGTCGTCGTCGAAAGGTACGTACCTAACGTACTCTATATATTACCCGGTTTTAGGGATCTGTAGGCATCAGGCCAAGGAACTAATAGTTACGCCATATCCGTCCGTCTGACCGCGACTTAGCTCAAACACTCGAAAGCTGTTATAGAAAGGGTACCTATACCACAGAATACATAATAGTACATGCAGCCTTTGTCGGCGTGATTAGGTACTATGTATTATGAAGGAATAGGTAGCTATACAAAAATTCAGCTTATTATCTCTCATGCCAAAGTCGATTGCTAATTTGACTGGTGGACTATACAATACAGGGCGTCCCAAGACTATGCAACATGAAGGGAAACTACCTTAAATGTTGTAGATAGGATATTTTGCTGAAAGAAGACTTTATTTTATTTTGAAAACTTAGTAATACAGCATAAAAAGTTTTTTTTCAAATTACTTGCTTTTTCTGGGAATCGAGCCGAACATTTAATAGAATCAAACATTTTACGTTATTCTTTTGTTATAAGATACCATGTTACTTAAGAGGTTTTTTTTTAGCCATTCTTTCTATTGGCATCATAAAATTAGCAAGTATTTTTTAGAAAATATTTGGGTTTTTTTTTTTACTAAGTTTTATAAATAAAATAAAGTCTCCTTTCAGCAAAATATCCTATCTACAACATATAATGTACTTTCCCTTGATATCCCAGTCTTGGGACGGCCTGTATAGATACATATTACCCAGTAAACACGCAGTGTTTTTTTTTCTACTCTATCTCATGGTGTGGCTTGTCTGTGCATAGTGTGTGAAAGAAAACTGTTTTCGAGTCAGGGATCCGATAGAGTGCTAATTTGTAGGGTTCCGTACCCAGAGGGTAAAACGGGACCCTATTAGTAAGACTGCTGTCCAGTCTGTCACCAGGCTATATCTCATGAACCGTGATAGTTAGACAGTTGAAATTTTCACAGATGATGGATTTCTGTTGCCGCTATAACAACAAATACTAAAAAACGGATTAAAATAAATACTTAAGGGGGCTGGGAACCCCAAACGCGTTTTTTTTTGCTGTAATTATAGAATAATGGTACGGAACCCTACGTGCGCGAGTCCGACTCGCACTTGGCCGGTTTTTGTTACAGTCAAGTCTTAGTGCATAAAGAAAGAATCTGTCATAACAAATCAAGTTAGCTAACATTATGTGTTTGTATGTTAGTTCTTTGGTTATAGCACAGATAAAATAATACTATACTTATAGCAATAAACAAAAAAAGTGACCTTACAACTTGCTAAGTGAGTTATCTAACCATTATAATGTAGGTACGTGCCTACAAGTCAGTTGCATAACATTTTGAAATTCAGGACTTACCTATAGCTAGCATATGGATGTAGAGATTTTACTATACCTACATAATATAATCTACGCTAATATTATAAAAGAGGAAAGATTTGCATTTTTGTGTGTGTGTATGTTTGTAATGAATAAACTCAAAAACTACTACTCAAAAATCGTAAAAAAGCTGAGTCTGCATTTATATATTAATTAATTAAAATAAAAGTCAGTGCTACCTACTAAGACACGCTACCAAGCCTAAAAATAGTTTTTAGATTGACGTACCGTCTGTGCGTTTGTTTGCACTAACCTCCAAACTGGCTGTACCAAGATGGAGGTGGTTTTCAGTGTATTGAGATATGCTTTGATTGAAATTTAGTTTTCGTTTTATATAAATCGGTTGACAAAATAAAAAAGATATCTGTCAATAGAGGATTTCAAACCTACGGGGATGAAATGGGGATTGAAAGGTCCTACGTTTTTTGAGGTTCAAAATTGGTATTCCAGATTTTTATCACACTAGGTATTATAAATGCAAAAGCTTGGATGTTTGTATGTTGTTTGTTATTCAATCAAGTCAAAACGGCTGAACCGATTTCGGTGAAATTGAATACGAAGATAGTTTATTATCTGGATTGAGCTTTGATACATTTTTATCTGGAAAATCAATCCCTAGAAGTGTGAAATGGAGGTAACTGCTATGCAGTATTCATTTTCTGGGTATCTAGAATTTATCCAATATACCAGGAGAGCAGCAGGCTTCAAGAGTAGTTTGTCTCGCTTTCACACTACAACGACTGGACCAATTTTGATGAAATTTGGTAGGTATATAGATAGATCAAAACCTGAAGAGTTAAACCGCGGAAAGAAAACAAATAAAAAAAGTATCACATAAATATAATTTAGTTAAACTTATAAATAACCATTGGTTTATTACAGAGTAATATCCGTTATTACATTGGAATACAAAAGCTTCAAGCTCTGAATAAATGCTTCAAAAACTCACATTCTGTCTTAAATTACAAGTGAACAACGGCACGGATGGACTTGCCTGCGTGCATCAAGTGGAAGGCCTCATTTATTTCCTTAAGAGTTACATTGTGGGTCACAAACTCATCCAAGGGCAGTTTCTTAGACAGGTACTCATCAACAAGCTTGGGGACACTGTCTCGGCTCTTATAGCCTCCAAAAGCTGTTCCTTTCCATGTACGACCAGTGACAAGCTGGAACGGACGTGTGCTGATCTCCTGGCCTGATGCTGCTACACCAATTATGACAGACACACCCCAGCCTTTATGGCAGGCCTCCAGGGCAGCGCGCATGGTGTTCACATTACCGATGCACTCAAATGTGTAATCGAGCCCTCCATCGGTGATATCAGCCAATACTTGCTGAACTGGTTTCTCACTATCCTTAGGGTTGATGAATTCATTAACGCCAAACTTCTTAGCTACCTCGAACTTGTCAGGGTTGATGTCTACTCCAATTATGCGCTTAGCACCAGCCGCCTTACAGCCCAGGGCGACAGCGAGGCCGACAGCTCCTAGTCCAAAGATAGCACAGTTGGAACCGGGCTCAACTTTAGCAGTGTTCAAAGCAGCTCCGTATCCAGTCGGTACTCCACAGCCAAGCAGGCAGACTTTATCCAAAGGCGCGGCATCGGCGACTTTACAAACTGAGACTTCCGCGACCACCGTGTATTCACTGAAGGTGGAGCACCCCATGAAGTGGAAGAGCTCTTTTCCTTTGCAGCGGAAGCGCCTGGTGCCATCGGGCATCAGACCCTGGCCCTGAGTGAGGCGGACTTTCTGGCAGAGGTTCGTTTTGGGGTTAAGGCAGAACTTACAGGTGTTGCACTGGGGGACATATAGTGGTACGACGTGGTCGCCGGGCTTCACGGAGGTGACGCCTTCGCCGACACTCTCGACGATGCCGCCGCCCTCGTGGCCCAGAACAACGGGGAACACTCCTTCGGGGTCGGCGCCGGACAGGGTGTACGCGTCGGTGTGGCATACACCGGTGGCGGTGATCTTTACGCGGACTTCTCCGGCTTTAGGCGGGTCCACTTCGATCTCCTCAATAGACAGCTCCTTGCCGGCCTCCCACGCAACGGCCGCGGAACACTTGATCACTTTGCCGACGGTAGACATGATAGCTCGAACGCTGCCAATTTACAAATGAATGAAATAAATTTAAATTAACTTCGTAACGTATAGTATAACTGATTCAATAATGCGTTTTTGATGATGTAACCGTATCCGTATGGTATTTTTTGGTGCGATAAACACGAAAATCCTTGAACTTCGCCCAACAAATGACAAATCCCAAATAACTAAGGGATGGGATGTGCTGATCGTTCGACCGACATCGAATCGATTCGATTATCAGTTGGTAGAGTTACAAATCGATTAATCGAAAAAAAAAAAAATTGTCGGTTATTAGACGCCGATTAATTATCGATTGTTCGACGCTGATTAATTGATTATTTTGCTCATAGCTCGATCCCCATAGTTGCGTTCGACATGGGAATGCTAAGGTAATTTAGTGGCCGGAAGCTGGTGTGGCGAACGCACCCAAATTTATTATCTATGTTAAATAAGAATGGTGGATTGGTTGGCCACACTGCGTGTGGTCTGCAAATTAGAACGCTTGCCGCGTGACCCGGCGACGCCGTTCACAAGGCTGACAACATAACGCGGCTCGGTGAACGGGCGGTGGACAAAAATGTGGCTCTCTTGCTTCCGGCTCACGCGACGAGCACGATCTCGCTCTGACCGTCTACGCGTAATAATGTATATCACAAAAACTGTTTTATTGGCATCTATCGATGGCGTTGTTATGAAAGTGTAAAATATACGATTACGAGGAACTGTGTGAGTTATTAATACCCACTAAACTGGTAATCTTATAGTACAAGCCAGGGCCAATAACTTTAGCCAGAGGCCATACCCACAGGAGGTGGAATGCACCTGCCTGCCTTGCCTGATATTGTGAAATTTTACTTTGTTGACATTAAGGTGGAAACTCACGCTTGAGGCGTGAAGTTCAAATATTTTGGTGTTTTATGCCCATTACAGCTCATCGACACTAAAATTATAATTTTGATGAGATACTTTAGTGGGTATTAATAACTCACACAGTTCCTCGTAATCGTATATTTTACACTTTCATAACAACGCCATCGATAGATGCCAATAAAACAGTTTTTGTGATATACATTATTACGCGTAGACGGTCAGAGCGAGATCGTGCTCGTCGCGTGAGCCGGAAGCAAGAGAGCTACCTTTTGTCCACCGCCCGTTCACCGAGCCGCGTCATGTTGTCAGCCTTGTGAACGGCGTGGCCGGGTCACGCGGCAAGCGTTCTAATTTGCAGACCACACGCAGTGTGGCCAACCAAATCTACCATTCTTATTTAACATAGATAATAAATATGGGTGCGTTCGCCACAACCACCCACCCACGGAGAAACGAAGTTACAGGTCGAAGATAGGTTTGAACCTAACTCTACGACCAGAACGAGTTGTTAATTGAGGTGGTTCGACAGGCTCCGGCGCTGGAGGCGAAGGCGAAGGCGCTGGAGACGGAGGCTGCGGCGTGCAATCTGTATTATGAAAAGGTGCTACATCATCTGGTATAACTGAACTTGGAGAATCAGCTGGTAAGGCAGCGGCATCTAAGTGTGCGGGTTTGACCCGGTCGATACTCACTGCAACTTCCTTACCATTAATCTCCAAGGTAATGATTTTGGGGCCCCTGTCTTTTATTTTATATGGTCCTGTGTAGGGAGGCTGCAAAGACCGCCGTGCTGAGTCGTCTCTTAGCATGACGTGTGTAGTCGTCGCGAGGTCTTTGTGAATAAAAGAAGTAGGTTTTGCGTGTCGTGATGCGGGTGTTGCCCTCATTGACGACATTTTTGCCCTTAGCTGCGCGACGAATTCGCTGGCCTCAACGATGTTTGTTTGAGTTGGTATTACTAACTCACCCGGTACGCGGAGTGGTTCGCCGTACACTAATTCTGCTGCCGAGCATCCAAGGTCCTCCTTTAATGA
Organism: Operophtera brumata; assembly: GCA_932527175.1. NCBI lineage: Eukaryota > Metazoa > Arthropoda > Insecta > Lepidoptera > Geometridae > Operophtera > Operophtera brumata. The sequence goes on from OW052231.1 coordinate 19,926,352, forward strand.
AGATCGGAGGCCGAGGAGAACTACGGGCAGAGCACCGAACCATGTGTCAGTGTGGCACATGATAGCCGCCTTTAACTGTCGATGTAACCGTTCTACCATGCCGTTTGCTTTTGGATGATAGGCCGTGGTTCTTACCCTTTGGGAACCACATAGCTTGGTCAGCCGCTGGAATAAGTTCGATTCGAATTGGCGGCCTTGGTCGGTAGTTATTGTCGACGGCACGCCATAGCGAGCGATCCACCCGTTGACAAATGTTTCAGCTACCTTATCCGCTGTAATTGACGTCATAGGCCATACCTCAGGCCATCGTGTGTAACGGTCAACGGCCGTGAGGCAGTAGGTGTAACCATGAGAGGAAGGCAGTGGACCTATGATGTCGATGTGTACATGCCTGAACCGCCCAGATGGTGTGTTGAAACTGCCCAGCGGAGCAGTGTTGTGGCGCGATACCTTTGACCTTTGGCACGCCATACACGTTCGGGCCCAGGCCAGACAATCCTTCTGCATGTTGGGCCACACATGTCGCTCAGCCACCATGCGTGCGGATGCCCGCGCACCAGGGTGACTTAAGTTGCGCAGCCGGTCGAACACTGCGCGGCGCAGTGGACCAGGCAGGTAAGGACGGGATCTTCCAGTGGATCTGTCACAGAAAATAGAAATGTCAGTGCCGGGTATTTCGATTTTTTCTAATTTTAATGATGTTGTTGACGGTAGCTGTTTCAACTCCTCATCCTCATCTTGAGCTTTAGATAAGGCAGTAAAATCATATTCTAATGATATCGATTCGATGCGTGACATCGCGTCTGCTACCACATTATCAATCCCCTTGATGTGTTGAATATCTGTTGTAAACTGGCTGATAAATGATAGTTGGTTTAATTGTTGTGGTGGCAGCTTTTCTCGGCGTTGAATGAAAGCATACAATAACGGTTTGTGGTCAGTAAAAATTGTCGCGTGTCGGCACTCCAAAATGTGTCGAAAGTGTTGCACACTTTCATACACACCTAGGAGCTCTCTGTAGTATGCTGGTTGTAGAGCTTGCTTTGCATCTAATTTCTTGCTGAAAAATGCAAGCGGTTGCCATGCGTCATCAACCTTCTGCTGTAAGCAGGATCCCACATGCGTGCTGGACGCGTCTGTGAAAAGACCTAAAGGGGCAGAGATATCGGGATGGAAAAGCAGTGTTGCAGATGATAAGCTCTTTTTGCACGCTTCAAATTGTTTTTCTAGCTCCGGCGTCCATGGGAATGGTTTTGCGCCTTTGCCGTTGATAGCCGTGACTGCATCAATGAGCGGGGCTTGGTGTTGAGCAGCCTGGGGTAAAAACTTGCGATAATAGTTTATCATGCCTAAGAATCGTCTCATGCCTTGCACAGTCTTAGGCGGAGGAAACTCTATTAGGGATGTAATGCGTTCTTCAGGCGGTTGTGTTCCAGCCGCGCTGATACGGTAGCCCAGAAATGTAACCTCTGCTAGTCCTAAATGACATTTCGCGGCGTTTACTACCACCCCATAATCTTGCAGTCTTTTGAAGATTGTGCGAAGATGGTCGGCATGGTCGTTGCGTTCTTGGAGAACACCAAGATGTCATCCACATAACTGTAGCAGAAATCTAAGCCTCTAACAACCTCGTCTATAAATCGTTGGAATGTTTGTCCACTATTTCGCAAACCGAATCCCATAAAAGGATGGTCAAATAATCCAAACGGGGTTATTATGGCTGTTTTACAAATGTGGGGCTCGTAGACAGGTATTTGCTGGTATGCTTTAGCCAGATCTATAGTACTAAAAACGGTAGCACCTGATAGTCCTTGGTTAAAATCCCCGATGTGCCGCACGGGATACCGGTCCGGTATGGTTCGTGCGTTGAGCGCGCGGTAGTCACCGCAGGGACGCCACGATGTGTCTCGCTTCTGTGCTAGATGTAACGGCGAGGACCATGGGCTGTTGGATGGCCTCGCAGTGCCGCAACTCAGCATGTCCTCGAACTCCTTCTTCGCAGCAGCCAGCTTCTCAGGTCCGAGGCGACGTGGTCGACAGCTGATCGGCGGGCCCTCGGTAGTGTGGATGTAGTGCACCGTTGCATGCTTTATTTGCCTTTGAATGCCAGGTGGTCGCAGTATTTCTGGAAATTGAGATAAAATTTTGTTAAATGTTGATCCTTCTGCAGATATAACCTTGATGCTATTATGGTCAACGTTTGACATTTCCACACAAGTGACTAGGCCGGTCGTACCGTCCACAAGTCTCTTGTTAGTGCAGTCTGGCAGGAGGTTATAGTGTGCTAAGAAATCAGATCCGATGATGGCTATGTTCACATCTGCCACAACAAAACTCCAACGAAAGTCGCGACGCAAACCAAGGTTTAAATTTAATTGCATGCTACCATATGTATTTATGATTGTGCCATTGGCAGCGCTGAGTTGGTAAGAAGTCGGTAGGCGTCGCCCAGATGCTAGTTGCTTTGGGACACAGCAAATGTCTGACCCAGTATCAACAAGAAAACGGTATTTTGTTACCTTATCGGTTACAAAAAGGCGACGGCTAGTTGGGTGGCAGTCAGCTGTCGCATTTACTGACTGCCCGATGGGTTTTCCGAACTTTTGTTATTGTGCCAGTTGCAAGGTAACTTGCACTTGGTGGCCTTGGTGTTATAAGTGGAGTGGTACCAACACATACCTTCTGTTTGCGGGCTTGAGCGCGAGCGTGAACGTGAACGTGAACGGTGCTGTGATCTCCCTCTTCCGGCTGCGAGGCTGGCTACCTGCTTTGATAGATCCTCAACCAACCTGCTTAATCGCTGCATGTCTTCCTGCGGACATAAATTATTAGAGCTTACCGCCCGCACTTGGGGTGCGGGTTTCACTTCGTGTAGTTTATCTGCCAGGTCCCCGAGCTCCTCCAGGCTTGCATTTGGTTGTGTTAGCAGAATCGCCTGCGTCTGCCGTGGTAATCTGTTCGTCCACATCGATTGCAGTAGGCGGTCCGGTATGCCTCCACCAGCCAAAGTCCGCAGGTGGCGGAGGAAGGAGGATGGTTTCCTATCCCCAATCTCCTCCTTCTCCAAAAGTCTGCGAATTTTTTCCTCATAGGATTCAGAAAATCTGTGGATCAAAGCGGATTTTAGTTTTGTATACGGATCAGCATCTGGAGGATTAATAATGAGCTCTTCCACTTCTCCTGCGCTAGCTGTATCTAAGTGTGAAATGGCATGGTAGAATTTGGTTATTTCTCTTGATATTTGGTTCAAATGAAATTGGGCCTCTAGACTTGCGAACCACAAAGCAGGGCGGTCTGGCCAAAATGGGGGCACTTTTATGCTGACTCTGTTTACCTTTTTTCCTTCTGTCGCGTCCCCCGCCTCCAACGCCGTGGCTCCCAGCGCCGAAGCCTTAGATTCCTCTTGCATTGTAAAATTATAAATACCTATTTGAGGGTGGTGATTGGTTGGTTGTGGCGAACGCACCCATATTTATTATCTATGTTAAATAAGAATGGTAGATTTGGTTGGCCACACTGCGTGTGGTCTGCAAATTAGAACGCTTGCCGCGTGTCCCGGCCACGCCGTTCACAAGGCTGACAACATGACGCGGCTCGGTGAACGGGCGGTGGACAAAAGGTAGCTCTCTTGCTTCCGGCTCACGCGACGAGCACGATCTCGCTCTGACCGTCTACGCGTAATAATGTATATCACAAAAACTGTTTTATTGGCATCTATCGATGGCGTTGTTATGAAAGTGTAAAATATACGATTACGAGGAACTGTGTGAGTTATTAATACCCACTAAATTGGTGACACCGACGTGATAACGTTCCGACGACAACGCGCACGTGACGGACCGGATAACAGCGGAGCCCTACTTACCGACAGCGTTGTCGACAGAGACGACGCGCCAGAAAAGATACGCTACGTCAACTTCAAGACAGCGGCGGCGACAACATAGCAGCGGGGAAAGCGAAACTTTCCGGGCGAGGCGTCACGCAGGACGAGGTACCTACTAACGTACCTACTACCTGCTCCCGCTACACACCCACGGTCATTTTTTTAGACCGGCGGCGCGGCGACGCGCTCATACCGGCTACATACCCACGGTCAACTTTTTAGACCGGCGACGCGCTCATACCTACTACACAAAACCCACGTGTCAATCTTTTTGGACCGGCGCGACGGCGGCCGACGCGACGCGCACGCGGCGGCATCGCATACCTAACCTATGTGCACTGAATTGTGAAACAAAACGACATAAAACTAAGTGCAGTGAATCAAGGAACATGATCTAAATCTCCAAGAAAAATCTAGAAACTATAAGTGTTGTGATAGCTAGTAGTTGCTCTGTAGGTAGGTAGGTATTTATAAAACAAAGTATTTATTTTTTATTTTAAATAGGCCACAATACTATCGATTAAAACATGTGTGTTAAGCCTCCTAATTCTCGTGAAATCAAATTTCGCTATTTGAAGAAGTGTTGATGAAAAATAATGTGTGGGAAAAAACACCAAAAAAAATTAATTTCGCGCCACAAGCTAGAGCATCCACCTTATAGACGATGGTGACCATTTTATGAAAAACACATTATCGAGGAGATTAAATCTGCAATATTTGAAAAAAAAAACTTATTTTTTATCTAATTACATTTAATGTGTTTTTTTTTTACGTGTTATTTTGGTGGCATATTAACCGGTCTTACTTGAAATAGCACATGTGTGGTGTAGTTAAACTCGAGTGTATTGCGTCTCTTTTCGAATTGGTATATATTCTCTTGCAAACACCTGGTTTTTCTGCGAGCATTTAAACTGGGTTATGGCTTGATGGAGCCTCTTGGCGACTTGTCTATTCATTCATGTTTTTTTTTATTAATTATTAATACTTGACCTTGGCTAAATTAATATGCACATATTATATAATTATAATGCACAGAAACCATTAACAAAAAAAACATTAATCGATAATAAAATTGCGATGATTCGATTAATTGATATCTACAAAATTAATAATCGATTAACATCCCTATACCAAATCTAGAGCCACATAACTTTTGCTTATTCTTCTTCTCCTTTTATATGAGGCCTCTGATAGAAGTAAGAAATCGTCAATGTCATTGTCACAAACAAATCGCAACTCAAACAAAATTATATCTTTGGCGAAATTGTGGTCTATTCCGCAAGGGCCACTTGTTCAAGAACTGAACAAGTAACAACAACACATAACTGAACTATCTTATAGTTTGTTAGAAAAAAAGGCGGGAACCGTTAAAACGACAAGGCGCGTTTTTCAGATTATTTCTAAAAAATACCCAAACTCCCTTTTTTAGAAGCTTGGGACTTGTCGTAAACACTTATAAATACCATTGGTTAGCGGTGTAGCAAGATGGGAGGAAAGAAAAGACGGCGGAAGGAGGAACCGCCTCCCCCGGATGAATCCAATTTTATGACTCCGACGGCGACGGCTTCGCATTCCGAGATTTCGTCGGACTCAGAATCTATGAAGTCAGAGTTATCGAAAGGCAATAGCGTAACACCGGAAAGGTCTGATAAGTATGCTATATTTAAAGTTCCAGGGTATTCACGTAGATACCCCGAAAACTCAAACAAAAATGACTATATTGTCTTTTTAAATCATAATAAGGAAAACACGGCATTCACTGATAAAGATCGTATGGCCCTCTCGAAGGGACTGAGAGAGCATGGCGTCTCGGGCGTAATGCACCTGCGATCATTAAACAAGTTTAAGGTGGGGATTACCTTTGATCTCCCCAACAACGCCAACATGTTCCTCCAAAACAAAAAACTCTTGGACCAGCTCTCCCTTAGGGCCAGCATTCCAGCTGGAGATACAGAGGTGACTGGGGTGCTTACCTCGGTTCCAGTTGACATGTCTAATAAGCAGATCTTCTCTTTGATCGGAAGTTCCAGCAAGGTGATCTCAGTAAGGCGCTTCATGCGCAGGATGAGAGGCGATGGCGGTGCAGCTGTTCAATTCCAACCCACGCAGGCAGTTGCAGTGACATTCGCTTCAACCAACCTCCCAGAACATGTATACCTAGACTCATGGAGGCATGAGGTGAATGTGTACATACCTCCTGTGAAACAATGTTTAAAGTGTATGAGGTATGGACATATAGCTAAATTTTGTCGAAATTCAGAGGTGTGCTCTATCTGTACTGAAGGCCACAATTTCCGTCAATGCAATGTTGACCCAAAAAATGCTAAATGTCTGAATTGTAATGGTAATCACATAGCCATTTCATCATCATGTCCCATGAAAAAACAAAAAGTTGAAGAAAACAAAATTAAGTCCCGCACAGCAACTTTTTCTGACTTATTCGACTCTAAATCATTCCCACAGCTCACAGCAAGAACACTCGATGTACAAGTAAACAACTTAATGAAATCTGAAGTTTTTATTAACATTTTAATAGAAACAATCACCAAAATTATCAGTAACAAAGATGTCCCCATTAATTCAGGGTCCATAAGAGAGACCTTAAAAAAAACTCTCAGCAATAAACTCCCTCCTTCCTCATAATGGATTTTTTAAAAATAATACAATGGAATGCACAAAGTTTGAATAGTAATAAGCACTTATTTACAAATTTTCTTTACACACATAAATTTCATATCGCAATCATATCAGAAACATGGTTTAAAGTTAATCAAACATTTAAAATTAAAAATTACAACATTGAGCGCAATGATTGCGGAAACAATCATAACGGAGTAGCCATATTCATTCATAATAGTATTACATATTCAAAAATTAACACTTATTTTGACAATTCATTACAAAACATCTGTGTCAGAATTACCATTAACAAAAAAGACATGAGTATTGTCAGTTTTTACAGTCCCTCAAATAGTGACCCAGCTTTTAATAAGAGTAAATTTGATGCATTGGTAAAGTCAATTCCTGGTCCAATTATATTTGCAGGGGACTTTAATGCCCACCACACTTCCTGGGGTTGTGGGTCTGACTCCCCTCGTGGTAGGGATGTTTTAGATGTAATTGATGATAATAATTTGGTTTTACTTAATGATGGTCAAGCCACGACAATTGGTTCGTTGACATGGCGTCCAAACGCACTAGATTTGTCTTTGGTTTCGCCATCGTTGGCACTTCATTGTGAATGGTCTGTTCATGATAGCCCTCTTGGTACTAGTTATCATCTTCCTGTAATCATAGAAGTCTTGGTTAGTAATAATAATATTGATTCAGATAGTAGTTGTCTTAATAAGAAACATTTGCCCATCTACCCAAATTATAAACATGTCGATTGGAAAATGTTTCGGAGTTGCATGGATGCATCGCTAGTTGATTTTCAAATCGATATTTTATGTCCTCAGGATACATATTCACATTTTTGTGACATTTTGCGCACAGCCACTGCGAAATCTGTTCCTAATTTGAATAATTCAAGTTGCTCTACCATCAGTCATCAATCTTGTCCTAAGAATCCTAGTAAAAAACCTTACCTTCCATGGTGGAATCAAAAGTGCTCAGAGGCTGTTTTGAATTTCAAAGAAGCCTATTTAAAGTTCAAATATAACCCAACTGAGGAAAGCTATCTAGAATTCAAGAGACTTCGGGCTCTTAAAAAACTCACTATTAAAATTGAAAGACAAAATAGTTGGGTCTTGCTTTGTGAAACTTTCAATCGCTGTACTCCGTTATCTGTTATATGGAAATTTATGCGTAAATTTAATAAAACATATACTCCTAATAATAATGAAGATGACACATGGATTTTAGATTTTTTAATGAAATATACTCCTGATTTTGTAATAAACACACCTAACGCAGTTGATACTAGTAGCTTAAATCCCAGCAATAGTTTTTTGCTTAATCCATTCTCAATTAATGAACTAAATTCCGCCGTTTTCTCTAGAAGAGATACAGCCTTTGGTCTTGACGGAATACCCTATATTATTTTTAAAAAAATGAGTAGTAATAGTTTAGAATTTTTTCTGAAGGTTTTAAATTTATTATGGGATTATAATGATATACCTCCAGACTGGAAAATAGATTGTTTGGTACCAATTTTAAAACCTAATAAACCCAAATTATCTCCTGATTCCTATCGTCCTATCACACTTACTTCATGTGTTGGTAAGATATTTGAACAATTGCTGAAACATCGCTTAGAATTTTATGTGGAACAAAACAATATCTTACCTTCCAATCAGTTTGGTTTTCGTAGAAATCGTTCAGCTCGTGAAAGTATTTGTCAATTACAGCTTGATATTCATAATTCTTTGGCATCAAATAGTCTTTTGGTAGCTGTTTTTTTTGACATTGCGGGCGCTTTTAATAGTGTCAACATTGAAGTCCTTTGTCGAGAGTTGTTAACAATAGGAATTCCTGGAAAAATTATAAATTGGATTCAAACCTTTTTAAACAATAGAGAAGTTTTCGTCAAATACAATAGGCACCTTTATGGACCTAGACTCTCTTCTGTGGGTGTTTGTCAGGGTGGCATCTTGTCACCTTTAATTTTCATATTGTATATACGTCGCTTAAATCTAATATTAAGTTCGCGTGTAAAAAATTTACAGTTTGCAGATGATTTAGTTGTTTATGCGTCAGGAACTGATTTAGCTCAAGTTGCTGAAATTGTTAATGATGCTTTAGCAAAGCTTAACAAATATTTTTCTTACCTAGACCTTAATGTTAATCCTTCGAAGACGAAGGTTGTTGTTTTTGGAAAAAGATATAATAATATGCCCATTATTTACTACAATAATTCTCCTTTACCTGTATCACTCGAGGTTAAATTCTTGGGGATATTATTCTCCAATAATTTATCCTGGAATAATTATATTAAACATATCTTCAATAAAGCTAACAAAGCTTACAACATATTAAAGTCTTTGGCTGGCTCTTACTGGGGAGCAGACCCAAAGATTTTATTAACATTGTACAAATCATTAGTTCGTAGTCATTTTGAATATGGTTTCTATTGTTTTGCGTCTGATGTTAAAATTGTAAATAAGATTGATGTTTTTCAAAACAAGTGTCTTCGCTTGATTACTGGGGCATTTAGAAGTACTCCTATAAATTCTATGCAGATTGAATGTAATCTTCCACCAATAATCATCCGTTTTAACTATTTAAGAGAAAGATTTATCCTCAAACTTTATAGTGTTTATGGCAATAGTCTTTTAGTCAATCTGGCTAGCGCTCAACCTGTTTTAAAACCAATTTTTATGCTACAAGATTTCCAAAGTTTCTTCTACTCTCTTCAAAATTTAAACATATATCAATCAAGTCATATTTTACCTTGCTATGAAGGATCTTTCATTAGCAAATTCCCAGCAATGAAAATTATTATCAACAATAATCTGTCTACTAAAGAAGAAGTATATGTGATGTTGTCAGAGTGGATAGATCATAAATTTATTTACACGGATGGATCAAAAAATGATAATGCTGTGTCTTTTGCTATATTTGAACCATCTTTGAATATTGGTGTTGGTCATAAAATAGATAAACATGCTAGCATTTTTACAGCTGAGGCTGTCGCTATCTTGAGTGCTTTGAAACATATTAGAAATCGTAATTTAGGGCACAAAAAATGGGTTGTAGTAAGTGATAGCATGAGTGTTTTACAAAACTTAACAAATAACAAATTACATGCTAGCACTAACTACTTAATTTATTCTATAAAACAGTTATGGGTTGAGTTAGCGGATTTAAATATTCATGTTAGTTTTGTTTGGGTGCCTTCACATAAAGGCGTAGAAGGAAATGAAAAAGCAGATTATCTTGCCAATACTATAGTTAAATTTGCAGATACTCTCTCTAACCTTGAGAGCAACGATGCAGATGTTTCTTTACCATACACAGATGTTATAAGCCTTTTAAAACAACGGATGTGTCAAACATGGGGGAGACATTCATATCATTGTACACAAATCGAGAACAAAGGTAGTTGGTATGCTGCTTTGGATATTCAGATTAATGCTACACCATGGTTCTGCAAAAGTAAATTTTTCATAAATAGAAAGTTTTACTCAACTATTTGCCGACTACGTTTTGGCCATTGCCGCTTGAATTTTCATCTTCATCGTTTAAAAATGGTTGGTTCTTCTTCTTGTAATCATTGTCAATCACAGGAGGTTCAATCATTGAGCCATATTTTCTTCGAGTGTCCATCTTTCAGTATCCAGCGCCTTATGCTGATAGATGGGCTTCTTCAAATATATGGTGAGCCCAATCTGGTCCCGCGGTGCATTCAGGAGTTACTTATGAATGCCTCAACTTTTAATTATTTGTACAAATTTATAATTAGTACTGTAATTGAGATTTAGATATATAATTAATAATTTAATAATTGTAATTATTTGTTGTGTTGTATTTATCGTCTTATCGAAAACAAAAAAGGAATCTTCCTTCCTCTTCTTTATTTGTATGAACTGTGAATGTCAGTGACTTGCCTGACAGATATTTCGTTGCTTTTTTTACTTTGAAATAAAAAGAAGAAGACATCTTACCTAACTACGAAGAAGACATCATTGAAGATTAAATCAAATGATATTTAACCTGGATTTGACTATTTTAAGAATTTGAATAACAATTTATACGAAAGACATAAACATAAACAACTTACGGAAGAAAAAATACGTTACGTATGACTAGGCGGTATGGTCTTAGATTATAGCCTGCCCAAAAGGGCGAAAGAAAAAAAAAAAAAAAAAAAAAAAATTATAGTTTGTTAGTGGGTGCTTCGCTCGTAAAGTGTAATTTGAGCATGATTTTTGTGGAAAAGTAATAGATAACAAAATAATGTTGTTGTAACTTGTAAGTCAAGAACAGGTAGATTCGCTTTCTGTCTGCCAGTGCTTTGTTTGGATTAATGAAACGAACGTTATTGGATGCGTAGCATCCTCAACCTCGTAGTTTGTGGCCTATTACTGTATATATTCTGTGTCTGTGGTTAGTGGACTTGGAACAAAACTGCATCCCGCAATGCTGCGCCTACGAAATCCGTGATTTTTAACAATTTTGAATTAGAACAGTATATGAAATAATGGCAAAATTACATAATTATTATATTCTGTGTCCTCTCATTGATCAGAAGAGTTTCCTGGGCGTTGCAGAAGACAGAGAAGACGAACATGTGATCGTCACTTTGGGGCGAAACGTTGTCAACAAATACAGGGTAAACTTTTGTATATCACACAAATGTTAATATATGTCTAGCTACAATAGTAATTCAGCGGAAGAAAAGAACAATATTTCGATTAATGCAATTGAGGAAACATACAGTTTTATTTTTGTAAACATAACCTATAATGTATTCTTCTGATTAAAACTACTTTCTGTTTCCTCAGCTTTCCGACCAAAAGCAAGTTAGTGGTTGGACTTCCCGAGACCACATCACTGCCCCCGTCATTTACGATGCGACACAGGACAAGTATGTGGGGGTTTTTAATAACAACACCCTAAAATCATGGGATGGAGACTCCACTAATTTGGACAAACTCAAGAAATTCAAGGTACTTTACAGGTCTTACTTAATTTATAATGGATAGATATATTGATAAAATTTATCACTTATTAAATTTCAATTTCAGTTCCCAATCAACATTCTGAAACTTATCCCGAGGGAAACTACAGCCCCTCTTGTAGTGTTCACAAATGGCAATTCTGCAAGCCTTCCATACGCAATCGACAACAGAAAGACCTATGAAAGCAAATCTCTACTGCGAGACACGGACAAGATTGTGGATTTATCATGCTGGAAGTTGAATGCAACCGACTACATTTGCTATGTTATAAAAAGTGAAGACGTGTTTGAAATAGTGAGCTGCTCTCTCAGAGATGAATTGGGAGACTTGGACAAGTCAAATTTCAACAGAGAGAAGATCACAAGAAGTGATGGTGCATATGTTGTTGGAGAATTAGTCCATAAACAACATGTATATGTTTTATGTAAGTATAACATGCTGTTGTGTGTCCAGCGTAAGAATAGAATCGAGGCACCACACAGGTGCTTTCCACCTAGTAGTAAGAAAGATCATCAAATCATTCCAAGCCGTGTTTGTTCCCCTGATTCTTTTAGGTTTGGTCACGTTGGAACAGGAGCAAATTTATTTTATAAGACTATTCAAAATGATTGTTGTGATTTCAATTAATAAATAATTTATTTATTTTTACAGGGAACGATGCTAAAATTACAGTGTATGACACATACACAAAAACTTGGAAGGTAATTGGCACAGTACCCTGGATAGGTACAACCTCTACTGTATCTATAGCCACAATGGGAAAAAACCACCTCATTCTATTTGGAAGCAACAAGAACCAAGAAGGTGCCATCATTGTCGCCTACAACTACAGTCTTGGAGTCGGATCATGCCGATATCCTATGAAAATGTACAGAGAAAATGCAAAAGTTTATTGCTATCACAAAAGAATAGTGCTTGAAGCTTCAAATCACATAGGAATGCTCCCATTCACCCTTGAATCAAAACGAAACCTATCCAGCCTTTTAGGCTCCCATGAAATTATAATTGATGAAAAACCAGAGGTTGCTGACTGGAATCTTACTGCTGAACCTGTAACAGAACTCACCACTTTGCAAGAGAATGCCACAAGACTCGGCATCACTGAACGAAAAGCATGTGCTCAGATCATACCTGATCTTATACAGAATGATGAATATGAGCAACTGGTAACTCTGCTAGAAGAGTTTAATGACTTGCCCGAGTCAGTCATGGGTACTTTATTCAGATATGCCACGAGAAGACTGAATCCAAAAAATTTGGATATCACAAAAAAGGAATTCAAAGAAAGTATCGAACATACAGATGAAGATAATTTCAAGTTGCTAAATTCAATCTTCAAAATAACTGTTTGTGATGCCTTGGTGATACCACACTTGAGAGAAGCTCTGACTATTGATGAATCATTATTTATACTGTGGTACATCGCAAGGCTACTTTTCCAATCTGAAGAACCTCTTGACTTGAATGAAGAAAGCAGACTCTGTGATTGGTTAACATTGATAATGGATGCATTTTACCAACAGTACTTGATTTCAAAGGATGTGAAAGTTACTGAAGTCTTAAGTAGTGTAAGGCGTGATGTAGGAGGACAAATCAGAGGTTTGAATTCCTGCAGTGAAGTGATCGCAGAGTTACAGAAAATGAAGACAACAGGCAAAAAGCAGACAGATGCTGAACAGTACTACACTATTGAAATAATGAATTTATAATAAAAATTGTGCACAAATAAATCAATGTGCACAAGACTTCCTTTTTACTTAACATGAACTCTAAAGCTAAGTCTAAACCTAAGGCTGACTTCCTAACGTTTTGAGGCAATTTATTAAACAAAAGCAGTTTATTTTAATCCACAGTTTTTTTATTAGCAGCTCTGGCAAATTGCACAACCATAGGTTTATCTTTCAACAAGTATCCATTGCTCTCATTCAATGCTGTTTCAGCTATCAATTCATTTGGGAAGGTCACAAATGCTTGTCCCTTCATTCTGCCTTCCTGCATAACCCTCACATCAAAACCAGTAAGCTCCTCATCTGTCATTCCTTCCACATAGCGCTTGTAAATCCGTTTGATATCTTGCTCTGTAACATTCTTAGCTAAATTCTTGATGTAAAGTCTCATTGATGGCTCACCAGGATGGTAGTTTTTAAATACAGCCAATGCTTTCATGTCGCGGTATGATAATCTATTTTTGATAAGCTCGAGCTTAGATAACACTGGCTCTTCTGTCTCTGTGACAGGTTCTTCTGTTTCTACTGGCTGCTCAGGCTTGTCAAACTTCCCTAACTCTCCGATAAGATCCGGTTCTTCAGTGGGTCTCAACTGTTGATGGACAACAATAGATATTTCTTTTGGTTTCTTAAGATCTTGAACAGAGACTGGTTCAAAGACTTCCTCTTGATTTATTTTCTTGACTTTAGGTGCTGACGGTACAGGCATCACTTGGATTTTCCAAGATGGGGCTGGTAGTTTTCGCTTTCTTCTGACTACAGTTGGCACTGGTCTTGACTTTTCCACAGTTTCATCACTCGATATTTCTGATTCAGTCTCGCTCGGTGGCAATGGAGGTTGATCTGTGATAAAGAATTTCTGGAATTTTTCTTTAAAAAATGTGAATGCTGTGGAGTTTTCTTTGAAAGGGCTGCTAAGGCACATTTTATTCATGAGGTGTAAAGCTTGAGTATACAAAGGTTTGTGTGTGAACAGGCAGTGTATGATGTTAATAGCTACTTCGGGAGTTACGTCCGGGTATTTGTAGTTTAAATGTGGCGGAGGAGGCTGATAGAAGTCTATAGAAGGACTCCAAGCATTCAAAACTCGAAGAAACTCTTTGATCATCATTGTTGTGTTAGAGCTCTGTTCCGTTTCAGTTTTGCGCTCTAAAACTGGTTCTTTCTCAAAGGAATATTCAACAACCAATCTTCTATGAGCTATTTCTAACTGATGGAGCCGTCCAAGGGATTCTTTAGCCTTCTCGACGCTGTTAAATGACGCGAAAAGATAATTGCGTTTTTGTGGATTTTCCCATACTTGTTCAGCTCCAAAATGCTTTAGAAGCTTCTCCTTATCTTGTAATGAAAGTGCGGACGGTAAATGCCTTATTATTAGTATTTTAGACATTGCCAAAACTAAACTTACAATAATACAAATGTAAACAAAAATTATTTTCAGTTTTTTAGTCACATACAAAAAAATTAAATATAATCACTACGTACAAAATCTACGAGGGCTTTTCAATATAGAAAAAAAAAGAAAAGTAGTTTGATATGTCTCGATAGATGGCGCTGACGCAAGTATACTTGTCAAAAAAACAAATGAATGGTCAATTCAATTAATTTTTTTAATGAATGGCTTGGAGTGGTGTTGCCACTAGTTCGCTAATGTCACGTAGTAAGGCTTGCAAACGATGCAGAATGATCAGTGATTAAAAAGATAGTTGGTGAAAGATTTGAAAACTCCGAGACATTATAAGCAATTATTTTATAAATCTAAACCTAAAACCAATGACACAACACAATACTAACAACACATATAAGACAGCACATATTTTTTACAGTGAGATCTACAATTTTATTTTGTTCATGTATATATATATATATATCTACAAAGTTTAACTTCAAAAGGGGTAAATACAGGGGAGAGGAGACATTTTGAGGAAGTAGGATGAGGGATATCAGAGGATGATGTTATATAAAGATAGCCGGGTATTTTTACAACTAAACAGAATATGGTCCACACTTCCTTCATCGAGACCACACTCACATAGTGAGTGATCCCTAATCTGGAGTTTAGCAAGAAATACGGGGGTACAAACATGGCCGAGTCTTAAGCGATAGATGGTGGAAGTGGCGGTGGTGGTGGTGGTGGTTTGGTCTTTGCTTTTGTGTGAATATCAGGAAAATATATCACTAAGTTGTTGACGTTGACATTTCACTTTATTTTGACAGAACTATGTAAGCTTGCACAGATCACCGATCATTCTCCATCGTTTGCAAGCCTTACTTACTACGTGACATTGGCGAACTAGTGGCAGCACCACTCCATGCCATTCATGAAAAAATTTAATTGAATTAGCTTGTACAGAGCTGGCGCCATCTATTTTCAAGGCTATAAACGTGATGTGAAATGGCGCCCTGAAAACCCCTCTTTGTAAAATATTTCTCTATGGTACAAACCAAACTACAAAGAAAAGAACCCACAGTACAGCTAACCCAACGTGAAGCCCTAATTGGACTCTTCCCGCCATTTTCGAAAAGAGATGTCTGCTTTTATTTTATTTCTTTTCCTAGTGTTTTCTTGAGTTATTTTGTGTTTGGTGGCATTTTAACTAATGTAGCTCGTTTAAAAAGCACAAGTGTAGTGAAATGAAATGGAAGTGAATTGCGTGACATTTGAAATTGGTGGAAATTGTCTACCAAAGATTTAGTAAAATTGGCCACCGTTTTACTAAAACATGACTCGACTGTGACTTTGTCGACTTGGAAGGAGTGTAACGTTGCAAAATATATTGAAAATACAATAGTGAAAATACAGATATTTGAAAATGGCAAATGCACAAGCCGTGCGGCGCCAATTATAAAGAAAAAAAAAAAAAAAACCCTATAGTTTATTTTGATGAAAGTAGTATTTATTTTTTCATTTGTCGTCTCTGTGGAAAACTTTTACCAAACAAAACAAACGAGCCGAACAGAATAAAATCTAGCTAGCAATTTGAAGTATGCAGTTTAATTAGAATTACAGTGATCGTCTGGATAGTTGAACACGATGGCAGAAGAACCAGAAAGAAAAATAGTTAAAGTGGTAGTTCTGGGTGATCTTGGAAGAAGTCCACGTATGCAGTACCACGCTTTATCTCTCGCAAACAACGGATTGAAAGTCAATATCATCGCTTACGTGGAGTCTACGCCGCTAACAGACATCCTAGAAAACCCTAACATCACTATTTCGAAACTGCATCCCTTAGTTTTTGATAAGGGGCCGAAGCTAGTCCGGTACGCTACGAAAGCGTTATGGCAGACGATAAGTCTTGTGTTGACTCTTTTTGTTACTGGCAAATGTGATTACTTGCTGTGCCAGAACCCGCCGGCGATCCCCACACTGCCAGTATGCCGTTTCTACTGTCTGGTGACCAGAACAAAGTTTATAATAGACTGGCATAACTATGCGTACTCCATCATGGCTCTATCGTTGCCTCAAGATCACTTCCTGCTGCAACTCTCCAGGAGTGTAGAGAGATGGTTTGGTCAATCATCAGATCGTAACTTCTGTGTAACATATGCTATGAAAGAAGACTTATTGCAGAATTGGAATATAATGTAAGAATAGTTTTTAGCAATGTTCAAAATGGTAAAGGGAAACGTGAAGAAACCAGCATGGGCTATAAACCAAAAATTCAAAGGCATATAACATTAAAAAGCATTCAAATATGCAAAATCAGTCATGTATGCATGCTCAGTAATGCCAAAAAAGTGACCTTGTATAATGTTTGGACCTGCCTTTGACTACCCCTAGTAGGATATCTTCAATTATCTTCACAGATCTGTATAAAGAGATAAAAGTGAGACTTTTAATTCAAATGATCTATATTTGTAAGGTAATGGGCAGGTCATAAAGATCACAAACTGACAACCGCTTGGTTGTGAAGGTTGCAGGAAGTTGGTGGTTCAAGACTGTTCATCATGATATTCTATGGGGGTGCCGAAATCCAGCAATGGACATCTGCAGGCTGATGATGGTGTTGAATCTATTCTTCTTTCTAGTAGCCTTCCAACTGGATTTTTGTGTAGGTACCTACTGATTCTAATCACCACTTTTATTCTCAATTCCAGAACAACAGTCCTCTACGACAGACCACCAAAAATCTTCCACCCCATCTCTATCCAGGAGAAACACAACTGGTTTCTGAAGATCAGTCAACAATACCCAGAGTTTGGATGTCACGGCCGGGAGGTCTTGAACCAGCCTGTTGAAGAGCGCACTGCATTCACATGGCTGGTGAATGGTGTGGTGGAAAGCAGGGTGGATCGGCCTGGCTTGCTGTTTAGTAGTACTAGTTGGACCGAAGATGAAGATTTCAAGATACTGATGGAGGCATTGCAAGGTTTAGACTACATAATATGTATAAAGATGTAGCTTTGAAAAGTTAATTGAAATTTAATTGCAAGCTAGTCAAATAATGGTCAGTAATAGTTTTGCATACAAGGTTGTATGCCTCTGATACTCAAGTAATAACAATATCATATTCTTCCTTCCAGTATATGAAACAACATACAACCTCACAAACAAACTGCCGAAGCTCCTCTGTGTGATTACCGGCAAGGGTCCTATGAAGCAGCACTACACGGCCCTCATCAGATCTAAGAGCTGGCAGCATGTGACTGTCATCACTCCGTGGCTAGAAGCAGCTGATTACCCGACGATGGTGGCAAGTGCTGATTTGGGTGTGTGCCTTCATACAAGCTCATCGGGGTTGGATCTGCCGATGAAAGTGGTGGATATGTTCGGGGCAGGTCTCCCAGTTTGTGCAGTTTATTTTCTTTGGTAAGTTTTTAATGTTTGGAGCTTGTTCAATATCAATTGTACTTTACAATGAACCACCAAAATATTGTGATCAACAAATATTTTATGAAGTTTTATCTTTTCCAGTTTAGATGAGTTAGTGCAGAATGGTGAGAATGGATACACATTCAAAAACAGTGCTGAGCTCTCCAAACAGATAGTCACCTGGTTCGAGAACTTCCCAAACAATTTTGTACAAAACAAAACAGCAGAAAATATGAGAAGGGAACTTACAAAGTTTCAAGACTCTGGATGGGAGGAGAATTGGAATTTGAGGGTTAGAAAGTATTTTGAAATGTGATATTGTTGTGTAATTTGTAAGACATATGCAAGTAAAAAAAAAAAAAGATGAAAATTGAATTATTATAAATCAATCAAATCTATATTTTTGAAATCAAATGGTGTTTCTGATTTATAAAACCATGCTGGAAATTTATGAAAACTTTTGCAATCTATCTTAACCTAGGATCAGGATTAAAAAATAACAAAACAAAAGCTTTAGAATTATATTAACAAAAATAACATGTTAATATCTCGCACACAGTCTTAAACTAATAGTCTTTCAATTTCTTGCTGGATGCCCTGAATCTGGGGCTTCAACTGCGAGCCTTCATTGATAGTGATGGAGCACGCGATGATGGGGCGCGACACCCCGCAAGCGCGCCCCAGGGCCTGCTTCGACCTCACAAACACATACGGCACATTCTTGTCTTCACACAGAATCGGAATGTGCAACACAATCTCTAACGGCTCAGCATCGGCAGCCATGATGATGAACTCGGAGAGACCTCGGTTCAAGGTCTTTGTGGCCTCATTGGCGCCTTTGCGGAGCTGCTTGTAATTGGAAGCTTGCTGCACCAAGTTGAGGATCTTGGCGGTGAGGGGCGCGTCCGCGAGGGGGTACGCTTTGGGGTTCACTGCGGCTTCCGATTCAGCCTGAAAAGTAAAATAGCAGTTCAGTTAGTAGCAAACACGCGTGTGACATAACCTCAAAAACACGTTTGTTTACTAACTTCATAACTAGGTTTCTAGGCAATGAGTTAAAATTTGGTTTAACGTGGTAGGAAATATAGTCGCTAATTATAAACAGCTAGGAATAAGAAAGTACAATAACTTACCATGTTCACAATTAGTGGTTACCGGAGCGTTGGTGTAAAACTCAACCTCTCGGCGATTTCTCGCTTCACTGAGGAATTCGTATAAATGTGAGCCGTTTGTGCAGCAGATTTATTTGTTTCCAAAACAGGAAACGAACGCTAAATTATATTTCTAGAATACCACCGTTCGTGACCAATCACCAAAGGCAAAATCAAACCAAGCAAAGCAAGACAGAAAAGAAACAAACAAGCAAAGAGGATACAATACAATAACTACGTAAGACAAACAAGTTTCCATAAATAAAAATGTTCTCTACGCTATGCAAACAAGCCAAGTGCATGGACGTAGTTGGCCAAGTGCCAACTACAGAACATGCCACAGAACAAGATTGGTGCCAATTTTTTTCTCTATGGTGCCAACCACCGACACTTTGAATGTAGTACATCTTCCTAGACTGACACCTATTATAGGAAGATATACTACATGGAAATAAAACTATTAAATTAAATTCATTTATTTATTTCAGGCAAAAGTGAAATATGTACATTGTACCTAGACAAAGGCGCATAGTAATATATACCTTACAACTAACATACATATTAAGATAAAGCTATACTTAAAACTATCACAACCCAAACAACCTGGATAAACAAAACACAGCAAAAAACAGCTATAAACAACCCGGATTCGATTATAACAGTCTCATTCTTATAAATGAATGTATTCATGTGTTGGAATGAGACAAGCGTATATGTATCTGTTCTTATTTGTGTAACTTGTACCAGGCCGAATGTCACACTTGGTACCAATTACATTCATGGTACCAAGCTAGGAAGATGTACATTCATGAAACCAATATTCAGTGGTACGGAAAGGAAAAACTACTGTCGTGTGACAATATATTTGTTTCTCTCTAACATAGGATAGCAAGCTATCTTCTAGGATAGGAGTAAGACGGAACACTAGTGGCTATTTTAGCCTCGAAAGAAGAACTAAAGCATGGAACTAAGGCTAAAAACGAAACGGTATCGATTATACCAGTCTCATTCTTTTACGAGTATATGAATGTATTCATGTGTTGGAATGAGACAAGCATATATCTATCTGTTTTTATTTGTGTAACTCGTACCCGAGCTCGTACCAGGCCAAATGTCAAATCACTACTACATTCATGGTAACAATCTAGGAAGATGTATATGCATGGTGCCAATATTCAGGGTTTTAAACGGAAAAACTACTGTCGTGTGACAATATATTTGTTTCTCTCTAACATAGGATAGCAAGCTATCTTCTAGGATAGGAGTAAGAAGGAACACTCTATGCTATTTTAGCACTCACTCCATACAATTACCTCCATGATTTTAGCACTCAATCCATGTACTACATTCATGACCGACACGCACTATACAGAGAGAGAATTTAACGTGCCAATGCGTGGGTGAACCATAGACGTAGAATTTTCGCTACTCTGGGTGAACTCCATAGACATAGAATTTTCGCTAGTGTGTGATGCGAAACCACATCACGATCTATAGATTCCGTAGGATTTCTGGCTGAAAATCGGTAGAATTAGGTAGTTTCTCACATAAATCCATGAAGTGACGACCTCTGTGGCGCGGCGGGCGAAGGTTCGCGGTTCGATTCCCGCCTCGGAACAAATATTTGTGCGATCGCAGATATTTGTTCAGGGTGTTCTGGGTATTTTCTATGTATAATAAAAATATCTATCTATTTAATGTATTATATTAAGTATATCAGTTATCTAGTACCCATAACACAAGCTCTGCTTAGCTTGGGGCTAGATAATGTTGTGTGAACAGTCCAGCATATTGATTTATTTATTTCTATTTTAAGTTATAGATTTACCTATATCTTCATGCATAAATATTACTTGTACTAATATTTATTCTGTGCCCTGACAGCGACAGGGTAACAGGTTTTCTTGTAATTTCCTGTCGATGTACTAGCCATAGAGATTTTTTTTTGTACTAGCACCAATCTACAATAATCTCGTAATTCAAAGCATGAATGATTCTCTAGAGCGGCATTCCTAAAAAGTCCTAAGGGTTCCGCGAATTTACATAGTTTTGGCACAGAATTAATAATAGTACAAGTTGTTTTGGTCGAGGTTGAGATTTGGTGCTCCGCCCAGAAATGTGCATACAGTCTGGCAAGTATAAGTTGGCGGTGGCGATTTGAGGAATTAAAACAGCCATCTTGAAAATTCACTTTGACACTTCCGAGTTCATAAAGAACAGAGTGAGAGAGATAGAGATTCATAGAGAACACAGTGGCGCACAGCCGTTCCAAGTTATACTTGCCGGACTGTACCTACTTACGATTATCTAAGCTACTTACCTACTACTGTCTGACATAAGGAATACTGAACTATAAATCACTGATAAATTCAACAGTGAAACAATTTCAGTCTTTACAATAATGTGCTTCACTTTTGAAATATTTCTAATAAAAGATTTTGTTCTTACTTAAATTACAGTGTCTTTCATTTATATTAATTTGATGTGTGGTTCCATAAAATAAAAGGAATTTGGTTAGTGTTCAGCTACCACAAATGTTTAGGAACCCTTGCTATAAGTAGTTAGGTACCGATAGCCACGAAAGAATCGTGATAGCGAATCATCATCAGCCTGAAGAAGTTCGTTGGCGGACATAGCCTCAACCATAGCATGCCACAACGACCAGTCTTGAGCTGCCTCCATCCACCAACATCCTGTGACATTCCTATACTGCGGTTCATAGTGGTCGCTATCTATATAATGTAACAGTATATAAGGCATGGCTTTTTATCCAGCGTGACTACAGAAAATCGTTAAAACAAGTGCAAATACGGCGGAGAGTTTTTTGGCGCCAATGATTGTACCTACTGACCTAATGTTGATGGTAAATGTTTAGTTTTTAATTTTTTTATAACTTTATATACGTACTTAACTGTTTTTTAGTAGTAGTAGAGCCTTTTTGTGAAGTTCGTCCGGGGAAGTACTACCACCATACCTATTGCTGCCGCAAAGCAGTAGTTCTCGCATTGCTGTGTTCCGGTCTGAAGGGTAAGGGTGCCGATGAAAATACAGGAACATGAGACTTTTCATCTTTATGTCTCAGGGTGGCGGGCGCAGTGCAAAGCCACATAGGGTGCGTCCTAGGTGGACGTGACCTATGAGGTAATGCACTGTTCATATATAGGCAGAGGTTACCGCTAAACATCAGGTGGGCTATCTGCTTGTTCCGTCATTCAAGTAGCATAAAAAAAAGAAGTTTTTAAATAGATGATGCATGTAGATTAGTCATATTATGTACATAGTCTTATTAACCCCCGACGCAAAAACGACGGGGTGTTATAAGTTTGACGTGTCTATGTGTGTTTCTGTCTGTCGCCTCGTAGCTCCCGAACGGATGAACTTATTTAATTATTTTTTTGTTTGAAAGGTGAATTTCTCGGGGTTGTTTTTAGCTATTTTTGATCTAAATCGGTTCAGCCGTTTCATTGCTTTGAGAGTGTTGACCATAATTAAAAATCGAGGTTGGTCGTAGACAGAGTATCGCTCTACGAGGTACATGAAAGTATTTATTGTTCCGAGGGTACGTAGAAGTCCGGCCACAGATTAGTTAGATAATAGTAATATTGCGCTACTACCGCTACAAGTTATTTTTTGAAGATTCCAAGTAGGTTTATTAGTAGGAGATCTCTACGCCGCAGCGCCATCCAGAGATCCCCTATACCTCGCGCCTGGGTGCCCTGCACCTCTTTCACCTTCGGGTAGATACAGCCCTGACCGTGAGCTGATCAAAATGAGCCCAAACTAGTGAACGAAATATTATTTCTACACTGTCAGGCTCATAGAATTTTCGCTACGCTGAATTCTAGATCTATGGTCAGGCTACCAAGCAGGTAACAAATTATCGGACGCGTCCGTCAGCCGCGGCTTAGCAGTGTGCACGGTAATCGGGATGGCATCTTCTGGCGCCTCGCTTCGGTCAAATGTTCTCCATGGTTGGTTCGCTTGTGACAGTCGAAACGTCCGCGGCCGCGTCCCGTGCCCCGTTCACACCGTCCGCGGACGCACAAACATCCGGCTAGATTCTGTTCGGACGTCTGAACGCTCAAGGTCACGTCCGCGTCTTACGACCGGTAGTTTGCAAGATGCAGAAATAAATGAACTGGCTAGATACCAATAAGACGTGGCTGACGGACGCGACCGATAATTTGTTCCCAGCTTTAATCATCGAAGATGATTGTGATCGGTACGGACGGAGGCCTGCAATGGTCTAAGTAGTAGAGAGCCCACTTCTCAAAAAGTCGTCAAATGGTGATTCCCGTTGGACAGACCATTTCCGCGCCGACAACCGGTATCATTGTGTTTAGCCTGATCTCCTGAACAAGAATAGACCGGTTGTCGCATTCTAAAGTGGTGGAGGGGGGCGAGAGGGGAGGGGAAAGATGCGAAAACCGGGTATAAGGTTTGGTTAATATCTCAATAAACGAGCACATGTGTAGTGAAATTAAATGGAAGTGAATCGTGTCTTGTGGAAATTGTCTACCAAAGTTTTAAAACATGACTGACTTTTACGACTTAGGAGTGTAACGTTACAAATTATATTGGAAATAGATACACTAATGAAAAATAAAAAATAAAAAAAATTCACTACTCTCATTTGTGAAATGAAACTCAGTTCTATCGTTACCTATTTATTTCGAATTCATTCATAACTCATAAATGTTTATGTACCTAACTACTAGAAACTGAATGGATTTACACTTAATTGGACTGAATTTTCATCAAGTGTAAACTCCTCCTTTCCAACTGGTTTAAAAGAAGAATATTGTATTGTAAAATGTACATCATTCTATACCAGCTGGCTTTGTTTCTAACAGACTGAAGTTCGATTTTGTTTGCCATTTTGCTGCTCATTGCGCTGCGTGTTTCAAATATTTTCGCTCTCGTAAAAAAGCTAAAACACGCAGCGCAATGAACAGCAAAACGGTAATCGACATCGATTAGACAATAGCCGTGCAGTTTCAAACATCAACTTCATTACAATTTGTACGAAAGTTACAGATTATAAGGCATTATTTCTTCATTTTTATAGAGTCAAAATTATAATATTATTCTGAGTAAGAACAAATACATGTCCCTAAGTACTTTACAGAAATAAAAATGATTTTCAGAATCAAACATAAGCTTTATTTATAGACAGCTTGTGGCAAGAGAAAGGGTCTTCACAGTATCTTTTATTTTATAGATATACTAGCTGTCGCCCGCGGTGTTACACGCGTTATTCTCAGACTCATGTTTAATGCTCATTTTGATCTATTTGTATCCTACAACCTACGCACAATCATCAAAACAGGCCGGTAGTATAAGCATTAAGCACGATTAACAAAAAATACCTCTGCACCTTGCTGCTGTACTGATATATAAATCGGTTCAGCCGTTTCTGCGTGATAAAGTAACAAACATACAAACTTTCCATTTATAATATTAGTGGGATTTCGTTTTGTTCTTTACCGATGAAGTGCCTTTATCTTGCCACAGCCTGTAATTTAATATGTACAATTCATCTAGGATAATATTTACAAAACATGAGTCCATTCAAACTAACAAACATTTCTGTAGCCTGATCTAAAACGTATACTAGGCTGGTTTTTTAAATTGATTATTTTGGTGTTGATTCTGATTATTTTGATGTTGATTCTGATTATTTTGGTTGTTTTGATTCTGATGGTTTGGATGCTGATTCTGCTGATTTGGATGTTGATTCTGTTGATTTGGATGTTGATTCTGTTGATTTGGATGTTGATTCTGTTGATTTGGATGTTGATTCTGATGTTGATGATTTCCGGCTTGACTGGAGAGAAACGCTAAATGTCCTTTGGGACATTTATTGGCGTAGTGGCCTTTGTTACCGCACTTGAAACATGTCACCTGAAAATTTAATTTTTTAATTTATTACTTATGTCTTTTAATTATATAAACTAACTATATATTACCAACAAAAATATAGGATGAATTTATAGTTATGCATGCTTTTTATTCATAAAAATACACCAAAATATTACACAGTTCATCAATTACATCACTATCAAAGTATTGCAATCTTAATAAATGTCATGTTTAATTAGGAATGATACTAGTAGATAATTTATATCATCATCAGCCCATTCCACAGATGTGTATTATGCTTTTAGAATGCCACGAGGAGTGGTCTGGAGCCACCTCCATTAGACGAGACCTGTGTGACGCGTGACGAGTGAAGTATACCTCTTCCAATGGTTTGTGCATCAGCCGCGCCATGCGTGGTCCATTGGGAGCGTTCGGAGGTTGGTTCAGCTGGCCCGGGTTGGTCGCGGGCGCGTCGCCCTCGGCCGCATCATCGACATGTGATGAGTAATGTATATACCTCTTCCAATGGTTTGTGCATCAGCCGCGCCATGCGTGGTCCATTGGGAGCGTTCGGAGGTTGGTTCAGCTGGCCCGGGCTGGTCACGGGCGCGTCGCCCTCCGCCGCGGGCCACATCATCGACAGGTGATGAGTAATGTATATACCTCTTCCAATGGTTTGTGCATCAGCCGCGCCATTCGTGGTCCATTGGGAGCGTTCGGAGGTTGGTTCAGCTGGCCCGGGCTGGTCACGGGCGCGTCGCCCTCCGCCGCGGGCCGCATCATCGAGAGGGAGCGCAGTCGCTGCTCTTCTTGGCGCTGGGCTGCTTCTCTTTGCTGAAACATTAGTTATTTGTTGAAAATACTACAAACAAGCTTAATATTGATGTTACTAGCTTCTGTTCAATGCAATAAGCATGCGCCGTAAGTTTTCGTCTTTCATAACTAGGGAGAGCTAGTAAAAATGTCCGGCCGCTAGAACGCGCTGACGAAAACTCACGAGTTTGTATGAAGTGGCTCAGTATTTTTAAATATGAAGAAACTATTGACTAATATGACTTGAAATAGAATAAGCTGGTTTTATTTTTGATACACCTACACGATCGGTTTGGAAGGCTGTACTTTTGTACACTTCAGTTAATCAAAATGAGCCCAAACACGTAACTGTTTTTGGGATGTTGCGTACCTAGAATCAAAATTGCATTTTATTTTGGGATTCACGCGGATGTCCGCGTGAGGTATGTACCTAGACTTGCACATAAACTTGAAATATGTTCTGTCACATTATAATGCGCCAATATAAAATACATTAAGTAATGTATATTTTTACCGAATAAGTTAATTCTTTTTTGTTTACTGTTTCATTGATTTTACTTAAAGTTACATGCTAATAGTCTTTCTAAGCTGTCAAAACGGGCCTATATTTTTATGACGTGCATGTAATGCCTATAGCTTTTCTAAGCTGTCAAAACGGGCCTATATTTTTGTGACGTGCATGTATTGCTTATAGTCTTTCTAAGCTGTCAAAACGGGCCTACATTTTTGTGACGTGCATGTAATGCTTATAGTCTTTCTAAGCTGTCAAAACGGGCCCATATTTTTGTGACGTGCATGTATTGCTTATGGTCTTTCTAAGCTGTCAAAACGGGCCTATATTTTTGTGACGTGCATGTATTGCTTATAGTCTTTCTAAGCTGTCAAAACGGGCCTACATTTTTGTGACGTGCATGTAATGCTTATAGTCTTTCTAAGCTGTGAAAACGGGCCCATATTTTTGTGACGTGCATGTAATGCCTATAGTCTTTCTAAGCTGTCAAAACGGGCCTATATTTTTGTGACGTGCATGTAATGCTTATAGTCTTTCTAAGCTGTCAAAACGGGCCTATATTTTTGTGACGTGCATGTAATGCTTAGTCTTTCTAAGCTGTCAAAACGGGCCTATATGTTTGTGACGTGCATGTAATGCTTATAGTCTTTCTAAACTGTCAAAACGGGCCCATATTTTTGTGACGTGCATGTAATGCTTATAGTCCTTCTAAGCAGTCAAAACGGGCCTATATTTTTGTGACGTGCATGTATTGCTTATAGTCTTTCTAAGCTGTCAAAACGGGCCTATATTTTTGTGACGTGCATGTAATGCTTAGTCTTTCTAAGCTGTCAAAACGGGCCTATATGTTTGTGACGTGCATGTAATGCTTATAGTCTTTCTAAACTGTCAAAACGGGCCCATATTTTTGTGACGTGCATGTAATGCTTATAGTCCTTCTAAGCAGTCAAAACGGGCCTATATTTTTGTGACGTGCATGTAATGCTTAGTCTTTCTAAGCTGTCAAAACGAGCCTATATTTTTGTGACGTGCATGTAATGCTTATAGTCTTTCTAAGCTGTCAAAACGGGCCTATATTTTTGTGACGTGCATGTAATGCTTAGTCTTTCTAAGCTGTCAAAACGGGCCTATATTTTTGTGACGTGCATGTAATGCTTATAGTCTTTCTAAACTGTCAAAACGGGCCCATATTTTTGTGACATGCATGTAATTCTTATAGTCTTTCTAAGCTGTCAAAACGGGCCTAATTTTTTGTGACGTGCACGTAATGCTTATAGTCTTTCTAAGCTGTCAAAATGGGCCTATATTTTTGTGACGTGCATGTAATGCTTATAGTCTTTCTAAGCTGTCAAAACGGGCCTATATTTTTGTGACGTGCATGTATTGCTTATAGTCTTTCTAAGCTGTCAAAACGGGCCTATATTTTTGTGACATGCATGTAATGCTTAGTCTTTCTAAGCTGTCAAAACGGGCCTATATTTTTGTGACAACTTTAACTACCTATTGAATTTAGTTACAATTTATGACTGATTATCTCATAAAATAATGTATAGTAGATGACTAACAGACCAAATTAGAAGGTTTACGATGCCAGCAAAAACTCAGCCCAGCTCAAGTGGGATTGGGCCGGCCACGTCTGCTGTATGTCAGAAGATGTATGGACAAAATCCACTACTGATTGGGTCCCTAACGCAAAACGCTCGCGCGTCAGACCACCACGGAGATGGCGTGCGAGGTGGATGTGTACCTACCAGACTAGCCCACTGCAGCAACGGACAGAGAGAACTGGAAAAAAGGGAGGGAGGCCTTTGCCCTGCAGTGGGACAACATGGGCTGAAAATAACCTACACTTCTGTTTTTTATCCTGAAACTACCCGTGCTAAGCCGGGACAAGTCGCTAGTTTAAAATAAAATAAAATAGATAACTCACGTCAGGAGGCATCTTGTGGCAGGTAGAAGCCTTGTGGCCAACTCCCGAGCAGTAATGACAGATGGGCAACACTCGCTTGTTGTTGTCTTTCTGGTCGGGCGGGGCCGGCAGCTCGAAGCGCGGGTGCATGTATTTGCATTCCGTGCCGTCCGGGCACAGCCCCGCCAGGTAGTTGCAACAGAGGACTCGGCGCACGTGCCGGTGCCGGCATTGAGGACCGTGGCGGCAGAAGCCGCGGTCGTACCTGCAAGTAGGCAAAATATTGACAATCAGTGAAACCCAGTGGAGGGCCTACTTAGGAGCGTACTATCATGCCCTCAACAGCATGATGATCTACTAAACATGATTTCTATAGAGCGTATTTCCATTAAAAACTGTGTTATATTTAACACTACAGATGCGAAAAAAAAAGTCTTCTGATAATTTGAGAGACGAAAACACCCCTCCCGTACCGCTCCCATACCTCAGGGACTGACTCAGGTAAGCGCTACACCTGTAGTCAGTCGTGGGTAACCATAGCGGCGATGAGGTCACCCACATAGTCACATCTATATTCCACGATGGTGCAACCCACTGTGAAAAGCGGCCCATTGAGGCGCTTCCTGCAATTTGGGGGGAAAAGGCGTGTGTCTATGTATGTATATAGTATTTAGGATAACACTTGTTCCCTAAAGGGACTATACCTGCAGCCCGCGCGTGCACTCTTGCACAATCTAGCATTTCATCATCTATTTATTTACACTTAATTGCACATAAAAAAAGCAGAGGGTGGGTCCAATATTATCTATTGCAGCGCCCCTTAGCGATAAAACCTATCTAAAGTGGGTGATAGACGTACGGATCGGAATATAAAGGTTACAAAATAAAATAAAATAATTTTACGATATAAACTAAATACCTATTCAACTCTGAGTCTTTTCGTAAGCCATTTCTTCACACACACTCACCGATTTAATCATGTTTTTTTGGTTTTCATATAATTCCTAAATAGCGCATAGCTCCCTCTGTCGACGACATCGCGATACAAGCTTCACGTGTGTCACCGACGTCGAGCTGAGTAAGTAACAGCGATTTTTAAGCTCATACATCTATCACCCACTTATCACCCCTAAGAATATTCCTTGAAGTAATTTTCTCCTTATCGGTCACTTTTAGACCCTGCACATACTGAAGACTTTCTATCGGCCGATAGTTCAGTCAGGTACTTAATCAGTATGAAAATCTATGCAAGTGTGCACATTATAACGTTTCGGTATCGGTTGACAATACCTTCAAACCGCTCTATCAGAGTGGTTGTGGTTATGCAGGTCTTGCTTGAGTGGAGGCTCTTGTGATACATCTCCACTCTGCTCTATTAGAAGCATATATTTATTTATAATACACAGGCAGCTCTGGAGCTGACGCGTGTATATCTTAGTCTTTATCAGTGCACTTTAAATGTGAGACTTTAAATGTTTACTGTGTTGTGTTTTTCAACGTGTACACTTTTAATGTTTCATTGTGAGATCAGTGTTTGATCGATTTTCGCTAAGAACAGTTGTCTCACCGCGACCGCGCGTACCGATAGTGCAAAGTGCAAACGTATCATAACAAAGCCGTCGCGTCGGCCGAACCGCGATGACCCAGTTAGTCATTGCGCAAGGCATGTCATTAGACGACAAATCATTTTGTTAAGGCGACGTTATTACTCGCCTCAACAATGGATACACCATCTAAAACAACCCAAATAACAGTAAAAACGGATACAGAGTTTTTACTCTACAACCGGTTACAAGAAGAGAAGGAAGAGCGGATAAAACTGCAAAGCGTTGTTGTTGACTTGAAGAGTCAAATAGAAATTCTTCAGCAGCAGCTGAAATACAATGTGGGGTTAAATTCCACAACTCCAACTACTTCGTGCATGGAAACATCTTCTATACCTGTTGAATATGACACGGGTGGTGAGGAAGAACTCGCAAAAGAAACAGAGTGGATCCGAACAAAAGCAAGGAAAAAAAGAAAATTGAACACCTCACCCACACTCTCACCTGTAAAAACTGACGAAACGTCAATAATAGAAAAACTTACTAAAGTTCCGCCACCACCTCCTATTATAGTGGATGGGGTGAAGGACTACCAAAAATTTTATGACTTCTTGTCTATAAATATACCTGCCGGTACCTTCACGTTAAAAATGTTGAACGGTGAGAGTGTTAAAGTAAACGCCTGTAATGGTGAATCCTATAGAAATATATCAAAGACGTTGAATGAAAATAACCATCTCTGGCATTCATATGAAAATAAGCAGGAGAGGCCAATAAGAGTAATGGTAAAAAAGTTGCCTGATAAAACTGATCCCCCAGTGTAAGAGATGTCAGGTCTACGGACACACACATAAATACTGCGCTAAAGAGCCAAGGTGTGTTAAGTGCAAAGGTAAACACTTAACCAAAGATTGTAAAAAACCAGCCGAAGAAAAGCCTAAATGCGTGCACTGCGGAGAAGCCCACCCGGCCAATTACAGAGGATGCTTGATAGCAAAAGAGATGCAAAATATTCGAATCAAAAACGTAAAAATACCTTTGGTTTCGCGACCACAGCCGGTTTCCAACAAATCAACTACACCTTTCTCTGACCAACATAACACTGGTAATGTTAGAATACCATCAAACACGAACAAAAAAGTTTCTTATGCCCAGGCAACTGCCAGAAACACTGAAAAAATACAAATCAACAGCAATGACAACAAGCTGGACGAAATCCTAAAGCTTATGACTACGTTTGATGAGCGTCTAAAGAAAATTGAAAATAGCGCTAAAACGGCTATTCACCGAAATAATGATTAGTACACTGAAAATTATGGCTTGGAACTGCAATGGGCTACAAAAACATCAAAATGAACTGCAAGTAGTCCTAGATATAGAAAATATAGATGTGTGTCTGTTAGCAGAAACACATTTTACTAAGCAATCATATATTAAATTCAAAGGCTATAAAGTCTATCATGCACTACACCCAACCAACACAGGAAGAGGTGGCAGTGCTGTCATTGTAAACAAAAATATTAAACATCACGAAGTTAATAAATTTGAAGAGCCAGACATCCAATCTATTGCAATTTGTATTAATACAAAGCAATATCCTCTTACTGTGGCAGCCATATACTGCCCACCACGATATACGATTAGAAAAGACTCTTACTTGAATCTTTTACAACCTCTTGGTGAAAGATTTATACTCGGAGGTGACTTCAATGCCAAGAACACATATTGGGGCTCAAGACTAACTAACATAAAAGGAAAGGAACTTATGAGCGCCATAAAAGAAATGAAATGTGAAGTTACATCTACGGGATCGCCTACTTACTGGCCAACTGATCCACATAAAATTCCTGACTTGATAGATTTTTTTATTTACAAAAACCTATCTTCTAACTATATTCAAACAAAACAGAGCTTCGATATGAACTCAGACCACTCTGCAATATATTTAGAAATAAGTGAGAAGGTCTTACATATAGAAAACACTCTTACCCTAGTTAATAAATACACAGATTGGGAGAGTTTTAAGATAGAGTTAGATTATAATATAGATCTTAGCGTTCCGCTAAAAACTCCGGAGCAGCTTAACATAGAAGTAGAGAACTTCGTCAAGCTTATACAGCAGACTGCCTGGAAAAATACACCTCCAATGAAACAAAGGACTACAACAAACAAGTACCCTAGATATATCAAACAGTTAATATACGACAAAAGAAGACAAAGAAACCAATGGCATCAATCTAGGTCTCCGCAAGACAAAAATAAGTTGAACAAATTAACTAAACATTTAAAAAGACAAATTCAAAGTTACATCGATGCTTCAACAAACACATATCTTCAAAACCTGACTAGTAACAGTAGTACAGACTACTCACTCTGGAAGGCTACTAAGAACATGAAAAGGCCTATTACACAAATTCCTCCATTAAAAGTTGGACCCGGACAATGGGCTGTTAGTAGTGAACAAAAAGCTAAAACTTTTGCAGAGCACCTCGAAAATATATTTAAGCCAAATGAAGGCCAAATACATTATGAACCTGCGGTCAATGAAGTTTGTACTGAAAAATTAAATATAAAGCTTGTTTCACCACGAGAAGTCTTAAGTGAAATCAAGCTACATATAAACCCCAGAAAATCTCCCGGTTTTGACCTTATTTCGGGAGAAATACTTCATAACATCCAAAGAAAAGCCTCAGTAAAACTTACAACCCTTATCAATGCTGCAATAAGGCTAAGATATGTGCCAGATCTATGGAAAGTTGCTGAAGTAATAATGATAGCAAAACCAGGAAAACCGCCGCAAGAGACTACATCGTATAGACCGATTTCCTTGCTACCAATTATGTCAAAGTTATTTGAAAAATTAATTCTTAAAAGGTTGAAGCCGATACTAGATAATAAGAACCTTATTCCAGACCACCAGTTTGGTTTCCGTGAACAACACTCAACAATCGATCAAGTTCATAGAATAACAAATACAATCGAGAAAACTCTTGAAAATAAAAAAGTTTGTACTACTATTTTCCTAGATGTAGCACAAGTTTTTGATAAGGTATGGCATGAAGGCCTTATACTTAAACTGAGAAACATGTTACCTGAAGAATTCGCCGATTTACTGGGATCATATTTACCGGATAGAGTTTTTAGAATAAGGCAAGGAGATGCCTACTCTGAAATTAAAGAAATCAAAGCTGGGATACCACAAGGAAGTGTATTGGGTCCGGTCCTATACTTACTGTATACCTGTGATATCCCGGAACTTGAAAATAATACCGTCGCGACATAGCTGATGACACTGCCATAATGGCTGTTGGAAGAACTCATGCTGAAGCAGCAGAAAAGGTTCAAGTGGCGGTAAATCAAATCTATTACTGGGCGAAAAAATGGCGGATCAAGCTAAATGAGTCAAAATCAATTCACATTAACTTCACCAACAAAAAAGAACAGTACTTTCCGGTATTTATTGACGGTAAGCCCATACCATATGAAAATACGGCAAAGTATCTGGGAATGACCCTTGACGCAAAGCTACGCTGGAAAGCTCATGTCAAAAAGAAAAAAGATCAGTTGGAACTACGATACAAGAGGATGTACTGGCTGATTGGAAGACATTCTACTCTAGCGGTACACAACAAAATACTTCTATACAAACAAGTCCTGATGCCAGTATGGACCTATGGTATACAGCTGTGGGGCTGTACCATAAAGACTAACAAAGAAATAATCCAACGCTTCCAAAATAAAGTACTCAGAGGAATAGTAAACGCACCCTGGTACGTAAGAAACGACGATCTCCACCGGGACCTTAATATAGAGTTCGTCAATAAAGTCATTCAAAAGTATGCAAAAGCTCACGAACGTAGACTTCATCATCATGTGAACGTCGAGGCAATCCAGCTTCTCGACAATACGGACATAGTGAGAAGACTCAAAAGAATTAAACAAGGGATGTATTGGGGTCGATATCGGTTTCCTAGGGGTCGACATAAACGAAAACTGAATTTGGGGGTCAACGAGGTCTAAAAATCGACCCCTATTAAATTAACACAAGTTCTTATTTAAAACTTTCTAGATAGGTAGGTAGGTACTGTATTGTTTCTGTTGTGTTACGTGTATATTGGTAGATAGTCACCAGGTTCATCCATCACACTGAATGTTTTATTTTCTCTTTGCAAATTAATACTTTTTTAAATATAATTTCCTACCTACTTAAGATTCTTTAAGTACTTAATTTGTAATAATCATTATAAATTAAACTTGATATTTACTGAATTGTAAGTCTTTTTATTTTGTAAAATTTTGTTGAAAAAATGAATTCAACTGTACACACTTAACCAAGTGCAAATTTTTCCAATTGGTACCTTAGTACCTAGGTATTTTGTATCACTAGGAAAAAACTAAAGATAGGATTCATAATAGTCTGCTAACTTAAAGCATTGCTAATTCTCTGTCTTCTATTGACCTAAGTCAGAATGAAAAATAACCCTCTATAGCAGCTGTTTTAAGTTAGCGGACCATTATGAATAAGGGGATTTATTTTAAAAGTAGGTAATTTGGCCATGGGGGTCTGAGGTAACATTTCAATTTGGAAAAGGGGTCACTTGTCCAAAATAGTTTGGGGATCCCTGAATTAAACCTTATGAGTTAGTGTAGTGTAAACTATAGTGTAATGTAGTGCAAACTAGTGCTTGCTAAAAAGAACACAAGAACGAAGTATCCTCCCCTTAAATAGAGACAGTAAGAAAAGTGTCAATGGACACATTCTTAGGTATAATTTATGTTATAAATCTAGGTCAATGTTAAATTACTTATTAGCCTGCTTTATGGCTAGATTGTAATGGTATTGTACATAAAATATATTATGTACACTTATAAAAATAAAAAAATAAAATATTGTGAGAACATTTCATCATTACAGTTGTTCACAGCTGGACATAGGTCTCCTCCAGAATGCCACCTCCCTGCAACCTAAGTCATGGTAGATTTTGTGGACTTGATAAGGTCTGTCCATCACGAGAGAGAGGAACCACATGCCTCCTGCTCTTCATGCCACTTTTTTCTACAAGATGCTCCATTGAGTGTTAAGAGTTCAAAGAATTGAAATAACTGAAGTTGATGCATCAACAATAATTTTTCATTGAAGTTATACAAAACAGGAGATTTTCAAAATAAAATGGCAACAGACAATCTTAAAACACATATGCAGGTAATAAAAGGAAGCATACCATGGACAGTCTTTGATCTTGCTCTCAGGGTCTATGTGCAGAAAGGGACACTCCTTATTGTGGCATGCATTGAATCTTGCGTAGAAGTAGCACTCCGGCATCTTGGACATGTCATATTCATGCAGGAACTCGCACTGGTCACCCTTCTTGCAGAGCCCTCGCAGCCAATGCTTGCAAACAACGGTGCGGTCCCCTCGGACATGCCTGTACGGGCATTGGGGACCGTTGTTGCAATCTCCAAGTTGGGTGTAGAACTCGCAGACTGCAGCAGTTGATTCTAGAAACAAGTTTTATTCAATTAATAACACTCATATTACCAAACTGTCACATACATAGTCCTGATCCCACACTGGGATTCCCTGTGTCGTGGGTATCAGAAACTACGAGTACCGTCGCGCTACAGAGGTCGTCAAATTTGAAATCATTAGCGCTTCTATGACGCATGTTTGACATGGATTCAAGCATACCTATCGCGTTTATGACATTTTTGGTAAGTAAAGGCTGCCTGCTAAGTTATTACGGTGTGATATTGAGAGGATATATAAATAATGAGAGTCAAAAGAAGTTCAAAAATGCGGGACTTACTGTCCATTCCGGGGAAAGGCAAAGGTAGGGCTCCAAATTGCTCCTCCAAAGCATAATCGATGTCGAATTTGATATGGTCTACGCTTGCAACGATTACTTCCATTTTGGCTTAATTGTACCCGAACTAATCAAAAAATCTTACAAAATTGCAAAATGCAAAGCAACGCTAATAAATCGGTCCTAAGAAACAACTTGTGAGTGACGTTGACAAATTTGACAATAGAAAAAAAAAAAAAAGTTTGTCCATTCTGGCAGGCTGACCATACAGTCACTATAGATCCAGAACTAATCTGTAGGTAGAACCATTTACCTACATGTTTCTATCATCTACATACATTTCATTCTACAGATTAGTTACAAGATACAAGATATTTATTTGCATAAATAAGTGTTACAATATGGTCTTATAAAATAGTCGTCGTCGAAATTTTTCGATGGCGTAAACTGTTACATAATTTACTAAGTGATTACATAGTATACCTAGTTAACCTTTGTTTTACCTATAGGTAAAACAACTAACTACTAAAAGGAGAAGTCAAAAGTGGTATAATATTCCTAGTAAATTCCATCAGTACGAAATATATCTCAAAAAAAAGCTTATTTATTGGGCTACTCGAATGTATTAATTTTATATTTTATAGAACCTCCGTTTCCGAGAAAATAATTTAAAAAAATCTTGAAGGGAAAACATAATGAAACAGAGATACCCCAACCATCGTGTGTAGTCTATGCAATACTTCCAATATACCTACCTACTTTGAGGTTTTACTAAATGAAGTACGGAAAAATCCATAGATTTAGTATATGTACTAGATCTACAATCAGAGATCGAAGATGGAACCAAAAAAAATATGTACACGTGTTGGTGAACGTCTATGTCCGAGTTAAAAATAGTGTTGTCCTCGACCAACACTTTTACATTGTCGATAGAATTCATCATCCGTCCGTGATGTGTATGGTAGATAAATACATCTTAATGCAGATTAAGTCTTTCATGAATAACATAGTTTGGCAGATTTGACGTCATAAAGAGAATAAGGTTCTTATTCCAATTTTGAATACAGTTAATAAATAAACCTTTATTATTTATTGACCTCTAAATATTACAGTTTTATTTATAGGTGGGATCTTAGAGTTTCCCTTTTAAATTTAAACTTAAAATGTTTGCTGCATATACCTAGTGGAGTTCTTATTTGAGTCTATCCCACTCTTCTTATAACCGATAACCATTTTTCTCGTAGCAAAGGATTACTTGGAAATCTGAAAGCACAAAAACATTTTATATCAGCCGTGCTACGCCCATATAATTTTTCACTCTGTTACTTTATCTATAGACAATTTGTTACCCCAAAGTTTATTATTTTTCAAGTGTAAAAAACGCTTTATGGATAACATTAAATTTAAATGTTACCCAAAAATTCCGTTCCAGTGGGACTCGAACCCGCACCCTCGCCTGTCATCGGCGATGCCTTAAACAATTTAGCCATAGATCGAGCTATGACGCTGGAGACGAAATTTGTGGGCACTATCAACTCGGCTATAGCGCCAAGTTGATAGTGCTGTATCTACAGGTGTTTCATTGGAAACCTTCTGTTCAAAGTTCGAAAGTAAAGCATCGCTGATCACAGGCGAGCGTGCAGGTTCGAGTCCCGCTGGAATGGAATTTTTGGGGTATATTAAAATTTAATTTGTCACCTATTATTTTATTAAGCAGAAATAAACAATATTTATTTATAAAAAATAAAAAATAAACATACCCTTTCGGGAAAAAGGCGTGTGTACAACAACGTAAATATTTACTCCAAAATATCTACTACACAAACTGCAATAAAAACACCCGTGGTGATTTTAAGTTACCTTTTCAATAGTCAATACAAAAACACACACCTCAATGTCCACCTAGTTATTATAGATTTTTAAAAAAACGGTAAAATGTTAACAGAGCACACATATTTACTCTAAACAAAGTAAACCTCCATTCTAGGATGGACAAAAATTTAATTTATAGGTAGGTATAGTGCGCTTCATGTAAAAAGAACGCTGGTGGTCAAGCTTCTACAGGCGTTCCAGCGTTCTTTCTACATGACGCGTACTATAATTGTACATTATTTGTAGTAAAGTAGGTAGGCACTCATTGAATGCATAGGTATACATCTCTTAAATAAGTAGAAAAGTAAGTAATTACTTAAAAAGAACGCTGGAACGCCTGAAGAAGCTTGACCGCCAGTGTTCTTTTTACATGATGGGCATTATACTACGATATAGACTGCAACAGGACTATCGATTTTTCTGACGTCATCACTTGGTCAAGCCCTATCGTAATCAAATATTTTTATATTTTACATAAAATATTGTTTATTTCTAGGTGCAGCAACGAAATATTATTAAAAAATATAAGGGAAAGTCCTAATCTACGAATGAAACTGGTTTTTAGGCCATTTACTAAAGCAGAATTGATAAAATAAGCAATACAATCGAACTACCAATAATCTCTTATTTACCTGTGAAACGTGTATTTTCCCGGATAATTACGTCTTGTATATTCACAGTCACAAACTGAACACGACACCATTGTCATACAAAGTAATATTTGTTATTTAATAGTAAGATTACTAAAAAAATTACGAAATTAGTTAAACTGCACAAGAGAC
Source organism: Operophtera brumata (assembly GCA_932527175.1). Lineage (NCBI taxonomy): Eukaryota > Metazoa > Arthropoda > Insecta > Lepidoptera > Geometridae > Operophtera > Operophtera brumata. Next base: position 19,964,645 of record OW052231.1, read on the forward strand.
CGTCCGGTATAGGCATGTACTCAAGCAAAACATGTCACATTCAATACATTGTTGCTGTCACTTTTCTTCTTGCACGGGGTACATTTAAAAAAGACTTCTCTCTCCCACGCTTCGTTTGTCTATTTAGCGTAGCGAAAAAATTCTACGTCTATGGAAAAATCACTCAAATCCTTTACCTACAAACTCAAACAAAAAAAAATATCATCCATGTGTCCCTGTCAGTAACGTTATATTGTCTTTAGGAACTGAACTGAACTGAACTTAACTTAAAATTATTATTTATACCTTAAATAAAATGCTATTTAGAACAAGATTGAAAGTATGTAAAATGTAGAGGAGGACATGTATACATCGCCATCTCATGGGCACGGAAGCAAGTTGATAGTGCTATCCCTATCTATTATTCAACACGAAAATATGCCATTTTGTCTTCTTCTGCCTGTGCCCAAAGATATGATAACTAAAATATTCTCCTTGAATGGAATACGTGCTAATTACACATGAATAAAGTACTACTTCTTCTGTGCTAATACACAATTTACAATCAATTTATCTGCGCCCTGAGGTACACCTGACAACTACATATCTTTTTATGGAAGCGGGGAATGTAGGTACTTATGCATATTTCTATAGGTACCTACTATTATCAATATAGGCAGCTCCTATCTATTAGTGAACTCTCCAGCAGTGTAGGTAGGTAGGTACCTACTCAGAACGTTTCCTGAACCTACACAGAACGGATAAACTAGTAAGTGAAGTGAATTATCTGTTCATGTTGTGTATCTATCAGTAGTAGGTAGGTACCTACATTTACATAAAACTTATTTAATAATGGAGGGCAGTAAAAAATAAAAAATGATTTATAAAACATTTTGCTTTATTATTTTTTCTCATTTGACTCGACGGCCGAAGGGTCATTTTCAATGTCATCTCTTATTTATATAAATAAACAAATTAAAAAAAAATGCTGATCAATTCACACAACATTATCTAGCCCCAAGCTAAGCAGAGCTTGTGTTCTGGGTACTAGATAACTGATATACTTAAAACAATACATTACTTTTTTTTTATTATGCATATAAAATACCCAGAACACCCTGAACAAATATCTGCAGATCATACAAATATTTATTCCGAAGCGGGAATCGAACCCACAACCTCCTGCGTCGCAGGCGAACCTTCTCCCGCTGCGCCAGAGAGGTCGTCATCTAAAAATATGCCAGAAAATATTAATTTTAAATATTTGAATATGCCATCTAAAAAGCTGGCAGGTGGTAATATGATAAAATTAATTATCTGTACATGTTCTGTATCTTTCAATATCACTTCGGACCCACCATACCCCCTGGCCATACCCCTGGGGGTATATTAGGTACCTGCATTTACATAAGACTTATTTAATAATGGAGAACAGTAAAACATAAATGAAGATTTATATAAAATATTTTTTGCTCTATTCTTCTTCATTTTCAATATCATCTCTTACTAATATGCCATCTAAAAAACTGACAGGGGGTAAGATGGTATGTTGGTGTCGTGCCCATCCTAAATACTATACAATCGTCATTACATGTGCACAGCTCCCAACAGTGCGTTTTCCTATTATAAAGCTACAATAGTATCCAGCAATTTGTTGACACCAATCATTTATAACATAATTTAAATCGAGCAATATATATGAATAGTATATTTTGCTGCCTTGGTGACGAGACTTTATCCTTCCTCTAAACTGAATTTTCTGAGTGCCTGAGTAAATTAGTGTCAACTTCTACTATAAACGTTCCATTTTCTCGAATGTGTTCCCCGTAATAAGATCTTGCTTGTTTTATTTGGTAGATTCCAAGTGCAAATAAATCTCTCATTTCCATCACAGGGAATACATTCAGATGAGGGAGATGACCATTAATAAAAACAAAATTGGCACGATGTCTGTTATTATTTTGTTCAATTACGTAATGTGCTAGTCTATTTGGCAAATGAAACCTTTGTAAAGCTCTATTTAAAATTAACTCGGCATCGGGGTGGTTGGTTATATTGGGATGGAAACTATTGAGTATAGCTGCTGCAACTTTAAAAAGTCAGCCATAATATTTCTTGGAGCCAAATTTAAATAGGCTCCCCTGAATAACTTCAAGTCTCGCTTAAACCGACCATTAACCACTTCTACCACCCACCTACACAAAGTAACCAATCGGGATTTGTTGGCTTTTACAGTAGACAACTGTCTTTCACCTCTATCAAAACCCTCAGGTTTATGAATAGAGTACCCCAAGGAAGTTGGTAATCCAATAGCATGTCTGAAACCGCGATCTAAAATGAATATATCATTTTGCCTTAGCGGCGAGTTTTCATTCTGAAATAGATTTTTCATGATATCAGCATCTGATTTTGTTGCAGCGTAAGGTCCATAGGCATCAATAATATAGCCATCGCAAGTCACCATCAAAAAAGGTTTTATCAAATTGTGGTATTTGTGCAAACTGTATGTTTTTTTTTGAAACATATAATTTGAAGATTTTTGTAAGTATATTTAAGTACCATCACAGATCACAATAGGATTATTATCTTCCGTTCCAAATAGTCCTTGGGGTATACTATACTATAAGATTGATAAATGTCCAATACCTAAATGTAAAGGCACATAAATGCGCCTCAATGCGGTTGTTTGCTTCTTCTATCACAAGTTGCACACACTCTTGGCACAACCGATCATTAATAGTAATCTGTAGTAAAAGAAAACCATATTAGTGCTTAAAATAATAGTAGACATTATGGGAATAAACCAGGGGGTGGGCAGCAACATCCACTTGAGTAAAGCGATCAATAATGTTAGAAAAAAATAACCTACCTCACGACGACACCATTCCTGTATTATTATAACTAGTTCAGGTCCTAAGTCCAGAGCTAGTTATTCATGTTGCTGGTGGGAAGGTCGCAAGATAATATGGCAGTTAGCACATACAGCCATGGTTAGATAATATAATCAGAGTCCAGTAAAACAAGCGCCAAGGTTGATCGCAATAGAGGTTCGGAGTCCGTAGAATAAGCAAAGGTGAAATGTAAAAAAGCGCGGGAAGATATTTAATAATAACGCGACAACACGGTACGAAGGTAGGATCATAGAAGAAAGTAATATATGGGGGGTAGGATAGACGTATGAAAAGTTATCTGTGGTCTTCTGTCTGCCGCGAAATTCAAGCTTCTTCCTGCCGCCTGCATGGACGTAGTATGCCGCCTGCATACTACGCCTGGACGTATGAATACCATGAAGTTATAGACCTATAACTTCATGATGAATACTAAGTCCATGGCCGCCTGTCTCGCTAGCTAGAGAGTATTAAAATTCAATAGTCTGCCTGCCAAAGAGAATCAAGTTCATCTTTTGGGAGTGCTGCAAGTTCTAAACTTTTGTTTGCACAACACAACAGTTAAATCAGGTTTTAAAAAAAACGGAGGTACCTTTATTATTTTTCATAAGCTTAAAAATAGCCAAATAATGTCCTTTCTCCGTAAATAGCTATTATGTTGATAAGAATTTCGAGTTATTTTTATACTGGCCTCCATATATTTTTTGGACATCTCCTTTTAACTAATACAACAACAAAAAAACATCCAAAGTTACTAACATTACAGAGTTATTAGTTAGTTGATGAATCTTTAAATAGGCTTTTTTTCAAGAAGCGATTCTTTGATTGACGTTTGTATATGAGAACATAAATACTACGTGTTGTGTCCTATTCATGGAGGTGTTCTTATTCCGAGGTCCTATTCGAGGTCCTATTTGTATACTACATATACCTAAACTATACTACTAACTATATTATACTACTATATTTATAAGTCCATGGTCCTTTCCATGGATGGTCCTTCCATAGTTCCATCACTATTGTACGTTGGTTGTTTGTGTGTTCGTTCGGTTCGTTCGTGCTGTGCTTATTCATTCTGTGGTGACTGGTGCTGTGTGAGTGTGTTTGTTATTGTTTTGTTTTTCCTGAATTTCATGAAAATAATAAGTAATCTATGAAATAAAAGTATCTAATAACAGGCAAACATGTCTCTAACTGACCTAAAACACACATTGAGGAAGTATGAGTTCCCAAATTGCGCTAAGGAAGCTCTCATTAGAATCGGTAATTTGACTTTCATGGTCACCAAAAATACATTGAATTGGTGGTTAGGAGGCTTGAATTTGGTTGTCTTAATTCTTTTCTCATCTCTAGAGCAATTATTGGTGGGCCGCGGAGCCCCCTCAAGCAAGCAGCTGGACGTGGCAATGGACATCATCGCAGAATTCGTGTTTTGCGAGACGGACCGGCGCGGGACCCGTAGGACCGTAGCCCTAACTCCCTTGCAGGAGCTACAGCTCATAGACGTGATGTGTGAATACCTGGGGTCGTGCGCGAACGAGATTACTAAGAACACGGTGTTTCTGTCCATGTTTGGCGGTGTGGAAGGATTGAGACGGCTGAAGATTCTGAGCATTCTTGCTAGCATGGGCGTCTCTGCCTCTAGCACTCCTGTAAGTATGAAAAGCAGTTTATAAAGACCATGTTGTTTTATAAAACTGTTTAGACCTTTATTTTGTTACCTACTATGGGAAGGCTCCAGACCTTGGTAGGGCCTATATTAGCCTTAGCTAAAGTGTTGATAAGGGGGAACTGAGGAAAAAATACTTTTTGGGCATTGGGGTGTAGTTAAGGGGATGACAACATTTTTGTAAGTCTTTTTTTCCATAGTGCCCCCTTATCTACACCCCAACCACTTGTATTATTAGACAGTACCATTGATGGTGTCCTCTCCACCAATAAAAACCATCATCACCAAATCTGATAAATTATTGACTGCTGTTGTATAAAACCATCACAAGGGCCTTTCTAAAAAAATAGTATAAATATATAAAAAAATTGTACGTATAACTGACTATCAATGCACAACCTAACCGTAAGTCTTAGAGACCTAAAATTTGGAGGGAATGTTTTTTTTTGTGGTCTTAGGGTGCATTAAGAAAGGGATTTCCAAAACTCAACCCATGACAACCTATAGGGTACAGAGAGAGGATAAAGTTTGTATGAAAAAACTCCATGCGGACGAAGACCCGGGCATTCAAAGTCAAAGTCAAAAGTATGTTATTCATTGAAATCACAAGGATCATTTTTAATTCCACTTGTAAGATTTAAAAATAGATAAAACAATGATCCACCATCGACACGACGAAGAAGAATATTATAAAATGACATAATAAATAACCATCATATAACATCACATACACATACACATAGACATAAGTACTTTGTTATGTAAACTGTTACTTTTGTCTATTATTTATTCTGTGCTTCTGTTGGATACATAAAATAATAATTTATGTATAAATATAAGTATTAATAAAATAAAAATTATAAAAAAACCATGTGAATTGTAGGTCCTCCTAGCAGTAGGAGTGTGGCTCCAGCAGATGGGCTGCTCATCCTCCCAGTCGCTTCAACTTGTGGAAAACATCATCAGAGATCATTTCTTCTTGAACACCTCTAACCAAGCCTCACTTCGCTCCTTGGCTACTACGGCTCCGCAGTTTGTGGCTAACTTCATCACGGCCGTCACAGAGCTGTACATGCAAGATGGGCCAGGAGGGAGGAAGATGCCTCCTAAAAATCTGTTGGAGGTTATCACTTCTTGGGTAAGTTTTATTCTTGAAAAATATTCAAAATTATTTTTAACCAACTTAAAAAAAGGAGGAGGTTCTCAATTTGTGTGTATAATCAATGTATTTAATTTAACCAGGTATACACAAATCCCACTCTCTGCATGTCTGCCCAGCTCAACCCGGCAGCTCTGCCAAGCGGCGCCATCCCCATGGCGGCTGTGACGCCCCTGGCAGGGCTTATACATTGGTGCGCCCTGGCACCCCTGTATGTGGATGAAGAAGGTAGGCAGAAACATTCATACACACAGAGTTTATTTACAGATTTTTAATCATGGATTAAATGACCATCACTTGGCCGTGGCTTCTTATGGTACTGGTACCTACTGGGATAACAAGTCTATGTGTCACTCCAGGTGATTATCTATGTCTGTACCAATCTAAAACAGTCCAGCTGTTATGGCATCATTACAAATACATCACATACCTTTCACATTTATAATAGTAGAATGTTAACCTTTGGCCTCATCATACATAACCTATATTGATTCACAATAGCACTACCTACCACCACCATACCACTATTCATTTCACAAAGGTTAGCTGGAAGAAAATGCTAATTAGCATTAAGTTCGACTATGTACTGCTTTTTAGTCTTGTCCAATAAAGAATTTTCTATCTACATAAGCTCAAAGGCGCGCACTGACAGTGCTATGCTTGTAGGTTAGAATCTGAAATGAGGAGATCCATAGAAGAACCAAGATCACAGACATAGTTCTCCGAATTAGCAAGTTGTAGTGGCTATGGACAGGCTATTCAGCTCGCAGACCTGACAACCGTTTGAGTATAAAGGTCAAGTAGCAACTGCGAACCGGATGACGCAGTGTAGGAAGGCGTCCCTCACGATGGACCGATGACATTTTAAAGGTTGCAGGAAGTCTGTGAATGGAGGCACCTCGTGACATAATATTCTATGGGGAGGCCTATGATGATGATGATGATGTGGAATTTTGAATACTGGTTATCGAAAACCTTTGCTATATTTCAGATACGGAAATGGTAGAGGTGACCACACCATTGAAGCGCATTAAGATCGAGCACGACTCTGAGCGCACCATCAAGCAGGTGGCGCACAGGCGTCTCTCGGAGTGGGAGCTGTACACCAAGCTGCAGCTGGGCGTGCTGAGCAGCCTGCGCGCGGGGCGGGCGGCGCGCGGTGCGGGGGGCGTGCTGAGCGCGCAGCTTGCGAGCGCGCTGGCGGTGCGCGTGCACGCCCACGCGCAAGCCGTGCTACAGCGAGGTGGAAACCCACAGAGGGATGAGAAGCTACAGGTCATTTATTCTTTAGTGCAATTGAGGGTGTATTGATTGATCCATCATCCTACTATAATATTATAAATGCAAAAGTTTGTATGTTTGTTACTCAACCACGCCACCGTCGCGTCGCCGCTCCTGAACGGTATAACGCAAGCTAAGCCGAGGCATCACATTCGTTTTGTACCGTTCATCGTGGCATTATATGGGTTAGATCTATGTCCAGCAGTGGACTTCTATAGGCCAATGATCATGAATAATAAAATAATCTGTCGAATTTTTGGATAGTTGATAGGTCTTATCACATAATGGGGCGTCCATTAATACGTGAGGCAATCAAACTACTGTGAAGCCCTACTACTAAGAAACTATTAAGAATCACAGTAAATTGGCTCGGCCCCCTTAACGCCTCACGTAATGGACGCCCTCTATAACCCATAGATATAGTTAAGTAAGCTAGTCATAAAATAATAAACATAATTTGAGAGCGGGACTCACGCTCCGAGAGTGTAAGTTGCGAAAGAGTACCTACTGGACCTTCTTCAACATCCCATTCTAGTGTCAAAAAGTAGGAATTGCTCAAAGTTAGAATTTTTAATTTCTCTGTGTCACAAAACATCCTCGCATTTCTTTCAGAATTGTGAAGCACCAGAGGAAAAGGTATTTAACTCTCGCGATGTCAATACAAAAATTAGATTGGCATTATTTGTAATGTATTGACCTATATTAGGGTCTTGATTTTTCTTGTGAGGTACATGGACCCCTAGAAATAACTGTTATCTATGTATTTCAGAACTGCCTCGACAGAATAGGGCAGTCCGTGCAAGTGGCACTTGCAAATGGCTGTATCTACGGCAACATCACCAGCCTACTGGCATCTCTGGACTCCCTGCCCGAGAACAGACTCCTCAAGATCATCATCGGGACCCACCAGACAATGTGACTGCTTCCTGGGGTGACCTCACTCATCTGCAGTGTTCAGTGTTGACTTAACTATAGTTTGTTATTGTGGGTGGTTGGACTCATTTGGTGAAGTGAATGAACATTGTACTGTCATACAGAAGCTATAGTAGCATTAGAAGTTAGATACCTGTATTGAAAAAAAAAACAGGGAATCACCACTAGTGCAACAATGATGATTGGAACAAAGTATAATGTCAAAAATATTCCTATGTCCTAAAAATGGAAGTGATCAATTATTTTGACAGAAACAGATTTTATGCAAAATAGGAAGTAAGTTTCAAAATAAAAAAGTTTATTTCAAAATGGCTTAAACCTACGGCTTTGTTTTATTTGAGCTATTTTCCTTTTGTCTTCTTCAAACTTCTGCCTCAGAGTCACAATGTGTTTCATCTTAGATTCCCTGATTTGGAAAGTGTAGAAGTTCTTCAATTCTTTCCGGTTTTTGTTCTTTTCTTCCTTCTGCATGATTTTGTTTTCAACTTTCTCGGAGCGTGCAAAGCTTTGCACTTTACCGCGTTTGGTGACCGTCACCCAACCTTCATCATCCTCTTGCTCCAATTCTTTCTCCTTATCCTCAGCCTTCTTAGTTTCCTCATCATGCCTCTTCATGAAGTTTTCAACTTTTTCTTTCAAACTTGTCTGTGTGAGTATTGAACTGTTGTACTGTTCCATCCACTTGCTCATGCCTGTCAGTATCTTGTGCCGTTCAGAGTTCATCGGTGCCAATTCGGATAGTTTCAATGCTTTGTCCAATTCTGCTACTTTAGTAAAGACAATGTACCCAACTCTGAATGACGGCTTCTGTATTTCTGGCATGAATTGATCTGGTGTAGAATCTGAAGTGTTAGGTTTGAGTGAAAGTTGCACAGATTTTACTTTACCAGCTTCGAGGAATGCGTTAGTTATTCCTTTTTCGTCAGCGTAAGGTGGAATATTCACCACGAATAAGGTCCGACCTGAAGGTTTGTCTTTAGTGTGATCTCTCACCGAATGTTCCTTGAAATAAATAGTATGCGGATACTTTGAATCTTCGTTAAATTTTAACCTTAAAGCTGAAATAGAGAGATATTAAAATGTGTTGTTGAAAACAGAATAAAGTTCACATCGAGGCTGAAATTATTACCTCTAAAGTCGTGCGATCGTTTTGTGGACTTCATAGTGTGATTTGGTTACACAGCTGTGTTGAATAATCATTAGAATTGCGCAATTTTTGGGTAATTTTCTTTTGTTTGAGTAAAACAACTTTACGCTGGTTCCAAGGAAAACGGCAAAAGTGAGGTTATTTTAATATTGGTCAATTTTTATGTTTTTTTTTTAAGTTCCGTTCAGAAAGGGTAACCATCGTAGTAAATAATGTTGGTTGCCAGAAGAACAGACCCAGAATGTACGGGGTATGTGTAGTGTATATTTCTAATTCGTGTGGGTTGGCTTACATCTGTATTTTCCGCGACACGACGCAACCGATATTAATAATAAAGTAGAGCTCGTTCACCGTAAGATTGCACCTGCGTTATACTCTTAGTTTGTGTCCGTGCCTTGGGAATAGTACTAACCAAAGAAATTTTAATACTCCTTTGCATGTGCAATCTTACGGTGAATGGTCTCTAACCTAGGAAGATGGACTAAAGGCATGGAACTAAGGCTAAAAACAAAACGTTAGCGATTATACCAGTCACATTCTTTTATATGAATGTATTCATGTGTTGGAATGAGACAAGCATAAATATATCTGTTCTTATTTGTGTAAGTCGTACCAGGCCAAATGTCAAATTACTAGTACATTCATGGTAACAATCTAGGGAGATTTATATGCATGGTGCCAATATTCAGGGTACGGAACGGAAAGACGACAGTCGTGTGACAATATGTTTGTTTCTCTCTAACATAGGATAGCAAGCTATCTTCTAGGATAGGAGTAAGAAGGAACACTCTATGCTATTTTTAGCACTCACTCCATTACTATTATACCTCCATGTCTCTAACACGGCTAAGTTTCTTTAACGAAGCGACGTCGATTCGTTCTAAAACCGAAATTCTCGGTCTTGTAATTAATTTCGAGTCCCACCGTCTTGCGTACTGTGTCGAGTGACATGACATGTAATTTGACTGACTGGCACTGTCGATATTGCCTTTTGGTTGTCACTTGTCATGTCAGTGTCAGCCTGAATCACACACACACACTTTCGAGCCAGTAGTGTCTGTAGAGTTTATCTGTTTTGTTTCGTATTTTGTCGTAATTTACGGCCATGTGCGGTTATATTTGCGTATTCGACGAAATATTCAGTGATGCTATCCACCACTGTTCATAGTAAAGTGAAAAACACCAGGGGACCGGAGAACTCCGACGCTCTGGAAAGGGAAGACATCAGCCAAGAAAACACCAATCACCAGAGGGTCAGAGGTTATGTTAGCTCTTATGATGCGTCCTCGTCGTTCGGGGGACCCACCAGAGACGGCCACTTCCGGCCCCGCGGGCGAGGGTCCGAGTTCCGGGCGTCACGCGGCGGCGGTAGGGGCCGCGGCGGATTCCCGCCTCGAGGAGACCGCGATCTCCTCGATAATCCCTATAAATACAACGAATCGCTAGGCCACGGTGTTAATGAATCCTGGTCTCAAGGAACCGGCAGTGGTAAATTCTATGAACGACCAGAAGTTGTCGTCAACCTCCCGGAGGATCCGCGCATATCCAAGCTACTTCGGCGGCTGTGCGCCGAGGTGGACACTGAGAAGTCGCTGGTGATCTGTGCTAAACTGCAGGACGCCATCATGCTGCCTGACAATACCCACTACATACGACGAGCTTATGAAATATTAGTGGATTCACTCTTGGATGTGCTGTATGATGGGCCGAGCCCGGAAACCAAAGAAGGTGCTGCTGTGGTTCTTGGTAGGATTGGCTATGTGATGGGTCCAGATTTCAGGAAACACATGGATTGGATTTCATCAATTTTTGCAGTGCACAACACATCTATCAAGCACTTGCTGATACTCTCTTTCACAGAAACTTTCCAACTGGACTTTCTAACGCCTCATTTGGCAGATTTTGCAGAAATGACTTTAGACAAATTGCAGACAATTATTGAAAGCACTGATTCCTCTGACGTGTTTATTGCTGCGATCAATGCAGTGATTGTAATATCAAACTCTTACCCAGAGCACTTTGCAAATCATTTTGTGGACACAGTTGACATTTTGGTAGGGTGGCATGTGGACAATGCACAACCGAGGAAGATAAAAGATTTTGCACTTGAGTCAATGTTGAAACTGAGCCGTCATTGGCAAGCTGACGTTGGGTTTTCGGTGAATTTGCTCAACCAATTTTTAGAGGACATGGTGACATATTCCAATGACTTGGATTCAGAAAAGGATGAATCAGCATCCTATGAGGATTGTTTGCAGAAGATTACAGCATTCTTAAATGTATTCAACACAGTTGTGAAGAGTTTGGGTTCACTATTGAACCCCACCGTGTCCCAGAGCATTTCCTGGTCATTTTTGACGGAAGCATTGGCAAAAATCCTGCAAGTTTTGACAAATGCTCTGAAGGGTGAAGTGGAATCGGACTTGATATTAGCAGGTAATGAATGCATTTGCATATTAATGAAACATCTACAGTCAAAGACTACCTCATGCATGCCAGCATTGTTTTCCATTATAACAATTGAACTGATGAGCTACTTGAATATTGACTCCACTGTTTGCCTTAGTGTGATCTGTTTGATTTCTGTGACGATAAAAGAGATAGCTTCCAACCTTCCCATTGAGTTCATTACCCAGATATTAGGACCCGATTCTTTATTGCGGCCCTTACGTTTCTCAGAATGCTCTGAAATACAAAGTAGCGTGATGACTGTGTACAGCCATCTACTGAATTTGAAAAACATCCCACTTCTGCAAGAGACTTACAAGTATGTGTTGATGGATGTCCAAAACTCATATTCGGTTGTTATACCGGATATCAATATTATCCAAGCAGAGTATACAGAAACTATCAGTAAGGATGATGCTGAGAAGAATGTGATTTTTTACCTTCAATGTCTGTCAGACCTTGCAAACGCCAGTAACTCCATCATAGGTATGTGGGCCTTACAGCCAAGCATTTTAGAATTATTGGCAATTAAAATGTGCCCCAACAATGAAAACTTGATTAGATTTGCACCGGCACTGCAGTTTTCTGTCCTATACTTGCTTTACTCCCATTGCAAGAAGAACAATCACTTTGTGGCATCAAGTGAATTGGTAACCAACACTCAGCAAAGAGCCAGTGACATGTTTGGATTGTCGAACCTGAGCATCGGCGAGGTGTCAGGCTCCAGCCCTACTTCTGGACATCTCACAGTCATATTGAACACCCTGAGTACGATACTCGACGAAGATATGCCGACGGAAACACTTCTACTGGCCTTACACTGGATCTCTGACATATTTTGTCATTTGGACAAATATCTACACATAGTGAGCAGATCGAAAGGGTTTCTGGTTTTGCTTACGAATATGTTGACGCTAGGATACAGTTTTGACGGACGAATAGTCCTACTTGTCATGAAGAATTGCCAACATTTGCTGAAAAACAATTTGGCGTGGAATGTAATGTTCCTGAAGACAATAGCAGTACTATGTATCTTGCATATTGATAACCAGGATATGCAGGTGTCTAAATTATGCAAAGACGTTTTGTTTGAATTGCCTTGGGACATAGTGCAGCTGGAGTTAGATAACCAACTGGTAAAAATATTCACAAGTCGTAAAACCAGTCTGCGAATACTAAATAGCGACACAAAATCCAATTCGTTCAAGGAATATCTGATACGAGGATCATTTTCGAATATGTCGCATCAGCACTTCAAAGTTGTCGTGAATTACCTCCTTCAGCTGGTATTCAATGACAAGAACTGTTTGACTGATATCTTTTTAAACTCCTGGCCAATACAATCTAACGAAGAGAACAACTTATTGTTTTTCCGACAGTGTGCTACAAACTTTTCTTCGATCTGCATCGGGTGGGCTCTTTCGGAATTAGCTCACACCTGTGTTGCATTAAAACTCAGAACTCCTTTGGGGAAACCCCAAGAAACTTTTACGAAAATTGAAACAGCTGTGAAATGTATCGCGAGAGACACTTCTTCGACAGAGTCCAAGTATGAAGGCACCAATCAACATAAGCTTGCGGACGTCATTGTGGCAGAACAGAAAAGAGGTCGTTGGGTCACGGAGTTCATGATGTTCTTGGAGAAATACATTTACAATGCAGTCGAAGGTACAGCCACGGTGTTGCCTGCAGTCGGTAAGCCTGTAAAAACATTCTTTCACACAAACAGATCCACATGCCGTGAGTGGTTGAATAGGGTTCGCCCAGCTGCGTTGGCCGTGAGCTTCTATTCCGGACATTATGGTGCCGCCGTGTATCACGCTTCGTTGATTCTGCAAACAGCTTCCAATTCGACTACCAACATCGATATCGAAGCTATAACGATGAGCGTTGCTCGCGCTCTTATAAAGCTTGAAGAACCTGAAGTGTTACATGGTCTATACATTTGGATAAAGCAAACTTTCGACAAAAAGTTTATATGGTTGAAAGGGGCTGCAGAACAGGCAAATTCGAGACATGAATTAGCCGTCGACTTTTACAAAAAAATTATGAACCTTAAATCATCCCAAGACGAGAAAAAAGAGGAATCAGCTCCATTTCAATTGGATACAAGAAGCAGTAGATTTATTGATGAACAAATAATGGAAAGCTACAAATACATACAGAACTGGGAAGACATGCAGGCTTGGAAGGACAGTGTTGAACAGAACACGCACAATACACAATGGGATTCATTCACGGATTTAAAAATGTTCGAAGATAATGCAGAGATTCCTATTGCACTTAGTAGCTGGGATATTTTAGATCAAGAAAGTAATGAAATCCATAAAAATGCTTGTTCTTATCAAGGCTTGCTGAACAAAATTGAATCTACACTAGTTTACACAGCTGTGAATATATACCACAACGATTATACTGGAAAATATAGAGATCTATTAAAATTTTGCGAAACATTACTCAATTCAGCTACCGAAGAATTCTCTAAAAGTAATTCCGTACATTTTTTAAAAGAGGTCGCGGTATTACAGTTGGCTAATCATGGATTGGAAGAAATCACGAAGGTTGGCAAAGCGATAACCAATCCGTTTAAGCCATCAGCAGTTAAAGATTATAAGTACTGTACGGAGCTGAAAAATCTAAGCAAAATATCGTGGTGGAATCAGTACTTCACTAAACTCAACCCAACTGAAGAAAATATTTACTTTGCGGAATGTCTTCGCTTGGATGTTATTAAAAGCGCTCGGAAAAATGCAAACTTGGTTATGTCGAAGAGGGAATTGTTGAGACATTTCAAACATAACTCTGCTTTTCAAATGTATTTGGGTCACGTTGATAATTTGGATGATTTAAGCGATCTACTTCTTGTATCAGCGAACACGTATGACTTGGACATTTGGACTCTAAATAATGCAACAGCGCTGAGTGAACTCTGTAAACTGACCTACAATAAGGAAGAGACGAAAATGAGAGCGATAAATTTGTGCGCAAGCGTCTCACTTGGATTTTCTCAAAGGCTGGCGATGGGAGAACAGAGCTATGAATTGCGGGAAAAAGGCACGAGAATGTTATTAACTCTATCAAAATGGGTCCAAAACGAGAATGAAAATGTCCTGGAGAATGAATCACCCCTGAGGAAATTTGTATCAGCTTTGCCCGAAATAGGATTGGTGGACAACAACGTATCAGAAAATGTTATTCCGCTATCTGATTCTGCCGTAGGAAAATTGTTGCAATTTGGAGTGAATCAATGTCCAGGATTGGCAAAAGCTTGGGCCAGCTTTGCAGGCTGGTGTTTTAGATGGGGAAGGAAGATGGTAGAGTACAGCTCAAAAACTGGGGAGCAACTTACAGAAAACGACAAGTTGCAAATTGAAAGCGTCATGATTGGTTGCTCACCTCAAGACTTCGAAGCTGTGTGTGAAATTTTGTCTAAAACTAAAGCCACTTGTGACGACGAAGACATTGACTGGAACGAGATCAACACATCAGAAATGATTGAGAGCCAGTTGCGTACAGTACCATGTCTCAGCAACGCCTATCCAGAACATCTTGCTCTACTTGTAGATATCTGGCGTCAAGCTCAAAAAAGAGTCTTCTCCTATTTCGAACTTTCTGCCGATGCCTACTTCAAATTTTTACAACTTATATGCGCTTCGGACTATATCAACCATAGTGGAGAGAACGCTGTAGTCAATGCAACATTAAGACTGCTTCGTTTGATTGTGAAACATGCGATGGAGCTACAAACTGTTCTCGAGTCTGGTTTAGCGAACACGCCGACTCAGCCCTGGAAAGTCATTATTCCGCAACTATTTTCAAGACTCAACCACCCTGAGACATACGTGCGGAAATGTGTGTCTGACTTGCTGTGTAGATTGGCAGAAGATACACCACATCTGATTACTTTCCCAGCTGTCGTTGGTGCCGTAGAAAACGAACAAAACGAGCTGTCTGAGCTGAACATAGTGAGATCATTTCTCTCTCACGACACAGAGAGTCTAGACGAAAATGATGATATTGATGACTTAGCTAGTGACAAAGTTATCAACAACGAACTCAATTCCTGCTTCCTGGATATGGTGGAAACATTGTCTAAGCAAGCGCCAAAAACGATTCTTCAAGTGAAACTGTTAGTGAAAGAATTGCAACGAATCACCTTGCTGTGGGATGAATTATGCCTGGGAACGTTAGCTCAACATCACTCTGACTTTACCAAAAGACTCTCTCAGATGGAGGCTGAAATAGTCAAGGTTAAAGAAAATGTAAACTTGGCGGCTGAAGAAAAGGAATATCTGATAAAAGAGAAACATAGAATCATCTTTGAACCGATAATTTATGTATTAGAGCAGCTTAGTCGCGTAACGTCAGCCAAGCCGGAGACACCACACGAGGTTGCGTTCCAGACTAAATTCCAAACTCTAATAATTGACGTCATCGATAAACTTAGAAACCCTGGTAATCCGGAAAAACCCCAAGAATCCTGGGCTCCTTTGAAGCAATTACAAATCAAGCTTCAACAGAAAGTAAATAAAAGAACTTCTTACATCTTGAGAATGTCTGATATCAGCCCTGTCTTAGCCGAGCTGAAAGATACGGTGATAACTATGCCAGGAGTGCACACCAATCAGCGAACGGTCAGAGTTACCATCAAGTCTGTAGAAAATAACGTTGCAATATTACCTACGAAAACACGACCGAAAAAGTTAGTTTTCTATGGATCCGACGGAAAAGCCTACACGTACTTGTTCAAAGGCTTAGAAGACTTACACTTGGACGAGAGAATTATGCAGCTGCTTTCTATTACAAACACGATGATGGCTCGTGACTCTGAAAACAATGACAACCAGACGTATAGAGCTCGTCATTACTCCGTCATCCCGTTAGGACCTAGATCTGGACTAATCAGTTGGGTGGACAACGTTACGCCGCTGTTCGCTTTGTATAAGCGATGGCAGAATAGAGAAGCCGCGATGCTGTCTGCGAAGACGAACAAGACCGTCAATGTTCTGCGTCCATCGGAACTATTTTACAACAAACTCAACCCACTTCTGAAAGAGGCTGGAGTATCTGCAGAGAACAGGAAGGAATGGCCGGTGTCAGTTTTGAAGCAAGTTTTGCAAGAGCTGTCTGTGGAGACTCCGAAGGATCTACTCTGGCGGGAGTTGTGGTGCGGAAGTGTGACTCCGGAACAGTGGTGGCAGATGGTCCGTCGGTACAGTTATTCAGTTGCCGTGATGAGTACCATCGGGTACATAATCGGTTTAGGCGATAGACATTTGGACAATGTGCTTGTGGACCTGACTTCCGGTGAAGTAGTGCATATTGACTATAACGTGTGTTTCGAGAAAGGCAAGACGCTGCGTGTTCCGGAGAAAGTACCGTTCCGGATGACGCCGAACCTGGTGACAGCTCTTGGAGTCAGCGGCGTTGAGGTGAGTTTATTTGTCTAACATTCACAACATCTGTATTTGTGGTTTCATCGAATTGTAAAGATTTATGTTTAATGTTGAAAATACTTATATTTTTATAAAATTAGCCTCATGCAGAATCGTGAGCTGATCCAAATTAGCCCAATCACTGCCAGTGAGACTATTATCCATCGAGGATTTCCGTTGCCCACCCCCAGTCTGTCATCATAATATTGTATTGTAATCAAAACTTTGCAGGTATACTAAATTTCAGTTTAAACGGTTAACGGAAACAGGGTCAAAATCGGCTTTCAAGATTTGACCTAAACTTACTAACGACTAACTAGCTTACTACGATGAGCTATTTAATACAAGCTTGTAAATAGAAATGAAACGTATTGTGCGCTGGACGTAGACGAGACACCTCTATTATAAATCTGGGTGCGCGGCAGCGCCCCGCCAAGTCCAGCGGGCGAAGCCGTACCGTAACTTTTCTCGAAGCAACCAAGTTTTCAGGTCCCTATAACTTTGTTATGGATAGGAATATCGTGTAACTCTTTATAATTCCATGTTCTCATTTAATTTCCATGTAATTAGAAAACAACCATCACTTTTCTTTTGGGCGTTCTTTTTAGCCTTGTAATCAAAGACATTCTAATAACTCTACGATGGACTTTGCATTCCATGAACGCCAAAATATGGCACCTTCGAAAATTCGGACGATAACAAATGAGTTCGATATACTGCCGGTTCACACTCTAGTTCTTAAAATGTGTTCAATAATCAAGCAGCAATGAACGGATAAAACTTGTCAGAAATTCCCTCTTTATGCGTTTTGTCTCGCTTTTGGTTCGGACCCTTTTTGAACGCTGACCCGAAGACCATTTACTTTGATGGCTTTGTTTGTTATGGACTGAAATCATCCGTTTGTTAAGGTGGGGTATAACGCAAAATTACCAATCTTAGATTAGATTTTTAACTGACTAAATCAAGTACAATATTCAAATTAAAAATATGCATGGATACAACATTATAATACCGAGGGGTCACCCTGACAGAAACTATTTTGTTTGTAGTGACGTTCTTTTCGTTTGTAGTGGCGCTATTTCGTTTGTAGTAACTCTATTTAGTTTGTAGCGACTTAGTTTCGTTTGTAGTGGCGTTCTTTACGTTTGTAGTAGCTGTATTTCGTTTGTATTGACTCTATTTCGTTTGTAGTGACTTAGTTTCGTTTGTAGTGGTGTTCTTTTCGTTTGTAGTAGCTGTATTTCGTTTGTAGTGACTGTATTTCGTTTGTAGTGACTTTGTTTCGTTTGTAGTGACGTTCTTTTTGTTTGAAGTGGCTCTATTTCGTTTGTAGTAACTGTATTTCGTTTGTAGTGACTTAGTTTCGTTTGTAGTGGCGTTCTTTTCGTTTGTAGTAGCTGTATTTCGTTTGTAGGGACTCTAATTCGTTTGTAGTGACCTATTATCGTTTGTAGTGACGTTATTTTCTTTTGTAGTAGCTCTATTTTGATTTAGTGACTGTATTTCGTTTGTAGTGACTTAGTTTCGTTTGTAGTGGCGTTATTTTCGTTTGTAGTAGCTGTATTTCGTTTGTAGTGACTCTATTTCGTTTGTAGCGATGACCAAATTGCCTCCCTATACAAGGAAAAATCCATAGAAGATTGACTAGGAAAACTAAATTATGTTCGCTTCTTTTTCAATTTGTACCTATTTTGTGTTTTTATTTTGCTAGTCTATAATTATTTCTATAGAGAAAGAAACTTAAATTGCTTTCACTCAATATGTGTAATAAATGCCACCCACACCAAACATTCCACCTCATACACACTCCATGAACACAAAAAATACACTAACACGTACACATGTCAAAACAGACACAACTCAAACACAGAACAATTAAATAATATACATCGAACACAAAAAGGGTGCAACTGTGGAAAATACACGCCAGTTGCAATCAATGAAATCTTAAAAGTATTTCTTCAAAGTCATCCCCAATATGCACGTATTGCTAGAAGGGGATTTCATATATACAAATTAGGATGACAGATCTAATAGAAATTTGTAATGACATTGATGCAGTTGGGGTGCCTTTTTCACACAGTTGCCCGCCAGAAGAATGTCTCAACTTTATTAAAAAAAACAAGAAATCGATAAATATATTACAGTTTAATATACGTAGTATCAGTTATAATTTTTCTGCATTCCTGCCTCTTTTAACTATGATGAGAATACAATGTGACATAATTATCCTCACAGAGTGTTGGTTGTGCAAAGTTGCAAATCTCCCTGTTATTCCTGGCTTTGTATCATACTGTACTAGTAACAATTCCAATCAGAATGATGGTGTAGTAATTTACGTTAAGGACAACATAAATTGCAATGTTACTGAACCAGAGTTTCATGAGGGCACCTGCCTCGTTTGCCGCATTGGCCACTTTACTGCTGTAGTGGCAATCTATAGGTCACCATCCTACAAAAGTACGGATAAGTTTATCACCAGCTTGAATAATGTTCTCCAGTCCTTATGTAGTTTCAGAGACATTGTTATAGGAGGGGATTTAAATATTGATATCAAATCCAACACTAAGGACCTAGGTAAAAGAGAAGATCTTCTGAATTTGACGGCTTTACATGGCTTGCTTCCAACACATTTGCTACCCACACGAATGGATAGCCTTAGATGCGTAGATCATTTATTTCTTAAAAGCAACCGTGGATCTGTAACTCTTGTTCTCCAATTTCATCTAACTGATCACTGTCCGATTCTTTTCTGTCTCTACAAAGCCCTCGACAAAGATCAGACTAGACCAACGTTCAAGAAAGTGAACTATGCAGCTATTGTACAAGAAATTAATATCACCGACTTGTCATATATTATGCTTCTCACGAACGTTAATGAAGCTGCGTCTGAACTTGTAATTCAAATAATGACAATCATCGAAAAACACTCCAAACAAGTGACCGTAGCTAGGCAGAAGAAGATACTTAAACCCTGGATTACCTCGGGACTAATTCGGTGCATTCGACACCGCGATAAGTTGCACAAAAAGCTGCGCAAATCTCCCAAAAATCCTATTTTAAAGATCACCTACACTCGATACCGCAATTTTCTAAATAATCTTCTAAAGAAGTTAAAACGAGAGCATGAACAAGCCGAATTTCTGAATGCAAAAAAAAACCCAAAGCAGACTTGGAATATTATTAAAAATATTATTCACGCTCAGAGATCATCACCTCCAGCCCGTGAGCTCTTAAAACTAGACACTGACCCTAAGTTGTCAGTAAATAAAATAAATGATTTTTTCTCAAACATTGGCCGTGATCTTGCTGATAAAATACTTACATCTAAATCTGTTTCTACAACCATATTCACATCTCGGAGCATACCGCTGAACTCTTTTGCCTTACATCCAACTGATGAAGCTGAAGTAGAGAACGTTATTGTGAATCTTCGTAGTGACTGCGCTGTTGGATGGGATGGTATACCAACAAAGACTCTAAAACTCTCCCGGCACGTTTTAGTTCCGATAATTACATACATATGCAATACTGCTATATCAAGCGGTTATTTCCCTGATGCCTTCAAAAGAGCCCTGGTACATCCTATATTTAAAACAGGAGACAGAGACAGTGTAAATAATTACCGCCCCATATCGGTTTTGCCCGCTTTGTCCAAAATTTTAGAAAAACTTTTGAACAAAAGACTTGCTAACTACCTAGAGCAAAACCAAATAATCTCCAACAAACAATTTGGATTCAGGAAAGGTAAATCGACTGAAGATGCAGTGGGAGGTCTGATCAATGAAATAGCTCGAAATTTAGATATCAAGAAAAAGTGCATAGCAATCTTTTTAGATCTATCAAAGGCGTTTGATACTGTCTCTGTCCCACTGCTACTTAATAAGATGTCAGGCATGGGAATCAGGGGCTTGGCCCTAGATATATTCAATAGTTATTTAACGAATCGCAAACAATTTGTCAAACTTGGCGATTACTTTAGTGATGAAGCTCCACTTGAATATGGCGTTCCACAAGGCAGTATTCTGGGCCCAACCCTGTTTCAAATCTATCTGAATGAGTTGTGCGATCTCTCTCTACCCAACTGTCAAATTTTCTGTTATGCAGATGACACTGCTCTTTTAATATATGGTAGCAACTGGGAAGAGACTAAGCAGCTAGCAGAAAATGCAATGAACGTTATTATGGCCTGGCTTGACAATAATTTACTTACATTAAACGTCGATAAAACCAAATATATGACCTTCTCACTAACATCAGCCGGTCAACCATCAAGAGCTAACTTCAACATCAAAGGACACAACTGTCAGAACCCGACCGTTAACTGCACCTGTTCATCTCTGACCAGAACGGATAACATGAAATATCTCGGCGTGTACATTGATCAGTTATTAAACTGGAAAATTCACATAGACTCCTTGACATCTCGCGTACGAAAGGTCATCTATATCTTTAGAAATCTCAGATCTTCTGCCAATATTAAAACACTAAAGATAGTTTACTCGGCCCTTAGCGAATCTCTTCTAAGATATTGTATCTCTGTATGGGGTGGTTCTGCAAAGACTAAAATGCTGCAGCTGGAGAGAGCTCAGAGAGCCGTGCTAAAGGTGATGCTAAAGAAGCCTTTTCGCTATCCCACAGTATCCCTTTACAACGACTCTAAAGTCCTCACAGTAAGACAGCTGTTTGTGCTTCAAACAATTCTGCGCGTACACTCTTCTATAACATATGACCCTAAGCTAAAAGAGAGAAAACGTAGGTCCGACCGAGTTTGTGTAGTAGACAAGCACAGATCAGCATTTTACAGTCGCTTCTTCCCTATTATGGCACCGCAATTATATAATCGATTAAATAAAATCCTCTACGTTTATCATTTAAATAACCATAAATTGAAAAAAGAGCTTTTGACGTGGCTGCTGCAATTAAACTACCAAAGCACTGAAGAACTAATAAGCTTTAACAAATCGTAGTATAATCTATAGGTATCTACATAATCTTATCTTTATATGTCTGTTATTTCATTTTAACACTCATTATACATTTTTATATATTATATTAGTGTCCACCCGAGCCTTCGCTCGCAATCTACCAGGGTTAAGGGTAGCGTATAGCTCAATCCAGGTCATAATAATATCTGAGTACCAAATTTCATCGAAATTATGTCAGTCATTTCGGTGTGATTGATTTAAAAAACATCCAAACATCATAACTTTAACTTAACCAACTTATCAATAACTTTACCACACCTTATCATCAACACCACTTGTTTTTAAAGTCAAGCTGAGACCTACATTCACTTACACACCCACACACTTACTCACATATATACACACACCTACACAGACTCACACACACTCACACACATACCCACACATTAGGCATATTTCTTACAAATAATTTATCTTGTGTTAGTTATTAGTAACCTACATTAGTTATCCAGATTTTTACATTTTTCTTTAAGTTTGGGAATGTATCCTAATCTTACGTAGTATCCATTTGGCACGTCCTTTAAAATTTTATCAAATTTGTGCCGAATATAAACAATAGCTATGCTTATGACACCTGAATGGGCGCTGAGGACGGACACTGCCCCCCGAGATACAGTTTACACTAGTTCGGGGGACGGTGAATGTCCAAAGCATGCACCAAGCACTGTGGTCAAAAGCATAGCTTTTGTCTTCCCTTAGGATAGTCAGGTCGTCTGGAAGAAATCGTTTCATCGATAAGACCGCCTTTTGTAACATATTATACTGTAATTGTTATTTACATTATGTTGCAATAAAGAACTTTGAATTGAATTGAATTGAATTGAATTGTAGTGACTTAGTTTCGTTTGTAGTGGCATTCTTTTCGTTTGTAGTAGCTGTATTTCGTTTGTAGTGACATAGTTTCGTTTATAGTGGCGTTCTTTTCGTTTGTAGTAGCTGTATTTCGTGTTTAGTGCCTCTATTTTGTTTGTAGTGACCTAGTTTCGCTTGTAGTGGCGTTATTTTCGTTTGTAGTGACCAAGTTTCTTTATAGTAGCGTGAATTTCGATATCGAAAGATGAGTTTATGCAAAGTCCTCTAATTTTTTTTGAGAGCTACTAGAAACGAAATATTTTTTACTATAATCAACAACATACAAAAATACATAAGACTAAAAATAAAAAAAAAAAAAAAAAAAAAGTTGATGATATTTTTCTAAGTCCTCTATTTTTTTTTCGGAGCTACTACAAACGAAAAAAAAAAACTACAATCAACTACGTACCAAACTACATAAGAATAAAAAATAAAAATTTAAAAAATCGAATCTCGGGGGGTGAGTTTTTTTTTAAAAAACCTA
This sequence comes from Operophtera brumata, assembly GCA_932527175.1. Taxonomy (NCBI): domain Eukaryota; kingdom Metazoa; phylum Arthropoda; class Insecta; order Lepidoptera; family Geometridae; genus Operophtera; species Operophtera brumata. Next base: position 19,987,908 of record OW052231.1, read on the forward strand.
TTTTTTTTTTCGAGCTACTACTAACGAAAAAAACTGTACTGCAATCAACTACATACCAAAATACATAAGAATAAAAAAAAAAAAGAAAAAAAAAAAAACTTCGGGGGCCAAGTTCACACAGCTACACGATAGGACGTCTTTCTTGAAAACTATAATCTGGTTCTCTTTAAGGCAAGAGTGAAGGTGCCTTCTTGACCTTTATGCTCCATTATCGGCCAGATCGTCACTTACCAACAAGTGAGATAGTTGTCGAAGGTCTATCAACAAATGTAAAAAAATCTTTCACTACTTTATAATTTATCGAAGCTACTTTACGATTGTTAAATTTTCAAGGCATTTGTTTCCTTCACTCTGAAGTGAAGTTTGTGAAGTTTGTTATAATTACTTTAATAATTTAGAGCCCTCAGACGAGCGTACACGATTTTGGCAATGTAGAATTGTTAGCGCCATCTGGTGACGAGTTTATGCACTATAATATGCATAATGCATATATACATCTGAGCTGTCTATGCATAGTTCTAGAATGTTCTACGAAATTCTTGAAACCTCCAGGAATTTCTGGAATAATCTAAGAAGATTCAGAATATTCCACAAACCTCTCGAACCTACTCGAATATGTAGGTAGCTCCAGCCTAAAATCTTCGATAGCCCTTACTGGCCGATTTTAGTAGAACATTCTAGGCTTGCATTGCTCACGTATATATTTATATACGTGAGCAATGCAAGCCTAGAATGTTGATGTTGTTGTTTTTTTTTTTTTTTTTTCTTATTTAAGCAGAACTCAGGAGTCAGTAGTAAATTGGCATCCTGAACAGGAAGTCTAATTTCCAAAATGCCTAGGAAATGAAATGCCTAAGCTGTAAAATGATTATTTTGCAGAAAACCTAAACAGAAAAATGACTAAAGTTCCTTTGTGCCTAAAATATAAAAGGTCTAACTAAAATGTGTGATTCCACAAAAAAAAAAATGTGTGATGTCATCTGCCAAAAGTTTAATAAGGAGTATACCTAAAAAGATTTTAGCCAAACTTATTATACGAAAGCAAATTGCCCAAACTGTCAAAGCTCTTTCTATTACGAGTATGTTTAAGAAGTAGGTATATTAACGCCTATAATTTTTTTTTTCTACGCAAGGTTTTTAGTCATAGGACAAGCAAGCGCACGACTCAGTGTCCTACGTAGGTGTATTGCATTTTAGACTATTTGCTTCTTAGGAAGTTTCACATTTTATACAATTTCCATTTTAGGCATACTACCGTTTTCATCATCAGCCCACACTAGTCCACTGCTGGGCAGAGGCCTCTCCCAATACGCGCCACTGAGCCCGGTGTTTGGCTCTTCTCATCCACTTTCTGCCCGCCGCCTTTCGTAGGTCATCGCTCCACCTAGCCAGAGGGCGCCCCACGCTACGTTTGCCAAGACGCGGTCTCCACTCAAGAACTCGCTTACCCCAACGGTTGTCGGTTCTTCGGCATATATGACCAGCACATTGCAAAGATAAAATTCGAAATGAGATTATCCGACAGAGAACTAAAGTCATTGACATAGCCCACCGGATTAGCAAGCTGAAGTGGCAACGGGCTGGTCATATATGCTACCGTTTTAGGTATCCTGAATCTTAGGCATTTTGCTTTTTAGACATGACATTTAGGCATTTTACTTCTCAGGCAACTTAAAAATTAGACTTTCTGATCAGGAAGCGTAAATTGCCTTTCAGTCCTAATCAATCAAGTGGCATAACAGTGATTTTGGAATAATTTGTGGCAGTATTTGTGAAGTTTGAATGCATCTTGATCAGGAAGTCTAATTTCCAAGAATTGTTGTATATTGTATTGTATAATTTTATTCAAATTCTAATTTTGGTTTAACCGGAGTTCTGTGTGATTATTTTATCCCGTAACTATTTTTTTCTAACTCGTAACAATATTTTATTTGATTGGACTTGATCTTCATACCAAGACTACGTTTAGGAGTGTTGCTATAAACTTAGAAGTGTGCTACATAAACTATCATAATATCAAGACTACGTTTAGGAGTGTTGCTATAAACTTAGACGTGTGCTACATAAACTATCATAATATCAAGACTACGTTTAGGAGTGTTGCTATAAACTTAGACGTGTGCTACATAAACTATCATAATACCAAGACTACGTTTAGGAGTGTTGCTATAAACTTAGACGTGTGCTACATAAACTATCATAATATCAAGACTACGTTTAGGAGTGTTGCTATAAACTTAGACGTGTGCTACATAAACTATCATAATATCAAGACTACGTTTAGGAGTGTTGCTATAAACTTAGAAGTGTGCTACATAAACTATCATAATATCAAGACTACGTTTAGGAGTGTTGCTATAAACTTAGACGTGTGCTACATAAACTATCATAATATCAAGACTACGTTTAGGAGTGTTGCTATAAACTTAGACGTGTGCTACATAAACTATCATAATATCAAGACTACGTTTAGGAGTGTTGCTATAAACTTAGAAGTGTGCTACATAAACTATCATAATATCAAGACTACGTTTAGGAGTGTTGCTATAAACTTAGACGTGTGCTACATAAACTATCATAATATCAAGACTACGTTTAGGAGTGTTGCTATAAACTTAGAAGTGTGCTACATAAACTATCATAATATCAAGACTACGTTTAGGAGTGTTGCTATAAACTTAGACGTGTGCTACATAAACTATCATAATATCAAGACTACGTTTAGGAGTGTTGCTATAAACTTAGACGTGTGCTACATAAACTATCATAATATCAAGACTACGTTTAGGAGTGTTGCTATAAACTTAGACGTGTGCTACATAAACTATCATAATATCAAGACTACGTTTAGGAGTGTTGCTATAAACTTAGACGTGTGCTACATAAACTATCATAATATCAAGACTACGTTTAGGAGTGTTGCTATAAACTTAGACGTGTGCTACATAAACTATCATAATATCAAAAATAGCCAACATAACTATTTATAATTTCATATATTTAAATTTTACATAGAACATCTTTTATTATATCGTTTAAAATATTTCAATTTATTTTATTTGTCAGAGTATCTCTTGATATAAACTTTTATGGCAGGGAACTCATTATAATCTCTCAATAAAATCAACAATAAAGCTTTTAAAAACTTGAGCGTAGATTCAAACAGGTACCTAGATGCAAAGGGGTACCTACAGTCACTAACAAATGTTTAAATACTAAGAAGCGTTTCACGTTTCCCACAAACGTCTATTTGTTCGTTCATAACACACTACACTACATCTGGGGGGCGGCTGGTCGGCCTGTGGACTGGGGTAGGTCCGTCCGGTGCGTACGAGGGGTTAACGTCTCCTCTTTCAGAGTCTATGTAGCCTGCGTTCTCTATTATTCGGCATCTTGAAGTGTCTGAACTTTCTCTTTCCACGTACATAAGCCTAGCTGGTCTGCCACCGAAGCTCGCGAGGGTGCTGGGCGAATTCGAATGTGTTAGGGAACCTTCTCTCAGCGCCACCGAGCCTTTTCTCCTCTCCGGCGCTGGGGACCCTCTGTACTCGGACGTGTCTGGTCTCTTGCATCGCAGGAGCTTGGCGAAGGCCGCCCGGAAGCCTGCGTTCTTCCACGCGTAGATGAGCGGGTTTATCCCCGAGTTGGACATGGCGAGTGATGACGTTAGCCGGTACGCTATGTGGTTGTCGAGCGGCATGACGGGCAGCGTCTGCGCGCACGCCACTACTACGAACGGCATCCAGCAAATTGAAAATGACCCGAGGACCAAGAGTACCACCTGAAACATTATAAAAATTGTGTTATTATTGAAAAATAATAAACTAGTAGTTAGGGGGCTAACTACTCTCGAATACACGCCGTGTAGGTACTTTCTTTACCTTACTAAATCTCTAATGTAAGACTTTTCCCAGTGTGTCCAAAAAGCTACAAGCATGCCAAATGACAGCATTCTGGAATTACTGGAAGTAGCTTAGAGGTTCTTTAGCTTTTTTGTTTATATCTCAAAAACTACAAAGTCTTATGTGGCCGGCCCTCGACGGTAGCTCGATTAACTCCAGTCAGCCCGCGCCTACGATTGTTGTCACAAAACAATTATAGAGGTTTAAGGTGCTATAAATACCCGTGGTACTACCAATAGTACTACCAGTACACACGTAATTTTTTTACCTGTCTTACTACTGGCCGCCTCAGTAATACGATAGGGATAGCCCGTCTTACTACTAAAAGCAATGAAAGCTCCCGTGGTATCACCGTAACGCTTTTTCTTCAAATATAGTTAAAAACTTTTTCGTCCCGAGTGTTAGTCTCGGTATTTGAAAAGGAAAAAAAATACTGTTAATATTACCATTATACATAAAATAATAATAAATAAATGTAAATAAAATAAGTAAATAATAATTTCCATTATCATCGTCATCATCATCATCAGCAGGCTATAAGCAGCAGCAGCCTATATCAGCAGGCCTATAGGCGTCCAATAGACGTTTTAGTAGTATAGTAGAGCTTTTATGCGACGACCTCCGTGGTGCGGCGGGCGAACGTTCGCCTGCGACGCAGGAGGTTGCGGGTTCGATTCCCGCCTCGGAACAAATATTTGTGCGATCTGCAGATATTTGTTCCGGGTGTTCTGGGTATTTCCTATATATAATAAAAAATATCTATCTATGTAATATATTGTATTAAGTATATCAGTTGTCTAGTAACCATAACACAAGCTCTGCTTAGCTTGGGGCTAGACAATGTTGTGTGAACTGTCCAGCATTATTTATTTATTTATTATTTATTTATGTGAAAGAGTTCGCCCGGGGAAGTACTATCTATTTCTACCGCAAAGCAGTAGTGCTTGCATTGCTGTGTTTCGGTTTGAAGGGTGTGGGTGCCGGTGAAATTACAGGCACATGACACTTTTTATCTTTATGTCTTAGGGTGGCGGGCGCAGTGCAATGCCACGTAAGGCGCGCCCTAGGTGGATGTGCCCTGTGAGGTAATGCATTGTTAAAGACAGAGGTTACCGCTTAACATCAGGTGGGCTATCAGATTGTTCTGTCATTCACGTAGTTCATTAAAAAAAAACTGCTTGACGAGGTCTCCACATGGAATGTAAGGCTGCGTCCCCAGTAGGCAAACTTTTCGCCGCCGACCGAGTTAGCGGCGTATCGGTTTAGTCCGCCCTTCCATATATTTGAAATGGAATGTTCACAGTTTGCTAGTTTTGCGCTCACTCTACGCAGTTTGTAGCGTTATGCGCTCCTATTGTCTCAATGGGCGGCCGACTCATAATTTGCCTACTGGGGACGCAGATTAATGGGGAGATTTGCCATAATCACCACGCTAAATATTAATAAAGTAGTGATGGTTATACCTGTATGCTCTTCCAATCATTGGCGCCAGTAGGACAACAGGTGTTGGCTCGCATGCGCCTGGCGTGACACGCAGCCTCGCGCCATATCCGCCAGTACAGGATGAACATCACCATCCAGACGAGCGAAAACATCGGCGCTAGGATGCTCGTCGTGTACGACTTCGGGACCACCTGGAAACATTATTACACACAGTTTACATTCAAACTATTCAAAGTGATTGTCTGACCAATATCTGAACGAGAAGTAACGAAGTAGAAATTTCACTCAAAGAAAGTAGTTCAAAAACACGCACCGAGGACCCTCTTTTTAGGGTTCTATATCCAAAGGGTGCCAACGGGACCCTCCGCTGTCCGTCCGTCCGTGTGTCTGCTTAGCGGGCTGTATCTTATGAACCGTAATAGGTAGACAATTGAAATTTTCACAGAGTGTGTATTTCTTTTGCTGCTATAACAACAAATAATATAATAAAAAATTAGGGGGGGCCCCATACAAGAAACCTGTTTTTATGTTGAATAATGTTCGATGACACGGAACCCTTTGAGGCGAATCCTTCCAACTCGAACTTGGCCGGTTTTTATATAACATCCGTCATATTGATTATGTTCGTATAATGTGTAGCCTGTCAGCCTGTGTCACCCGGACCATAATAAACGAAACTATTGACACCTCATTTATCAAAATAGGATGAGTAGTTTAGGCGCTACGGCGGAACATTTCAATTTCAATTTCAATAGCCATTATTTAACAACCTTAAGGTGGATGTTCACGCTTGGGGCGCGAAATTCAAATTTTTTGGTGTTTTTAGCCCATTACAGCTCATCAACACTTCTTCAGATAGCTTAAGTTGAGTCCGCGAGAAGTAGGGGACTTAACACACATGTTTTAATTGATAGTATCTCATAAATATAATCAGTTTAGCTACGATACACCTGAACAAAAAAACGTCTCCTTGTTTTCGCGAACTCAACTTTCGCTATCTGAAGAAGTTTTGATGAGCTGTAATGGGCAAAAAACACTAAAAATTTTGAATCTCGCGCTGCAAGCGTGAGCATTCACCTTAAAATTAGTTTTACAATATGACATCGATAAAAAGTTATAAATGGTTATTTTGCTTTCCAGCATAGGCCTCCCCCAGAGTCCTCGAAAGCTCCCGATCGTGAGCTTTTCGGAACGGTGGAACATACGTAAATACAAACATAAATCAAAAATCAAATCGCAACGAAATAATATTATTGAGACTTACTTCATTCATTTCACATAACACTCCATCTTCCCAGTCGTTCCAGAATATAGGTATGCAGCTGATGCAGAGAGCCACCGACCACGTGGCGCTCATGAGGAGCCTTGTCACCACCTTCGTCATGTAGCGGCTGTAGTGCAGCGGGTGTACTATCGCTATGTACCTGGAACACGAATACACATACTATCAGTATAAACATACACAACATAGCGTGACATGAGCGTTGAACTCGCTCGTTATTTTATTTATACCTGACGGAGAGCTACGGAATCGGCACACGAGTTTACGGGACTCACCTGTCGACAGCTATCGCTATAATGTTGTAAATGGACGCCAGACACGCCAGTATTATCAAGATGAACCGCATCAGGCAAGACCACTTCATCTTGCCGAAGTCCTCGTCGATGTAGAAGACGAGGTGGTAGGGCAGCGTGAGGCCCACCATCAAGTCGGATATGGCCAGGTTGAGCACGAATTGGTTTGAGACCAGGCATGAGAGCCGTCGGCTGAGGGTGACGGCGAGGATGGTGAGCGTGTTGCCGCTCACGATGAGCAGCATGAGCGTGCCGTCCACGATGCTCCACACCCAGTAGTGGTCGGAGCCGGCCGCCGTCGCCTTCCTCGCCTCGGTCGCGTTCTGCCACCCCTCGCTCTCATTGCCGAGTGCAAAGTCCATAACATCGCTGGCCGCGGTCGCCAGCGCCCACTCGGAGCTGTTCGACGTCGTGGTCGGATCTCACGCGCGCATTCTCTTAACTGTTACCGTCGCACGTTACTCGCGTTTCGGTCGCGCACACATCAACGGTCTTATCCCACTCGCACAGTTTGCACATTTTCCGCTGCACTCTCGAGTCCGCACTGAATACCTGTAAAGAGAAAATATATTTTATTGAGATGTTCATTTAGGTGGGGCGGTGTATGTGCAGTGCCGACGATGTGCTATTGTAATGCATAGCGGCAAGCACAAATAGCGCAGTGACGCGCGGCCAGCGTAGACACCATTCGATATGCCAGGGCGCGTACTCACAACATTACTGAGGACTTGCTGCGCTCCGGTTGGTGCGTAGTGCGTACGTAAATCACATTATGAAGCTTTTCAAGGGTCCGAGTGGGAAGGCGGCAGGCGCGAATGCCGCTCCGATGCCTGATACCCTAATCGATGAATAATTTATGTCCAACAATATAAGAGCTTTGTCTGTCTTCCTAATCGATTGCCGTGCCGCTATAAATGAGTTATTATCAGACGGAGGCCACTGCCAGTTCATATAAAGTTGCTCCAATTCAATCGCCTGTTTGTTACAATTCAAGGTTAAGTCCTTGAAAGTATTTCTATTGGTTGTTTATTATTATTGGTTGTTTTCATGATCATTTAAAATGATAATCAATAGAACAGTTTTTTAAAGCTGTAACTGTAAATATTTTCTATCGTAAAAAACTGATTGCATCTAAGTAATAACAATCGTTACAAAAATCTTTACTTATTATTTTATCCATTTATGCCGCAACGTGTTTGTTTGCTGATGAAATATTTAGCTTGAATGGAACTGACAATCAACTATTATCCACTGACGACTAGAATTAGACTTTCAAATGGGCACCGATCAAAGTCTGATGTACTAACGCTTCATTATATTTAATTTATCGCCACCACTGTCCTCTTCCGGGGCAATTCTTTTAAATGATTCTGTGGATATTAATTTAGTTTTCCGGATCGAAGCTCGGATGTCTTTTTGCGAGTAAATGAGTAATGAAGTTATGACCGGCCCATTTATTCGCATGCCGTGGGATTATTGGGAGCGTCCATTTCGCAGTAATTCAGTGTCCGTGATTTAATGAAGAGAGTCACATTGGTATCGAAAATACAGCTAAAATGATTGGGTTACTGTGACCGATATCAGAGGCGAGTATCGTAGAATCCAATTGTAAACGATTTGATTTCAGTGGCTTTTGTGCCGCCCACGTGACACAATGACTGATCGGCAATCGCAATTTGTACAATAATTTCCGTGTCATCGGGTTGGTGGAGTTCTTACATGGAGTTGAGAATTAACTGTGGGATTATGTAACTATGAGTCAAATGTTGCCTTATGATTGAATGATTCGTCTAAGTTTGGTCGCGTTGGTACAAAAGTAAATTTAGTTTATAGGACGATTCAAAATGATCCTTGTGACACCAATAAATAAAATACTTTTCAAATCTGAAAGCTGGGTAGATAGAAAGCGAGCTTTACTTAAATTACTTTTTAACTTTATTTATTCTCATTTGGAAATGTGAACAATATAATTGGATGTTGACTAAGCTCTAACCATGCTTGCCACTCTTTTATTTATAACTCCTGGCAAGTGTAGGTCCCTATTTTAAAAACTCTAGCGGACTTATTCACAACCTCTCTTTTATAATTCTTTAGATCTAAACTCTAATTGCCAGTAAATTGAATGTCTGGAGAATCGTATTTTATCTGGTGGCAAAAATAAAATTTCAGCAAAGCGAGGTCTGAAGAAAAATGTATGTAAATGAGTCTTGGCTTATATAAATGCACAATTACGAACTGTAGGTATCTGACAATTGGGGCCTAGTATTCTGGTCCAGGCTTGCAGAGCTAACTTAGAATGCCCTTTCGCGTCCAATGGCAGCACTTTATATGCCGCTCCGGTACCAAATCAATGTCGACTTCTATATTTTAGTCCTACGCGCGATGTGAGCCTCAACTCAAGTGATTCTACATGATTGATACATTCGAAAAGTGTTATATTTTCATGATTGTATGAATATTTGACCATGAAAAAAAATATTCACGAACATATGTCAATGTTATCGTCTTTAATAGAAATATTTTAACTGGAATGTTTGAAACTTCCTGTATCCCTCGAATTAGGAAAACAAACGGATACAAAAAATACAATTCTCAGCTTTCATACGAGTACTGTGTAATCAATCGTGTGAAAAATCGTGGTATGTATTTATAGTCGTGGTGCCGGCCGGCCCGTTTGTCTTGGCAATGCCTTTCCTTTGAAGATTTATCTATTCAATTTAAGGTTATTGTTAGTGTTTACGAGGAGGATGTTTATGGAAATATCCTTGTTATTCTGCGTCAGAATACATCAGCAGCTCTGCTCTGTAGTCTGTACCGACCTTTACGTAATGTGGCGTGCCCGCTTCGCGTGCGACCTCGAACTTTGTAAAAATTGATTGAAAAACAATACTTTCAACTATTTTAATAACTTCATAGTTGACTGGCTACCAGTACAGATTGTATTTCTGTGTTAATTATCTAATGATTATCTAGATCGATTGTTTTAATTATATTTGCTCTAAATATAGCTTTCACCAGGCGAAAAGATCTTTCATTTTCTTTGTGATAATGATGAAACTTAAATTAAGGTTTATACAAGGTCTTTCATTTTTATCTAACGCTGCCAAACACAAAACCGAAAATTGGGTCAGGTTTCAAGTTTTATCTATTCCAGTTATCTCTCCCGCTCTCCACCTATATGTCTACCACCTACGTATGGTAATTTACAGGTAAATGCTACCTTTATAATATCTGTTGTATTGTTAAACTATCAAACTCATACAGTTGTGGTCATATAATTAAGAACGATTTGAAGTTCTAGAAGTTTTTTATTTAAATCGTATCATACACAGAGATGTGTACCTTCTGAGAAGCAACTAGTTATGTTATATAATAGTCACATTAATAGAGCAACCTGACTTAAGAATAAAGTATGAAATCGCTAACTATTTTTTGCACATTTTATTGATTTTATAAAAGTAACACATTCAAATAGTACTGAAACTGGACAAATAATTAAGAACGATTTATTTAACTGCTCGGGAATTGTTTTGTATGACACTTAGATTTAAAAAATCACAATATTATGTAGCACAGGAAACATAAAAATAAATTTAATAAATATTTAACTATAATTAATAGTTAATAGCATATCCACGGCTTTTAATTACAGCTTTACACCGGCGAGGCATTGACTCTATTAATTTTTGACATTTCGCAAGAGAAATAGAGTTCCATTCTTCTAAAAAAACGTCATACAGCTCTCTTAAATTTCCACACTTTGTATTTGAAACCTTTTTCTTTACTTCAAACCACAGATTCTCTATTGGGTTTAGATCTGGACTGTTAGCAGGCCAGTCTAAGACAGAAACTAATTGCGCTGTAAGAAATTCCTTTACGGTGCGTGCAGTGTGCTTTGGATCATTGTCATGCTGGAATGTCCAAATGACCGGTAGAACGTCTTCAGCGTATGGTAACATTGTTTCTTCCAGTATATTTTTGTATTGGAACTGATCCATGTTACCTTCTATCAACTTTACAGGTCCTACACCATGTCCAGAAAAGCAACCCCAAATTTTCACATTTCCACCACCGTGCTTTAATGTAACTTTCGTGTACTTTGGGTCGAATGCTGTATTCGGGGGACGTCGTACATATCGTTTTCCATCAGAACATACTCTGTTTATTTTCGTCTCGTCAGAAAAAAGTACATTTTTCCACTGTTGCACAGTCCAGTTTTCATACTTTCTCGCAAATGCAAGCCGGGCTTGCCTGTGGAAAAGTTTTAACATGGGTACCTTTCTTGCTATCCTACCGTGCAATTTTTCTTCTACCAAACGTCTTCGAATAGTGCGTGCTGAGATTGCTGAAGGGTTGTTTTCACCAAAATATTCATTTCTAAGCTCATTGGACCCTTTAAAAGGATTTTGTTTTGCCATACGAACGATGTTTCGGTCATCTCGAGAGTTGTTTTTCTCTGTTTAGGTACACGTGGAACATTCGAAGTAGTTTGATACGTAGCAAAATGCTTTACAGCGTGGAAAACCATCGTTTTTGAACATTGCAGATGGTCGGCTATCTTTTTATAAGACAAATTCTTCCGGCGAAGTTTTATTATTACTTCCCTTGTAGATTTATCACAACTTTTATTTTTTCCCATTGTTTTTTCTAAAGAAGCAATCACCTTTAATCTTTTACAGCACGTAATGGCGCCAAAATTATACAAACAGTAACAAATCGACTGAGTGTTCTCTATTTAAATTTGAATAAAGGTATAAACTACTTAGCGTTCTTAATTACGTGACCAGCTAGTAATAAGGAATACTTTGTTTAAAAGTAGTGTAAAAAGTTTGCCTATTGATTTTTAGCCAATCATGTATATCAATGAATACAGTGGTAATATTATGGAAATGTTTTACGATACCGAGAGAAATAAAAACAAATGCATACAATTAGTTTTGCATCTTAGTTGGAAAAAATCTTTCCTTTATATCAGCGTTCTTAATTATATGGCCACCACTGTATTTTTGTTTAAGCCTGTAATCCGTTTTTGTTTTTGCCTGTTGCAAATTTAAATCTTGTTAAAAGCTTAACTCTTAAGCTTAGCTTAATTCAGACTGTATAATATGTATCTATTTGTTTTATTGAATCAGAAACACCAACGTCATAATTCACAATAATCATATAGGAATGTCTGTGATAATACGGGCGCTTACAAAGTATATAAATACACCAGAATTCTCCCTGAACTGCCGGAAAAATTACCAAAGCAATGAAGATGGGTAGCGAACCCAGAACCCAACTGGTCCTTAATCGAATTGATAGGAATCGAATCGATAAGTTTGTAATTAAAGTGAGATAGTCTTAATTTGAATCAGATCGATACAGTGGAGGTCGTTTGCTTACTTCGGTCTACGAGTCACTTCCGATTGTAAAAACAATGAAATGTCTTCTGTTATTGTATGATTGGTTCTATATGGAATTCAAATATTTTAATTCATTCCACTTATTCATTTCTGTCCCATTTCACTCTTTGATATCACATTTCAAACGAGTGGTTTCACGATTATAGGACAACATACGTAATACAAAACAAATAACGCATTGTTTTCTACAACGATATTCATATCCATATCCCTTTTGGCTACAGCGTACGATACAATACATTTGTAATTACATGGCCCAATTGTATAAACAATGAGCTAACTTGCGGGAAATTTCATTACGAAGTTGGACTACTGCGTCTACGAATTATAAAGGGGGTAATACCTCCCCAAAACGGAAAACGGGCAAAAAGTTCTCTACAATTTTCATTAATATATTCGCAGGCCTTTGGCGGGTGTCACAAATATAGATATTCTTATTCCCAGCAGTGGATGAAGTCGGCTGAGTTAGATATAATAATCCGGTGAATTTGGTTAAAATGAATTTTAAAAAGTATCGTAATATGCCGATCTGAAGGTCTATTCTTCGACAAAGGGTCTGTTACTTGACACTGTCGAGAAACCGTAAATAAAGTTTGTTGGAGAGACTAGTCTTCGATTGTTCATCGAGGTTAGTCCCCTAGTCAGTTAGTCACTAAGCAACGAATAAAACCTTGTTCATAGAGTGTGGGTGGTATAAAGAAAGCAATTGATCTACAAATGAATAACAAACCGGAGTTATAACGAGAATGTAGTGCTGTTATTATAGTTACAAATCATGTTGATCGTTGTATAAATCTTTGAATGTCAGTCTTCGGTACTCATGGATCATTTATTTCTACAAACTGAGTACACAATCTCAATTGAATCTTCAACATAAAATGGGAAATTTATTGATCAAATGTTGATAAAAGAGATTGGAAAATTGATCTCAAAAATAAATCATTTTTTGGACTTCAGTTTATTTACTCAACTAATCACGTTTTATCATCATCATCATCATCATCATCAGCTGTAAGGTTCCCCCAAAATATGAAAGACTAAACCATTCCATTCTTATTGGGCGGGATCAGGGTAATAATAGATAAATATATATATTTTTTACCCTATGGCAAAGATTCAATGAATCCCTTACTTAGGTAACCGCGGAAAAGCTTCATATTATTCCGTAATGAGGAATCATTACGGAATAATGAAGCTGTTCTCAGACATTTATTTAAAAATAGCAAGGTAGGTAGGTAGTTACCCCTTATTACCTCCCAAATAGTGGGCTATAACGATAAGCATTATGGGCATCAGGGTTGCCAGAGGTCGATGGTCGGACTCTTGCCATTTACGTGTCAGCACTACGTTATTTGATGGTATCGATAAACTAATGATATATCTCGAAATCCAATTATTAGGGACGTGCTCTCGAATTTCGGTTTTGCAAAACGATTGCCACAGGAAATTTAAAAGCTACAAATTATGTTTGCTCAAATCAACAGTAATAGCTTATCTTAGCTATTGTTGCTATTCATTTAATTTCATAGAATCGAGGATCGGCCTTCGTATATAATATTTTAAATCTGGTTATCGGCTTTTGCGTAGGGGTTTAGTTTTTAAACTTTTCAGATATTTAAATTCGGGTGTGTGGTAAATGGGTCGGGTAGTTGTATTAGGGTCCAAAAGTTTGCGTCGCTGGCCTGCTGGTATAATTGGGAACAATTTCTAGGCTGCGAATAAGCTGAAGGTTGCGCGTTCAAATCCCGTGTATGTAGACTGAACAATAATTTTAAACTATACATTGATTTAATTAATTAAAAAGTCATTTATAAAAATATTAGGCATGTGTGATATAATGATATATCAATACATATCGCCATTTTCTTATTAATTCATCGATAAATTAAATGTTTTCCCATTATTATTCCATCTATCTTAACATTCAGATTATTGAATTGTAATAAGTGCACAGTTATAATTTTAGTATTCGTTGGTAAAATATTGTCAATTTGGCATCTCTAGCGTCCCAAGTCCCAACCCAACTGCCTCAGTAAAATGTTGCAACTGTCTACTTAAATGGTTTTCTAAAATGTAAAGCGAAACAAACAAAACATCCAGATAATTTGTTTTCGCATTGTCATTAGTCTAAGTGTTAGTGATTTCGCCTGGGAACACTAAAAAGGCGGGCAGAGTCTTGAAGAAAGCTTTGACATCGGCACTCTTATTGAAATTGTTAGAATTATTGAACGGATACAACTTTACTTTATTGAAAAGGTGTTCGACCTTATTGAAAGTCTTACTCAAAATCAACACATGGAAAATGCTAGAAGAATGGTACATTTTAAAAATAAAAGCAATTTGCTCTAATATAAAAGCCAAGCTTAACGGCCTATTATTGCGTATATCTCCACTCCATACAATTGAATAGAAGAGAATTCAATCATAAACTTAAAAATTGGATTCGGATTAGCTCTGAATAAATTTAATTCTGAATTAAGCACCTATCATCTCCATCATAACAGCTTTTGAGCATTCAAGAGCTTTTGTGCCGCCGCTTCTTAATGAAGACAAATCCCCAGATCTAAATTGTTCTCTATAACTCTACTACTTTATGACTTGTACGACTGTGTGATCTCACAGTTGTGGGAAACTTTGCGTTGTCTGTTGACCATTTTAATTGATACATTGTACGCGGTAATCATTGTGAAGACTATGACATTGGTTTAATTTGTGCTTGTAATCAACGAACTTGAATTTAGTCTGTTTAGGAAGTCACGCGATTCATTAATTTTGTCGTTAATGCCTGTTATAACCTTGGTTTATAAGTATCGGACTACTAGCCACTCAGATACGGAAAAAACTCACGTAATTTCATCTAATACTTCAGTAATTGTATCTAAGGAAGTGTCCTCAAGAATAATCTAGTTGTTGGCAATTCTGTATGGAAATTATGTTTCAACAAACTCAACAATAGTTCTATTATGGTACTTCCTTGTATTTGGTTTAGATCGGAGATCTGTTAAAGCAATTTAGCACGGATATGATCACGTGGGAGACACGTGGAATTGCGGTAGGACTCCAGGGACTGCGCGGAGTGATTCCGGTTTCTTTATTTCATTCAACATATCACATATTCATAGAATTGAAGAAAAAAAAAACACAAATTGTTTTATTACTCTCATGATGATATTCAGGCATTATAACGATTTCGGCGCTAGTACATCAGTTGGTAATATCAGGTGAGTCATTAAAATAAATTGTTCCTAAAAATATCCTCATTTCTCGAGCACAATACTTACGTGTATCAGACACAATACATTTGTTCAGTCCTATTAGCATTGAAGAAACGAGACACGTTCCTCTTGACAATGAATTCCTTACGTATCATATCTGAACAAAATGTTACATTATAATATTGTGTATTATAATGGTCCTAAGGATTTCAAAGTCCACAGCGATTCTTTTCTCTGCTCTCTCACTCTATTATAGTGATAAAAGCTTGCATTGTGTGCTTAAGGGTGTCCCCTAGTCTTGTGTACATTGCCATAGCAGCAGCCTTTCACACAGCGACCTATATTATTGTAGAGAATATTACGAATTCCATGATTCAAGTTATGTTCTCAGAAAACTTTTGGTTTGATTAAGGTTTATATTTTATTTTTTATTCTTACTGAGGAAAAGATAATACTTCAGAACAGTCAAATATTTTTATATATTGTACTCTTTTTACGTATACGTAGGAGTGTACAATTATATTAGTATTTTCGTATCAAATGGTCTGTTGTAGGTTTGATGTCTATTCGTGCCACCATAAAACGCGAATTATCTTTGGAACAGTTGCAGTGTTTTGTCTTTTGTATTGATAAGCATTTTCAAATTCGATTGAATGAGACAAAAGACGGTGTATCTATTCAAAGGATGTTTCGCGATTATTAATAGCACGATAAATGTGTAAAAGTTCAAAATAACTCTAGATAGAACAGACATTGTACGTGCATTGAATTCCCAAAGATTTATTTTACGGCCGAATATCAACTTATTTTTAGGTTCTTTATAGGGTCGAAAAGCAATCTGATGCATGCAATGAGACTCCGATATGAACTCCAAATCGCCGGTAAACAATTTCTAACTTTTCTTTCCCTCTGGGAGTGTTTTCCCGAGATACTGAAGTTATTCACTCACTGGAATTTTAGATGCTATTTTAGATTGCACTCTCGCACGGTTAGTTCTTCTATTCCTTTATCTCTTCTGTTGTGAACTAGTTTATTGGATTCGCGTACAAATTCTATTGCAACTTAAGAAGTGAAAATGCTTTACATTTTAATATCCTGTAAGATTTTACAATAAACGTTGACTATTTGCCGATTCTTGAACATTATCTATATCAGGTTTATACAAATTATTTTGGAAAGTAATTTGATATGTATTTTCCCTGTCACCTAGTTGTTAAAGCTAAACTATTTTCTCAAGTCCACTGCGGTTTTGCCTATCACCATCATCTTCACCCCACAAAAGTCGACTGCTGGATCGGCGTCTCCATAGAATGCCATGATGAACGGTCTCGAGCCGCCTTTATCCACCGTTTTCCTGCGATCTTTATAATGTCTTTGTTCTACCGAAAGGGGGGCTTCCTCTTTTGCGTAAACCAGTTTGTGCCAATCGAGAACCTTTATTCCACTACGTTTATCTTGCGAGCTATATGGCAAGCACATTGCCACTTCAACTTGCTAATTCTGAGAGCTATGTCGGTGATCTTGGTTCTTCTTGGCCATCTCCTTTCGTGCCATTAGATTAGCTTATTGATTTCAATTCAAGTACTTAATTCAATATTTTAGATAAAAAAATAAGGTTTGGTTTTCATTCTCAAAATAGCTTCACAAAGTATCTTTTTTTTTTCTTTTTTTTAACCTATATTTTTCCACTGCTGGGCAAAGGTCTCCCCCAAATTATTATTATTATCCCCAAGGTTTTTTTTTTTTTTACTTTAACTTTTGTTTTTTATTTTTGCTGTCTTTAGTGATGTGATGTGATGTGATGATTGTATTTAATCATCACCATCAGCACCAGCTCATTGTACTCATCACTGTTTATATATCATTGAGCTTCTCCAGACATTTAAACTTCACTAGCCTTGAATTTTATTCACTCTTAAATATGACAAAGCACCACAAAGATTACTTTCAACCGTGTTTTATCTCTCTCTGGAAAGCTCTAGGTTATATAGAGAGCTCTATTACTTTAATGTGTCATTTACTCGCTCGTAAAGGTATTTTGGTCCTTAGAAACAGAACGGTGTCCGTTTGGGTCCTTCGAAACAGGATTGTATCAGTTTTGAACCGATTCAGCTTAACGGTATATGTTTAGTGCGGACAACGTAGTTGGAACCAACGTACCTTTGAAATTATACGAGGTCGTTTTACAGAATCAACCCCTAGGGAGGTATCGGCGAAGCCTGCTGTAATGGAATATATAATTCCTAATTCGGATGTAAAGCTGCTTAGCTTACACGGTATTGTATGTGTTACACACCGAAATTATCTTTCTAGTATTATGTATCTCAGGAAAGTATTTTGTAAGTACATTTATTTGAACATGAATCTTGAAGAAACGACAAGGCGCAATGTGTCTTATTAGTTTGTCTTTTTTTGCATAAATAAGTCATTTTAAATTATCCTTTACCTATTTTATTTATGGTTTTATTAAGGTGGATGCTCAACCTTGTTGCGCGAAATTCAACTATTTTGGTGTTTTTTGCCCATTACATCAACACTTTTTCAGATAGCGAAAGTTGATTTCGCGAGAACTAGCGTAGCTAAACTAAAAAGCTAAACTGATGATATTTATGAGATACTATCAATTAAAACATGTGTGTTAATTCTAGTTCTCGCGAAATTAACTTTCGATATATGAAAAAGTGTTGATGAGCTGTAGTGGGCAAAAAATACCAAAAAATAATAATTTCGCGCCGCAAGCGTGTGCATTCGCCTTAAGCTATAGTTTTTTTTATAAACCATCCCTTTTAATTTACTGTAGGGCATGAACTAATAACAGCTCAAAGTACTTACTAATAATAACTCTAAGAGCATTCGAACATGATAAGGAGTTCGTAACATGATAAGCTCTACGATTTATTACACGAAAACCCGTAATCTAGAAATTACGATCTATCGACAAAGGCTAATTTAATTACTTAGACAAGGTGGTATTGAGCCGCCGTTAGAATCGGAGAACTAATTCGATTTTATTACCGTCTTCGTTGATAACGTTAACTATCAAGGGTGGAGAACTGGAGTGTTGCATTAGGTTCCATAAGTGCAGTATCAATTCACATATACGAACGAAGGTAGATACCTATAATAGGTTGGTAAATATAAACAATATCACGTGTATTGTGAGTGCAATCAACGATACGATCGTCCAGCTATTTCGGTTTGGTTATTTAACTGACCTTGGTATAGATAAATGTATGGCAGGTATCGCACGTTTTATCCCTTTGATTTAATGTAAAAACTTATACATAAAAACTCAGTTCTACTAATTAACTAAAATACACCCAGATATTAATGTTTCGTTTAAAAGGTTATTCCGAGAAATCATAACTTCCCTTGGGCTTAACGGGTTCGGAAAATGCTCAATTAAAAGAGCAGAATAATGTTCGACAGCTAAATAAACATTACTTAGCTCGAGAAACAACTCACCCAGCCACATCACGAAACGCCGCGGGGACTATAATAATACCCTCGTAATAAAACTGCTCCTTTATCCATTCCCTCATAGATTATGCAGAGTTTCAATATGCCCTAAAATTGAAAAGGCAAATATAAAATTCCTACTGAATCGGCCAGTTATATAAGCGAAGGAGCGGAGTGTTGGAGGCTTACGTAAGCAACACTGGAGGCTCAGCGATAAGGGTGCTTTTCATTAATATCTTTGGATGGCACAGCACGATAGAGGCGCGATGGAGTCGACTCTCCGTCATATTTTAACGCGCTGCGCCGGTGCGCGTTTAATGACTTGATAAACTCTAAACGCAACGAATTAACCCTTAATTACCCGTTGTTCCTGCCTGTCTCGCGGGAATTTGTACATGAATTTGTTACGCTAATATTAACCTCGCCGACGTGCAACTTATCGCAGTCGAGCTTTTCTAGTTAACCTCGTGCATGTAAGTAAATATTAAAATGGAATCTACGCCGGAGCGCACGCTGAACGCTCGGCAAACACTCGAGCCCGCCGATGGTGGTCGCGAAGAGTGCGGAACGGCTGGCGCAAATATTTACCTCCTTTAGGCTGCTATTGCCGAAGCGGTTCCAACGCTATGTCCCAGCCGAGCATCACAAACAGAGCTACATCGCTAAAAAAACACTTTGCACGATGTATGTTTTCGCACTGTCTACAAGTTTTTCGAGAGTGAAAGTGCGGGTTTTAGGGGAGCGACGCGGACGTTCGCTCGGTTCGACGATCAGCACGCGACTGACGGCGGACGCCGGCGGCGCCTCCAACTCCGAATTCGAGGTCTTTAGAGGCATTAGCAGCGGGCTTAACATCTGTGACAAAGGTTATGGTTTTTATTTGTTGTGTTAAAATTTCGATCAGTAACTTTTGATTCGCCCGTTATTGGTTGATGATATTCACATTTTCATAGCAAAGGCCTTATAAAGGGAATAAATTTGCTCGTGAATTTCGATACATTTGTTTTTCCGGAAGCTTGTCTGCAGTAATTCCCATGTTCCCTCGACCTTTTCTCTTACACTAGCCTAAATATTATTTCTATACTTTGTTAGTAATGATAGTGTAAGGAATAAATGCCCTTTTATGTTATTATTTTTATGTTAATGTACTAACACATCCGAATTTGAATCCTTTTGTATTTGAGCTAGATCATAAATTTTATGAAATCTGTGGCTTTGGTAACTCTTAACTAGTGTTGTAGGTGTAAAGTTACCGACACAACTGGTTGGCAATGAATTCAGGGAACAACGAGAGTGCTTCTGTATAATGATTTACGATGCATCTGGAACACGAGGAATCGTTATCGTAACTCAACTGCGCTTTGATCAGTTTTATGCATCAATGTCCTTCGACGTACAAATTGCTCCGTAGTCTTTACTGTTCTGGAATTATTTTATAACATTCCTTTGATATGGTCACATTTAGTATTGTTTTTAACCCCCGGCCCCGACGCAAAAACGAAGGGGAGTTATAAGTTTGATGTGTGTGTGTGTGTGTGTGTGTGTGTGTGTGTTTGTGTGTGTGTGTATGTGAGAGAGTATGTGTGAGTGTGTGTGTGTGTGTGTGTGTCTGTCTGACCCAACGTAGCTCTCGAACAATTGAACCAATTTAGTTTTGTTTTGTTTGAAAGTTGATTTTGTCGGGAGTTTTCTTAACTATGTTTGATCAAAATCGGTTCAGCCGTTTCATTGCATTGGGGGGTTTTTTAATTTTTACAAAATTAATTACTTGTTATTGGAACACTAGTGTCCGCCCGCGGCTTAACTTGCGTTTTAGCGGAAAATAAAGTAGCCTATAACCGTGTTTCCAAGTTTCATCGAAGTCGGTTCAACCGTTTTGGCGTGATTGAGTAACAAACAAACAAAACATCTACACATCCAAACATTGTAACTGTGACATTTATGATATTAGTGCGATTAGTGAAAACATGAAAATAAATATGGTAAAAGTGTTCAAGTGGTCCCTTTCTTCACCTACTCGTTTCCCATTTGGTTAATTCCACCGGAATCGAACCAGCTCCTAGTAGCGCAAAAAGCTGTGCTCCACTAGGTGACTGTTACCTATGAGGTACCAGCGTTTGCCCATGGACTATCCTAAGACGATTACGGAGTGGTGGTTCTTCGTTTAGTGTTTGAAAGTCACTCCCCATCACACACTTTGTTTTATTTGGGAAAGTGTCTGAAGAATCAGATGGTCCACCTGTTGTTAAGCGGTAATTTTCTGCCTATAGCAATCGCATTTAGCTTGCAGGTCTCGTACACCTAGGACGTGCCCTACGTGGTACTGTGTATTACGCCCGTCACCTTGAGGCATATAGATAGATAGATAGATAGATAAACACTTTATTGCACACCAAATAGAAAAATATTGGTATAAAAAGAACAAAAAACAATAACAGTAATGTACAATGGGCGGTCTCATCGCTAAAAGCGATCTCTTCCAGACAACCTTTGGATGGACAGGATAATACAAAATAAAAAGACGGCTGTGCACAAGTAAAACATACCCACATAAATATATACCTACACCTAACTATAGTTATACACTAATAACTAAACTCCAACTATCTAATAATGGTGCAATTTCTCATGAATATGCCTCTTAGTTCATCGGCATCCATCCATACAGTCTACTCACCAGAAAAGCTGCTTAATGGCAGAAACAGGCATTCTAAATATATTCAGTAAGATTTTTGAAAAAATTGTTTATGACCAAATCTATAGCACTATTGTGAATGGGGTCAGTCATACTCAGCACGGTTTCTTGAGACGAAGGTCTACCATTACTAATCTTGCCGAGTTCATGCAGTTCGTCCTAGAAAGTATGGAGGGTGGAGGACAGGTTGATGTGGTGTACACAGACTTTGAAAAAGCTTTTGATCGTGTAGACCATATCATCCTTCTTGCTAAACTTGATAGACTTGGCATCCATGGCGATCTCTTGCGGTGGGTTAAATCTTACCTTACAAATAGGGCTCAAGCGGTTGTAATTGGTGGATTTAGGTCGGACTTCGTGGACATTCCCTCAGGAATTCCTCAAGGATCCCATTTGGGGCCTCTTTTATATAATGCTTACATATTTGACATATATAAATGCTTCACTTCTAGTAATCACCTGTTATATGCAGATGATAAAAATATTTTTTGTAAAATTAAAAGTGTTCAAGACTGTGCCAATCTTCAGAATACTCTCAATGTTCTGTCAAATTACTATGCTAACAACAAAATTACTGTAAACGTACCTAAATGTCAGCAAATTTCGTTTACTCGCAAGCTCAAACCGTTAACATTCACATATACATTAAACAATATCCCTATTGAAAAAGTCAGTGTTATAAGAGATCTTGGGGTAATCCTAGACTGTAAACTTACCATGGCTGAACACGTAGACTATATTACAGATAAAGCTTATAGGAACCTTGGCTTCGTTATCCGTACCTGTAAACCTTTCTCTGATCTTACCTGCATTAAAACAGTTTATTACGCTTATGTCCGCAGTGTCTTAGAATACGCTAGCAGTATCTGGGCTCCTCAGTATATTATTTACAATCATAAAATTGAGAGAATTCAAAAGAAATTTATAAAACATCTAAATTACCGCAAATGAGTATTCTACAATTACAATGATGGTTGCACATGTCACAATTTAATGTCTTTAGAAGATAGACGTACCTTATTAGACAATATGCTATTGTACAATTTATTAAATTGCAATTTGGATTCCCCGACGTTACTCGCCTGTATCAATTTAAATGTGCCTTCAACGCGGACGCGTCATACGAAGCTTTTTTCACTTCCTTATCATAGCTCTAATTATGCCAAGAATGCACCAATCAATCGAATTTGTTCCAATTATAACAAGCGCTTCTCGGGTGTTGACATGTTCAACACCAGTAAAAATTCCTTCAAAAAAGCGATAATAAACTTACTTTATAATCCAGAACAATAATTTTCAGTTGTAGTGGATAAACCCTTAAACACGCCCTAGCAATGTGAAACCAAATATTTGTTTCTTTGTACTTTTTAGATATTCTTATTTATTAATTGAATGAAGTGAACCTTAACTATTTGTTTTTATGTACTTATTAGATATTCTTATATAATAATTTAACGTAGTGAACCTTATTTTTTTGTTTTTATATGTGTTTATCTATATATGTATTTTATTATAATTATCGTAGGAAATTATCATAGTTTTAGTTTAATATTTAGAGAGACCTATAATTGGCTGTATAACTTATATAATTAAGTGATTTTGTTTTATTATTGTAGCTGTTGGTCTTTTCAATAAACAAAAATAAAATAAAATAAAAATAAAAAACAATAACAGTAATGTACAATGGGCGGTCTCATCGCTAAAAGCGATCTCTTCCAGACAACCTTTGGATGGACAGGATAATACAAAATCAAAAGACGGCTGTGCACAAGTAAAACATACCCACATAAATATATACCTACACCTAACTATAGTTATACACTAATAACTAAACTCCAACTATCTAATAATGGTGCGATTTCTCATGCATATGCCTCTTAGTTCATCGGCATCCATCCATACAGTCTACTCACCAGAAAAGCTGCTTGATGGCAGAAACAGGCATGGTGGTTAGTACTTCCCCGAAAAACTACTGATTACCACCACTTTACACACAAACGGTATGATTGGTTTTTATTTTGGTATGCTTATGATATTGTCGTTCCTTCCTATAAAAATGCAGAAAGAATACATAAGTAATACGATTACCAATACGATTAGATAAAATGATGTGTTTGTCTGATATATTATTTGTATTTGCATTGCTGGAGTGTTCCGATGTTAGGGTAAAACGGGTTTTTTTATATTTTAGTGGCTGGCTAATCTGTACAAATATAATAACATTTAAATGTCTGTCCGTAATTTCAAAGTAAATGTCATAAATTTAAATTGCCCAATCATAAATTATCGTTTTTAGAATTGTTGTCTGTCTGTCTGTCTGAAAGTTTGTCTCGAGTGAGCTCTAAAACGACTCAAAGGATTTCAATGAAAATTATACGGTTAAAACAGAATTTTTAACTTAAATTTTCGTGTATTTTTGTTCATTTCGATATTATACAGGGTTCAGAAGATATGAATGTACCGCGTGAACGAAGTCGCGGGCACAGCTAGTGTTATATATTATACTTCCAGCTTTTAAAAACATTCCGGGGTTAGTTCCGAGGGGATCATGTGGATTCAGTTTGCTCTGACCTCCTTAAAAGCACTCTATCTTACTCTCATTGCGACATTAGGCATGTTCTAGTATTCCACAAACCATGTTATCACAGAAACTGAGGATTTGTGAAATCAACCGTGAAATTAGCATGGTTAATAGATAATCAGTGGCATCAACCCTTAATTATATCGGTCCTGTTAATCGGAGCTTGTGGTTGTATGATATTGACTTGATCTGATAGTTGTTCCAGATAATTCTATAATTCAGTTGTCAAATAATTCGACATGTAGTCATTTAAGAAAGCATATTACACTCTAGATGTCTATATAAATGATAGTCGCGTGGCCTGATGTCGCTCTGCTCCTCGACAGCTATCATGTCAGTTTGCAATATCTATAGCTACATATTATTATTAGGTTTTAGAAAAAATTACGACTATACACCACGTACTTTACTCTTCTCCTGCTGACGTTTCGTTGACCATTTAGAGGTCCTTCTTCATGAGCACCGAACGCGGCCACGCTCGAAGGCCGTGAGACGGGAACATCCCGTCGGGGGGCGTAATTTTTTCTAAAATGATACCAAGTCACGGTAATTTAAATTCTATTATTAGGTTGTTATTTATAAGTATATCAAGCGTAGCGTGTGCTGTCGAACTTTTGCCGATTCTTTTTACATCTTACTTATTACTAGTTTGTATTAGTCGCGTTTGAACAGGAGTAAAATTTGTTTACAAGACGATTCAAAATGATTCTTGTGATTTCAATGAATAACATACTTTTGGCTTTGACTTTGAGTATCATTAACATTTTGAAGACGCCCATTACCACTGTTTCCTATAGTCCTTAAGCTAAACCGCATTGGACTGCCTCCAGCTACCATCTTGGCTTACAAGGGTCTTCCGGTGATGCATCTAAACACGTGTCTAACTAATCTGCTCTTTGAGCTTTGTAATCCACTCGCTGTCAGACTGACGCCATCAAAATACTGTACATTCCTTGTATCATTGAGGTATTATGTACTAATAATACCTCAATATTGTGTATCTAGCTTTTCTGGTTATAAAAAATATCCGGGCAAAATAAATTGGATTATTGTACAAGCAATTCCACCTCCAGTATATCCCGGGATCATTAAAAAAGTAGTAGCAGAATATAGTACGTAGAAGGCCGCTCCCAACCATTGTCTATGTCTACCCTTCAATTGTACAGTCTCATTATTCTCGCGCGATGTTTGCTATGTCGTCAGTAAAAAAGGAAATTGAAGATAAAACATGCAATTTTTCTAGAACTGATCTACAATCTGTACAGCTATTCTTCCTTGAACTCTTACATAACATAACACCCAACAGTCATATACGGTAGTCCTGATACCACACAAGGATTCCCTGTGTTGTGGGTATCAGGAACTACGAGTACCACCCAGACCCGGTACGAATATTCGGCAATCGAACCCGCAACCTCTCGCATCTCAGCCTACTCGCCCGCCGCGCCACAGAGGTCGTCGTCTTGCGTAAGCTTCGCGTCCGTCTATTAAAACTGCCTACTTTTCCTCAACTTATGTTATACCTTGTTTTGTTAGTAGTAGAGCTTTTTGTGAAAGAGTTCGTCCGGGGAAATACTACCACCATACCTATTTCTGCCGCAAAGCAGTAGTGCTTGCATTACTGTGTTCCGGTTTGAAGGGTATGGGTGCCGGTGAAATTACAGGCACATTAAACTTTCCATCTTTATGTCTCAGGGAGACGGGCGCAGTGCAATGTTACATAGGGCGCGTACTTTATGGACGTGACCTATGAGATAATGCACTGTTAATAGGCAGAGGGTACCGCTTAACATCAGGTGGGCCATCTGCTTGTACCGTCATCTTAAGTTGTATAAAAAAATAAAAAACCTATTGCAATCAGTTACTGTTATCGACAATCTGTTATTTTTCTCCTAAATAGGAAATCAATCAACTAAAACCACAGCTGTGTAGTGCACGGAACTCTAACCTAGTGTTATAAAAGCAATATTGGAGCACAAAAATAAATGTGTGAACTGTACGGCAGGTCTAGTCTAGGTGGTGCGTGAATCGATCACCCCGCAGTGCATGTGTCGAATACAAATGCTCGCAATATTCATCTGATTGGAATACTTTGATTTTCAAATCACGTGTTTACTCCCTAAAATACATCAGTTCAGGAGGCCGATTCTACGATTGTATGCCGATATGTCGAAAATCAGGAGGAGGAACAGTCAAAATAAATATTAAAAACCAATAATAATCTGAAATCAGGTGCCTTTGTGCCTTGTCGCAAGCGCCACATTGAAGTTCAAACTGAATTGGGCTTTAAATCTACACATTTAAGATCGATGTTTCTTACTAAACGTATTGAACGTCTAATTTTGGGTTACCTATCGCCATCACAGAATAACTTGTTTTTTTGTGATTTTTTTTTAACTTTTTAGGAAAACCCCTGTTTTATGATAATTCATTATGGAAATTTGGTCAAATATTTCTCCTTCACTAAGATTCCTCGAAAATAATGTCGAATTTTGGTTATTTTCGTAGACTTTCTAAACAAGGTTACCAGGTAACATTTGAAAGTCAAACGAGTGCCTATATTGTACCTTGTTTTCGTGATCCCGAATACATAGTTGGAGGGCATAGTCTCTTTGTATCATTCACCGTTTGTTTGCTTAGGATCCATGGCGGCCCTTTTAGCAATTCATAACGACCTCGTTTTATTTTTCTTGCTCTCACGCGGAGTGTATCGGCCAACATCAGAAAGTACACAAATAAAAAAAAGCTTAGGCTTAGCTTAGCTTAGCTTAGAGCTTTTTTGTGAAAGAGTTCGTCCGGGTAAGTACTACCACCATACCTATTTCTGCCGAACAGCAGTAGTGCTCGCATTGCTGTGTTCCGGTTTGAAGGGTAAGGGTGCCGGTGAAATTGCAGGCACATGAGACTTTTCATCTATGTCTCAGGGTGGCGGGCGCAGTGCAATGTCACATAGGGTGCGTCCTAGGTGGACGTGACCTATGAGGTAATGCACTGTTCATAGGCAGAGGTTACCGCTTAACATCAGGTGGGCCTCTGGCTTGTTCCGTCATCCAAGTAGAATTAAAAAAAAAAAAAAACAGTTTCTATGTTACTCGCTGTTAATTTAGCTTTGTATGGGTAAAATAATTATTGTAATCAGGATCGCTGCGGATAAATATTTAAATACAAAATGTACGTTCTTAAAACACTACGTGTGTGTTTTCGAGCAGCGAACGTGTGTAGTATTTGAGTTTATCCATTACAAACAAACAAAGTTTACTTCATCTTTAAAATATTAGTGTAGACAAAACCTTATAAGGTGGATAAGGTTCAGTGGATAAATCTTAGTAATAGCAGAGCCTAGCTATTGATTAATGTAATGCCCGGTCATGCATATTGATTCATCATTAAAACCTCGAGCCATACATACCAGAATGATTTTCTCCCTAAGGCACTTTTAATCAGGGAGATCTCGCATTTTTGGCAACCGCCAGGTTGGTCCATTAATCTCCCTCATTCATTATTCAGTGAGGCTATGGCAGGTCGGGACTCCGGGGGTCCTGGAGGCTGTGGTGGCACTGATTGTTTTGAGTGATGTTGTATATCTTCTGATTTATTTGCCGGATGCCCTAAAGCTATGTTCTTGTTTGACTTTAGCTGTGTTTGAGTACGTATATTACGTACAACCTACCTACAACTAAAGTGATATAAAAATAATACAGAAGGGTCGCGCGTAGATCTCCTTTTGACATAACCATGGACCAAAAAATAACCGATTTATAGCCACTTACTTTAAATCGGTTATTTTTTGACATTATCCCGTTTTTATTTGACAGATATTTGGCTTAAGTTATTGTAAATAAGTGTTCCAAAAATAATCAGTCTTTAAGATATAAGAAATCTTCTGAACCCTGTCAGAAGTGTCCAAACCACACAGTGTTCGGGTGGTTCGGGCACCTCTGCGGAGGTTTGGGCATTGTATAAAATATTGTACATAATTAAAATTTTCGAGACAGACAGACAAACACAATATGGCCGCCTCTCTTTAGGGGTTAAAAAGTAAAAACTTCAAGAACAATCTTCATCTACAATGTCAAATTTAATGTTAAAAGTTACGTGGCGTCCATTGAAGCGATCGCGGAGACAATGTTAACAATTCTCGCTGAATTATAGACATATGTGGTTCCCGCTGGCTCCCAGCCAGTGAGCCAGGCAGCCAGGGACGCGGCTAATGTCAAGAGCGTGCCCGTTACCCGCTCCCGAGACCTTGAACCATCAATTAAGCAGTCAGAATGCCTCGCATGTCTCAGACCAAATGAAGATTGTGGAGCATTTGCCTAGCTGTCTTAAGACGATTACAGACCCTAACTTCAATATAGACATATCTTTGAAAGCCTACTTCTCATAAACGGATAATCCAAATACTAAGTTTTCATAATAAGTTATATCAATAATTAAATCCGCAGTGGGCGTGTGATAAACATGTAAGACGTGTAATGTAGTCAAAAATATTTTTTTATTTGTTGGTGTTTTCGAAAATCTCAACGATCTTTTTCATAAACCTATAAACTGCCTTTAATATTGTGAAAAACCTCACAATTTCAGGCGTTTGGAAGCAGTAGGTTTTTTTTTGCGTAAATCATAGAAATCTTTTGGCTGTTTTTCCTGTTAACTTTAAAATATAAACTAAAAATAAAAAACTTACTATGTTAAACGTCTTTTATATTCATATTTTCAAATATAAGTATTTCGACTATCCGTTTATGAGAACTAGACTTTTGAAATAGGAGTCTATGTTGCAGTTTGGGAGACTGGTATCGCCTTAAATGCTTAATTGCTTGTTTATCTGAAAACGTTTATTACGCCAGTAGTATATATAACGAAGTTAAAAGGAAAACTATCACAGCTAAGTTAACGAGTAATAGTCGAACAAATTGTAAAATGTACTTGGAGAAGTAAAAATATTTTTTTAAAAATTCCATTGAAAATTACATAGATGAAGTTGTTAGTTGCGTAAAACAGGAAAACCCCCCTTCTAAGTCCGCATGTTGTGACGGGCAACTACGGAACCCTACAATACGCGTGGCCCGACACGCACTTGGCCGCTTTTATTTATCTTGTTGGTTCTACACTAACAAGTATGCGTATGGTGGGTATTATGTATGAATGCAGATTAATCCGAAAAAGTAATGATTTTGGAAAAGATTTTAAGCTCAGAGAAAATGTTTCGTCGAGAAAACTTCGCGATAGGAGAATTCTTAACCTTTTAGCCTTTAATATGCTGCCTTGGGTGGGTTTTACAGCACAGGAGTAATCCGGAATGTTCTTGAACAGGTATTTTAATAGAACGGAGGCTTTAAAGTCTCGTAGTGACAGTCCTGTCTGACCCAGATGCTGCGCTAGCCGATGTTCCACTGCGATGCTCTAAATACAATATGATTCGTTTGGAAAAAACAAAGTTTAGAAGACTAATCGGTCTCCATTAAATATTACTAGATATTTAATGGATTAATTTGTATCAGAGGAACTTCCTCCCGCGAACACTCAGGTTGTGGAATTATCTCCCTGCAGAGGTTTTCCCAGGTGACTATAGTATGGGATTCAGCAAAAGGGGTTTTTGGAAATTTTTAAAGTGTCGGCAACGCGCGTGTGATGCCTCTGGTATTGTAGGCGTCCATAGGCTACAGTAACCACTTACCAACAGGTGGGCCGTATGCTTGTTTGCTACCTTGGTAGTATAAAAAAAAACTGAATTTATTCGAATATTTAAACCTCTTCAAAGTAATGGTAGCTCAAATAACATTATCGGTCGTGACACGCTGAAAGCTACACAAATCCAACATCTCATACATGCAAATCCTCTAAGCCGTTCACAGTACAGGGTGGTACGGAATAAAGATGTGCATTTCTTGTACATATAAGCGCGAAGCAAAAAGGTCATACTAGTTTTGAATGTACGAGTATTAATGCTTTGTAAGCACGAAGCGTGCCTGGAAGGGATCGCTATCAGCAATAAAGACATTTTTTTTTCCGGAATACTGTCATGTGTGTGAAGTAGCTCATACAACTACATACGCTAATAATATACAGGTCGTCCCACGGATATGCCACATGGAGGGAAAGTACCTTGAATATTGTAGATGGAACATTTTACTGAAAGAAGACATTATTTGAAATTAAAAAACAATTTAAACTGCATTCATAGATATTTAAATAATTACATGGTTGAATCGGGAATCGAACCCGTTACACGAGAAAAATAATCATCCTGTAGCTTTATCATACCGATTGAAAGGCTTCATCATAAGGATTATTATTTGCAAAATAACATAGTGTCAGAAATAAAAGAAAGACCAAGAATTTTAACATTTGCTGTGAAATTTTGTTCAGAAAAATGAAAAGCTGACATTGCCGTAAGGACATGCAACTGACATTGTCATAAGTACCTATTACTAATAAATGTACCCACTTGAGAAGTACGCATCATTTCGCTATTAATAATTTAAGTTCATGATAAAATGATAAAGAGATACGTAATTAGTAGGTACCTGGTTGTATGCAACAAATAGAGCCATATCGTGAGCCGAAAGTCGTGTAAATTATTTTGTCCATCGCAATGCGGCTGGCTGATTATAAAGAAATAATTCAAAAATGTGTTCCATTTTCAAACTTTTATTCTTTTGTATCTGTGATTTTCATTGTAGGATTTTTGCATTGTATTGTGAATTTTTTACATAACCATGACGTATCAAAATAATTTTGATTTAATAGAAGCATACTTTTTGGACCACAAAAATATAACGTTAGCCTTCAATGGCACCGCGAAAGATATCCTGATAGAGATACACCATCTCGATTTATTATGAAACGGTTGGTGGATAATCTGCAAAATTTTGGACGTTTCATCATCGCTTACTACAACCGCGGCACCAAATGATAAAACCTGACGATGAACTCGACATTTATGTAAAAAAAATAGTTTACAAGAACCAGTATGAAAGTGTCCACGACAGAAGTTAAACGTATTATTCTAAATGTCCACCACAACAAGATCAAAAAATCGACAGGGAGCGAAATAATCAAAAGAGTGCGACTTTGTATTCAACAGGACTCATTTTGAGCATTTTGATAAATTGATTAATTTTGTATTAAAAATGTTAAATTTCATGTTCTTCCTTTTATTTCTGACACTATGTTACTTAGCAAAAAATAATCCTTATGATGAAGCCTTTTGATCGGTATGATAAAGCTACAGGGTGAATATTTTTCTCGTGTAACGGGTTCGATTCCCGGTTCAACCATGTAGTTATTTAAATATCTATGAATACAGTTTAAATTGTTTTTAAAAATCAAATAATGTCTTCTTTCAGTAAAATGTTCCATCTACAATATTCAAGGTACTTTCCCTCCATGTGGCATATCCGTGGGACGCCCTGTATACGTTTAAACGGACCTGTACAACGGACGTTCTATGTGAACGCGCCCTAAGATGTACTTTTAAAAAAGTTTTTTACCCCCGCTGCAAAAAGAGGGTTGTTATAAGTTAACGTGTGTAACTGTGTGTTTGTGTGTGGCGTCGTAGCTCCAGAACGGGTGCTCTGATTTCAATGCTGCTTTTTTGTATGGAAGATGGTGTTTGCGCGAGATGGTTCTTTGCTCTGTTTGGTGGAAATTGGTGCAGCCCCTGGATTAGCACCTCGCAAAAATACTTTTCATTTCTCATACTCGGAAAGTAGTGTTGTTTTGATCTGATTATTGGGTGGAAAACGCTGCTTCCCTCCATAGAAAGGGAAAAACTCATACAAATTACTTCCCACCTAAGGGCCGGAATGAACTTTAAAAATAGAACTGCTGCAAGCTGTGAAGAGTTTTATGTAAAAAAAACTAATTAAAAAAAATGCTGCGGCCATGTGACTTTCTAAACAGCCAGTGTGAACTTAGCGCAAACTTCTTTGAGCGGAATAAGCCGCTACAATTACGCGGTGAGTTCCATATTTAAAATTTAAAAAGTCGATTTAAATTGGCGGGATACTAATCTGTTATGTATCTGTGACAGAATTAAAAAAAAATTGGTAATAATCTTTTATGCTAAGATTTGAATATTAAAAATGAGTTCAAGCGTTTCTGAAATGTTGGCACCTGGGGTCGTATTATGAACTTATCTAAAACCAGGCAAGTTCTAGGCAATTTAAAAAAAAAATATGTTTTTCTTTCTTTCTTTTCTTTCTTTCTAAAAATTTCATTCATTTTACGGCCTTAAACTGGCTTGTTCTGTTTCGTATTATGACATAGAATAATCAAACCAACTTCTGGCTGGATAAATTGTCTATGACTGGTATGCAGTTTCCCTGACGATCGTTTGGAAATGTTATTGGTTTGTTTCCGGAAAGTGACCGGTTCTTTTTGTTACATGTTTTTGACAAAATAACGATACAATTATTATTATATATTATTTTAGTATCATGTAAAACGTATTTTAATATATTTCTAATTTATATTCTATTTTTCTTTGATATTTAGCGTTACAAAAGGTCCCAAATGTAGCGCGAATTCATGTTTCCGAACGAAATTCTGTCTAATAATTCCGCGGTACATTTGATTGTTTTGTTGAGGGAGTAATAATAACAAACCTAAACTTTTTCTTTAGTTTCGTTAGTGTTTGTGCATACTACCTTTATCATGACGATGTGTTTACAAATTGGAATTAATATATATTAAACCATATTATTTAGATAAGTAATGATAATGCAACCAAAACCTAAAAATAATATTGCGCATATTATTAACCACATCATGACAAATCGCCAATTCAAACACAATATTATGATGATGATATATTAGTAAAATAATAGATAATCTAAGTTTCGAATGACAAATCTGTGGATTCTGTAGGCCCCGCCATATATGAGGCCTAAATTCATCACATAGGTTATGCACCAACTCCATAGTGAGACGATAATCGATGACCGTTTGATGAATTGGTCATCATCCAAGCATCATCCATATCGAACATGATGCAGCTTGATCATAAAGTCGCCTTCTTTGAACACTTTTTTTATTTTCATCCGAAGCTTCACTTTCTAGGAACTCAAACACTTCATATTCATCACACATCGTGATATTTTGCAAGTTTTTTTGAAAACAATTCAATAAAAGCTACTCCGCTGCACCGGCACTTAATGGTTTTCGTTGTCACTTTTTGACAGTTAAAACAGGATAACTTATGTCAAATGTAAGCTCGTGATACGGAATAGCCAGCCAAGATCCATGCAGAAAACGGTTCAAGTGTCACGTGACCGCTGACTGGCTGGTTTTGTGCGTTCATAATACGAAATTACAAGGCAGTTCAATTTACGCCGTAAACTGTCTGGGAATAAGAGTTCATAATAAGCCCCCAGATTCAATTTAAGACGAGGCAAATTGTGTTATTGATAATCTTATGCCAGAAATCTCGAAAGAATAGTAGATTGTTAACCGAGGGTGTTGACACAATTGTCCTAATTTGACAATTAATTTTAAATAGATACTACTAATATTATTATATATTATCAATAAATAGTTTAGATAAACAACTTGTTTTATTTTCCTCATATTCGAAATGAAAAGTAGAGTGTTTAACACGGGTAAAAAAATCAATTCCTACTCGGACTATAGCCGCCCTCGCTGCGCTCGGGCGTCTAAATACCTCGGGAATTGATTCTTTCGACCCTCGGTTAACAATCTACTATTTTGAAGACAATTGCAATTAATGACAGCTGATAGCGCGTTCTATAATATGCATTCTTTGAGATTTAATAAGTAGGCAAATATTCACTTGGTAGTCCGCTCGTATGTACGGGACACCAAGCACAATTTCAGAGCTACAAAGGCACGGAACCCTAAACAATTAGTACCGCTACCCGCGCATAATGACATCTCATATTTTTTTGTGCGGACACCGTTGCATCGTATTATTTACAATATTCTTAAAAATCAGTATGTGAGCCTGTTTTGGTGTTGGGTTTGGTATTTTTGGTTTTGGTGTGTCCAGTCCAAGAATATCCTCCTACTCTTCCCGTGGATTTCGTTAAAGCCGACTAAGGATTACACTAGGGCATGGGAAGCAGAATCCATCTGAGTACTCAATCCCACCTGCCAAGATAGATAGATAGATAGAAAATTCTTTATTGCACAAGACAAAAAGCAGTACATGGGCGAACTTAATGCTAATTATCATTTTCTTCCAGCTAACCTTTGCCAACCAGCAACCACCGAGCTTGGTTATTGAATTCTATGGTGGGGCCTCGTTCAGCAGAGGACGTCTAAAGGCTGCTGATGATGATGATGAAGTCATGATTTTGATTATTCAAACAATGATTTGTCTCACGATGTTATTATTTTTATTTCAGGTAAGCGGATGCCAGTTTCTGGGGGACAGGTATATTATTGCTACAAAGAGTATTTCTGGCTCACAACATGTGGTATTTTTAGTAACAAAGAATAAGCTCAATGTTGTAAAAAATAACACGCTTAAACAAACTTTTAAGAAGTGTACATCCGACTGATAATGGTGAAACTAGTAAGCAGAACCGTGAGCTGATAAAAATGAGCCCAAACACGGCCAGTCTACTATTAACCATTGAGGAGTTCTGTTGTAGACCTTCCGTCTCCATCATCAGATCAGCTCGCTGTCATCATAATATAGTATTGTCATACTATGTACACTTCCTAAAAGTTTGTCTCAAACGTGTTTGTTTTACAACATTGAGCTTATTCTTTGTACTTTAGAGGTATGCCAAATTTCAGCTCAATCGGATATCGTGAAAATTCGATCGCCAGATTTGATTTCAGGAAAATAAACAATAAGTGTGTAAAAATGTATAGCAAATATAGCTGTAGCTTTGAAAAGGTCGTGACAAAAGAGTTCTCGTTTCAGCTGAGTCACAAAAACCGGTGTTGTTTATTCCACATTCGTCCGGAACCCTCGTCAATACAACGCACATGCTATTATTAAAAAGTTGCAGAGTTATCAGCGACTTTACTTCGGCTTCACTGCCTTTTACCGTGGCCTTATTGCTACCCCCTTAAGGTGCGTAATGGGGGTTTGTTGGGGTAAAGTGGAAAGTAGTTGAGGCAGTGACCTCGTTCGATGCCACGGTGTTTGCCGCCCTTGGCGCTCGGCCAAATGTTACTGCCAATGTCAATGGCATGTGCCAAATGCCATGCTCACTTTCACTGGGCTCGGCGCGCGGGGATTGATCATCCCCTATTTGTTGGAAGCTTGTAATTTACAAGAATTCAAACGTTAACTGATAAAAATAAATAATGCTGGACAGTTCACACAACATTATCTAGCCCCAAGCTAAGCAGAGCTTGTGTTATAGGTACTAGATAACTGATATACTTAATACAATATTATACATAGATAGATATTTATTATTATACATAGAAAATACCCAGAACACCCTGAACAAATATCTGCTATCGCACAAATATTTGTTCCGAGGCGGGAATCGAACCCGCTACCTCCTGCGGCGAAGGCCAAGCTTCGCCCGCCGCGCCACAGGGGCCGTCAAATTCGTCGTCGATATGCTTTATAATGGAGCGTTAGAAGTGCAATTAGGAGCTTAATTTGCTAGAGATGGATTTGAAAATGTCCTCATAAGACATTTAGGTCGAGATAAATAGATCTTACTTAGCACGTACTAATAACATTATCCCTGTCACTTTCACACACATGTAAAATCACTCGTGCTAGAAAGGGACAGAGATAATGCTAAGTATTAGTACGTGCTGAGTTGCGTCTACTTATCTCAGCTTTATAGTTGTAGCGATATCAGGGCAATGGTGAAAATATAGTATTGTTCGGAACAAAACCGGCCATTGAATTAATAATACCTCAGTTTTGTTGAATTTTTTCGTGTTTTTTTTTTGCTTTAGACGTCCACTGCTGGGCAAGGGCTCTCCCATATGCAATTTGCCATAATCACCACGCTTAGCCGTCGGGTTGCTGATTGCATTACTGGTTTTGAGTTCTCAGGTAGATGCTGCTGCTCATCCCCTGGTGTAATCCCTTCGTCGGCTTTTACGACGTCCACGGTAGGAGATGGAGGGGTATATTCTTAGGCCGGACACTACCACAGCTTTTTTTTTTGTTTGAGTACTATTTATTAACATTAATCCAGCCAATTAGTAACCACTAATAAAAAACAAGGAAAAATTAAAATTGGTCCTCAGTTTTACACTATTAGTGTTGTTATGGATGTTGTGTTGTGCATGGCATATTGAATATCCTGCTTTGACACGTATTAATCCCCTTGCTTTCGGTGATAAAAAAAATTGACCTTCCAACTCCCAGTATATTCCAATTTACACTTGAGGCATGGAAAAATTTAGTCAAAATATTTCACCAACGAATTGTTTTTATCGCATGGACCTGATAACCCCTAAACCGAACACAAACGAAACATACAAAGAATCCGCGTGTTTTCAATTTCCGGAATTTCACGCTGCATAGAGATGCGGCGTAAAAGACACAGAGGTGTACAAATTTATTGATTTTCGAGTTGGTGAAGCAGCGATAAACCGCGCCAGAGTGTCTAGGCAAGATATAAAGCACGCACAAAAGCAGTTTTCATCCCATCTATTCGAAAAGGACGACTGGGTTCGCCTTTAAGTGCACCCAACGGTGGTGTTTTCTATGAGAAACTTTTAGCGGGCAGTAATGAGTTTTGCGGCGCACTTATTAAGTTCCTAATTCAAAAAGTGCGCGGCAAAGATAATTGCGGCGCACTTATTGAATTTGGAACCAGCGCCAAATAATTCGAACGCAAATATTGTTTGAATAAATACTGGCTGGTACGACGGCCCAAAACCCAAAACAAAAAAACCCAAAACACACAAAAAACACAAAACACAAAAAAAAACACAAAAACACAAAAAAAACACAAAACACAAAAACACAAAAAAAACACAATACACACAAAAAACACAAAACACAAAACACAAAAAAAACAAAAACACAAAAAAAAATAATAATATACAAAACACACAAAAAACACAAAACACAAAAAAAACAAAAAAAAAACATAAAACACACAAAAAAACACAACACAAAAAACACAAAAAAGCACAATACACACACAAAACACAAAAAACACAAAACACAAAAAAACACTTAAAAAAAACACAAAAACACAAACACAACAAAAAAACACAAAAACACAAAAAAACAACCATTTGTTTTATTAAATAATAATATTACAATAACATATGAGGCGCCTTTTATTTTCTCATAGTGGGTGATGAAAAGCAGAGTGTATCACACGGGCGCAACATATATTTTTGGCTCGGGCGACGTACTTTGAATCCCTCGCTACGTTCAGGATTCTACTAAAGAATCTCTCGCTACGCTCGGGATTCTACTCTAGAATCCCTCACTTCGCTCTGGATTCAAAAAAGCGCCCTCGCCGTAAAAATATTATGTTGCTCCCTTATGATACAATCTACTATTTAACACTAGCAGATTTTTTATTGCTTTCGGAAGAGAGGGTTATCTAGTGTTTTTTTTTTTTTTTTTTTTCTCTTTATTTATCGGCTTTTGAACATATTGTTCATGTCAGCCCGTAATAACAAAAACAAATAAACTTCTAAAGATACATAATTGACAAAAAAGGAAAAAAATAAACATTTAGTTACCAAAAAATAAAAAATACTTATATAACAATCCAATAAAACTAATCAATATGACTATACTATACAGCTCAGCCCAAGCTATTTCCAATGAAAGCTCTTTATTGGAATTTGCCTGCATATTTGATTGTTAAAATTATAGCTTTAGTAATTTCCTCTTTTGGCCTTTTCAATTATCAGCGGTTAATTACTGTTCACGCCTTCAGTATTGCTTTATCTTGGAGCGGTTCTCTGCCAATGCCGCAGAATATGTTCGTCTGGTTGTTGATTGAATTTTCATTTCAAGTTGACCTTTCAATGCTTGTAAATGTCGAGAAATATGTGAGCTTCTATATAAATGCAAAAGGTATTCTATTTCATATTCAAGAGAGAGTGCAAGAAACTTTAGGTTCATATTTGCCGATATCTGGACGAGTAATTTGCTGAGCATTTACAGGTAGCAGTTTTCGTAATGTTCACTTTGATACACCATTTGCTCTAAACCAGACTGGACCGTTTTTGTTACGGGAAAGTGTTATTTTTGCCACCAGGATCAGAAGAATGATGTTTTCGCATTAACTACTCCAGATACAAATAGCTGTTATTTGTCATGTCGGGCAAGTGCCGGCACAAAGGCATACAAATTTTATTATACCGCGATATCTTTATTACTGGTTCGGGAAAACGCCGTAAAAGATGTGATAACGACCGTTTATGTTGCTACTTTATCAATTTCCGGTAGGTTTATGGGTATTGATTGTTATCTGGGGAACAGTTGTCGGTTAATTCTATGTCAGGGCGTTGGATTGGTTAACGAAGTAATTTTCGAACATAAACAAAACAGGTTACTCTGACTAATGTGACCTTAGGTTCTTTGATGTGTCTCCTTGTCAAAAAACACTAAAAAAATAAAAAAAGCTAACCTATATAAATGTCAAAGTTACGATGTTTGGATGTTTGTATGTTTGTTTCTCAATCACGTTAAAACGGCTGAACCATTTTTTTGTATCCTGGCAAATCGCTACACGGCGGACACTAGTATTTCATATAACGTATAAGGTAACAGGTATGGTAAAAGCGGACCTAAATAATAAATGACCTCAAAATGTTATTAGATGTATTGAAAGAATTCATCGCCTTTCTATCTTTCAATATAATTTAAATATTTTTTCTTGAATGCAATTTATACGTGTTGATAGAAAGCTGCACAGTCCAATTTTTAAATTATTAAAAAAGTTGATTGTGTTCAAAGCAAATATTTCTATTCAATTTTCGAACTTTGTGTAAATCCTTGGGAACAAATTTAATTTGGCTTCAATTTAATTCTCTCGTAAAGTCCTTTTTTTGAACAATATTGCGGGAAATGCCGAAAGTTTTCCCGACTTTGTCCGCCGTAATCGGTGTGAAATGGTTTTTACCTTAATCCTCAAAAGTTGAAAGTCTTGGTGGATAACCTCGTTGTCTTAAACAGTGTTGCTCATTTAATTTGGCCCGCGGTTGGCTTTTTTATTACGCTTTAATCTTGCCGAGAATGTTGTACATCACTCGAGTAATTTGCTTTCTTTTCCCACAAACTGGGTAGGTACCTGAAACCTCCTAATTTTCATAGAACCGTCTAAAGAAAATCTAAAGTTTTCTTCACTATTTTCCACATTTCGCCATGCACCCTCCGTGCGAGTAAAGCTCTTGTTGGCTGGCTGTCGGCTTTGTGCGTGTGTCGCGTCGCCTTTAACGAGTCGTAAACCAGCCTTACCAGGGCGAAATGAGTTGAGGCTTTCGTGAAAGCAATGGCAGGCTAGAGCTTTTTAATGATTATTTATTCATTGGTGTACCTGTCTAGGGATCTATACTAGTATACTTAACACTGCATGGTTTAAATTGGCATTGATTTAGGTCACAGTTCGCATTAAGAGCCTACTAACCGCGCAAAAACAGTACCTACCATCGCTATTTGCTTTGTTTTGGTGTGTTTTTTTTGTATATCTGCCTTTTAACCCGACGACGGCAAAGCCTAAAGGATGGGTTATTAGCAGTCTATCTACCTATGTATGTAAATGTATGTTTGTGTATTATATGTTCCACCGTATATAGCGCCTAAACTGCTCATCCGATTTTGATGAATGAGGTGTCATTCGATTCGTTATTATGGTCAGGGTGACAAAGGCTACACTTTTGACGAACAAAAAAAAAAGACGAATACAAAAACGGGGTTCTAAGATTTTTTTATATCTTATCGAGTGAGGTATCAAATGAAAGACAAGAAAACTCTGAGTTCATTGAGATTTTTATAGAAATTTTGCATTAAGATGTACTATATAAACATATTGTACTTACATAAGTACCTACTGTTGTGGTTCACCGTAGTTATGTAGATATAGCGTTTATAACATTTTACTTGTTCGAATGTGCCTCGGGCATAACCGCGTCTCACAAAAATAGCGAGCGACAATAATACAATAGAACGCGCATGTTAGACAAAATTGCACGTGAATTCTTATCATGAGATGTTACATAATTGTAAACAATCTTTCTACCAAGTTTTAACTCTTTATTAACTCTTAATTTCGGAATAATTATAAAAAAAACATACCTTATTTTGACGAAACTTAATATGTAACTTTTGAAACTGTCATGGTTATGCACCTACATACTTTTCACTAGAAACTCAAAAACCGTAAATATCCCGTTTCTAGTGAAAAATATGAAACTTAATATACCTACGGGTTATAAAATTTCAAAGTTTTATTTGTCGTCGGCGATTTTTGATTGGAGGGGGGAGGGTATTTCCCCCAAACTGTGGAAAGTTTGCTGCGGCGCCATTTACCGGCCGATTTTGATAATATTTGGCTGAAACAATCTGTAGTAAATTGTAAACAAGAATTTAGAATATGAGCAAAATCGGTCAAGAGGTTGTCTAGATATACAGGGTAGTATTTTTCATAAAATGTTTTATGAATGTATTCATCCGACTACGGTTATCCATGCATTTCAGCTCGAGTTTCAACAAGTCGTTCAAAACCGGCTTGTAAGGTTTAAAACAAAACAAATACGGAAGATTCCTTAAGATAATTTTAATTATTTATCAAATAAAACACAAAAGTGGCGGATACCCCCTTAAAATTAGCATAGTTTAATTAGGACACCACCCACAGCCTGAGTTCACCCGCTGCTTATAATAGGCTTCTCCTTGCTTAGCGCCTTCGCTCCTTTTACACTTTCAATTGATTTGATTCACGTGTAATGACCATACCAATAACGTCACTTTCTTGTCTCACCCACTAAACTATTAAGGCTGGAGTGTGCGACGATGAGCGCTGACGTTAGTCGATCGTACCTGTATCAATTAAAACATACGAACTGCAGTGCAGCGCTGATGAATTGCTACGCGCGTACGCTGACGAGAACTGTCTGTCGAGCTCGTCCGTCGACCGACGCGCTATTGCGATAATACACAACGTTTTCCCCACAAAGGGAAGAAAACGATATATTTTATGTCTTGCCTAGGCTTGACCATGTGAGATTACTCCTTCATTATTTCCCTTGTAATACTGTAGGTCCATGCGTTTAAACCTCCTTGCGTCTGTCTAGTTGCGACCTCCGCGCTCTCTTTGATCTGCGCGAGATGTCACAGGAGAGCGCAGACGGCCGCCTTGTCAGTACCTCTCATTAAAGTCGTCAAGAGCTTATTTA
The DNA here is from genome assembly GCA_932527175.1 of Operophtera brumata. NCBI lineage: Eukaryota > Metazoa > Arthropoda > Insecta > Lepidoptera > Geometridae > Operophtera > Operophtera brumata. The sequence goes on from OW052231.1 coordinate 20,029,502, forward strand.
GGTCAAGCCTAGGCAAGACATGAAACATATGTTTTCTTCCCTTTGTGGGGAAAACGTTGTGTATTTCATGGTCTGTGCCGTCGGCTTGACCATGTGAGAGGTTTTTAGTTTCTGACGACGCAAGAGGAAAGCGTACTGTGAATCACTAATAACAATGAAAACGGGAACAGCAACTTTAGGAAGAATAATTAAACAGGTTTGAAACTAGTGCAAATTAAATCTTTTACAGGGTTAACAGTAACTGTAGACGATAATTTAATTATTTCTTTAAAGTAAAATTTAAAAACTTTTTTGTCCGATTTTCAGTTACCGTAACTTAAAATCTCGTCAAGAGGGATGTCATTATCTCTACTTGACGGAGCAACCGCGGATCTTATGCTCCCAGGGGGAAATTCTAATCCTAAAGTTACCAGCACGGATCATACCCAGCCGACTATTATGCTCTTGAAGCAGGTTTCACAACTCCTCGCGTAGAAATAAACAGAGTATTTAAGCCTGGCTGCCTCCTTGTGGATGAAATAATAATTAACTTTTTCACCCAAAATACAGGATCTAGTTTTTTTTTTTTTTTTTTATGACTTTGGATAAAAACCAACCTGATTGTCTGTGATTGGATTTTACCGTTTTTGAACCACACATGGGCCAGAAGGTCACTGATTCTTCCTCTAAACTTAAATGATCTTATCCATTCTTAGCAGGGTAAGATCGTGTATTCTTCGCCCTGATGCTAATAGTAGGATGAGAGAAACATGGCGTGAGATCTCAAACAGACTATTCACATTAACTACTAATCCCTTCATCCAAAGCACCATCCGTTCCACGTCCCAAATAAGTCGCTTCGAGGGCGGTGGTTTGGAGATCTCTATGGCCCTGATTATATGCTTTACCAATGGATGACCAGAAATCTCCTCTCTTTTGAAGGGATTAGCTAAGGTAGCTATTACTGTCTTATGTAATTTGATTGTTCCAAGAGAAATTTTTTTTACCTATGTAAGTAGCTAAGATGTTGCGCTACAAGAAGCAGCGTAAGTCTTCAAACAAGGTTTCCTCCACGAACTTTCTAGTAGCTCGCAGTCCACCTTGGACCACGAGGCTGTGATATGGGCCCACCATGTATTTTCCAGGCCTTCAAACATAGTTTTCGAGCATCTGGAAGAGGCAACTACTGCGTCGCATCCATCAGATGGAGATGAAGATTACGAATTTGAACTGGATGGTCCAGTGACCTCTGTTTCAGGTCTGGCCTCCAAAACACTCGCTCCCATCTCGGAACGATCAGGATGTATGTCCCACAGGCACTGTTCAAGTGTGAGAGTACTCGCGGAATCCGCGATGAAACCCAGGTTAGATCGAAGTTCCATAACTTGTTGAACGCGTCTATGAAAACCACAACTTTGTTTCTCGCGTCTCGAGCTACAAATATCGGAACAACCTTTGAGAGAGAAGTTGCAAATAGGTCTATCTGCGGGGTTCCCACTTCTTGAAAGGAAAGCTCTTCACTTGATCTGATAAGAGTAGATACTCTGATAAAAGACTGGATCGCGTTCCCTCCTGATTGCGTATGTAAGACACAACGGTATTGTTGTTGGACTGAATAACTACTTGTCGCTCTTGTAGCTGAAGTAGCGCTCTCTGAAATGCTTGATACACCGCATATAGCTCTTTGCAGTTTATATGCCACAAGTCACAAGACACATAGTCCGCTGAACAGAGTCCCATTGACCTGAGCACCCCAACCGCTGTCTGAAGCGTCTGCTGTGATGAATGCTGTCTCTTGACATGTAAAAATTGCTCATTGGATAATAGAGGAATAGGAATAGGAATTTCCAAGTCTTTTGGTGCTGAGGAAGACAATTGGCAGCACGTTGAAGATATCTTGTGAGAAGTCTTCCCAGCGGGACCGTGAAAGAAGCGAGCTTCAGCTTTCCGAAAAGACTCTTTCCGGTGACCCAATTCTAGGTTCCTGTCTTTGTTATTTTCAAGAGAATGTTTCTTTGATCGTATATTTTCCTGTTCGGCAGAGAGGCTTTTGTTTCTCTCTGTATCCCACACTACTCCCAAGTAATCTAGGCAATGAGTCGGTGGATTTAAAAACTTCTTTCGGTGTGATTTTCCATCCCAGGTTCTCTAGGTAACTCGCTGTACAAACCGTGTCCTCTATTAACCTGTCCGCCTGCTGATTGGCTAAGAGGAAATCGTCGAGGTAAATCGTATACTTTGTCGTAGATGCGCTGCTATCCAGTTTGATACGCTATCGAACGTAAGAGGAGCAGTCGACAGGCCAAACTGTAGGCAAGAAAATTGGAGCTTTTTGTGCTGATGTAATTATTCTCAAGAATTTTCTGTAGCATGATTTTACTGGTATGTGAAAATATGCTTGTGAAATATCTATTTTGGGCAGGTAATCTGGCTGTTGAAGAAAATCTGGTACTTAGAAATGATTTAGAAGGCGAAACTTCTTTGGGCATAAATATCTGTTCAAACCTCTTAGATTTAAAATGGAGCGAAGACTCCCGTCAGGTTTTGGGATTGGAAACAACTTCGAGAGGAAACCGACTGGAGAAAGGCAATCCTCCAGAACTCCCTGAGCTGTCAGAGCCTCTATCTCTGAGTCTTCTTGTTGTTAAGAATTTGGGCAGCCGGCAGACTGTTAGAGGAACAATAGGGGGTTTCATTACGAACGGAATAGAGTAACCCTTTATGAATTTTAAGATTCCAGGTGGAGCCCCGTTTTGCTGCCACATGCTTACAAAATTGCCTAGCCTCCCCCCTCTGAAGACCAGAAACTCCATGGCTTTTTAAAAAACTGTCTCCCTAAGGGGCTTGTCCCTAGAGTCAGGGTTCTGGTTACGCTTCGACGTCTTTCTAGGGTTGGACTTTCCCGACTCAGTATTCGGAGCTTTGAAAGTCTGATATCTTGGCATATAAGAAAAAACAAGTTTAGCATCAGTTCTTGGCTGTTGTCTCGGATTGTAGGAGAAAGAAGAGATTAAAGAACCTTGTAAAGAAGGTTGTTTCAACAATTCTGAGACCTGCTGCTCATCAAAAAGATATGTCGAAGAAGGAGGGATAGCGTTAAGTAGCGATGCATGGTACTCTTGCGGAATATTACCATTCCTTTGAAGTTCTATTGTTTAGACTTTACGACCACATACATATTGTAGGGCGTTATCAGAAACAGTCTTGAAAGCGGAGTTTGGTCCGCATAGAGCTTCTTTAATGTCTAGTTTTAGAGAAGGATGTTTGGTTGAGAAATCCTAAATAGTGTTGGGTAGAGCTTCACGTTGCAGAAGCAAACCATGTAAAATCGTCCCAAAAGAAGATTCCTGCTTTGCCAGAAAATCAGATGATACCTTTGCAGGACCAAGCTTCATTAGAGAAGGGTTAACAATCAAGGCGTGAAAACTAGAAACGCCTACAGCTTCTTCTGGACCTCTGCAAACCGGATCTACTTGTATGCCAGCTTGCCCAACCTCGTGCAATTGATTGCTTGTTCTTCAATATGCGCTTTTGGTGTTGGGATTGATGGTTCTTGCTCCTTAGTTTGGGGGCAAAAACCAAAATCTTCAACTTTACCCTCGGGTGATAAATCTGGGGCCTTCCAGACTAAAGAAGTTAAAATTTTCTCATTATAATCTGGATATACTGCATGTAGATCATCATCGTCATCATTAGAGGAAGGGTAAATAGCATTTGCTTCAGATTTATCGTCAACACCACTATCGAACTTTCCTAAGATGCTGAAGAGCATTTCTTTCATCTCGATTTTTTTTTGATCTAGATTATCTATCCTTGATAATTTCCTAGATTTGGAAGAAGCAGAGCGAAGCGTAGATGAATCTTCAACATCTTCACAATCCATGAGCTCCAATGACGCATCCTTTTGACTTAAAAGTAGTGGCTTTATCTACCAGTGACGCTAAAATGAGTTCATTTTGAACCTCTAGTTCGGTGGAACCTCTAATTCTAGATGCAAAGGAAGGTGGGCCAATAATAAGACCCACACAGAAGGGCCATCCAAGCATCTTAATTTTCATCTCCTGGTAGGTTTACTCTGGGAGGGAAGTAAAATCTGGACAGAAGGCTCTAGCAAGCTCAACTGTAAGAAGAGCGAAACGAATCTTGTTCAGAACAAGAGGGTCCAGGTGCAAACCCAATAGATCCTCTCTGGTGTGAGGAATAACCTTCTAAAGAAGCCATCCATCTGGTAAGAAGGTTGAAGCCAGTTTCTTGATTCGCTCCAAAATCAGTCCGTCACCTGGGTCTTCTGTACCCCACTCTAAGAGGGCCTCTAGTGACAAAGCCTCTTTCGACACCGCCATGTGAGACAAAATATCGACAAAGCAAGCGTCACAAATAAAAACGCGCCAAACAGTTTCTAAAATTGGGCAGTGTGGCTCCTCAAATCGGGCCGTACAGCTCCTCAAAGCGGGCCGTGAGGCTCCTCAAAACAGGCGAGACGGCTCCTTGAAATGGGCCGTGCGGCTCCCCGAATTGGGCCGTGGGCTCCCCAAATCGGGCCATACGGATCCTTGAAATGGGCCGTACGGCTCCTTGAAATGGGCCGTACGGCTCCTCGAATCGGGCCGTGGGGCTCCCCAAATCGGGCCGAACGGCTCCTTGAAATGGGCCGTACGGCTCCACGAATCGGGCCGTGGGGCTCCACAAATCGGGCCAAACGGCTCCTTGAAATGGGCTGTACGGCTCCTCGAATCGGGCCGTTGGGCTCCCCAAATCGGGCCGAACGGCTCCTTGAAATGGGCCATACGGCTCCTCAAATTGGGCCGTGGGGCTCCCCAAATCGGGCCGTACGGCTCCTTGAAATGGGCCGTACGGCTCCTCGAATCGGGCCGTGGGGCTCCCCAAATCGGGCTGAACGGCTCCTTGAATCGGGCCGTGGGGCTCCCCAAATCGGGCCGTACGGATCCTTGAATCGGGCCGTGGGGCTCCCCAAATCGGGCCGTACGGCTCCTCGAATCGAGCCTTTTAGAGAGCCAGACAGCTCTTCATATCGAATCATGTGGGCCAGGGCGCACAGCATGATATCTTATAGCCAACAAAGCGGTTGTTTAGAACGAACCAGGTGGCAAAATATTTCGAAGTTTCGAAACAAAATTGACTGGAATGGATTCCGAGTCATAAGCCGAGAATCTTGATTATCTAAATCACAAATGAGAAAACAAACTCAGTTCCTTCCGCAACAAATACACAGAAAGTAATCGTAGTTAATCAAACATTACAAACGGCGTACTTTGTTTTATTTGTTGCAAAAGGAGCGGAACTACACATACCTTAGAACAATAGCAATCCACAGTACTAAATTGAGCGACCTTAATATTGGTCTCGAACGACACACGTCGTTTATCAATAAAAATTACATTTTTTGCAAGGACGTACGTACGACTTACGGGAACAATGAAAGCGTACTGACAAGGCGGCCGTCTGCGGCTCCTGTGACATCTCGCGCAGATCAAAGAGAGCGCGGAGGTCGCAACTAGACAGACGCAAGGAGGTTTAAACGCATGGACCTACAGTATTACAAGGGAAATAATGAAGGAGTAATCGCACATGGTCAAGCCGACGGCACAGACCATGAAATATCGCAATTGTAAAATAACCAATCAAGTAATTTCTTTTTTTTTGCCTTGGATATACTCTTATACTATGTGGATATATCTTTATACGTTTTTTCTTGGTCGATCATAAGTTATTTGTGTTAAGTAAGTTAAAGTTCAAAGTGGTATAGTTTTACCCAAAATATAAGTCGCACCGATGCACCTGCGCTGTAGATTTACTTACTTTATTTACCAAAACATAAACTGCAGATTTATAAGAGAAATGTATATGTAAATTCCATACGGGTCTATTATAAATTACCAAATTCATTCAAGGATTTGCCATTTACTATTTTTAAAAGCAAGCTGACGAAATGGCTAGCCTATCATTGTTTTTATGATATTAATAAATTTATGAACTTTTCTAATAATTTGTAACATGACATTTTGTATTTTAATGCTCAATTTGACTGTATAATTTTTAATGAAACCACAATGACATTTGCACACCATCTAGATTCTAGATGGTAGAATATATAAGGTACATAATTGTAATGTAAAAATAAGAAAATAAAAAAACCAAATAAAAAAGACAGAAATAAGAAGTTACCTGTATTCGAGCAAATAAAATATTCTTATTCTTATTCTTAGACCAATTTAATGACAATACAATATTATGGTGACAGCGAGCTGATCTGATGATGGAGACGGAAGGTGGACAACGGAACTCCTCGATGGATAATAGTAGACTGGCGTTTAGGCTTATTTTGATCAGCACACGGTTTATAAAATCTTGTATTGAAAAATATATTTTTCATAAAAAACTTATTCAGCTGTCTACGTTGCCTGGTCTGATATTATTAAAGCTTTAGTGACGTAATATTCGGAGTACATAGATACGTCATCGCAGTTCATAAATAGCTTGCCTACAGTCACGGCAGCGTGACATTTGATATCCCGTCCATAGGGAAATGCATCATTTTCCGGAATACACACAAATAGGCGTAGGAACGGACCGTAACTAGGTTATCTACTGGGGGCGTATATAATGGCTTATACCACTATTCCCCTCTGAAAATCCCCCTTGGGGGGAAAGAGGAATCTGACAAAAAACTTATTCGGTTCACTAAGTTTCGCCGAAAAAAAGTGTGAAATAAACATTTAAGAAATTAATATTTCTTGAATTAAGTTTTGTGAAATAAACCATCGACGAAGCCATTTTCGAAGAAACTTGTTCGGGCATATGATACTTTAACCAAATAAATACTTGTGAAATTATACTTCGGCAAGATAAGTTTTTGCTAAAATCGCTATTCTGAAAAAACATTGCGAATCGTTTCTTACGAAATATAATTTTTAGAAACAGTTTCAGGAAAAATAATATATTACCCGGATAACTGTGTTGATGGAAATGTGTAGATGGCTCTGTAATCACTATAAAAAGCAAATAACACTGCTTCGACACATATAGTACTTAAAAATCTGATAAACTCAAAAACACTGCCATATTCAATATTTCTGACCTGTCCGGTTTTTCATATGGCACACTTTTCATACTTCATTTATCAGAAATATTTTCGGTGCGACAGATGTGCCTTCCCTTTCATTCCCCCGACGATTTAGCACTACCCTCTTATATCTAGACTAGCTTTTGCCCGCGGCTCCGCTTGCGTTCAACATAAGTACTTATGCAGATGTCCTAGAAATTCAAGCCTTCCTCGATAAATTATTTAAAAGATACTGAAAACCTAATAAAAATATTTAGAAAAGAATTCAAGCTCTAAAAAAATACTGGTCTAGCCTGGCGGTAACCCATCCAAGTACTGACCTCGCCGAACTTAGATTTTTCCTACTACGTTCACAAAAATACCTCTTGGTCCCTGACCAAACTAAGTACATGGAATATATAACATCTGTATGTACTAAAACCTGCCTATATAAACACCCTGCGCGACAGTAAAAATCCGTCCAGTAGAACTTTAGTTACAAGTGTTCATACAGGCAGACGTTGCCTCTATGTGTATAAATGTAGGGATGTAGGGGTGGTCCAACCCCTTTAAGAACTTCAATATCGCCCCTAATAAAGATAACGAGTTTCCTTCAAAACAACCGGTTCAGAGATGTTTTTCTCTGGGAGCTCGAACGCGGTGCAAACGAGCGACAAAAACGATCATCTGTATTTATACCTGCTTCTCAGCAAAACTTTCAGTGATGTAGAAATACGTGTGTTAAAGGCAAACGTATCGCCGATTCACGGTGAAGATGCGTTTTTGAGTCCCGCCTCAAATTTTTTGAATGCGTTCTGCATTCAAAAAAGCATAAATATACTTTTAGTTTTTATGAAAAATAAAGTTTTTTTAAAAAAATAAACAGTTTTTTTTGTTTGATCATTATGGACCGACATGATGCATAGTTTTACACAAGTTTGTGCTTGCGTGGGGTACTGTTCGCAGAACTATTAGTATTTTTGCCCACGATCACTGCTGAAAAACACGTACGTTTGTGTTTTTTTCATATTCTGGATTGTTTTTATAATAATATATATTAATAATTAAAACCGCAGTGAAAAAGAAGCTAAAACACGCAGTGAACAACAACAACAACAACAATTATATTTACGAAATTGTAATCGAAGAGGCAGCTCGCTGGTTGTCTTTTATCGTCCGTGTACACGGTGCAGAGTCGTGCGCCGGACCGTGACGATGACGAGACGGGGAGCGCCGGAACTCGTTCCACACTCTCATTCCGAAGCTTAATGTGTTTCTTCCTTATACGAGACCTTGAACTGGCGACCTTCTGAAATGGAATTCGTGCGCTTAAGATATTCGTAGAGACACCTTTTGTGCTATAATAATAATTGTGTGGCACTTTTAAGCCGTTCTTTTGTTACTAGCAGAGATTGTATTAAGATTTTTAAACGGTAGAAAATGTATAAGTCTACTACTAGAAGTAAAGCTCAACTATCCTCCCACAGCAAGAATATAAGTCCCTCCTTAAAATACACCGCACATACAATCCTAAAGCTGACAACAAGAGTACTAATAAAATAAATAAAATGAGCCTTTATTTCTACTACTGTAATAATACTTATACTAATCTCCTTTTATTCATTCTTCAGTAATAGTCGCCTCCTTGGCGTAGCCCTCAAACATTTCCTTCCACAATTCTCTGTTTCTGGCCTTTGACATCCAGCCTGATCCAGCTATCTCTATGAAAATATCCTCCCATCTCTTTTCCGGTCTACCTCTTGTTTCGTCTCTTGGTATCCACTCCGATATTCGTTTAGCCCATCGACTGCTATCCATCCTACATGCATGTCCTACCTAACAAGAGTACTCTACCTACTTTAAAGTTTTGGTACAGACGGCGTCACATCATCATAACATAATATTTTTGGTTTTTAAAACAGATTCGAATAATATACTAAGTATATCTTTTACTTAATGTAGTTAAAATTTCCTTACAAAGTATTTTTTGAACACTCAATATTATGACTAGCTTAGGACAGTTCAAGAAACTAGTTCTCTATCTACAATGTAACAGTTATCAATAGTTAACAAGTAATTAATTTTGTAATTTTTTTTAAAAAACTAACTCAATGAAACGGCTGAACCGATTTTGATCAAACATAGCTAAGAACACTCCCGTCTAATTCACCATTCAAACAAAAAAACAAAATCAAAATTGGTTCAACCGTTCGGGAGCTACGATGCCACAGACAGACATACACAAAGACACACAGACACACACACACAGACACACACACAGACACACACACACACACACATACACACATACACACACACAGACACACACACAGACACACACACGCACAGACACACATATACACACACACACACAGACACAAATACACACAGACACACACACACACACAGACACACATATACACACACACACACAGACACGTCAAACTTATAACACCCCATCGTTTTTGCAACGGGGGTTAAAAACTGTCATTTTATTTATCGTCATCAGCCTTTAGACGTCCACTGCTGGACGAGGCCTCCCCCATAAAATACAATGGAAGACATGCCATAATCACCATGCTTGGCAGGCGGATTGTTGATCGCAGATTGGTGTTGTGTACTCAGGTGGATGCTGCTGTCCATCCCCTGGTGTAATCCCTTAGTCGGCTTTTACGGCATCTACGGGTGGAGATAGAGGGCCAGACACACCACGGCATATTTTATTATATCCCAACAATTACCGGCGATCAACCCCGCGGCCCGGGTCATCTCCACGACTGGTGAATAGTTTAAAAATTGTCTACGGACTAACAAGTGGGAACATCACGCCAATCTGCCGCCGACAATCCTTAAAACAAAGCACAGCGTCTGTAGCTGACTTCCTTTATGAGACTATCAAGACTATGTTAGCAAGATTCAGCTTCTGGACACGACCTCAAATTGAAACTCTATTTGATACAATGTCAGGGGAACCAATCAAAAACATTTCACCATCTTATCTTGTGTTCTCAAAGAATCTATTGCAATATCGGTATTAGTTTTTAAAGTGTTTACCGTCACTTTTATAATAATATCCCAAATATTATCGTCCAGGCGGGATATTACAAAAATCACATCTATGGCAATACCTGTGAAAAACATCTCGAGTATGTTTGCTCATCGCAGCTCATCAGCTTCTTGAAATGGCGGAAACTGATTTTGAGATAGCTAAGGGAACACACATGATTTAATTTATAGTATCACATGAATATCATTACTAGGGTCTGTTTAATTTATAGTATCACATAAATATCATTACTAGGGTCTGTTTAATTTATAGTAGGTATCACATAAATATCATTACAAGGGTCTGTTTAATTTATAGTATCACATAAATATCATTACTAGGGTCTGTTTAATTTATAGTAGGTATCACATAAATATCATTACTAGGGTCTGTTTAATTCCCTATTTTGGGATGCAATTTAGAGACTGTATTGATTTGAACACTTTATTATTTTATTTTAATGGACACAGCAAACTTATTTTTATAGTATTTTCGAAGGAGAGAGATAATGTGCCACATCAATTTATGACATAGACAGGGTCCCTGAATAAAAAAACAATGTGAAAATCTTTGAAGGGCCTTCGTAGCTACAGTGTAAGCCATAGTTAAGAGATACTATCAATTAAAACAATGTGAAAATCTTTGAAGGGCCTTCGTAGCTACAGTGTAAGCCATAGTTAAGAGATACTATCAATTAAAACAATGTGAAAATCTTTGAAGGGCCTTCGTAGCTACAGTGTAAGCCATAGTTAAGAGATACTATCAATTAAAACAATGTGAAAATCTTTGAAGGGCCTTCGTAGCTACAGTGTAAGCCATAGTTATGAGATACTATCAATTAAAACAATGTGAAAATCTTTGAAGGGCCTTCGTAGCTACAGTGTAAGCCATAGTTATGAGATACTATCAATTAAAACAATGTGAAAATCTTTGAAGGGCCTTCGTAGCTACAGTGTAAGCCATAGTTATGAGATACTATCAATTAAAACAATGTGAAAATCTTTGAAGGGCCTTCGTAGCTACAGTGTAAGCCATAGTTATGAGATACTATCAATTAAAACAATGTGAAAATCTTTGAAGGGCCTTCGTAGCTACAGTGTAAGCCATAGTTATGAGATACTATCAATTAAAACAATGTGAAAATCTTTGAAGGGCCTTCGTAGCTACAGTGTAAGCCATAGTTATGAGATACTATCAATTAAAACAATGTGAAAATCTTTGAAGGGCCTTCGTAGCTACAGTGTAAGCCATAGTTATGAGATACTATCAATTAAAACAATGTGAAAATCTTTGAAGGGCCTTCGTAGCTACAGTGTAAGCCATAGTTATGAGATACTATCAATTAAAACAATGTGAAAATCTTTGAAGGGCCTTCGTAGCTACAGTGTAAGCCATAGTTATGAGATACTATCAATTAAAACAATGTGAAAATCTTTGAAGGGCCTTCGTAGCTACAGTGTAAGCCATAGTTATGAGATACTATCAATTAAAACAATGTGAAAATCTTTGAAGGGCCTTCGTAGCTACAGTGTAAGCCATAGTTATGAGATACTATCAATTAAAACAATGTGAAAATCTTTGAAGGGCCTTCGTAGCTACAGTGTAAGCCATAGTTATGAGATACTATCAATTAAAACAATGTGAAAATCTTTGAAGGGCCTTCGTAGCTACAGTGTAAGCCATAGTTATGAGATACTATCAATTAAAACAATTTGAAAATCTTTGAAGGGCCTTCGTAGCTACAGTGTAAGCCATAGTTATGAGATACTATCAATTAAAACAATGTGAAAATCTTTGAAGGGCCTTCGTAGCTACAGTGTAAGCCATAGTTATGAGATACTATCAATTAAAACAATGTGAAAATCTTTGAAGGGCCTTCGTAGCTACAGTGTAAGCCATAGTTATGAGATACTATCAATTAAAACAATGTGAAAATCTTTGAAGGGCCTTCGTAGCTACAGTGTAAGCCATAGTTATGAGATACTATCAATTAAAACAATGTGAAAATCTTTGAAGGGCCTTCGTAGCTACAGTGTAAGCCATAGTTATGAGATACTATCAATTAAAACAATGTGAAAATCTTTGAAGGGCCTTCGTAGCTACAGTGTAAGCCATAGTTATGAGATACTATCAATTAAAACAATGTGAAAATCTTTGAAGGGCCTTCGTAGCTACAGTGTAAGCCATAGTTATGAGATACTATCAATTAAAACAATGTGAAAATCTTTGAAGGGCCTTCGTAGCTACAGTGTAAGCCATAGTTATGAGATACTATCAATTAAAACAATGTGAAAATCTTTGAAGGGCCTTCGTAGCTACAGTGTAAGCCATAGTTATGAGATACTATCAATTAAAACAATGTGAAAATCTTTGAAGGGCCTTCGTAGCTACAGTGTTAGCCATAGTTATGAGATACTATCAATTAAAACAATGTGAAAATCTTTGAAGGGCCTTCGTAGCTACAGTGTAAGCCATAGTTATGAGATACTATCAATTAAAACAATGTGAAAATCTTTGAAGGGCCTTCGTAGCTACAGTGTAAGCCATAGTTATGAGATACTATCAATTAAAACAATGTGAAAATCTTTGAAGGGCCTTCGTAGCTACAGTGTAAGCCATAGTTATGAGATACTATCAATTAAAACAATGTGAAAATCTTTGAAGGGCCTTCGTAGCTACAGTGTAAGCCATAGTTATGAGATACTATCAATTAAAACATGGTCTCCTAGTTTTAGCTAAATCAATTTTCGCTATCTCGAGAAGCTAGTAGTAGTAGAGCTTTTTTGTGAAAGAGTTCGTCCGGGGAAGTACTACCACCTTACCTATTTCTGCCGCAAAGCAGTAGTGCTCGCATTGCCGTGTTCCGGTTTGAAGGGTAAGGGTGCCGGTGAAATTACAGGCACATGAGACTTTTCATCTTTATGTTTTAGGGTGGCGGGTGCAGTGCAATGCCACATAGGGCGCGTCCTAGGTGGACGTGACCTATGAGGTAATGCACTGTTCATAGGCAGAGGTTACCGCTTAACATCAGGTGGGTCATCTGCTTGTTCCGTAATTAAAGTAGTATAAAAAAAATAAAAAAACTGTTATAGTCAAAAAACACATTAATACACAATAATATTTGAATTTCGCTACACTTACGAAACATTCCAGCTTTCCGTCTTGCGAGAGCAGATTACGGTAATTGATTTAAGTTGTGAAAACGTGCTGAGATGGTATTTCCATGTGTGTACTACTTTTGCAACTTCATCCGATTCCATTCAGAAAATAAGCCCTGGTAATAGTGCCGATTTTACCACGCCAAGATTGCGTCACTTTGTTGTGTAACATGTACCGAGTGCTTCGGGTCTCTCTCCTAAATAGTCATAGCCTAAGCTGTAGTCTGTGGCCGTTAAACTTATACTTTGTTGAACTTGTACAAGTAGCCTGCGAGCTCTGGTTGTGGAATGGATATAATTAACTTGGTGAAGTGCCAAATTGACTTTGAAACAGTGTTACTAAATTAATTGCAAAAGATATAATTTATTTTGAAGTGGTCTAATGTACACTTTCAGATGTCAAAAAGTTTGACATCGGAGAAACTTTAATGAAAATGTAATTCTGTCTTAGTTTTCAATATAAATCTTATAATAGCTTTTAATAAAGACATCACTACAAAACGTTTTTCTTTGGAAATACCTTCCAATATTCATATATCTAACCTAGTTTTATTTTCCCTTTAACATAATAAAGACGGCATATTATGTAAATTCTATTTCCAAGTCCTGTCAAACGAAATCATACAATAACGAAAATCACTGTAGCGAATACAAATGTATTACTATTATTGAATATTATTTATTGTTATTCTTCCACATTAACAGATATAGGTCAGCTATTTATTATACTCGTATGAGACAGCAAAATCTCTCGACAACAATCCGTCTCTGCTCCGCTCGATAAAGCGCGTAGACGTCTACGAATTTTCGTAGACTGTCTACGACGTTTGCAAATCGCTACGGACCATCTACGGACTGCTACGCCGTGTCAAGAACAGCTTCCTTGTCGATTTTTTTATAAATAGGTCTGCATTTATTATTAATATTTCGATGATTTCAATGACGTAGTGCAATGCACGCGATCGTTCTTTGCTGTTTCATTTCCATTGGGCTGCAAGTTGAGTTTTTCCCTAATTTCAGTTTGCTTAATTTTCCGGACCATTAAAGGAAAATCCCCAATTCTGTTATTGTGTTGGTTCATGCGTCAAAACAATCCTCGTTAGTCATAACAATGATTGTTAGACATAACAATAATTATTAGTATTGTCTATCCATGGTTGTTTATTTCTCATGTGTCGCAAAAATTCTATAATGAATACTCGTTTACTGGTTTTCTAATAAATCAAGCATCTTTGGGGATTAGTCGGAAGCCGGCGTGTCGCGACGGACAAGGTCGTTTTTTGTAATAATGTTCCATAACGATTTTCCCTATAAATACACTTTTTCCCCAAAAATATAACCTTGCTTGCCCATAATGCCCATGTCGGAATAGACATGGAACAGTTATTGTACTTTTTGTCCGCCCCTCAAGAGTCTATCCTATAGTCACATTGTTATATCACATTGTTGTTGTTAGTAGTAGAGCTTTTTTGTGAAAGAGTTCGTCCGGGGAAGTACTGCCACCATACCTATTTTTGCCGCAAAGCAGTAGTGCTCGCATTGCTGTGTTCCGGTTTGAAGGGTATAGGCGCTGGTGAAATTACAGGCACATGAGACTTTTCATCTTTATGTCTCAGGGTGGCGGGCGCAGTGCAATGCCACATAGGGCGTGCTATGTGGACGTGACCTATGAGGTAATGCACTGTTCATAGGCAGAGGGTACCGCTTAACATCAGGTGGGCCATCGGCTTGATCCGTCATTCCAAGAAGTATTAAAAAAAAACATTTTCCTATTTATCGGCATAGTTGAATGCGGTATGATCCCGGTAAACTTGGTACAAATTTCTAGTTAGTGTATAGTTAGTGAAGTAGGATGTAACTACCTCACTTGTTAAAACACAATGTGGCAATGTTTCACATATTTTTTTTTTCATATTTTTTCTCAGTTGGTTCTTAAGGCATTCGAAAAGCGCAGAGATGCGGCCCGTTATCCACCATGTGGGCACACCGAACAGCCTGACTATACGTTTTACGACAACTAAGATCTTCCTAAAAAATAATTTAAAAAAAACAGATCTCTAATGTAAAACTAACCATTTTATTGCCCCATGCTGCGGACAGAGTCTAATCAAAATAATACAATACCAAAATAGTTTTTTTATTTAATTTCGGTTAGTTTTTCAGTTTGTAAGTCGCCTGTTGTACCACTGTTGCCCACTGAAACAAATATTCGACTCTTCCCATGCACTTCATACAAGCCGCTTTTAAGTATGACTATTGGCTCGTTTTATGACGCGTAATGTCTCTGTAAACACATTTATTTATAGAGGTGCCGTAATTTACGGGTCATCTCTCGTGAAGTGTTTTTCTTGTTGTAATTGCGACTGATAGCAGATAGGTAGGCTTATCTTATCTCCCCTCGGCCTACATACAATCTATTAATAATATTATTTATGGGTTTATTGGGTGCTTTGTTAGAGCTGCGTGGTCATCGTTAAACGTTGTTTACCTGTAAGCACTTGATAATTAAAATCATACGCAAATAACAATAACAATAGTAGTAGTAGTAGTAGTAGTGGTTAGTAGTTTAGTAGTAGTAGAGCTTTTATGTGAAAGAGTTCGTCCGGGGAAGTACTACCACCATACCTATTTCTGCCGCAAAGCAGTTGTGCTCGCATTGCTGTGTTCCGGTTTGAAGGGTAAGGGTGCCGGTGAAATTACAGGCACATGAGACTTTTCATCTTTTTGTTTCAGGGTGCCGGGCGCAGTGCAATGCCACATAGGGCGCGTCCTAGGTAGACGTGACCTATAAGGTATTGCACTGTTCATAGGCAGAGGTTACCGCTTAACATCAGGTGGGCCATCTGCATGTTCCGCCATTCAAGTAGTATAAAAAAAAAAAAGCGAATAAGCGTACGGACTCTTTGCTTGTTTATGTTTATCATAGTAGTAGAAATCCTTCGATGTTTTTCATTTGTGTCACTAGTCTTTCATCCTGGAGCAGAGCCTGAGGCGTGTGTGTCTGACTCGGCCTTGTTACATTGTAACCGCACGAGACCCAATTGTAGTGAAAGGACAGACAGGGAACTATAAAGGTTAGGTTTTACTTTATATTGTTCCGTAACTCAACAGGAAAAGATGGGAACCTTAGAGTATCACTTTTTGTCCATCTATCTGTCTGTTTGTCTGTCAAGAGTATTTTTATCCGGAACGGCTAAAGGCTTATTGAGGCAACTTGACCGATTAAATTACTTCTGTTATGGTGTTGTACATATTTATAACTAAATAAATAAAATTTGTAATTTATACCAAATATAAGACTGCTTATAGTGCAGTAAAAAAAAAGCTTGTATCTCAGTGCATTACACGTAATGAATGTGTATTTTTGTACGGAAATCGCGAAATTGAAAAACCTTTACGGTAATTCCCAATAACCTCACAATTTTGAAATTTAGCATGCTTAGAGACTGGCACGAATAAAGGAAATATACCAAAATACAGGAATTTATCTTCTTACTCCTAAAATATGATGATGAAGTTTGTAGGAAAAAGTTCCAGTACGGAACTCCGGGGAGCGAGTCTCGCCCGCACTTGTCCATACTTCTACACACCATAATTTTGTTGAAAACTGTTTATAGCTTGTTTTTGTTATTTCACAATCATTTTAAACTTACTAAATTATACCACGTTTTTCCCCGGTATGCTGTGTATACCCACACATTTTATATGCGAAGTTGGGCGTACGAATACCTCTCCCCGTTATATATTGTTCGCTTCACGTGGCTTGCGTAATTCCGGTACCTTCAGGCCTTCGTAGTTCAGACTTGAGATTAGAACTGTTTTTGGAAAGTAAATAAGGGTAGGAGATCTGACTTACGGGCTTCGCCTCTTTCCAGGTTTGTAGAAAAGTCGTTTCCTTGCAAGTACTTAACAAATATCTCAATTGTGTATCAATACAAGTATTAAATTGGCAACAGAAATGCGAAGAGGTAACTTTTCATCAAGATTTTTCAATACAAACTTTTGTAAAGTTAGTGATCGTAACCGTGTGCTGATCAAAATGAGCATAAACACGGCAAGCCTACTATTATCCATCGAGGAGTTCCATTGTGCCACATTCCGTCTCCATCATCAGATCAGCTCGCTGTCACCATTATATTGTATTGTCATCGGAACTTGACAGGTATGCCAAATTTCAGCTCAATCGGTTGAGGATAACTGCTTTAAAATTCAGTTGCAAGATTCCACCCGGATTCCACCCAGACAAACATACATACATTGCAAGTTAAATAAAAGCTTGAAATAGTAGCTGTTCGTATCGTTCGTATACGCTGTCATGATCCCACATAAGCTTGCGAGGTCGTTATTTGATTCGCTGAGCCTCTTCTTTATGCATCGCATCTATAGTATCCTGTATAATGTTTGGTTTTACTACAGGAATTCCTAGTTGATTGTTATATAAACAAACTTTGTATGACACTCCTGTGTAAAAATGCGTTGTGTACGTATTGCCATAACAAGTAATTACAGAGATATACCACAGTATAACAAAATACTATCTTATTTGTTGCCTTGTTATTTTAATAATCATATAGAAAACCATGTGTATGTAAAATCTCACAAACATACATTATTATTATTTTTTTATTAACTTTTTACAATGTCATTACTGTAAATAAACACCAAATCGACAAAGATAAATAAAAATAAAACTTAAAGATAAACCTACTTGCTAAGATATTTAACAGTTTCGATTGTGAATTTCGACAACGAAATAGTAAATAAATCAACATCGTCCTCCTTACATAATTCGTTGACTATCCGAAGAGCCTTTGTGAATGGTGCATGTCCGAGGAGATTAGTTCTTGCAGTAGGCACTGAAAGGAGCCTACGTCGGTGCGGCCGAGCGCTCATGTAGTTATCCGGTACATAAAGACCCACACACATCGGCACTCGCGGATTGTGCAACATACCTCTTAATACCTTAAATATGTATAAAACTAGCGATGCCTCCCGTCTAACCTCCTGCTTAAAATAACCCATCATTCCCAGCACGAAGAGGGTGGGGTACATTAAGGGGAAGAAAGGATACACACGATACAATTTCATGTATAAAAATCTTGCAAACTTATTTTGCAGTTTTTCCACCATGCTTATGTACTTTTTCTCATGGGAATTCCAAATCATAGCAGCACTTTCCAATCTACTCCTCACCAAGGCATTGTATAATATGCGAGAAAACATTTTATAGTCGGCAGTTGATCAAAAATAGTATCCTTTGAATATTGTCATTTTACAGTTCACCAGCTAGCGGATTACGTCATTATGTTGCTATCAATTTCAATCAGTTTCTATGCTGTTTCTATCAGAAAGGACGCTCTTGCGATTACCCAATTTACGCAGTTTACCTACAAAGCTTGATTGCTACTAGAATGCATAAATTAACGCAAGAACGTCATTTCAAATAGAAACAGCATTTAAATCGATTGAAACTGATAGCAACAGAGTTACGTAATCGCGCCACTATTGTCACTTTTCTTAGCAGACATCTTTTCATCCCTTTCCTTAATTTTTATTATGTTCCAATTAGTATAATATATTAAAACTACTCTGGTTCTAAGTACAACTCCGAACTCGGTTCTATCAACTCTGTTCCACATATCCCAGTTGCTTTGTGTGTAAGTGTATTTTAGGAGCAGTAGGTCGCGTACGTAACCTCTTTGTGTATATTACAGAGTACGTCTTTAGTTCCATCGAGACGGCACTTAATCCAGTAGGATGCTGGCTCAATTTATCGCACAATTGCTGTTAATTGTAGGATCAGTGTTATGACGACATCGTACTGTTTATGATGATACACTTTTCAGTATTCCAATTACTAGATTCAAACTGAGTTGGAACTGATATCAAATTTATTTTTACAAGCTTTTAATTAACTTGCAATGTATGTCCGGGAATCTTGCAACTGAGTTTTAAAGCAGTTATCCTCAACCGATTCAGATGATATTTTGCATACCTGTCAAGTTCCGATGACAATGCAATCCGGTGACAACGAGCTGATCTGATGATGGAGACGGCAGGTGGACAACGGAATTCCTCGAGGGATAATAGTAGAATGGCGGTTAGTCGGTCTTCGTATTTAGGCTCATTTTGTACACGGTTACGATCACTAATTTTATAAAAGCTTGTATTGAAAAATATATTCTTCATAAAAAACTTATTGTGTTTCGATTCACGCTTGTGCTTAGTTTTAGAATTTAGGCATTATATAATACATATTTATTTTCATCCCATCTATTAGAAAAGGACGACTGGGTTCGCCTTTAAGTGCACCCAACGGTGGTGTTTTCTATGAGAAACTTTTAGCGGGCAGTAATGAGTTTTGCGGCGCACTTATTAAGTTCCTAATTCAAAAAGTGCGTGGCAAAGATAATTGCGGCGCACTTATTGAATTTGGAACCAGCGCCAAATAATTCGAACGCAAATATTGTTTGAATAAATACTGGCTGGTACGACGGCCCAAAACCCAAAACAAAATAACCCAAAACACACAAAAAACACAAAACAAAAAAAAAACACAATAACACAAAAAAACACAAAACACAAAAACACAAAAAAAAACACAAAAACACAAAAACACAAAAAAACACAAAAAACAAAAACACAAAAAAAACACAATACACACAAAAAACACAAAAAATACAAAACACAAAAAACACAAAACACAAAAAAAACACAAAAACACAAAAAAAAAACACAAATAACATAAAACACACAAAAAACAAAAAAAAAACACAAAAAAAACAAAAAAAGCACAAAACACAAAAAACACAAAACACAAAAAAAAACCCAAAAAAAACCCAAAAAAAACACAAACACAACAAAAAAAACACAAAAACACAAAAAAACAACCATTTGTTTGTTTTTGTTTTATTAAATAATAATATTACAATAACATATGAGGCGCCCTTTATTTTCTCATAGTGGGTGATGAAAAGCAGAGTGTATCACACGGGCGCAACATATATTTTTGGCTCGGGCGACGTACTTTGAATCCCTCGCTACGTTCAGGATTCTACTAAAGAATCCCTCGCTAAAAAAAGCGCCCTCGTCGTAAAAATATTATGTTGCTCCCTTATGATACAATCTACTATTTCTGTATACTATGCACCAATTAACCTTGCACCTTTAATTTTATTTTGAAGAAGTCTTCGCATTGTTAATATCGTTAAAAAAATTATATGATTCAGAAAGTAAATAAAATTACGACGACTGTATTTGTTTTGTGGAAACCGCAGCTAAAACAAACTAATATAAATTTCGAAACGATACTCCATTTCATTTTTGTCAAACAAAGGGATTTTTAACAAAAAATCCCTTTGTTTGACAAAAATATTACCAAAATTCTACTTGTTTAGAGAGAAAATGTTAAATAAAAATAAAAAAATAAAATAAAAGATCTTTTCAAAAGAAAATGCATGCTCAATTTGTATTTTACATAAAAGTAACGTAAGGAAATATATAGGATTGTAGTTTTTCTATCACAGCCAAAGAGTGCCATTGTTCTTCGTAGCACCGCTACGAAAATTGCTACGAAAATGTTGTCATAGCAAAATAACTAGGCATTGACATAAGATACTCGTATATGTACTACCTGCATAGAACTAAAAGCTAATACTGCCTTACATGTGATGCGAGCGTCAGCGAGTGCATGTGGGCGCACTTTAGAAAGTACGGCACGATAGCTCAGAGAAAAGTAGCTTTTCCAGCTAGTATTATACTATATGGCAATATAATACTAAGTAATATAAGTTGCGAATTGCGCCTCGGCTTTATTTAAGTTAATTCAGGTTGTTTATATAGCAAATTAAATACTGCTCGGCTTTTGTAGTATGATGATTAGTTTATTATTACATTTCATAGTTAATTTAGTTTCACAGTTGTCACATATTATTTAAGTTAACGTTCCGAAGTGTACAATCTACTACTACTTTGTCACCAGTTCTTTGCTGGTACTCTGCATGGTTAGAGTCCAGGGCCCATTTATCAAAACTTACAAGCTACGAGTACGAGTGTGTTGCTATGGTAACGTTCTTATTATTTCAAGGAAAATCACGCGTAACCGTAGCTACACACTCGTAACTTGTAACTTGTATCTTTTGAGAAATAATCCCCAGCTTGGGATGTAGTGGCCAGTATGGCCTTAAAAACGGCCTTGTGACCTATGTTGTAATAACCAGTGGGGTGAAAAGATTCTGTGCGCGTCAAAGCTCTTTTCATCACAATTGTTTTACTCTACTACTGTCATATGGACACAAACAGCTCATATTCCATTCGCGAACCTGCACAATTGCATTAACCCGTTAATTACGTTGTCGCTGGCTGAACCCCGCGGGTGCTGCCATCTCTGTTCTACATTTATTCCAGTTGAGCTAGCAGTATGCTGTTCTGAAGCCAGAACTGTTTTTATTACGTCATACAAAAATTGTAGAATTTACAATATTACAAAAATTGGATAAAACCCGGAGATCACATGTTTGATATGGAGATGCGTTAACCGCAGTGGTGATATCCCACTATAATATAATTAATGTCAAAGTTACGATGCTTTCGTGCTTTTAACACAATCACGCCGAAACGGCTGAACCAATTTCGAATAAATTTGGTATTTATAAATTTGAATGCGCTTTGGACTACTTTTTATCCTGGTAAGACGCGTGCGAAGCCGCAGGTGGACCCTAGTATGATTATATATATGACTTATGGACTGCCAACCTATGTCACTTCTTAGTATTTCTGTATAGACAGAAATACTAATAACTGCAGTAGTTACTAGATTTAGACCAACACTTGGTTTCTTTAATTTTCAAGGCCATTTTTGAAGCGCTGATTAAAGTTTATATTGGAGGTGCAAACTTATCCCCACAGTTGAATGCCATATGTCCAAACTGGCTTCAAGACAGTTTTGTAAATGAGTAGCTTGTTATCAACTGACAGAGTTTTCGAGCTAGTAGAGTCCTCTGCATTTTAAGCAGAGTTGATCCCTATTTCTTTATAGGTGTTTATTCCATGTTAGGCGGCGGTCCAGGTGCATGCCTAGGTAATTATAAGAATCCTGCACAAATTAGTTTTATCTTTCTTTGTTAATCTTATGTGCACTACCTCTAAATTGTGTCCACAATACACAAAGGTTATCTGGAAGAGAATGCTATCTAGCATTAAGTCCGCCTATGTACAATACTTTTTAAGTTGTGCAATAAAGAATTTTCCATCTATCTATCTTTCTAATCTTTGTTTCTGTGTGTGTGTGTGTGTATCGTTTTGTATTATACTGCGTTTGTTAACACAAATAAATGTTTTTTTTCTTTCTTCTTTCTTTCTTTACTTCACGGTGTCACTATGTAGCGGGTGGTTTCCCAGGTTGACCGGGGGACGATATAACATTGTCCCCAGCTCCCGGACCATTTGATCCGCTATGAGCTTTCGATGCGCGTTCACCGTTCACAATTTAATTAAATTGAAACTCACCCATGTTTGTATTTTGTTTATTGACCACTGAAAATGTTTTGAAATAGTTGATGTTTCAAACATGACACAGTTGTTGTTGATGTTGACACAGTTTTGTTTCAGACTTTATTTAGTGGATACTGAATATTTAGTGAACACCTGGACTTTTTAGTAAGATTCGTTTTTATAAGATTGGTCCTGGCTGCTAGCTTATCTAGGAATGTGTTACTCGTATTACCAGAAAAAAGAGTTAGCCGAGTCATTCGTGGGAAGCAATGGCGGCGATGAGCTCATCACTTGTCACGTCAATCGATGGTGCAACCCACGGTGAAAAGAGACCCGTCGAGGCTCTGCCTACCCTTTCGGGGAAAAAGGTGCGTGTCTATGTATGTATGTTTGTTTATTTAGTTCCACATTCTAACTGACTAAAACTCTTTTAAATCAACTTTCACATACTTCTTATTCATAAAAGCCTAATTTAATAAAATTTTGTTGAAAAAGATACATTTTTAAATCGAAAAGTTATTGTCTGTGGTAATGTTAACCTCGAGCAAAAAGTGGTTAGTCTGTGGTGACTGTCGTTGTTCCACAAAATACGATCAATTTTTATGTGGTTTTGTGCGTTTGAAAGCTTGTCACCAATGTTAGGGTGGATATACACTAGAGCATTTTCTCGAGCATTTCTATGTAATGTAACGTTCTTACGAATGGTACAATACAGGTAAAAGCTCAGTTTCCATAGCATTTCATGTAATGTAACTTTCCTGCGAATGCTCGGCGCTCAGCTCGGCGCTCAGTTCGGCGTAATGCTCACTGTGAGTGTGCATTTACCCGTAACATTTCGTTGTACCTTGCGTTCACTCTTTCTTGAAATCGCGCATCACTCGCGGTTGTGCCAAGGCTCGACGAAATGTTACACCTATACGCTCATTGGTTTGTACAATTAGATTGTAACAAAACGGCGAGCGTGCTCGACGTCTGGTTCGTGATACACTATTAACATATCATAGAGCGGCCCGTTGTTCTGTTACAAGTAAATGCTCTAGTCTAAACTCACCTTTATGGAAAGTTCTCGAAATGCTTTATGTATTTCCTATATGGAAATACATACAGTTATCTAGTACCCATAACACAAGCTCTGCTTAGCTTGGGGCTAGATAATGTTGTGTGAACTGTCCAGCATTATTTATTTATTTATTTATTTATTATTTATTTATTATGGTTTTCCTCGTTTGTTCAACATTCCCTTTTACCTCTTTATTAAAACTAATTGGAAACAAATGCTTAAGAATATGTTTGTTGTTTGTTTGCGCGGTAATTCGTTAAATGTTTCGCGTTTCGTTCCCGCAGGCTTACAGTTTGCCATTTTTCACATTTTTGTGCAAATGTGGGATATTTTTGTGAGCTCATATGTCTATATTTACTGGCGTAATGTTGGTTTCATTAATCATATAATGTGCTGTTTTTATATGATTCAATTACAATTGTAATCTTGACTTTGAGACATCACGAACTCCTAAAAAACCGTCCAAGTGCGAGTCGGACGCGCGCACGAAGGGTTCCGTACCATTATCTATAAAAAAGCAAAAAAAAACACGTTTGTTGTATGGGATACCCCTTAAATATTTATTTTATTTTGTTTTTTTAGAATTTATTGTTATAGCGGCATCAGAAAAACATCATCTGTGAAAATTTCAACTGGCTAACTATCACTGTTCATGGGATACAGCTTGGTGACAGACGGACGGCGGAGTCTTAGTAATAGGGTCCCGTTTTACCTTTTGGGTACGGAACCTTAAAAATCTTTCTTTTACGGAAAAAGGTGGTTTCAATAACTCGACATCCGTTTGAAAGCATAATTAAAGTTGAAAAAGAGGCTAATTGAGCGATTGTGTACAATTTGGAAGAAATTCCAACTAATTAGAGAACCGAGGAACCTCTCCGGCTCCGGAACAAAGCGAGATTACATTGTCGCCGGATTGTATTCAGGGACACCGCCTCAGAGTCATAATATGCAAGGTAGAAAGTGCGTCTTGAAGGCATGAACCGTCAGCATGTCGATAAAGACGAACATCTACGCTTGTAAAATAAATAAAACTATCTATACTAATTATAAAGAGGAAAGATTTGATTGTTTGTTTGTTAGCATTAGGCTCCGAAACTACTGAACCGATTCGAAAAATTATTTCACTTTTGGGAAGCTACACTACACAGGGATAACGGGTGATATAGGCAATATTATATTTAAAAAAAAATGGGATCCTTACTAAAACTCCAATAATGTAACTCAAGGTGTAAAAAAATTACCTAAAATTTTTGTATCTGGTGTGGGGATAGATGGGGGATTGGGAAGGGGGGAGGGTTAGGGAGGACGGGAGAGAGAGGGGATCCCGACACTACCCGAAGTACGAAGTAGGGCCGAGTTTCTAGTAAAAAAATAATTTAAATGCTGTTCGTTGTCAAGCGCATTACTTGAGGAAGGTTTGGTGTTTTTTTATTTTCTTTGTTGTTCGAATAAGGCATTTAGGAAAAGCAAAAATGGAAAAGTTGCCCGGAAAATTCTAATATTCGGGAAAAACTGAAAGTGTTATTTTCTATGGGAATTTTGTATGAACTCAAGACCATTGGACAAGACAACGTCTTTCGGGGCAAGGGTTGAGCGGATTTTGATGGTATTAGGTGTGTGGATGGATGGTAGAGTGGGAGGGAGTAGAAGGGGTACTGTTTTTTATCCGGACAACACGAATGCAAAACCTCGGGCAAAAGGCTAGTGTGATAATAAGACTAGTAAGATAATAAAATACCTAGTCACAAGTGAGCGACAGAGCGAGTATACCTCTCTACATTTTTGTCCTCCGTAGACTTCGGGGTACCACATGGAGAGTGCTTATGATGTCTGCTTACATTTGCAACGAGTCAATTATCATAGTGTAGTCACACTAACTTGCCTTTTAATACTTCAAGGCCTCGGCTTTTTAGGGAAATTGTAACTTAAACTCTTCCCGTTCATAAACTCGGCGGTCTATTGTGTTAGCCTCTTTAGACCTTTTGTGGCCTCCACCGTAACCTCGCTTCTAATGTTTATGTACAAAAAGTGAGGTAAGGTCCACCGAAATAACAAGCTAGCTGCTCGTATGAAGCGCGCACTGAAGGGAACGCTGAAGCCAGGTCCATCCTTCCATATCAACGAGCTCGGCTGATGGGATTGCAATCACATCAAGAAACGACTGCATGAGATCGCACGCTTGGCATGATACAACCAGACTCATTTCAGACAGAACATAAAATAAATAAAATAAATAAATAAATAATGCTGGACAGTTCTCACAACATTATCTAGCCCCAAGCTAAGCAGAGCTTGTGTTATGTGTACTAGATAACTGATATACTTAATACAATATATTACATAGATAGACATTTTTTATTATACATAGAAAATACCCAGAACACCCTGAACAAATATCTTCGATCGCACAAATATTTATTCCGAGGCGGGAATCGAACCCGCAACCTCCTGCGTCGCAGGCCAAGCTTCGCCCGCCGCGCCACAGAGGTCGTCAATAGAGAACATACATACACATAGAAAAACGTCTTTTTCCCCGAAAGGGTAGGCAGAGCTTCAATTTGCCTATTTTCACCGTGGGTTGCACCATGGTGGGAATATAGACGTGACAAATGGTGAGCTGATCGTCGCCATTGCTTCCCATGATTGTCTCGGCCAAAGCTTTCATCCACACATTCCTTAATAAGCTAGCATCCAGGACAAAGCTTATACCAACGAATCTTACTAACAAGTCTGGATAAGCTCTTAGTCATAATGCCTAAGCTTAGCCTAATGCTTAGCTTTAATGACATCCAGGAGAGGAGAAAGCGGGGTCTATTCTTAGGCCAGACACACCACAAATTGAGAAACCTTTTTAATAATGAGCAATCAAGAGTCAAAACACCCGGTGCTGGTAACCACCCTCGTCTAGGAACGAAACCAAAAGATGAGACAGTACATCTTCTTTGCTACAAAAATCAAACTCATTCCTTATCTTAAGGGGAGTCCTTTCGTGGCCTTTGCCTCATTGTTATTGTTTATTTTACAAATAGTGGTCGCTTAGGGTCTCTTGATCTTGACTAAGATGCTAGTAACCTCTGCACTAACAGACGCTCTACTTCAAGAGTACTTCAAAACTCGTGGAATCTTGAACATGGAGTTTTTCACAACAGCCGCTTTAAAAGTGTATAGCTTTTATTAATCTGAGTTTCTGGTTGTAATCTTGCGATTGTGGATGATGCTGCGGTAAAGTTACCTCTTGAGGCTACTTTTCTCGACGTTTCTAGTTTTAAACAGTATGGAAAACAGCTTTTGCTTTGTAAGATAATAATATTCACTTAAGATGGTTGCTTTTTAGGGTTCCGTAGTCAAAGACAAGGAACCCTTATGGATTCGTCATGTCTGTCTGTCTGTCTGTCTGTCCGTGTATGTCACAGCTTTTTTTTCCGAAACTATAAGAGCTATACTGTTGAAACTTGGTAGGTAGATGTATTCTGTGAACCGCATTAAGATTTTTACACAAAAATTGAAAAAAAAACTATTATTTTTGGGGTTCCCTATACTTAGAACTCAACATTTTTTTTTCATCAAACCTATACGTGTGTGATATCTATGTATAGGTCTTCAGAAATGATGTTGAGGTTTCTAATATAATTTTTTTCTAAACTGAATAGTTTGCGCGAGAGACACTTCCAAAGTGGTAAAAAGAGTGCCCCCCCCCCCCCCCGTAACTTCTAAAATAAGAGAATGATAAAACTAAAAAAAAAATATGATGTACATTACCATATAAACTTTCACTCAAAATTGGTTTGAACGAGATCTAGTTAGTAGTTTTTTATTTTTGGGGTTCCCCATACTTAGAACTGAAACTCAAAAAAAAAACATCAAACCCATACGTGTGGGGTATCTATGGATAGGTCTTCAAAAATGATATTGAGGTTTCTAATAAAAAAAAAAACTAAACTGAATAGCTTGCGCGAGAGACACTTTCAAAGTGGTAAAAAGTGTGTCCCCCCCCCCATAACTTCTAAAATAAGAAAATTATAAAACTAAAAAAATATATATAATGTACATTACCATGTAAACTTCCAACCAAAAATGGTTTGAACGAGATCTAGTAAGTAGTTTTTTTTTAATACGTAATAAATCGTAATCCATTCAAGAACTTTTATATTATGTTACTTGCTGCTACGGAACCCTTCATGGGCGAGTCCGACTCGCACTTGGCCGTTTTTTTTTTCTTATTAACGTTCTTTAACAAATATGGGCGAACAGAGCATAAATTTACACTGAAATGACTGTTGTTGGCTTTTATATTGGTCATTATTTGCGGCAAATCATATTTGGTTGAAGAAAACAGCGGATTAATAGCGAAACTAACATCGAAGTTTTAGTCCATACAAGTTATTTTGATGAAATT
Organism: Operophtera brumata; assembly: GCA_932527175.1. NCBI lineage: Eukaryota > Metazoa > Arthropoda > Insecta > Lepidoptera > Geometridae > Operophtera > Operophtera brumata. The sequence continues at coordinate 20,057,696 of OW052231.1, forward strand.
TTCGCTGTTATCTGTTAATCCACGTTTTTCTTCAACCAAATATGATTTGCCGCAAATAATGACCAATATAAAAGCCAACAACAGTCATTTCAGTGTAAATTTATACTCTGTTCGCCCATATTTGTGCAAATACGTTTGTATGAAAGAGTAACCACCTTAAGGCAATATCTTTATGGATCCTGTTCAAGAAACAGTTTTTGAAGTTAAGAACTCTGTCATGCTGATCAACGTGATACTTCGATCAACGTATAATTAATGACAGGCTTTTCCCCAAAATGAACGTAATTATTTATCGCCGATTATAAATCAATGGAAACTGCAAATTAATTCGCCATCGATAGGAGCGGCAACACAACATGATAAGAACATCGATCGGACTCGCGATAACACCGACCTAGTAGAACCTAGTTTCTTGAGCTGTGGTAACTACCTTTTAATCCACGCTTAGTAGTAGTAGAGCTTTTTTGTGAAAGAGTTCGTCCGAGGAAGTACTACCACCATACCTATTTCTGCCGCAAAGCAACTACTCGCATTGCTGTGTTCCGGTTCGAAGGGTAAGAAAGAAAGAAAGAAGAAAGAAAATACTTTATTCCTTTTTGGTAAGGATGCCGGTGAAATTACAGGCACATGAGACTTTCATCTTTATGTCTCAGGGTGGCGGGCGCAGTGCAATGCCACATAGGGCGCGTCATAGATGGACGTGACCTTTGAGGTAATGCACTGTTCATAGGCAGAGGTTACCATTCAACATCAGGTGGGCCGTATGCTTGTTCCGTCATACAAGTAGTATAAAAAAAGCGGACAAGTGCGAGTCGGACTCGCCCATGAAGGGTTCCGTAGCAGCAAGTAACATAATATAAAAGTTCTTGGATGGATTACGATTAATGACGTATTAAAAAAAAACTACTTACTAGATCTCGTTCAAACCAATTTTGAGTGAAAGTTTACATGCTATAATGTACATCATATTTTTTTTTTAGTTTTATCATTCTCTTATTTTAGAAGTTATGGGGGGGGGGGGGGACACACACACACACACACACTTTTTACCACTTTGGAAGTGTCTCTTGTGAAAACTATTCAGTTTAGAAAAAAATTACAAAAGAAACCTCAAAATCATTTTTGAAGACCTATCCATAGATACCCCACACGTATGGGTATGATGAAACATTTTTTTTTGAGTTTCAGTTCTAAGTATGGGGAACCCCAAAAAAAAAAACTACTTACTAGATCTCGTTCAAACCAAATTTGAGTGAAAGTTTACATGTACATCATATATTTTTTTTTAGTTTTATCATTCTCTTAATATAATAATATTATATAATATGTAGTTTTAAAATTGTAACGAGTAAACGAGTATAGTTGCGTCTTACATTGTATAATTTTTATATCAACATATTACCTATTAATGTATTTTACAGTGTGTGTGCCGTGTCCGTGCTGAAAATCAGCGCTGCAGTTTACTGCAGCATTATGCCGAGCACGGGCCTTTTTTGACGACACTATACACGCAGCAAAAAACGTGTTCTGTTTGTGTTATTATTGTATTGTATTCCATTATTGTGTGTGTATTTGCTGTTCAAAATAAACTATTTCTATTCTATTCTATTCTATTCTTATTTTAGAAGTTACGGGTTGGGGGGGGGACACACACACACACACACTTTTCACCACTTTGGAAGTGTCTCTCGCGCAAACTATTAAGTTTAGAAAAAAATGATATTAGAAACCTCAACATCATTTTTAAAGACCTATCCATAGATATCTCACACGTATAGGTTTAATGAAAAAAAAAACAGACAGCATGGGATAATCGACCAAAGTTCAGGTAAAAGTTTGTACAAAAAAGCTGATTTTCGAAGGCTTTTATTGTATTTGTTTGTGTGTATATTTTTACTTCTTTATAAACCATTCTAATCCATCCGTTCCGCGTTCCATCGCATCGTAAGCTGTACCTTCCCTCGTTAGACCCCGTCGTTAGAATCGTACCCCTATATAGGGGTACGATTTATCTATTCTCGGCCGATCGTTTGATCGCCAATGTTGTAAGCTCAGACTACCTAGCTAGTTTCAACTCAAAATGTGCCTCACAATCATAATAACTACTACTCAAATAATTGATCAACACTGGGCATAATAATATTAGCTTCGAATGCCAATCCCCCGAATTTATATACGGGGTCTCTCTACGCCGTAGATGCCTTCGGCTACGCCAGTGTCTACAGCTTCGATGCCGTCTACTCTTGGCGTTGGATTGCCACTACCTTTCCACCGCAAAAAGTGGCTACTACAGCTCGTTCACCGTAAGTTGGCACCTGTAAATACTCCATGGCAGGTGCCAACTTACGGTGAACGGTCTGTACCTTAAAAACTTGCAACTTTGAAAAGTGTATTGTTGACGTTGCAAAATGTCACTATCAAGCTCATTATCATCTCAGTCCGGAGTCGCCCACTGCTGGGCTCAGGCCTTTGTCGCTTCTGTAAGCCTCTATACTTTAGTCATGCGTAAAAACTAAAAGCGGCTACATCTAGCACAAAGCTGCTTAAAGTGGAAACATGTATAGGTCCCGTTTTAATATTGAGCGCGCGATTCGTTACGCATTCGGCCCCTGACTCTATTGTGTCTGTGCCATATACAAATGTGCCGTATTGTTCATGAAGCTACTATTCATTTGTACGCTGAACGATGAATAATAATGAAGCCTTAATCAGTAGCAAACCGACCTTCAGGGGCTGATAGGGTGCAGTAGCCGTATCAATACTTGCAGAAAGACGAAGAATTGTTTACTGAGAGGAGCTTCTGCAGTACATAAATCGGTTTTCAAACTGTGGTGCAGATAGTAATAGTAGTTATGAAGAGTTCGTCCGGGTAATAGTACTGCCATCATACCTATTTCTGCCGCAAAGCAGTACTGCTCGAATTGCTGTGTTCCGGTTTGAAGGATATAGGTACCGGTGAAATTACAGGCAGATGAGACTTCGTCATTAAGTGTCAGGGTGGCGGGCGCCGTACAACTACACGTAGGGCACGTCCTTGGTGAACTAGCCTTTTGCAAGCGGCTTCGCACGCGTAATGCCGATGTAAAAAACAGTCCTCCGGATACCACCAAAATATACTATAGGTAAATCGTTACGGAGTTGAGTAGAACTACACAAAATGCCGCACTAAACGCAGCGGGCGGAAGCGATTAAAACGTAACCTAAAGCACTCGGCGATAATGTATCTCCTTGTAAGTGAACAAGTTTTTGGAATCAAATCGGCTGTTCTGGTGATTACTCCCGCAGACAACACCGCCTATCCTACAGGAACCCATTCGTTTTTCGGGATAATAAATAATCTAGGTTATTCATAGTATATGGTTTAACTATTTCAAGTTTTATTAAAATCCGTCAAGTAGTTTCAGCGTGATGAACTTTCAAATATAAAGACAAAAATTAAAAAAATTGCTTTGGTCAGGCCAACGTAACGTCAGGGTAACGTTTAGAATTTTCAAAAAATATTTAATTGACTGTTTCAGCCCAGTCACAGATTTGACACTGGAGGCACGCTGGTTCTCTCATAATGATATTCATTTTGTAGTTGCAAGGTGGTACAAAAATGAAACCCATATACTAATTGCTGCATGCTGCGGGTTTTATCCTCGGTTTATAACCAGAAACGTACACAGCTAGTTTGTCTACACAGACTCTCGAGCTAAATGTGAGTTGCACCGTATAGACTTCATAGTGGAATATTTTTTCACCGCGCTCGCCATGTTTGCTAGACCGTCACACAAGTAATTACCGTCGCTCGCAAATCACCAGGAGCTGCGCTGTTGTCGACGCTAATTGGCAATCAGCACATGGGTCGTCGGTTCCAATCTCGGCGCGGGCACGTGCTTGGCTTAGACGGGCAAACTGCAAACAGCAACTTAGTCTAGTGCCTAACTGTTAGTAAGCATAGAGGCCAAACTTATTACCCTTTTTACTGAGGCGAGACATAGCATGGTTGGATACAAGACAACTAGCTGGATGTTAGGAGGGACATGTCATTGGCTCTAGGACAAGTGGCTCTACACGTGCTGAGGGCGTCTTTGTACCGATTGGAGGTAGTGGGACTGTGCGTCCCCGACGAGTACGTTCAGAGGAGGAGGCGGCCATGTCTGTTCGCGGTGCATCGCGAAAGGACCCGATTGTCGAACGAAGCGCCTCTGACGCGCACCATACCTGCAACACGCTCAATCTGGTGGCATGGTTGAAGGAATTCGCAAAGGCAACACTGTATGTTTATGTTATTTCAAATAGTAATCATTATTTTTAACCCCCGACGCAAAAACGACGGGGTGTTATAAGTTTGACGTGTCTGTGTGTGTGTGTCTTTGTGTGTGTATGTGTGTGTGCTGTGGCATCGTAGCTCCCGAATGGATGAACCGATATTGTTTTTTTTTGTTTGAAAGGTCGGAGTGTTCTTAGCTATGTTTAATCAAAATCGGTTCAGCCGTTTCATTGCGTGGAGGGTTTTTTAATTTTTACAAAATTAAATAAGTAAATAAGATGACTACACTATTGAATAAGGTATACCCTGTAATGATAGTAGTTAATAGAATTCAATAAATAAATAAATAGCTTCGCTATACCCCTTACGAAAAATAAGTGCTTCGATTTGATTGTATCCTTATTGCAAATTATTATCATCAACTTATTTCAGATCTTATTAATCCATACCTAAATGCATGTGAGTTTCAGTACTGCAAATAAAACAAACGGACAAATGCGAGCAAGACTCACGCGCTGAGGGTTCCGATCGGTAAATTATTACGAAATCGACAGAGCCCTCTTCGAGTTTCGGTCACTTTTTCATACAAATTTCACCAAGCCATTTTTAGGGTCGAAGTTCCTCAATTTTAGACTTTTTTATTTATATGCGTCACAACGTCTCCTAGCATTCCACATTTCAGAACAGTGAGGTCACTGGAAGTATTCTAGAAGTTTTGAATTTTTGCGACTACTATGGAAATTAAAAAAATAAATGTAATTTACTGCCATATATTTTTAATTATTTTTAATTTATTTATTTCAAGTAACCAAGACTAAGTAGCTAATGAAAGCAACGAAGAAGAAAGTAACTAATGTATACATTTCAAGTTCCTGTGAAAATAGGTCTTGCCAGACTGACTGATAGACAGACAGATAGACAGACGGACAACAAAGTGATCCTATAATGTTTCCGTTGTACGTTTTAAGGTACGGAAGCCTAAAAATGCCAATAAGCATTATTCATTCGTCCCTGACCTCAAAAAACAGACATCTATTAGTAATTGGATCACATCTAATACTCTGCACAATACTCGGGGCATACGATCCGGATAATTCGATAACCTAAATCTATATTTCGATTATACCAAAACTATTTGTATGGAAATAACTTTTGCACATCCCACCAATATCATAAAACTCAAAGTTACGATGTTTGTATGTATGTTTCTCAATCACGTCGAAACAGCTCAACCGATTTTGATGTGACTTGGTACACAGATAGATTATGACCTGGATTGAGCTATAGGCTTCTTTTTATCCTGGTAAAACGCGAGCAAAGTCGCGCGCGTACACTAGAGTAGGATATAAATAGTCATTAGTTCACGTAAAGTTAGCTAAGATATAGTATCCGGACACCGCCTAGATTCCTATCACACTCCTCTAGGATATAAACAGAAGCTAGCTTAGTGCTATACCCACCTATATACCTACTATTGTTTAGTCTGTGCCAGCTGCCCAATCAGCCTCTGCAGGGTATCGGATTACACATTGGATTACAATGGATAATGCACTCACCTGATTGGCTTGGGTGATTGGGAAGGTATGAAATCAAAACAAGGTCAGGGACAGTTACACATTGGAATAGAAAACACTGCATAATATTTAGGAACAAGTATAGAAAAAAACAACAAAACACCCGACTGCGTGAATGATTTTGATATACCCAGTGTCACTCTTACAATTAAGACGAATCTAACGTCACCTCTCAGGGTAAAATCCATCAAGCCGACAGAGCGTGCCAAAGAAATATACATACATACATGCATACATACATACACTCGAAAAAACTTAACCTTCCTAGCGCATTCGGGTAAAAAGAAGTAAAAACCACAAGACCTATATCCAGAGGATTCTAATATCTAACTAAAAGCATCGGTTAATATGTCATCATCATCATCAGCCCAAACTGGTCCACTGCTGGACATAGGCCTCTCCCAATACGCGCCACTGAGCCCGGTGTTCGGCTCTTCTCATCCACTTTCTGCCCGCCGCCTTTCGTAGGTCATCGCTCCACCTATAGTGGCGGCCAGTGGGCGGCCCACGCTACGTTTGCCAAGACGCCGTCTCCACTCAAGAACTCGCTTACCCCGGCGGTTGTCGGTTCTTCGGCTAATATGTGATGCAGCTGTATCATCCCTGACCGCATTTGCTTCCCATCTCCGCTTACCAAACTACATTACTAGCAGAGAGTCGATTTCTGCGGGGTATTCTGATCATTCACTATCATTACAGCTAAGGCCGGTTACAGTGCTCGACCGACCGTCAGTGCGTACGTCAGTCGCGCTTGTCATATGTATGAAAATTCATAAACCGTACAGTGCTAGACCGACCGTACGCACGCGTATTTTGCTACGCACTGCGTACGAGGACCGTCGGTCGAGCGCGTGCGCATGCGTACCGTCGGTCGACTGACGCGCTATGTAAACAAATGAACGCGTTCAGTGCTGTACCGACCGGTGCACCGACCGCACGCATGCGTGTATTATTGTTACGACTGTACACGTCCGGTCAGTTTACTAGTACGCAGAGCACTGAATGATACAAACTGACGGTCGGTCAATGCGCATCATCAGCACAGACGGTACGCACTGACGGTCGATGGAGCACTGTAACCGGCCTAGGAAGGTATACTAACACAGTAATTTAGACCAGTCAGTCACCGCGTATACACTAAACTTTGCAAGTGGATAGGCAAACCCCTGGATCAGTTAATTCCAGACAAATTTATATAAGTTCTGTCGACCACGAGGCCCAGTAAATGGTGCATCTATATGCCAGCATGAACCACAAATTCATTGTATACTTGATTGAAAAATTGGACCCCTACGCTGGCTCTTTCTTCGCACAAAGAATTTATTTGGCCACGTGGGAATGCAGCCAGTGCTCTTGGCACCTTGCCGTATAAACAAAATGTATTGTATAGTTAGCATTTTGCTTTATATACATGTATTTTGAGTGTTTGTTACCCATTTTGTGATAAGTTACCAAATTATTACAATTATTATGTTTATACATACATGTTTATAGGCACACGTCTTTTCCCCTTTTCCCCCGAAACTGCACCATTGTAAGACGATATATATAGACGTGAAAAGTGGTGAGCTCATCGCCGCCATTGCTTCCCACGACTGACTCGGCTAACGCTTTGTTCCAGTACTAACATATTTTTTTAATAAGTTAGCGAATCTTACCATCATGTCCCGGGCTCTATGTATATTCCAAGCAAAGCAAAAAAACAAAGCGACCCTTTCGCATTTGAGATCTAAATCAGAAAATGAAACGACAAAAGCGCTCCACGTAGCAGTTTCCTCAGGCGTGGGAACTTTAAAGTGGGGAGCAGTTGTGTGAAAATATGGCCCCCAGGGAGACGGGGTCTTAACGTCTGCACAATGAATTACATCCCGCTATGCGGGTTGTTATAAAACTGTAAAGAGGGCATCTCTTTTACCTTGAGGTAATTTCAAAATCAAAACTCAAATCGTATTATTAGCTTCCGCTCGCGTTATGTTTGGTTTCACTGAACTCAATAATGGTTTAGGGGATTTCGATGGTTTTTGGAGCGTGGATGGATGCTGAAGAGAGGAGGGCAGGTCAGGAGAGGGGGCCCTTTTTAGGGTTCCGTAGTCAAAGACAAGGAACCCTTATAGATTCGTCATGTCTGTCTGTCTGTCTGTCTGTCTGTCTGTCTGTCTGTCTGTCTGTCTGTCTGTCTGTCCGTGTATGTCACAGCCTTTTTTTTCCGAAACTATAAGAGCTATACTGTTGAAACTTGGTAGGTAGATGTATTCTGTGAACCGCATTGAGATTTTTACACAAAAATTGAAAAAAAAAACAATTATTTTTGGGGTTCCCCATACTTAGAACTGAAACTCAAATTTTTTTTTTCATTAAACCTATACGTTTGGGATATCTATGGATAGGTCTTCAAAAATGATGTTGAGGTTTGTAATATCATTATTTTCTAAACTTAATAGTTTGCGCGAGAGACACTTCCAAAGTGGTAAAAAGTGTGTGTGTCCCCCCGTAACTTCTAAAATAAGAGAATGATAAAACTAAAAAAAAATATGGTGTACATTACCATGTAAACTTTCACTCAAAATTGGTTTGAACGAGATCTAGTAAGTAGTTTTTTATTTTTGGGGTTCCCCATACTTAGAACAGAAACTAAAAAAAAAATTTTTCATCATACCCATACGTGTATCTATGGATAGGTCTTCAAAAATGATTTTGAGGTTTCTTATGTAATTTTTTTCTAAACTAAATAGTTTGCACGAGAGACACTTCCAAAGTGGTAAAAAGTGTCCCCCCCCCATAACTTCTAAAATAAGAGAATGATAAAACTAAAAAAAAAATATGATGTACATTACCATGTAAACTTTCACTCAAAATTGGTTTGAACGAGATCTAGTAAGTAGTTTTTTTTAATACGTCATTAATCGTAATCCATCCAAGAACTTTTATATTATGTTACTTGCTGCTACGGAACCCTTCATGGGCGAGTCCGACACGCACTTTGCCGCTTATTTATGCCTACTTCACGCGTGTGAAGCCGGGGCCAAAAGGCTAGTATGAAATATGAAATAAGCTATTTAGCTAGCTAGATAGATTAAATCGATTGCAAATTGTTGGATCGGGCTGTATCTCAAACCTTAGTACCGATTTTTTAATTAAACTGCTTAAACAATTTCACTTACACCGGCATTCTATCTCGTTCCTCCAACTTTCCTCGACTCGGCTCAGCCTCACTCGAGGAATTTTTGTATTACATTTTCAAAAGCTTCATAGAAATGGAATAACAAATTTCGTTGAGTGGGGTTGAGTGGAGTGGAGGAAGGTTCGAGGAACGACTATGAATATCGGTGTTAGTCTTTCACTACATGTAATTGAAATAAATAGGTACGCAAACAAAGGTTTCTTGGTTCAGTTATGCTCGTTCAGATTCGTGATAGTTCAAGTTCAGTTCTTGATTAAATGCTCATTCATTGTTGGTTTTGGAAACCGGCCAAGTTGTAGGTTCAAAGTTACTATGCATAAGTTTGAAACTTTGTGTAATTTTCTTCTTGAAGCTCTCTTCATCTTGATGAGGTGAGACTTCTAGAAATTGAATGATCTTGTTATATGCCTTTAGGAAGTGATTATACCTATGGTCACTCAACTTTTTGCTCATTATTTCTCTTTTTATTTTCTATAACGTTGTTTTGTGACAAAAATGTGAGCCATTTTTTATGAGCTACGTGGGTACTCTTCTTTAACTCTAAAAGCGTACTTATGAGTACAGCAAAATTGAATCACTCTTCCTACATAAAAAAAAAAAAAAAAAAGGTCATTTGTGTCGTGTCACCCACCCTGTTGACGTGTTATTTAAACTAGCTACAAATTGACTTATGCAAAGTTCATATTCAAATTCATTCATTTTTCTCCCGATTAACAAAGGGTGACAACGCTGTGGTTAAAATGCAAATTTATGAAATATTTAAACGATTCATGAGTATTGCATTGAAACCTGTTAAGTCAAAGTCAAAGTATTTTTGTTACTTGAAATACATGTTATAAAAGATGTCAAATATTATTATTAGTGTCAATGTATTCCTACCTAAGGCATGCAAAATTAATTAATTATTAAAATGTCAAAATACAAATAAATAGCTAAATAATTAATATTAACAAATTATAGTTATGTATATAAATTAATTTAAATTGTAATAAGTTTGTCGCTCATAAATTCCTCTATTGTGTAATAACATTTATTTAATTGTATTTTGTGTTGTTGGGCTCCTCAGGTCCTTTGAAATAGAAGTGGACTGTAAACTGAAACATAGTGTTAAGCCTGACTGGCGCATTTAGCGCCATCTATTGACGAATAGACGCGCTATAGACGTAAATGTATAGTTGTTAGCGCCATCTGCTGACGAGTAGCGTAGAATAGCTATCTCTATCTGTTGTTTGAGCGGGACGCATGTATCATATTTCTCTTTGGATGATACGAGACTTTTCTACTGTGTACTCGTTAGTTCTGGAACTTTCTCGGTTTATATTGGACACTTATAAAAGCGTAACTCAAAAGTCAATCGTAAATTGGCTTTGAGTAAAATAAATCAAGTGACTTAAGAATAATAAATTGTGAACAGGTCAGTTTAAGTACATTTAGTAAAGAATTAGTGTTTTTTGGATAATTGTGTTAAAAGTGTAATTTTGGTAACCGGTGTTTTGTGTTATTATTTTATCCCGAACCCTAGTAAACAATGTACTCTTTGACTGGACGTTAAAAAACGCGCGCTAAGTTTCACATGAGTTGTGAGTCACTTATTAAAGTACTTTGCATACAGCGCTCAACCGTTCTCTCAACTGTTGTATTGACTGATCCAGTGAGTTAAAGAGTGATCCTATCATCTGAAAGATCTTATTTTCACTGATACAATCACAGCTCTATTTGCTGGTGGATTTGGAGGTTCGTGACTGAGAATTTTCGTCACGGCTTGTGACGAAATGATCACTAGCATTTCGGTCTCCTTTAAATAATGTTCTATGAGAGTCGGTCAATAAGCGTTTATTTTTGTAGTGGACTGAATAATTGCTACTGTATTATTAATTGAGGTATTGTAATTTGATGCGAGTAATCTCTTTTAATCTCTAGCGTTGGTTTGTCTGGCATAGAATATACCTCTCCTCCTGTGGATGTCTTAAAAGCTACGCCCGGGGATGAGCAGCAGCATCAACCTGAGTACTGCGATCACCAAGCAAGCATTAGCCAATAGAAATGGAAGCATATTTTTCTAACCAAAAAGTGTCCGGAGTTTGTAGAAAAAATTCTATAATCTTTTTAAAAAAAAAAACATTAATTCGTTCCGCAGAACTGCTCGAATGCGAGTTGATTGAACTGAAATGTGTTTGCGACCGTAAAATCGACTCTTCGGCAAAAAAATTGTACAAGCCATTAATTACATTGTAGCTGAGGTACAAATGTGCTATAAAAGTTAGAATTTTTATTTGAAACCTTTTTATGCGACAACTCACGGCTCCACAAGTAAACCTATTTAAATTAAGCTTTATTGATGTTTTACTAATGCCCATTAAAATATCAGATTATGGAAGCGATCATCTGTGATAATTTAAGTAGTATATCTGATAGTCGCTTAATGCTTCCTCAAAGTCTCTAATTGAACAAAGAGAAAAATTCTGCCCCTTATTAGGGTTCATTTTGAAGTTTTCCTTCTCTTAGACGAGCTGCAGAACAGTGCAATTCAAGACCCGCCTAAAAAACCCCCCCACCTATTTTCAGTGTGCTTATACCAGTTTTCATACAAATTTCAATTTCCACTAAACATAGCTAAGAACAATCTTGCAAACACCAGCTTTCATAAAAAAAACTACATTGAAATCAGAGTAGCCGTTAGCAGAGTAGCGAACTATAAGGCCACAGACAAACAGACTAAGGCCTCAGACTTATAACACCCCTCTTTTTAGTCGGAGAGTAATTATAGAGCTTTCAACCTCTACTAAAAATTACGCCAGATTGCCGTGGGCGAAAGTTCAGCCATAAATAGCAGAACAAGTTGAAAATTCACATTATTTATTCCCTAAACAACCACAATGTTTCGTTATGAGCAGGGCCGGGGCAAGGGGTGAGCTCAAAACTTTCCTGAAATCTTTTAAAGGAAAATAAAGCCGGTACGTAGCATAAACAACCCCTTACATCGACGTACTTAAAAGCTCATGAGATTTTAAAAACAAATCTCCACGTTTCAGATGGTAAGTGGCTAAAAACCACTTCTAAACTTTGACCTTTTACAGAGGCCCAACTTAGCGGTTGCTACAAAACTCGAACTTGGGCCACAGATGCTCATGAAGTTATTAGTCCTCGAAAACGAATCTTCACGTTTCAGCCTGTACAAATAAACCTCATGAATCCTGACTTCGGATCTGGTTGTGAGGTTATGAAAGGTTTTTCAGAAGGTCTTGCTTGGTGCTCAATTATGTAGGCAGGTTGAAAGGGGTGTCGTCGATCTCGCGTGTTGCACATTTCCATATTAACAGGAACTGAAGAAGGAACATTCACAGTCAAATGTGTTTTTAAACCCCGACTAAAAAGAGGGACGTTACAAGTTTAAGGGCTTAGTATGTTTTTTTAGCGTATAGCTGTATTTGATCACTTGAGCTGTAAAGCTACTTCTACTACTACTAGAACGTACATAATATAATACGTACGTGCTATAATATTGAAGTTTGTGTCAGCTCTGAATAATTGATGTCTTATCTTCGTACATACAAGATCATATTTTGCTTGTCGTGCTAGAAATGCTGTGCAAATCTATTATTGTTTAGTTTTTGCCATACATAAAAAAAAGTCAGATTGAATTCATACATTTCCGTGAGCATGAGTAAGTATTATGTAGTGATTTAGTATTTATTATTTGATCGCAATAAGTTTGATCATTGTCATAATAGTAGATTAGTAGCCAAGGGCTGTAAGATGCGAGGGCGCCTATAGTTCGAGGGTGCCATTGATGCTTACACCCGAGCTAACTACTCTGCTTTACATCTCGATTGTGAGGTAAGTAGAAAAAAGCCGGCATTACAAGAATAAAACATTTAATAAAAATGGAATAAATGCACCACAAACTAGATGGCTGCAGCTTTTTTGATAGCTCACTAAAGTATGTTAAGAATACAGTCTCAGATAAAGACTTTACTCGTTTTTCTTTTCGCCACTTCATGAACTCGTCGTAAGTTTAATTATTATGATGTTTTATTTAATGCTTTTTTCATTTATGTTTTTTGCCAATGTTATTTGTACCTACTGACTAATTATTAACATGGAGTCGATAAAATAATCATATGTTATTATTATTACGATTTAACTTTTTAATTTTATTGACATTTTTATTTGATTTATGTAGATAGATAGATAAAACTTTTATCTGTATCTCCAATCACACACGTACATTTAAAACTCTAATTACTAATTATGTTTTTATGTACTAATTATGTTCTTTCTTATTATAATTATTTTTGACCTGTAACATTATTGTTATCAATAAATGAACTATGAACTATGTTTTCAAATATCTCTCTTTAGAACTTTCAGGCAAAATATTGTTAATTGCTGCTTCAGCTTCCATTTTCATTGAATCGGGAGTGCAGCTTATATCTTCATCACTTGCAGAACTCATGTTTTTTTCCTAATTAGCACGTAATTATAAAAAAAACCCAAAAACAAACAATATTTAAAGTAAAAGTTTTCTATTCCCGCCTTTTTTCATCTTTTTTTTAATTATTTTTTTCTAAAACGAAATTGAGCTTCGCCGTTCGATATTTAAAATTGATGACTATTATACTCATACGAAGACAAGGCTGAATAGCGAAGCGACCTCTTTTGTCATTGGGCTGAATGCATGATGTCTATTGCCAGTATGATGGTTAGATGTACGCGAACTTACTTAAAGAGTGAAGTTTTTTTTAAATTACTTACCGCCCTAGGGCTTTTCTAGCTACATTATTACCCTAGAGCGCTAATTGGTCACCTACAAGCCCCATTTGGGGGTAATAAGGACCTACTTACCGAATATGAGAGATGTAAAGCCTATTAATATAACCCGTGTTGGTGCACATTGCTACTTTTGGCAGCGTCATGATAGATAAAAATCAAATACCTACGTACGGAAAATGCGATCTGCAAATACTGTAGTTCCTCGTTGCACAAGCCTCGCCTGATAGAACTCTACCGTGTTGATTCGAAGCCGTTCAGTTGAGCCTGGAGCTCCACACGAGGACTTACCCCCGGGTCACTGCGCTTCAATTTAAATCCCATGTCATAAACGCTCAGCATTTGCGGTCGAAACGACCAATCACGGACAAATTTCGACTTTAACCGCTTTAAAATTGCTTCAACTCTCAATCCCCAAATGGAGGCGTATATATTGGCGGATTAACGCAGACCCGACGCTTTCTCTGAAGAAATGACTGTTATTTTATTGGAATGGAGCGAATAATGGATATTCTGAGGGACAAATCTTTGATTTATTGGATTTCGTATTCGTTACTAGTCAGCGCTTGTTACTTGATTATGCCTCGTGTTTTAGCTTTCCGAATTATTTACTGTTTAAATGTGCTATACATAATCGTGCCTGTTCAGAGTCCAATTCATATTCAGCGCACACTTCTCACTGCCAGATTTAACGAGCAACACAAGCTTATACACAATAAACACAACACTTCATCATTCATACCAACACTAGCTCTAATATCTTCTGATTGCTAAGGTTGGGCCAACAATACTCCATAAATATCCCCGGCAGCCAAATTTAATCCTGTGATGCGATGTATCCACAACTCCTACACGCCAATACCCCTACGAAACAGTTTCGCATATCTTCTCATTGCCAAGGTTCAGCCCACAAATCTCCACCCACAGCCAAATCGAATCTCGACTGACCTTGGCCGTTTGGCCGCCAGCCAGCTCGTCCTTCCTCACTTTCAGACGGTAGCCCACTATCGATTGCAAGAACCTCCACCTATAACAGGTCTGTGTCACTACATATTAGCTCTCATTTGAAAACGAGCTTTACCTCGCTGCTTTTTAGATTCAATACGACTCGGATGCGAGCAGTTCAAATGTGGATAAATAGGTGCCAAAAGGAATTGAACTGGTGGTGCCACTGTGACACATACATAATACATAGAATCTGACGTCGTACGACAATACAAAATTATTAGTCCTGCCGCCAAGCTGACTCTGGGTGTTATCAAACTGTTGACGAATGGCCAAAGTTTGTGCGAACAATTTCAAGTGATGTGAGAATATAAATAAGTGTGATGAAGAATTGAAAATAAAGCTCATAAAAAAAAGGCTTTGGCTGATATTATTGCTGTCAAACGTTCTGCTTGCTTGTATACTTTACAGAAATGAGGAAAGAAGTAATTTTGATTAAAAAAACTCTGTTGTAGCGTTTAAATATACCTAGACATCATCATACATATACCACAAAAAAGTATCCAATCTTGAACTTGAACTTTTCCACCTCAAGACTGTGGATTTCTTATAAACTTTCTCCATAACGAACCGGAATAAGCAGAACATTTCCTTTATATCTCACACTAGCGTTTGCCTGCGGCTCCGCCCGCATGGAACCTAACTATTTACCTACATCATGTGTTGTACCTACCTCGATAAATCGTCCTTGTTCCCTATTGTAGAGGCATAACATAACAACACCCAACAGTCACAGTCCTGATCCCACACTAGGTTCCCCTGTGGCTTGGGTATCAGGAACAACGAGTAGGTACCAAGCTACCACAGAACATATATTATCAGTAGTATTTTGTTACTAGTAGACCTTTTTGTGAAAAAATTCGTCCGGGGAAGTACTACCACCATACTTATTTCTGCCGCAAAGCAGTAGTGCTTGCATTGCTGTGTTCCGGTTTAAAGACTGTGTCCGGTGCTGGTGAAATTACAGGCAAATGAGACCTTTCATCTAATGTCACAGGGTTGGCAGGCGCAGTGCAATGCCACATAGGCCGGTGCATCCTAGGTGGATTTGACCTATCAGGTAATGCATTGTTAAAGGCAGAGGTTGGCCATCTGCCTGTTCAGCCATTCAAGAAGTTTATAAAAAAAAAAAAAAAATGTAATGTAACATTTGTTCCGCAGCGGGAATCGAACCCGCAACCTCTCCATCAGCTGGCTACTTTCCCGCCGCGCCATAGAGGTTGTCATGGTGACAACTTCTTTTAGCCGGGGAGATTTTATGGAGTTTCGTAAAAATATATAACTGTGGAAATAAATCGAACAACGAGCCAATTGCGTCACCTTATGGAAAGTTTAAAAAGTGCGCTTTTAATTAAATTGTATATTTTATGATTTTTTTAATTCGGTAGAGCATATTGGTGGTAAATCAGTATTTTAGTTCTTGGTATAATCGAACCTGTCAAAAAAGATCTGCCCCTAGGCCCCTAGTGTACACGACAGTGTAAACCGCAATGACATCTGTCCAGTAGAACTTGAGTTATAATTGTACAGACAGACAGACATGTTGCCCTTTGTATACAGAAAAGGTATCTCGAATAGACAGTAAGCAACGCTATCTGATGGCTCTTCTGCGATGAGTTCAAAATTTAAGCTTAAGTTGAAAGTCCGAGGCCATGAATGCAGTAAATTGTGTTGCCAGCTCGTCAAAATGCCTGATACACAATGTTTCCATTTTGAAACGATATATTTGCATTTTTGGAATGATATTCGATTTATATAAACTCAGGTTTACAATTGATTTTCCTCTCAAGGGCAACTGAGCCCAAATACTGTTCAAATAGCCTACATAATTTTTCTTTTTTTTATGTAATTTGAATGACGCAATTAGCAGATGGCCCACATGATGTTAAGCGATAACTTCTGCCTGTAACAATGCATTACCTTATAGAACATGTCACCCAGGAGGCGCCCTATGCGACATTGCACTGAGCCTAAGACATAAAGATGAAAGTCTTCCTTTGTAGTTTCACCGGCACCCATACATACCCTTCAAGCCGGCACACAGCAATAAGAGCACTTGCTTGGCGGCAGAAATAGTAGTAGTATTTCACCGGACAAACTCTTTCACAAAAAGCTCTACTAATACTATTGGACTTCACGAGACACTGAAGATATCCAAATATTTCATTCTAACGCCTAAAACTCGTTCCGTTTGGTGTCGTCATAAATTTAGCCAGACCTCTAGAAGGTGTACAACTTTACTACCAACAACACTTCAATATCGACGGCACTCTAAATGGAAACGAAGATATTACCAGGGCCACTTGGATAAATTAATATTTTGCTTGTTTGGTCTACATACTATAAAACTTACAAGTTTTGTTTAACCCCAACAACAATTTTATCCATTTGATGAAACCTTAAAACGTTTAAAAACCCCTAAATAAAAAGAGGGGTGTTATAAGTTTGAAGCCATTGTATGGCATGTTTCTTAATTACCACTCCGGAACGGGTGCTTTATACTTTATACTTTATACTTTATTTATTTAAAAAACACACACATCATACATATTACACATTCAAAAAAATTACAAGGACAAAATAAGTTCTGATATGTACAACAATAATGGTGTTCTATAACATTTACCACAAACATTGTACACAAAGGGAAAATAAAATAAAATAACAGTAAGAAACACTAAATTAAAATAAGAACTAAAAACTAAAGCTAAAAATTACTAAAACATAAAAAAAACAATTACATTTTAAAAACTTGTGATTGAGCCTAAGTGGCTCAAAATCTTATTTTTAAAGATTCGTAGGGGGTCGCAAAATATGTCTATGTCTGGGTTTTTGTTGTTCAAATCATTGTATTGGTTACACATTCGCGTGGTAGGTACTTGTAAGCCCATATTAGTTCTTGATTGGTGCTCGGATTACAATGCTCATTTTAGGGTTCCGTACCCAAAGGGTAAAGCGGGACCCTGTTATTAAGACTCCGCTGTCCGTCCGTCTGTCTGTCTGTCTGTCTGTCTGTCTTTCCGTCTGTCTGTCTGTCTGTCTGTCTGTGTGTCTGTCTGTCTGTCTGTCTGTCCGTCTGTCACCAGGCTGTATCTCATGAACCGTGATAGTTAGACAGTTGAAATTTTCACAGATGATGTATTTCTTTTGCCGCTATAACAACAAATACTAAAAACAGAATAAAATAAATATATATGGGGTATTAAGGGTGCTCCCAAACAACAAACGTGATTTTTTTGCCGTTTTTATAGATAATGGTACGGAAACCTTCGTGCGCGAGTCCGACTCGCATTTGGCCGTTTTTTTAAATGCAATGTGGTGTTGGCTTTGTGGATCTCACCTGTTTGGTGGCGCCGTTTCCAGGATCAACAGCTCGGAACAATTTCAATGCGGTTTTATTAGAAAACTGGTGATACAACACTGAAAATAGATGCGGGTTAATAATTTTTTATAAAATTTACTTACAAAATGTGAATACAAACTGTCGAATGTTTGTGTCCATTAAACGGAGTGGCAACGAATGAAAATGCAAATTGTGCCCGCTCGTGTGACGTCGCGATGAGCCGACCGCGTTTCAACGCAAATTATATTATTTATAGCTGCATTAACAACGCTGAGGGTAGTTTCCATTAATGCGTGTTTGTTGTGCTAATGAGGTGTTTTGGGTCGGATAATTATAATTTGTCGCATGTAGAGGAAATGGTCCGAATGCTATCACCGCAAGAAGACTTATAAATTGGCTTAGCAAGCTTTAAAAGTATTAGAAGTGACAGTCTTAACATTCGATGCTATCTTAGATTGAAGACTTGGGTTTGCACGCCATACACATTGTACATAGTAAATTCACTTGATTTCTAAGAAATACCGCTTACTATTTGAGCCTTGAAATAAAGCCTATGATTACAGCGATAACTTAAATATAGTTTTGTTTATCGTCAGGGGCAAACAGCTTAAGACTGCGCTCCCGCCAGGCAGACATCTTCATACAAACAGCTTAAGACCGCTCCCGCCAGGCAGACATCTTCATACAAAAAAAAGAATAATAATAAAGCCTCCGAAAAACAAATTAAATCCCAGCTCACTGCTTGCACACTGTAATACTATCTGAGCTGCGGTAACATTAGTTACCGAAAAAAATACTTATTTAACTGTGTAATCTACCGACAAAATAAATCAAAAATAGCATACTAACATTTATCACGACCACCTGGTTTAAATAATGAACCTCCGAATAAATTACTGAACTTCCGAAAGAAATACTTACTTTCCGAAAACTAAACTGAGTTAGCGAAATCATACTTCTGACAAATAAAACAAATTTAACGTACTGTAGGTAACGCTTTAATACTTAATAATGGTTATTGAAATATATTTTTAACTATCAATTTAAGTGAAAATAACGACATCAAACGCCCGAAGTTTGCACTTCGGGTGATGTGGGCTGTTTCGTGATTGGTCATTGCGTTCAACGCTCCACTCATATGTTCATTCAGTCAGTGTGGGTGTGCCCGCAGTGCAATACTGCACGCCAATTTACTATTGTATACACAGGCTATATTGTATATATATGGTCACTCATTTCGAAGTAAGAGACATCAATATTACATAGGCAATAGCCTATCAATATTACATAGGCCAATATAATATTGATGTCTCTTACTTCAAAATGACCAACATGGATTGATTTAAAACACTAGTGAAAAATTATCACCACGTGAGCTGCGAGCGAGCCGAAGGCGAGTATGGCCCGGCAGGGCCCGCAGCGAACCAGAACCGATACCTGCACACCAATACCCAATAGTCTTTGTAATATAGGTGGATTTAAGCAAACTGAAATCAATATTTAAGGTGGATGCTCTCGCTTGAGGCGCGAATTTCTTTTTTTTTTGTGTTTTTTGCCCATTACAGGTCATGAAAACTTCTTCAGATAGTGAAAGTTGATTTCGCGAGATCTCAACTAATTTTATTATTAATAATTTATTTATTTTTATTATTTACAACCTCAAAAGTCAACAAACTATTAGTTAAATTACTACTATTAACTATTAGTTAAAAACTATTAGTTTAAAGACCATTTTGTGTATTTTCTAAGAGTACACCAGATATCGCTCACTACAGTATTATAGTAATGGCGTTTTAGTTTAATGGAAACCCCAGTGTAGTAAAAGAGTAACCTCATCTTTAAGTTTACAGAGCCTAAATTATGGTAAAAATTTCGAACCTAAATTGTCGTCAAAATAGAAATTGAACTAGTAACAAAGTATTAATCTTAGTAGAGTGTGTATTTTATTTTCGGAAGGTTTGGTATTTTTATTCGGAACAAAATTGTCGCTATTTTAGTATAAATTGCAGTAAAAAAATGATTTTTGAAGCAGGTATATTGTGATTCTTTTTCGGAGGTTTTAAAACGAGCCCAAAAAAAACGTCACGCGCCGTTCGAAAAAGCGGTTTTTATTGAATATCTCGTGAAATATAGATAATTTTAAAAAACACCGTGTGTAAACCCTCCGTTTTATTGTATTAATTTTATTTATCCAATTTTTGACCCAATAATATTAGTACAGGCAAATTAGGTGATTTTTAGCAAAAGTGTGGAAGTAATTAGATGTAGTCACAAAACCTTTTCCAATTGTTTTGTTTGGCTTGAAAATCACCTCTAATATAACTTTCAGCAAATTCACCCCCCCGGAACAGGGTGAAATAGGGTGAAAACCTTATAATACCCGTAACTTAATGGGGAACATAGATGTAGTCGGTGCAATTTGGCATACCCTTAAGACCGTTATGATCTACATTTGCACCAAGTATTTGTTTAATCCGACTTACAGAACATACGAAAAAAATACATTTCTAAAAAAATCTTTTTTTGTGTATTGAGGCTCGGGGGAAATTGAAGTAGTCGGTGCAAATTGACAGAATTACTAGAAAAATGGGCCAAATAAATAACCAGGTTTGCGCCTCGGTACCTCACACGGAAGTCACTTTTTCCATATTTTTTTGTCGCTCTACTTCGGGGAAATTTCAGGCAATTCTGGAATTTCACTTAAACTTATTCATTTGATTAGTACTTCATTCGCCGGCCATTTAATACTGGAATTTATATACGGAACATGCATTTTTAAGTACCTATTATATAGGTAAGTTCGGTGCGGTGCTAAGTAACTAATATATATACTGTGACGCTGCACTGCTTACACTGGCCCCCGACCGCGGGGTGCATCCGTATTGATCCCAGAAAATCATCCCACGAGCTGAAAGTAATAATAATTATTCCGGATTCATACCGGATTCATATATTCATTTCATTTTTAGAGTCCGTATTTATCCCACCTAGAAATACCTACATCTAAAACGAGTGAAAGTAACGTCAGCAAAAAAATATGTTATTATGGAACATCTATTTATTTCATAAAATTGTTGGTATAAAATAATCAACAAAGTAATAATATACATATATAGTGTGTCCCAAAAAGTAGTGTCAAGCCGAAGTCCAAAGAAAGGTTACCCCCAGAGGAACCCGAATCACCCCCATGTATGTTCCGCGATTTTGAGTAGTTTTCGAGTTATGTGTTTTTAAGACAATCGGAGCTCTTACACTTTTTTGGCCATTGTGACTCGATTCGTTGAGGAAGAGGCCTGTTTTTGTTGTTGTAAATAAGCTAAATACTAGGGAAACCTTGTCTGATAGCATTAATATCAATAGCACCTACTTTTGCATTAACATAAAAATAATAATATGAAGATATATTTTTTTTTTGTTTAAACATGAACGTTTAAAAAAAAGTCACATAATCTTTTTCATCCAAACCTATCTTAAAAACATGGCTGATGTGTCAGCTATTAGTCATGTAACCTTGTTCCAGATTCTTGCACAGGATCATAAAAAACACTCAATTTAATAAAATTTAGTTCAACAACGAGTTTTTGAAAATGTTCTGCAAGTTCGGATTTAAAAGAAATCTGGCAGTCTGAAGATTGTATCACACATAAGCAATAGTAAAATAACCCATCTTTGTTGTTCAAGGACATTAAGAGGCAGAAACCTGAGACAGATAGTGGGCCCATTCCAACTGCCAGATCGCCTAAATGGCGAGTCATACTTGAACTTTTTAAGAGAAGATTTAATTGGATAATCCACAGACATCATTTAACTAACACGCCAAAACATGATTTTTCAAAACGACGGCGCACCATGTCACTTTGCTTCAAAAGTAAGACAACATCTTAATGACAGGTTTTTTTTTTAATACTACTTAGAATGACTGAACAAGCAGATGGTCCACCTGATGATAAGCGGTACTCTCATCCTATGAACAGTGCATTATCACATAGGTCACGCCCTCCTAGGCCGCGCCCTATGTGACATTGCCCTGCGCCCGCCACCCTGAGACATAAAGATGAAATGTCTCATGTGACTGTAATTTCACTGGCACCCATACCCTTCAAACTGGAACACAGCAATGCGAGCACTACTGCTTTGCGGCAGAAATAGGTATGGTGGTAGTACTTTACCGGACGAAGTATTTCACAAAAAAGCTCTACTACTACTAACAAAATGTGATACTTGGTGATAAATGGATTGGCCGAGGCTGGCCTATCGCATGGCCCCCACGATCTCTCGACTTAAACCCCATTGACCTTTTTTGTTTGGGGATATTATAAAGAGATTGTTTACTCTCGAGAGTGCCGAAATGTGCAAGAATTGCGAAGAAGGTTGACCCAGGCAGAAGCAAGTGTTGTGTGTCGGTTTGGGGTGAAGTGTGACAATGAAACCGATGGTAGTGGTATCGTTCATAATAAAAGAGTGAGAAAGAGGGTAGATCGATATATCTGCCAATAACATCTACTCGCAAAGACATTAGTTAGTTCTCCCGTGATCAGATACGATTAGAATACGGTTTAAAAATATTTTTTAATGCACTTAATCCAACCTAATACCGAATTTGTTCAATTTATAAATAAAATGTGCAATTTCTAAATAAATAACGAAATTCCGATATTAATATCGGAATTCCAATATTGAGATTTAATATCGGAAATCAGTATAGGAATTGAAAACCTTCCGATATTACATGCCCTAAACGTGACAAACAAGCAGACGGCTCGCCTGATGTAAAGCAGTCACCGCCGCCTATGGACAACACCCACGGTATTGCAAACGCGCTGCCTACCATTAAGAGCCCTATTGATATTTCTCTTGAATTTACCTATATTGTATAATTTATAAATATTTGTACTAACTGCAGATATTTGTTCAGGATGTTATTAATGTTATGTTATATGTTTTCGTTGGGTATTTTATATGTATAATAAAAAATATCTATGTAATGTAATGTATTAAAGAATATCAGTTATCTAGAACCTATAACACAAGCTCTGCTTAGCTTGGGGCTAGATAATGTTGTGTGAACTGTCCAGGATTATTTATTTATTAAATATTTATTTATGATGGTGACAACGAGCTGATCTGATGATGGAGACGGAAGGTGGCTCGATGGATGATAGTAGATTACTGGAAAAACTCTAAGAGGTTATTTATTTTTACTTATTTGCTTATATCCCAAAAGTTACACAGTCTAAAATAAAATTTATAATAGTTTTGAAATGTCTATAATTGTTTCACTTTTTTACCCTTTCTTTGGCCCCAATATCTTCTACAACCCCCCGAACCAATTTAGCTCATAACCTTACACAAATTGTACTAATACCATATACCCATCTACCAAATTGTATAAAGAATACTAGTTTTATAAAGAATATATCAACAGTTTGCAAGTTATCTTCGGACAAACCTACACACATACGAACGCCAATTATTAATAATTTGCATCCAACAAAAATATATGAAAATGATAGTAAGGCATTTTTCTGCCTGACCGTACTAATATCCATTGTTAAAAGCCGTGACGTGGTATGAATCCGGACTACATTTTGCGATTAATACGGAAAAATATACAATTTTATTATTCGTGGGATGAATACGGCCTACATTTTGGTATGAATCTGTACCCCACCCACGCCGTTGATTTCTTATTGAGATCTATTATTAAGAAGTACTTCCGGTACGAAATTTGTGGTTTTTTTACGTGCGAATGTGGTAAACTAATAGTATATATACCATAATAAAATTTGCACGACTACATAAATTTCCCCCGAAGTACAATTTACAAAAAAAGAAAAAAAACTATGTTCCGTAATTCGCTGAGGTGTGCAAAACTAATATAGTGTTTATAATACTTATAGAAACCTTATGTAAGTTTGCACCGAGTACATAAATTTCCCCCGAGCCGCAAACTAAAAAAAACGAATTCACAGCGTTTCCCACTATGCACGTAGTTTTAATTAAAATCCATAACGCACTAAGACTGTCTCTATAAGTAATTGAACTTGCACTTAACAGTTTTTTGTTTATTCAAAAGTTACAATTTTTTTAAGTTTGTACCTAATATTTAAAAGCCCAGAACGGTGCAAACCAGGGATAAGCTTCTATTCGTGTCATCTAACGATTCCATAAGAATCCACGACTACTCGACTTAGGGCCACACTTTTTGCTAATTTGCCTGTACTATATGTACCATATTGACAAACAATCGAATCTAGCCAAAATTTAGAGGAAACTTTGTATTTTTTTTATCGAGAAAATTTTGTCCTTGTTTTTGTCTGGGTGATCCCTCGATATTATAATGTTACACCACTTATAACTCAAGAAAGGCTGAACCGATGTGGCTGAAAATTGGTGGGGAGGTAGCTTAAAACCAGGAGAAGCACATAGGTGGGGGGGGGGGGGGGGGGGGGGGGGTAGGGGGGGCTGTTTTTCACCGGGTGCTACCCGTGGGAAGCCGGGGCGAGTCGCTAGTTTCTTATAAAACTATATTGTTTCCAATGACACTGACTAACAATTTTTTATGGAAATTTTGGTGATGGTAGCCTAACGGTTCAATAGTGCAACTCAGAATCCAACGATACCGGGTTCGATCCTAGGCTCCGCACCAATGACTTTTCTAAGTTATGTGTGAATTTCCATCGGTCTGTGCTTCGGAGGGCACGTTAAACTGTCGGTCCCGGCTGTTATTGATTAATAGCAGTCGATAAGCCATGTCAGAGGCCCTCGGGCGGCTTGACAAACTCTGACACCAGAGGCCAGCACTACCTCATACGAAACGACGACGATGGAAATTTTATAATTAATGCTATTTTGATTCTATTCGATAAACCACAGATCTAGACATCAGTCTCTAGATTGTGTCTACAAAATTAAATTGACTTGAATTAATTAATATCCAAATCAGGATCAAACTTAGTTTTGTATGGATCGGGCTAGCGGTACACTTCCCTTAAATATTAAATTGAACTATTCTGTAGGTAATCTTTCGTTTCATAGGTTGCGTTGGAACAGGAGTAAATTAGTTTGTTACAGAATGATCCTTGTGATTTCAAGCTAGCCCCTCGTCGGATAAAACAGGCACTGGGTTATGTAGGTGATTAGCCACATTGACAAGCGTCCGTCCAAGCGTTAGCGTTATACGAAAGCGCTTAGCAAAACATGGGCAATATGGGCAGACCTTCTACAGGTCTCTAGAGCTTAACTGAGTCAGTCCCTGAGGTATGGGAGCGGTATGGGAGGGATATTTTCGTCTCTCAAATTATCAGATGACATGTGACATAATGAAGCCATGCTTCATTTTGATGTAACTGTAACACCCCTCCCGTACCGCTCCCATATCTCAGGGACTGACTCAGTTAAGCGCTAGACCTGTAATATTTACTTTGAGGTCATTGCATTACATAAGCAATCTACAAACACCGTCACAGTGGATCCTAGTGTGGGATCAGGACTATATATGCGACTGGTTGAGGGTAAAAAAAAGGCAGCCTGGAATATCTTCCGCTGATTTATGCCTCCTGTTTTTTCTGCGAGCCTCCCCTTTCCTGTTGGTCTCCCGTCCACGTGTTCCCTGCGATCGTTGCGATGTCGTCGACCCTTCTCCACCTTTTTTTTTTTTTTGTGACGAGGTGAAAATCTGCTACCAGATACCCTACCACATTGAGGGTGTGGTAGGGTTATGTGAGGTTCACGGACTCGTGGACTCACTAAAAACACCCCGGTGGCCGGCCTCGATGCATGTCAAGGGGCTCCGGGATCTCCATACGGAACGCACCGGTGCCCCTCTCGCATTTGCCTGTGGAGCACAGTCCCGGGAATAACACCCATAGTTACGCCCGGCACCTATATAGGTGCTCACAGCGACAACTTGCCACAAGTTGCCGCCGCCTTCCCGGGATCCGCATACAGGCAGCCAGAGCCCTCACTCCAACCACCCGCGGACCCGAAAAGGCCCCTGCTCGGCAGGGGCTACCGCTCACTCCCTCACGAGGGAGGGAGAGGCGGCGTGGGGTGGCCGTTGCGAACACCCCGCCGCCGCCTCCTTCTCCGAGCGGGATCGGCCCTCTCCCGATCTCGCTCGGCGGCCTCTTTCTGAACCATTACGGTCTCACAGAAAGAGGCCACAGCCTTCCAAGCTGCCTCGTCTGCCAGCATAGCCGCTACTACGCCTGGCAACGAGAGGTTCTGCCCGATCCTTGCGACCAGGATCCGCCGTTCCGCGCACCACGCTGAGCACTCCTCCAGCGTGTGCTGTGCTGAATCCCGATCCCATCCACAATGATGGCATTGCGGTGTCGGTTCGCGTCCAATCCTATTCAGGTACTCACCAAAGCAGCCATGCCCGGTGAGTACCTGGGTGAGTCGATAGGTGACAAAACCTACTTCTCTCCCTAGCCAGGCTTCAAGGTTTGGCTGAATTGCGCCAACAACACGCTGGCGCGAGTTTTGCGGCTCCTCGAGCCGCTCGCGCCACCTCCTGAGCACACGTTGGCGCTCCTCAAACCGCACTTCAGCAGGCGCAATTCCGCTCCCGTCATCCAATCGGAGACGAACGTACACACGTGCGTCCATCTCCGCCAAGATGTCGAGAGGTGGGAAGCGCGCCAAGATAGTTGCCGCCTCAAACGATATCGTTCGATATCCTCGTGCTATGCGAATAGCAATAGGACGCTGCAAGCTATTAAACATAGCTCTGCAGCGCCTAACACCCGTCAGTCTTTTTGACCACACGGGTGCTCCGTAGAGTGCCATCGATCGCACGACTCCCGCGTAGAGGCGACGAACCCCTTCCCTAGGTCCCCCGAGATTGGGCAGCAGTCTGTGCAGAGCACCTACTACCCTCATGATTCTGGAGACGGAGCGGCTGAAATGCTCCTCGAAGCCCCAGCGACTGTCCAAGATAAGGCCAAGGTATTTCAAGTATTGCCCCACCTGGACATCTACGTCACCCACGCGAACCGACACGCTCGGTAGCTCCCTTCCCCTAGGTAACTTGTGGAACCATATCGCTTCGGTTTTATGAGGCGCTATCCTCAGACCCAGCTCGTGAATTTTATCCACCACACAAGCCATCCCAAGCTCGGCAAGTTCCTTGGTCCCGTCGAACGAGTCCCCTTCAGATAACACAAGAGTGTCGTCCGCGTAGCAGACAACGTGAATGCCGACGGGGAGATCGACGCGCAGGACCGCATCGTATGCGAGGTTCCACAAAAGTGGCCCCAAAACAGACCCCTGTGGAACCCCGCAACTCATCTCCCTCCGGTGCAATGTACCGTCCCTGCCCAGATACTGCACACATCTGTCGCGCAGGTAGGCACCAACAATGCGTTGCAAGTAACGGGGCACTCCGTGATGTACGAGTGCTGCCCTGATCGCCCTCCAGGGCAAGGAGTTAAACGCGTTGACGATATCCAAGGACACCGCCAACATCTTCCGGCCCTGAGACACTACCTGGTCCGACAGAGAACGGACGCGAAGAATCGCATCCACTGTCGAACGGCCATGTCGGAAACCAAACTGGTCCTCCGACAGGTTGGGGCCTACCCGCCAAAGATGAGTGCATAGACGCTCGGCAATTATTCTCTCAAATAATTTGCCGGCCTCGTCCAGCAGGCAAATGGGACGGTACGCAGAAGGAGAATCTGCGTCCCTGCCATCCTTCTTCAAGAGGACCAACTTCGCCTCCTTCCAGCCCCTGGGGAACACACCAAACCGGAAACAGCTATCAAATAACTGCCTCATTTTTTCTCCTAGACCAGCGGAAAGAGCCAACACCCAAGCCCGACCTGGTATTCCGTCAGGGCCTGGTGCGGTATTACGAGCCCTGAGGCGCTTAACGGCTCGCACCAACTCCTCTTCTGTCACCTCCAGATCATCAGACCATGTAGTCATCTCCAATGTTGACCCAGGGGGTGAGGGACTATCTTGAACCCGAGGGAAAAGTGCATCAACCACACTCCCCACGAATGTTGGGTCCAGGGTTTCCGTCAGTGGAGGAACCCATGGGCGCAGTTTACCCAGTACCGTCTTGTACGGGCGCCCCCATGGATCCCTATTCAGTCCTTCTAGGAGTTCACTCCAGGACCGAGACCTAGCGTCAGCAATGGCGATTTGGAGCGCTTTAGTAGCGCCTCGGTATACCTCGTAGGCTCTTTCCGTCTCTTCGGCAGTGGCTCGCCGTCTTCTCCGGGCTCTGGTGTATAGGCGTCGGGAACGCAGGCAGGCCTCGCGCAGCCGCGCTATCTCCTCCGACCACCAATACACCACCCTGCGCTTGGTTGTTCTGGTTCGGGGCATCGAGACATCGCAAATCGACGTCATCGTCTCCCGGAACCAGGCTGCCTCCCTCTCAGGATCGGGCAGATCCTCTTCGGCGTGGCCTTCTGGCCAGGCCGCGACAATGGCGGCGGCTTCTAACAGATCCCTGTCAAGCCGCTTGAGGGCCCATCGTCGCGGCGGGCTGCTACTACGGCGGGTCACATTGCCAGGACGGTGGAGGGCCACTTCGAAAACGATATGGCGATGATCAGATAGTGTGACCATCTCCTCCGCTACTCTCCATCCCGAAACCATGTGTGTGGCAGAAGGTGTCGCCCATGAAAGATCAACGATCGACTCACCCTGCCACCGTACACATGTGTTAACGGACCCCCGATTGAGTAATCGGAGGTCAATACCTGCTGCCCATTCTACAATGGAGACTCCTCTTGGGTTATCACGGGGGCTTCCCCACTCACGCGAATGAGCGTTGAAGTCGCCCATGATGAGCACAGGACGGGGTAGGCACCTGCGTATGCAGTTTCCCACCTCGTCCAAGTACGCCTCGTAAGCGGCGAGGGTGCAGTTGGGGGAGATGTAACAGCCCACAACGGCTATGTGACCCCACTCCGTGGCCACGAATCCCTGTCCCTTCCCAATAAGGGCACAGGGGGGGTCACCTACGCCACCACTCCAGTAAATCGCGACGGAGTCCCCGTCATCCCCGAACCAGCGAGGATGGATCGGGACTCGATATGGCTCCGACACTACGGCAAGTGCAATTGACCACTGCGCGAGGGTTTGCAAGAGAAGATCTTGCGCACCTCGGCAGTGGTTCAGATTGCACTGGAGGACTCTATTGGTGTGATCCATTAAGAGGCCTCCATAGCCTCCTGGGGCGGGCCTTGGCCCGATTGAACGACCACCTCTGCTGGGGTCGTTTTACTTCCGGATTCCAAGTCTGGAGGAGCTGACTTCCTCTTGCTCTTTCTAGGTGGGGAGCACCGCTTGCTACCCATCCTGTGGTCAGCCTTGCAGCCCAGGTCAGAGCAGAGCGGACACCTTCGCGGACGCGTGCATTTGCTAGCCAGATGGCCTGGTTCGCCGCACGCGTAGCACAAGTTTCCACGGTCAACTGTGCTCTGACACATACTGCGCACGTGTCCGTACTCAAGGCACCGGAAGCACTGCAACGGCCGCGAGGTCAGATAATCGACCCGAGCCGAAACCCACCCGACGACGACGTGTTTTGCCGCGGCTAGCTTGCGCACTGCTACTAGCGGACATCGGACCCATACCGTGCCCAGAGCAGTGGGTAGACGGCGAATGTCACCCACCCGCACATCATCGACCGAGCAGCTCCCAGCCTTAGCAACTGCGGCTGCCACCTCCTCAGGTGTGACGCTGTCGTCTAAATCCTTCAGCCTCAGTTCAGCCATCTTCACAGGGCGCACGATTCGCACGCCCATGTCTGCTAGGGCTACGCGCATACGTTCGGCCAACGCGTCAGCTTTAGGGCCGCAGTCGGGTCCAGATACCTCCATTATGAGTGCCCCAGTTATCGCTTTCTTGGAGCGGACAGTGTCCACTCCAACGTCTGATAACTTGATGCGCTGCTTAGCGGCCGCCATCACTGAAGCGAGGGTAACTTCCGAATCCTTCGGAATAGTCACCGTAATTGCTGCAGAGTTCGGCAGCCGCGTAGGTTCCGGCTTTTTGCCAGCTTTGGTGACAACCTTGGAGTCGGCTTTGAGACCGGGTATCACTGCTGGCACATCCTTCTTATTTTTCGAGGTTTTCTTCGCCTTCTTCTTCTTCACTACGGTAGCCCATGAAGATGTAGAAGCCAATGGCATCTGCACCTCAGTTAACCGTGACTGCACTGCAGGCAGGGTTGCCACCATCGCAGGCAGCGATAGACGCTTGCCCTTTGCCTTGCCCTTAACAGAAGGCCCCTTCGATGAAGGTCCAGGCACTGACGAGCCAACACTGCCCAGGGCCGGAGAGAACTGGGCTATATTTGCCGCAGCCAACTTCCGATCCATGAGAGCGCCAATGCGCTCCATGAACTGGCCTTCCCAATCAATGCCACCAACAGCAGGTGGTGACGCCACCTGTTTGGTCACGCTGACAGCGCTAGCCTGGGAATTGGCCTGCTTATGGATTGATTCCGTCAGCTTCTCCACCTTCGTGGAAAGGTCAGCCATCTGGGCACGCAGTTCAGCATTCTCACGCTCCAAGCGCTCCACATTAGCATCCGTAGACGTGCGCTGTGCCAGCTCTATAACAGCAGCCTGGACCTTCCTTACTGCGAGCCGAAGGCCATGGACGTAGTCACCTCTCAGATTTTTGGATTTATCCGCCATCTTTTCAATAGTCTCCAGCTGAACTTTAATGCAGGTACCAAGCTCCTTAGTTGGTTGCGCCTCCATTTCCTTTCCCAGATCATAAATCTTCGGTAGCTTTAATTTCGTCTTAGAAGACGAAGGCGGTACCGATGGGTCGAACACATCATCCTCAATCGTATCCTTTAGATACATAGTGCGCTTGGACCCCTCAATATCTGTCGCGCCTTTATCTGGCTTCCTGGTCCGCTTTTGAGCAACTCGGCGCATTTGCGAAGTTGTCGAAACACACGAGGAGACGGACATGTTTGAACAGTCCGACTCCTCACCTCCATCACTCGCCGTATTTGTCGGCATCTTTGGTTTCGCAAAGATTTCCGTCCCAGCTCCATCAAACGCTGCCGCAGCAGCCATCTTCCGCGCCGTAGCACGAGAAGACCTTCTAACGTCTTGACTATTGTTGCCCCCCCCAGAATACGAGGGGCAGAGTGCCGGAGCACTGAGGGATTCTCCAACCTCTTGGAGGTTGGTACCCTCCTGGGGTACAGTATTTTCACAATTAGCCATTTCATCAGAATCCTTTTTTAAGGGGTGAGGTCCCCTTGTTAGCGCCCTAGTGGCCGGGTTCCCCCCGACCATACCGTGCGAGTGAGCCCGGACCAGCAACGCAGCTCCCACTCACAACTGCTATGTGCATTCATTTGAACACACAATACGGCTGCGCATGGGATGTAGCAGAACAGATCCGGTCTCACACGCACAATACTCCCATCGGCAGGCGCCAAAACCATATCTTGGGATTTGGCTCACCTCACATGGCGGCTCATTTAAGCACGCCCAAGCTACTCCGTGGCTCGCTAAAGCGAGCTCACCTATCCAGCGGAGATGGTACTCCTTGCCTCCGCTAGGCTCCATCCACTACGCCCTCTGCTAAATCAGAGGGACGTGTGGAGGAGCTTCTCCCGGGTTCCTCTTGGCTTCACCGTGACAAACAACGCCACGGTTACTGAGCCCCCCCGCCCCGGCAAGGCGGGAACCCTCGGGGGGGGTTCTCCACCTTGAGCAACCTGGATCATCGCGTTGACGAACGCTTGTCTGAACGCCCGCTTGTTGGCAGGATGGCAAGTAATAAGGCATAAGTGCCGGTGGCGAATGAAAATGTTTGCCGCTACATATACGAGGCATAATTAATGCCGCTATTCCTCTGATATTTCTGCGGTTCCGTTTATAGGGGTTCGGCGGTAAACGGAAATGTTTAATGCACGAGGGCGGTTATAGCAGAGTTTTATATGCCAGTGTTATTGGTGCAGTAGATCTTTTATTATAATTTTGATGGGCAACATTTTATTTTTAAATTGTGTAAATATAAGTTTAGGTTCAATGGCTTTAAATGGTTTTTTGGTTCAGATAACTTTCGTAGCTAAACTAATAAATAAAAATAAATAAATAAATAATGCTGGACAGTTCACACAACATTAATGATATGTCTGTGATGCTATTAATTACAAAATGTGTGGCATGTCTCTTAGTTTTCGCAAAATCAGTTTTTACTACCTAAAAAGTGTTGACGAGCTGTGACGGCGAAAACACAAAAAAAAACTTTACACCACAAAATGGACCATCCTCCTTAGGTAGTTCAAGACTTTCCAAATCTTCCTTTGTCTATGCTCTAAGTTTTAATGAATATGATTCTCGCTACTCTTCAAAGTTTTGAATCTCCTAAATATTACATTTAGTTAGATCGAAAAAAACTTAAACATGGGTAATTTTGAGGGTCAATGCAGATGTTATTTGAATTAAACCTACTAATGCGATATAAATAAAATACCCAAAATAATGTAATTGGTACCTAGTTTCAATCAATATGCAATATTTTAATGCCTATGAACAGTGCATTACCTCATAGGGCGCGTCCTAGGAACACTTTCACAAAAAAGCTCTACTACTAACGCGAACTAAATTGTCTTTAAGTCTTTAAATCTACGTTGTTAAGATCGATGTTTCTTTCAAAATGCATTGTCCTGCTAATTTTAAGTTACCTATCGCCTTAAGGATTTTTTAGCTGGTCTAAAGCTCTCACAAACATCACTTAAAGTTTTTTCTTATAATACAAAATAATAATAGGCGAAGTTGATCGAAGTCTCCCGATAATTTTCATCTGGATCTTAGACGGGCGATTCTGAATAATGAGCGAAGATAAACCGGATTAGGACATTCTTAATAAGTTTTTTAACCTTAAGAGTTTCGGGAACTCTTAATAGAAAAAAGTACTTTTTTCAGCGTGAATTCCTCAATTACTATAAGATGTTGGTTACTGATGTTACATGCACAGTTATATATATCACCTACTAGCTTTTGCCACCAGTTTCGCACGCGTTGTGTCTGGATAAAAAGCAGTTCCCCTCACCTACTTCTGCACCAAAACAACCTTGTTTAATCATTATGGATCGACATAGTTATATACAAGTTTGTGCTAGCGAGGTCTACTGTTCGTAGAACTACTACTAGTATAGATTAATCTAATAAGTCTACTTATTTTCATGTTGATACAATTTTGTGCTCATATAGTCCCTAGAAACAGCCTTAATCACCGCTTTAAAATAAATATCTAATACAATTAACTCAATAAGATGTCCGTGAAGTGGATTTCGAGTGAGTCCCCGATTGCCTATTGGATCTCTTTTACATTTAGTACGATTAGGTTCATCAAGCTATCTATCGCTCGCTACGAGGTTTTCTGCGAAAACCAGTTTCATTTAACGAGCAGTATATCTAATATTTACAAACAAATCTTTAGAGAAAATTCACGTTATTTTTTTAGGCAATTTATTTTCTTTTTGTGTGATGTGATCTCTTTGATCAACCTTTGTAACTTATACACCGTAACAATCTGACTCTATCTTTGCAAAAAGCTTTAGCTACAAGATATACCGAAAAAACAACTCTATATCAAAGAAGAGTACGTATTTTGACGTGTGTAGTGTTATGTTGTACTAGCATTTGCCTGCGCCTTCGCCCGCCTAGTAACAAACAGTTACTAAAAATCAATAACTAGTTCTCTAGTTCGTAACTAATTCTCTGAGTTCTATACAAACTCGTTGTAGCCTACTTACAGAAAACACTGACATTGAACTGAATACGTGATCGTATTATGTAAGCGACCCGGAAACTTTCGTTGTAATTTCACCGGCATCCTTGCCCTTCAAGTGAGTGTCCAAACATGGTGAGAACATTGCTTGGGGATAAGGAAATATTACTATGGATTGAACAGGCACGATGAAGTGGTCCCTGCAGGTAAACCACCACATATGAGAACCTTAATCCAAGGTAGATTTCCCTGAAACATGTACTATGGTTTATTCTTCACTAGCTGCGAACCCGGCTGCGCTCGGGTAAACATTAACTTGCAGGGTTAACACTACGTTCAGTTTAGACCATGATTCATTGAATATTATTCAAAGAGAATTAAAAAAAAATGCTGGACAATCCACACAACATTATCAAGCCCCAAGCTAAGCAGAGCTTGTTTTATGGGTACTAGACAACTGATATACTTAATACAATATATTACATACATAGTTTTTTTTTATTATACATAGAAAATACCCAGAACACCCTGAACAAATATCTGCAGATCGTACAAATATTTGTTCTGAGACGGGAATCAAACCCGCAACCTGCGCCGCAGGCGAACCTTCGCCCGCCGCGCCACAGAGGTCGAAACAAATTAGTTACCTATTGTTCAGAGCAATAAAAACAGATACTCAGAACCAAAGAGTAAAATCCTTAAATATAAATAAAATATAAAAACTTTATTGAGGACACAATATAAGATAAAGGTAAACTACAGATAAAATTATAGTTGATGTCCTACAATCGGCGGTCTTATCGCAGGCTGCGATTTCTTCCAGACAACCGCTTCAAAAGTAAGCAAGTTTTTTCTCTTCCCGCGGATTGCAGAGCGGGCCTGCGTTCAGAGTACACCCCGGTTGTTAGTTGCCGCCAGAACATATAATGGTTGGTTCAGAGACTCGGTCCGAGTGTTCGGTTAGCATCACGTCAACCGAACAACCACCTCAAACAATGGTTATAAAACCTTAAGAGAGTGGTCTGTGAAAATGACACATCGAGTTTTGACACTATTCCATTACCTGTGACCTCCACCTTGCGGTGGGATTTGGAACTAATTAGGTAAACAAACCTCTCAACCGTACAATTGTGTAGAAAACACATTACTTGTTTTGTCAATTACTTCATTGAATTTTTGTTCTGTACGTAATCAGATAAATGTGAAAATAAAATCAATGTATACCACCTATACAATCGTTGCGTGACTGACTGACTCAGTCACTGACTATCAACGCGAAGTCTAAACCCTAGGTCATAGGACCTGAAATTCACATAGGTACATTTCTTTTGTGGTATAGCGGTGCACTAAGAAAGGAATTTCCTAAATACACACCCTAAAGTGGTGCAGCGGGATGTTGAAGTTTGTATAGCAAAAACTGCACGCGGGCGAAGTCCCAGGCGTTCCACTACTGGATACTTGAGAAATCTCTGTGCACATGTTGTGTTTTACATATT
Source organism: Operophtera brumata (assembly GCA_932527175.1). Taxonomy (NCBI): domain Eukaryota; kingdom Metazoa; phylum Arthropoda; class Insecta; order Lepidoptera; family Geometridae; genus Operophtera; species Operophtera brumata. Next base: position 20,093,052 of record OW052231.1, read on the forward strand.
ATGCTGTGTGCTTCAGGTTTCGTTATATTTTATAACAGTTTTATTCGTTTTATTTTACCCCAAATAGACAAAGTGGTCAACAACTTCAATAACTGTACCAATATGGGTGCAAAGTTAGTATATAAAAACCATCATAACCGAATCGCAAATGAACATGGGCAAGAAATGAACAAACCCACAAAAATAACCAAAAAATACAGGACCAAAAAAAACAAAATTAAATCAAAAACGCCCTAAAAACTCTCACAACCTAAGAAGCCCTACAAACCTTTAAAAAAACCCTTCCAACTCCTAAAAACAGAGGGTTTAGCCTACCCTACCTCCCTAGAGTTCATACAAGTCTTAAACTTTAAGAATCAATTAAAACCTCGTACAAACCCATACAACCCAATTTAAACCGGTATTGAACGACGGACCTTGCTCAGAAAAATATCTTGGGAATCAGGATTTTTCCCAGCAGGGCCCAAATTAGATCATTTTCTCCGCCTCAAAACTCACTATTCTGCCAAACTTCCTGCTGATGTTTTTTTTTCCATTAACTTTCATCCACTAATATACCTACCTTGTTTGTTTATATTCATTTGAATGTGTATGTGCGCCTACTTTTTGGCGATTGTACCTAGTCAACCTTTGGAGGTTTTTAAGGTACAATATTATACCTAATTAAATGTGTAAAATATATTGTGTATGAAATAAATAAAAACAAAAAAAACCTACACGTGTAGGGCTGTTTAAAAAAACGCTCATACAGTGATTTTATTATTTAAAACTATTAATTTAATCCTATTTCGTCAAAATAGTAACAGTTTTTCGAGTTATTTTGTACAGAAAGACGGATAAAGAAACAAATAAATTATATAGGTACCTACAAACTATGTTGGAAGAAATTCACGTAATTGAAACATACTGACCACAAATTGGCATAAAAAAACGGCGCGGCGAGGACGTTGCATTTGACATGACTAGTAAGACATTTTCAAACATTTATCAGCTTCTAAATTCTAATTTCCATGTACAACCACAGAATAAATAATAGTACCTACTTCTTGAAACATGCCATGAATTGGTTTGGCGTCTTTATGAAAGGATTATAGGAAATTCAAACCCTAAAATCAATTGTGTTGAAGACCTCTGTAGTGCGGCGGGCGAAGGTTGGCCTGCGACGCAGGAGGTTGCGGGTTCGATTCCCGCCTCGGAACAAATATTTGTGCGATCGCAGATATTTGTTCAGGTGTTCTGGGTATTTTCTGTGTATAATAAAAAATATCTATCTATGTATTATATTGTATTAAGTATATCAATTATCTAGTACCCATAACACAAGCTCTGCTTAGCTTGGGGCTAGATAATGAAATGTCCAACATTATTATTATTATTTATTATTAATTAGGGTCATAAAGTTTGGACGTATTGTTTGTTATTCTATTAATATTAAAAATTAAAGCGGGCCCCCATACAAAAAAAGTGATTTTGACAAACGCTGTATCTCTTGATCCGCAATAGCTAGACACAACAAAAAATAAAAAAAGTGAGTTATAAGTAGGTATGTACCTACCTAGGGGAAAACAAACATGTTTATATTTACTTGCCTTATTTTTATTAATTATCATCATCCGCCCAGCTGGAAATATAACATTTCCATAGAATGCCACGACGACTGGTCTTGAGCCGCCTCCGTCCACAGACTTCCCGCGACCTTTATAAAGTTTGGTACATTGGATGTTCCCCTCCCACACTGCGTCGTCGGGTTGTTGGTCGCCACTCGAGGACTTTATTTCAGTCATCTTAATAAGTGCGTGTTGCCAGAGATGACTTACGTGACTGAGACGTGATCGCTAACTATCACACACACAAAAGCTCAAAGTATCACAGCGGGCTATGCATGGAGAGAGCTATGCTATTACCATCAGTGTACAAATACGTAGTCTGCGACAACCGTAACTACAAGAAATATTGTTACGAGATATTCGCGCCTAAAGTTTTTTATCTTATATTAGTGATCAATGTCTTTGTAAATATTTATCTGTTATGATTTTGATCTGTACGATCGCTACGATCATTCCCTTTAAAACTGTGTTTATTATATCGTGATAACATTAATGCTTTTTTATTATTTAGTAAATAATACTTGTTTAGTGTAACATTATTTTAGAACGTGCTTTACCTAAGCATGTGCGCCGTATGTAACATAGTTACTGTTCGCATGTCTAGGGATTTTGTTATGGTGTTCAACAAACGGAATATGCTCAAGATTTACTAATCTTATGTGCGGTAACATAACTACTTACTCAGTTATACACTTTATTGAGCTGGGAGAAAAAAAAAACTGTAAGTAAGACCACAGAATAAATAATAGCAAGAACAAAAGGCTCACATCGTGAAAAAAAAATAACGAACCTTGCTGGGACGCATCAAAGTGCATTTCAGTTCGCATAAGTGCTTAGTGCCTAGCGCCAAAACCACCTTAACACCCTAAACACCCACCACCTTTATTCACCTAAACATTGGCGCTCTCTTGTAAATGTTTGAATCTTTTTATTTGTGTATTATATTTTTCTTTAGTACTCAATTTATAATTTTACTAGCTGTAACCTGCGACTTCGTCTGCGCAGGATTATTAAGTAGCGGAGTATTATAAAGCTAGTATTATTAGACTTACGCTGGTGAAGTAAGTTTCACCCGCGTAAGTCTCGATCCCGTGGGAATATCGGGATAAAAATGTGCCTGTGTTATTCCGCGAGTCTAGTTATCTTTATTCCAAATTTCATCCAAATCCATCCCGTAGTTTTTACGTGAAAGAGTAATTAGGATAGGATATTCGGTTACCAAATTACTCCTGCATTCTGCTGCTCGCCTGGTACATTGAAAAGAAAGAAATAAAGAAAGAAAAACATTTATTTGTGTCACCAACATGGATGTAGTAGTAACAGTCAACAAACAATATTCCACACAAAAATACACACACACACACACACACACACAGAAACAAAGATAAATAAAACATTGGATGAAAAGTATTCGCATTGCTGCTGCGCCCTGCGGTGTTTTCCGCATAGGTCTCGATTCCGTGGGAATATCGGGATAAAAATGTGCCTATATGTTATTCCGGGAGTCCAGTTATCTCCGTTCCAAGATTCATCCAAATCCATCAAGCAATTTTTACGTGAAAGAGTAACAAAGATACATCCATCCATCCATCCATCCTTCCATCCATCCATACTTACAAACTTTCACGTTTATAATATTAGTAAGATACCTTTTAACATTCTTTGTATTTTTGAATTTAAACACAAATAAAATTTAAATTAAATGACTATTCCAAGTATATTCGGTACAAATTTAATCTGCGTAGTGTTTTTTTTTTCGAATGGAATTAAAAAGATTTAAACTTTTGTTTTCTTGACAAAATCCGAATAAATTTATGGATATAATACTTGTTTTTGACTTTGTACGATGACACGTGACGCGTAGAAATAATAACTTGGTAGCTTTCCATGGCGCATGCACTATTAAATTGTTTTGACCAAATGTTCCCATTTTTAGGGTTCCATACTCAAAGACAAGGAACCCTTATGGATTCCCTTTGGATTTTCATATTGTGTCCTACTAATATTTATACCATCAATTTGTACATATGTTTAAGCAAATAAATTATCTTTATCTTTATCTTTATCTTTTATTTTTCGTCATGTCTGTCTGTCTGTCTGTCTGTCCGTGTATGTCACAGCCTTTTTTTCCGAAACTATAAGAGCTATACTGTTGAAACTTGGTAGGTAGATGTATTCAGTGAACCGCATTTAGAATTTTACACAAAAATTAAAAAAAAAACAATTATTTTTGGGGTTCCCCATACTTAGAACTGAAACTCAAATTTATTTTTTCATCAATGTGGGTTATCTGTGGATAGGTCTTCAAAAATGATGTTGAGGTTTCTAATATAATTTTTTTCTAAACTGAATAGTTTGCGCGAGAGACACTTCCAAAGTGGTAAAAAGTGTGCCCCCCCCCCCCCCCCCCATAACTTCTAAAATAAGAGAATTATAAAACTAAAGAAAATATATGATGTACATTACCATGTAAACATTCACTCAAAATTGGTTTAAATGAGATCTAGTAAGTAGTTTTTTTTGAATACGTCATTAATCGTAATCCATCCAAGAACTTTTATATTATGTTACTTGCTGCTACGGAACCCTTCATGGACGAGTCCGACTCGCACTTGGCCGCTTTTTTTATGGTTATTATGGTTTTTGGAAATTGTTATTTTGTACCTTTTTTTTGCATAGAGTCAATCTTTATAGAATACTGACTATCCATGTTTTTTTTGTTGTATTTGGAATAGTGGTGTATACCTTATTTTATAGCAGTCAGTTAAATCATCCTAACGATGAAGTTATACGTTGGTAAATATTGCTACAAGTACCTCCTATTTTTTTTTTTTTTTTTTAACTAATGAATGACGGAACAAGCAGATGGCCCACCTGATGTTAAGCGGTAACCTCTGCCTATGAACAGTGCATTACCTCATAGGACACGTTCACCTAGGACGCACCCTATGTGGCATTGCAATGCGCCCGCCACCCTGCGACATAAAGATGAAAAGTCTCATGTGCCTGTAATTTCACCGGCACCTTCAAACCGGAACACAGCAATGCGAGCACTACTACTTTGCGGCAGAAATAGGTATGGTGGTAGTACTTCCCCGGACGAACTCTTTCACAAAAAAGCTCTACTACTACTACTTTCTGGTATAAATAGCACTAATTATGATTTCTTCTTTTATTTCTGCAGTTATACATCTTGCCATAACTTTTGGTACGGCTTCTAGAAAACAATGTTTGTGTTAAAAAAAACTAGTTAATATATTGTGATTTTAACTCAACACCGTGACTAGTTTATATTTTGGGGTTCAATCCTCCCTATCTACTTTTACAGCAAAATCTCTCTCAGGTACGTTTGATGTAAAAAAACTGGAGCATGTGTGTGATTCGTGATCTCGATAATTATAAAAATCCCATGTTTCCAGAACCTTTACACAGGTATTGTTTGAATTGACACAATTTATAAAATCCTGAAAATCATAGATTTGATTTGCTGATTTTGTTATCTCGTAGGCAACCAGTCCTTTTTTTCAGAATCCCCTTCAGTCTTGTTAGGCCGGTCACCGTAGACACAAAAATCGTGTAAGATCGCAAAAAGTTGCAAGGTTCTGTTTTTTTGGGATGTTGTTAGGATAAATACCAATTGTGTAAAACCAAGTTTGCAACTTCGATAGAGCTGTGCGAACTTTGCAATTTTTTTACGACCTGGAATGTTTAAGATGACTGGCCTATGTGTCGTTTGTAGGTTAACAGCTAATATTTGTAAGGAAAAAGGTTATACACACCTCAGTTTGTTCAAAATTACTAGGTATAACTAAGTAGTTGGAAGAAACTTTTCTTTTGGGTACTTACTTACTTTGTTTTAGCCATTTTGCATTTTCTAGAGCGTTCACATGCGTACTTTTCGTCGCGAGTATCGCCTTTGCATAACTCGCCACACACGACCTACCCACTTTTCAGCTTTGGTGAGTCACTGTTTGTTGAGCTCCCACTGACTGACTGGCACCAATCCCCCACTTTTTATCTTCGTGAATGACGTGGAACAATCAGATGGCCCACCTGATCATGAGCGGTAACGTCTGCCTTTAATAATCCATTACCTCATATGTCACGTCCACCCCTTGTGGCATTGCACTGCATTCACCGGCAACTATACCTTTCATACTAAAACACAGTAATACAAGCACTAGTGCTTTGCGGCAGAAATACTACTGGTAGTAGTTGTGGTTGGTAGTAAATTCCTGAACGAACTCTTTCACAAAAAAAAACTCTACTACTACTAAACTACGATATAATGCGATTGTAATGTCTAGGATTACTTTTTCGTACAGTTTTCGTTTACTAAGCAAGACGATGACACAGAATAAATAATAGTACAAGCACGACGATAAGAAGCGACGATGATAAGATTCGATTCCTTTGTTTTCAGAAGTAGTTAAGTGCAATAAAGAATATCAACACTAGTCTTAAGCACCGTATATGTAATGTATGATGTTACTATTCATATGTGTAGTATTTAGTACCACATAATAAAAAAAAATTGTTCAGATATCCACCGTATAATATGTTACGGTGATTATATTTAGGATACATTTTTGTTACATGATCAAGCTCATACAAACACGTCAACCTCATACCTCATACCTAACTTACAATAAAATTAATATTGATCAACTGGATTATCTATGAGGAACTAGTATGTCACAGATAACCCAGTTATTATAGTTGTACCTACTACAAATAATATAACGCGTCCAAATTAAGTCGCGGGTGACAGTAGGTACCTATACCTAGCTTGTATTTTATATTATAAATTTCGTCCAAAATTAGTAGGTACCCAAAATCTGAATTCGTTTATTTTTAACCCCTGACGAAAAACGAAGAGGGTGTTATAAGTTTGGCGTGTCTGTGTGTCTGTCCCATCGTAGCTCCCGAAAGGATCAACCGTTTTTTTTTTTTTTTATTGTTTTTGTGGGGAGTTTTCTTAGCTTTGTTTGATCAAAATCAGTCCAGCCGTTCAACGTTGGAGGTTATTTAAATTTTTACAAAATTAATTACTTTGTGCTATACGTTTTTAAATTCCGACGGGAAACGAAAATATGTACAAAATGTGTGGCTACGTTTCACCGAGGACTTATCGAGGACTATACTAAGTTCCATTGGTCTAGTTGTTACTATGTTGACAGAGTTATTTATATGGTAGCATACTTGTACGGAGCACTCTACACGCGAGTCCGACTCGCACTTGACCAGTTTATTCATCTTCCGCCTCCAATAAAGCATGGACTTTAATGGAGATTTTTTGAATAGCAGCATTGTATCAGCAAAGTATCTATCTATGTAATATATTGTATTTAGTATATCAGTTATCTAGTACCCATAACACAAGCTCTGCTTAGCTTGGGGCTAGATAATGTTGTGCGAACTGTCCAGCATTATTTATTTATTTATTGTTTCGATATCAAAATTTGAAGTACCAGTATTATTATTAGTAACAAACAGTCAAACATAGATAAAAATTGAATGATAGTATAAATAAAAAAAAAGAAACATATCGTTAGTGAGCTAGTAAGTCGGGAAATAAGCAAGTACATTTTTGTAAAAAAACGATAATCACTTAGTATAAAGAGCTAGGCATATTCTAAGGAAAATCGCTAAGCGAAACTCTTTTGGTCACAATATAAACTCCTTCGTGAGTATGCTACCGTAGAATTGCATCGAGCGACTACGGAGGCCTGCAATGTTATAAGTATAGATCCACCAACTTATCTCTAGAACCATTTACCTACATTTTTCTATCAGCTACATACATTTCATTCTGCAGATAAGTTGGTGGATCTCTAGAATTGGTTTGTGTTCACGACTGTATGATTAAACTGTCAAACCATGTCAGTCCGGTAAATTTTCACAAACCTCAAATAAATAAGAATTTGCATTGGTTTCTTATTACCCGAATTACAATTATAACAACGAAAACCAACAATTTTCAGTAAAATAATACAAGTTTTTGTAATGATATATCGAAGTAACCGGTTGTCCGTTTTCACCTGTGATTAAAAAAGTGAACGAGGGCCTTCCTTCCAGCGCCGTGGATAACCACGGAATGACAGAAAATGGCGTAGAAATCGTGTAGATACGGCGAATTGAAAATGTTTTCGTGTTTTTACACATCTTTTATATGAAAAGATTAAAAACCTCAACATACTTTTAAAACAATGTGTATAGACATGATACTAAAGTGTTTTATTTCTCAGAAATAGCTGTAATTCCGTAGATTTAGGCTCATATGTAGATGCTCTATTTTGATCAATTTCGTGAAAATGGGTAGGTAGTTTTTCAATTTACACAAAATCTAGAAATAACTTTAGAAAACCGCAACGTATTTTTATTCAGCCTGAAGTGTTCTTTCTTCTGATCTAAATATTGTTAAGAATAAAGCTAAATTTGGAAAGTTCTAGGCTTTTCAAAACACCACTTTTCAAGGGTTTTCACAGACTAGCCCCTTAAAGAGTCTAACATCTGTGTATCAATAAAATAATGAACACTGGCCGATATTCGAAAGCATATACATATGAATTGACGACCTCTGTGGCGCGGCGGGCTAAGGTTGGCCTGTAACGCAGGAGGTTGCGGGTTCGATTCCCGCCTCGGAACAAATATTTGTGCGATCGCAGATATTTGTTCCGGGTGTTCTGAGTATTTTCTATGTATAATAAAAAATATCTATCTATGTAATGTAATTTATTAAGTATATCAGTTATCTAGTACTCATAACACAAGCTCTGCTTAGCTTGGGGCTAGATAATGTTGTGTGAACTGTCCAGCATTATTTATTTAATTTTTATTTATTTTATATATTGTGACTGTAGTCTTTCTTTGTCGAAATATTTTAGTAAATATGATTATTACAAAGGAGTAGTCGTGCAAAGGGCTTTTCGTCACTAACTCATCAGGTTGCTACTACCCACTGTTCTAGACTAGAGTCATAAAATTGTGACGAAGACTAGGTTATGCAATCAAAATAAAGAGAAAAGTCTAAAAGTAATACATTTCGCGTTTATAAATCTTCCAAGATATAACTTCAGATGATGATACTAATTACCGTTCTGAAGTTATTACGCAACAAATTAATATGTCGCAGTCTTAGAGCATTTATCTCCAAGTCGCAGTCATAGTCACGTAAGAGAAATGAGCTATTCCCTAGTAAGATAGGAAGATTTTGTTTTCGATTCAAATTCTAGTACAGTAGTTCAGTAGTAGTAGTAACAGTAGTAGTAGCAGCAGTAGTAGTAGTAGCAGTAGCAGTAGTAGTAGTAGTAGCAGTAGCAGTAGTAGCAGTAGCAGTAGCAGCAGTAGTAGTAGTAGCAGTAGCAGTAGTAGTAGTAGTAGCAGTAGCAGTAGTAGCAGTAGCAGTAGCAGCAGTAGCAGTAGCAGTAGCAGCAGTAGCAGTAGCAGCAGCAGCAGCAGCAGCAGCAGCAGCAGCAGCAGCAGCAGCAGCAGCAGCAGCAGCAGCAGCAGCAGTAGTAGTAATAGAGCTTTTTTGTGAAAGAGTTCGTCCGGGGAAGTACTACCAAATACCTATTTCTGCCGGAAAGCAGTATTGCTCGCATTGATGTGTTCCGGTTTGAAGGGTATGGTTGTCGGAGAAATTACAGGCACATGAGACTTTTCATCTTTATGTCTCAGGGTGGCGGGCACAGAGGGTACCGCTTATCATCAGGTGGGCCATCTGCTTATTCCGTCATTCTAAGTAGCATTTAAAAAAAAATAAGATTTCCCTAAGAAGATGACACCACGTCACTAGACTAGTCTAGGGAAATATAATTTAGCACTAATTTTTTCAACTTGTTTTGAGTGATGTGCAAATGCTTTGAATTATCAATGATGATTACGCGATACCCCTATCGTGGCGTGGAATGGGAAGTGAGGAGGGGGTTAGGGGTGAGAGAGGGGTTGAGTGTGGTTGAAAGAGAGAGTGAAATAGGGGGTTAAAGGGACCCCCTCTCTCACTCCCTACTCACATAGTGTCCATCATTTATTAGTCACTAGGTAGGTTGTTAGTTTTTTATGGAAAAACGAACTCCCTAAACCCTAACTACCTACCTCTCTTACCTACAACCCCTCATCACTTCCCTCTACTCCTCACTTGACTCCCTCCCCTCACCTTTATCGCACTCAAATCAAGTTGACTATCATTTTATTTCCGTAGTTTCGTGAAATGGCCATTTTTCTAGGGAATATAATCCGAGTCGATAGCATAATGTGCGACCGATATATTTGCAGCATTACCGGCGCGCCTGCGGTCTGCGCCGACAGCCAGTGCAGGGCTGCCGTGACAAATTGCTTCAGTTGAATGTATCTAATGGATGCATTTCATCAGTTTAACTATGCTTGCTGGCTGCTAATGGGTTTTTGAATTTGGCTTGCTTATTTGATGACCTCTATGCCGCGGCGGGCGAGGAGCCGCCTGAGGTGCGAGAGGTTGCGGGTTCAATTCCCGCTGCGGGACAAATGTTTGTATGATATCTGTAAATATTGGTTACGGGTCTGTGGTTTTATGGTATAACGACGCAGGGAATCCTAGTGTGGGATTAGGACTATGTATGTGACTGTTGGCTGTGTTATGTTATAGAGTGCCTACAGGGTGTTTATGCGCTATGACCAGAGGAGATTACTTTACAATAAGGTGTGACGTATTATGAACGATAATTCCACGCAGATATCGTAACGAGCCGACGTTATGTCACCTTTGGTCATAGCGAATAAGGGGGCAGGACTTTGACAGATAACTTGCCATTAACAAAACGGAGGCCTTAGTGTGTGTTTACGCGACCACCGCGTTGGTTGAGTAAACGGCAAAATTACACTGACACAAAATGATTCATTAACTCGCCGCTAGGGGCTCTGTACATTTTTTCATACAACCTATGCGTAAAATGCGGTCTTGGTAGAGCGCGTAAACTTGTAGCAAAAAGTCGCACTGTAACATGTAAAATGCTAAATTACTGTAAAATGTACAGAGCCCCTAGCGGCGAGTTAATTAATCATTTTGTGTGAGTGTTAGTTTCTAACGTCAATTTTGTCGTCGCGTAAATTAAACGCGTATTCTAAGTCGCGCGTTTACTCTAGGGTTACTACTACTACTATCTTAGGTAATGGCTTCTGTGCATTATTTGCTACAATTTAGCCAATGTCAAGTGATATAATTATTATAGTTTTATAGTCAAGTCGTCAAGAGTCTCCGTCTAGTCCTAACCCAGTTTAAATTGTGGCAGAAAAACTGAGTTTTTACAGGAAAAAATCCACCATTTCGAAAAGACTCGCAATACACTCAAATTTCACTACATCACACATGTGCCATTTATCCAAGTTACACCGGTTAAAATGCCACTAAAATTACACGAAATAACTCGAAAAAACACATTAAAATGTAATAAAATAAAAATGACGACGTTTCTTTCAAAAATGGCAGATTTCAACCTACTCTAGGGTTTCCCCAGTTTTGCGAGTGTAAGTGACATTTTTGACAGTACACGTCACGTATTGTTGTAAAGTATACTCGTTGTATACTTTAATTTTGTCGAGTCGAGTAAACGCGTTTTAACTGCGATGCCCACAATAAGGCCTCAGTGTTTTGCTAGTGGCAAGTTGTCCAAAGTCGCAAAAAGACGCGAATACCGTTCGTCAAGCATAGCACTCTATGGGGAGTCCTATATCCAGCGTCTTTCTGACAATGATGTTGCGAATTGTGTTCATAAACATGCGTAGTGTGATTAGCACAAGTATAGTAATGTGTTGACTGAATGGGGACAAGAATGTTGGTCGTCCGGCGAGATGGGTCACTCAGTCGTTAGCAGAATAGTTCCCAACTGGTCCGAATGAAACCCGGCCGAGATGAAGACCTTCAATTTTTTTTTTTAATGTCCTAACTCCCTACGGCGAATTTTATTTTGTCTCTGTCGGGTTCTAGATGAGAGTATCTAGACTAGGTAGACCATAGTGTATTACAGAACCAAGGAGAGTACAATATAACAATACCAGTAAACGGAAGCCCGATTTGACCAAGTCAGGTCAAATCGGGCTGTAATGATACCAATAACTTACAGAAAATAATTGGGCTCTTGCGTTAATCTCTGTATTCTCATGTTATACGATCTTTTGACAACGTCGTTGCATCCTGTAAGTTGACCCTCAGCCTGCCAATTTGCTTGGAGCATGTCTTCACGATCCGACATGTTATCCCGAAATGAGCGATATAAAGATTCGGCGTCGTATTTAGGGCCATTACTTGCGGAATGGCCGTGTCGCTATGTACCCAGCTCACGGCCCGTCTGCCCGTCTGTCCGACGGCTACTTATTGTTGACCGTTGTCTTGGAACTAATACGACTCCCGGTACATAGGATCTGAAAATATTTTAGCTTATACGGGAAAATATAAATTTTGTTTTTTTCATTTAGAAAAAATCGTAACTATTATAAAAGTTACGATTTTTTATATAAAAAAAAATATATAAAAATAAAAATATATTTGAAAAGTCTTTATTAATCTCTCCCTGTTATTTATACAAAAATGGGCCAAATAATTGCAAGCTGATTGGCAATTTTAACCCAGTTCAGATCAGAGTTCAACTTTTGCATACGTTTCAATTTCCAATGATAATAAAATATTATGGTAGCAGCGAGCTTATCTGACGATGGAGACGGAGGGTGGACAATGGAGCTCCTTGGTGGATATTAGTAGACAATTCGTATTTTGTCTCATTTTGATCAGTTCACAGTGCTGATTACTAATTTCATTATAATTATCAGTCCGAAGTACCTACAAAACAAGACAGTAATTTAGATAAAGATTGCTCAAAAAAAATAACTAAGAAGAACACAAAAGATCAGCTTTAAGAAAATTGCGTACCTACATTTCAGATTCTAATGAAATGTGCTATGAAATGAGTGCTACATGTCCAATTCTCATAAGTTCCACGCAAACTCACTGACTTGATATAAAATAAACTGACGCTAAAATAATCCCTAAAAAGGCACCCTTTCCTTTTTATGTTTTCTAATAAAATTTTATTAGAATCGTCCGTTCTCTTGTAGACTTAAGCTGGAATTATTGGTGCTGGTGGATTACCTTCCACGGAATATTGTTTGAAATGTGCGCATTAAAAACCGTTTCAATTTGCGGTGTTTACTTAACTCCGGCAATTTAAATTGAAAACAAGCTTCAACATTCACTACCATTTAAAATTTGTGCAAGTGTAATTTGTGCAAGTTTAATTTGTGCGAGTGTAATTTGTGCGAGTGTAATTTCATTTACGAATCCAGCCCTAGCTTTTATGTTTCAAGCCAGATTAATTTCATATTAATTCAAAACATTTTAGAAGGTTAATTTCACGTCTAATTCAAAGTTTCTGTACAACTTTGTGAATTTCAACTTGATAACTCACGTAAAACATAAATTATATGCCCGTGTGCATTAAGCTTTTACTGAACTTGTAATGAACTTACTAAAAGTTGCTGTAAGCACTCTCATTAAAAGATTTAACGTACTTTGAGTAGTGTTGAATCTATGAAATGGCTCTGTTATTGATACGCAGCCTGTTTTGTGTCTGTAATTGACCTGAATACCAATCGTGACGGCTGGCTGAGCTATCGAAACCGCATTGGCGTTCGTGTTTGCTAAAATAGCCACAGTTCCGGTTGTCTACGCAATTATGGGTTGCGTCGACTGTAACAACACATAATACATAACACTCTTTACAATTGCACGCGACATGTTTCATTCGCTAGCACCACGTTGGGTCTAAACAAATGCTTATTGCCTCGCATGTTCCAACATGTTCGATATATTTCAATGCCACGAATAAAAGAGTTGACGACCCGAATTATGTTTTGATCGATAACTTTAGTTCACGGTTGCCGTGCTAGGTGGCGTTCCGGACGTGAGAGTAATCAAATAGACAGTAAAATAAATGTTTTAACTTAGAATGTAGGTCACAGATACTTAAGTAACGTATCTACAGATTTAACGAGACTGAAATCTAAGACACGAGATGCTGTCACAGTGGTGCTTGAACGAAACTTAAAGTTGGACCCAATTTAGTAAATGCCTTCAATATCGCATTCAACGACCATACTCCGCGATCAGTCACATCAGCACCGCCGGTGTATTAGGCCCGAGGGGTTGATTCTCTAAAATGTTCTATTTCCTCCACTGAACTTGGCACTTAGGTTTATTTGAATTATAACATCCCGACAGTGACCAATAAAGCCGACGTGATGGGAATACATCGCGCGGCATCGCTTCAGTGAGAGTTTCAGTCGTTGAGTTGTTAGTGCGGATTCAAATTGCTTAAGGTATTTTAATCATAGAAGTTACCTGCTTAATTTCACTAAGCAATAAAGCTTTATACCGTAGAAATGTAGAGAAATTAAGCTTTCGAGGCACTGGCTCACGCAATAAGAAAACTTTAGCCACCAGCCAATGGCCTTAATTTGAGTAGAGAAGCAAAGTGCAAGCAATAAAGGCGAGAAGGGTAATAAAACTGTGATCAACTAACAAACTGTCTTTTTAAAACTCGTCGTATCGAATGTTTGCGAGGAGGTTTCCCCACAGTTTATTGCAAACATCTGGACGTCGCAGTAATGGGTTTTTAACCATTCCGCCTTCGGCAAGTTCGGTTCCCGCTTCTGAATAACAATGATCTGAAACTTCGCTACGCGGACAAAAGTTAGCTGCAACTAATGTTTGTGAGCTGAATTAACAAGGGCTTAAGACTAATTCCTAGTATATGGGCATGTCTAAAATTTTAGGAAATAACAAGGAAGGCTTTAATCTCCAGAAAAGTTTTTGCCCGGGGTCCATTCAGGCGTTAGTGAAGTTTTTAGTAGCTAACTGTTGTACTCATTATATCAGGCTTGGCCTTCACCCACGGAGGTTCATCAAGAGGAGGCCCTTTGCACGCAAATTGGGGTTTACTTTCTCGTTCTAGCTTCTTGTTCTTATTTATTGGATCTCAATTACAGAACAAGCAGATAGCGTGGTAACCTCTGTCTATAACAATGCATTATATTATAGGTCACTCCACTTAAGACGCGGCCTATGTGGTATTGCACTGCGCCCGCCACCCTGAGACATAAATATGAAAGTCTCATGTGTCTGTAACTGTACCGGCACCCATAACCCTTCAAACCTGCAGGTCTTCTTATAGATGCTAGAGCTCTAGACTTATCATAAGTAACTTAACTTATGATAAGTCTAGAATTGAGTAGGTTTGTAATTTATGAAATGGATGGTCTTGTCAACTCTCCCACGTCATTGTTTTTTCTTATCGAAACCAATTTCAACTGTTTTGATTTTTGTTTTTGATGATTGTCATACTAAACCAACTTTTTATCTTTTCAGGTACATACGTCTATTCATACTTCTTATAAAAGTTATTTCAATTTGAAGCCGGTAAGTGTTTCGGAACAGTTTTTAAATAAACGGAATCCACTCGAACCCTCGCGTCAGTGATGTGGAAACGCAGATATCCGGGGATTCTCCCCATTCGCGCTGCACATGTGATACTGAGTGTGTACGAGTATGTAACTGCTGGTAACTGCAAACGGGCTCGAAGAATCGGGATAGCTTATTAGTATTTCTAAAATATGATATAATGTGCTAGTTTTTTTTTGACGTACCTTGCATATTGTAGTGGCCCTATTTTGTTATCATTTGCGAAACACGATTTGACGTACCTTGCATATTGTAGTGGCCCTATTTTGTTATCATTTGCGAAACACGATTTGACGTACCTTGCATATTGTAGTGGCCCTATTTTGTTATCATTTGCGAAACACGATTTGACGTACCTTGCATATTGTAGTGGCCCTATTTTGTTATCATTTGCGAAACACGATTTGTCAAATCGAAAAATAAAAAGAAGCTAATTGCGCCTCGGACCTCGCGCATTCTGGGTTCCGTACAAAATGTAAAAGTTATATATTGTTGAATAGGTACGCAAAATTAAGTTTCTTGGTAATAGAAAAATTAGAAGTTTCTCGAAATATTCCAAGTTTTCTGTTTTTTTTTGTATAATATTCATAATAAGTAGCATTTGACGACCTCTGTGGCGCGGCTGGCGATGGTTCGCCTGCGACGCAGGAGGTTGCGGGTTCGATTCCCGCCTCGGAACAAATATTTGTGCGTTCTGCAGATATTTGTTCGGGGTGTTCTGGGTGTTTTCTATGCATAATAAAAAATATCTATCTATGTAATGTAATCTATGTATGTATGTCTTATATTAAGTATATCAGTTATCTAGTACCCATAATACAAGCTCTGGCTTAGCTTGGGGCTAGATAATGTTGTGTGAATTTGTCCAGCATTATTTATTTATTTATTTTATTTATTTCTAAAAAACACTAGTTCCTAGGTAGGTCAAATGGAAGTTTATAAAAAGGCTGTGACATACACGAACAGACAGACAGACAGACAGACAGACAGACATGACGAATCCATAAGGGTTCCTTGTCTTTGACTACGGAACCCTAAAAACTGACTTTGACGGCCTCTGTCGACCTTGTTTCATTTGCAAATAAAAAATACAGTCTTGTTCTACTTAATGAGCTCTAAGAAATGATACCGCACAGGCCCCACATGCTAGGGTAGAACCGTTTTTTAAGCCTCTATTTTATTTTATTTTACCCCTTGCTAATATTTCTAAATAATTATTGGTTATATATATACAGTTGTGGTCATATAATTAAGAACGATTTGAAGTTCTAGGAGTTTTTTATTTAAATCGTATCATACACAGAGATGTGTACCTTCTGAGAAGCAACTAGTTATGTTATATAATAGTCACATTAATAGAGCAACCTGACTTAAGAATAAAGTATGAAATCGCTAACTATTTTTTGTACATTTGATTGATTTTATCAAAGTAACACATTCAAATAGTACTGAAACTGGACAAATAATTAAGAACGATTTATTTAACTGCTCGGGAATTGTTTTGTATGACACTTAGATTTAAAAAATCACAATATTATGTAGCACAGGAAACATAAAAAGAAATTTAATAAATATTTAACTAAAATTAATAGTTAATAGCATATCCACGGCTTTTAATTACAGCTTTACACCGGCGAGGCATTGACTCTATTAATTTTTGACATTTCGCAAGAGAAATAGAGTTCCATTCTTCTAAAAAAACGTCATACAGCTCTCTTAAATTTCCACACTTCGTATTTGAAACCTTTTTCTTTACTTCAAACCACATATTCTCTATTGGGTTTAGATCTGGACTGTTAGCAGGCCAGTCTAAGACAGAAACTAATTGCGCTGTAAGAAATTCCTTTACGGTGCGTGCAGTGTGCTTTGGATCATTGTCATGCTGGAATGTCCAAATGACCGGTAGAACGTGTTCAGCGTATGGTAACATTGTTTCTTCCAGTATATTTTTGTATTGGAACTGATCCATGTTACCTTCTATCAACTTAACAGGTCCTACACCATGTCCAGAAAAGCAACCCCAAATTTTCACATTTCCACCACCGTGCTTTAATGTAACTTTCGTGTACTTTGGGTCGAATGCTGTATTCGGGGGACGTCGTACATATCGTTTTCCATCAGAACATACTCTGTTTATTTTCGTCTCGTCAGAAAAAAGTACATTTTTCCACTGTTGCACAGTCCAGTTTTCATACTTTCTCGCAAATGCAAGCCGGGCTTGCCTGTGGCAAAGTTTTAACATGGGTACCTTTCTTGCTATCCTACCGTGCAATTTTTCTTCTACCAAACGTCTTCGAATAGTGCGTGCTGAGATTGCTGAAGGGTTGTTTTCACCAAAATATTCTTTTCTAAGCTCATTGGACCCTTTAAAAGGATTTTGTTTTGCCATACGAACGATGTTTCGGTCACCTCGAGGAGTTGTTTTTCTCTGTTTAGGTACACGTGGAACATTCGAAGTAGATTGATACGTAGCAAAATGCTTTACAGCGTGGAAAACCATCGTTTTTGAACATTGCAGATGGTCGGCTATCTTTTTATAAGACCAATTCTTCCGGCGAAGTTTTATTATTACTTCCGTTGTAGATTTATCACATCTTTTATTTTTTCCCATTGTTTTTTCTAAAGAAGCAATCACCTTTAATCTTTTACAGCACGTAATGGCGCCAAAATTATACAAACAGTAACAAATCGACTGAGTGTTCTCTATTGAAATTTGAATAAAGGTATAAACTACTTAGCGTTCTTAATTACGTGACCAGCCAGTAATAAGGAATACTTTGTTTAAAAGTAGTGTAAAAAGTTTGCCTATTGATTTTTAGCCAATCATGTGTATCAATGAATACAGTGGTAATATGGAAATGTTTTACGATACCGAGAGAAATAAAAACAAATGCAAACAATTAGTTTTGCATCTTAGTTGGAAAAAATCTTCCCTTTATATCAGCGTTCTTAATTATATGGCCACCACTGTATATATATATGGCTTTGGGTCAGTAAGATACTTGATTAGTGCAAATATGAAGACTGTCGCTTCAACGGTTAAGCCGCTAGACCCTTGTGACTGAGGGACGGACGGACGGAAGAGCGAGAGCATAGGGCTCCGTTTGGATCCTTTGGGTACGGAACCCTAAAAAATTAATCTCAGTAAAGTAGCTGAGAAGGATTTTAATTTCTGTTAACTGTTATTTTAATGGTGTCTCTAATAGGTAGTCTAACGCCGTTGTTAAAGATTGCGCTTTCAAGCTATTGATGCTAGTCTAAGGCTCGCGTGCACCAACTCACTCTTAGCGAAATTGACTTTAACGTATACATATAGGGTCTTTCATAATATATTGACGAAAATTGAAAGGGTTATTTTGATGACCATAATAAATAAGTCTGTCAAATGTTTATCATAAAAAAGCGCCCAAGTGCGAGTCGGACTCGCCCATGAAGGGTTCCGTAGCAGCAAGTAACATAATATAAAAGTTCTTGGATGAATTACGATTTATGAAGTATTAAAAAAAAACTACTTACTAGATCTCGTTCAAACCAATTTTGGTTGGAAGTTTACATGGTAATGTACATCATATTTCTTTTTAGTTTTATCATTCTCTTATTTTAGAAGTTATGGGGGGGGGGGACACACTTTTTACCACTTTGGAAGTGTCTCTCGCGCAAACAATTCAGTTTAGAAAGAAATTATATTAGAAACCTCAACATCATTTTTGAAGACCTATCCAAAGATACCACACGTATAGGTTTGATGTTTTTTTTTTGAGTTTCAGTTCTTAGTATGGGGAACACCAAAAATAAAAAACTACTTACTAGATCTCGTTCAAACCAATTTTCGTTGGAAGTTTACATGGTAATGTACAACCTATTTTTTTTTTATTTTTATCTTTCTCTTATTTTAGAAGTTATGGGGGGGGGGCACACTTTTTACCACTTTGGAAGTGTCTCTTGCGCAAACTATTCAGTTTAGAAAAAAATTATATTAGAAACCTCAATATCATTTTTTAAGACCTATCCATAGATACCCCCACATGTATGGGATCGATGTTTTTTTTGTTGAGTTTCAGTTCTAAGTATGGGGAACCCCAAAAATTTACTGTTTTTTTTCTATTTTTTTGTGAAATTCTTAATGCGGTTCACAGAATACATATACTTACCAAGTTTCAACAGCCTAGCTGTTATAGTTTCGGAAAAAAGTGGCTGTGACATAAACGGACAGACAGACAGACAGACATGACGAATCTATAAGGTTCTTAGTATTGGTTCCGTAATTTTTGGTTACGGAACCCTAAAAAGATAAATTCAGTTTTTTTTTTTTAAAACGATAGATGCGAACGGTAGAAAATAAGATATTATTTTCTACAGTTAAATCCCAACGAAGTTGAAATCAGTGAGCGCGTAAAGAAATGAGATAAGAAGCTAATTTTAGCAACAAATCAAGTATTGGCATTCAGAAAGTACGTATAATTTGGTGAAGTGGAACTGATGAAAAAGTCCACAGATGGCCACACGATATCTCGATTAAGATAGTAAAGCGACTATGAGGAACCAATTTTAAATAAATGGTTGTGTTCAAAATGGACCAGCGAACTGATATGATGATGGAGCTGGTAGGAACCGGAACTCTGTCATAAAACAATGTATCCTAGCCGTGTTTGGGCTTATTGGAGCTGTCATGAGATGCAATCTGACTATAAATAATTTTAGTGGTACCATGGTATGTTATGTTATGTGTATGTTATGTGTGCCCTTCATTGTCAGAAGAAAAACTTCGTAGCCTCGTGTGAAGTCGTGTGTATGTTACGTGATATCTTCGCAGATTGTGAACCTTTTTGTTTTTTTGAGTTAGGTAATAATAAACCTAAAGAAATAAATTAAAATCACCTTCATAAATTTAAAGATAACACTCCAATAAAAACACATTAGAGATGAGTCCCATTTATTGTAAGCTTTTAAGGTCAATGTTCACCAACACATTAACGGACGTTTAAACGGCTGTTTAGCTTAAACCACTCTTTTTGACAGATGTTTTCATACGTTATCTGTCACTTTGACGATTGGATACGGCAACCACCCATTTATTTGTTCGTGAACTTGGGCCTGAGTCAGTTTAATTTATAATGTTTATTTTTTGTTTGGAAAAATCTCCATTTGACATGTATAACGAAAGACCCTGTATATCGTGACAGTGATTCATAGATAGCTGCTATTTTAACTTGCGTTAGATTTCTCGTAAGCTAAATATTCGTTGGTGCCACTGGGTATATTGACCAGCAATAGCCTATAGTTGTTTTTTTTTACCTGATTTGTTTTGATAACGCAGTAAGATATTCAACGAACGAAACCTCATTACATAACGTTTTGTACCGAGGTATAAGCATAATCAGAGTTATGACGCTCCATGAGGGAGAGGCAGCTAGTTCCTGCTCGGGCACATTCCTAGTTAATAATTCATGAGCGCGCATGGGATGTGTGTTTACGTGTTTGCGCGAGCACAAGGACGCGCTATTATTGTTGTTACACTTGAGTAAACATTGCTATTGTACAAATAAACAATAAGAACCTGTTTAGTTTTGAAATAAGTTTCTGTTGTTGGACTGTGAACACACTGAAAGCTTGGTTTTCTCATTATGTGGGGGTATAGTCTAGACTTTTTTATAACTTCATTTAATATTGAACGCTTACACCATGTTTTAAGCAAGGTAGTTAATTAGTCATCATCATCATCATCATACTCATCATCGTCATATTAAACCGAATTCACCCGAAACCGGGTGTAGCCTTTGCCTGCCTGATCTTGTCCATACTTCTATCAGTCTATTCAGTCTAGACATTTTTAGGGTTCCATACCCAAAGGGTAAAACGCTATTACTAAGACTCCGCTGTCCGTCCGTCTGTTTGTCTGTCTGTCCGTCTGTCACCAGGCTTTATTTCATGAACCGTGATAGTTCACGGTTAAGAACCTTGGGGTCTTTTCTGACACCCATTTAAGCTGGATACCTCACGTTAAGGAGATTTCAAGAAGGTTCTATGCCTCGTTACACTCCATAATTCGCCTTAAGAACTTCTTGCCAACATCAACAAAAATATCCCTAGTCAACTCGCTCCTTGTGCCGATTATCGATTATGCTGACGTCGCCTTTTTAGATCTGACTGAGGAACTTCTGAGTAAGCTTGATCGTCTTCTCAACACTTGTATCCGCTTTATATATAATCTGCGTAAGTACGATCACGTCAGTCTTTTTCGTGCAAAACTTAAATGGCTCCCTATTCGAGAGCGTAGGAATTTGAGAATCCTTTGTTTACTCTTCTCAGTTCTAAAGGATCCGCACACCCCTTGCTATCTAAAGGATCGTTTCCAATTCCTAGATGACGCTCATGACAGGGTACTTAGGTCTGCTGGTAATCTTCTTCTTGACATCCCGTTACATAGGACTTCTTTCCGATCAAACTCTTTTTCGGTTGTGGCTGTTCGGCTTTGGAACGATTTGCCGGTAGATATTAAAAGGGCTGACTCGAGGGAGTCGTTTAAGAGACTGGTACGTGAACTGTATAAGAAGAGGCTAAATTATTAGTTTCCAATTCAGTGTCAGTGTTTCACAATCTATGTTACTGCAGCCTGTATTGGGTATATACCTTTGTACTTTCCCTACTAAGTATGTGTTTTATTGTCACGGTAATTTATTTATGTATATTATTATTATGTTGTGAAACTGTTTTTATTTTTGTTTGTTTTTGTTTGGGTATTTGTATTTATTAGTATATTATATTTAGGTATCCTTTTAGTTTTATATTTTAACTTGTATTGTTATTATTATTCTCTGCGTTACTTGTTTGTAAGGCACGCCTCACCATCTTTCTGCACGTCCAGGATGACTGGCAGATAATGCTGTTAGCATTAAGTCCTCCTTGCGCTATTGTCTTGTGTGAAAGTTTTTAAATAAATAAATAAATAATAGTTAGACAGTTGAAATTTTCATAGATGATGTATTTATGTTGCAGCTATACCAACAAATATTAAAGTACAGAAAAAAAAAAATTAAGGGGGCTCCCATACAACAAACGTGATTTTTTTGCCGTTTTTATAGTTGGTACGGAACCCTTGGTGCGCGAGTCCGACTCGCACTTGGCCGTTTTTTTATAGCTTCATCTAATATTGATCACTTTCATCTTGCAAGGTAGTTAATTAGTCATCATCATCATCATCATCATACTCATCATCGTCATATTAAACCGAATTCACCCGAAACCGGGTGTAGGTCGCCTTTGCCTGCCTGATCTTGTCCATACTTCTATCAGTCTATTCAGTCTAGACATTTTTAGGCTTCCGTACCCAAAAGGTAAAACGGTACCTAAACGTAGGTACTAAGTTTGCGGGCTTGAGTTTGTAACATTGAAGTCATATTACGATATGAAATGCAAAGGTCATGTCCAGCTAAAGTCAAGGACGCAGCTGATTGGTCGAGCTGGAAAGCTGTAATTCGTTTATCTTGGTATTTACATCACGCGACTAGCCTGCTTTGAATGCCTGAACGTGTTGCTGCCTGCTGCAAGGTCGCACCCTTTTGATAAGAACCTCACTGGTTGTGGATGTGAGTATCGCGGCAGATGGCTCCGCTGATGTTAACCTCCATACAACAACTTCAATACTTTGTAGGCATCGCCTTCTTTGGAAAGTGGCATTATATTGCGCCCTTATTTTTTTAACTACTTGAATGCCGGAACAGCCATAGGGCCCACCTGATATTAAGCGGTAACCTCTGCCTTTAACAACGCATTACGACATAGCTTACGTAAACCTAGGACGCACCCTATGTGGCATTGCACTGCGCCCGCTACCCCGAAACATAAAGATGAAAAGTATCATGTACCAGTAATTTTACCGGCACCCATACCCCTTCAAACTGGAACACAGCAATGCGAGCACTACTGCTTTGCGGCAGAAAAAGGTATGGAGGTAGTACTTCCCCGGACGAATTCTTTGACAAAAAAGCTCTCTACTAAAATACTATATACTACCTTATGTCTGAAATGTCAACGGCATCCATACCTTTCAAACTGGAACGCTGAAATACTGCTTTGCGACAAGTAGTATGGTGGTAATAGTTCCACGAACGAGCTCTTTCACAGGGAGCTCTACTACTAATAAAATTACGTTTTTCTCACTCTATAAATAAGACATGTCTAGACGAGTTACTTTATATTGAGCAATTTTGAAGGTAGAAATAATAAAAATGCATGTGGTTGGCGTAATCGTTCGCTACATGCAACCTTCATTACCTCCCCATTATAACCCATTCAAAATGTCGTTTTCTATAATTTTATCGTCGCCAGTGTACAATAACTAAGTTTTCGGGTCCCGGCATGACCTTACGTATAGAAAAGATTTGGTGTACAAATTGTCCAGAGGACTCTACTTCTTATTTTTCGTGACATTTACATTCACTTCTTGTATCTTATGTATGTATGTTTGTCCGGGTGGAATTGTGACGTTTCCCCCTCCTTACCTAGTATCGGTCTAGATACCATCTAGACCCTAGTGGAGCAATTGAACGTTCCTCCCCTCTCTCTCTCAGTAGACTGCTGACCTTAGCTCACCAGAACAGAGCTGGTCATGAATTGGCCTGAACAGAACGGTTTACTTACAACTTGCTTTTTAGCTTAGAATAGAAACGGATATATACATATTTCTCTGTATTTGGACCAGTCTGGTATTACTGGAAATTGATATGTTTAAGGCAGTGTGTGTCCGCTAGTCATGTGTTTAGTAACAAGGTTCAATTCTGTCCGGATTGAGTCTTTTGAGTCCGTAATTGGTTTTGTGAATTGTTGATCTTTATAAAAAACCCATCCTTCTAGAGATTAGAACCGGACTTCTGCTGTATATGCACTCTAACGAAAGTCTATGAACCTTTGAGAGCTAGATCGATCAATATCGGGCTCCCAGGGTTCTAGACTTGACTTTTATGGATACTTGCTGGTGATTATCGAGCTGTACCGCAGCCAGGTTTCTATGGACCGCTATCAGTTCTGTGTGACCGTCTCCTCGGCCTGATGGCCTCTATGGTGAACGGTTCGACATGGCACCAGGTCCTAAGTCAGCATCTGTGGATTCTTCAGGACAAGCTTGTTCCTGGTCCTATGCGTGGTTAAGACAACTCGTGTCTGCAGTAGCTGATCTTGATGTTGTTGTAAAACGGAGGCCTCCGATATTAGATCGCTTAGATATTTATATAGCGCTTGTGACCACCTTCGCTTATAGCGGGAATTCGTTGTGCAAACAATCAGAGCCTATTCAAGGATTAAATATATTGTTAATTAATTAGCATATTCATGACTTACGTTCAGCATCTGCTCTCTCGGGATCCAGGCTAAAATTACTTATTCTTAGCTGTTGTATGCACTATCTGAGTGCTAAATGTATTTGATAAGCCTGCCTAAATATTTAGGGTTTTATCTGAGCAAAATCAAACCGTGTGATATTAAATTCAGTATTGGAATATTTTAATCATTCAAGCACACACACACAAATCAATGAAATACAGTAAGACGAGTCAATCCCGCATACAGGTTTGGCTTGTAGGAAATTAAATCTAAGACAAGCCTCTATATTGCATTATTAAAATGCGGTTAATAATACCACCGCTGGTGCGATATGTTAGTTATCTTTCATAATACCTAGCATTACGCGAAATAGCTAACATATCCAGCTTTCCCTCAACTGAAAACAGATTACTCGCCTCAGGTAACTAAGGACACCAATATGCCATTAATTACCCTACCACTACTAACCGGATTTTACTGGTGGGAGAATCTTTAGCGTTAAGTAGCTATTTTTGCTACGGCCCTCAATAAATTAGGCTCAGAACACAGGACACGTCTTTATAGACGAAATCTGCAATATAGAGGTATATATATGTCTGAAATACACGCACAAATCGAGATATGTTACTAATCCAAATAATCTAATCACATTTTTATATGGAGGTTAATCAGGGCACATATATGATGCCAATATTTACTGAGATTTAATAGTTAGGTCATTTGGATTTCAGAGTTGGACAGTAAAACTTAGCTTTTTAATGTTCTTGAAGGCTAGCCACTTGATTCTGTTATTATAAACACTGTCTTCTCTGAGACTTAAACACTTCTTTAGTTACGACCCCGTCAGACGACACTGATTTCTAATACACTCCACCGTGCTTAGCGAAACTAACTCCCTCATTCGGCAGTTCAAAACTCAATGACTTGCGCTCTCCCCGTCGCAAGACTATCCCTTCATTCTAACGGCATTCACTCTAAGTAGCGTAACACGCCCCACTGCCGTTACGCCATTGGTCCATTCCTTTGTACATCTTCTGGGTGACACGTGATTGGTACATCTTGTCGTCACCATTGCGTAAGAGACGCAACTTTTCGCGCCAAATTCAAACTCAGCGTGCGGGCTCGCAAGCCTCGCGTGATGTCGCTCCGCTTTTGGCGCCAACTGTCGCGTTCGCGCGCATTTCAGGTTGAGATATAGTCCATTGTCTCAACCTCGGTCTCCCAACATGAAAAACAAGTAAAGTACAGTGTATGCATTTGTATCCGCAGATTTCAGTGTCCATTCGCTGAAACACTACACAAATTAGACTCTTATCTAGTTATAACTGAAATGCAGAATCTAGTTATTTCCTAGGTTCGTAAGGTGTTATACGATAAGCGATCTAGTCATGTCTAGACGTCTCCTTTCATGACGAAATAACTTATCTCAACTAATTACTCGAGATTTCTACAGATCAGTTATAACCAAGCTACCAAAATTCCCCAAGCACACGCATTTTATGCAAGGAAGGTTTTTTTCTCCACCACCCATTGTCAGGACATCTGCTTGCCCCATCTGTGACTGTGAACAAATCCTAAAACCATTGTCGCTCATCCAAGAATCCTAACATAACAGCTTTCTATATTGGACACATAGAATTTAAATATCCTGGGAACTTTAAATTCTATTGAATATACAGGAAGCAATCAACTCCCTTTGTTTCACTTCGGACAATAAGAAACGAAATCTTGCTGTGATATAAAAAAAAAAATATTAAACAGATGTTTTGGGACACGGGTCCATCACAGAATCATGCAACTAAATTATAAAGCAGTTATCCTCAACCGATTGAGATGATATTTTGCATACCGGTCAAGTTCCGATGACAATGCAATATTATGGTGCCAGCGAGCTGATCTGATGATGGAGACAGATGGTGGACAGCGGAACTCCACGAGGGATAATTAGACTGGCCGTGTTTAGGCTTATTTTGATATGCACACGCATTTTATAAAAGCTTGTATTGTAAAATATATATTTCACAAAAAACTTATTATACAATGTATTACATAGATTTATAGTTAGCGGGCTGCTCAACTTAACGAACTATGAACTTACCTCTGTTTGAACCATAGCGGGGCGCTGAGTGCGAAGCGTGCGCACCGTCTGGAACATGTCGACCACACCCTCGTATTGCATGCGCTCCAACACCGTCGATAGGGTGATGAACACTCCCGTGCGTCCCACCCAACTTATGGCGGAGACTAAGATCCAGAGACTCGAGCACCGCCGCGCCGTAAGGTTCCATGCCTTGCGATCTTCTATATGTTACATTTCGGGGAATGCTCCCAGGAACTGCACACTCTGATCCCACCATCTCCTTTTCACCATAGGACGAGCAGGCGTACGGCTCAGTACCATCCTTACCTCATTAGTATACCTTCTATTCGCCCAAAACGTTTCAGTTCTACCTTTATAATGCGAACTGATAAGGAGTCGAATACACTACCGTCGTCTGTCTTTCCTGAAAACTATAATCTGGGTCTCTTCAAGGCTAGAGTGAATAGGTGTCTTCTAGACCATTGTGCTCCATCTTCGGCTACATCGTCACTTACCAGCAGGTGAGATCGTGGTCAAACAAAGGTCTTTCAATGTTAAAAAAAAACCGTTTTTCAATAAATATATCAATATTAACAGTAATGCAAGCTTACTCGTAATACTTGTAATATTATGTAATGTACTTGTGACTGCGAATGGGGTGTGATCCGCCACGCGGGCACACGTTACCAAGAGGGCAATTGTCGTGCTTTAGAGATTAAGTCGAATACGACATATGTCGAAAAAAGATGACGAATGTAGAATAAAATATTAATTTGCTATTCTCGTCATGTCAAAAATAAGTCGACCAAAATCATTCAAATCGAATACGATTTGATAGTTATTGTGACATTTTTTGTAGACATTCATGCTTCGACATTATCTCTAATTTAGAGATAATCTCTACAATCCGAGAATTGGCCTCCAAGACGGGTTGAAAATGTATACCAAGAAAGCAAACGAACTACGATTGACTTTACAGCATACATGTTACATTCATTTACCTTCACATAATCGCTTCATATCATCAATCAATTTCAATATTCATGTTTTAATTCAAACCCAGTCGCGTATAGTTAACTCGTCGGCCTGTCCCTTGAGATTAGATCTGTTTTGATAGTTATTTCGTTCATGTAATATTCATTATCTCTGTGAGCCTAGACAGCTATTATGATATCAATATTAATATAATTTTCATTCGTTTTGGTTCAGAGCCGGGGCACACAATACGCTGAGCGTTCTACGTTAACTCTGCGTTTAGCACCAAGTGCATGTAGCAACTGTTGACCAGCGCGGACTGACAACTGTTGACCAGCGCGGCCTAACTGACCAACTAAAGATAAAAGTTTATTTCATAAAAAAATAAAACTCTGAGTATTTTCAGTTTTCCATTAAAAAAAAAAAAAGAACTTTGATGGCAACACTTCGATGTCTAGCACGCATAAAGCAAGGCCCGAAGGTTCACGAGTAGATTTCGTCACAGGAAAATTAGTTTTTTTTGAAAAATATATTTTTCAATACAAGCTTTTATAAAATTAGTGATCGGAACCGTGTGCTGATCACAATAAGCCTAAACACGGCCAGTCTATTATTATCTATCGAGGAGTTACGATGTCCACCTTCCGTCTCCATAATCAGACCAGCTCGCTGTCACCATCATATTGTATTGTCATCGGAACTTAACAGGTATGCCAAATTTCAGCAGGTATGCCAATTTGAGAATAACTGCTTTGAAATTCAGTTACAAGATTCCACCCGGATTCCACACAGACAAACATACATACATTGCAAGTTAAATACGAGTAAAAGCTTGTAGAATATAAAGCGCTATCAGTAGTGTTTCTCATAGTAACTAATCACCAGGAGCATTAAGACATCACCAGCCGGGGAATTGCGTAGTAGACTGACATTTGATGTCGATTACCAGTTTGCTTTCAAACTGCTTGCTGTTTGCTTGTTTGTTTGTTTTGTTTGCGCAGCGTGTTTTAGCTTTTTTACAAGAACAGAAATATTTAAAACAAGCTGCGTAATGAATAGCAAACTGGATATCGAAATCAAACGTCAGTCTACTACGCAATAACACCACAGGTCAGGCTTTTCTGCTGTGACTTTAAACGGGTAAAAGTCAACTTGGTCGATATCCATATCCATACTACATATGTGCCAAACGCAATCCCAAGTTCAAGGCTTGCACGGAAAAAAAAACTATTCTTCAACGAAGAGAATATCTATTGGTCAAGAATAATAATGTAATGATTTATATATGGCCTAAACAATGTATTCTTCACTTTAGCATATTATTGTTTCAAATGTATTGTTTCAATCTGAGTATAAGATTTTTGATTCTATCCCAAGAATATCAGTATTCTTAGTATTAAACTAACCCAATGTCGCATTAATTATAAATTTACCAACATTTAAGCATATGGTATTCTTAGAACAAGACAGCATTAACTTGTACTAATGATCACTTGTCTTAATTCAATAAAAGCTAGTTTTATTTCAAGTATCATATTCTTAAGGAACTCGAATATATTATTATTTAGACATGTAGTATTTTAATTTGAGAATACAGTTATTGTATTAAGAATCAATATGTTTCCATCGAAGAAACTTATTTTAAAACGAAATAATTCATATTTTTCAATTAAAACAATTTATTCTTAAACAAAGTGAAGTAATTTTTGCCTTAATACTTCAGTTTCTTGTAATTATACTAAATCTGACTTTATTCAATAAAAGCAATTTTTGTTTGTAGTAATCATATTCTCAGATTAAATAGAATTGATTATTGATTGAAGCATATCATACTCTCAGATTAAAAGAATTGATTATTGAGTGAAGTTTATGATATTCTCCAATTAAATATAATTGATTATTGATTGAAGCATATCGTATTCTCAGATTAAAAGAATTGATTATTGAGTGAAGTATACGATATTCTCCGATTAAATAGAATTGATTATTGATTGAAGCATATCGTATTCTCAGATTAAAAGAATTGATTATTGAGTGAAGTATATGATATTCGCCGATTAGATAGAATTGATTATTGATTGAAGTATATCATATTCTCATGTTAAATAGAATTGATTATTGATTGAAGTATATCATATTTTTCAATTGAAACAGTATTTTCTTCCTAAAAGAGAACTTGCGTCTTCATTCAATAAAACTTAGTTTTATTCCAAGTATACCTTAACATTGGGTGAATCAGGATTATTCTTATTTGTAGTAAATATTTGTTTTAATTTGAGAACTCAATTTCTTGTAATAAATAAATGTTTGTCTTCATCCAAAAAACATAGTTTTAATTTGAATCAATATTGATTGTTCTTAGAAGACCTTGTGTTTTTGTACTGAGAATGTAATTTCTTGTGTTAAAGATCGTAGTGTCTTCATTGGATGGTATCAAATGCTCGATTTAAAACAAAATATTCTCAATGCAAGATATTGTGCATATTACTTTAAAACACGTACTAGGTTCAATTGAAAATATAGTTTCTTGAATTGAATACAATATTTTTTCTTCAGTTGAGCATCAAATTATCCTATTTAGGCCTAATTTCTAGCTCCTGCAGAATACTTCTTGCATACTGTGGCGTTTCTATGACAGATAACTAACTGACAGTAAGAACGACGCCAATGCGATGCAAAATGTGTCACATTTTCTGTTATGGAAACGGCCAACTATGCAAAGTATTGTCTGCAAGAGCTAGAAATAAGGTGTAAACAAGACAAATTAATGGTAAAAAAATATAGTTAAACCTTCAACAAACAATATTTTCAATTTAACCTATTACGTACGTGTTTCAAAGTAATATGCCCAATATCTATTCTTAATAGAATACCTTGTCTGAAAATCAAAATAATACAAATAATTTACAACAAAAACAATTCAATAACAGTTAACAATTCAATAAATTACATTCTCATCTGACCGGGTTAATTTAAATAAATAAAAGTCATATTTAAAGTAAATGTCATCATTTATTTATACTCACTCACCTTTGCAATATTGTATCGTTGAGAAGAGTTACAAAAATAGTACCAACTATAGAAACTACTTACAAATATATGTAACTAGATAAACTAGGCTAGGTAATACAATAACATTTTAAAGTATAGGTAAGTTCCCAAATCCCCTTCGGATATCTCCTTTGAAGCGGAAATCATTACCATTATATCTAAATTACAATTTGATCAGTCTTTCAAATACATAGTTGTGTTCCAATTATGGTACGAGCCGTACAGAATAACAAACCATGGATTAAATATGGCAAACAATGATATCTCATTCGCACAGTACATGAATATTATTTCCGCTTCAAATGGGATACCATCTGAAGAGGACTTAGGAACTAACTCTTATAAAGATACCTACCTAGTAAAGCCAATATATCTGTTATATATGACACAACGTTATCATATTTAGTTTTTATACCATATACACCTCTCTGTATTAACAAATAGATAATAATATGATCAAATGTCTTGAAGTAAGAGGCATGTAGTGCGTGACAGCACTTAAATAGAGTGTCAAGCGCTTTGGTTGCTGATATAAAATTATATTTAATCGTGTCGATCACCAGATAAAATGACGCAGCAGCTGTCTCTAATTCACGTCACGATGTACGGCTGGAATGTAGTTTTATTCTTCTTTGCCTGTTTTGCAATATCTTCAATAGAGTCGACTGTATATCACCAGGTTTCTGAAAAGATTTTCAATGTTATAATAACCAGTTTTTTAACAAGGCACAGAAGTATCAAAGAATACTTGTTTTAAAAATAATAATGTTGTTTGGTTATCTGTACTGCACTGACTTAACTAATTGAACGAGTGAAGCGAGTTCTCTGAGTTAACTTGGAAGAATTGGCGTTTGTATTAATGTATGTATGTATGTGTGTATTTTTGTTCGAGCATAACTTCCGAACCGTTAATCCGATCTTCATGAAATTTGGTTGGGGGGTAATTTGTTGATAAGGTTATAAGCGCAAAGCAGTATTGCTCGCATTGCTGTGTTCCGGTTTGAAGGGTATGGGTGCCGGTAAAATTACAGGCACATGAAACTTTTCATCTTTTTGTCTCAGGGTGGCGGGCGCAGTACAATGCCGCACAGGGCGCGTCCTAAGGGCACGTGACCAACGCGGTAATGCATTGTTCATAGGCAGAGCTTACCACTTAACATCAGGTGGGCCATCTGCTAGAGCCGTCATACAGAGTTGTAAAATAAAAAAATCGGTCGGCGGTTTGTTGAGAAAATGGAGTCCAAGAGGGGGTAAACAAATAAAAGTGAGATAATCAGATAAAGTAGAGTGTCGTATGAAAGTCCCTTAGTCCTTAGTCATTACATTTCAAAATTATTTTTAATATTTTTTGTTAGTGTTATGTAGTTTCTGAGATACTAGGTTAAATATGGATATAAGGTTAATAAAGGAAAATGTAAAAAAACTAATCCTCTAGGCTACTTCCACTTATCCCAAAAAACTGAAATTTGGTATGCTTGTAGCTTTTATGACACAAATACTGGGAAAAGTCTATAATTTAAGAACTTCGAAACTTGTTCTCTATAAAACATTAACCAGTGTTACATCCATTGTTGACGTCCCATTTAGTATTAACACAGCGTTGTTTAGACGTATTCAAAGGTTCTAATAATTTAGAACCTATAGTTAGAAGGTAATCAATTTACCCTGTCCTAGACCTCAACATCTCAACAACCCCCCAGCTCATAACCTTATCTTCTTACCTACCAATTGTACGCAGTCCAATACTATCTACCCCCTCCCCCCCAATCATGAAGATCGATTCTTTTAAATTGACTCAGATAACTTGCTTCGCTCGTATTTTTTTTTAAAGACTTGAACATTGCCTACGAACAGTGCATTACCTCATAGGTCACGTCCACCTAGGACGCGCCCAATGTGGCATTGCACTACACCCGCCACCCTGAGACATTAGGATGAAGTCTCATGTGCCTGTAATTTCACCGGCACCCATACCCTTCAAACCGGAACACATTTATGCAAGCACTACTGCTTTGCAGCAGAAATAGGTGTGGTGGTAGTACTTCCCCGGACGAACTCATTCACATAAAAGATCTACTACTACTTGCCGCACTTACTACTTACTATTATACAACTTAACACTTACCGCAACGTTCACTACTATGCCTTCTATGCATTCAATGGTAGAAAAATTTATTTTTCTATTTAAACTGCCTTGCGGCGGTATGAACCGGCAAAGCAGCATGATTTGTTTGATTGCCTTCTTATCTGAAACCATAATAGAAAATTACTGTCAAGGCCTGAAATCTAGCAAATAATATTAGCCAGGATAATTGTATAAACAACACAATTTGAAAAGTTCATCAGGGGATAGAGATGTAGGTCGATAATGATGATGATGATGATGATGATGGGTTTCCACTGGATATTGAGAATAATTTTTCATTCTGTCCTGTGATAGGTCCCAAAAAGATACTGGGAATGAACGTGACATCTAATGTTATACAGAGAAGGTATTGACAAAATAAGTAAATTAGTCTTGGTGTTTGTTCCACATACCATTTTCAATCTCCAGCTTTAGTTCTTCCAAATCATTTAATATACTTTCGTCTTTGATAGAGGCCTTTTTTAATTCTATTACACTCATATAGTTTCGGCACATATAGTTCAGTAATGCTTATGCTGTCAATGTCAATTGCATCTGATCTGACTTCGTCACACGTGGTTACAGTCTCAGTCTGAAAAAGAAAGCACCATTATAATGGATGGATTAAAAAAAACAGAGACCGTCTGTATCTTTTCAATATCGCATTGCCCGAAACTGATCTGCGAACAGATTTCTTTCTAAGTATCCTAGCAATGCTTGGTCTCATTTTTATCAGTCCACCGTTGCTATCATTCATTATTTTTGATAAATTTTATTAATTTATTTATTTATTTATAGGCAGCTCTCGTAGCTGATGCGTGTATATCTTAGTCCTTGTTTGTGCCCAGTCAGTGTTTGTCCAGTCAATGTTTGTCAAGTCCATTTTTGAAAGAATTCACTGAGGGGGCACTGATCACTGAGTCAGACTAAGACAATGTTTCGTCAGTCAAGAATATTTAGAGATTCACTCAAAACATTACATTCTTGAAATAAAAAGAACAGAAACATTCAAGTTAAGAATATTTAAAGTCTTCCGAGATTAATCAGTATGATTAAAATAAGATGTTTAAAGATGAAGTTTAGGATGATGTTAAGGAAGAAATAAGACGTCTTGCTTTAAAAAAATCCTCAAACTGAAACTATCATTTGATCATTCATCATTCATTTTTTTTTTTTTTGATTTCATCATTTTTTCATCATTTTTTTTTTTTTTTTTTTTTTTTTTTTTTTTTTTTTTTTTTTTTTATCAAATTAAGATGTCAACTCTTCGTGGAAGAATTGATATTGATGAAAAATAAACAAACATATTTGTCCTGTTCTAGGATATAGATCTTATCATAGGCTCAGCAATGAATGCTAAAACATCACTTAGCTACCTGAGTTGTCATCTTTATCAGTGGCCTTTAGACATCCACCACTGGACGAGGCCTCCCCGAAAGAATGCAATGGGGGATTGGCCATAATCACCACGCTTGGCAGGCAGATTGGTGATCGCAGTATTATGTTGGGTACTCAGGTACCAACTGCCTACCAGGTACCACTGCTGGTGTAATCCCTTAGTCCGCTTTTTCGTCATCCACTGGAAGAGACGGAGGGGTCTACCTATTCTAAGGCCAGACACAGCACAGTACATCTAAGTACCTGAGGCGAATAAAATAATAACTAATGTACATACCATTGTATTCGGTATGATCGTGAGTAAGTGAGGTTTTCATCTATTTTGTTCTTAATTTTTATACGTACACCGCGTATGCATAATTTTTTCAGAAGTTCTCCTTGTATGCATCTTTTAATTGGTCAGTTGTTATACAATTATCTGAAACAAAACCAACATTAATAATTGAATAATTGCTCTCCAGTGCAACTTTGAACCGGACGTGTAGAAAGCTTCCTCGATGGGCCGACGACATGTTAAAAGTAGCAGGAAGTCGTTGCATGGAGGCGGCTCAAAACGTTCATTGTGGCATTCCATAGGGATGGCCTATGGCCAGCAGTGGACTTACCTATAGGCAGATATTTGTACCAGCAACTATTTACAGAATGCATAGTACGAGTAGTTAGGTACTACCTAATCTACGCGAGGTATGAAGTCGCGAGCGGGTCAGCTAGTAATAGATAAAAATTATTCGATGTAAAAAATCTTATTAGCGTATGCATCAAAAACTTGTGCTGATAGATACCTATTTAACTTATCATGAGCTCAGCGATGAATGCAAGCATCATCACAAACATACCTACATATTATAGGTAGGTACTGCTTACAACTGATCACCTGAAAATCTGTGATCGAAGAGCTGAAACCAAGAATCGAATTCTTCGACCGACACAGCTATGTATAGATTTATTTTAATAACATAGAACATAGAAAACGTTCCTTTCGCTTTATACACAATCATTACAACATGGGAATAAACCTACTTACCAGTATTTTTCTGTATGAGTTCCAATGGTAAGTCACAATTCATTAATAGTTCATCTATTTTGATTTGAAACACACAGGCTGGAAGAAATATTTCTTTTGAATCTTTAGTTTACACGCACGTAGGTAGAATTATTTTAATTTGAATATTGTTGATTTAATGATTTAACACACCAAACGACAAGAATCTCATACAAATTGAAT
The DNA here is from genome assembly GCA_932527175.1 of Operophtera brumata. NCBI lineage: Eukaryota > Metazoa > Arthropoda > Insecta > Lepidoptera > Geometridae > Operophtera > Operophtera brumata. The sequence goes on from OW052231.1 coordinate 20,128,320, forward strand.
AAAAATTAGCAATTCGCTTAGCACAAAAGCGTCCGCCCACAGACTACTAGGATTGCGTCCGCCAGCCGCCAACGACGCTCGCAAATGAGGGAGGGAGGATGGATGCAATAACTACAATACGACGCTCGCTACCCAGGCATTGCCAGCTACGAGCTTTTTTTGCTGCAGTCCAAATGAGATTGGACGAAAGTTACGCATGAAAGAGTAACATTTTTGTCTAAACATTTTTGTAAATAGATACGTCATATCTGACGTTCGAATGTCAATAATTTAACGTTATGATTTCAAAGGTACCTTTGCAAAGAAAAAAAAATCCAGGCAAAAGTATTATGATTCTTGACTCAGTTTACAAAATCCTACCATTATAATATAAATAATGCACACCCTGAGAGAGAGAATGAGTAAGTGGTAATCTATATTATAGATTACCACTTTCCAATTAAGATAGAGGGGGGGGGGGGGGGGAAATAGTGTTCTATCCCCCTGTAACTGTAGTTACCTTTAACCCTGTGTAAATGTACTATGTCCTTTAGATTGTATAAAATGTTAGGGTGTTAAGGTGCCAATAAATATATTTCATATTTCAAATATTGGCTCCACATACATACTTACATACATGCATACATAGACACATGCCTTTGTCCCCGAAGGGGTAGGCAGAGCCTGAAAAGGCCTCTTTTCACAGTGGGTTGCACCATCGTGGAATATGGTAGTAGTAGTTTTAGTAGTAGTAGAGCTTTTTTGTGTAAGAGTTCGTCCGGGGAAGTACTACCACCATACCTATTTCTGCCGCAAAGCAGTAGTGCTGGCATTGCTGTGTTCCGGTTTGAAGGGTAAGGGTGCCGGTGAAATTACAGGCACATGAGACATATCACCTTTATGTCTCAGGGTGGCGGGTGCAGTGCAATGCCACATAGGGCGCGTCCTAGGTAGACGTGACCTATGAGGTAATTTACTGTTCATAGGCAGAGGTTACTGCTTAACATCAGGTGGGCCATCTGCTAGTTCCGTCATTCTAATAGTATTAATAAAAAAAAGGACGTTACGAGTGGTGATCTCATCGCCGCCATTGCTTCCCACGACTGACTCGGCTAACGCTTTATTCCAGTAATAACACATTCCATAATAAGCTAGCAGCCAGGACAAATATTACATCAACAAATCTTATCAACAAGTCCGGGTAATCCCTTAGTCGGCTTTTTCGACATCCACGGGAGGAGATGGAGGGGTTTTTTCTTAGGTTAGATACACCACGGCGCCGGCGGTCATACCGTACAAGAACCGATCTACCTACTTATGTCACAGAATAAATATTTTATTTGGAATAGCTCTAAATTACACCCTAAATAATAGTAGGTACCTACCTAAATACTTACCTACTTTATTTCTACATAGTAACAATATTGATAATAACATACGGTAATTACGTAATTCGTAGGTAGTACATAATATGTATTTAAAAATGAAAATAGGTACCTATAGGTTAGATAACAAGGAATTAACCGTTACCTACGTGAAGAGTTCATAATGCAATCAAAAATGTTACAAAACTAAAAATCTATATTTTTTAAGGGGGCAACATTATCGTTGCCTTTCTCACTCAGCATTCAAGAATTCAATTCTTGAATACTTACAGAATCAAATAATAATAATTTTACTTGTTAGTTGTTCGAGGAAAGTTTTAACTCGGGCCCAGTATGGCTCCACGGGAGGAGATGGAGGGAGGGGTCTATTTTTTAGCCGGACATACCTACCACAGCAAATTTTAAATTATTGGTTTAGTATGTACTTATAGGTAACCAGTAATAAGCCGTGGTAGGTAGATATGTATCCAGCCAAATAATACCTAATCGTTCTCGTCGCGTAGATGTTGTACCTAAGCACTGTCTAAAACTACACCAGCGGTTCGCCACTGCCCAAGCCCTGGTGTTGGACAGCAACATCCACCTGAGTTCTCAACATTTATAATACTTACCACAGTCTGAGTATAAGTAGATTTTTACACTGCAATAATACCGCGATCACCAATCCGCCTGCCAATTGTAGTTAGGTAGGTAGGTACCTACCTACTTATTATGAAAAATCCTCCATTGCATTCTATGGAAGAAGACTCGTTCAGTAGTGGAAGGCTGCTGCTGATGATGTTGATACCTGGCTAGGTGCAGTAGAATGTTAATACCTATATTATCTTTACAATAATTTATCATAGTCAGGCCGGACTCATAAACCGGAGCTTTTTAAATGCAATAAAAATGTCAAAGTTCGTGTTGGGCCACGCGCATTGTATGGTTTTGCGGAATAAGAAGGTGCTTTCCTGATTGACACAACTAACAACTTCATCAAATAAATTTCATCATCATCATCATAAGCCTACAGAAGGAAGTCCAATGCTGAACATAATTAGGCTTCCCCTATAGAATGCCACAACGAACGATCTTGAGCCACCTCCATCCACCTCCTTCCTGCGACCTCTGTACTTAATGTCTTTGGTCCTCTTTTGCGTTATCCAAACAAAAACAACTTGTTTTTAGTACTAAGAGTCTCTGAACTAAGTCGCGGACAGACAGACAGACGGACAGACATGGCGAAACTATACCTAACAATAATAATACAAATAAGTAAATACAAATTCCGTTTAATGGTATAGCTATACCATTAAACGCTGTTCAAGCATAAACATGCATTCCTAACACCACGCGACCGAGGTCGGTGGTATCAGCAGTTACCGCACGTCCACCAGCAAACCCTCAACCTAAGCAGAACGTGACAAGATGTAATAGTAGAACTAGCGTTAGTGTGTGTTAGACCCTGTATAGTTAAGAGTATAAATAAGTGTTAATTATGAAAATACATTAGACGTTACCGAGCAATTGGTTGTCTCATTCCACCGGCACGGTCAGGGCTACTCTCTGACGGCCGGACCTCATACCCTGCTGAAGCGCTGAGGCTCTGCCTCACCGCTGATGCATCCTACCTCACCATACACCTCTCACGTAGCGAAGACACACCCTTCAGCCCTTAATCAGTCTTGCGAGCCCGCTTGACTGGCGTGAGGAAACCATCTATCCATATACCTGGATCCTACCAGCACTCCGTTGACTACCTTAGGTCTCATGGTAGTGGACATCCCGCACTTATTATATCTATTTATGTATCGTCGCTCTATGGTTAGGTCTAGGGATCTAGGGCCGCTAGAGACACCAGGGGACTAGGACGTTAGGAACTTGGGGTTCAGGCTGTAGGTCTGTTGCCTTACCGTAGAGATATTGCATGTGCAGTCGGGGTTCCAAGGGAAACCTTCCTGATTGTACAAACGCAATTAGTATTTACTTACGCTATTTTTCCGTGATAGGATCACCTAACTGTATAATTTACAAAAAAAATAAGTTTTTTTGTCCAGAGAGACAGACATGCAGCCACGAGAGTCATCGTACCTACCTACAATGGTTTCACTGATAACTTTTGAGGTACGGAACCTTAAAAATTTGTTTTGCTGTTAACTCATTGACCTGGAATAGGTACAGTTAGCTGCAAAAAATATGATTATGTTATGTTATGATATGATGTGATTTATGTTATAACATAAATCATAGAGAAATTTCCAATACCTACTGCGCTAGAATACTCGCATAGATTATGAATGTAATTAGTTCAGATAAGGTGGTTTTGTAGAAACGTGTAAGTAGGTACATTACGTCCTTAAATACTACACGTAGCTACTTAACGTCATCATCATCATCATCATCAGCCTACAGAAATCCGAGGCCTAGGCCTCCCTCTTAGAATAACATTACGAACGCTCTTGAGCAGCCTTCATCCACCGCCTTCCTGCAACCTCAATGATGTCTTTGTGTCTTGCAAACACAATCAGTGCCTAGTGGTAGAGCTTTTTTGTGAAAGAGGTCATCCGGGGAAGTACTACCACCATACCTATTACTGCCGACAAGCAGTAGTGCTCGCATTGCTGTGTTCCAGTTTGAAGGGTAAGGGTGCCGGTGAAATTACAGGCACATGAGACTTTTCACCTTTATGTCTCAGGGTGGCGGGCACAGTGCAATGCCACATAGGGCGCGTCCTAGGTGGACGTGACCTATGAGGTAATGCACTGTTCATAGGCATAGGTTACAGCTTAACATCAGGTGGGCAATGAACAAAGAAACAGACAAATATTTCAGCTCAAATTTAAACAACCCCTTATTTTCTTCTCTGATTCTGATCACTAGCATCAGCGAGATTTTCCAGTTTCTGTCTTGTTTTGCGTAGGTACCTAACAAGCTACCTTATTATTTATATACAAGCCCAATCTACATAGTAGGTAAAAGTATACTCTTTCTACGGATGATTCTGTCCAAAAAATATACGGTTATTCTAGTTATGTTCAGAGTATAAGCGCTACCTATGCCTAATCTTTAAATGGTTGTGCTACCAAACAAATCTAAACCAAACCTTAGGTATGGGCCGATCAGGCCACGTTTCTACTGTAGGTAAGTTAACAGGTACCTGCATGCATATAGGTACACGAAGAATCTTCATTTGATAATTACAGTGTGATTTTTTTTAAGATTTTTAATGTAAGACTAAACATCTTATTTTAATCATACTGATTCATCTCGGAAGACTTTAAATATTGTTAACTTGAATGTTTTGTGTTCTTTTTATTGCAAGAATGTAATGCTTTGAGTGAATCTCTAAATATTCTTGACTAACGAAAAATTATCTTAGTCTGAAACACGAGGAATATTCTCGAATTAAAACACATTATCTTCGTTTTAGAGAATTTAGCGGTTCAGCCAAGTAAAATATTGTTTAATAACGAGAATAATCGTTCTCCATACTAGACTTTCACATTCTTAATGGGAATATTTTTTTATCAATACCAAATTCTATTCAGTTCTTCAATGAAGAATTGTCATCTTTACTTGATAATTTGATAGTTTCAGTATGAGAAATTTTGTCATTTTAAAAGCAAGACGTTAAACATCTTATATTAATCATACTGATTCTTCTCGGAAGACTTTAAATATGCTTAACTTGAATGTTTCTGTTATGTTCATTTCAAGAATGTAATTCTATGAATGAGTATCTATATATTCTTGACTGAAGAAACATTATCTTAGTCTGAAACACGAGGAATATTCTCGAATTTAAACACATTATCTTCCTTTTAGAGAATTTAGCGGTTCAGCCAAGTAAAATATTGTTTTATCACGAGAATAATCGTTCTCCATACTAGACTTTCACTTTCTTAACGGGAATATTTTTTCATCAATATCAAATTCAATTAAATTCTTCAACGAAGAATTGTCATCTTTATGTGATAATTTGATAGTTTCAGGATGAGAAATTTTGAGATTTTAAAAGCAAGACGTTAAACATCTTATTTTAATCATACTGATTCTTCTCGGAAGACTTTAAATATGCTTAACTTGAATGTTTTTGTTATGTTAATTTTAAGAATGTTATGCTATGAATGAGTATCTATATATTCTTGAATGTAGAAACATTTTCTTCATGAAAGAATCGTTATAATCTTGTTCACTTCAAGTATATAATTCTTAATGTAAGTATACATTTATCAATTATTTTTAAATTAAGAATAATATTGTCTCTCTCGTTATATTTTTTTATTATTTTTCATCTAGTATCTAATTTTCTTAAAGGAAGAGTATTTATTTTTAAAACGAAAACACATTAATTTCTTGTATTAATACCTTTGTAGTTTCTTGAACTAATACTACAAAGTTTTGAATCAAGCATCTGATTCTTGGTTTTAGAATATATAATGAGAAAAAAATATACTTAATGTAATAATTGTGTATTTCTTTGATTAAGAATAATGTTTAAAGTTAAGATAATATTGTCTCACTTTTAAACAATATTTTTAAGAATAATGGTATTGTTGGTTGAAGTAAATATGGAGTGTCATTTTTTTCCGTGTGCGGTCTGGGACCGGATTTGGTGTTATATTTTAGTCTGAAATAGCAAACCCACTTATTGTTTTACAAGTTTATCGACTGAAAACAAACAGGTCCCGACACTATTATACAAATAAATTAAAAAATAGTTACTTTTGGAGACTTCTCACTGTGCCAAATGTCATGAAACTATTTTCATGAATTTTCACTACAAACGGGATATTTACCATGATTTTTGACTAAAGTCTTCTCCCGTGATCATGGCGCATGCAACTGTGCCGAAATATCGAGAACATATAAAACTCAAAAATCATGGTAAATATCCCGTTTCTAGTGAAAATTATGTACATAACCATGATAGTTTCAAAAGTTATATTTTCATGAAGTGATGTTTTTGCCACCATGATTTTACGCTAATTCTTACTTGTACAATTTGCTCTAATTCGGAGGCACAGCTTAAATTGTTTTATATTCTCGGTTTTAACCGCAGCTTTATAATACTGCGCTGAAACCTGAACTTCGTTTAACGAGCTTGCTCTCTGATCCACGTGGATTCAATATTTGTAAACTGCATGGATGCTACTTTGATATCAGAATATATGGGTGTTCTAACACCATTGATTCAAACCAAATACAAAATCAAATTACAAATCACACGACTGCCATTTGAGTTGATTGCGTTAGGTAGGATGTTCAAAGACCCAGAAAATAAGGGAGAAGGCAATAACGAAATCAATTTTATCGGACACCATGTTGGTTGGTTGTAATCATGCGTACATCCACCGGTAATGATGGATTAACCCTGCTGTGTTGTTGATTGGTGGGCGTATATATATGTATATTCCTTACCAATTTCGGATTCATGCAGTAACATACGAGTAGGTATATATTTATTTTGTACTGTTTTATCGAACAAAAAACTATACATAGGTACATAGACACATGCCTCTTTCCCCGAAAGGGTCGGCAGGTCCTCAATGGGCCTCTTTTCACTGTGGCTTGCACCATCGTTAGCCATGCGAAGTGATGAGCTCGTCTCCGCCATTGCTTCCCACGCCTAACTTGACTATGTCTTTCTTCTAGTAAAAACACATTCCCTAATAAACTATCGGCCAGAACAAATCTTATACCAACGAATCTTACCAACAAGTCTGGATAATACCTTTATCGCTTTACGACATCCACGGGAGGAGACGGAGGTTTCTATTCTTAAGCCAGACACACCACAGTTATTCTATTATTTCAGTTAAGCTAAGGCCAAACCAACGCATTCAGCCCGCGTCCTCAGTGGCGTGGCTTTGTGGCGATCGATGGTAAGACAATGGATGACAATGCCACCGTGCACGCCTTTGAGGACGCGGGCTGAACGCGTTGGTTTGGCCTTAGCTTTACGTGAGCAATACGACTGATTGCAATACGGCTTGCAGGCCAAATACTCGTTGCTAACATGGATTGATGCAATTGATGTCTGATTATTTTAAAGAAGTTAGTAACTCTAAATATAGAATTGGGGTCCTTTAGTAGTAAGGTCAAATTCTGCAGTTTTTTTTCTAACCTGTTTTACCCAGCCGTGGGATGAAATACGTTATAGCTAATCTAGCGCTCGTAAGTGAAAAAATAAAATTGTAACCAGTTTCTTAATGCAAAGCACGGGCAAAAACTTGGCGAAGCAATCAGTTTCGTGCCTATTTTGGCGTATATCGTGAGAAAGGTCGAGGAAATGTAAATTTGCTTCGACTAAAAAAATTGCTTAGAGGCGGGACAAATTGCTCGCTATTCCTGCATTGGAAAGTAGGCTTGACTTATAGCATTGCTAAAAAACAGCGTGGCTGAGCCCTCGCCCTTTGCACTACCTTTATCTTTAATATTGTGCAAACGATTCCTATAAGCTTTGTAATTAGTGATTATGTAAGTGAATAAATGCCCTTTTCTACAGAGAATAAAACTCCGCAATTTTCAGTCAGAAAGTAATGCCATACCATAAGATACCATGCTGTTACAGTCAGGCCATTTTAATAGGTAACATTTGACGTCTGCCAGTTTTATCTTCATAGTGAGGTGACCTGCTTAAAAACATCGATTAATGTGAATGAATCGATACGGACTTGAAACATATGTCAATTGTAAAAATCATCGGGCGAATCCCTGTCCCATTATAATTTTTTCTTTCGTTAATTTAAGGAGCAAAATAAGACAAGTACATAATTTAACAAAAAAAAAACATTTATTCAGTTGAACTAGATCAGAACTGTTATTAGTATTGTCATCTTCATCACCGCTGTCAGCACTCAGAGATATTATTAATTCATTTTCAATAATATTGTATATTTTCACATCTCGTTCAAAATCTTGTAAAATTATTTTCTTTGTTTTCTCTACGATATTTCTCCAGTCTTCTGTAGTGACTTCTGCACACGCAGTTTGTAGATGAGTCATAATTTTAGCAGTACTGAAGGGGTGGTTCAGTGTATTGTTCCGCGCTGCATGACCCTTTATTTGTGCCCAAAAAAGCTCGATGGCATTAGACTGGCATAGTAGGGAGGCAATCGAATAACTTCGTGTTCTCAAAACTATGTTGTATTTGCCATTCCGCTTCTCTACGAAAATCCTATATAACCAGGTTAGGGTATTTAGTGTTCGCAAGTTGTATATTTACCAGTGCATTCGCCGATATCACCGTCTTACTGTCCCAACATTAATACTAAATCAAAAAAGAAGAAACCTTTACCCGGTTCCACATACTCGTTGTTATATAGCTCGGTGTCACTACTCTTATAACGCACCCCGCTTATACAAAAACATTGATTCCAGATTGTGTATCAATCAGTGTAGCAACTACCAACTAAAAGCTATTTTAATTCAATGGTTAGAGTCCTTTGACTACTATCAAACTGAGAACTTAATTAACTAGCGCACACACCCTCTCAACACAACCTCATACACACACCTACATCCACACTCACCCACACACCCTGCGGGTTCTCCTGTGATACCCAGACTCTTAAGAGACTGGTGGTAGCAGGAGAGCCTGCGCACATATTCAACTTCACTTTTCACACACGCTACACCCACACACCACACACCACACACAACACACTCACACACTACACTAACATAATACACCCTAATTTTTACACTCACTCTCACCGCCACCCATTTTCATCAAATTGCAAATGTAAAAATTGTGCTATTTTAATTGGGAGAGAACTGTTTCCTGGGCCACAGCTTACGCTTTTCCGGGAGACAGGGCTTCAACTTTATCTGTGTAACTTTAATTTAGTCAAATAAATGATTTATTTATTATTTATTTATTTATGCTCTAGGGCTAGTTCATCGATTACATAGCGGAGCTTGGACGGCTTAGTTGCTTTTACCAGATTTAACACCTCAACTTCACCTCAAAATCAGCACCGTATTTCACGAAAACGGGGGTTAGCCAGGGCAGCAACTTAGGACCGCTTGAATTTATCGTTATGATCAACGATCTGCCCGAGGTTGTTACCGAGGCCAAATGTCTTCTGTTCGCAGACGATCTCAAGTTGATCTTGCCGATCAACGAAGAAAGAGACTGCGTACGTCTTCAACAAGACGTAGATAAAGTGGTGGAGTGGAGCCACAGAAACAAGCTGCAGTTCAATGTGAACAAGTGTTCCATTATAACATTTAGTAGGGCAACTGCCCCACTCCACTACAACTACCAAATAGAAGAAGCGCAGTTGAAGCGGGTGGAATCGGTGAGGGATCTTGGGGTTGGTCTGGATACGGAGTTGAGGTTTAGAGCCCATGTTGTGAGCGTTTGTAAAAAGGCGTACAGAATCTTAGGATTTATTTTACGCCGAGCAAACAATTTCTCAAACATTAGGGCTCTAACAGCAATGTATGATTCCCTGGTCAGAAGCCAGATGGAAAGCGCAGCTTCTGTATGGGCTCCTCATGAAGCTAAATATAGTCTCATGATGGAGCGCATACAGAACAAGTTCACTCGATACCTGTATTGGAAGAGGTATGGCGTCTACCCTTTCTATCCCTTGATGTATCCAACCTTATTCATTTTGGGTATGGTTGGATACAACAAGTTGGAAATTAGGAGGGACATGGCGCTTGCGCGGTATGTGGTGCTGGTGTTCCGGGGTATGATATCCAATCCAGCAATCCTGGAGATGATGAGACTGTGCGTACCGGACGAGTACGTAAGGCGGCGCAGACGACCGCCTCTGCTCGTAGTGCCTCGTGGAAGGACTAACCTCATGAGCAAAGCACCGCTAACGCGCACCATACGAACCCTTAATGACATAGCGGCTAGTGTTGATATATTCCACTGCTCACAGAGTGAATTCGCAGGGGCTATTTAATTTGTGCTATTGTAAATAATATACTACTTATTTTAATTTATTGTACCTGTTGACATAGATATTTGAATCTAATTATTTAATGATTATATTTTATTGAATTGTTTAATTTGTATAATGAGTAATTATATATATATTTGTTTTAGTTTAATGTGTACAATTTGCATAGCTTAGTAATGTATTGCATCTTTTTGACTCATGTTTTTTTTTTTTGCTGACTACTCTGTTGTATTAGGTTATACCTGTAAGAATGGATGTAATGTTTTAAAATAAATACAAAATACAAATACAAACTTTTAATAAAGTTGGACTTGCATCCACACCATTTCTTACCAGCCACGAGACAATTTCTTGCTTTTTATTTGCTTGAGTTGGTGGTTTATCAACTTGTACAGAATGATACGGTGCATTGTCCATTATAATTTTCGATGGGTTTTCTAAGCTGACTAGCAGCTTCTAAAACCACTCTTTAAAAACCTCAAAGTTCATTTCCTCATGGTAATCACTTGTAGTTTTAGATGCGATGCATTAGATATTGCTCACAAACCATACACGTTACAGACTTCACTTTAACCGTAGGTGAAGCTACCGAGCCGCAGGTACTTCCGGTGTCGATTGGAGTTGACACTACTCCATGGAATTCAGTCGTAAAAGAACATTATTTAAATTTCCTAAATTGCCGTCATCTTGTTTTTGTCCACTTCCTGTACCCGGATGGACTTCCGGTTATCAAAATTGAGTTCAGCTACCCCCAAAGCCTATTCCAGAACACCTCACACGACTAGAATCGATATGGCTTTTAAGCAAGGGTTCAATTTTGGCCGCCATCTTGAATTTTGAGCAAAGGAGCCAAAATTAGGATTGTCAACATTCAGAATCGAATTAAGCAGGCTTTTTTACATCGAAAAAGTCACGTTGCCAAAATGGCCCACAAAATGCCGTTGAATTTGAAAATGTTTTTGTTTATGAAAGTTATAAAAAATATATGAAGTTCCGGAAGATATTGCTCACAAACCATAAGTCCTACCAAAAAAGTTTATGCACTATGTTATACAAAATTTTATAGAGATCCTTTCTATCCTTCACACTTTTTTTCTAACAGCAATACTTTTTGGTTAAAATCGTAAAAACCGCGGTTAGAGACATATTTCGAGGAAAAAAGGGGGATAGGGGGGAGGGGAGCCAAAATTCGGCTTGGCAACATTCAGAACCGAATTCAGCAGGCTTTTTTACATCGGAAAAGTCATGTTGCCAAAATGGCTCACAAAATGTCGTTGAAACGAAAACGAAGCCGTTTTTTAGAATTGTTGACTAGTCTAGTACGTCGAAACTTGGAATTGACAGGCTGTCTTTAAACTACTCACGTTCTTGCAACCATATCCCACTAATATCATAAATGTCAAAGTTACGATGTTTGGATGTTTGTTATTTAATCACGCCGAAACGGCAGAACCAATTTCGATGAAATTTATAGATTATGACTTGGATTGAGATATAGGCTACTTTTTATGCTGGTAAAACGGGAGCAAAGTCGCGGCGGACACTAATTCAAAGTAATTTGGGCGTTTCAAGCCTTAGAAATGTCAAGGCCTCAGGAGGCGAAATTATTTGCATGCAAGTGACTCCTAGGTATTAAGTGGTCATTAACATTATTCAAATCTGCAGCTGTCGCTTCGATGGCTGGCGATATTAGACCGGGTCTTGTTTTGCTTAGATTGTGTGAAAATTTGACAACTTGATGCTTGCAAACGAAGACACGCTGCTGGCGCCAATATAATATTGTTTTCAGACCACCTGCTCGACAATGTCCAATTACATATCATGCAACCTCAACGTAAAGTAAAGCATTATCTCCCAAGGTATATAAAGTTGTATGAAACTCCCTAGGGAATAAAGTGATTTGAATTTGGAACTTCAAATTCGTGTAGAATCGTGTGGAAAACTCTGAGTAAAAAAATTACCATATGGTATTGTTAAGAGGTTTGTTCGAAAATCGAACTGGCCACCATAAGCAGGACTCAAAGAAAAAAGAAAAAGTTATGTTTACAGAGAACACAGACCAAGAGTGTACTACAAACATGAATAAAGTACTACATGGATTGAGTGCTAAAATAGCATAGAGTGTTCCTTCTTACTCCTATCCTAGAAGATAGCTTGCTATCCTATGTTAGAGAGAAACAAATATATTGTCACACGACAGTCGTTTTTCCGTTCCGTACCCTGAATATTGGTAACATGAATATACATCTCCCTAGATTGGTACCATGAATGTAGTAGTAGTTGGTACCTAGTTTGACATTTGGCCTGGTACGAGTTACACAAATAAAAACAGATAGATATATGCTTGTCTCATTACAACACATGAAAACATTAATATAAAAGAATGAGCCTGGTATAATCGATACCGGTTCGTTTTTAGCTTTAGTTCCATGCTTTAGTTCGTCTTCTGAGACTACAAATAATGTGAAACAAAAGACTGTGTTGGTGCTGTGATTTTCAGTGATTTTTTATTGTCTCGCATATGGTGTGAAAAGTAGAGTATGCTCCTCTGGAATAAAGCCTGTCTTCGTCTTGGGCAGCTTGAACTCCTCGCCTCACTCAGGACTCGAGTCCCTCGTTACGCTCCGGGTTCAATATGCCGCCCGCGACGTAAGACACTGCTTCATTCCCATAGTGCATAATCTACTATTAATTGACACAACTCCTTAAAATTTCAACAATAACATCCCCCTTCTATATAGAGAGTTATGTTTGATCAAAATGTAATGAAAGTCGAAAAAGTCCAGTGTCTTTTGTGGCGGTTTTTAAGATGGACGGCAGTGATGACATCGAAAAAATCTAATATTCTTTCCAGTCCCGGCTGTATTAAAACACGTACACACAGCCTAGAGCGCTTAGCCGACAAAATTGGGCAATAGATAATATCTCCTTTCTTTCCGGAATGACGATACAATATGCCGTGATCGGAGCTACATGTGAAGATAAGTTTAGCTTTTCTAGAGACAGGTTTTTCTTGACGTTGTTTTTGGGTTCCGAACCCTAAAGGTGAAAACGGGACCCTATTAATAATCCTACGCTATCTTATCTTGGGTGTAGAGTAATAGAGTTGCCTTTGGGCTCGGAATCATAACAACGGAAAACAAAGCTATTTTTTCTTCGTGTGTAGCAAAAGTTATGCCAAAATAATTCCGTCGCTAGTATTTAATTTTTCTTTAAAGTATATCAGAAAGAACATTGATCGCCCCATCAACTGTGTAAAAGAGTTTCTTTAACAATTTGTATTCAGATCGAATTGTTTCCAAAATGTAGACTCATAAAACGGAAGCGAAACAAACTGAAACGAATAGCAGATAAATTCCAATCAGATTCAGTTCCCTTGAGCTGATTGAGTGAAGATTGACTCCATCATGATTACAGCTTCCAAGATGAAATGCGGGATAGGAAACATGAGACCAGGAGCTAAGTATTGATTTTCTACGGCAGTTTCCGCGCCGCCCGTCGGGATGTATATAGCTTTCATAATTATTAATATCGAATTATTCATGTTGTAGGTACACAAACTAGGATTTTAGGCTGCATTTAGTGCTCGACCGACCGTCAGCGCGTTTCTTCAGCGCTGATTGTAAGTGCGTCACTCGGTCAGCGCACTAAACGCGCGTATATACCGCAATAGCGCCTCAGTCGACCGACAAGCTCGACTGAAGGTTCTCGTCAACGTGACGTAGCGTACGCGAGTAGCATTACATAAGCGATGCACCGGTGTGTGTCTGTTGTCATTGATACAGCTTTTTCTCCTTCTTTCGTGTTGATGACTCACTCAGAGCCATTAGGTTGCCACACCCACGGCATTGTTGTACATCATTGTATCATTATTCACATTGATACAGCTACGCTCGACTGACGTCAGCGCTCACCGTCGCGTTGTTCGAGCACAGGTTGTCAAATCCGCAATGTGTCGTAAGAAAACCATCTCTGGCTCCCTGGTTTTTAGACGTGGCTAGATATTTAACAAGCTGTCTTTTCCTATTTACATATTAATGCTTTCTCGACGTGCTCGAGTTTTTTCTACCGCAATTAAGGTCACATGGAAATGTTTTTTTTTCTCTGGGTTCAAAAGCCGTGGTGGAAATGCCTGGAATAAATTTTGCAAACCAAGCACACGAGCGACTTGTAAACTGTGTGCGCTGTTACGTAACGTACGTACTATGTTGATAAAATTAGTAAGAATAACAAATAATCCCACTAATACCATAAATATCAGTTTCGATGTTTTGATGTTTGTATGTTTGTTACTCAATCACGCTGAAACGGTTGAAGCGATTTCGATGAAATTTGGTACGATAGATTATGACCTGGATGAGCTATGGGCTATTTTTATTTTTATTTTAAGGTAAAACGAGATTGAGGCTGCATATGGACACTAGTATTAAAGTTGATTCAAGTTGATTTGTATGTTCTATTAAGCAGCAAATATTTGTTTAAATATTGTTTTTCAACTAATAAGTGTGATAAGTAGCTTCGGTTGGCGAGCGCTATTCTGTCACTTTTTGACATACCTGCGAACCTTCAATGAGTTAGACAGTTGCAGAATTTAACTGTTGTCGCATCTTAACAGCATAATACCGAAGTGACACACTGCAGAGTATCCCGTGCGCAGAAATTTGCTGTTCATAAACTTAGTAAATTTTGTTTTTCACTCGTGACCTTTCAGATGATATTCTCCTGTATTGCAATAACCTAAGAAGGTTTGAGGATGTTGAACTCGAATATCTTACCGCGCGGCGCCGCTCGTCTCCTGTCGTCCCGCTTCCTGGCGCAAACAATTTTTATTATCTTTATTATAGGGAGGACTATTTGCGGGTTAGAGTTATAATAAGCTACTGAGCCGGCGAGAGCCCTCATTATAATCTAGTAGTTCGCCTCGAACGTGACCACGCGATCTATCGTTTATCCATAAATGTGTATTAGTTGAGTTAGTTATATTTGGGGGGCCTCTTGGACTCCAAAACCCCTGTAATCAAGCTCATGTTCGTACTTAAACATTATATTCATGTAACGTCCCTACCTTCTAAGTTTCATCAAGATTTGATCTACTTACGAGTA
This sequence comes from Operophtera brumata, assembly GCA_932527175.1. Lineage (NCBI taxonomy): Eukaryota > Metazoa > Arthropoda > Insecta > Lepidoptera > Geometridae > Operophtera > Operophtera brumata. The sequence goes on from OW052231.1 coordinate 20,143,687, forward strand.
CATACAAATCTCGATTTGGTGTTTATTTACTGTAATGGCATTGTAAAAAGATAATAAAAAAACAAAAAAAAAACGCCGCAATTACACTTTCAAACTTCTTTTCCTTCGTTATTCCACTTTTCCCCCCTAAGGGGGATTTTCAGGGAGGAAAAGTGGAATAAGCCAAAAGAAACCTACATAGTGTTCTTTCTCCTATGTTTGGAAGGACGTATTATTAGATCTATCCTGCGATGTTCTGAGTTTTTGACCTAAAGGCCGGATTCCACTGCTGCTCACGCAGAAGCTACGCACGTGTACTCTGGTTCGCGTTGTATGAAAATATAGGCGTGCATATCCACTGAGACGCACGGCCACGCTACGCACGGTCGCGTAGCTTGATGACGTCACCGATACACGCGTGTCCTGTTCGGACACGTCACCTGCGCAGCCCAGCGCAGCGCACGCTACACATGCCGCACACGGAGGCATAGCTTCACGGCGCGGGCGCCAGCACTGGCGGGCGTCGCCATGTTGCTCACTCGCGACTCGCCGTGCGCGCGCGTGCAGACAATCTGTTCACGTTGCTAACGTGCGCAGCCTCTGCGTGCGCAGCAAAGGAATCCGGTCTTAACAAGATTGTAAACTATTCTATGTGGACCTTTACCCATCTTAAGAAGCTGTCACAGACCATGTTTTTGTTGTGGACTCAGGTAAGCCTTGAAGTTTCATACAGCACCCGGAGTCCTCAAGTTATCGTGTTGACGCTGTCTTTCCTTAACGTGATTTGGCTTATTTTCCATAGTCGCTCATACCCGGGTATATATTGTTCTTGGAGTTTATAGGAGCTCTGAGGCAGTGCTATTTGCGGCATGTAAGGTATTACGATAGTATCTTTATTGTAACTTTGCACATAATAGAACTATATGATGTAGAATTTATGGTTAAAGTATACGTACAAGTCTTTGGATCATCCAATAACAGTGATGCCAGTCTGCCTAGATTCTTACATCGTATTTATCTTAGAAGATATATTTTTTAGTAGTAGGTAGAGCTTTTATGTAAAATAGTTCGTCCGGGGAAGTACTACCACCATACCTATTTCTGCTGCAAAGCAGTAGTGCTTGAATTACTGTGTTCTGGTTTGAAGGGTTTGGGTGCCGGTAAAATTACAGGCACATGAGACTTTTTTTTGTTGTTTTTTTTTTTTTTTGTTTTTATAACATTGATAGATCTTTGTTTGACCACGGTCTTACCTATTGGTAAGTGACGATGTGGCCGAAGATGGAGCACAAAGGTCTAGAAGGCACCTATTCACTCTAGCCATCTTTATGTCTCAGGGTGACGGGCGCAGTGCAATGCCACATAGCGTGTTCTATTTGGACGTGACCTATGAGATAATGCTCTGTTCATAGGCAGAGGGTACCGCTTAACATCAGGTGGGCCATCTGCTTGTTCAGTCATCTAAAGTTGTATGTAAAAAAAAAACTTTCATTACAAATATACACGTATTCAACGAGCATGCAATGAAACTAATTACTAGCGTAGCTTTTTGCCTTCGCATGGAATTACGTTTCTGGAAAGAAACGTTACGTTTTTTTTTTATACTACTTGAATGACGGAACAAGCAGATGGCCCACTTGATGTTAAGCGGTATCCTCTGCCTATGAACTGTGCATTCTCACATAGGTCACGTCCACCTAGGACGCGCCCTATGTGGCATTGCACTGCGCCCGCCACCCTGACACATAAAGATGAAAAGACTCATATGCCTGTAATTTCCTTTAATTTAATTTTGTAATTTTTTTTGTAATTTGCCCATACCCTTCAAACCGGAACACAGCAATGCAAGCACTACTGCTTTGCGGCAGAAATAGGCATGGTAGTAGTATTTCCCCGGACGAACTCTTTCACAAAAAAGCTCTACTGCTACTACGTTACATCTAAACAGACTTTTAAAACGAATCAGCGGTACAATCACGACGTAGCTGAGTATCAGATACCTATCCACAAAAATACACAACTATTTTTGTCTAGAAAAATAAATGTAATAAGGTAAAAGAAAACCGTCCTTATCCGCCGTTACGTAGTCAACAAAGACGTATAGAAGTGATCGTATGCCTTATGGGCCATTGGGCCATGTAAATATTGTTCCGAATATTGACAGTGACCTAGATGTGTCGCAAATGTCAGACGTATATCCACCATGGCCACATTAGCGGATTGCAATGCCATTATAATGTTCCCTAGATCAATCTTGCGTCCTAGTTATGTTGTGTTGAAGGTCGTCTTATATGAGATCATTCTAGATATAATGTAGATATATTTTCACCAAGTTCTACCTCCATTGGAATCAACCGTCTCTTAATGGGTTGAATTGAAATACTGGTACAAATATGTCTCAAAAGCAAAGCTTAAAACAATATAATGTTTCCTCCTGAGAGTGGGCTTTCTAGTTGAAACATAATTATTACCGGGTACCATTATGTAACAAATTAGAATTAATACTTGCTAAGAAATCAACGATAAGATCCATCTTTTTAATTAGTAGGTAGTTTAGTATTAGATTTTATTTAATTTTTGGTTGACTTTTGTTTTATGATTATTTGTTATTTTGAGTAGTAACTGTGTTTAAACTGTATTAAAAATTATACAGAAATTGTATAATAATATACTAGAATTGTAATTTTAATTTGTGAAATTTTGAAATTGTGTTGATATGTGACTTGCCCAGTGTGACAAACTATGTTACAAGGTGAAATAAATGAAATTAAGAATTTTCCAAAACAGTTGTTTTTTTTATGTTTATAAAAAACATAAAATAAATACAACCGAATTGAGAACGTCCTTTTTTTAAGTTGGTAAAAAAATGGCGCCGAGACCCTGTCTCTTATATACCAGGGATGCGCTAACCAACTGGGCCACCGGTCCTCTCCCCGCCTGGTCAGGAATTTGAAGGGTATTATCAAATCTTAATATATCCCTAAGTGTGGCATAAACCATGGCGCGACCGCCTTAAGAATTGAATACTCGTAAAAGCTGACTAAGGGATGCTCAGCAGCATCCAACACCAATACTGCAATCACCAATCCGCCTGCCAAGCGTGGTGATTATGGCAAATATTGCATTATAATGGGGAGGCCTCGTCCAGCAGTCGTCGTATAAAGGCCGCTGAAAAAGAAGTATGGGATAAATATCAACAAACCAATATTAACTGTTCTAAAAAAACAAATATTTTCTGAGAAATCGTATTCTGTGGCATATTATTCAGTTTAATCTGTAGGCGTTCCGTATCTTGCAAACATAAATAATAAATCAGGCTTATAATTATTTCCAGGAAATTATTATAGGGTATATGTTACGTACACGATATATCATCCACATCGGTAATGCTCAACACCGGTCTAAATACACTGACGAGCAATATAAAAAAGCCACTAACTTTTCATGAAATATTTCCGAAACCACGCAAGATAGCTTCTTGAAGTAAAAATCAACATTCAGGTGCTTCAAAACAATTTTAATTTAACGTGTAAAGATGGTAAAAACAAAGTAGGGCCGTTTGGACATAAAAGACAATTATTTCTTAAAGATTTGTTAGGCACTTTTCAGGTGGCTTTTTTATGTAGCTCGTCAGTCTATTTCTACCACATAATGGAATTTATACGCACACAAAGATGAAAATAACCGAATGAACCTCTGGATCTTTTTAAAATTATGATTCCAATATATTTCTTCGTCTCTTTGACCCGAAATAAAACGTCTAAAGTAATTTATGACCTTTAAAATAATTCGGTCTGGTTTTCCCAGAGGTTTTTGTGACAGACGCATAGATTTTAATATCAAGATGCGGTTGATGTTCAAAGAACATGGGCAACTCCTTATACATTATTTGACCCAACTTTTTTGACCAACGTAACGTACAGTTGAGATACTTTTGGTTATTGATAATATATGTTAAGATAATGGAAAAGCTAATTTAATTTCTTGCGTAGAAGTTGTGGGAAAGTAACGAAGCTTGTTGCGTTTTGTTTCCTGCAAATGCAATGAGTTATTTATATTTTTTTTTAGAAATACAATTGCTTCCCAACTTCCAAAAATATACAAGGTCTTTAGAATAATTGGACAAAAACAACATTTAGAACCGTACTAATTACTTCCATGAAGAGGCCCTGGTTCATTTATTTTTGACCTGGGTCAGCGGTTGCCCATCTCCTTTGCATTTTGTCATAACACCAAAAAAGTCCGATCGCGTAGGATCGAACTAAGTCATAGACTGGTTGTCGTTGGTGTCTCGCATCAGATTTTGGGATTTAAAAATTTGCAGGCTTTTTATCACGGCTTCCTTGTCCATATAATGTCTATGATTGAACGTCATACTACACGGATTATCGTACTTAACTGTAAAAGCACGAACTGTCTCACATTCTACGTATAAGCTCAAATGATATAGATATGTTTCAGAGCGATGTCCCACTCATCAATCGAATGATATCCCCTGTGACTGAAAGGTTACCTACAGTTGAAATGCAATATACTTTACCATTCAGTTACAAAGGCTGGAGCAATCATCGCGAGTGATTGAGCTGGTCCCCGCGGGTCGCGTATTGATGATTAACTGGCAGGTGGATTGTATGAACACAGTGTAATTGGGTTATTTATCTTTGTTTCACATAAACGTATTCATGAGGAATAAGTTTTAGGTCTCAGTTTGGGGCGAACCACTAGTATCAAATTAGTGATCATAACCGTATGCTGATCAAATTGAGCCTAAACACGGCCAGTCTGCTATTATCCCTCTAGGAGTTCCGTTGTCCACCTTCCGTCTCCATCATCAGATCAGATAATATTGCATTGTCATCGGAACTTGACAGGTAGACATAAAATTGAGCATGAAGATATCGGTTCGTGTGTGTAGGTTTACTGTAAACAGAGTGGCCTAACCCACTATCTTCTCGGACCTGTACCAATACGTCTAGGAAAGCCAAACGTCGATCACATTCCATTTCATACGTAAACCTCATCTACGTATGTACTCCATTCTTCTCAGTCATTGCACTCTTGACAGAGCGGTCGTGGTCGTCATGTTGTACTATTATTAGGGGCTGATGTTGCTCGCCTCACGATATCTCGCCATTTATGCCTATTCGTGGACATCCTTGTGCATTCATACAGGTTGCCACCCACTGCAGACTTGATCTGGTCGGTCCAACGCATGGGCGACCTTCCGCGCGGTCTGGTGCCCTCTACTCGTCCTTGTACGACAAGACGCTCAATGGAGTCAGTGTTCCGTCTCGAGACGTGTCCGAAAAACTTAAGGATGCGAGTTTGAACCAGATCGGATAGACGCTGCTTAATGCCAAGTTCTTGAAGTATCGACACATTAGTACGAAACTCTGTCCACGATACCCCAAGCAGTCTCCTCCAGCACCACATTTCCAGAGCATCTATATTTTTCTTCTCGACTTCTCGCAGCGTCCACGTCTCTGCTGCATACAAAAATATAGGGAAAACAAGTGTTCGCCCGAGCCGGGTTTTAGTGGATTTAGTGATGCTACGATTTTTCCAAATTTTCTTCAGCTAGTCCATTGCGGTCCTAGTTATCGCCAAACGTCGTTTAATTTCATCTACGCAACCACCGTTATTCGAGATTAAAGTTCCAAGGTATATGTAGGAATGGACCACTGTGCAGTTTGCAACCTGAGTCACCTCCGGCGAGTTGTTATTAGCGCCGTCCAGAATCATCATTTTAATCTTGCTGCGATTGATCTTTAAACCGAATTCAAGGCTCACACGCTCCATTTTGAGATGTAGCTCCTCCATCTAGCACTAGTCGCAAATAAAGTTGTATCATCTGCGTAGCGAAGATTTGCAATTCTATAGCCACCAACCGTAACACCGTCTGTCCAATTTTCCAGAGTGATTCGCATCAAAAGTTCAGTATATGCGTTGAACAAGAGAGGTGATATTATACATCCTTGGCGGACGCCTGCACTGGGGTGGAAACTGCTTGACAAGATGTCGTCTGTCGGTACTGAAGCAGTTCCTTCTTCATAAAGACGCCTCAGAAGGTGTACAAGATGTGTCGGAGTGCCCATTTCCAGCAATGTATTCCACATCATAGGCCATTTCACCGAGTCAAACGCTTTTGAGAAGTCCACAAAGCATATATAAGTCGGCTTGTTAAATTCTCGAGCCTTCTCGATGATCTGGCGGACAATTAAAATTTGTTCTCGAGTGTCCTTTCCCTTCACAAATCCAGCCTGCTCTGGTGCAATCTCCCGGGATAGATAGGCCTTCAGTCGCTCGTTAAGAATATGTAACATATTCCGTTTTTTCATTTTGCTATTTTCCTACCCGCGCGCCCCACTACACGAGCCGAGCGGGCTGCAGCTCGCACTGAGCGGATTAGTGCTAAGCGAGACGCGGTTGGAGTGCGTCGCGTTCACTCACCTTGATAAAGGCTCTCGAAACGGGTCGAAACAATGTCGGTGCTTACATCGATTTAACGGTACGTGAAAAGTTCCCGTTTTTATAAAATAATTGATATGATTCACGGAAGTTTTTATAGTAAAATATGTAACATGATTTTGCTTGCGTGAGAGATAAGTGCAATAAGGCGGTAGTTGCTACATTTCTTTGTTGAACCCTTCTTATGTAAAGGAGTGAAGACTGTATGAGTCCACTCTATTGGCCATACTCCAGTCTACCATATCTTGTTACAGATGATGTGGAAGATCTGGATACCCTGATCTCCTAGGGCTCTTATGGTTTCGATAGGTATTGCATCTCTACCTGTGGCTTTCCCATTCTTAAGGTGTTTGATAGCGGCGATAATTTCAGATTTAAGTATGCCAGGCTCAAGTTGTACTCCAACTACAACTTGTTGTACTGCACTGTAGTTGCTCAGTTGTTGTAAGATGTACTCCATTAAGATGTACCAAAAGTAGTTCTATTTCTTCTTTCCTTCCTTCCAAAATACAGAAAATGTCATCAATATGCCTCTTCCACAATTTAACCGGTAAGGGGGCAGTCGAGATATCCATATTCTCGAAATACTCCATCCAAATATTTGCCACTACAGGAGCAACTGGACTTCCCATAGCTACCCCATTTATTTGGAGATATTAATTTCCCTTATACAAAATAATTTGTGGAGTATATGATGCACAAGCTTGGCGTACTCTGGAGGGATGTCGTTTTCCTGTATGCTCTTCTCCATCACCTTCATGCAGTCAGCTAAGGGGACGTTTGTGAAGAGGGATTCCACATTAAAACTCACCATCTTCTCGCTGTCATCCACCGTTGTCTGCTTCAGAATATCTATGAAATGACGCGAATCCTTAACGAAAGAAGAACTGTTTCCCACCGTATGTTGCAGTACATACCAAGAATGGTACAAGAGGCAATTGAGATTACCAAGTACAGAAATTTCAATACAGAAGATGGTTTTCAATTATCTGGAGTATGGAAGCCTGTGGTGAGAATGTGTAAGAATCAAAAAAGTGTGGTACCTGCTACGCGTCCGGATACCGTTAGTGTTGTGTGTGTCGAGTTGGTGTGAATTGTGACAATGAAACCGATGGTAGTGGTATCGTTCGTAATAAACGAGTGAGAAAGAGGGTAGATCGATATATCTGCCAATAACATCTACTCGCAAAGACTTTTCATCCCATCTATTCGAAAAGGACGACTGGGTTCGCCTTTAAGTGCACCCAACGGTGGTGTTTTCTATGAGAAACTTTTAGCGGGCAGTAATGAGTTTTGCGGCGCACTTATTAAGTTCCTAATTCAAAAAGTGCGCGGCAAAGATAATTGCGGCGCACTTATTGAATTTGGAACCAGCGCCAAATAATTCGAACGCAAATATTGTTTGAATAAATACTGGCTGGTACGACGGCCCAAAACCCAAAACACACAAAAAACACAAAACACAGAAAAAAAAACAAAAAAACCCAAAACACAAAAACACAAAAAAAAACACAATACACACAAAAATGTGTGTGAATTGTGACAATGAAACCGATGGTAGTGGTATCGTTCGTAATAAAAGAGTGCGAAAGAGGGTAGGACGATATATCTGCCAATAAAATCTACTCGCAAAGACTTTAGTTAGTTCTCCCGTGATCATGGCGCATGCAACTGTGCCGAAATATCGGGAACATTTAAAACTCAAATATCATGGTAAATATCCCGTTTCTAGTGAAAATTATATTTTTTCTTATACGTATCATAATCGTATCAGTTCTTTATTAGTATTGATGTATCCATCCATGAAGGAGAAAGTAAATAAGTTTATTTGTATAGAAGATTATATTTTGTTGCAATTTTCCTAAAGCTACCTTCACCAAAAGATTTGGAACTGAAACTATTTTTGTAAACCATTATTAGGGCTTGATATTAACAAAAAAAAATAGAATTTCTGTTATAAAAAATAAATAAACAAAACAGACGAAAAATTTAACCGTTTCTTCCTAAAAGAGATATAATTGATTCGTTGTTCGATTTATTACCCATATTTTATACGAAACTAATAAATAAATAAATAAAATAAATAATGCTGGACAGTTGACACAACATTATCTAGCCCCAAGTTAAGCAGAGCTTGTTTTATGGGTACCAGATAACTGAAATACTTAATACAATACGTTTTTATTTTTTTATTTTATTTATGCTACTTGAATGATGGTACAAGCAGATCGCCCACCTGATGTTAAGCGGTAACCTCTGCCTATGAACAGTGCGTTACCTCATAGGTCACGTCCATCTAGGACGCGCCCTATGTGGCATTGCACTGCGTCCGCCATCCTGAGACATAAAGATGAAAAGTCTCATGTGCCTGTAATTTCACCGGCACCCTTACCCATCAAACCGGAACACAGCAATGCGAGCACTACTGCTTTGCGGCAGAAATAGGTAAGGTGGTAGTACTTCCCAGGACGAACTCTTTCACAAAAAAGCTCTACTACTACAAAAAAGTAGCTAACTTTCTATGTTACATAGAAAGTTTTTTTTAATCATATATAGAAAATACACAAAACACCCTAAACCAATATCTGCGATTCGCACAAATATTTGTTCCGAGGCGGGAATCGAACCCGCAACCTCCTGCTTTGCAGGCGAACGTTCGCCCGCCGCGCTACAGAGGTCGTCAATAATAGAAACGTAACTGTCTAAAGCAGCTTGTTAAATTGACGTTACTGTAATACATAGTACATAGCATTCTATTATTTGTACAGAATAGCATTAATAAGCTATTACTAAGCTGTGAATAGCAAGCTGATAGTCCCATCGAACGCATCTGTTCAGGGATCCGTTTATTTAATCAGGGCTTCCTGACTGAATTCAAAGTTAATAATGAACGAAACTAAACTTGTTTTGTGGGTTTATGTAAGTGTATGCTTATGGAATCCTGTGAGGTTAATTGAAGCTTATACTTAGACAATGAAGTTTTTATCCACAAGAAGCTCCTAATGGTAACACAGTGACACAGAACTGAAACACGTAAAGTAGGTAACTCAGTTGCCACCCGACGATTACGGAACGGAGTAGCGCCATGTGCATAACTACCTGAATAATGCATGCAGTATAATCGGACGAGGAGAATGTTCATCTGCGTCTGATATCGGGATACTAATCTGCCGAGCTTTACCTGGCTTAATTACTCGTAGCAGACTAGTTCGATGGGACTAGCGCAAGGACGTAGCGACACAACCCCTATTAGCCTTTGCCTGTATTTGGCTCTGCTGGACCTATTAGTCCAGCAAAGCTAACTAACAGGACTGATGGGGAAGTTAATGTTAATGTAAATGCACTCCCTTTTCCGCATTCGAACTCTATTGGTGGTCCATTATGCTAGCCAGCCTAACTCCATCCAGAAGCACAGGAAGATTCTTGGGGTCTTCGTAGGCTTGGCGGAGTGACCTCGGGTTGTTGAGGATTTGTTTACGTTGAGCTGCTACTACCACACATGCTAGGGGAGTGGATCACACTACCGTCGATTGTATTCCCTGAAAACTATAATCTGAGTCACTTCAAGTCATGAGTGAATAGGTGCCTTCTAGATCTTTGTTCTCCATCGTCGGCCGCATCATCACTTACCTACCAGCAGATCGCGGAAACGCTTTTATAAAATTAATAATCGAAACCGTAAGCTGATCAAAATGAGCCCAAACACTGCCAGGCTACTATTAATCATCGAGGAGTTCCGTTGTCCACCTGCTGTCCCCATCATCAGATGCTCGCTGTCATCATAGTACCTATGGATAGTCGGAACTTGATAGGTATGCCAAATTCCAGTTCAATCGGGTATCCGGAATTGGTCAAAATTCGATTGCCTGATTTGTACCCCAGAGACAGACAGTTCCATTTCGCCTACCGCCTTACTTCCACCTACATCATCAGCCCCCTTATTCGCTATGACCAAACGGGAAATAACGCAGGCTCGTTACGATACCTGCGTGGAATCATCGTTCAGAATACATTGTGACGTCACACGTTATTGTCAAGTAATCTCCTATGGCCATAGCGAATAACCTGGCAGATCAAATCGCTGTAACCATAATATTATATTGCTATCGAAAGGACTCGTTAAAACGAATCGTATGAGCCCAAACTCGAGGGGGTTAACTAGGGGGTAGCCACTGAAGAGTTACTACTAAGAGATACCAAATTATAGTATTGTCAACTGAGCTGCATATACATAAAAAGTTTAATTTATGTTCGTTAATTAGAAGTAGGTTAAATAATACATCCAAGATTTGATACATTGTTTTAGTTTACAAGTGAAGCTAAAAAGCAGTGCGCGGGGGGGTGGGGGGGGGGGGGGGTCAGAAACTGGATGAGGAGAGCCGAAAACCGGGCTCAGTGGCGTGCCATGAGACCTATGTCCAGCAGTGGCCTGCAGTAGGTTTATGATGATGATGAAGCTAAAAAAACATTTTACCCATTTTAGGCAGTCAATATATCTTACATATCCTTTTTCACTTTCTATCTAATTGAGAACCGATCCAGTCCCCTGGCTCGTTCGCAACATTTCTGCGTGAATAATGCATTTCTCTCGTCAATTGTGCGATTTCGCACGCGGCACGTGTTGCGAGCGACATGCGAAATGCAATCACGCTGATTTGGATGTTTGCGATCTTGTAGCAGTTGATTGGCAACCACAGCTCAACTAGAGAATGTCACTAGCTATGTAGGTATTTGGGTAATAGGACGAAAAGTCTCACTTCGGTCATGGAAATCGTCAAAGGAGCTTTTGGAGCTCAATTCATTTTATTATAGGATCCGAAAATTAGATAGATTGCAGTAAAAGTGATAATCGCGGTCCTCCTACTGTGGGATCATGACTGATGATGATCTACTGTTGGATGTTAGTTTATGTTGTGTTGGAGGTACACCTGTTCTGGAGCTGGAAGAGTGTGTCGGTAATAAATCTGCTTGAATCTGCTAAAAATATGGTGTCACCGTACTATAACTGGGTGTTAGTTTATGTTGTGTTGGAGGTACACCTGTTCTGGAGCTGGAAGAGTGTGTCGGTAATAAATCTGCTTGAATCTGCTAAAAATATGGTGTCACCGTACTATAACTGGGTGTTAGTTTATGTTGTGTTGGAGGTACACCTGTTCTGGAGCTAGAAGAGTGTGTCGGTAATAAATCTGCTTGAATCTGCTAAAAATATGGTGTCACCGTACTATAACTGGGTGTTAGTTTATGTTGTGTTGGAGGTACACCTGTTCTGGAGCTAGAAGAGTGTGTCGGTAATAAATCTGCTTGAATCTGCTAAAAATATGGTGTCACCGTACTATAACTGGGTGTTAGTTTATGTTGTGTTGGAGGTACACCTGTTTTGGAGCTGGAAGAGTGTGTCGGTAATAAACCTGCTTGAATCTGCTAAAAATATGGTGTCACCGTACTATAACTGGGCACCCATAAATAAAAATAACATAAAACAACACCCCAATAGTACACAAATCCTTATGCCACACTAAGATTCCCTGTGTCGTGGGTATCAGGAACTACGAGTACCGTTGGTACTGCATGGTATAAGTAAAAAGTTTTGATGCTTGGGTTAGGTTAGGTTACGGATCTTGATGTTTATATTTATTGACCTTTTTATTGATTTTGCAAAGGAACAAGTCCACTTCGTCACAAAATTACATTACAAAATTATGTAGTTTTGTGACGAAGTGGACTTGTTCCTTTGTTGTTCCAAAATCAATAAAAAGGTCAATAAACCGTAAAAAGTTGACTGGGTTACAAGATTAAGGGAATAAAATATATTTATCCCTGATTTAACTGACTCAGATACAAAATTAAATAAGGAAAACTGTAAAGAAAACATTTCTCCGAATGAGATTGTAAAAAAGCGCCAAGCGCGTGTCGAACCAAGCTTTGTGAAGGGTTTTGAAGACTGGCTTAGTTATCATATTGATAAGTGTTATTGCGGTAACAAGAAACGAAATATAATAAACCTTTACAAACACCATTAAAGTATTAAATGTCTAATTTTCACATGGAACACATTCACACTCGAATGTATACACCGTTGTAATGTTCTCTTTCTTTAACTCAACCTCTCACATAATATCCGTTCAAAAACTGAGGTTTCGTTCGGTACTTGCTACTATTTAAAACATGCTTTTTTTCAATTAGCGTCACTCTCACACCCAGCCTTCAGATACATAGTATGATCCCAAACTAGGATCCATTAACACATTATACATATACATTCAGCGTATCACATTAGGATCCCCTGTGACGTGGGCATTCAAAACTCTAATATCCATGGTCCAACAAACAATAAAAATAAATTTAAAAAAACGAGCAAGCCTTACAGTATTCGCATATGATGTGTAACATCTGACATCTCACTCCTTGGTAATAAGCAACATGGCTGATAGTACCAACCTCTCGGAAAAATGCACGCTTCCTGTTACACACTTCAGTCTCTTTTCACGAAATCCCTCCCACCGTTTGCAGAAAAGCGAAAGGAAAAGATGTTACACATGAAAATTGCAACAGTCTTGAATAAAAAAGTCAAAATGCGATACAAATATTTGACACACAATAGACAGCTGAGTTCAAAGTTCCACTTTTCCCAATTGATATAACCGGTTCTCTCGCGATTTAAAACTTAATGAAATACCTACATTTCTTAAGAAGTTTCAACTCTTATTCCATTGTTCTTTTCAGTGCGGACTAGCAAATTCCTCTTCAAGATTCACTGAGCAGTGAGATTCTCCCAGACGCTTAAAATTAGCCGAGGGGTTTACCTGGATTCAAACTACGAACTTTACGTTTGTGAATTATGTTGGCTGTAATTAATTTCGTTAGCTCGGGGACACGTCCACGAAGTACTTAGAAGTTCTACTGTAAATACTTAGAGTACCTACTCTCTACATAACTAGTTGAGACGTGACGCGCTCCGGTTGACTCCTACCACTCTGTACTGTTGAAAGCTCAACTAACGTGTAGCTCAGCTTGCTTTCTAGCTAGATCGAATCTGGCTAGCTCTTAAGCTATTCATATGGAAGTGGTTACAATAAGGCCGGCCGCACATGCACGTTTTCCTAATTCGATTTCCGAATTAATTTTCTAACTTCAAGCACCCGCATGCGTTTATTGCAAAGTTTTGTACATGGCGTATACGTCCTTGTATTTTCCATTCGGAAATAATTCCTAACATTCGTTTTTGAAGGTATTCCGTGCGTTCGTAATGCGGAAGGGAAAAAACGTATCGAACGCAGCGCTCACATACATTTGATGTGTCTCGCCGCACACGGACAGGAGTTTCGATTCAAAATCACACCAACCAACAGGTTCAGAATCGCACCAACGAACAGCGTAAGAATAGTGGTATACAAAACTATCAGAAAACTTATCGTGCGTTTCCGGAAGCGTCTCTTTACGTAATGGCAGTAAAAATTCCAAATACAAAAAAGAAAGAAAGAAAGAAAGAAACGTTTATTTATGACTAAACAATCAAGTCACACACATGCAACACGCAAAAGCAAACATCATAAAAAAAAGGAAGATTTGCGCTAGGTTCACGGAATTCCAAACCAGTATTCATAATTCGGAAATCGAATCAGAAAACGGAGCATGTGCGGCCAGCCTAAGGGCGCGTTCACATAGAACGTCTGTTGTACAGGTCCGTTTAAACGTATATGTTATTAGCGTATGTAGTTGTATGAGCTACTTCACACACATGACAGTATTCCGGATCGATTACTGGATCCGGAATACTGTATTCTGTAACACGCCGTAAGGGATATTTTTCTTCGCGATTACTGATAATGTTTATACTACTCATGGGCAAAACACATATTATCATAATGCGCTCGTTCATATAATGCGATAATTATTTTCCGATTCGAAACTCCCCATGAATTTTTTTAAACTAAAGTTTTTTATTTTTTATACTACTGAATGACGGAACAAGCAGATGGCCCACCTGATGTTAAGCGGTAACCTCTGCCTATGAACAGTGGATTAGCTCATAGGACACGTTCACCTAGGACGCACCCTATGTCACAGAATAAATATTAGTACAAGCCTATGTGGCATTGCACTGCGCCCGCCACCCTGAGACATAAAGATTAAAAGTCTCATGTGCCTGTAATTTCACCGGCACTCATACCCTTCAAACCGGAACACAGCAATGCGAGCACTACTGCTTTGCGGCAGAAATAGGTATGGTGGTAGTACTTCCCCGGACGAACACTTTCACAAAAAAGCTCTACTACTACTACTACTACTAAAAAAAAACTAAAGTTTTAATTCATCAGCTGAGTAATTTTATTATGAATGCAGTAGGTACCTACCTACTTTCTCGTTTCCATTGTTCTTATGTTACTACAGTTAACCAAACTAACCTCGATTAAATTACAAATGAAATAATACTAAGCTCACCTGTATGCTATTCATATCAAACGTGTTCTAACTGAAAATATGACTGCTGTTACATTTAATAGGCGTGTATAGCGAGGTATCGCTCGCGTTCGGCCTTTGTGGAAACTCTTTCACGACATTTACGTACAAACACAAAGCGACCTTGTGTGTGTAAATCTTTTTCACACAGGGGACTGTGAATGGCTTGACATTTTTTGGCTGTGACAAGCAAATAAACAAGTAATAGCTTTTTAGGGTTATTTAGTCCGATAAGGAATCCTTAAATATTGATCTACTAGTCCGTCCGTCCGTCCCAGCCTGCATAGCGACATTCAGTACGTTTTGTAACGAAGATAAGATGATGATGAGTAGTCAGTGCCAGCAGCGTCAATATGGTGCGCGTACCCAAGTTACGTAATGATCCTGTAAGTATACAGACATACAATAAACTCCCATTTCCCGCCCATGTACACTTAGTAAACAGAGACCCGAAGCATTCTGGGAGAACAATCAATCCAACGTCAAACTTAAAAGTAAACCGACACGTGAGTGTACTGCGAAAACGCCTAAAAGCTGTATTTACCATCCATCGGAAACTTTTAATTACACCTTTTCTATCAATTACGGCCCAGTGGCAACGGAGCACAGAAGACTCTCTGTACAGAAGTTTCATTCCAGCGACAGTAAAATGAACACTGATCGAATCTGTGGCACGCACGCGATCTGAACAAGTAAAGCTAAGGCCTAACCGACGCGATCAGCTCGCGTCCACGGTAGCGACCGGTCTTACCATTGAAAGCCACCGTGCACGCCACTGAGGACGCGGGCTGATCGCGTCTGTTTGGCCTTAGCTTAACAAGTCAAAATTTATAAAAACTATAGATCGACTACTGTAAACCACAATATTAGGTACATAGTGTAAGTACTTTTTTTTTAAACTCGATGTACTCTGAAAGTTTTCCTCTTTCATTTGACATCCCCAATCGATACTATAGCAAAAAATACACACAACTTGAGAACCACATCCTTTTTTTGAAGCCGGTTAAAAAAAAAGAGACGAAATCAGCGTTGAAATCCGTCATATTGATTTCAAAAGATTCTATTTAACTTACAAATAAGAATCGTTTATTTCACAAAAATACTGGTAACGGACGCAATGCAAAGCCGCATAGAGTGCGTCCAGGTTATCGCATAACATTAGGTGGGTGATCTGCTTTTTCAGCCATCACCACGCTTGGGAGGCGGATTGGTTTGGTGGCAAATGGAATGCGATATCCTATTTGGGGAGAGGCTTCGTCCAGCCGTGAGATTCTAAATGCCACTGATGATGATAATGATCGAAAGCCTGTTTGAAGTGACACATGCTCGGTACTGGATGGGGGGTGTCACAGGGAGTCAATTAACTCAACTCTTGGCGTGTTTGCCCCAACTCGAACTTTGCCACTCAGTGTGGTTGGCTTTGTTAGCCGACTGTCGCTACTCGCTGCCAAATAGAGACAGAGATTGGCGTCGCAAGGTTCGAATCATGATGTTATGATGTGTCATGAGAAGAGAGCTTCTTTTTTACGTGTATCTGATTCTTGGTCAGCCTCTTGGGTGCGCCTGCACATAAGTAGAACTAAGCTGTCTTGTAGATACTCCACATGCGTCAAGCATTGCCATTAGTGATAGATTATAAATTATATTTAAAAGTATTACTTTAAATAATATTTTTAGAATATAGTGACTTAATGCTTGTTGGTAAATACCAATTTCACTCTAATCACACTAAAATAAAACTATATTTATGTGATAGAAAAATGTATCTCAATACGACAAACAATTAAGTTACTTGGAAAGCGAGGCGTAGTAAGTATTATTTGATCTGTGACGCGGGGTAACCAATCATCATTGCCGTCTGGACCTTTGTTACGTCAGCACTAACGCCGTTCATGTAGAAAATTTCAAATTAATTTCTCAGAATGTTGTCCTTGGAATTGTCTTAATTTCTGAAAATTCTAAATTGCTTCATACGTTGTCATGTATACTTAGAAATAACAAAACTTTATACTTTCAACATTATGTTCACGAGCGCGCCGCGGCCGTTACCTACGAAGCCTTTGTTATAATTAAGTTCTTTGAACAATTATCCTTCTTCTTTCACATGCTAAAATTGTTCCCTTTCATCCCTTATTTCACTACTATTTAGTTAGTAATTTAATGTTGCATGAGTGTTTGCGTGGGTAGTGTGCTATGATTATGAAAATCTCGTTAGGGTGGTCCTATTTTCTTTGGTGATTAGCTTTGTATGTTGGATGTTTACTTTGAATTAATTTCAGTATTGCATATGATTCCCTTCAGAAATTAATTGTAGTTTGATTATGAACGTGGTACTAACTGAACCGAAAGTTAGGCGTATACTTTCAATTTTGGCTTTCTAAACGCACTAGGTTTTTTTACATAAACTTTTTTTTCTAACTTGCTCGGATCTTCATACATTTTTTCGAGGTCCTTCTTCCATATCCATCGTGTTACCACAAAGGGAATGCTCTATGAAAATGGAACCAACAGTCATGTTGTTAAATACAATAATGTGTGAGAAAAATGATGTACAAGCCTTGGCCGCAACCAGGCGATGATGTACTCACGTACATATGTAGGCACCCACATTCTCTCGTTCGACCATTATCGCCTGACATGCAATGCTAGACTATTTAAGACCGTCATGGGTTGACTTCTCTCGATAACTTATTTCACATTCAACCTGATGACATATACAGAAGAACCTGTTTAGAAATTTAACAAGTCTTTGATTCTTCTCAGTCGCAAAATCATATTATAAAATCGCATAACCTATTATTCCAAATCGAGTCCTTGCTAAACCCTATGATATAATCTGTAATGCCAAGTGGCTTTGTGCAGTTGACACAGCTTCCGAAGGCTCTATTACAGATTATCTAACTCGAAAATGCATGGCGGGTGATGGGCAGATGGCAGATACTGGTTAATTATTAGTTATTCTGTGAGATGACGGACGGTAGATGAGATAGGCGGGATGGAGATGGTATGATAGCGCATGTAGAAAGTTGAAGGTATTGTGTGGCTTAGATTTTATTTTCGCTGTAGCGTAAAATCAAAACACAAATAAAGGTGATTTTAACGAATTCTTAAAACGGAGTCCTAGTTCCAATTGTGGGTGCTATAGGCTGGTTAGATAGACGAGTGACTGACTTTTTTCTAATCTCATTTCCTTAAACAATATAACGCGTGCCAAGCTGTCGCGGGTAATAACATATTTTGAAACAAACAGACGCTCGTGACGCCTGTAAACAATTCGTTTGAAATATTTCGCCACTGAACGGGCAGACGACACTTGAGCCCCAGTAGTGTGATAATGAGATTCGCTTAAGGACATATCTACGACAAGCCGATATCTACATTCTCGTAGCGTGTCTACAGATGTCGTAGCACGTCTACGCGTAGCTTCGTAACATTTGTATAGTGTACGCATATTTAGCGGGTGAAGGAAACAGCAGCGGAATCTGCTATTGACAGCGGCAATGTACCCGCTGCCTCACAGTGCATATCATGGCTTATTCGCAAAACGTGCACTTCTCATGATGTACACCGTACTTTTTCTCAATATGATCACTTCGCAAAATGTACACTGTACTTTTCATAAAATGAAAAGGGTCCTCTCAGCATAGCCACTATTTTAGACCAAAGCAATTAATGCTATTTATAACGAGACGCTGCCTTTCGTCCGCTAGATATGTATAGAGCATCTAGCTGGAGCCTGTGCGTTTATAAACGCGTGTCATTACAAAGGGGAAACGTTACATATCCTTTAAGTGACAGCTTTGACGGCTGAGTAAACAGTAGCAGCTCACAAAGCGTACACTTCTCTTGCATACTCGTTCGAGAGAGTAGAGTTGACACGGTTTCTAAGGCAGAGTTCTCGTTTCACCGTGGAATAAAATTATAAATAAATACACATTATCTTGCTTGGTTTTATACGTAGGCAGAAATAAGAGATTTATTCTAGCTACGATAACATAACATAACACCAAACAGTGAAGTTAAGACAGTCAAGTTAAACAAAATATGAAAAGGGGGTCGTGCTTGCAAAACTTCCGGTCACTCTGTATTTTATATATATTGTTCTTAGTGAAGGAAGGGTCTGACCGGTATAGTCACTATGTATACTTTTAAAGTAGACTAAATTTGCTACAATTTGAGATTAGTGCGTGCTCTATACATCTTTTCTGTCACTAACTTATCTGAACTTTAATGAGTTAGATAGTGACACAATTTGGCGTCAATCGATACTAAATTGAATCTTACGACGCGTTATAGCAACGCGATTAGGAGATCGTAGCAATTTTTGAAAACATACAAATCTGTCAAACTTTTTTTTTTTTTTTTACTATGATCCAGTAAGTACTTATAAAGATAAATCTAAATAGAAGTGTTAAGTGTGTGTGTGTATAAGTTTTTATTGTATTTCGTTAATTACTCGCGTCACGCACGTGCGATGTTCTGGTTTTCTATAGGTACATCCTAGGTAAGGTGTATACTGACGTTGCCGTCTCGGTTTGGGGGCCAAGATCACCAATACTTATACGGGCTGCATGAAAACATCCGTTAACAACTTGAATTAGGCTAAACAGTCGTTTAAACGGCTGTTTGTGAACTATTTATAACTTGGCCTTTCTTTGGAACTTCAAGTGAAAAGCAGATAGGTAATATTTCCACAGCACCTTCGTAAAACCCTCATCGTTCAAGGTTTCTGCTGAGCAACCGCTAAATCGAAAATCTTTTATTCGCAACCTTCGATTTGGTCTCTACATTAATCTTTATACTTTCGATAAGTTTGTATGTAACCGGCACAACTGGGATTTACGAGTTCGCAGAGCGGTTAGAAAACCTCAAACGATTGGGCTTGTTCTTAATAGCAAAATCAAAGAGCTGAATCCAAAACTTGGACCTTACCCCTTTGGAATAAAGGTACATAGTAATAAAAGTCAGACTTGAGGCATAGCTCTCGAATAAATTTGTTTTGTTTTTGTTTTGTTTTTGTTACTGAATGTACCTAATTAGTTTATATTATGTAGTTGATTTATATTATGATTAGTTTTATTTATTTATAATTATTTAACCAAATATGTCTGCTTGTTGAAATTGTAATGACCTAATGACGTTCCTTGCATAATCCGCGGAGTGGGGCACTGGTGACCTGGTGTTTACGGGTTTTTTCTAAAACCTATCTCAGGCACCCGGCTCTCGCAAAACAGGTTTTCTTGGTTCATCACGCTTACCTACAATGTAATATTATGCACGATTTATGTTACTTGATGTCAATGAAACCCTTTGTGAAGAGCTAAATAAACTTTATACTTATACTTATACTTATATATCGCTCAAATGTCATCGTTCCAGAGTTACAATCCCGAGATTCCCTCCAGTATAACTCATTCTGGTGGACTATGCATATTGCATAAGGTCGCCTCCACCCCCACCGCCCTGTACAGGTTAAGTCTCTCTCATTATTATTTAAATCTTATTCGCCCCGGGTTTTGTACCTTCTCTCGATTAGCGTCCGCGTGACTTGGGGCTGGAATCAAAAGTATTCTAAGCTATTAGTTAGTATAATATGTAACCGATTTTGTTGATGCTGTAAATAAACATTTCTTTCTTTCTTTCTATCTAGCTTTACCACTTCTAATTTAGATTAAATATAGCTGGGCCGTGAGCATTTCGTGAGTGAAAATCCCTTATAATTCGGATGGCTCACGGTGCAATTCGTTTTTTTTTAAATTAGAATTGCGCTGTCACACCTTTACCAATTTCTCCAAAGATAGATTTTCGCACAAAGTTTTAAATTGTATCTGCAATCTGCATCTTGTTTTAAAATATATTTTCCGGAAGATAGAATCCTTCGAAGGAAACAAGTAAAATTTGTAATACTTTCAATATCACTTTCCTGTTAAATTTTTCGAGTCGTTTGAGCGAGTTCTCTGTACGTACGAGTGAGTACTATTTGTACTGCGCTCGGATTGCATTTGCTGACCCATTTCAAGACAGAGTGCATCTCAGTTGAGGAAGAATTTTGAAACTGGGCGAGTAACTGCGTCCAAAAGTCAGACCTGGACAGAATACTATCTAGTCCCAAGCACAGTGTCTTGTAGAAAACCCAGTACAATACATTATCTTGAAGCTTACAGACGCATATGAAATACAGTGGCATTACAAACCAGCCTCAGACTGATTTGGTGATATCATAGTTTACTTCACTGTGGTGTATCTTAAAAACTTCACTAATTTTTTGTGAATGATAAAAATTACAGAAACCGTAGTGCGAGCTTTGCAGAATGCATCGTAACGAACATTACGATGATCATCCTTGAATTATCAAGTAATCTGTGCGCGCGCTTGATATAAACGGGCCAGATTAATGGCTAATTACAAGCTTTTATTTGTCTTATTCCACTATTCCCTCCTGAAAATCCCCCTTAGGGGGGAAAAGTGGAATCTAACAAAAAAACTTACTTTCACCTGTCCCGGTTTTTGTAATCAAAAATTACAAGTAAAATTTGACCCACTTCCCGGTGTTCGATTAACCTGAAACTTGGTACACCTGCCAAGTTCCGATGACAATACAATTTTACGATGACAGCGAACTGATCTGATGATGGAGACGGTAGGTGGACAACGGCACTTCTCGATGGATATTAGCAGACTGGAAGTGTTTGCGCTCATTTGGATCAGCACACCGTTCCGATCACTAATTTTATGAAGCTTGTTTTGAAAAACAACGCACGTAATTCACGGACCGTCATTAATCAGCATCCCTTTGGTAGTGCTGCAAAACTGTCACTAGGTTCAGCCTCAGACACGTACCGTTTCGTCGTCACCTACACCAGAGGCCGTAAGAGTTCTGCAAGCAATTGACACGGACGTACGGTGTTGTGTAACGGTGTACGGTTTTTTGTACGGAAATTGAGGTTCGCGAAGTGTGCGGTAGGGGCGCTCATCAGTGACGCCATACAAGATACGTGTTACACTACTACGACCGTGTCAAATGGTCGTTAAAAACTTAGACTTAGGTCTAAACTTAGACCTAGGTACGTACTGATGTAGCATGATGTCGTGCCCGTAGCAGCTGAGTGCTAGCACTCAATCAAGTATATCAAGCAAGTTGTGTAACTGAATTTGCACTGATGCAATCTAACTTCATCATCATTGTTGCGGATTGTTGATCGCAATAGTGTAGTGTGTGTGTGTCTCAGGTGGATGCTGGTGCTCATCCCATAGTGTAATCCCTTAGTCGGCTCTTACGACACCCGTGGGAGGAGACAGATAGTATTTCCTTAGGCTGGTCACACCATGCGGTATCTTGCTTACTGGTTCTTTACCGTTACCGTTGAGCAACTATTTCCAAAGACGGTCCAAGTTTTAATGAAGTGTCGCTGACGCCAGGTTTGAGTTAAAAACTCTCAGAACCGTGAAACAGGGCGGAGTCGCAAAGTCGCGCGACTTGCACTTGTGGCGGCTTTATACGCGGATTTACTGCACTAATTAATTTACCTAGGACTTAGGCAAGAGCTCACTTTGAGAGATCGTTGAGTCCGGCTACGTGGCTTGAGGAAAAGTTGTTGAAGTCCGAAAGTTTCACGCACTTGAAAGACGTAGTTGTTATAAATATGTAAATTATTCCCTTTGTAAAAATTTGCCAAGCCGTAGCAATTCTTTTATCCGAGAAGCCGACAAGCTAATTTGGGCTTTGCAAACTAAATTGGCCCAATTTTTATAAATATGTTTTCGGTTGGATTTCAATACTTTTTGGTAAAGTTTTACAAGTGTACTACTCCACTCGACTTGGCAATCGACAAAGTTACATAGTTCAACTTTCTCTTCAATTTCAACCGTGCTTACTTGGCTATTTCTGTGTGTTCCTTTATGTTTGTCCAAAGACGTGACAAAATTTTACAGTTTCTCTTGGGACCACGTTATCCAATGAAATAATGATACGGTCGCTAGTTTATGTACAGGCTCTGTCTGTAGCAAACCACGAGATATCCATTAGCTCCACAGTCGGTTAATATAATTAGTTACAGCTTTAATTACAGTAAGGCTGACACGCGCATTTTTTATTCTCACTCGCGTGTTCATTCGCCTCTATGCAGGGTTGAAATTGTTTAAAATATTAAAACATGTTTCAAAACATAAAAGCATATGTATTGCATATCAAATTTTAATCGATAAAATATATTTTTTTCTTCAGACGTTTTAAGTGGGTTAAAATCACGATTAAAGATTCCGTTACATACCTACAAATATACAGACCAAGCTATTATAAGCGTGTTTAAACAAACAATAATTAAATTGGAAAATGTGTTTAAAACATGTTTCAAACACTTCAAAAAAAACTAATTATAGGAATTGATTTAAACATGTTTTTTTTGTTTGCCGATTAAAAACAGTGTTTTGTTCTCTTTAAAAAAAACAGTTTTTTTCCAACCCTGCCTGTATGTAATAAGGCACGAAAGGACTCTTGGAGCAAAAACGTACTAATATTATGCGATCAGTGT
Source organism: Operophtera brumata (assembly GCA_932527175.1). Classification (NCBI taxonomy): domain Eukaryota; kingdom Metazoa; phylum Arthropoda; class Insecta; order Lepidoptera; family Geometridae; genus Operophtera; species Operophtera brumata. The sequence continues at coordinate 20,167,125 of OW052231.1, forward strand.
GCTATTTTGATCGTGGCTCTAGGATTGGAATCAAGTTGTCTACCTTCTCTGTGCTCCTCAATGTTGAGGTTGCTCATCGCTCCGGAAAACTTGTGTTTGTCTACATTAATAACTTGTGTGAAAACTTGCCTTTTATGCTCAGTACTCAGATTTGTTCAGCTGTAAATTATTGTAAACGTGAGAGGGTGAGACAACTCTTGAGAGGGTGATGTTTATTCATAAGTTCAAGTCGAAAGTTTAAGCAAACTGAAACCAAATTAAATCTTTTCATTGTATTTCTTAAAAGCTTTCAAACTTTAATTTTGGGTTCTTTGGTTCTTTAGTTTTTGGATTTAACAATAAAAATATAAACCAGTGTGTATTTTTATTCATGATCCTTTCTCTAAAAAAATATACTCATTAACTTTTAATTATTTTAAAATTAACTTAATATACTATCTCGCTACCTTATTTCACTAATTGAGTAAAAATACAACATAGAGTACTTACTAAAACGACTAAATGTCTAGCGCCTGTGTCCGTGGCGCGAGCAATAAAGCTAGCTCACTCTATAAAAGTGTATTCCAAAGCAACCAGCTCAGAAATAGGTCTATACTTCATTACTACTATTACGTAGCTTTGGTGTACGCTGTTAACTTTATACAAATGCATTCCAAAGCACTACTAATCACCACCAAATTAATTCAATTTAGTTTTATTGTAACTATTCGTAACTCTAAACTAAACTAGCTACCATTAATAAGGCTGCGTTTCCATCAGAGCTGGATGAGGAAGCTGAGCGGCGAGCGAGGAAAAAATGCACCAATAAGATTACTTCATTTTCCTACCCTCGCACAGCGCAGCTCTACTGGATAAGGGCTTAGTGGAGCGAGGTTTTGTGCATATAAAACAGGCGAGAGATGTGTGCGTGGGACGCAATCGAGCGATGTGTCTATGACACCGCTGTGCCTGTGAAAACAGTCTGCTATGCTTCCTCGCACCGCTTAGCTAGCCGCACGCTCTGGTGGAAAGAGTCACAACGTTTCACAGCTCCGCTACGCCTTCTCGCACCGCTCAGCCTCCTAGCTCTGGTGGAAACGCACCCTAAAGCGTAGGCTTGGCTTGATCTCACAAATGGAACTATGCGTTCTTCATTTTTTAGAAACGTATTCGTGTGTTATCTCGCTCAGTGACGAGCGAAGGTGTGACACAAATAACCTACTGAACATGTATCACGGTAGTCTGTGAGAAGAAGTATGTGTGAGAGTAATATAATTTACTTGGTTGGATATCGGGTGAAAGTATTTTGTATAATATAGCCATGACTGGCTGATACCTTACTCCGTGAGACCGTAGCAAGAGGCTTGTCTTAGCAAAGTCAACATATTTGAACTGATTTATTTTACAAATCCCTTTGATTTGTTGTGTTTTGTTTCACTATCTTTAAAATAGACAAAATTTTCATTGGACCTACAAAAACCCTTGTCTACGCTTCTTTAAGTTCAGTCACATACACATATCTTCAATTCAGCGTGTCGCTGCGGTCTCGTTAGCCGCGGCACATACGAAATAACCAATCAAATAGTATAATGGAGTTTCCGTCAATGGAACATGTATTTATGTGATACTTTGTTGAAATATTTCTACTTTAAAAAGGGTTTCCGCGCATAACGCCACGCGATAATTTTGTAACTCCGGAACAGATTTTTTCTCTTGTGAAATATTAATCTCTTACATTTTTATGTTTGCCAGAGAATTACATACACATGTCTTACACATAAACCTCCCGAGGTAACGACACTTCGCTTATGTTATGCCCTCTCTAGGTAGTCTAGAAGTTTTACTGCTGAATAGAGAATGCTGACACAGTAGAGACTACGTGTATATGTTTTCATACAGAAATTCACAGATCTCTATTGATCGTATTGTGGGCGAATATTTTACCCGGTGTATTGATGCTCCAATGCTGAAATCACTGTGTATTTTTAAATTATGCGTGTGTCTCGGAATAATTTCACTACAAAGGACTGTTTTTGTACTGCTGTTTTTGATTTGTAATTCTACTAAACCAATTGTATTTAAATTGTTAATGAATCGTCTCATACTTGTCACTTTTGACACTTTTGGTATTGTAACTTCAATGGTTTTACAATTGCATTTTAATTGTGACTATTTAGAAACAATCGTTAAATCTTAATTCTTAAAAATTCGTAAAATCTAAAATTTAGGGGATTACTATTTTTAATGACAATTGTAATTACATAGTATAAGAATGGTTTTTCTTTAAAAAATAGTAGAATTGGGCCCCAGAAAGTTTACGTAAAAAGTGCAGCACATTTTTGCTGTTGTTTTGTGTCTTTAAGTATTATACTATCCTTTAATTATAGACTCGCACGCGTTGTTTAACAATTACCAGCGATTAGAACGACAAGGTCCTCCGTGATTACGTGTGTCTTGTCTTGTAGGTGTCTTGGATTAGATCACTTACAAATACGTGGTTTAGAACCAAGAGAGCTTTAGGTAGAACTAAGTTAGGTACTTTAAGTGATTTGCTGGAATCCTTGAAAGTATGTGTATTATAAAAGTGGCCTAGATTGTAGTGCCTATCATAAAAACGAACACTCCTATGTTAAAATGCTTAATTTGAGTTATGATTTAGGTATCTTATACATTTTTAGGGTTGCGTAGCCAAATGGTAATAAACGGAACCCTTATGGATTCGTCATGTCTGTCTGTCTGTCTGTCTGCCTGTCTGTCTGTCTGACCGTATGTCACAGCCACTTTTTTCCGAAACTATAAGAGCTATGCTGTTGAAACTTGGTAAGTAGGTGTATGCTGTGAACCGCAATAAGATTGTCACACAAAAATATAAAAAAAACTAGAATTTTTTGGGGTTCCCCATACTTAGAACTGAAACTCATTTTTTTTTTCATCAATTCCATATATGTGGTTTATCTATGGATAGGTCTTCAAAAGTGATATTGATGTTTCTAATATTTTTTTTTCTAAACTGAATAGTTTTCGCAAAAGAAACTTCCAAAGTGGTAAAATGTGTGTGTGTGTGTGTGTGTGTGTCCCTGTAACTTCTAAAATAAGAGAATGATAAAACTACAAAAAAATATGATGTACATTACCATGTAAACTTCCACCGAAAATTGGTTTGAACGAGATCTAGTAAGTAGTGGGTGGGCCATCCGCTTGTTCCGTAATTCAAGTAGCATTAAAAAAAAAAATGTAATACGTCATAAATCGTAAACCATCCAAGAACTTTTATATTATGTTACTTGCTGCTACGGAACCCTTTATGGGCGAGTGCGACTCGCACTTGGCCGCTTTTTAAGCATTAGATCTAAGCCTTAAATTTTTACAATTTCTAGCAAGATCGGTCCGTCTTAGAAACTTAAGTAAGGAGAACTTTTTTATTGAAACCGATGTCTCCGTTATCTGCTCCACTCCTTTTTAGACTTACAAACTTAACACTTGAATTATTTTACTTACGTGTGTTTGTAGTCCAATGTGTCCTGTATTTTACTACTTGATTTTGATTTTAGCAAGGTATCACGGCACAATACGGCATTAAGCCGCTAACCAGAGAAATCACGTTGCCAAGCGGCTTTCTCCACGTTAAATAAAGGAAGTGGAAAATAACTGAAAATACACCTTCTACGTTTCATTTAACGATTAACGTCGTATGATAATAAACCCACTAGACCGCGAGTGGAATGAGTATGAGTAATTTGCTCAAACTCTGGCGACACGCGGCACGCTTCCTTAACTCCTAATTCAGATTTCTATGTCTGTCTAGATATTGGTCTGTCGCCCGGAGATTTAACTACAGCGGTAATGTGTGTCCGTGTAGTAGTGATACTGCACGTCTGCTGGTCTTGTATAAATCTAGGTTGGTATGAGAGATTGTTGTTAGTATGAAATAGAACGTTTAGTAGAACGATCCAGCCTCTTGGGAAAATGGAGGATTTGTTAATTTATTATTCTTCGTCGTGTCACTGGTTCATTCTTGGTCTAGTTTGTGTCTTGAGGTACGATGACCTGAAAATGGCCATGTGAGCAAAGGTAAAAGAATGTTTACAGGAATTTGTGCTCAATGTTGGCAAGCCCCGGCTTACGAGCATAATCCAAAACAGAGCTACACATTACAGCCGCATTAATATGCAAAATCCAGCAAACTTTGCGAACGGCTCTTAATTATATAATCTCGTCTGACAAACACGTGGAGGTTGTGTAATATGATGCCAAACATAGCGTCAGCGCTAGGTACCCATTGAGTTCACTTAATGTCACGTATTCACACAACATTGTCCACACGCCAACTAATTGCGATTTGATATGCATATCACACGACATGGCATCGCAAGGTTTACCGCTAACTTTTGAAAGATTATTTTCGATTTGTTATTCTATAGCAAATATTGGAACTTCATAAATTTTAGTAGGTACTGTTATTAACTAGTTAAACAATTCGACAATATTTTTTAGATAAATAAAATCTTATTTACTTTCATAAATCTGTTTTCTTAGTGTTCACGATATTTTGCGAGAGTTTGTTCTAAACATTCTCGAATAAACACATTAGTTTGGGCGTCACGTGCGCCTGTGCCAAACATGGGCAATAACTCTTAAGGAGCGTACCGCTCACCCTTGACCCGTCCGCCGGCTGGATGGAGACGAATAGTCTCACGCTATTGCTACTTCCTGATATTGTATTCTAGGCGACCAATTTTAAACAGACGTCTGTTTTCAAGCTGTGATTTTGATTACACGCTTCGTTTATAAATAACTTCAGGATAAACTAATGGTAGATATGTATCCAATTTCGTAAATTAAATTCACAGGCTTCGATAAAATATACAGAACTTAACAGGCCAGACAGTAGTAAATCTTTTTTATCAAAGAGTTCGGGTGCCGGTGGTAGTGAGATTACAGGCACATGAGACCTTTCATCTTTATGTCTCAGAGTGGCGGGTGCAGAACGATGCCACGTACGGCGTGTCCTAGGTCGTGACCTATGAGGTAATTAATTGTTATAGGCAGGGGTTACCGCTTAACATCAGATAGGCAATGTGCTTGTCCAGACAGTTAAAAAAAAACTGGAAATCTCATGTCTTGCAAAGCAACTTTGTTCAGCATTGTATCCGGCAATTAATTGGATAATAATAAAAATGCCAAAAATGCCCCCCACGTTACTGAACAATAACTTAACTGCTTCAAAAGTACATTAGCCGAGCGAGAATGGGACAGTCGGAAGAGGAAGACCTATGCGAACGTATTAAGATCAAAATCTGAAACGTTCTGGAGAAAGGCCAGGTCAAAGGTACCTTCATCCGACGAGCATGTATTATTTGGTGAGAGTAAATGAAGCAAGATAGGTTCGTATGCAGTATGTTAGGATTCTAGCAAGTGGAAATGCCTACCCCTCCAGGAAACAGGCGTGGGTCTATGTTTCTTTTATCATATGTAGTCCCTCATTTGACCGCGATCTCACCTGTTGGTAGGTGACGATGCGGCCGACGATGGATGTATGTATGCATTTGCTTTAATAAAACGGATAACTACATTAAAAATGATTTCCCATTTGACGAGACGTGGTTTACAAAAGCCTGCATGGAATACTCGGGCATAACAAAGAAGCGTGGAGCTGCCTTCTTCAAATATTAAAGCCTTTGCGTTAGAGTTTGTAGATTTATTTTATCTTGTAAAATAAAGGAGGTACATGAGGTGAATGTTAAGTTTTACATAAAAGGCAACGTTTAAATATTTAATTTTTTTTCCAAGATTTGTTCTTTCTATTACATGTGTACCTACAAAAAGTCATTTAGTTTCTTACATAGATTACTAAAATTACCAGAAAGTTTATAACTATCCTGTCCTCAGGGGCTTGTGAAAAGGCAAACTTTACCATCGTGCAAGTTAGATAGTTTCTTCCTTCAAATGTTATTTTAGTTGTGAGCACACCAGGCTAATTCACGGTAGGAAGTTTAATTTACGTCCGTCCTAAATACTGGGGGGAAGTTGGCGATTTGCAATATTCGGTGTGTACACAGCTGAGTGGCCACAAGCTCACTACTTTGTAATACGTGTGGCTAATATCGGCTTTATATCAAAGCATATGAGGCTTGCTTTCATGGAAAATATATGACACACGCCTTCTTTATCTAGATAAGAGTATATTTAAGAGGTCCTTTGCGTCATTGCCCTTATTTTGTTTTTAAATTTGCCTTTTTAACATTCTTTCTACGCATAGAAATATAAGATAAGTTTCGACCCCCCACGGGCCGGGGCCGTTCGCGTTGGCGTCCTGACGAAGCCACGCGTGACCCGAGAGCTGGCTCTTATCTGGTTCAACACATTAGTACTGCCGTTCAGCGTGGCAATGCAGTCAGCATCTTGTGGACGCTTCCGTCTCGTAGTGGTTTGGATCAGTTGAGCTAACTAAAGATATTTTGCAACGGTCTAAAAAAAAACTCGCTCTAATGCTAAGCTCTGCTGCGTTTGCTCTGTAAATAAAGATTTTTAGTTAAGTTTATACGGATACATATGCTTTAAAAATTCAGCATGTTCCTGCTCTCTTTCCACTGCGCCGCCGGTTCGACTTACAAACAATGAGTGTAGGTGAAGCTAGGTCTTATTCACATCAAAATCACATTCACGTAGAGCTCGCGAAGCCTGTATGTCGGCACATTCTGCTTCCTACGGAAATACGGCCTAAGGCATGTACTCGCACCGCGCACAAACTGTAAACTAGCAATTATGTGTTTTTTATGTCCACTTTGTGACCTCCAGTGTCAGCTGAGCTTGTTTTATTATTCATTTATCTTGCTCTCCCTAACTACTAACCTCTCTTATTACGGAGGCCACTCTGACTCACAAATAAAAGTAGAGTGCTGGTTTGTAGTATTTTTTTTACGGTTTAGACCTGTGCATTTGTGGGCTACTTATATTAGTTTGAGTATAGAATTGGTACAGTTTATATTACCCAAAAGCAATTTCGACTTACGATTTTTATATTTCCTCATATAAAAGTAATAAGTCAAATACTTGCAAACGTGATTAGTCGGATCCTTTTGTTCTGTATTTTCAAAAATAACATTAACAGTATTTGTTACTAGTAGATGAGTAGTAGAGCTAGTAGAGCTAGTAGTAGTAGTAGTAGCAGTGTTAGTAGTAGAGCTTTTTTGTGAAAGAGTTCGTCCGGGGAAGTACTACCACCATACCTATTTCTGCCGCAAAGCAGTAGTGCTCGCATTACTGTGTTCCGGTTTAAAGGGTATGGGTGCCGGTGAAATTACAGGAACATGAGACTTTCCATCTTTTTGTCTCAGGGTGGCGGAAGCAGTGCAATGCCTCATAGGGCGCGTCCTAGGTGGACATGAGCGATGAGGTATTGCACTGTTCATAGGCAGAGGGTACTGCTTAACATCAGGTGGGACATCTGCATGATCCGCCATCTAAAGATGTATAAAAAAAATAATTGAAAAAACTGTCTAGTATACTAACATTAGATGATTTTAACATGTTTTTATCTTAGATTCCTTCTTTGCAGGGCATTTTCCGTTTGGCCTGCGAACACGTACTCCGCACCATGCGTCGCGGCAGAGAAACACTCCTCACTTTGTTGGAAGCCTTCGTGTACGACCCTCTCGTCGAATGGGGGAGCGCCGGTACCGGCGGCGGGAGGCGCAGGAGAGGCAGGCGTGATGTGAGAGCAGCGAGGGACATGATGGCCGTAAGAGCTGTCGAGCTCAAGCATCAGCTGGGTGAAATCACGTAAGTTCTTAGACTTCATAAATTGGTCGCGTAATAATCCCTCAGCTAGCGGCTCAAACTTAGTCTTTGAGAAGCTAAGGTGTTCTGGACACGCGGACCTAGTCATCATATTCACCAGCCTGGTTTATGTCCTCTGCTGGTCGAAGCCTCCCCCATTGAATGCAACCAGGGGATATGCCATAATCACCACGCTTGGCAGGCCGATTGATGATCGCAGTTTGGTGTAAAGTAAGTGGATGCTTCATCCCATCCTCTGGTGTAATCCCTTACTAAGGCTTTTACTACATCCACGAGAGGAGATGTAGAGGTCTTTGTTTAAGCCAGATAAGCCACGTACGAGTACATTTAATATCAAATCTGCTATTTACCAATATCTAAATTCAAGTCAAATAGTAGTCAAAACAAGAAGATTGCTACAATAACACGGCGTAGCGTTGTTGTAGCAAGCTCTACGACAGGCTACGAACATTTGTAAATCACTTTGTTCCATTTAATATCACAACAACATTCTTAGTGACATGTAAACAAAGATGGGAACGTATATCTGTTCCATTATTTACACGCAGTACGATCGTACTGATACGAGAGGGACGTATCGTTTCGCGTTCACAAACAATAAATAAATGTTACGTTCACGATGCGATGCGTTGTCTGCCAACAAGTACATGCGTATCATCGGTGATACGATGCTGACACTTGCATTTTAGAAACTAGTATTATGTTTAGTCCTATTTTAGTACTTGCATGTTGAGACCAATACAAAGAGAGAGAGATAAGTTAGAGAAAACCTTCTGGATAATATTAATAATTAATTACTAGTACCGCAGATAAAATAATACTATACTAGTACAAGTACATAGATATATAGATCAGAGTGTTATTTTACTCTAGAGTTTATTTTTATTTTTTATACAACTTTTATGACGTATCAAGTAGGTGGCCCACTTGATGTTGAGCAGTACCCTCTGCCTATGAACAGTGCATTATCACTTATAGCTTTATAAATAAATCGGAAATACGTAAGTAAAAATGTATTCCACTAAAAGCATTCTAGTGAAATTCTTCTAACTTCCTGTTTAACTCTGAATTAATAACGAGGAACGACTTCAAACCAACGACGCCGGGAAAAACTTCGCAACACGCAAAATACTGTTTAATTTCAAAATATTGTTTCAGGGACCAATTTTCGATAATTTTACCGGAAATACGCCAGTGTGCTGACAACTGGCTCAAAGAGAATGAGGAACTAAAATCAGTAGAATCTAGGCTACAAAAATGTCACCAACAAATGGCATTGATCAAAGAGATAGAGGCATATGGACCGAACTTGAACAGCCATCCGCTGTATGCAATCTCCCAAAAGTATTCCACGTACAAACAAGCGAAGAACGCTGTAGAGGATTCGATGAAAGCTCTGGTCAAGATCCTCAATGATTTCGATACACAAATAGAAACATTTTCGAATACTACGGAAGTTCTAAACGGGCCACAACTCCTGAACTGGATTCAGGAGTTTTCCACTCCTGATGATGAGGAGAAGCAAATATTCGATCACATCAAGGAATTCCTTACAAACGCTGGGCAGAGTTCAATGATAACTCAGTGCGAGCAGGCAGAGATTGAACTCAAACAAGCAATGAAGCAGACCCTGCACCTCATCAGATCATGCTTAGAACTGCTGTCGCAATTTGTAGCTGTATCTCAATACTACCCTCAAAGTCACACAGAATACCACCGCATAGTAATGTTCAGGAAATTCCTAGCTACAGCATTAGAAAGCAAGTCGCCTGAAGTTTGCCGAGAGATGTCCAACCAGGTGACTGCTTTAGTCAACGCAGAGAACATTAAAGGTGAAACATCGCAGCAGATGATAGCATACGGCTACAGGCTACAAGCCCTATGCGCCGAAGCTAACGCAAACTTGGCTAAAGCCGTAGAAAGGCTGCAGCTAGAAGGTGGTCCAGAAGCCTTGGCTCTAGCTCAAGAAGCGTATATGGATGCGAAGGCTAATATTTCAAACTGGGTGAGAGCGGAAGACGGTGCAGCATCGTCTTTAGAATTGGTAGTGATTGGGATGCTTTGCAACCTGAATAGAAGATACTTAATGCTTGAGAACGGAGCTCAAAGTGCTGGAGATTGCCTCGTAGACTTGACGTCAAGAGAAGGAGAGTGGTTTTTAGATGACATGAGCTCGCTATCAACACAGGCAGTGGAACTGCTATCACTACTGCCCTTGCAATCTGCCTCAACCGAAGATGCGTCGTTACCAGTAGCAGTAGAATGCGTCAGAAACGCGAACCTACTTCTTGCTGATCTACAGCAGTTGAACTTTAACTACAGCACCATTATTCTACCCGAAGCGTTGAAGAAGATTCATTCCGAAGACCCATCGACACTGATGATGATCAATGAGCTGAACGCAGTCATAATGAGCACGCCGATGCAGCTGAACGAGCTGTTGGCGCAGCTGGAGATACATTTGAGATATTTAGTCATGGATATGGAGGTAAGATTTATACACCCCTTGCGTAGAGCTTTTTAACTTAATTCTGGTTATAGACATTTCTTGATTATATTCTTTCATCTATCGTTAAGAAGGTGGACCTTGTACTGGATTTATATTACAGGACTTGGTTATAGTTATAATTTATAGTTTATTTATTTATATCATTAAAAAAAAATGAAAAAAAAAAGTTCTTAGGTCACAAGTTCGTCAATTATAAAATTCAATCGATTCACACAAATTATTATATAAAACACAAGTCACAAATCTAAACATATTCAAGAATTACTAATTTCATTAAATTGACAGTAAATGTCATATTAAATTAATTAAAGTCTAATTACAACTTAATAATGATTTAAATCTTTTTAACATGCAGGATTCAACGGAGTAAGCTCAGCACAGTCATAGAAAGACTGCTCTAATAGCCATTTTTTGAGCTTTGCCTTTTTCGTGGTGCTATATTCGTTTTGCAAGTGAAACCCTGTTTATTGTTCAGTCCCCTGCAAGTAGCGCCATGGTCGTAGCAGCTGAGCTACGAGCCCGGTACGAGGCGCTGCTGACCACCACCCCGGACCATGAGGGTCAATCCGGGAGGATGCTGCTGATGGGATTCAACGGCCTGTTCGCGGCCGTGGAGCTCAGGGCCAGAGAGCTGGCGGACCACCTGGCCATACCCGTCCCGCAGGCGTGGAGGAAGATTGACCATATTAGCGATGCCATGCATATGTCGGTAAGTGACGCAACGCGATCCCAATCCTCTCATTTATCTTATAATATCAAACTCAACAAAATAATAACTACATTAAAAGCTTATAATGTTCCAGAGATATATTAAAGATTATCTTTATAATGGAACAAGCTGATAGCCCACCTGATATTAAACAGTAGCCTCTGTCTACAACAATGTATTACTAGGAAAAGTCCACCTAGGACGCGCCCTTTCTTCAGACATAAAGATGAAAAGATGTGCCTTTAATTTGACCGGCATCCATACTCTTTAACCGGAATAATGCGAGCACTACAGCTTTGCGGTAGTAATAGTTATAGTGGTAGTACTTCCCCGAACGAACTTTTTCACAAAAAAGCTCTACTGGACTCTACATTCTACAACTGGCACCCATTTAGCTTTTAAACATCGGTTGAGATGGTATTTTCAGGCAGATCTCAATAACTCGAAATCTGATAGTGAAGCCGTGTTCTTATAGATCTTATCTTTTAGATCTTATTGTAGCGTTTCGTTTCTGTAGCGCTTCAGGAATATGTGCAGAATCCAGTGTAGATGGATTCCACGCAATCATGCGGAAACGAGTTGCCTTCTTGGTGAGCCGCGTGCGAGGTAGCACCAATAGCCTCCTCGTCACCATCCTGGACAGGGTTGACTGTCCCGTCGTAAGGCACTGGAATGCTATACATGCTTCCAGAGCCGCTATGTTTAATGTGCGTTAGGTGTGTGCTTTTGTTCTGGCTCTTTTAAAATGGTGTTTTCTGTATGGATTTAATCTGAAATATGGAATTAACAAGCAGCGCCCCGCGGTTTCACCCGGGAAGTCTCTTGGGAATATCGGGATTAAAATGTGCCTATGTGTTATTCCGGGAGTCCAGTTATCTCCATTCCAAATTTCATCCAAATCCATCCTGTAGTTTTTACGTGAAAGTAGGAGGTTTAAAGTATGTTAAAGTAGGATTCATTGAAGCTTACCTGTCTCTTCCAGGCTGCCCTTCAGAGTCCAGCGGTCCGCGCGGTGTTAGAAGAGGCGTTCCTAGTCCGGCGCGTGCAGTGTGTGGCGGAGGTGTTCGCGGTGTGTGCCCAGCTGGCATGCCTCGCGAGGCCGACTGCAGGGACCGCGCCGATGCCCGACGACTCTGCACTCATGAAGCCGGTCAAAAGGTAACAGAGCTCCATCAACACTGCCCTTTTCATTGTCTATCTATACCAATATAATCTATCGCTCCCATATAATGACGACCTCTGTGGCGCGGCGGGCGAACGTTCGCCTGCGACCCAGGAGGGTGCGGGTTCGATTCCCGCCTCGGAGCAAATAATTGTGCGATCTGCAGATATTTGTTCAGGGTGTTCTAGGTATTTTCTATGTATAATAAAAAATATCTATCTATGTAATGTATAACGCACAGGACAGAGGAGGCTGGCAAAAGAGAAAGGAGGCCTATACCCAGCAGTGGGTGATACCGGGCTGAGATGATGATGATGATGATGATGATGATGATGATGATGATGATGATGTAATGTATTGTATTAAGTATATTAGTTAACTAGTACCCATAACACAAGCTCTACTTAGCTTGGGGCTTGATAATGTTGTGTGAACCGTCTAGCATTATTTATTTATTTATTATAATAAAATATGAAGTATCTGTCTTTGCTTTAAAATGAATGCCAAAATGTATGCGAAAACGGCTTTTTAGGGTTCAATACCCAAAGGGCGCCAACGCGTCACTATGCCTCCGCTGTCCGTTTGTCTGTCAGCGGGCTGTATCTCGTGAAACGTAGTAGGTAAACAGTTGAAATTTACACAGAGTGTGTATTTCTATTGACGCTATAATAACATATGATAAATATAATTTTTTTTTTTTTTTAAATTATATGGGCTCATGCTAACAAAACCAGTACGTAGTGATAAATCTTATGCGATGGTACGGAACCCAGCATGTGCGATTCCGACTCGATCTTGGCCGATTGTTAAACAATCATAAATAACCGTTTGTAGAGTTTCTGTATGTCTGCCTGTCTGAAAGTTTGTCTCGAATAGGCTCCGAAACAGCTTAACGATTTCAATGAAAATTTTAGGGTTTAAAACATGAATTTAACTAAAATTTTCGTGTATACCCGTAGTACTATTGGATATGTTCCAGAGTTCAGAAGATTTGAATGTATCGCTTGAACTAAGTCGCGGGCACAGCTTGTGTAAAATTATACCATACCTTAAGGTGGGGTGGGGTATAAACACCTAAAGGGGTGGGTTATATTATTACGCTGTTGGTTTACCTCAATAAAACAAAATTAAATAGCGCAAAATTACCAATCTTGGATTAAATTTTTAACTGACTAAATAAAGATAAGATAAAAGATAAAAATATTTATTTGCTACAAAAAACACGGGTGCACAAAAGGTAGACAAGGTATCTTACACCTAACACAAAAAAGAGAAAATTAACACTAAGTAAAATATAGGAAGTAAAGTAAAAAATAAAATAAAAATAACTATGCTTAAAGAAAAATACCCTCTGTTCGTCCCAGATCGCTGCAGCAAATTGGTTTTAGCCCAGCGTTGTGCTGGATAAGTTACTCAAATCAAGTACAATATTAAAATTAAAAATATGCATGGATACTACATTAAAATACCTATCAACCAGACAGAAACACGAGGACAAAAAAAAAATAAAGTTACCTCTAACTTTTGTCTAGATTCGATTGTTTGTCAATATGGTACAGATTATTGGGTCAAAAATTTAATAAATAAAATCAATACAATAAACTCAATAGCCTCAGCCATCCATGAGCAGCGACACAGATCGATCTAACGTAGCACGTGATGTGTTGTCAGGTTCACGGCCGAGTTCGTGTCGCGCAGCCTGCTGGGCGTGCACTCGCGCGCGCTAGCCTGCGTGCTGTGCGCGCTGTTGCGCAGGCGCAGGCTCGACCTGCGCGCTGAAGTAGAACAGAAGGAGATCGGTAAGTACGCTCACTGATTACACAATCTAGGAAACATCATTTGTGACATACTACAATCTTGGTGCCTTTGAGAAGGAAACGTGAAAGGATTTAGGAGTTTTTTTATTTGAATGAATGACAGATCCAGTAGATTGCCCACCTGATGCTAAGCGGTAACCTCTGCATTTAACAATGCATTACGTCATAAAGCGCGTCCTACGTGGACGCGCCCTACGTGACATTGCACTGCGCCAGCCATCCTAGGACATAATGATGAAAAAAAAACAAAAAACAAAAAATGTTTATTTGCCGAAAAAAGATTTACAAATACTTAAAACTATCCTGTGGTGTTCGCACTAGGCAAGCCTGTATCGCGAACACCAAAGAGCCGATTTACAAAAACGGGTTAGCATTAACCTCGGCCGACGTTTAAAGTTAAAGTTAGTAGGTACCTAATGTGTTAAAAATTAAAAATGGCTAAAAATTATATTTATAATACTAATAGTGATCTTAATTAAGTAGGTCTCATGTTTCTGTAATTTCACCGGCACCCATACAATTCAAACCGGAACACAGCAATGCGAGCACTACTGTTTTGTGGCTGGAATAGCCCCGGACGAACTCTTCCACAAAAAAGCTTTATTATGATACTATTATTGTGCTTGCAGTATGGTTTAATATGTTGGGATCAAAGAAGAAAAAGAATTGTTCTGTAGCGTTTCAACTTTTCCCAATTTTTTGCTTTTTTTGGTTGGGGGATTTTCAAGGGGGAATATGGTGTTACAAGTGTTATGTGAATATAAATACAGGTGTTGGGGCAAAATGTGCCCCAACACCTGTACCTTGAGTGACACATATACTGCATCTGACAACGCCGTAGAAGTGGCCAAATTCTGGCAAAATAAGATATGAAATAGAAAAAGATCCAACATCGACACGACGAAGAAGAAGGGGGAATAGTGGAATAAGCCTCATCTACAGGATATGAATGTTGTTAGTGATGTGGTCTTATTGCAGGTGCAATGTGGAGTGTGTCGCTGGAATCCCTCTGCGAGAAGGCGTGCGGGCCGGGCGCGTCGGAGCGCGCCGCGTGGTGCGCGCACGCGCTCGTGACGGCGCGCGCGCGCGTGTCGAGTGCGGCGCGCGCGCTGGCCGAGCACGGGCGCGCCGCCGCCGCCGCCAGGGCGCTCATGCACCGCGCCAGCGCACACAATGAGGTACACACCCGTAGAGACGTACACCGTAAAGTTGCATGTCTTTCGATCTTCTATAGGCTACATTTCGGGAAATGTGCCTAGGAGCTACATTGATCTGATTTGACATCAAGAGAATCTGATTCTGTTCTGATCCCACCATCTCCTGTTCATCATAGGACAAGCAAGCGCACGGCTCAGTACCATCCTTACTTCGTTAGTATACCCTCTATTTGCACTAAACGCTCGGTTCCGCCTTTATAATGCGAACTGCTAAGTAGTGGAACTGGCTACCGTCGTATGTCTTTCCTGAAAACAATACCACAAAATGATAAGTGCCTTCTAGACCGCCCTGCTCCATCGTCGGCCACATCGTTACTTACCAACAGGTAAGATCGCGGCTCCGCCAGCGAGGGACCGCTGACTCACACGGATATGCTAGTCGATTTAACCTACCTAGTTTTTTTTTTACACGACAGTACTCTGTATTTTGATGATTCGTCCTTTAAAACTCGTGTTACAGTGAACACGAAGTGAATCATCATCATCATCATCAGCCCACACTAGTCCACTGCTGGACATAGGCCTGAACGAAGTGAATAGAATCGTTTAAATGTTTTCAGCTGATTGGCAGTGGCCAAGAGACCAGTGTATTGCTGACGCGTCGTTCTAAGGAGCTAGTCCTCGCCACGGAGCGCCTGGTCGCCGCTAACAGCAAGGCGCAGACTCTACTGAATGCTGCACATCAAAGGTACAACCATCTTGGATATTTACGAGCTAGGGCTCGGGATAAAGTAACCAGAATGATCTCTGCTGGCTAATAAGGCAATCAGAATTCCAAACGTTGAAGACCACACAGCCAACTGCTTGGACCAACAAACCGGACCACCGGTCAGTATCAGTGCTAACTGCCTTGGGGATATCAGATCACTGTGTGGTGAGGTCTGTACCGTCATACTCGCCACCCCATCCCTCCCCCGGAGGCAGTAGGCGAGTGTGGCGTTACAAGTCGGCAGATTGGAATGAGATGCAACACTTTCTCCGCTTCTTATCCTTAGCAGCAAACCTGCTTTTCTTCTTGTGACCTGACGGTCTGTGCTGATGCCATGACGGAGGTGATTAAAAGAGCAATGGAATACTTTATACCATTCTCCGATGATTCCCCATCAGGCAATGCTTGCCCATGGTTCAGTCCCGCGTGTGCGCAGAAGCGCAAAAATATGCGGCATACCTAGTCTGGGTTCACGGAAGAAACAAAAGATATATTCTAGTAGTCGTTGACGGCTGCTTGGCGGATCAATTCGCCATCGATGCTAGGGTACCTCAGGGGACTGTGCTCTCTGCCACCCTGTTTCTGCTGCACATTAATGACCTGCTAATTCATGCCTGGTATCATTGGGTATGCAGATGACAGTACAGTTGTGGAGAGATAAGTTTCCATCGCTCGAGCTAGACAGGATGAAATTAAGGAGCTGAGAGACGAGATGCTACAGCGTCTGAATTTGACTTTTAAGGCTGTGTCCGACTAGGGTGTTGCCATCCTAGTCAAATTTAATGCTTCTAAAACTCTGGCTTGTCCATTCTCGCCGAAGAAAAGTCTATTCCTAGTTCGCTCTTCACTAAGACTGTACTTCACTACAATATTTACTAATTATCACTCTCAAGCCACTTGATTAATTCGCACTAAAAGTCAATTTACGACTTACTGCTCTTCGAGTGAGCTCTTCATATAATGTGAGTAATACAAATCTGGAACATTCTAGTATTATCGAGTATTCTGTCGAACTCCCCCGAAGCACCCAAAAAGTATCATATGTACAAAAAGTATCGTATGTTTCAGAGTGAAGTGGGGCGTTGGCGCCAACCCGTCGCTGTCGGGCGCGCTCTCGGCGCTAGAGGAGGCGTGGGCGAGCACGGAGGCGCGCGCGGCGCGGCTGAGCGGCGCGGCGCGCGAGCTGGCGCGGCATGCGCGCGGCGCGCCGGCCGCCCGCCTGCGCGGCAACAACAAGGTGCTGCGGACCATGAGCACGGCACTCGCGCACTGGGAGAAGGTATGCACCTTCTTGCAAATTCTTACATAAAATGTGCCTGGCCTGAACAAAAGATGACTCAGCTAGTACCCGAGGAACCCGCGATTCGAGCCGCCATCAGCGGGCGGGCGGCGGGACGCGGGACGCGCGGGCGGAGAGGGCCCGTTCTGCACGTACTACTAATATAATATATTATATATTATATTCTGTGGTACTACTGAAGCTGAATCTTCAAACTTGAGCTCAAACTTCAAATTAAGACGGCATGTTTCCCTCCCGCGGACTCCAGGGTCTGATGATGAGCAGCATAGAATGAATAGGATCTAAGGTGCAACGGGTGCTCCGATTTGAATGAGTTTTATTAGTATGAACACTGGTGTTTACTAGTTATGAAACAATAAAATTTGAACTTGTAAGTTGAACGTAATATTGTATTTTTCAGGCGTGTACCCTGACACAGAAGTACTCGCTGGATGTGTCGCCGACCGAGGAGTCGCTCATGGAGATGCTGCACCCTGAGGGGAACATCGACACGCAGTGGGTGAGTGATCCACTTAATGTCGTCACATCGTCTTTTACAACTTATGCTGTGAATCTTAGCGAAACTAATATGCGAAATAAAGTTTTAAGGAACTGGGTTTTGGTCATGTGTCAGAGAATTAATTGTTTTTATGTAGACTCAACTGTGCTTAACCTTTTCGAGCCCCAGTGTCATGCTAAAACCCTTGAAATTATAATTGCAGGTGGACAACGTGTCCGCCCTTCTCCGTGAGATGACGTCCAGCCTCGTGACCGAGGGGAAGGCGCTGTCGGTGCGCGTGCACGCGGCGCGCGACGCGCTGCGTGCCGCCGCCGACAAGCTAGCTCCGTGGAGGCAGGCCAGGGACGAGCTCGCGTCTGACGTGAAGGGACCGCTACAAGTCTTACAGACTGTCAATGACGTGAGTAATACGTGCCCGAGGGAAGGCGTTGTCAGTGCGCGTGCACGCGGCGCGCGACGCGCTGCGAGCCCCCGCCGACAAGCTAGCTCCGTGGAGGCAGGCCAAGGACGAGCTCGCGTCTGACGTGAAGGGACCGCTCCAAGTCTTACAGACTGAATGACGTGAGTAATACGTGCCCGAGGGAAGGCGCTGTCGGTGCGCGTGCACGTGTCGCGCGACGCGCTGCGTGCCGCCGCCGACAAGCTGGCTCCGTGGAGGCAGGCCAGGGACGAGCTCGCGTCTGACGTGAAGGGACCGCTCCAAGTCTTACAGACTGTCAATGACGTGAGTAATACGTGCCCGAGGAAAGGCGCTGTCGGTGCGCGTGCACGCGGCGCGCGACGCGCTGCGAGCCCCCGCCGACAAGCTAGCTCCGTGGAGGCAGGCCAAGGACGAGCTCGCGTCTGACGTGAAGGGACCGCTCCAAGTCTTACAGACTGAATGACGTGAGTAATACGTGCCCGAGGGAAGGCGCTGTCGGTGCGCGTGCACGTGTCGCGCGACGCGCTGCGTGCCGCCGCCGACAAGCTGGCTCCGTGGAGGCAGGCCAGGGACGAGCTCGCGTCTGACGTGAAGGGACCGCTCCAAGTCTTACAGACTGTCAATGACGTGAGTAATACGTGCCCGAGGAAAGGCGCTGTCGGTGCGCGTGCACGCTACTTCTTCTTCGTCGTGTCGATGGTGGATCTTTTTCTATTTCATATCTTTTATCACCCAAGGTACAGGTGTTGGGGCGCATTGGGCAAGTCATTAGGTGTGCCATTGTTTGAGGATCAGTTCCGCAGTAAGAACAAGTTGTAGCTGTCTCTTCGGAGTAGCCCCATTTACTCATATTGAGCCTGCAGCGACCTACCTGTGTCTGAAGTCGGTTAAGCGACTTCCACGTGCGCCAGGGGAGGTCTTTACCTGGCGGGAGTTTTTCTGCAGGCTCGATATAGTTTAGGGGGGGGAGGATGTTTCTCCAACCATAGCTCGCGTCGGGCTTGAGATGGGTCGCTCGATGGGTCAATAGCAACTGTGGATTTTAGGAAGCTGTGGCGGCTTTTTAAGCGTTGCTTCGGTAGTTGAGCGCTAAAGAGTGGATGTCTCTTATCAGACTCCTGTTTGTGTTTCTCGGTGGCACACGCGACCTCTCTGCGGATACGAGGTGGGGCAATGCCGGCAGTGGGGTACAACAGGTTAAGCGGTGTTGGCTTAAGGCAACCAGTAATGGTCCGACAGGTCTCGTTCAGAGCAGTGTCTACTTCTCGTGCATGGGCAGATCGATGCCACACTGGACATGCATATTCACCTGCAGAGAAGCATAGTGCTAAGCCTGTGGTTCGCAGTACCTGGGGTGAAGCACCCCAGGTAGTGGAAGTTAGGCGTTGGAGGATGTTGTTGCGCGAGTTGACCTTCTGCTTCGTTTTGGTGCAGTGGCTTTTAAAAGTTAGAGCCCTGTCAAGGGTAACTCCCAGGTAGATGGGGTAGTCGGAGTGCTGGATGGGAATACCTTGCCAAGAAATGTTAAGTTTTATATCTACTTGTCCGTTGCGCAGGTGAAAGAGGCTGGATTGTGTTTTTTTTTTTTTTTTTATATACTACTTGGATGACGGAAAGCCCACCTGATGTTAAGCGGTAACCTCTGCCTATGAACAGTGCATTACTTCATAGGTCACGTCCACCTAGGACGCATCCTATGTGGGATTGCACTGCGCCCGCCACCCTGAGACATAGATGAAAAGTCTCATGTGCCTGTAATTTCACCGGCACCCTTACCCTTCAAACCGGAACACAGCAACGCGAGCACTACTGCTTTGCGGCAGAAATAGGTATGGTGGTAGTACTTCCCCGGACGAACTTTTTCACAAAAAACTCTACTACTACTGTTTTGAGAGGGTTTGGTCTGAGGGCATTATCCTTGTAGTAGTTGTCAAGACCTTCCAGAGCCCGCTTCAGGTGTTGTTCAGCGTCATGAATGCTATCAGTTTGAGTGGCCAAAGCAAGGTCGTCGGCATAAAGGAACCTCTCAGTATGTTCAGAGCTTGGTTGGTTGTTTGTATAGATGTTGAATAAGGTAGGCGCTAAGACGCTACCCTGGGGTAAGCCATTTTTTTGGGTTCTCCATCTACTCCTTTCGGAATTTTGTAGAACTTGGAAGCGCCGGTTTCTTAGCATCTCGGCAAGTATTTGTATGAATCCATTGTCATCTATTATGTTTGATAATTTTGCCAGTAACCTCTTGATGTTGACGGTGTCATACGCAGCAGAAAGATCGACAAGGACCACGCCAGTCATTTTCTGAGCTTCATACCCATCCTCAATGTATTGTGTCAGTCGGAGGACTTGTCCAGGCCCACATTTTCCTGGTCTGAATCCAGGTTGTTCAGAAATCAATTTCGGCTCAATCACGGGCATATGACGGTTTAGGAGAAGCCTTTCGAGGTAGGTATAATTTGTAGGTATGACATAAGAGAGAGATCGGACGGTAGTTTTTTGGGTCTGTTGGAGATTTTCCTGGTTTCAGAAGACTTTAGCTTTACGCCACAATTTGGGAATTTTCACTTGTTCTAGGCAGGAGTTATAAAGCGAAAGAAGCCAAGATACAGCAAGGGGGCCCAGATGTTTTAATTGTTCTATAGTGATGTCATCCAGTCCAGCCGCTTTCCAGTTTTTTAACGCCTTCAGGGCAGGTATTATTTCATATAGAGTGAACGGCTTATTGATTTCTACGGAGGTAGTCGGCGGATTCTTTACCAGTCTCTGGTATTTTGGCAGCCTGGTGGGAGACTTGCCATTAATGAGAAGTTGGTGGGCTACTTGGTTTGCAGTGACATTTCCTGGATTCGGTGTGGGAGGTTCGCCTGTCAATGTCCGAAGAGTTTTCCACGCTTTTTTACTATTTCTTGTCATGTCAATGTTCTCCACCATGTTGATCCACTTTGTCTTACGGTTTTCGCTAACCTTTGTCATGAGCTCCTCTCCGGCTGAAATTGTTTCCGTGGAAAAGGCGTCGCTGGCGTAAAGCGCTTGGTAGTTCTCGAGGAGCTTCACAGACTCAGGGTCTTAAACCAGGGATGTACGGCAACCTCTCGGGATATGTTGACGCGAGACCCTCCAGACAGCGTCGACGAATTGGTCATAGTTCTGTGGCGTTGGTTGTATGTTAATTTGTGTCCAGATCTTCAGAAAAACACTTCCAGTCTGCTTTATGAAAATTAAACCGGCGTCTAAACGGAACTTCAGTTGGTTTAAGGGCAGTTTGTACCAGGCACGCTATTGGTCTGTGCTGTGTTCGAGGGATTGGTGCACATACAGTTTTTGTGCAGAGCCGACTTATGTTTTCACTTGTAAAAATGAGGTCGGGATTATATCCCCGTTTCCAGCGCCCACTGTTGAAAGATTTTGGCAATTTGGCATCATGTATAAGCGAAAGGCTGTCGACTTCTGCCCACTGCTCAACCGCGTGACCATCAAAATTGGTGTTTTGGTAGCCCCATGCAATATTATGGCTATTAAAATCGCCAATGACGATTCTCGAGTCACGATCATAAAAATTTACAGTTTGGTTAAACTTGAAAGGTTGTGTGGGTGGCTTATAGACAGAGGTGATGGTACATTGTCCAGTGTCGACTGTAAGGGTCTCTATTGAGTCAAGACAATTAGAAGAGGTTGAAATTATTGCTAAGTTGGGCTTAGCAAATATAGCGCTTCCATGTTTTGAGTGCGGTATCTCCGCAACAAGTGTTAGACCTGGAATTAGTGGTCTAGTTTGTTCATGGTTACGGTGTGTCTCTTGGACACATAGTATGTCGCAGTTGGTCTTGTTACATAGCTCCGATAATAGTAAAGCTTTTTCCTCGGAGAATCCTTCAATATTTACGGAGATCACACTCAGTGCAGGTTCGGTCGTCACAATATTAGGGGAGTCCTTAGAAGGACTTTTTGTTTGATCCATCATCGTGTTGAAAGAATTGGCCAGCCTAGACACTGCGTTACCGTGCCTAGCTGTTTCCAGGGAGCGCCGCGGGGAGGCTTCTTTCTTGGACCCCGCACGCGTTCTTTCTTGCACGCTACTACATAAGTAGGATATTGAGTTATAAATAGTTTTCAAATGTTGGTTAGCGATTAACTGAGATTGCTTTTTCAGATTATGATAGTGAAGAATGTTTTTGTTTGAAGGGTCACAATCCAGCCGCCGAGTACTTGAGCCTGGAGCGCGCCGTCGCCGATCAGCTGCGCGCCGTGAGCGCCGCCGCGCCGCACGAGGGGGGCGCGGAGGGCGCGGGGGAGGGCGCCGTGCGCGCCGCGGTCGCTGCCGCCGCCGCGCTGCAGCACGAGCTGCCCGCGCTCCGGGACGCACTGCTAGAGTGAGTACTGAGCAAGCAGCGCGCCGCACGAGGGGGGCGCGGAGGGCGCGGGGGAGCTGCCTGCGCTCGGGGACGCACTGCTAGAGTGAGTACTGAGCAAGCAGCGCGCCACACGAGGGGGGCGCGGAGGGAGCGGGGGAGCTGCCCGCGCTCGGGGACGCACTGCTAGAGTGAGTATTGAGCCTGCAGCGCGCCACACGAGGGGGGCGCGGAGGGCGCGGGGGAGCTGCCCGCGCTCGGGGACTCACTGCTAGAGTGAGTACTGAGCCTGCAGCGCGCCGCACGAGGGGGGCGCGGAGGGCGCGGGGGAGCTGCCCGCGCTCGGGGACTCACTGCTAGAGTGAGTACTGAGCCTGCAGCGCGCCGCACGAGGGGGGCGCGGAGGGCGCGGGGGAGCTGCCCGCGCTCGGGGACTCACTGCTAGAGTGAGTACTGAGCCTGCAGCGCGCCGCACGAGGGGGGCGCGGAGGGCGCGGGGGAGCTGCCCGCGCTCCGGGACGCACTGCTAGAGTGAGTACTGAGCCTGCAGCGCGCCACACGAGGGGGGCGCGGAGGGCGCGGGGGAGCTGCCCGCGCTCGGGGACGCACTGCTAGAGTGAGTACTGAGCCTGCAGCGCGCCGCACGAGGGGGGCGCGGAGGGCGCGGGGGAGCTGCCCGCGCTCCGGGACGCACTGCTAGAGTGAGTGTGCTCAGCGTCAACGCACGGGAGCTATCCTACCGTAACCATCGTCAAGGTTAAAGAAATTGTGTCTAAACATCTGGTAACAAGGATTGATTATGCTGCACAGCTGTTTATCTGCATGGATAGGCTGTCTTTTAAAACGAAAATGAGGTTTCATTCCATCTTTGTACGATTGCATTCAGAAGCAACATCTGAGGGTCCCTGTGACCGTAGAACACAGATATGCTGTTAGACGATCGATATAAACTCGATAAAATGTAAAGTGTCACTGTTTATAATGTATGATGCGTTTTGCAGGGTGCACAACAAGTGGCCGGTCGAGAGATGGACGCGCCACAAGCTGACCCGCCAGCCGGCCGTGTTGGCGCCCGGCGCGCGCGCCGCTAGGCCAGGTGAGACCGCGCCGAGCGCGCACAATACTGCTAGAGATACAGACCACAAGATACACACTTGTCATAATGTTCCCCAAGTTTGACTTTCACTTCACATGTTTTATTTAGAAGCGAGTTCATTTAAAAAATTCGTAAAAGTTCCGTATAGGTACACGGGAAAACTGAACGCGCTGTTACTGGTAGCACTTTGTTGTACTTTATTATAAGATTTTTTGTTTTCTTCTTACAATTATACAAATGTAAAAACAATTATCTTACTCATGAAACTGGTAGAACTTTTTTTACCCATTTCGTAAGGCGGTTATAGTTTGACGTAGTGTCCGCCGCTGAATGGCATGACTGTTGACTGAGCCTACAGTTTCCCTCAGTCGCCTCATAGTCTGGATCTGCGATGTATAAATATTTGTTTGGCAAACAAGCTGCAACAAGCGCGGTGTTGCAGACACGGTGAACGCTGTTCACGCTTCTTGTGATTCGTGTTGTAGCTGGATGCGGCACCGGAAGTGACGGCGCGGGGCGAAGCGCGGTGGGCGCGGGCGTGTGGCGCCGCGTGAGGCTCAAGCTGGAGGGGCGGGACCTCGACACTCAGCCGCGACACAGTCTGCAGGAACAGGTGTGTAGGGGGAGGTGACGGCGCGGGGGGCGCGGGCGTGTGGCGCCGCGTGAGGCTCAAGCTGGAGGGGCGGAACCTCGACACTCAACCGCAACACAGTCTGCAGGAACAGGTGTGTAGGGGGAGGTGACGGCGCGGGGGGCGCGGGCGTGTGGCGCCGCGTGAGGCTCAAGCTGGAGGGGCGGGACCTCGACACGCAGCCGCGACACAGTCTGCAGGAACAGGTGTGTAGGGGGAGGTGACGGCGCGGAGCGCAAAGCGGGGGGCGCGGGCGTGTGGCGCCGCGTGAGGCTCAAGCTGAAGGGGCGGTGCCTCGACACTCAGCCGCGACACAGTCTGCAGGAACAGGTGTGTAGGGGGAGGTGACGGCCCGGGGGGCGCGGGCGTGTGGCGCCGCGTGACGCTCAAGCTGGAGGGGTGGAACCTCGACACTCAGCCGCGACACAGTCTGCAGGAACAGGTGTGTAGGGGGAAGCTACCAATACGGGGAACAAAACGTAGAAATGTCCTCAGAACCTTGCAACCTTGGGACAAGGGACCGTGGTACT
The DNA here is from genome assembly GCA_932527175.1 of Operophtera brumata. Classification (NCBI taxonomy): domain Eukaryota; kingdom Metazoa; phylum Arthropoda; class Insecta; order Lepidoptera; family Geometridae; genus Operophtera; species Operophtera brumata. The sequence goes on from OW052231.1 coordinate 20,191,850, forward strand.
TGGCGAACTAACACCCCCCCAACCGCTCGACAAACTGGCATACGGCCCGCCTAATGGTAAGCGGTTAACGTCGCCTATTGACATCTACAACACCAGGGGCATTGCCAATGCGTTGCCTGCCATGAAGGACTCTTTTTTTTTTTTTGAAGCGGCTCATTTTGTTCTATGCCTAGTACCATGTATATTCTGTGCCCGAACTGCGTCATTCGCCCCCTTATTGTAACACGTGTCTTTAAGTCGTAACCGTGTCCATTTCCAGGTGGACTACATAATAAAAGAAGCGACAAGCTCGGAGAATCTGTGCATGATGTACGAAGGCTGGATGGCGTGGGTGTGAGCGAGGGGGCGCCCCCTGTCCCCCGCACCCCCCGCGCCCGCACGGTCCCCGCCTGCGCCGCGCGGCCCGCGCGCGGACCGTGACGTCACGACCGGCTCGGTCCACGGACCGCTGACGAAGAGGCCCCTCTGTAGGGTCCACCCTACGGGGCGAAGTCGAGGCAGGACGCCCGACGATCTTATGATTGCTCATTAAGTTATCGGTTGCGGCTCGATGTTCTGTTTACTGTACGCGCTATAAGTTCCTTTGAATGAGCGCAGCTCTGCCTATACACGAAACACGACAGACTATCGCTCTGTACGCTCATATGTACCGGAGTTTACACTTATATGCGACAGACGATCTGTTGCTATTCTTCAACCGCTGGAGATTGAGTGAAGTCGAGTGCTGATCCCGGAGTAGGTAGTATCAGGCATCGGGCTGGTAGGATAGTGTAGACGCGGAATATAGTGTGTTCTGTACTCTGAGGGTGAAGGTGTTAGAACACTGTCCTGATTCACTTGAGGATTGGGACGCTTCATGGAACATCTGCGTACCTTCCATTGAATAGACGCGATCAAAAGGCTTTTAAGAAACTAATTGAAGTAAGCCTTTCAGGAGTATTTAGATGCTCGATAAATTCACTATTTTTAATTTGATTACCCCATCATATTTCGTCCCACTTCTGGACAAAATCCAATTGGTCTAATTACTTCTAATTATATCTGTCCTTCGCTCTTTCTCACCATCTCTTTACTATATTAGTTATCAATTAATATGTAATTGACAATTTCATTTTGCATTTAATTTAGTAGTGAAGTCTCTCCCAAATGTAGGTGAATGCGGTTTTAAATGATCCTCGCTCGTAACGCCGTAGATTTAAAGATCAATTCAGTTCGAATTTCAGTGTGGCGCTTACGACAATGGCACACCGCCTGATTTACGTTTTATTTCGTTTCACATCAATTTAAATTTAGCTCGATGATTCACTTGCCAATGACAATAATGTAGGTATTCCTTTATTAGTAAACTTGTTAAAATAAAAACTAAAATTAATAAAAGAAGTTGCCGGAAGACACTTGTTTAAGATGTTTTCGATTTGGCGAAATGATACGAATCGCGTTTTGGGCCCTAATAATATTCGGAAACTTTAATGTATTTTTATTTAATTTTAAATCTCCGTTATAGCGAAATTAAATTCAATTTAGGACTCACTTCACCTTAACATCAGGCCTCTAACTACAGTTGTGTAGGGCTCCGAAGCGCAATGCGCAAGCGTGAACCCTTTGTTTCATCATGTGCAAAGAATGACACCGATATGGTTCAGCTTATTTGACAAAATAGTGAATTTATCTTTTAGCTTTTAATAAAATATATAAGTCCATCCTCCATCTTGACATTCATTTAAAACCATTATATTATTTTTAAGTTGGTAAGCATTTAATATTAGTTCATTTTCTGTAAAACTGTGTTCGAAGTCACCTTCAATTTAAGCTGATTTTATTGGCATGTTTCTATATAAACGAATTATATAAAATAGGTTCGTAATTTGTTTTGAGAAATTTATGTGAATAATCGAGTTGCTGCGACTCACTAACGGAACTCTACTCTCGAATAGCGCGAGTGGACGGGACGTCATCCACCTGTCAAGTTCATACTCTATTTAATGTCAATTTGATGTTAGGAAATATAATTAAATACTTTGAATACAAAGAGAATAATAAAATAGAATACAAAGAAACACTTAACTTAAAACTGTTAGTTAAATACCCACATTCAAAATAATCTTCGTAAATCCTACGGATATCATAAATGTTACGATATTTGAATGTTTATATGTCTGTTATCACTCACTCACATCAATCACGCCGAAACGGCTGAACCGATTTTGATGAAATTTGGTACTCAAATAGATAATGATCTGGATTGAGCTACTTGTTAAAACGCGAGCGAAGCCTCGTGCGAACACTATTTAAAAATAAACCCGCCTTTTTTAATATTAATAAAAAGGAATATCCTGCCACTAATAGTAGGCTAAGAAATAATGATATTCTACCGCTATAGGTCGGGTTTAAAATAACTAGTTTTAGAGCTATTCAACACAATAAATCTTGGGATCTCGAGAAACGATGATACCTACTACAAAACCGATAAGAAGGTACACTGAAAAGTGTGCTTAAACCGCAAGTCAATAAGTAATAGTTTTCAACAACTCTAACTTATGGCAGAGTAGCATTTTCAGTCTGCCGTAACTACACTCACTGCGTTACCATACGTATATTCTAAATATAGCCTTATCACTTCGTGTAAAAAATTATAAAAAATAATTAGACCAAATTATAAAACCTAATATAACTACTTGTGGTTGGATATTCCTATTCTAAAGACTACCTTAAGCTAATAAACTACTTCCTAAAAAAAGTAGCTTTATACCCCTGCTCCGCTAAGGTAAACCCCAAATGAAGACAGAATGATTTTAGCTTCTGGTTAATTATCAGAATTAATGAACTAAAAACTTATGTTTCCTGAAATAATAACAATCCTATGTCCTTCCTCGTGATACACAGTATAACTTTGTAAAATTTCATCAAGATCGGTTCAGCCGTTTAGTCGTGAAAAGGTAACAAACAGATAAGAGTTTTACAAGCTTTTTGTTAACTTCTTCTGTTACTCGTAGTATGTGATGTGATGTGTTAGACAAATGTGGCGATCGAATTTCAGACCACTTTCCGATATCCGATTTAGGTGAAATTTGGCATACCTGTCAATTTCCAATGACAATACAATATCATGGTGACAGCGAGCTGATCTGATGATGGAGACGGGGAAGGCGGACAACGGAATTCCTCGATGGAAAATAGTAGACCGGTCGTGTTTGTGCTCATTTTGGTCCGATCACTAATTAAATTATATATAAAAGCTTGTATTGAAAAATATATTTTTCAACAAAAAGATGATATAATATTAGTATGCTATGTTCCATTATATAATCTTTTACAGAAAATGAGTTAAAAAACATTTAGTATGTATCTCATATGTACCGCACTAATCGTTGAGCAGACAGCGTATGAATGTGTTAATCTCTTTATGTCATGTACTGTAGCGTATCTATGTGTGTAAAGGTGAATACATTTCCACGTCACTACGTGTATGGACTCTAAGCACCTGTTTCTTGCGTTTAAGAATCAATTTCGGAGCCATTATAATTTTTCATGGAGTATTTGATCAGCTCCTCTGGCGGTAAGGAACAATATTGTTTTAAAAGTAAAAATTCCTTGCAGTTATGTTCCCACTGCTGGGACTGGGCCTGGCTGGACGATACGCAAATAACTAGTGCTAGCCCTACTGACAAATGAATGGCCGACCGCTTAACTTGCGAGTCTCCTGCGCGCTAAGAAGGGGGTGGGGGCGGGTAGCGCTACACACCGAGTCAATAATCCAAAGACTTATCTCGAGATAGGCATTGTTGTCAAAGTATAAAATATAATTGTAGTATCTGTATTGTAAAGAAATTTTTAATATCTAGTAGTTTAGTTGTTGTATACATTGTATGCTATTAATTTAGCTTGCTTGTTATTTTTTTCGCACAACAGGAAGAGCGATTCATCTTGGGATTAATCTTGGCAAGTCGTTTACCTTGTGCGTTTATGTACAAGCGTCCGTGACAAAAATACCAACCGTGCGCTGCGAGCACCGCCAGCGCACTGCTGCGATTGACGTGAGCACTCTGCTCCCCGCCCCCTCTCACCCGCCCGGAAACATCTCCCCCCCGGGAGATGCGCGAGTTAAGCGGTCGGCCTATAATATAGTTCTTACAAGTCCACCTCTAACTAATACAGAACGAATCAAAGGTCTATAGAATTCAAGCTGAAATATTTACCCAATAATATTGGAAATGCATTCACCTGTTAGTGTAATTGTATCGCTTTTTCATTAATTTTAATAAATGGTGTATGTTATTTGTGCTGTTTTATTTTTCTTGCTGTAAGTATCAGTATCGGGCTACGGAGAGAGCTATGCTCGGAGTTTCACTACGTGATAGAATTCGCAATGAGGAGATCTATAGAAGAAAGAAAGAAAGAAAGAAAGAAGAAAGAAAGAAAGGTATTTATTTTGACCAAAACTGCACACATAATCAATAAAAAAACACGTAATATGTAAGTACAGAGCTGTGTACAGTACTGTCAAAAAAGGTTCGCGCTCAGCATAATGCTGCAGTTACCTGCAGCGCTGATTTTCAGAACCAAAACTACCGACATTAATCTCAGAATTGAAAAAAAAAATGCAAGTTGAAATGGCAATGGGCAGGCCATATAACTCGCAGAACAGATAACCTTTGGGAACAAAGGATCTCGAGTGGCGATCACAAAGACATTATGGAGGTCGCTCAATAACGTTCCTCGTGGCATACCTGCAAGGCGTGGAATGAGCTCCCGTTGGATGTCTTCCCACAGGGCTACAATGTGGGTAAATTCAAGAGAAATATCAACAGTGCTCTTAATGGTAGGCAGCGCGTTTGCAATACCGTGGGTGTAGCAGATGTCCATAGGCGGCGGTGACTGCATTACATCAGGCGGCCCGCCTGCTTGTTTGTCACCTTATAATATAATTTATAAAATAAAAACTTCTGGGGAGGCCTTTGTCCAGCAGTGGACTTCTGTGTAGGCTGACGAGGTTTTTTTCTTTTTTTACCTCTTGAATGACGGAACAAGCAGATGGCCCACCTGATGTTAAGCGGTAACCTCTGCCTAAGAACAGTGCATTACCTCATAGAGGTCACGTCCACCTAGGACGCGCCCTATATGGCATTGCACTGCGCCCGCCATCCTGACACATAAAGATGAAAAGTCTCATGTGCCTGTAATTTCCCCGGCACCCTTACCCTTATAAACCGGAACACAGCAATGCGAGCACTACTGCTTTGCGGCAGAAATAGGTATGGTGGTAGTACTTCCCCGGACGAACTCTCACAAAAAAGCTCTACTACTACTAAAACTATGATGCCCCCATCGGCCGACTTCGTGCGACCTCTATAGTGCCGAGGTCGCGGTTGGTGGCTGGATCCCTTTATACCCTTGCTCCCTGGAAAGTACCACGCTACTCCGGCACTCTGCTGCTCGCCTGGTAAAATTATTCTGGATACATTTCTGATACCTGACAATGTATACTGTACAGCAGTCTTCCTCCATTTTACTGTTTTAGTTCTTCTAGTTATTGTTTTCTCGGATAAAAAGTATCATAAAGCTCATAAATATATGTGTAATAAACTTTCTCATATAATATTAGTATGATAGCGTAAAGTTAGTAAGTTTGCATGTATTGGGTTATTTATTATAGATCACGTCCACCTAGGGCGCGCCCTATGTGGCATTATACTGCGCCCGCCGCCCTGAGACAAATATCAAAAGCCTCATGCGCCTGTAATTTCACCGGCACGCATACCCTTCAAACCGGAACACAGCCATGCGAGCACTAGTTCATTGCGGCAGAAATAGCGGTGATATACATCCCCGGACGAATTCTTTCAGAAAAAAGCTCTACTACCAACAATTTATGTCCGGAACTACCGATTCGATTCCGAAAATTCCTTCAGTAACAGGAAGCTGAATTACCCCTGAGTGCTATAGGTTATGTTACTAGCTTCCGCTCGCGGCTATGCTCGTGTTATGTGTAGTTCCACTCAACCGCCGTTACGGATGGGAGGATTTTGATGATATTTGGTGGTTGGATGGCTGCTGGGGGAGGCATGAGGGGGAGAGGACTGCTTTCTTTGAAGCCGCGGCAAAAGGCTAGTCCAATATACAAGTTGAACTTACCATCCCATACATTTCGACGACTTACGACAATGCTGTTTGTATGGAAGGTGGTTTTTCATGTTTATTTTATTAGGTTGTTAAATACATCCCACTAATAATATAAATGTCAAAGTTACGATGTTCAGATGTTTGTCACTCTATCACGCCGAAATGGCTCAACCGATATCGATAAAATTTGGTAGCCAAATAAATTATGATCTGGATGAGCTATAGGCTACTTTTTACCCTGGTAAAACCCCCTTGGTAGTTAGGGTCTAGGGCAGAGTGGCCTCCGGAAACATAGCGCTACAGCCTGTATAGGTTATCCTTAGTAATGTGTCTAGCCTAAGAATATATCCCTCCATCTCCTCCAGTGGATGTCGTAAAAGCCGATAAGGGATTACACCAAGTGGGGGAATGTCTACCTGAGTACTCGACAATAATAGTGCTATCACCAATCCGCATGCCAAGCTTGGTGACTACGGCAAATCCCCCCCCCCCCCCCCCCCCCCCCCCCTGCATTCGAAGGGGAGGCTTCGTCCAGCAGTGGACGTCTTACGGCTGGTGATGACGTCTTAAGTTCCTAAAATCGTATCTACAGTATGTAGAAACTCATGAGTACTAGGAGGCACAACTTAATTTATATTTCTTTGTTCTTGTGTGTGTGTGTGTGTGTCATTTTGTGTGTTCAGTAAAATATTAGAAAAACAATTAAATAAAATTCCCAATGTTTTATTTACATAACATAATATGCATATTAATAAAATGTGAAGGAACTTAACACACAATAATTTGAATCTGGGCCCTTCCTCTTATTACCAAATGACCTGATAATCGCTTTCGTTGATGATTTCGCAGTACACTGCAGTGTGCTTTAGCTTCTTTTCAAAAGCAAAAATATTCAAGCATACCTACAGCGCAATGTACTGTAACATCGTAATCGAAAGCGATGGTCAGTTCGTTAGGCAATAAGATCGCTAATTTTGATATGATAAATCATTTCAAATGAGCTCTATATATTTCGAAAGTCCATTAAGCCCATAAAATATGAACCAATAAGGTTTTACAATAATATGTACACTTATTTGGCTAGTTCGGAGCCTATATGACCTACAAACGACAAAAATAATAGGAATCCACGAAATGTCCATAAATCGAATACATAGTTGAATGGAAATAACTTAGCATGTATGTTTTGGTTCGTCTCGTCTCGTCACATAAAAATCCCGATACAAATTATACAACACAATTTCAGAAAATTATTTAAGTAGCACCTAGTAGTAAGTTTAGCTCGAAAATACCAGCATTTAAATTATAATTTAATTAATAATTTGCAATAATATAACAATTTAAAATTGGAATTAACGTTATGGCATTTTTTATATTTTTTATATTTTAATTAGAAAATTCATTTGGATTACAATAAAAGACAACAATATTTACAAAATATATGTACAAATAATTTTAACGTACTATTAATTTCGAATAAGTAATTTACTTTTATACAATATAATGTGTTTTGGGTCTAGGCACAGATGTCTAATGGCAGTTATAACTATTTCATTATTGGCGAAAACTCTAGATTCAATATAATTATTAATACTAAGTACCATAAACACACTTCACTAGCTCACACAGAGCGAGCCTTTAGGACACATCCGCCAGATGTCACTTATCAGATCATTTATTTCTTCCACGTTCGTCAGATTTTCCAGTTTACTTTGTTTTCGTTGCATTTTTATACTAATGTATTTTTCCAAATATGGGCGAACAGTGTATAATTTTACACTGAAATTACTGTTGTTGGGTTTTATATTGGTAATTATTTGCGGTAAATCATATTTGGTTAAAGAAAACAGTAGATATAACATCGTCATTTTAGTTCATTTACGTAATTTTGATGTTATTTTCGCTATTTAATAATATATCTTACACTCGCTAGACTCGTCCCGGCTTCGCACTGGTAGTTTCAGGATAAAAAACAGACCCCCCCCCCCCCCCCCCCCTCCTACCCCCCCCCCCCCCCCCCCCCCCCCCCCCCTGGTAGCCTATGTCACTCAAGGTGAATGTAGCTTTCCAATGGTGAAAGAATTTTTGAAATCGGCACAGTAGTTTTTGAGTTTATTCATTACAAACATACACACAAAAATACAAATCTTTCCTCTTTATAATATTAGTGTAGATTTACTAATATACAATATGCCCAGTACGTATGATTATTCTCAGATTTGTATTCGCGACAAGTTGGATAAACGAACTACTTGAAAATCTGCTCTTTCCTGTTTACGTAAAAACGGAAGTTTGATTATTATTTTTCATAATCTATATCGTTGTGTACTCCAATCGCGTGTCGAAGCTGACACAAACATTTTTTTTAACACATTTTACTACACATTTCCTTCTTCATCTTTCATGAATAAAGTGAACTAAACTATATATTTTGTTATTTATGGCGAAAGAGGAATCTGTCGGTTGTGTCCTAAACCAAAACTAGGAACATTAACTAGACACCAAAGACAAAACGTGATTTAGCACAGATATTAAAAAAGTGCAATAATACAGCATGTCGATTCTGTAACCGCGTAAAAATTATTGCGGTCCCTTTCATTTCTGTATAATAGAAAGAGCTGGCGATAGTTAAAGCAGTCTTTTGGTAAATCTCTCGAGAATCGACATAAACACAAGCTACATCATTTGGAGCATTAATATCACACATTTCCTTTCAGCACTTATCTTAAACACTTGTTTTAATTTTAGAATGTAACAATATTTAATAATATTTGCGTTATGTAAAGCTATAAGTATAAGTAGCGCATGTTGTATAGAATTATACTTGAACTAAACAAAAAATAATAACATACTTTTCACTAGAAGCGGGATATTTACCATGATTTTATACACCAAAATCACCACCATACATTACATACCAAGAATGGTACAAGAGGCAATTGAGATTACCAAGTACAGAAATTTCAATACAGAAGATGGTTTTCAATTATCTGGAGTATGGAAGCCTGTGGTGAGAATGTGTAAGAATCAAAAAAGTGTGGTACCTGCTACGCGTCCGGACACCGTTAGTGTCGTGTGTCGAGTTGGGGTGAAGTGTGACAATGAAACCGATGGTAGTGGTACCGTTCGTAATAAAAGAGTTAGAAAGAGGGTAGATCGATATATCTGCCAATAACTTCACTCGCAAAGACTTTAGTTAGTTCTCCCGTGATCACGGCGCATGCAACTGTGCCGAAATATCGGGAACAATTAAAAATCAAAAATCATGGTAAATATCCCGTTTCTAGTGAAAAGTATGTACAAAACCATGTTTCAAAAGTTAAAAAATAATAAGGTCTATAAAGCCTACATATGCTTGAGTTCATAATTCATCATACGATTCTTGTCATATTTCTATATAGGAGCAGTCTTTGGAAGCCGATCTAACGATTTTATAAGCTGTTGCATAATATACTATGGGCATTGACCGACCAATTTGTAATCTCGTCTCGCAAATTGACGGTATCGATGGTTGTACATTGATCGTAATAACGGAGCCAGGAACTGCGGGCATTTAGTTGCCTCATAGAGACGAGCTTACTCTCACGTAGGCTGTGATTTATCAGACGACGAGCTGATCTATCACCCTGACCGTGATTTATCGGACGACGAACTGATCTATCACCCTGACCGTGATTTATCGGACGACGAACTGATTTATAATCCTGACCGTGGTTTATCGGTCAATGAGATCTTTCTCCGTGACCGTGATTAGTAAGCCTCGAGCTCGTCTATCAGCCTAGCCGTGATTTATCATGCGGCGAGATCTTTCTCCGTGTCCGTGATTAATCAGTCGATGAGCTCCTCTATCACCCTGGCCATGATTTATCAGTCAACGAGATATTTCTCCTTGACCGTGATTTATCAGTCAGCGAGATCTTTCTCCATAACCGTGATTTATCAGGCGACAAGCTGATCTTTCTCCATGAACTTGATTTATCAGGCGACGAGCTGATCTTTCTCCGTGACCGTAATTTCTCAGTCAACGAGATATTTCTCCTTGACTGTGATTTATCAGTCGACGAGATCGTCTATCAATCTAGCCGTGATTTATCTGGCGACGAGCTGATCTTTCTCCGTAACAGTGATTAATCAGTCGACGAGCTCGTCTATCACCCTGCGCGTGATGAATCAGTCGTCCCAGTGATGTATCGCCGCGCCCTGGCGCAGAGGCCGCGGCGCGCGTGCTATCGCGCGGCGCGCTGCTTCAAGGCGACGAGCTCGTCTAGCTGCGCCTTGTACAGCTGCGTCACGTCCTGCAGGTCCAGTTTGAGCTCCGTGACCTGCTCCTCCTTCTCGCCGTACATCTGCAGCAACGCGTCGTACTGCTCTTGCAGGCTCTGGAACACAGAAGTACAACTTAAGGTGGTTGCTTTAGCATGTGGCGCGAAATTCATTTTTTTCGTGTTTTTTCACATCAACACTTCTTCACGGTGCGGTCGCGCCGCAGCCGCTCGGCCGCGTGCGCCTGAGCGGCGCACGCGCTCGTCTAATGCACCTGGTACTCGTCCAGAGCGGCCTGCGCGCGCGCCAGCGCGGCCTGCAGCACGGTGCGGTCGCACCGCAGCCGCTCGGCCGCCGCGGCCAGCGCGCGCAGCTCCCCCTCGCGCCGCCGCGCCAGCGCCAGCGTCTCTTCCACCTGCGCGGCGCACGCGCTCGTCTAATGTACCTGGTACTCGTCCAGAGCGGCTTGCGCGCGCGCCAGCGCGGCCTGCAGCACGGTGCGGTCGCGCCGCAGCCGCTCAGCCGCCGCGGCCAGCGCGCGCAGCTCGCCCTCGCGCCGCCGCGCCAGCGCCAGCGTCTCCTCCACCTGCGCGGCGCACGCGCTCGGCGCGCCGAACCCGCCGCCACCCGACCAGCCGCCGTCCTCCTGCAGTTATACCATAACACAACACTAGAACTTCTGACCGATTTAGCCCATATTCGAAATTCATGTTTAGAACTCAAAAATTTAAAAATCGCTGACTCCATAAAATTTATATTAAATTGTAGAACCCATATTGTATATCGAGTTACATCAAGATTAGTTGAAAAATCTTGATTAGTTGGCAAAATTCTCGATCTGGTTCTTTCGAACGATGATATTTCCGTATCTGAGTGTGATCAGCCATTGGTAATCATTGACCCTTACCACAAAGCACTCGTAGTCAGCGTCCACTTTGTCAATATGCCAGTGTTAAAACCGCAAACATACCTTAAATATCTTCTTCTTTTTTTTTTATACTACTGAATGACGGAACATGCTGATGGCCCACCTAATGTTAAGTAGTAACCTCTGCCTATAAACAGTGCATTACCACATAGGTCACGTCCACCTGGGACGCGCCCTATGTGGCATTGCACTGCGCCCGCCACCCAGAGACATAAAGATGAAAAGTCTCATGTGCCTGTAATTTCACCGGCACCCTTACCCTTCAAACCGGAACACAGCAATGCGAGCACTACTGCTTTGCGGCGGAAATAGGTATGGTGGTAGTACTTCCCCGGACGAACTCTAAACAACAAAGGGGACTATGACTCTATCAATGCAGCAATTAGCGAAACGGACTGGGATACGGAACTGTCTTCTAAATCTCTTGAAGATGGTGTCAAATTCTTCTTCTCTATTCTTGAAACCCCTAAAAAAAAAACATCCCTGCTAAGAATACTAATGATGGCTCTTACCCAAAGTGGTTTACGACTGCGCTTAGAAAACTTATAAAAGAAAAGTATAAATATCTTCGTAAGTTTAAAACGTACGGAATAAATCAAATTTTAAAACATTTAAACTCCTTCGTGACAGAGCCAAAACGCTAGAAAGCCAATGCTATCAGCGATATATTTTTTCAATAGAAAACTCTATTGAAAAGACTCCTAAGCAGTTTTGGTCTTATATAAAAGCACGATCGAAATCGAGTGGCATTCCTAATTGCTTGAAATAATAGAACACAGTTGCTACAACAGGTGCTGCCATCTGCGATGCCTTTTCAGAGTATTTCTACTCCACCTTTCTTTCTCACTGCGATGCAGATGAAAGACCAGATCTAACTATTAGTGACCCCATTATTTCACAAGTATCTGAAATATGCAATATTGATATTGTTGAAAAAAGTGTGGCTACACATATTTCTAAACTTGACCCCTCCAAATCTGCTGGTCCCGATCATGTAAGCCCTTTTTCTTTCTATTTGTGCCAAAAACATTGCAGTTCCCATTGCCATGATGTTTAAAAAATACTTGTGTCGCCGCAGATTAGGGGTTCCTCGGTGGTGTTTTGAAATGAAGTATTTCTTTGATTCTTGCTAATCACGTTTAATTAGAAAATATAAAAATTAGGTTATAGAGATTCGTGTGCGTCTCGCATGGCGGTTAGCGAAAGACAGTTGTATGACATTAGCTGTCGCATTAGAATCTCGCGCCGCAAACGTGAGCATTCACCTTAACAGAACCCAAGCAGTGGTAATTAATAACAATATTTCTGGGTGGGTGCGCATACCTAGTGGGGTTCCTCAAGGCTCCTTAATAGGACCTTTGCTGTTTCTGGTATTCATAAACGACATCTCGGAGTGTTTTTGTATTAGTTAGTTGCTTTGTTTTGCAGATGACATGAAAATATTTAGTAAAATCAATTCATCCGGTGATATTGAAAAGCTTCAAGCGAACCTGGCACGTTTGGATGATTACTGTCGTTCCAATAAACTAGAGTTGAATCCCTCCAAATGCTCTGTAGTTACCTGCACCCGCTGTAGTTAACTTATAATTCTGTTGATTAACACGAGTTGCAAACATTTATCCCGAAGCTGGAATCGAACCCTCAACAACCTTTCGCATCTCAGCCGGCTGCTCGACCACCGAGCCACAGAGGTCGTTAAATAATATGATAGTAACGACAATTTGATATTATATTTTCTGTATTGACACCCTTATCTTTAGTAGTCTATGGAAATACCAATTTTAATGAAGGATTTTCATTAACGAATATAAATAAAAAAGTAGTTCGATTTGGCTCGATAGATGGCGCTGACTCAAATATACTTGTCAAAATAACAAATACATTGACTGTGCTTTTGTGTGAATATCACGAAAATATATCACTACGTCGTTGACGTTGACATTTCACTTTATTTTGACAGAGCTACTTTAGCTTGTACAGAGCTGGCGCCATCTATTTTCAAGGCTATAAACATGATGTGAAACGGCTGTGAATACCCCTCATTATAATTGTAGCAAATGTGTATAGATGGCGTTGTGTTTGGACGTACCGACTGCCAGAGCGAGTTGGAGAGCGTGTCGGACGCGACCGAGTGCGGCGGAGACACGGTGGTGTTTTGAAATGAAGTATTTCTTTGATTCTTGCTAATCACGTTTAATTAGAAAATATAAAAATTAGGTTATAGAGATTCGTGTGCGTCTCGCATGGCGGTTAGCGAAAGACAGTTGTCGCGACGTGTAGCTCGCGAAATAAATAGGTAAATGAGTCAAATAATTATTAATATAGCGAAACGTGTAATTGATGAGACATAACAGAATGAGTTGACCCGTTGGCAACACCGAACCCATAGAAAGATCACCATAGACAAAGTATATAATTTATTTTTGGCGGTAGACTGATAATTGAGTAAAACGTTTAATCGTAACTTATCTAAATTTCATATTAAGTGCAATAGTCATAAAGTGGTTGGTGTTTCGGTGTTGCGGCGACCTAAGGCATCTCATCTGGGAGAAATATAAAGCTAAGTGGTAGTGCTAGATAACAGTACTATAGTGATTCCTAACCTGAAATACCTCGAATTCTAGATCTTTGTTAGATCTTTATAGGAACTAATTATCCTGCTGTAATAAAGGTTTCTGATGCTCTTAGAGTCAGTTACATAGTAGAGGAACTTCGGTAATTCAATACGAAGTCCTAACGAATGAATGTGGCCAGTGGTAAAGACCATGGTTTGCCATAGCTAGGGGCAGAGAAACTTCGGTAATTCAATACGAAGTCCTCGTGAAAGGCCATAGCTAGAGGTAGAGGAACTTCGGTAATTCAATACGAAGTCCTAGTGAAAGATTAATTGGCGGAACATACCGCAATTTCCCTTTCATAAGTATAGGTGATGTACCTACTACGAGAGACAATATCTGTGTTGAGCATGGATACTTAGTGGAAGGTTAATTGGCAGACGTAGCTGCGGTTTCCTATTCCACGCTTAACAGTTCAGCTGTTAATACACACCTAAGACACCAGAAACTTCTACTTAACAAATTATTAGTATGACGGTTGGAATCAATTTAATTTTAACTATACAGATGGCGAGCTGAACGATGGCGCAAACCACTAAGAACTACAACAGATAACAGCGAAGCAAACTTAACAGTTATTGAAGATTCTTCTCGGACTTAGACCCAGGTATAGATTGTGTCAAGAGTAATCAATACAAACCAATCTCGTTTCGCCCTCTCGTCTCATGTGACGGGGCTTGGCCACCCTGTGCCTGTGGACGGGTGGGCGGGACGACATGGTGGAGATGCAGGGATCCGAGAGGGAAAATCAATAACACTTTTAGAATAAAATAAATAAATAAAATAAATTTGAAGTTCTTACTGGTGCTGCCATCTGTGAAAGCTCTCGGTAAGTTTTACGTATGAAAGATACGTTTATTCCATCAACAATTTGAAGAAACTCTGTGCTGAAATGTCGAAGCTTGATACACGTTTCGCTGCTATTGACTCTAAACTAAAATTGAATATTTCTGAATGTAGTTATCTCTGGAATAATACCACTTGTAAATAAATAAATATTGAGAATTTTTTGTAGCGGATCAGTACATCTATTGTTACCTAGATGGCGTTACTTGTTGTTAGAACACCATAAATTTAGATAAGTTTTTCCTTTGTTTTGTGAAATAAGCAATGAAATAAGGTAATGTTTGTTGTTTTTAATTTATTTTATGATTTATCATAAGGATTTAATCATTTATTTTCACCTGTTTTGTAAAGATACAATAATTCCTCAAGTCTAGAATAGTTCAATAAAGGAAAAGGAAGTTGTTGCTGTGTTGCCACTGTAAGAAAATTATTTGTTTTTACGCAATCGATTATACTGATGGATTGTCTCGAGTATAAATTCATGATTGTAACAAGTACTACTTAGTAATCGATGTTGTTTACGGAACCAAAGTGTCTAACTAACTGCAAAGGGCAGAAAAAATTAAATGACTACTGTGTATTTATATTTAATGAATAATACGTTGGTGACGTGTGACCGAATATAAACAAAGTGTAGGTATCTGTATCGATGATGTCGATTCATGATGACGAACTACACAACTCGTTATTTGCGTACATTCAACATTGAGACTATCTTGTGTACGATAGGTACACGGGAAGCTGTCGAGTGTCACTCGAGTACGAGGTACTCTGTTGGTGTATTCAGGAAAAAACAGATCCCAACTAATGAGCTCCACAGATAAGTAAATTAAGTTCATGATCGATAAGATACGACCAATGACTTAATTATTCAGTGACCTCAATAAACAAAGGTTGAATCGAGCGAGAAATTAGATCGATAATGGAATCGATTTTTCAATAAGTGAAGCTTCCAGAAGTAATTATGATGGATGGCAACACTTTTTTCTTATGTTGTTTACGGTGTACAACTGAAAGAAAAGTGAATTTGTTTGTTTTCAAGAAAGTTTGAGTTAACTGCGCCGGTGTTTGTGAAAGTCTAGTTTTACAAGGTCAGTTCACTTTATATATTTTGTTTGATATATATTCCGACCGTTGTGTGTGCCTACCATTCCATAGGGTGAAAATGATATTGTTAAATTGTCTCTTCTAATGATTGCAAGTAAATCTCACTTTCCCTCGGCGATCTAGCGCGAAATTGACAAAGGGTGGCCAAAACAATTCAATCAATACAATACACCTATAGTTAACCTTAGTACATATTACATTTATGTACTGTAAGTTACTGTGGTTCAAACTAAGTTTGTGAAAACATAGTTTGATTAATGAATGAATATATGTATGATATGGGAAACAATATCACTTTATCACAGATTATACCTACTTATTACTTCAACAAGCAAGGGCAGGTGAATATTAGAAGTAAACAATAGTTTCCAATTTGTACATCCACAAAAGACACATCATACACTCATGATAGCCAGTACATCTGGCCATTTATTGCTTGTTTATCGCTACTTATTTACAATAAATAAATTAATTTATATATGGACATCTCTCACATTGGTCCTGTACATTATATATTCTGTGCCTGTGAAGGATTGCTTACGGACACATGGAAATACAAGTTCTCTTCAGACAAATAACTGCCTATGATGGGAATCGAACACTCAACCTTTGGAGTCAGCAACACCGCTGACTAGGCTATGGTGTTGTCAACACCTGCAAATAATTAAATTAATAATACACAATCTAAGAGAAATCATAAAATGCTGTAAACAATAGGTATATATAGTAGTGTCCACTAATGGAAAGTCACACCGTACAAGAAAGTTTATGCTTTCTCACTGTGCCCATTATCAGGTCTATGATTGATAGTGTGTGCTCTGTGATTGTGTAATATTATATTACAGGCCATCAATATGGAAGAAAGCATACTTATCATCCTTCACGGTGTGTGTAACAAACTGAAAGTTCTGTCCGAATGTGCTCAAAACGTAACTAACAAACTCACAAATGAGTTAAATGACTCGACCTTACATGAAGGAAGGGTGTTAACCTCCAAACTTCATACCTGTCTACAACGATTAGAGAGAGAGTTAAACAATTACTTTCGACTCATAAACACTCCACAAGTGGACGAGGTCTCAGCATTCTCAGCAATACAGTTAGAAGCTGAGGAAACCTACTGTGAACTTAAGGTGAAATTGGAAGAATGTGAAAACTCAACGAAAAATTGCCATCAGAATGAAAAACAAATCTTATCCGGAAAATTACCTAAATTAGAGCTACCCCAGTTCGACGGTAACATACTGGAGTGGCACCAATTTTGGGATCAATTCAACTCCAATATTCACAATCGGAATTTACCAGAAGTGGACAAGTTATTATATCTAAAGGCTTCTTTAAGGGGAGATCCCAAAGCAGTGATAGACGGACTAGAGATTACCAACAAAAATTATTCCATCGCTGTACAAACTTTAAAGGATAGGTACGGTAAACAAACTCAAGTGATTGATGCGCACTATTCTTCACTCTACAAAATAAATCCAGCAGACAAGACTGTATCGGATTGTCGAAGAGTTTTAACTGAAATAGAAAGACATTTGAGAGTGTTGGACTCGATGGGTGAAGATATTAACCATAACCACTTGAGATTCATGGTGATGGAGAAATTTCCGGAAGATATAATATATGAAATGAAATTGAAGATAAAACAGGATTCGATCGAAGAGATAAGAAAATATTTGGAAATCATAATTTCAGCGCGTGAAGATGCAAATAGACTAACTCAGGAGAAAAACCTTAATGATAAAGAATATTACACTGTAAAGACACTTCATTCCACTGGGAATAGTAATCCCACAAATCTAAAGAGAAAAAGGGACCAACAGAGACAAGATAAAACCAACTTCGAAATCAATAAAGAAAAGGCTAGATACCACACAAAACAGAACAAGGGACATACTTCTCAGAAGAAAAACGGGATCAAACAAAATAACACAAGCTATCCTGGAAAAAACAAAGACAAAGGGCCACCTAGCAAGAAACTTAAATTTCATTGCATCTTCTGTAAGGAATCCCACTATAATGACGAATGTACTAAAGTCAAGGACATAAAGGAAAGAAAATCTCTATTAAATAACAGATGCTACAGTTGTCTTAGACTAGGACATTCTTATGCAGAATGTAGAAACAAAAAAGAATGCTTTCATTGCAAAAAATCAGGCCATAATCGTGCTTTATGTCCTGTTAAATTCTCAATAGTAAGCAGAGATAAGTTAACGACGACCAATGTACTCCACACAAGAGATAAAGGACTCACCGTTCTACAAACAGCAGTAGTTACTGCCAGTAAGGTAGGAGATTTGTCGAAGGAGCTTCAATGCAGAGTTCTATTAGACTCCGGCAGCCAAAGAACTTACATCACGCAGAAATCTGCAAGAGATCTTAATCTAAAACTTGAGGAAGAAAGTACACTAACAGTATTTACATTTGGATCAAAGACTCCTCAAGAAATAGAAAGTCCCGTGGTTAGAGTGCAGTTAAGGACAAGAGCGGACAAGACAATCACACTATTTGCTAATGTGGTACCTGTGATTTCACATAGTGTCCCATATCCTCGACAGGACCTCAGCCACTGGAAAGATAAATCAAAACTAGCCGATGATGGATCCCTACAAGATCAAGTGGACATTCTTATTGGCAACGATTATTACTTTTCACTAATCTCAGAGCAGAAAATTAAACTAAGAGAAAATTTATACATGGTACAGTCCGACCTCGGATGGATACTGAGCGGGAAAATGGGTTCGAGTCCCGTGCATGAATTATCGGTGGTCACGTACTTCCAGTCTAACGTAGAAATGCTGTTCAACGAACCTGACCTACCACTGATAGAGACAAACATGAAGAGCTTATGGGAACTCGAATCCATTGGTATCACCGATTCTCCGAGGGAAAACCGGGAAGACGAAGCTGTTAGAAAGTTCAATGAAACAACGGAATACATAGATAACAGGTACTCTGTATCCTGGCCCTGGATTGAGTACCCTCCTGCTTTAACTTTGAACTTTGGATTGGCCTATGGTCGATTAACCAACTTATTGAAACGACTAAATACATCCACATTGTTGGAATATGACGAAACGTTAAAAGATCAAATTAAGAAAGGAATAATTGAAGTAGCACCTGATCGAAGGGAACAATTAGTAGAACATCCAATTCATTACCTTCCACATCATGGGGTAAAAGTACCTGGCAAGTCTATGAGAATTGTTTATGACGCGTCATCAAAAACAAAGGACAATAAAAGTTTAAATCAATGCTTGTACTGTGGACCCATGATGTTGGAGGATCTGACTGGAATACTTATAAAGTTCAGATGTCAACCAATAGGTGTATGTGCAGATGTCGAGAAGGCGTTCCTACAGATCGCGCTCAAGGAACCGGATCGCGATGTAACTCGATTCCTATGGTTGAAAGACACAGATAAACCTGCTACAGAAGATAATCTGCTCCATTTGAGGTTTACAAGAGTTCCGTTCGGTATTATTTCAAGTCCATTTCTGCTTAATGCAACAATCAGATTACATTTACAAAACTCAGACAATGATGAGATTAAGAAGCTAACTAAGGAAATTTACGTAGATAACGTCGTTACTGGAACTAAGACAGTGAAGGAAGCACTCCAACTTTACAAGAATACTAAAGAGACATTTCAACAATTATCCATGAATTTGAGAGAATGGAGTTCCAACTCTGAAGCATTTATAAAACAGATACCTGACTCTTGTAAAGAGGACGAGATCAAAGTTCTTGGATTGAACTGGAAACTGAAAGAAGATACACTGCAACTAAAGGATAAAGCTATAGGTGAACCAAAAACAAAAAGAGATGTCTTGAGAGTAATCGCGTCAATCTATGACCCATGCGGATTTGCTGTACCATCACTGTTGTCTGGCAAGATTTTCATTCAGAGTCTATGGAAAGAAAAAATAAAATGGGACACACCATTTTCTGAGACACTAAATACCGATTGGTCAAAAATATGTAACGAGCTAGAAGAGGTACGGGAGATATCATTGCCCAGATGTTACTTCAGCGACGCTACTACCACTTCATGTCAAATTCATTGCTTTACGGATTCTTCTTTGAAAGCCTACGCAGCTGTAATCTACATAGTTAATGACAAAGAGATAAAATTCGTCTTAGGGAAATCAAGGCTAGTTCCTTTGAAAGATCAAGACAATCTGAAAATACCACGGCTGGAGTTGCTGGGGGTGTTAATTGGAACTAGGCTAATCAAATATGTATCCCAATTTTTACAATTTAACATAACAAGTCAAATACTGTGGACGGACAGTCAAATTGTCATCGACTGGTGCAGATCTGACAAACTTCTCACACCTTTCGTGGCCAGAAGAGTCGAAGAAATTAAAAAGAATAAAAACCTTATGATACGATATGTTCCATCAGACCTAAATCCAGCGGACGTTGCTACAAGACCGTTCAGTTCTAAAGAAGATAGAGTAAAATGGCTGACTGGTCCCCAGTTTATACTGCAACATCCGGATTCCTGGCCTTCCGGAAACAGGGAAATTTCTTCTCTTTGTGCGGGGGAGGGTCTCCCGAAAGAGTCACAAGGATATACAATGGATACAGAAAAGACAAACGATGATGAAAATCAAGATAAAGACAGGACAAGTAACCGAACTAAGACTGATGTGAACATAAGTGAAGAAAAGGATGAGAAAATTAAACAACTAAAGAAGCTACAAGCTGAACACTTTCCAAGAGAACTAGAAGGAAAAGATACATGTCTAAAAATTAATCTTGGACTTTTTCTGGATGTAGACGGAGTTTTACGTTGTAAAGGACGTTTAAAGAAGACGGATTGGTCGTATGACCAACGTTATCCTATACTTATTCCAAAGGATTGCGATTACACAAACAAGATCATCAACCAGACTCATAGCGACAATCATCATGTAGGTGTTAACCATACACTCGCTATAATTCGTCAAGCCTTTTGGATTCCGCAAGGAAAACGTCAAGTCCAGAAAGTTATAAGGAAATGTCCTAGATGTGAGAAACACGGAGGGGGGCCATTCAAGCTACCACCACCCCCTGCGTTACCTACAGAGAGAGTAAATTACACATCGCCATTCACATTTACAGGCCTGGATTACATGGGCCCTGTATTAATTAAATGTAGAAACGAAACAAGTAAACGTTGGATAGCACTTTTCACTTGCCTAGCAGTCAGGGCAGTGCATTTAGAGGTCGTTCAAGATCTCACAGCAGAAGAGGGACTTCATGCCATGAGACGAATGATATCGACTAGAGGTGTGCCACGATTGATAACATCAGATAATGCTACAAATTTTAAGCTAATGTCAGAAATACTCGCAAGTTCCTACTGTATCAAACACGAAATTCGTTGGAGGTTCATACCCCAACTAGCCCCCTGGTTTGGAGGATTTTATGAACGACTAATTGGAATCGTAAAGAATTGTATGAGAAGAACATTAGAGAAACACATGCTGACCGATAGTCAATTAGTCACGTTAGTAAAGGAAATTGAGGCAACAGTCAATACAAGACCACTAACTTGTGTCGATTCTGAGTTGGTGGATATTCTGAAACCTTCTGATTTCTTAACTATGGGAAAATGCATAACAATGGAAGGTTCCACCGAAGACTTTTTAGTGCAAGGCACTACAACAAAAGCAGATCTCATCAAAGCTTGGAAAAGAGGTTTAATTATCCTCGAGGAATTTAAGAACATGTTCACGAATAGATACCTTCAAAGTCTCCGTGAAAGATATAGACATTCCGTCAAAGAACCTAAGGTTACGGCGAAAGTTATTCCGAAAATAGGTCAAATCGTGCAGATAAAAGGAGATTGTAAAAATCGAGAAGAATGGAAAGTCGGAAAAATTACTTCATTGGTCAAAAGTTCTGACGGACTTTGCAGAGTTGCAAAGGTAAAAGTTGGAAGTAAGGAGTTCGTAAGATCTTTAACTCATTTATATCCATTGGAAATGGAGGACACTGTAGACATTGAATACGACAGGTATGCATTAGAAAGAGGAAATGAGGTACCACCGAATATAACTATACACGAATTGATGCCCATGGAAGTGGAAGTCATAGATTCGGAAGATACTATATCAAATAGTTTAGAAAAAGAGAAAGAAAATAGAGAGTCGATAATAACAAAGGAAAACAGTATGCTAGAAGACATGGATAACGTATCAGAGAGCACAGACAGAGAAAACATATTGAGTCAGAAAGAAAATGAACCCGAGAAGTCAGTTCAAGTAAACAACGAAGTCAAGCAAAGAAGAGGCGCGGCCACCAGAGCTCTGGAGAAAATTGCAGAGTGGACGCGCAACATGCTTACCCTGTTATAAGTTGTTCGGGCGGGAGTGTCGCGACGTGTAGCTCGCGAAATAAATAGGTAAATGAGTCAAATAATTATTAATATAGCGAAACGTGTAATTGATGAGACATAACAGAATGAGTTGACCCGTTGGCAACACCGAACCCATAGAAAGATCACCATAGACAAAGTATATAATTTATTTTTGGCGGTAGACTGATAATTGAGTAAAACGTTTAATCGTAACTTATCTAAATTTCATATTAAGTGCAATAGTCATAAAGTGGTTGGTGTTTCGGTGTTGCGGCGACCTAAGGCATCTCATCTGGGAGAAATATAAAGCTAAGTGGTAGTGCTAGATAACAGTACTATAGTGATTCCTAACCTGAAATACCTCGAATTCTAGATCTTTGTTAGATCTTTATAGGAACTAATTATCCTGCTGTAATAAAGGTTTCTGATGCTCTTAGAGTCAGTTACATAGTTGAGGAACTTCGGTAATTCAATACGAAGTCCTAACGAATGAATGTGGCCAGTGGTAAAGACCATGGTTTGCCATAGCTAGGGGCAGAGAAACTTCGGTAATTCAATACGAAGTCCTCGTGAAAGGCCATAGCTAGAGGTAGAGGAACTTCGGTAATTCAATACGAAGTCCTAGTGAAAGATTAATTGGCGGAACATACCGCAATTTCCCTTTCATAAGTATAGGTGATGTACCTACTACGAGAGACAATATCTGTGTTGAGCATGGATACTTAGTGGAAGGTTAATTGGCAGACGTAGCTGCGGTTTCCTATTCCACGCTTAACAGTTCAGCTGTTAATACACACCTAAGACACCAGAAACTTCTACTTAACAAATTATTAGTATGACGGTTGGAATCAATTTAATTTTAACTATACAGATGGCGAGCTGAACGATGGCGCAAACCACTAAGAACTACAACAGATAACAGCGAAGCAAACTTAACAGTTATTGAAGATTCTTCTCGGACTTAGACCCAGGTATAGATTGTGTCAAGAGTAATCAATACAAACCAATCTCGTTTCGCCCTCTCGTCTCATGTGACGGGGCTTGGCCACCCTGTGCCTGTGGACGGGTGGGCGGGACGACAACAGTTGTATGACATTAGCTGTCAAAATTATTTAAAAATTCAAAACAGGTGTTTCGCGTCTATACACCTATTCGGATACGCGACACCTTGTCATCTAACATAATCATAATCATAATCATAATATTTATTTTCAAAAATAGGACATACAAACATTTATGACAAAATAAAAGTGACATAACAATTACAATTAAAGTACATTTTATGATGTGCAGAACCTACACTAAGGTTAAAAACCTTGTGTCGCAGGTTCTGCGTAACCTTCGGTTGTCACAACAATGTAGTGTTAAGCAAGACTATTGACAAGGTACCTACATTTCATTCAAATACATGATATTTTGCGTACTAATTTTGAAAATAACTGTAAATTAATAAGTTACATTATTAATTTACGTGCAAACATGCAATCGCGTGAAATAAATAAATAAAATAAATGAGGGTGGGATGAGTGTGTATGAGTATGAGTGCGTGTGCGTGGGTGTGTGTAGGTGAGTGCGTATGTGTATGAGTATGTGTAGGTATGTGTGTGAGTGTGTGTGTGTGTGTGTGTGTGATAGATGTGACGGCTCACCCGATAACACGAGTCTCTTAGGAGCCAAGGTTTCACAGGAGAACCGCACAAATATTTGAGTGTATTTGGGGATGTGTGTGTGTGTGTATGTAGGTGTATGTGTCTGTGTGTGATGGTGTGTGTGTGATAATGTATGCGTGTGTTTGTGATAGCTAACCTAACTAATCACTTTGAGTAGGTCCTCTGTTTCAGCGTGACTGAGTTTTCAGCCACTTGTTAAGTGCATGTTTGATTTCCCTGTTGTTAAATGCTACTAATGATGTTATAATTTTGCCTGTATTATTGTAAAGATGTGGACCGAGAAAACACTGGTGTCGCTGCGCAAGTTTAGAATTGAATTTTCTGATGGGAAAAACTCTGTGTTTCCTTCCTGACATCTGGAAATCTGCCTTTGTTACACCCATCAATAAAAAAGGCTCTAGAACTGAGATTAGTAAGTACAGGCCGATCTCTAAATTATGTATTATTGCTAAAGTCTTCGAAATAATAATTTAAGACCAGGTTTACTCAGCGCTTCGTTGCTTGCATTTAACCTATCTCAACACGGGTTTCTCAAGGGCCGCTCTACGGTACCCAACCTGGTCTTATTTGATGAATACATAACGAAGGCTATGGATACGGGAAGCCAGGTCGATGTCATCTATACAGATTATAGTAAGGCCTGTGACAGAATTGATCATAAGCTTCTTCTATCTAAGCTACAACTCAAAGGCATAAGAGGAGACCTGTATAGATGGTTTTCTTCATATGTCGTTAAGGTGGATGCGCACGCTTGCGGCGCGAAATTCAAATTTTTTGGTGTTTTTTGCCCATTACAGCTCATCAACACTTCTTCAGATAACGAAAGTTGAGTTCGCGACAACTAGGAGACTAAACACACATGTTTTAATTGATAGTATCTCATAAATATCATCAGTTTAGCTATGATAACACATTTTTACAGTGTTTTTGTTTGTTTAGGGGTATCGTAGCTAAACTGATGATATTTATGAGATACAATCAATTAAAACATGTGTGTTAGGTCTCCTAGTTGTCGCGAACTCAACTTTCGTCATCTGAAGAAGTGTTGACGACCTGTAAAGGGCAAAAAACACCAAAAAATTTGAATCTCGCGCCGCAAACGTGAGCATTCACCTTAACAGAACCCAAGCAGTGGTAATTAATAACAATATTTCTGGGTGGGTGCGCATACCTAGTGGGGTTCCTCAAGGCTCCTTAATAGGACCTTTGCTGTTTCTGGTATTCATAAACGACATCTCGGAGTGTTTTTGTATTAGTTAGTTGCTTTGTTTTGCAGATGACATGAAAATATTTAGTAAAATCAATTCATCCGGTGATATTGAAAAGCTTCAAGCGAACCTGGCACGTTTGGATGATTACTGTCGTTCCAATAAACTAGAGTTGAATCCCTCCAAATGCTCTGTAGTTACCTGCACCCGCTGTAGTTAACTTATAATTCTGTTGATTAACACGAGTTGCAAACATTTATCCCGAAGCTGGAATCGAACCCTCAACAACCTTTCGCATCTCAGCCGGCTGCTCGACCACCGAGCCACAGAGGTCGTTAAATAATATGATAGTAACGACAATTTGATATTATATTTTCTGTATTGACACCCTTATCTTTAGTAGTCTATGGAAATACCAATTTTAATGAAGGATTTTCATTAACGAATATAAATAAAAAAGTAGTTCGATTTGGCTCGATAGATGGCGCTGACTCAAATATACTTGTCAAAATAACAAATACATTGACTGTGCTTTTGTGTGAATATCACGAAAATATATCACTACGTCGTTGACGTTGACATTTCACTTTATTTTGACAGAGCTACTTTAGCTTGTACAGAGCTGGCGCCATCTATTTTCAAGGCTATAAACATGATGTGAAACGGCTGTGAATACCCCTCATTATAATTGTAGCAAATGTGTATAGATGGCGTTGTGTTTGGACGTACCGACTGCCAGAGCGAGTTGGAGAGCGTGTCGGACGCGACCGAGTGCGGCGGAGACACGTCGCGGCGACTCGAGAACTGCTCCTGCAACAACACGCGACCACACGTCACTACACGTAGCCTCGGGAGTAATCAACACGTGCGCCGCTAGGACAAGTGCGCCATTATAACGATATAACAATAACTGATATATGTAACTTTTTTTTAAATTAGTTCTATAAGCAAGGATCCCTCAATCCAAACGTAATTAAAGTTCGATCGTTCGCAGGTGTAAAAAAAATTACCTAAAATATTATTTACATCGCGTGTGGATAGATGGAGGGTTGGGAAAGGGGGATGGCTGGGAAGGAGGGAGGGTTAGGGGGGATCCCGACACTACCCATGCGAAGCCGGGGCGAGTTTCTAGTTACCAATGAGAATGGAGACAGTATGTGCCACCACTAGCGTGTAATCAAATCCCTGACCCCACTATTGTTACCTGTCTGATCAGATAAACCCACGAGGTTTTTTACTAAACGACCTAGACTGACGCAACCTCACAAGGAAAAGTAAAAACTCAGCACACAGGTCGGTAAGGGCCGGTGCTCACTGACGGCGTGGCACGGCATGGCATGGCAAAGGATTTCATTACTTATCAAGTTATTTTGAATCTTATTTCAATGAGTTTGGAATTCATGTTACTTTATTTCGATACCACGACGCCGCGACGCGCCTCGGGATGCCGTTTCATTCCACGGGTTGCCGCGGCGCGCCATTGCATCCCGCGAGACGTATGGGTCACATTATGTCGAGGAATTATGATTGCTAAGCTAATTGAAATAAGGTTGAAACTTGTGCAGAGTGGCTGGATTTTCAGCAGGATGCCACGGCATGCCACGGGGCATCCGCAGCGCAACCTGCCATGCCATGCCGTGCCGTGCCGGCACTGGGCGCCGCACCACTTTTACCTGCAGTATAGCATTTCGTTTCTTCTCGACGTCCAACGCGCCGCTCTCAGCTGCGAGTCGCTGCTCTGTCTCCTCTAGCGACCGCTTGAGTGACGATAGTTGCGCTTCGTAATCTGACTTCGTACTTTCTAGTTCAGCTGATTTTCTGGAACCAAACCATTGGTTATTGTGAAGACAAGTCGCAAGCTGTTGATTATGTTCAAGATTCTCAGTTTCGCGATCCTTTTCTAATAGACTGCAATGAAAAGGATGGCGATGATTTTAGCGTTGTGTAGAAAACGCTGCAAGCACTTATTCATCATGAAAAAAAGTTTGCAAATCATGCAAACTTTTAACACACCGGGAACCAAACCTGCACCTCTCGCTGGCTACTCGCCTGCCGCACCGCAGAGATAGTCTGTAAATAGCTAGAAGAGCTAGTCATCATCAGCATTTAGACAGACAGTGACTGTTGACAAGGTGGATTTGCCATAATCACCACGCTTGGCAGGCCGGTTGGCGATCGCAGTACACGCATAAGCATAATTCATGCTTATACTACATCCACGTGAGGTGACGGAGGGGTATATTCTTAGGGTGGACTCGCCACAGACAAGTGCGCAGTGCTCACCTGTCTCGTGCGTCCCTCGCGGCGGCGGCGTCGTCCAGCGCGCGCTGGCACTGCGCGGTGACGGCCTGAAGCCGCGCCTGCGCGTCGCTCAGCAGCTGCTCCGCCGTGCTGAGCCGCTCCACCAGCGCGCGCGCCTCCTCGCGAGACACCTTCTCCCGCTCCGTGGCTTTCATCACATTTTTCTCTAGCTCCGCTGAAATTGTTATGTGAAAATATTGATTATTTATAAAGCGAGCCGTAGTGGTGTCGGCCTAAGAATAGGGTTTATCCAAACCGGGGACGACTAAGGTTTTAAGCCAGGGTATGGACATCAGCATCCATCAGGGCTCACCAGCAGGTGAGATCGCAGTCAAATGAAGGTCTATCATTGATACAAAAAGAGCACCTAACACCGATACTGCGATCACAAATCCGCCTGCCAAGTACGGTGATTATATGGCAAATCGGTTCAGCGCGGTTCGGGCAGGGGTTCACACTCCCTCACCTAGTTGCCTGGCGTGCGCCCGGTCCCTGTCGACGGCGGCGCGCTGCAAGTGCGCGAGCTGAGCCAGCACGCCGGCCGCGTCGCCGCCGCCGGACGCGCCGCCGCCCTCCTCCGTGTTGGCGCGGGTCTCTAGCGCGGCTCACACTCCCTCACCTAGTTGCCTGGCGTGCGCCCGGTCCCTGTCGACGGCAGCGCGCTGCAAGTGCGCGAGCTGAGCCAGCACGCCGGCCGCGTCGCCGCCGCCCGACGCACCACCGCCCGCCTCCGTGTTGACGCGGGTCTCCAGCGCGGCGCACGCTTCACGAGCCTCCATCAGCTCGCGACGGAGCGCCTGTTCTCGAGACACCCATCGCCTTTCCTCTGAAAACATTGAAGATTTTTATGAAAAGACTTCATATCATAGGATGTCGTTGGCATTAAGTCAAGTCAGTAAGGAACATTTTAATAGATTGAGGTTAGGAATGCGTTTTCCTATCTTTAATACTAGTGTTACGTGCAGGAAGTTTTCTTCCTAACCATCACACCAGTGTGACAGAGCGGTGTGAAGGTGAGTCGGGCGCGGAATTTTCAGATACATTTTGAATTTGTTTAATTTATGAGTGTCATTTTTTAATATTTTGTATGGTGTACAATAACGTATTTTCGTTCAATCAGTCATTCATTAATTTTCATCAATAATCGCAACAATATGAATCACCTTAGTAAAACCAGCGCTGCAGCAGCGCTTGCGTTGTTGCAGCATACGCTGTGTGGCGATCTTTTTTGCTAATAATAATATGTATATGTTTTAATTGTAAGTTTCACTTTAAGTTTGTGTTGGCAAAATAAATATTTTTGTATTTGTATTTGTAAAGGTCACTTCCATCGCAAACACGAGGTCACGTCAACAGAAAACACCTCTGTAGAAGGTCACATCAGTACAAGTCACATAGGAGAGGTCATGTCCGTAAATAATATGTAATAGACCTCCCGGGCCAGCAAAAAAAAACACGTATGTATTACCTCCTTTCTGAGAAGTTAGCCAGTGTTATAAAAAACAGGGCAGTGCAAGTATGACGGCCCGCAGGTGTCAGTGTTGGCAAAAAATGTGCTAAACTCATGTTTTTGAGACTTATTTAATGTCTGGAATACGAATAAAAATGTGCCATATCGATATCATGTCTCTAAGTTAAGTTGACCTGTAAACTTCAGCAGTTTACAGGATTGTTCCTGCAGAGGTCACGTCAGTACATAAATTACAGTAAACCAGACCGGTTTAAACGATCAATGATTTATGCAGAATACAACATCATAACTGGTCAAAGCAAAGCAAGGGCGTCGCCAGGATTGTATATAGGGGGGCCAGACAAAAAATATCCTAGATTATATTGATTTTGTAATGTGGTAATTCCGAATGATTAGGTGGGTGCGTGAAATGATATATCTTCATGATGGTGTTACGTGTATATTGTTTAATGGCGTAATGAGTACTGACTCTTTAGTCTAATTCACAGTACTATATTGAAAGCTATGGCTAAAGTGCTGAGCTTGCGCTCACACCACATCTATATTTTTGGGGACAAATACATTTGAATGCAACAGCTTTCAAATTATTTGCTTTATAAGTTACAATCATAATTATGATACTGAAACATGCTCACACCACATCTATTTACTAGTTACAAATAACATAATATAGTTTTGTTAATTGCTTCATCTAAAAAAAATACATTAATAAGTACCTAATTGAAAACAAAAAATATTATTTAAATGTATAAAGATTACACAAAAAAAAATGTTTTTGATAATATTACTATCTGACAATTACAAATTATATGAAGTAGAAAACTTACTTACTAAAAATTATTCAGAATAGTTTTGAATTTTTTCTGATTTTGATTATAAATTTCTTAATTATACATATTTGTAGTACAACAATAACTCAATACTTTACTTCTGGATTTTACTCATTTTACTCTAACTGTACTACTTAATAATTAATTAATACTAAACATTATTTCATGTTAAATTTACCTTTATATCTTAACAAAAGAAAAAAAAACATCAAAAAAAAATTATTTTGCACATGAAATATTATATAAGGAAAACATAAGTTTATTTCTTAATCTTCTTTTGTTTTATATTTCTTCCTATTAAAATAACAAGACATTAGTAATATAAGAATAAACAAACCAAATAATAATTTTATGGATAGGTAATTCAAAATCTCAAATAAATGCATTATTTACAACATTCTTAATTTTCTGTGTTGTATAGCTGTAATATCTTTTAAAATGTAATTCAGCAATAAATATACTTGTCTTTGACTTCAATAACATAACCAATACCAATATTGCATAAGAAAATATAAACTGTTCGTTTACCATAAATTGTACATTGTTTAATTTACATAATTATTGGTCAATAATTTACCTTAATCATTATTCATCTCACAAATGGCAAAAAAATATATATATAATGATTATGTAGTTTCATAATGAACAAAATTCATTTAGTACCTAATCAATTGTTATTGTTTTTCATAAAATATTATTTGCATACAATTAGAACTTTGCAGGTAACTGAACGGTATCATCTTAGTTAACGGCATGCATAAAACGTAATTATTACCTAATTAAAAATACCTTGACATGGTATAAAGTAACACATGCTTTTTAAACAATTTGAATTTGTAATTAATCACTATTTTAAATTCAAAAAAGGTATAATTTTCATAAATCTTTTTTTCTTTTTTTTTTTTTACTTTCATATTAATTACTTACATACTCTGGATTTCATATCTAAAATAAAACTTCGTTAATTTTTTTTTTTTTTTTTTTTTTTATTTTTGTTTATTTTCCATCCTACTTATAGGTACCTACAACTACTTTTATTTTTTTTCATAATCCAACTAATTTTCTAAAAAAAAAAACAAAACAACATTGTTAAAGTACTTTCCTTATTACATATAAAATATATTCCCTTTTTTTTTCTGTCTTACTTATTTAACCAATTTTGAATCGTCACTTTCTTAAAATACCACTAGATCGTAGTATAAGACAATCAATCTACTTTTTGTTATGATGCGGCGGTCATTTGGTATCGCATTACCTACTTATCTGCTGTAGGTAAACATTGCATATTTTACTAATGAATATTACCATTTCGTATTCGAATATTTATAGTGTCACATAAATTTAACTATTTAGTTGAAAGTAAATTAACTTATCTGAAAAAAAAAAAACTGAATGTGCTGATGTAACTAAATACCTATGTAAATCCTCACTAAAATACCTTTATTTAAATTAAGTTTAAGTTTTTTTTTTTTTTTTTTTTTATATTTCTAGCACGTTTTATGTCGTATCAAGTTTTTCTAATACCTAGTTTTCTTTCTAAAACTACTGATTATGTACCTGGCCAGGAATTATAATAAACTAAAACACCAACTAATTTTCATCTTTCTTAAAATCTATTTTCTCAACCTTTCCTCTATCCCTACTAAGAACTTCAATTAAAAAAAAAAACCGTTATTTAAAATATATCTTTACAATTTATTACTTGTTGGCAAATAATTCAAAATCATTTGATTTTGCATTTGATTTACTTAGTAATTTTATTCAAACTTTATTTACCCTTTGATACCTACTATTTTTCATTCTTACACTTCAATATTTTTTTTTTTTTTTTTTTAATTAATGTTTTTTTTTTTTTTTTTGCTGTTATGAATTATGTTTTTTTTTTCTTACTCTTCAATTAAATTCTTAACTTTGTTTATAATGAACGTTATCTATTTATATATTATCGTCAATATAACCTCAATAAATACGCAGCTACTTAATACACTAACTTACTTACTTAAATACACTAATTAGTACTCTAAACCTTTCTGAAAACATATTCAAAAGGAATATTCCGCTCTTTGCTTTTTTTTTTTTTTTTTTATTCTCTGTCCGGTCTCAAGTTGGAAATTCCAACACATCTTCACTCCCACAGGTTGATCAGGCCTGAGGAGCTTCGATGTCAATCAAGTCGAGTCAAAATAGTCATTCCTACCTTTACCTACAATAACCGATAAATCGGTTCGATAATCGGCTCTTTGGCTAAGGTCGCCATGTAATGTGGTAATTCCGAATGATTAGGTGGGTGCGTGAAATGATATATCTTCATGATGGTGTTACGTGTATATTGTTTAATGGCGTAATGAGTACTGACTCTTTAGTCTAATTCACAGTACTATATTGAAAGCTATGGCTAAAGTGCTGAGCTTGCGCTCACACCACAATTTGATCGTTGTTTTTAACATACGAGTTGCGCCTTGACAAACTCCGACACCAGAGGCCAGCACTACCTCATACGAAACGAAACGAAACATATGAGTTTCACTGAGCAGTGGAGTAATTAAAAAAATATATAAAAATCAGAAATAGCTTTATTACTTGTCAATCGACCTACGAGGCTCTTCACAAAATAAAAGAAGCGTCGCAAGCTATGAAGCTCGTCACAATTACTGTTCGATATACATCGATCACCTAGATTATAATATAATAGCAGCCATCAGCAATCTTACCAAAGTGGGTCACTCGTGTACTTGTGTCCACTAGGCCAGTGCAGCAACGCATTCAGCCAGTGTACCTACAGCCGCCAGGCGCATAACACTCATTCATCATCATTACTAGTCATAGTTTACGTATAAGGGATTACAACCTTTTACCAACAAACTTGGCTTTTATATCAACTACCCAGGATTAGCTAGCGGTTAATTCCTACATGGTCCTTCGAGCAACCGTTCGAGGATTCATAGCGCGATCGTGAAAAGTCGTACCGTGAGCTTCGGACGTACCAGCAACCTGTGGATAGCAGCGATCTGAGCTTTACCAACGAGCTGACGAGAGCTAGCATCCGCACCTGACGGGGGGAGCTACCCAGTCAGAGCAGCAGCAGCAGTGAGCGTACCGCTCGCGACCCAGCAGCAGTGAGCGTACCGCTCGCGACCCAGCAGCAGTGAGCGTACCGCTCGCGACCCAGCAGCAGTGAGCGTACCGCTCGCGACCCAGCAGCAGAGAGCGTACCGCTCGCGACCCAGCAGCAGTGAGCGTACCGCTCGCGACCCAGCAGCAGTGAGCGTACCGCTCGCGACCCAGCAGCAGTGAGCGTACCGCTCGCGACCCAGCAGCAGTGAGCGTACCGCTCGCGACCCAGCAGCAGTGAGCGTACCGCTCGCGACCCAGCAGCAACAGTGAGCGTACCGCTCGCGACCAGCACGGATAGCAGCAGCGGCCTGCGAGGGACGAGCCGCCCCGCGACGAACCAGCAGCAGCAGTCGCACGGAGTGAGCCGCCCCCGCCCCGCATCATCAACAGAAACAGCCGTAGGACAAGCGGCTTTCAAGTAAGAGCGTTCCTTTTTCGTTCTAACTTCACTGACGCTATGGAGGCTCTTTACGTGAAGCAAACAGAATTAGCGGAGAAGATTCGGAGAGTCCTTGTTAATTTTAACAAGGATGGTGACGAGCGTAAGACGATGGAATACGGTAAAAGGCGAATAGACGCCCTAGATACATATTGGAGAGAGTATGAATTGAACCACGAAAAGCTTTCGCCCATCGGAGCTCGGAGTCATAAGTATTATACCGATTCTGAGTTTGAGCGAACTAACAAGTCGTATTTAGCAGCGAGAACGGCTATAGATAGGTATTTCTTAGATCTAGAGCAGAAAGTAGGTGACTCTGAATCTAGCGAGAGCCAGCCAGAAGCAGGCTTTTCCGGCGGCAGAAGTCAGAGGCCGCAGACCCCGGCACCCGCACCTCCGACCCGTGAACGGCGGGAAAATGAGGTAGGTACCCGTAGCCAGACAGATGTTATGCTTCATAGACAATTAATTAATTTTAAAGCCTTTACAAAAACAGTAGACAGTATCGACTTAGACTCATTTCAAGAAAGATGGGAATTCGAAGACGCCCTGCGAGCTTTACAAACTCGTTGGACGGTGGTGGATAGCTGTCATTGGGAGATAATGTTAGAGTTAGGCGAGGACGAAGCGTACGAGTTCAACTATAACAAACATGAACGTACCTACAATAGCCTGAGAAAAGCTTTAAGCTCGAGGATGTGGTCAACATCGTATCGCGATAAAACCACACCTCAGATGGAGATTCCCGTTTTCTCAGGCAGTTTCCAGCAGTGGGTTTCGTTTAAGGATCTGTTCGATGAAGCTATCCACAAGAATCCATCGCTGTCAAACGCTCAGAAAATGCAGTTTCTCAAGAGCAAAGTTAAGGGGGAAGCTGAGCGTTTGATACAACATCTTCCGATATGTGCGAGCAACTACGTAACCTGTTGGGATATTTTAAACCACAGGTTTAATAACCGGCGACACATCTTTACGTCGTACGTAAACACTTTCTATAACCTGAGCAATATACAGCAGCAGTCGGCCGCAGCTATCAAGCGGCTGCACGACGTCACATTAGAGAGTCTCCACGGTATTAGGAACCTTGGTGTTGAAACTAAGTCGTGGGACCCTCTTCTTGTGTATATATTGTCTCAAAAGCTAGATAATGAATCCTTTGCCGATTATATAGAATCCTTGAAGAATTCGCGGGAGCTACCGGTTCTTCAAGATTTTATGGACTTCCTAGAGAAAAAATTTACCACCTTAGAGTCATCACGTCGACGTCAAGATGTAACGCCTAAAAGCTCATCATCACAGCAGCATACATTAAATTTTCACAACCGCAACAACAAGCCTTTTTTAACAATAATAAAAGTAGAGCGCACGAAATTGCGAAATCATTACATGCGTCAGCGTCAGCAGTTAATTGTCCTCAATGTAATTCGGATCATAGGTTAATTTATTGCAAAACATTTTTAGATTTAGCTAACGAACAAAAAATTGAGTTTTTAAATAAATTAAATTTTTGCCTTAACTGCATTTTTGATCACGAAGGCGCAAAATGCCACTCATCGAAAAGATGTTACAAATGCAATGGTAATCATCATACAATTTTGCATGATTATTTCGTAACTCAGTCTAAATCTAGTTCATCAACTAATAATAAAAAGCATAGTAGAGAGCAACAGCAGCATGGCAACTACAACGTTCAGTCATCAGAGAAAGATGAATCTTGCCAAATTTTATTAGCTACTGCTCTGGTCAAAGTTACCGCAGCAGATGGCAGCAAACATATAATGCGAGCACTGATTGACCAGGGCTCACAGGTCTCGGTTATAACCGAGAGAGCAGCACAGCAGTTAGGTTTAAAGCGCGAGCAATGCAGAGGGGTTATTTTCGGGGTAGGAGAGCGAGAGAGTAATTGCAAGAGAAAACTTAAAATTACGTGCCAATCTACTCATACCGATTTTCAGTTTACTACGGATGCTCTAATAATGAGCAGCTTGATCAAAAATCTGCCTAATAAGACATTTGCAAAACCATCTTGGAAATATCTAGCACACATCGAACTAGCGGACCCCGATTATAATGTCGGTCGCCCGGTTGACCTCCTTCTGGGGGCAGAGGTTTACTCTAACATCCTAAAGGAGGGGCTCATCCGTGGCCAGGCACAATCGCAACCCGTAGCGCAGTACACTCAGCTAGGATGGCTTCTATGCGGCAGTATAAAAACTTCCTTCCATTGCAATGTTATCCTTAACAGCAACGAGGATATACATCAGTTTTGGAAAATTGAAGATATTAATATTTCTTGAATTGAATAGAACAAAGCAAACTACAACAAGATGAGGTGAGCAAGCAAAACGTAGCACATTTATCAAAACATAGTCATCAAGTAGGTGGAAATCAACGTCCTAATTTTATTAAAGTTGCATTTGCATGGATGTTTTGTATGAGTGTTATTGGCTTGAACGTGTCAGCCAATGTAACCCAATTTACTAGCAATCAGTCCTTATACTACGATCCGGTAGGAAAAATGCAATTAATCCGTGACCAGTGGAAAATCGTATGCTATTATGACATGCGACCTTACTGGCAAGGAGATAAAGCAGTGAATTCGTTCACAAAATATTTAGAACAAACATGTGATAAGGTCAAGGAGGCGAGCCATTGTAACATGATTATATTACAAGTGAAACATGATTACAGCGAGCTACAGTACTACAATCAGCTGTTGCTCAATCAGCATTTTGGCGAGCGGTCGAGAACCCGACGCGGCCTTATCAACGCAGTAGGCTCTATAGCAAACACACTGTTTGGAGTACTCGACCAAAGCTTTGCAGACAAATATCAGCAAGATATTGAACTCGTAAACAGCAACGAGAAGCACTTGCTGAAGCTCTGGAAGAACCAAACATCTGTGGTAGAAGCAGAGTACAACGTCCTTAAGCGAACGGAGCAAGCAATCGAATCCCAGCATAAACTATTAAACAGACATTTGAATTTCATATCTCAATCGACCAAGCAGCTACAGAAAGAGTATGAAAGCATGTCTATTCTACAAGAGTTTACTTTAGCAGCAATGGCAACCACTAACATGGTGCAAAATTTGAGGCGTATCCAAGATACAATCCTGGACACGTTAACAGATATTTATCACGGCAAGATAAACCTCCATCTGTTAACACCAAAGCAGCTTAGTGAAGAACTGCAAGTAGTTTCAAGCCAAATATCTAAAGAACTAACATTACCTATTGATAATATACAGACAAATTTATACAAAATATATCAGTTATTAAAAATAAAAGCAAGAATGACCAAAGACTACGTCATATTCGAAATCAGCTTACCTTTGATCAGTAGAGACAGCTTCCAACTGTACCACTTGATACCAGTTCCTCTTCAAATCAGCAGCGACATGATTAGTATCAATCTAGTAACAGATTACATAGCAACTAATCTGATGAGGGACTCCTATCTACCGGTTACAAGCATTGACTTTGTAAGTTGTGAATACCAAGACGAAGCATACATCTGTCAGCCACAGGTTCCTATCCAGCATCTAAGTCTTGAAGAAAGGTTTTGTCAAACAGATAGGAATAACACATGTAAGATAAAGAGAGAAAGTTGTCAAAATAAATGGGTACAGTTACACGACCCATCATTTTATTTATATTTCGCTTGCAATACTTACTCACTTACTATCGTATGTGACCGTGAAACACGAGTCCGTCAAATCAGCAAGGCCGGGCTCATTCATTTATCTAAACAATGCACAGCTAAAGGTCGTGACGTAACTCTCCATTCGTATCCACAACAAAGTACGCTCAATCTCAAATCTGATTTAGCACTTATCAACATAGCTCCAATACACCACCACACCTTCAACTTTACCTTACCGTTCACCGAAACAACTGAAGATCGCAATCTGAATACCTCGCTACAGCAGCTCGGCGAACAAATCAGCGCGATGAAAGAAGCAGCGCAACAGGAGGTGACACTGACAACGCATGATATTCACCAGTATGTAATCTCATACAGTGTACTAGCAGCAGGCGTCGCAGCATTCCTCGCATTCCTGTGGAGACGAGCCATCCGCGCGTCTACCGCGCACGCTGCGGAGCCAGCGCCGGCACTAGACCGTGCGTCTGCGCCTCCGCCGGCCCCCGTTCCTCTCCTGCCAAGGGAGACGCCCTCCAGCAGAGCAAGTGGTGCTTGTTCGCGTAATCAGTCCGTGCCCGAGCTAGGGCATGGCAGAAGTGGGACCGTGCGGTGGTCCAGTTTACGTGATAAAGACACAATTACTGCACTCAGCAGCAGTGAGCAATCAAAACAATCAGTGTTTACTATAGAATAGGGATAACATAGTTTTGTAATCGTCATCAACAATCTCTTAGATTACCCAACATTAAAGAAGTTGTACTAACATTCACCTAGCTTAAGCAAAGATTGATCACCGATGTAAAACTAACACTACATTTGTAGCGCCTCATCTCATCCTCATCTCGGACCTCGCCCTTGGGAGTATGTTCGATATACATCGATCACCTAGATTATAATATAATAGCAGCCATCAGCAATCTTACCAAAGTGGGTCACTCGTGTACTTGTGTCCACTAGGCCAGTGCAGCAACGCATTCAGCCAGTGTACCTACAGCCGCCAGGCGCATAACACTCATTCATCATCATTACTAGTCATAGTTTACGTATAAGGGATTACAACCTTTTACCAACAAACTTGGCTTTTATATCAACTACCCAGGATTAGCTAGCGGTTAATTCCTACAATTACAGTTTACCAGCGAACGACCGCTCTTCTAAGGGTTCGCATTATAAAGGTAGAACTGAATCGTTTAGTATGAATAGAGGGTATACTAATGAGTTAAGGATGGTACCAAGCCGTGCGTCTGCTCGTCCTATGATGAAAACAGCTGCCGCTCCATTCCCGTACCTCGCTACGCCCTTGAAGTGCACTCACCGTTGGTCATTTCAGCCCTGAGCTGTGCTAGTTCGGCTTGCAGCCGGTCGGCCTCCGCCCTCGCGGCGCTCGCGCGCTCCTCCAGCGCCGGGCGCTGCGCACGCAGACGCTGCAGATCGCCGCTGGCACGCTGCAGCTCGGCGAGCTCTGCGCGCGCCGCGTCGCGCGAGGTGCGCGCGCTCTCGAGCCGCTGGCTCGCGTCGTCCAGGGCGCTCTTTGTCTGGATATGTCAATACTTTCCATACAGAAAATAAATATAAAAAAGTTCCAATGGGAAGCAACAGGCAAAACTAATCTCAGATGGCGCCACCATCGCTGGTGCTTCATTTAGTAGTCTTGTCTTTTTCTCATCAGAAGGGAAACAGTGTGTACCTTTATTTGTAAACTGAAATGCACTACACAGAAGCATGTTTTATACTAGACTATTATTTAATGTTTTTTTTACCAAAATTATCTATTGATATTAGACACTTTTTTTATAACATTGGTAAACTTTTGTTTGACCACGAAACAACACCAGCGATAATGCACCAGCTAGCGAGATAAATAAGCAGTGTGTCTCCCCATTCTTTCAACATACCTACCTCGTTCTCGATCTCGTTTCTCGAGATCATTTCTTCCCCACACCTACACACTATGGAATGAGCTTCCATCTGAGGTTTTCCCGCTTGGTGACGACAAGTGTCACTTCAAGAAAAAAAATCATAAATTCCTTCAGGGTAGGCAGCGCATCGACAATACCCTTGGTGTTGCCGGTGTCTATAAGCGACGGTGACCACTTTACATCAGGTAGGCCGTATCCTAGTTTACATATTTGTTTCATAAACAAATAAAATAAAAAACATACTCTAACGGTCTCAAAGTTTCTGTGGATGGAGGCGGCTCAAGACCGTTCGACGTGTTATTCTATGTGGAAGTTGTATGTCCAGCAGTGGAGTCTGTAGGCTGATGATTAGGTCTTACTATCTCTATCTATTTCTGGCTTGGACAGTCTGTGGCGCGGTGGGTGAGTAAAGGGCAGAGATGCGAGAGTTGTGGCTTCAATTCCCGTAGCGGGACATAATGCATGTTTGCATAATCTGCAAATATTTGTTCCGGTTCTGTGTGGTGTGGTAGCATGGTACTCGTAGTTCCTGATACCCACGACACAGGGGATTCTAGTGTGGGATCAGGTCTATGTTAATGACAATTGGGTGTTATAGGTGCTATAGGTTCAATGGAACTCTTTGTATGAGGTGAAGAAGGCAGGCGCACGCTCTGATACCGTGTTTTTGTGTATAAAAAATATATAAAAATGCCCTTATGCCCTTGTAACTTTATACATCACAGTATGCGTCAAATCCGGTAGTTCTGATTTTTTCCAGACTTGTTTATGATGTTGGCCTTATGGTCGCTCGAGGTCAAAAACTTGGATTATTTCTAAGTTTTTGACCTCGAGCGCCGAACGCAACCTTGTCAAAAACAGAAAAAAAGTTTTTTTTTTTCAAGTTTTGGCGATTATAACCCTAAAGGACTAGTTTTTGAGAAAACATTCTTAGTACGTTTTTAAAGTAGGCTAAATTTGCTACAATATGATACTAGAACTGTATCTGTAGACCCAATAGTTTCTGAGATCAAGCCTTTCAAAGGTTATAATTTTTTTCGAACTTCGCAATTTTTTGCAATTCAGATGGCATAACCCCTAAGGGGATGGTAGTGAATCGTCGAAGTCTTTTGACCACAAGTCATCCTCCATTTCGACATCGGACAGATCGTCGCCTTCTGGGATATCTACTGCTGCAACATCAGGTATATTATCACACGAGGCCCCGCTGCAGTGCCTGCAGACTGATGAGCATTTTGATCAACTGACTGATGAGCAAAAACTTGGATTATTCATTAGGCCATCCATCATCATAAAGAAGTCTGCAAAAAATCAGATTTACCGGATTTGACGCATACTACCCCATACTTTCAAACGACAAAGTTACGGGACTATTAAAAGTTTTGTTAAATTTTGTTGATGAATTCACTAACTCAAGTGTGTGCCTGTAAGATACAAGCGACATCGCGCGACGTGGCCGGTTAATAAGTTAACAAACAAACATTAACACAATGTTAAAATTAAAACATGTAAGAAGTCAGTCTAAAATTGGATTACAGTTTTAAAAAGGTACAATCTTTGTTTTTTTTTTTTCGATCGAGGTATTGAATAATAGAGTAATAATAATACTAATAATAATAATAACATGTGTTAATATTGGTAATAGTGTATTGAATTTTAGATAAAAATATTTTCTTCGTATTGGAAACTATAAGAACTCTTAACAAAACTTAAAAATTCTAGAGACATTTTTCTTCTTGACATTTTGTGAACCTATAGCGACTTAAGAGAGGGATTTGGGAAATAAATATTAAAATAAAAATGAAGTTACAATATAACCAATTAAATAGATTACACTAATATCCACTATTTTAATATGATTGGAAAGAGGGAAGGAGGCCTTTGCACTGCAGTAAGAAACTTGCGGCTTATAAAAATAATAATATTAATAAATAGATTACGCAGCATTTAATTTATTAAAAGACTGTATGTGATTTGGTTTATTCCCGTTGTTGATAACAACTTTTTGCGCAGATAAATGATAGCAGTTAATCAAATAAATTCCCACTCACATTACAGTGATAATGATTACTATTACAACCGGATCGAATGAATCATTAACGCTCAAGCACTGATACCATTTTATCTACCTACTAAATACTATTATTACTGTACCAACACGAAATACTATCATTTATTACTACCTACTTTTATTAAGTACCAGTGGAGCGCACGCAACTTTTATGAATTATTTTTTATTAAAAGATTTTTATCGCTGAGCGACAGCGCCGTCCCTTAAACACAACAAAAGAAAATCAAACAGACAAAAAACTAAAAATCATGAAAATCATCTCTTAGCTTACGCTAAATCAGCCAATTTGTACAATATTTTTGCTTCTATCTACTGACCTATCCCAAAGTATATCGCCCATTGGAGAGCATTCAGCGGTTTTGGAGTATCATTCTTTTACTTTTCGAGTGCCGCGTTTGGTCACAAATTGTAATAGACTGTTTCCTCAGGTTCCCTTACCTCGATCAGTTCAGCGTCCAGTTTCATGTTGGCGGTGGTGAGTCTGTACACCGCTTCCATCTGGGTCACCTCCAACTCTTCCTTGGCCGCCATCGACCTCTTCACGCGCTCTCCAGCTCTGCCGTTTGTTATCTTACCTCGATCAGTTCAGCGTTCAGTTTCTTGTTGGCGGTGGTGAGTCTGTACACCGCTTCGATCTGGGTCACCTCCAACTCTTCCTTGGCCGCCATCGACCTCTTCACGCGCTCTCCAGCTCTGCCGTTTGTTATCTTACCTCGATCAGTTCAGCGTCCAGTTTCATGTTGGCGGTGGTGAGTCTGTACACCGCTTCCATCTGGGTCACCTCCAACTCTTCCTTGGCCGCCATCGACCTCTTCACGCGCTCTCCAGCTCTGCCGTTTGTTATCTTACCTCGATCAGTTCAGCGTCCAGTTTCATGTTGGCGGTGGTGAGTCTGTACACCGCTTCGATCTGGGTCACCTCCAACTCTTCCTTGGCCGCCATCGACCTCTTCACGCGCTCTCCAGCTCTGCCGTTTGTTATCTTACCTCGATCAGTTCAGCGTTCAGTTTCTTGTTGGCGGTGGTGAGTCTGTACACCGCTTCGATCTGGGTCACCTCCAACTCTTCCTTGGCCGCCATCGACCTCTTCACGCGCTCTCCAGCTCTGCCGTTTGTTATCTTACCTCGATCAGTTCAGCGTCCAGTTTCTTGTTGGCGGTGGTGAGTCTGCACACCGCTTCGATCTGGGTCACCTCCAACTCTTCCTTGGCCGCCATCGACCTCTTCACGCGCTCTCCAGCTCTGCTGTTTGTTATCTTACCTCGATCAGTTCAGCGTCCAGTTTCTTGTTGGCGGTGGTGAGTCTGTACACCGCTTCGATCTGGGTCACCTCCAACTCTTCCTTGGCCGCCATCGACCTCTTCACGCGCTCCAGCTCTGCCGTTTGTTCCGCTATGCGGTCTCTGCAAATGTTACAATGATAAGAATAACTACATTATATTTATAATCCTGAGCTTACACTATTCTTCAGTGTAGTACGTATCTGAAACCATCATTCCAGCAGCTCGGGGCAGGACTTGGTTGGTGGCGATATTTAAGACGATATGTTAAAATTTTGGAGTTGTTGCGTTACATGCTCACTCAGTAACAGTAAAGGTTTCAAACTTGATGTTAATACAGTAATTACTATAAATCATAGATAAAAACATGATTGGTGAAACTTTTCTCTACAGCTTTATTTTTTGAAATTGCCCTCCTAAAACCTGTTTTACGTCTCTCCTTCGATTATAGAAAATATTAAGCATAATTTTTTATACTATTCAGTAGGTAATCACATTACTTAGATTAATAGTAGATAATTGATTTATTATATTTGCTACTTTAGAAACAAAACGAAGTTTTATCATTTGTCGCTTACGTCAGTTACTTCCGAGCGGCGGAAATCTATACCTCCTCTCTTCCCGGGTTCAAGTGAGTAATAGCGCTGTCACTTTCTTGCAGCTATTGTTTTCTTGCTAGACTCCACCCATTCGATATTTAAACATATCGTCTTAAGGTTCATAGTAATTTTTTTGCTTGATACCAAAAAAAAATAGTTGTTGGTAACATTGAAAGTACCTACTTATAAGCTCAGAGATTCAGCTAATCGAGGATGCCCAATAGATTCGAAAGCACTCTAAAAAAATGTACCTTAATCCCTTGATGACCTGTTCATTGTCTTTCTCCTTGTTCCTCAACTTCTTGATGATGTTAGAATGCTGCAACTGCTGCTTAGCAAGCTTCTCTCCCTCCTCGTGTAGTTGTGATATGATCTCGTCCTTTTCTTTGAGGGAGTTTTCCAGGTCTGTGGAGTTCTTGGACTTGAGGCTGTCTAGCTGCTTTCGGAGGTTATCCTGGAAGGGTGATAGAAGAAGTTTTTGTAAACAAAGTCTCCATTTGATATTTTATTAGTGAAGGCTATTATTTATTCTGAGGTAAGTTTCAGTTACTTACATAATATGAAAAACAAAGTCAGTAGAATATTCGTAATAGAGGTTGTACCTAATACGATTTTCGTGTTTCAATCACAGATAAGAATTTTATAGTTGTTCGATTTATTTTCTATCAATAACACTTTAGGCTTTGAGTTTCTAGTTTTAAATAACATCTGCCCTAACCATTTAAGGCGATAGGTAACCCAAAATTAGCAGGTTTTGAAAGAAACATCGATCTTTACTACGTAGATTTAAAGACCAATTCAGTTCGAACTTCAGTGTGGCGCTTGCGACAAAGGCATAGCGCCTGATTTCAGATTTTTATTGGTTCTCATATTTATTTCGCTTCCAAGTAATAAAACTAATAGTTTAGTTTATAAACTAATAGAAGCCAATTAGGTACTTTTTTTTTTTTCAAATCGCATATGTTTATTCAAATAAAATCCGTATTGATCCACAAAATGACCCATGAGTAAATAATACGAATCGTATTCGGCACCAACAAGCATTAGATAATATCCTGAACTTCTAGTTTTTTCAGAATTTATTTTCATTATTTCCGATATAAAATTTGTTTTTTAAATTAACCTTTGATATACTAATCACTAATCCTGATATCTAATCCTGTCTAACGCTGTTGTGAAAGGATTTAGCGCACCTGCGCCATATGAATAAATAATAATCAAGTAGAAC
Organism: Operophtera brumata; assembly: GCA_932527175.1. Taxonomy (NCBI): domain Eukaryota; kingdom Metazoa; phylum Arthropoda; class Insecta; order Lepidoptera; family Geometridae; genus Operophtera; species Operophtera brumata. The sequence goes on from OW052231.1 coordinate 20,235,855, forward strand.
TGCCACTTGGCACTTCTCTTTGTACGAGTCGCCCCCGAGATAAACACCTATCATTATTATCTACCTGAGATAGGGACATACAGATTGAAATAGGAGTCATACCTACCTTAAGTAGGAATCATATCACAAGTCCTCCTCCTCAGTGGACGACCTCTGTAGCGCGTCGGGCGAGTAGCCGGCTGAGCCGCGAAAGGTTGCGGGTTCGATTCCCGCTGCGGGACTAATCTTTGTATGATCTGCAAATATTTGTTCCCCGGGTCTGGATCATAGACACTGGGAATCCTAGTGTGGGATCAGGGCTATGTATGTGACTGTTGGGTGTTATATTATAAGTAGGTAGATAGGTACAATTGCCTTCATAATCAAATCTATCTATCTATCTATTCAGCCGGTAACACCCACTGCTGAGTAAAGGCCTCTTCTCTAGAACGCCACTCCTGGCGATCTTGTGCCAGCTGGATCCACTGCTCTCCTACTGCCTGCACAATATCGTCTGACCATCGGGCAGGTGGTCTGCCTCGAGGCCGCCGCATATATCTCGGCCTCCATTCGGTGACTGCTTTGGTCCATCGGTAATCCTCTCGCCTTGCCAAGTGTCCCGCCCATCTCCACTTGAGCCTCGCAATCCGTATACCTACATCATCGACCTTAGTCCGGCGTCGAATCTCGACGTTTGGTATACGGTCCACGAGGTGGATACCTAGCATGGCCCGCTCCATGGCTCTTTGAGCAACTCTTATAAGATAAGATAAGATAAGATAAGATCATTTATTTGTCCGAAACACAGGTTCACATAGAGATGTCATAATAGCTATAGTATCACCATGTTTCGCCTTGTCAAGGCATACAAATTTTAAAATAAAATAAAAAAACAACAATTAATTTTTTCATAGTGATTAGGTCTGGTAGTAACATAGTAATTAATTAATTGATTAATTAGAATTGTAAATGTTATAAAAATCAAACAATTATTAAAATACCGTAGAGCGAGAAATAATTTACCTACCTACTCTGTCTTGAATACAGTCGTCTAGAAATTCGTCCACAGAGTAGTAAGCCTTTTCCACCAGTAGTTTCGTCAGGGAGTTTTTAAATATATTTAAATTATTAATGGTTCGTATAGACGATGGAATTTTACTATAGATAATCGGCGCCATACAGAACACACTTACACGCAACAGCTTCGTCCTACATGGCAGATGGCGTAGGGTACCAGCTCGTCGATTCCCGATAGGATAGGGTACGAATAGATGCATGTTATTTCTTACAAATACTGCAACTTCATGTATGTATAATGACGGCAAAGTAAGAATTTTACACTCTCTAAAAATATCCCTACAGGTGTCCGTCTGTTTTAAACCAAACATCGACCGTATACAACGTTTTTGAGCTTTAAACACCCGTATCTTGTCTGTTGAGTTCCCCCAGAAAATAACTCCGTACCTTAAGATTGATGCAACATGACCATGGTATGATATAAGTAGAGCCTGTGTGTTAACTATTTTACTTAACTTATAGAGAGCATAAGAGAACTGGTGAAGTCTTTTGCAAATATTGTCAATCTGCATTTTCCAGTTTAATTGACTGTCAACTTGTAATCCTAGGAATCATGTTGAAATAATATCATTTATTTTTGTATTCAAATAGTTTATGTTCAGATTAGTTTGCGTTTTAGGTCGTTGTTTAAAATTCATTGGAAACGTTTTTGTTAAGTTGATATTCAAATTGTTATATGTCAGCCAATTAATAATTAATGTCAAAGTGTGATTAATGTCAAATTCTAAGTCAGTAAGTGAGTCATTTGTAAATAATATTGTGCTGTCATCAGCAAATAATTTCATAGAGTTAGTAGTAGAAGTAAGTACGGAAAGTAGCTCTTACCATTCTATGGTCACTGCTGGTTTTAAATCTATTTAAAACTGTCACATCTGTGATAGTGTGCTTCTGTGGTGTGAGGAAATAATCTATCTCATTTCTTGTAAAGCCATCTGGACTAGCCCAAGTCCATTTCCTTGCCTTGCGTTTTTTAAAAAAGGTGTTCATTGCAAACTTTTTCTCAAGGAAATTTATAAGGGTTTGTCCTCTTGAATTTCGAAATCCATCACCAAATTTCCCGTTTGATGTTTCGTTTACCAAATGAGTGCCAATTTTCGCATTGAAATCCCCCATGATCACTGTATAGTGGCAGGGATTCTGCTCACATGCTTTCTCTATCTCCTCATAGAAAGCTTCTACCTCGTCATTGGAATGGGCTGAAGTAGGAGCATAAACTTGTATGATCATTAAGGAATACCTTTTATTGAGAGACACAGTAACGTAACAAACTCGAGTTGATATACTCGTTACGTTCTTAACCGCGGAAGATATTCTTTTATGTATGAGGAATCCTACGCCCCCATAAGACGTGTCGTCGTGTCCTCTGTGGAAAAATAAGTGTCCACTATCAAGTTTAGTTAGATGTTCACCTTTTCGCCTTACTTCCGATAGTCCAATCACATCCCAATGAATTTTTTCTATTTCTTCAAATAATTCTAAAAGCCGATCGTCAGTACTCAAAGTTCTCGTGTTATACGTAGCCAAGGTCATTAAGGTTTGGCAGCAGGGAATCTTCCGGTGATTCTTCGCACCCTCTGCCCCGCCGGAACCAGAACCGCTGCCCGAGCTAGGAATAGCGGGGCTGCCGGGGACTGAGGGCCGTTTGTGCAGGGCGTGATTCATAGAGAAGGTTAATAGCCATAAAACACCACGCTGGCCAGTGCGTCTTGGTGAGTCACCAGAGCCTCGTTTGTTATTTAGCAGGGTGCACCACGTGCAGGTGAGGTTGGCTTGGGGGCAAGATGTTGGGGCCCCCTTACACCCTCATAATCAAATAGAGCCAAAAAACATATGTGCATAATATGTAATTATTCATCATTTAGGAGTCAGGGGTTCGAGATATGTTATCCTGATGTGAGAGAAGCTACCATGTTTCCAACCGAACCCGAAATTATAATTAAATTATAGTGCCTTCAGACGTAAAAAGGTACAACTCAAAATAAATACCAACCTACTCTCAATCATTGTTCTAACTTAACTACCTGAGGTTGGAATACAAATCATTACAATTAGGTAGTTGGGGACATCACAATTAGTTAGGTAGGTACAATTGCCTTCATGGTGAGATGGACTGACTAAACGTCCTGGCTGTTGCAAGTGATGTAGTTACGTATTTAGCGCGGCTTTGAGTGCGACACTAGCGCCAGTGGCATTTCTAGTAGGTAATTATGTTTTCTGTGATTATGCCCTTCGTGGAGGCTTATTTTATACACTACCTCGATATTAGTGTCTGACCTGTATTAGTGTTGGTCCCGCTTCACAGTTCATTGTCCTAAGGTTCATCCAAATTACTGGACATAAAAATCTGATTTGAAATATGCAAGGTCTTCTGTAACCATTAGTGATGTTAACGATTCGTACTTCCAAGGATGTCTGTTGATTACTGTTGGACTCGGTACGCACGTCGTGATAATGATCTACCGCTAATTGAATTTATATGTTAAGAATTGATGCATGACCTAACAAGGTCATCACTTCAATTATTTAATAACGTTACTTTAAGCAAATAAAGTACAAAATTGAGTGCACCCTTCAATTCAACAGTCAGTAAGCCATTCACCATATCTATATATTATATAAAACAAATAAATAAAATAAATAAATAAATAATGCTGGACAAGTTCACACAACATTATCTAGCCCCAAGCTAAGCCAGAGCTTGTGTTATGGGTACTAGGTAACTGATATACATAATACAATACATTACATAAATAGATATTTTTTATTATACATAGAAAACACCCAGAACACCCGGAACAAATATCTGCAGATCGCACAAATTATTTGTTCCGAGGCGGGAATCGAACCCGCAACCTCCTGCGACGCAGGCGAACCATCGCCAGCCGCGCCACAGAGGTCGTCAACAAAGTAGTTACACCACTTATAACTCAAGAACGGCTGAACCGATTTGGCTGAAAATTGGTGGGGAGGTAGCTTAGAACCAGGAGATTGACATAGGGGGGAGGGTCTGGAAGGGGGGGGGGGGGTCACCGGGGGCTACCCGTGCGAAGCCGGGGCGAGTCAAAAGTTTTTAATAGAGACAAGGCCACTTAAATGTTTCGTTTTCATTCTAAAATATTCTTTATCTTTTTTTTTTGATGGAGGGAGGGAAGACCTCTCCCCTATAAATAAATAAATTAAATAATGCCGGACAAATTCACACAACATTATCTAGCCCCAAGCTATGCTCTAGCTTGTGTTAAGGGTACTAGTTAACTGATATACTTATCGTTCGTTCGTTCGTTTCGTATGAGGTAGTGCTGGCCTCTGGTGTCGGAGTTTTTCAAGCCGCCCGAGGGCCTCTGACATGGCTTATCGACTGCTATTAATCAATAACAGCCGGGACCGACAGCTTAACGTGCCCTCCGAAGCACAGAGCGATGGAAATCCGCACATAACTTAGAAAAGTCATTGGTGCGGAGCCTAGGATCGAACCCGGTATCGTTGGATTCTGAGTTGCACTATTGAACCGTTAGGCTACATAGATAGATATTTTATATTATACATAAACACCCAGAACACCCTGAACAAATATCTGCAGATCGCACAAATATTTGTTCCGAGGCGGGAATCGAAACCGCAACCTCCTGCCTCGCAGGCGAGCCATCGCCAGCCGCGCCACAGAGGTCGTCAAATAGGTCGTCCTATAGGTGGGGAAACGCGAAAACTCGTAGTTATCGTATCTATAGTATCTATATCTCGGAACAAATATTTGTGCGATCGCAGATATTTGTTCAGGGTGTTCTGGGTATTTTCTATGTATAATAAAAAAATATCTATCTATGTAATATATTGTATTAAGTATATCATTTATCTAGTACCCATAACACAAGCTCTGCTTAGCTTGGGGCTAGATAATGTTGTGTGAACTGTCCAGTATTATTTATTTATTTATTTATTTATTTATTATATCTACGATCTCTCCCCAAACCTAAATTGTGTGGCCCTAATCTAATGCGGCCCCAGGTTTTTGTTATTCTGATTTTTGACTAAAACTTAAAAGACTCACCTTTTCTCTAATAGCCTGTTGAAACTTCTTCTCCAATGCAGACATCCTCTGTGTATAATCTTCAGTAATCATGTTGATATCCCCCGTCTCATGCTTAGTCATGAGGGATTCCACCTGAGTCTTTAGTTCTGCATTATTCTCAGCCAGTTCTGCATTGCTCCGACTCACTTCCATCAGTCTGTTTTCTCTAGCATCAAGAATCTCCGCCATCTCACACAGTCTCCTCATCAGCCTTTCATTCTCGGAACCCTGACTCTCATCGCTTGTGTTACTTTGAATAGAGGTCTCAGATAACTCCCTTGTGTGACCCCGAATTTTGGTAGCCAAAGACTTACCCAGCACCAAATCGACCAAGTTAGGGGATGTTGCACCATCAAATTTGCCATTTTTAAAGCTGTATTTTGCTGGACTGTTTCTACTGCATCCATCTCCGTTTGGACTAGGAATAATTTCTATGTCGGAAGAAGTAGCAGTTTCAACTTCATCTCCTGAAGTGTGGCCGGAGGTGCGATCTGAACCAATTTTGACTAAATCACTCTTACTATCTGAACTGACAGGGGAGGTCCGCTCCTTTACGCTGCCATCTTTGCGGGAGGATGCACTGCTGTGTGTACATTGTTGTTTCTCAACTTCCACAAAAGCTGAGCTTTCTGATCGAAGCATTTCTGTTGAAACATTTACATTGTAAAATGATGATGAATCGCTTAGTTTCTCCATCAAAATGTCCTCTTGTTCTCTTTCTGATCCCTTATTTTCCTCTATCGTATTTTCAAGTACCAAACTGTCATTATCAGCATTTAAAGTATGGTCAGATGAACCGTCATTTGAAGATGTTTCACTTATCAGTTTCTGAGGTATGATAGCCTGTTCTAAATTCATTAGTTCCCTTTCCATGCCTTTTCTGGGCTCAGTTTTAATCAGTTTTGGAACAAAAATAGTCTTATCATCAGTATCAAGCACAGTTGGTGCAGTGCATTCAGATATGGAGGTGTACGATATTGTATCCTCATCATCATCAGCCACTAAACTCACTGAATCAGCTGTCTCAGCTTTCTCTGTTCTGTCTCCAATGGGAGTTGACTTCATATCACTAAAATCCCCGGGAGATAGCATAGAGGAAGTGCTGCTAGTTTTGTCACTGTTATAACTGTCAAAACCAAGGCATTCAATTGAACTTGGACTAACTAGACTGTCTGGTAAAATTTCTACTGACTCGGAATTGTATTTTTGACCACTACTACACTGGGATATTGAGTGGACTGATGCTTCCGAGTCAGGCGTAGTCTTTAGACTTTGTGACAGCACTTCTACTGAATCTGAACTATGTCTACTAGACATGAGAGACAAGATATTGGACCTCGATGAGTCTCTCCTTTCCTCTTTAGCAATATCATCCTCCTTAGCCGCTTTGTACTCAAGTCCTTCACTATCAGACATGACCAGTTGGCTTTTAGAGAACAGATCATTGTGACTTCCAAACTGAGAGTCAGCAATCACATTCATGGACTTTGCTTTTGGTGGTTTGACCACAGCTGGATCTGATTTGGGTTGCTCAAAGAATGATCCCGCAAAGGAGCCCCAAACGCTCTGATTATTTTTGGACGATTTGGAGGGGCTCTCGGTGACTACGATTGGTTCTGTAGAAGTATTGTCACTTTCTGCACTAACTGTCAAGCCCCAAGAGGAAAAAAAAACGTCTTTTTGCGGTGGGCTACCTTGAGTTTGAGGAGGCTGCTCATGACTTGGCGATTCATCGTCCTGTTCCTCACCACTTTCATCCTGGATGTCCAGGGCCTTGTCGATAGTTTTCTGAGCCTCTTTCAGCGCTGTTTTAGCGAGGTTCGTCAGCCCCGAAGTGTCGAACCAACTCATGTTTGGATACCATTAGATAAATCTGATGGACTCAACAAGATACCTACGTAACAATGCACTGTCTATCACTGAACCATAAACTCACTGCGTGGCTAGCTGCAAAAAGAAAAACTTCATACTAAGAAACAAAAACAATTCTTCACAAATCACAACACTGCACAGTGCACTGGCGCAGGGTGACGTTTCCAGTCCATTTTGTTGGTGTACATATTTTCTTTTTCATCGCAATTTGTCTAGTTGTCAAAAGTATTTTTTACTGGAATTACACGGAATTATTACTTCTACTGGTAATTTGGGATCTAAATATTTTTTAAGAATTTTCCCGACGTAAAGCACCACGAATCACAAATGAACACGACTTTTTGACACTTCGCTATCACAAAAAGAATGTTATTTGACTGTTCTGGAGAGGCGTAGCGGCTATCTGGTATTTTCGAAACATACATCATAGCTCCAGTGGCGCAATTGGTTAGCGCACGGTACTTATAAGACAGTGCTCGTGAGTAATGCCGGGGTTGTGAGTTCGAGCCTCACCTGGAGCATATTTTTGCAGCCACAGATTATTGATTTGAAATGTTATACATCGACTATTTGTGGGCAGTTTTTGTTGCGGTATAAAATATGCCTCTTTTTTTTAACCCCCGACGCAAAAACGAAGGGGTGTTATAAGTTTGTCTGTGTGTGTGTGTGTCTGTCTGTCGCATCGTAGCTCCCGAACAGATGAACCGATTGCGTTTTTTTGTTTGTTTGAAAAGGTGAATTTGTCGGGAGTGTTCTTAGCTATGTTTGATCAAAATCGGTTCAGCCGTTTCATTGCGTTGAGGGATTTTTTTAATTTTTACTTAATTAATCACTTGTTAAAAAGTGGCATGTTAGTCCAGTCAAGATGTACCTAGGTACATACGTGCTTGCAAAAGTTCGGGCCACCCTGTTTTTTTTATGTTGTTAGGATCTTAACCAACAATAGAAAACCAGATTTGCAATTTTCCAAGTGCTGTGCGTTCGGCGGTGTGCCCAAAAAACCATGAAATTTTCGGAGATTTTTCAGTTTTTGCTCAATATCTTAGTGAAGGAAGGGTCTGACCGTAATAGCCAGTATATATTGTAGTTTTTGCGTGATAGTCACTGTGAATACACCGTGAGTAGACTCAATTTGCTACAATTTGACACTAGCGCGAGCTCTATACAGCAATTGGTTCCCAAGATACAGTTCTTCAGAAATAGTCAACTTTTTCCTAAGAGTGTTTGTTTTTCGAAATATTCACTTATTTTGTGAAATCATTATCATTATATATAATAAAACTAAGTTGATAAAATGTGCGGGCCGATAAAACTTAAAAACGAACCAATGCAGCCCAAAAAAGGTTTAACCGTAGGGTAGCCCCAACCCTCCCATCCATCAAGAGGGTTCGGGTTTTGGGCTGCGCGGTTAAGGTTTAGAGAAAAACGGTTTAGAAGGTTTGGGCGTAGTAACTATTAAGTAATCTGTGGTTTGAGATTTGGGCTGCGCAGTTAAGGTTTTGAGAAAAACGGTTTAGAATGAGGTCAACTTGACCTGAAACTCAACCAAAACTTCTAGAAGGTTCGAGGAAGTTCGAAAACTTCGGGGAGGTTCTGGAAAGTTCAAGGCGATTCTAGAAGGTACGAGAATCTCCAGAAAGGTTAGAAAAAGTTCGAGAACTTTCGAGAAATTTACAAAAGTTCTAGAACCTTCCGGAAATTTCATAAAGTTCAAAAACCTCTAGAAAAGTTTGAAAATGTTCAAGAAATTTCCAAAAGTTCAAAAACGTCTGGAAAAGCTTGAAAAGGATCGAGAACTTTCGAGAAATTTCCAAAAGTTCGAGAACCTTTGAGAAATTCCGAAATTTCTGGAAATTTCGGGAAAGTTCCAAAATTTCATAACCTCTAGAAAAGCTTGAAAAGACCGAGAACTTTCAAAAAATTCCAGAAAGTTATAGAACTTTCGGGATTTTTTTCGCAAATAATCTAACTCAGCCTGAAAGTTTTACGGTACGGTAGCCCGCCCCAATCTCACCCTCTTATTCACGAAGAAGAATTCGAGAATGTTCGAGAAAGATCCAAAATATCCGGAAAGGTTCAATTCTTTAAATTTTTCTAAAATGTTCGAATACCGTTGATATTTAAACACTAACTAATATTATAAAAGCGAAAGTTTGTGTGTAATAGTGTATGAGTGTTGAAGGTTCGAGAATCTCCAGAAAGGTTAGAAAAAGTTCGAGAACTTTCGAGAAATTTCCAAAAGTTCTAGAACCTACCGGAAATTTCTGATAGTTCAAAAACCTCTAGAAAAGATTGAAAAAGTTCAAGAAATTTCCAAAAGTTCAAAAACCTCTAGAAAAGTTTGAAAAAGGTCAAGAAATTTACAAAAGTTCTAGAACCTACGAGAAATTTCCAAATGTTCTAGAGCCTTCGAGAAATTTCCAAACTTTCAAGAAACTTCGAGAAAGTTCCGAAATTTCAAAACCTCTAGAAAAGTTTGAAAAAGATCTTATTCATCCTCTTATTCATGAAGAAGAATTCGAGAATGTTCGAGAAAGATCCAAAATATCCGGAAAGGTTCAATTCTTTAAATTTTTCTGAAATGTTTGAATACCGTTGATATATAAACACACACTAATATTATAAAAGCGAAAGTTTATGTGTGTGTTAGTGTAGGAGTGTGTTTGTTACCTCTTCACGCTGAAACGGCTGGACGGATTTGGATGAAAATTGGTGGGGAGGTAGCTTAAAACCAGGAGATTGTCATAGGGGGGAAAGGTAGGAGAGGGGGGGGCGTGGGTTCAACGAGGCTACCCGTGCGAAGCCGGGGCGAGTCGCTAGTATCTTCTAAAATACGCATCCCACGTCTAATATTTTACGATATGAAGTTGTAGTAAATTTTATTAGCTTTAATTTGAGATCTAATTGGTACCTGTAGGCACAGCGGTTCTCTCAAAAACGGATCTTCTATCTTAAATGGCCTGGGCTTGGGCTCGCACGAAGATGGTGTCTCGATTGCCGTTGGGAGAGGCGCCCATCTGTAGTCGGGCCGTCCAATCCTCCCTAAATGATCGCGGCGCGCTGCTAGTGCATGACGTGCCGTTCACAATGCGTTCAGAACACGTAGGTACCTAGTAAATACCATTCACTTACAGGTTATCCGTAATTGTAATTTAGTCTGTTTGAAAATTTTGAAATTTGGGCTTTAATTGTTACATATTTTTTTATGATTTACTAACAAAGCTCTTGCTGTGTGTCGCTATTGTGGCTCCAGGCTGTATAGTAGGTACCTCTAGGTATTGGCCTTCTACTCCAATATGAACAACTCAACCAGTTGAACATCGTATTGTACTGTTAGCGCCACTTGTATGGGCATTACTTTATTTTTCTACCCGCGTTTAGTTTCACATTTCTTGCGACTATCTGTCTGCGATCACTCCTCGTCGATTCAGGACGTTTGCGTTCCTTTTTCCAATTTTGGAAAACAGCATATCTTTAAACCTTTTCATAATCGAATACCAGGCTTTCTGCCGTGTCGCGTCTGCTTGCTGTCCTAAAGCGGCAGCGGTAAAAATTTAGAATCGTTTGGCAGGAGGAGGAGGGGGAGATGGGGGGTGGTGGAGGGGGAGGGGTACCCCCTCACCCCTGGTACCAATCCCATAACAAGGTAACTTATAGTTTTCGAGAAAAAAAATAAAGAAAATTTTGAGGTTAAGTATGAGATTTTGGTAAAACTTTACAATCGTTTGGCAGGAGGAGGATGGGAGAGGGGGGGGGAGTGGGGGATTTGTACCCCCTCGCCCCTGGTACCACTCCTATGCAAAGGTAACTTACAGTTTTCGAGAAAAAAATAAAGTTTTTTTTTTGTTAAGTATGGATATTTTAAATGTCGGACTCCGGTATGTGCTCCCGCCAGTACTCTCGCGAGGTCGCCCTTGAGTGTCGCTTCACCCACTCGACCTTTGCTACGCTACGGAGGTCACCGGCTTCGCTCGCCAGCTCCCCCCTTCACTCCGCTCGGCCTCGCGGGCTTGCTCCACTCAAGATCTCCCACGCGAGCTACTGGCTCCGCGTTTTTATATACACTCTAGGGGCGTGACGCACAGTACCACGTGGAGTCGGGGTGCTCCGTATCGGGTCTGCCACTCTTTTCGGACCTAACCAACTATTGTCGGGGTGCTCTGTGTCGAGTCACACAGTCAGTCAACAATAAAAAATCCATAATTTATAACATTAATTAATTCCTCAAAAGGATCTCTCTTATTTCTTTCAACATCCCTTCTCTACAGATAGATTCCTACTCATAAATTAAATCATTAATATTATTATTTTACGTTCCGATTTTGTAAAATTTTCTTTATTATTTTTCTTTAAAAGCACAAGTTTCCTGGACAAGGGGGCCGAGGCTGGAATTTCCTGCACCCTCCCTGCAAGTTGGCGATGACTCCCGTAACATCTGACACTTCCAATTAAAAAATTTCATACTTAACCTCAAAAATTTCTTTATTTTTTTTCTCGAAACCTATAAGTTACCTTGTTATGGGACTGGTACCAGGGGCAAAGGGGTACCCCTCCCCTTCCTCTCCCCCTACTCCCACCCTCCTCCTCCTGCCAAACGATTCTAAACCCAACCCCCTACCAGGCTTTGTTCACCTAATTGGACGGCATACCAGAGGCAGACGAACGAACCCCGGACTGGATACCACTTGCTGTACCGAGGTGATCGTAGCTTGCGTAGTACAGTGCTTTCTAGCAGAAGACGAAGGTCAGTCTTTTTTTATTCCACCCTATTCTCTTACTCCCGCGAGTGGATTCGCGTGTGGCTATATGTATAAGTTAGCTACCGCGCCGAAACAGTACGATGTAGGTACTATACATAAGGCTTAGCTATATAGATACTTCTTAGGTAAACTAAATAAAATCGGGTAAATGGACGATATAAATGTATTTATTAATAAAACTTAAACATATTTACATTTTTTCATCTTAATTATAAATTCCATAAATTCAATCGTCTCCTAAATATTTCGGTTTTAAAACTATAAAAATAACTTAATGGAATAAAAATCTGTAAAATTAAATGAAGTTACCACAGAATCAGATGAATAAGAAATCAATTAAAATAACTACAAACTGCAGCAAACTTATTCAACTGTAGTTTTATTGGAATAGTTCTTTAAATATAATATACCTCAAAAATCATATCTCCAAGAGCTTTATTTATATACCTAGTTTTTTTTCCTAGCGTGGATGACGGAACAAGCTGATGGCTCACCTGATGTTAAGCAGTAACCTCTGCCTTAAATAAAACATAACCTCATAGCTCACGTTCACCTAGGACGCGCCCTATGTGGCATTGTACTGCGGCCGCCAACCTGAGACAAAGATGAACAGTCTCCATGTAATTTCACCGGCACGCATACGCATACCAGTCGACAATTAGCCCTGGGGTATGAAGATGATGCTGATGGTCTTAAAATCATTAATTATCATCATCATTTTCAGCCTGTAGAAGTCCACTGCTAGATATAGGCCTCCCCATAGAATGCCACAACGGTTTTCACCACCCATTCACAAACTTCCTGTCACTTCTACAATACATTGCAGGAGTACAGTCATCATCATCATCAGCATGTAGAAGGCCGCTAATGGGACATTGGCCTCCCTCATTGAAATGCCACACGTAACAGACGAGAGTCATCTACATCCACCGATTTCTCACGACCTTCACTAAGTCATCGATTGAGCACAGTCGACATCATTAACAACAAAGAATGCCACAAGTCCACGACGAACGGTTTTGAGCCGCCTCCATCCACCGACTTCCAGCGTCCTTTCTTTACTGTATCGTCCGGTTTGTGGTCGCAATCAATAATTAAATTATTATCATATTTAGATGGCTAGGTTTAGTTGTAAGAACGAATATTACAAATCTAGACCTTAACTGAGTCAGTCCCTTGGGAGAGCGGTACGGGAGGGGTGTTTCACATGAAGCGAATGAACATTATGTCACATGTCATCTGATAATTTGAGAGACTAAAACACCCCAAACACCCGTACCGCTGCCATGCCTCAGGGACTGATTCAGTTAGTGCTAGACCTGGGGGGGGGAGTGCAGTTAGACGACGCCTGCGTTCCCGGCGGTAGGGGGCGCAGGCTGCGCGAACATGAAAGAGGTCGCGTTCTGCAGCAGCTGTTTCTTCATGAAGTCGGTGGTGGCCGAGGTGAGGTCCTGCTTGGCGCCGAACTTGCACTTGATGTAGCCCAGCAGGTTGGCGCCGCTCAGAGTCAGAGCTATCAGCACTACCAGCTGAAACCATTATAATAATAACGTTAAGTTAACGAACGTTAAGGTTGGTAGGAACACTAAGACCAGTCTTTTAAGAGGCGTTTTTTTATATACATTGCTCTGTGTTAGCTAGTTGAAGTGGCAATGTGCAGGTCAACACAAATGATGGGCTCACAGAAATGATAACCGTTGGGGAATTAAAGATCTCGAGTGGTGACCACAAACCGGACGACGCAAAAGGGGAAGGTCTTGAAGGACCAACGACGGAATTCGGTGCATGGAGGCGATCCAAGACCTTTCGTTGTGGCGTTCTATGGTGGAGGCCTATGTCCAACAGTGGACTTCTGTGGGCTGACGACGATAATGATGATGAATGAGGAATAAGACTAATATAATATAATTTATTCATCAAAAAAGATTACAGTAGGTATACATACACAAAAAACTTAATACCAACGACAGCATCGAAGGTACGTTTATGGTACTTATTACATAGGTATACGTAATCTCTAGTACCTAAACTAGGCCGAGTCTGTGATATAGACTCCTCCAACAACTCCCGTGGATGTCGTAAGAGGCGACTAAATGATCACATCACACTTGGATAATCATGGGGGGGTGGTCCATCGCATCTACCTGAGTATTTAGCACCAGTACTGCGGTCACCAAAAATGTTGATTATGGTAAATCCGCTAGCAACAGCGCTTATTGAAAATCCATGTGACACAAAACGGCTGAAGAGACCCATGTCCTGGATAACCTGCTATAACGAGGGTAGAAGGACGAATGAGTCTGGATCCTAAACGCCATATACCACTTCACATATCCGCCTATAGTCCACCAAATGATTGCGGAGAAAAATAAAAAAAAAAACCCAAATCGATGATGCGATGGCGATCTTGATAAGAGTAGTAAGCGATCTTACCATCCACTTGAAGCGCAGCCCGAACAGACACACGATGAAGAACAGCGACCACACGAGCGGACACAGGATCAGCCCCATCCAGAACAGCCGGCTCTCGTTCTGGTTCACGCGGTTCTACAAGTAATAACAGTAGATCTTACCATCCACTTGAAGCGCAGCCCGAACAGACACACGATGAAGAACAGCGACCACACGAGTGGACACAGGATCAGCCCCATCCAGAACAGCCGGCTCTCGTTCTGGTTCACGCGGTTCTACAAATAATAAGTGTTCCCGCGTACATTCAAATGTAATAAAAATAGAAAGAGACTTTTTTTAGTGAAACTAATAGGCAAACTAGAGTTTATCCAAAAAGAGAAGCGTCGTGGCCAAATTGTGAACTAACGTTTTATTTAGTTTATTTAACTATTTCTTTAGCCTAGGATTCAAACTGTCGGCATTTTGAATCTATATACTAAATAAATAGAAACAGTTGTAAAATGGTCAAAATGGAACAGACTCGCTTTTGTATTGCCCGCTAAACTAAAAAGGTCAATAAGCACAGCTGCGCCCTCCAATCCCATGACGCTTCTCTTTTTGAACAGACTCTAGCGTACGGCCCACCTGATGTAAAGTGGTCACCGTCGCTTATAGACACCACCAACACCGGGGGTATTGTCGATGCGCTGCCTACACTGAAGGAATATGACAAAAAAAAGTAATAGAACACAACGCAACTATTTTTAGAATTATTCTCTGTCTGTCTGTTTGTTTGTTCGCGCACATCTCCGAAATTACTGAACGGATTTTCATGTAGTTTTCACAGGTGGACAGAGTTTAATTTGAAGCAGTTTAAAGGGTTTGGTTCAGTAATAAAATTTAGCTGTATGATCTTTTAAAGTTTGCTCACCTGTCTAGCTTCAAATACCCAGTGAGATTTCCCGTCGTCATCTACGTAGTTCCACCATCTCAGACCGACTAGCAGGCGACCTGCAAATATTACGAAAGGATTGAATAAGCCATAAGCAAATACATAAGCTTTTATAGGCACTGATTCTTAAGAGTATGAGCAAATGTCTCATGGAGAAAGTGAGATGGATCTCATCTATTTGCAGATCATCAAATCATTTTTTGATTGTCATTTAGTGATACAAAAGTTACAAGTAAATAAGTTTTTGGTGAAAAAAATATTTTTCAATACAAGCTTTTATAAAATTTGTGATCGTAACCGTGTGCTGATCAAAATGAGCCTAAACACGGCCAGTCTACTATTATCCATCGAGGAGTTCCGTTTTCCACCTTCCGTCTCCATCATCAGATCAGCTCGCTGTCACCATCATATTGTATTGTCATCGGAACTTCACATGTATGCCAAATTTCAGCTCAATCGGTTAAGGATAACTGCTTTGAAATTCAGTTGCAAGATTCTACCTGGACATACATTGCAAGTAAAAGCAATAAAAGCTTGTAAAACATTCAAAAATGAGTCAAAAAGTAGGTAATAATAATATAACATAAAAATATACAATATACCATGTCATATTCAGATTTACCCAGGTACATTACTTACATAATTTCAGGCTAGTGAACTCATCAAAGGTGTCTGTCTGCTCAATGAGCCAGCAACCAGGTTGCTTTCGCTCGCGGTGCAAAATTCAATTTTTTTCGTGTTTTTTGCTCATCACAGCTCATCAACACTTCTTCAGATAGCTAAAACTATGTTGCCGCAAATTATGTGACCTAACACACAAGTTTTAATTAATAGTATCACATAAATATCATTAGTTTGGCTATGAATGTTTTTAAAACAAAAAATCACTAAATATCGTAGAAACACAATCGTAGCTAAACTAATGATATTTATGTGATACTATAAATCAAAACTTGTGTGTTAGGTCACATAATTTGTGGCAACATAGTTTTAGCTATCTGAAGAAGTGTTGATGACCTGTAAATAGCAAAAAACACGAAAAAAAATGAATTTCGCGCCACGAGCGAAAGCAACCACCTTAATTTGCTGATGCTAGGAGCTTCCGTGACATTTTTTGGCATCCGGCGCCACGCAGGTCGCCCTTTCCTTACCGCTCACATACAACTACCAAATAGATACCTCTTTTATATACGAATAACAAAGAATCACACTTTAATGCTTAGTCACTTAAAATACTAATAGTAAAGAGTGTCCCCCTCACCACTAATATTCTTGACAGTCCAGAAGTCAGCCGACAGCAGTAATACCACAAGCACAAAGCTGGCGATGAATGACTCCGAAAACCAGCCACAAAGAACGTACACCACGATCGCTGCGCTCCGGAACACCCAGTGGAAGAACACGATGTAGGGGTGGCTGCAACACACTCAAGACTGTTAGCTATTCAACACATCGGAATAGGAACAGGATCGTTTACGGTAGACCGAGCCGTGCCACGTACGACGCAAGGATGTGGATATTAAATGGTACATGCTACTGCTAGTTATGCTGTTAAGGTCATCATCAGTTTAGCAGTTTAGCAGTTTAGTTTAGTTTAGTTTACACATTTTTACATTGTTTTTTTTTGTTTAGGGGTTTCGCAGCCTAAACTGATGATATTTATGAGATACTATAAATTAAAACATATGTGTTAAGTCTCCTAGTTCTCGCGAACTCAAGTTTTGCTATCTGAAGAAGTGCTGATGAGCTGTAATGGACAAAAAACACAAAAAAGAAAAGAATTTCGCTCCGCAAGCATTAGCATCATCCACCTTAATTTTAATTTTGCCCGAGACTCGTTCGAGGCTCGTCCGATGCGCGCGTTGCCGCATGATCTACGTGCCACTGTTCAGGCTTGCATAAATCATCCGTAAATAAACCTTGTGATTTTAATGAATTACACTTTTGACATTGAGTGCGTCCGTTTGAGTTTCGACTCCTTCATCCTGCGATCACTGTATCTTTTATCGAAGCCTTCATCTCATCATCAATAGACTAAGCTAGCTGTAGCAGTGCCATCTCTTGTCATTAATTCAAACAAACAAACTCAAGAAGGTTTTCGAATAAAATACCTATGATAGCGACCCTCGGCGCTTAGCAAATAGTGCCGATACATTTTTAAAACCACACTAAATATAGTGTGGTCAATAGATCAATCAATGGCCAAGCAAGAAAATGCCGATTACAGGCGAATATGTGACTTGGAATCCCATTGGATCGCTTATTTTTATTTGATATTTTTTTAAGCTGGAACCTCTGCCTATGGCAATGCTTTATCTCATATAGAAAGTAATTTTCTTGGCTCCCATATTCCAGAAACAAGTGGATACTCACGGTAGTTGCTTGCCGCTGCTCTCCTCGTCCCCGAAGGCGATGGTGTCATCATCCAGCAGCGGCACCTGGGGCACACCCGGCTGTAATACGAGTAGCAGCACTACGTAAGCTCGAGCCGTGCAAAGCAAATAAACAAGCATTACGGGGAGTTGTTTACTGTTAATGGAGTATCTACCTAATTGGACAGCATTCTTAAGATTTTGATTGTGTAGTTGTAGTTGTGAACAAATATGTTATTCAAATCATGTTTTAGAAAAAAGTCTAGAGGAAGAATTTAATGTTCCCGATGCTGACGATGAAATTAGGGACTGAGTGTTGATAAGTGAGCACTGAGGAAAAAAGACATATGCTTTTTTTTTTTTTTTGCCTCTTGTTTAGCGTTTTTCTTAGCCATTCATTACTGATAAATGCATTTTCTCCATCAACTTAACGTTTTTGCGGTGGGGACATACAAAATAAGTATTTTTTCCACTGTGCCCCCTTGCCTACACCCTAACCGAAATTAGTTTTTAGGGGCAGATCAAAATGAGCTCAAACACTGCCAGGCCAGTCATCTGTTTACGAGCTCGGAGCTTGGTGATCCACCTACTGTCTCCATCAACAGATCAGTTCACTTCATGATACTGTGTCATATAGTCTTTGGAACCATATAGGTATGCAAACTTTAAACTTTACTAGATAGCAGGAACATACAGACAAGCAAACATACAAGGCAAGTCAAATAGAACGGATAGAGACACACTGTTCTGAAAGGATAGGCATAGCCCTAATGGCCCTCTTTTCACTGTGGATCACAAAATAATATAGGCGTGACCAGTGGTGAGCTCATCACAGTTAAATAAAAGCTTGCAAAATATAATGGGATTCTAGGCTAAAATTATTAAGTTCAGATGGTAGATACTTGCTGTCAGTCTATTTTTTTAGTTTGAAAGGAAACTGCACAATGCATGATAGTTATTTTGTTCATGTTTTTATCTGTAATTAAATGAGGCTACATCCTAACTAAACCATATTTAATCAGGTTCTACTGCATGTAGGGGGGGTGTTGAGCTGATAACATTTTAAAAAATATGATTGCCTGCTGCTTCATACTGTTAGCATTTAGCAATAAGTTACAACTGTAATGAAAGCAATTTGATGAGAATACCGTTTAGAAACAGTCAATTTGGAAGGCGTTACATGGCCATCAGACATGATTCTCTGGATTTTATTGATTGTAAATGACAAATAAAGACGGCAATTAGATATTAATATTAGCGTTACGGTTACTGAAATAAATCGAAGAGAGATAATGAATTATTTGTAGTTTTACCGAATTCAAAGATGTTAGCAATATGGTAGCACGTTTGAACTCCGTATAACTTGAATACTGAGATAAAGCTAGAAACTTACAGTAGCCGAAGCCATGGCTGGATTATTCATTTATACGAAATTGTGATCAATTTCAACTTTTTAGAGCAAATTACTTTTTCCTTAGCCAAAACACATTCAGTAACAAAAATACGAATACGTAGTATTATAATTTATAGTAGTTAAGTAGTCTTCTTCTTCTTGGTTTTTGGCTCCTGTGGCTTATTTTTGTCACAATTCTGCCAATTTCCGATTATATATGGAGAGTGTACATGAGGAGTATTCCTCTGAAGCCATTATAAGAAGAAAAGAAGAAAAAGATGCTCGGGTAGACACTAGACAGACCCACGGAAGAATATATACATCTTCCATGGGTAGACCCACTGAGCATGTACCTAATCACTACGTTTACGGTAGACTCGGGTAGACCCTGAGGTGTATAGCCTCAAAGACATGGACGTTTGAATACTAAGTCCATGCTCAAAGAATAAACACTGGGGTATAACCAATGACGAATCCTACGTTTTAGGTAGACCCTGAGGTGTATAGCCTCAAAAAAATAAACACTGGGGTACTATAACCAATGACTAAAGAATAATTCTATTAGTCATTGGGTATAACCCATCGCCCAGAAAATAAAGCCAGGATCGAACCTGGGTTCTAAAAGAAAAAACAATACACAGCACTTGCAGCCAGTGTCTCCAACCAAGCCGTAATTACGATACATTCACCGTATTGTTGCCCGAATACTTTGCTGTCACTACCGTAGTGTTTTTTTCCTGTAGGCATGGTATGCTTCAGTAAAGAATTGTCATGAATGAGTTTAGAGTTTTTTTTAATACAACTTTAGATGACGGAGCAGATGGCCCACCTGATGTTAAGCGGTACCCTCTGCCAACCATGCGCTACAACTATACCAACTGTGCTATTGCGGTAACTATGGCTATATGCCTATGAGTTTATATTATAAGTTTGTGTTTATGGACCTCCAGAAGTCGATAACAACTGGACCTCTTTTGACAAAATGAGGTGTCAATCGATTCATCTTTATAATTAGGGTGGTACTTGAATATTTTAAATAAAAAATAACTGGGCCACAACTAATTACTCGTATTGTGTTCTGTGATATTTCAGGATATAAAAAACAAACGAAGTATATATTTTTTCTTTACTTTTATAACGCCTCGATTGACCGCAATCTCACCTGTTGGTAAGTGACGATGCGGTCGACTTTGGAGCACGAAGGTCTAGAAGGCACTCTTGCCTTAAAGAGGCCCATATTATAGTTTTTAGGAAAGACAGAAGACGGCAACTTTTTCGATTCCTTAGCTGTTTGCATTATAAAGGTGGAACTGAAACGCATAATACGAGTTGCGGGTATACTGATGAGGTAAGGATGGTACTGAGCCGTGCGCCTACTTGTCGTATCATGAAAATGAGATGGTGGGATCAGATCATGTAGCTTCTGGGCATATTCCTCGAAATGTAACCTATAGAAGAAAACTAACAGATAGATTTCTTAAGATTTGCTATTAAGAAATTGAGGAAAAATTTATGTAAAAAGTAGTATTTCTTTCAAATCATCGTGGAACTAGAAGCTCGTGCTCTCTGCATGAAACGACCTCACGCACGAGACCAGCGGCGGCGAATCGAGCCACTGGCTCCCTGAATATAATGGTGGAATAGAATATGGTTAATGGTGGAATGAGTGAGAGTAGCGAAGTAGCAACTACTGGCAACAAACAAGCATTACTGCGAGATTTCAAAAATTACATAAAAATACAGAAAGCAAAAATTTCTAAAAAAAACAAAAATGTTTCAAGTTTTTTAACGATATCAGGGATACATCGCATTTTTAATTTTGCTGGTAGAAAGCAAATGTTTTATGGGTATTGTTCAGAATCGTGCCGCACGAATTAAGGGGGGAGGGTGGGGGGGGGAGGGAGGAGGGTCTTAGGGGACGCCCCCCCCTAGAGTGGGGATGTGCGGAAACTTATAGTTTTGGAGAAAAAAAATAAAGAAGTTTTGAGGTTAAGTATGTTTTTGGGTATTGTTTAGAATCGTGCCGCACGAATTAAGGGGGGAGGGTGGGGGGGAGGGAGGAGAGTCTTAGGGGACGCCCCCCCCTAGAGTGGGGATGTGCGGAAACTTATAGTTTTGGAGAAAAAAAATAAAGAAGTTTTGAGGTAAATTTTTTTTTTTGTGAGGTTATGTATGAAGTTATATAATTGGAAGTGTCGGACTCCGGTATGGGCTCTCGCCAGTACTCTCGCGAGGTTGCCCCTGAGTGTCGCTTCACCCATTCGACCTTCGCTACACTACGGAGGTCGCCGGCTCGCTTCGCTCGCCACCTCCCCCCTTCGCTCCGCTCGGCCTCACGGGCTTGCTCCGCTCAGGACCTCCCACGCGAGCTACTGGCTCCGCGTTTTTATATACACTCTAGGGGCGTGACGCACAAGACCACGTGGAGTCGGGGTGCTCCGTGTCGGTTCTGTCACTTATTTTGAACCTAACCTACTCATGTCGGAATGCCCTGAGTCGATTCTGAGTCTCATACCGGAGTCCGACACTTCCAATTATAAAACTTCATACTTAACCTCACAAAAAATTCATACTTAACCTCAAAACTTCTTTATTTTTTTTCTCCAAAACTATAAGTTTCCGCACATCCCCACTCTAGGGGGGGGCGTCCCCTACCACACTCCACCCCTCCCTCCCACTCTCCCCCCTTAATTCGTGCGGCACGATTCTAAACCCAACCCTGTTTTATGACAAATTCATATGTCTAAACATGTAGGATGACGATGGAAATACGGAGCACCGAAGCTCAGCAATGTGCCATCCTTTTATGGTGGAAATTCAACTTATCCGTACCAAGCAGTTTGGGTCAACGTTCAACATTAGAACGAAGATTAAAATGTAGGAGTAATGTAGGATGTAATGAATGTTTGTCTTCAAGTCAGATGTAAATAAGTATCTTCCAGACAAGCAGGCTACATCTTCGACCACATCATTACTTTCAATCAGGTGAGAGTCTGGCTAACGAAAGTTGGCACAGGAAAAAGCGGCAAATTTAAATATTTTAACTATAAATCACTGAAAAGAATGACCTTGAATAGAATTCCACGCGCACATAGTCGCGGGGACAGGTAGTAGCACATAATTCATTAATTACCAAGTAACGAATCAGGTTATTATAACAAAGAACCCAAAAAGGCAATTTTTTATACCTACAAACATTAAATTTAAGAAAAAAATTGTTTTAGGAAAACACGTAACTAATTCCTTATATATAAACCTACATATCTATCTTATCTATAATAAGATATATATGTAGCTGCAACACCAAACTGTATCCCCGATTTAGTGAGTAAAACACGTAACTTATTCCATATCTATCAATCTACATATCTATCTCATCTATAATAAGATAGATATGTAGCTGCAACACCAAACTGTATCCCCGATTTTGTTATAATCAGGGTTTTTTAATTGGCTCCCAGTTATGAAGTAAAAACGTATTCACGTCAAAAATGAGTTTTGCTACTGTCATAAATTTAAAAACTCTCAGCACCGCAATTTTGGCAAGACGAGTTGGATACTTTGCTTGCGGCTGACTTCACTTCGTAAAATCATTCGGAGTTGTCAAAATTTTGCAAGAAAGAGGCGGCGCATGGCTGTTTACAATTTCGCGACGTACTTTGTGTTTGTTGTCGAAGTGTAATTTCGGGCTCGAATCTCGCATAGAACCGCGCACCATACAATGTCTCCCTTCGGTGTTGAAGCCAGCAGTCGCGCGCGTTTTTAAGCTTAGTTTTATGCGTGACAGGTGATTTTGCGTAACGATATGGGCGCAAAAGCGAGCACTGCCAACGGGGGGCAGAGTCCTCGGACGAGGACTTTCTCGACCAGCTCGAGCTCGGACGTGGTGTCCGGGGGAGCTGGGTTCAGCTTGCTGCGGGCTATACCCGGAATTCAGGTTTCGAGCGACAGGCAACGCGCGCGGTCCCTGTCGTCAGTGCCGGATCTCCACGCGTCGCATGAAGCTATAGCCATCCCTGCGAACTCGGCGAGTTACGAGGCTTCGGCTGCTGCCAGCCCGGACACGGACTCCAGCTCCAACGAGGAAGTAGGGCCGGTGGCAGGCACATCCTTGGCACTGGGTCGAGTTTATGCAGCTCATTCCCTACCTTCTCACATCTGGTCTTTGAATGGTGAGTACATGGTTTGCTACCCTTGGATCTTTACTCTGTTATTAATTCCATGATTAATTACTATCATTTTATTTTAGAAATATGACAATTGTACACCATGTAGGTACTTTACTATTCTCCTGCTGACATTTCGTTGACCACATGGAGACCCTATACAAGAGATGGGAACTCAGTTCTAAAATTATTATTATTAATAATTATTATTCTAATTTTATTTGGGAACATAAAATCTGCATTGCTATCTCTGGTTTAAGAATTTGTTCTCACAAAAAATTTAAAATTCACTTAACATGAGAATTACTTATGATTAACTAAATTTAATGCGCATGTACGAGCGTGCTATAGATACATATACAAAGAAAAACATCTTAAAATAAACTTAGGTCTACATGACAAATACAAAATAAATAACTAATATATTCATAATCACAGATGTTTTAATTTCAATGTCTGCCTTCCTAACTCCTTCGTGTAAGGGAGCAAGACCTGTAGTGGAATTGAAACATAGATTAAACTAGGTAGGTTACATTTATGCATTACAGCTTTTCAGACTGCCATATAACCACTTATCTTACGACCTCTGTGGCGCGGCGGGCGAAGCTTGGCCTGTGACGCAGGAGGTTGCGGGTTCGATTCCCGCCTCGGAACAAATATTTGTGCGATCGCAGATATTTGTTCAGGGTGTTCTGGGTATTTTCTATGTATAATAAAAAATATATATCTATGTAATATATTGTATTAAGTATATCAGTTACCTAGTACCCATAACACAACCTTTGCTTAGCTTGTGGCTAGATAATGTTGTGTGAACTGTCCAGCATTATATTATTGATTTATTATCTTATTATAATAAACAAGCAAAAAAAATTGCCATTCATGTTTGATGCTTTTTCAGAATTTTGTTATCTATCTATTATGTGATGATATGTTTACAACAGTTGTAGTTAAATATGCCTAATTTGATAACATTAATGAACTTTACATCATAAAATATTTAACAATTTCTTGGAGTTGGATGATAAAGCCAATCTTTGTGACAAGGGATAGTATTAATAACTCAATGGACAAGGGATAAGATAAGATAGAGATAGATACCTATCTATCTTAATCTTTAAAGCCTACTAAGGGATTGCACCAGGGGATGGCTGCAGCATCCATCTGAGTAATCATTACCAATACTGCGATCACCAATCTACCCGATGGTTATGGCTAATCCCCCGTGTATGAATGCAAGGAATGCATTGCATGGTGAGGCCTCGACCAGCAGTGGACATCTAAAGACTGCTGCACCAATTCATCAGATTAAGAATGTTATCCGGCTTGATGTGGGTCTGTTTCAGGGAATGTTGGCTATCAATGTTGGATAACATTGGATGCAGCCAACATGCTCAACCGGTTCCTATATGGCCTGGTTCAGTGAATTTGATGAGTGACTTTTGAGAGAGAACAATGGAACTGACATAGTTGACAATCAACAAAAGTTCCGAAAAAGACGTAAAAGAAAGAAAACAGATGTGTTTTTTATTTGATTGAATGACGGATCAATCAGATTCCCCGCATGATGTACCACATGGTGGTAACCTCTGCCTTTCACAATGCATTACCTTATAGGTCACGTCCACATCTTTATACGTCGCATTGCTGAGACATATAAAGATGAAAATTCTCATATGCCTGTAATGTCACCGAAACCCATACCCATACTGTTCAAACCGGAGACGGTATAAATCCCTTCAAGCTATAAAGCCATCATCAGCAGCCTGTGGATGTCCACTGCAGGAATGTAATGGGGGTTTTGCCTTAGTCACCATGCTTGGCAGGCGTATTGGGGATTGCAGTATTGGGGTTGATTACTCAGGTGGATGCTGCTGCCCATCCCCTGGTGTAGTGCTTTAGTCAGCTTTAACAACATGCACAGGAAGAAATGGAGGGGGTCTATTCTCAGACTTGACATACTTCAGGTCATCATCATCATCCATAGCCTGACTTCACCCACTGCTGAGTATAGGCCTCTCTTTGCCTGTGCCATTCCTTACGGTCCCGTGCCAGTCTCATCCAGGTTCGGCCCGCGACGCATGCGATATCGTCTGCCCATCTAGCTGCTGGACGACCAACGTTTCTGTACCCAGTTCTTGGACGCCATTCAGTTAGCGCCTTACTCCACCTATCGTCACCTCGTCTTGCCAGGTGTCCTGCCCAACTCCATTTTAGTTCCGTTATACGATTCCCAACATCTTTGAGCTTTGTTCGACTTCGTATCTCTATGTTGGGAACACGGTCTATAAGCTTGATGCCGAGCATGGCGCGTTCCATGGCTCTATGTGCAACTCTCATCCTGTACACAGCCTCCTGCGTGAGTGTCCATGTCTCGGCACCGTAAGTCATGGTAGGCAGAACACACTGGTTATAAAGTCGGGTCTTCAGACATTGTGGAATTTCAGCGGACTTAAGAATGTCGTCCAGTTTGCTGAACGCCGCCCATCCAAGTTGTATCCTTCTTGCGATCTCCTTATTTTGATGTTCTTTGCCAAAGGATAGAATATGTCCAAGATAAACATACCGGTCAACCATCCCTAATATCTCATGGCCAACCATTACTTGAGGGTCTGTGATGTTAGAGATGTTTGCCATAACCTTCGTCTTGGACATATGCATCCGAAGGCCTACCTTAAAAGAAGCATCATAAAGGTGTTGTAAGATACTTCAGGTAGTACATACCAATTGTTATCATTTTAACTGTGACCACCATCTCACCTGCCATTAATGTTGATGCGGTCTGGCTTGATTCTTTTATACAGAACAGTATTTTCCAGTAATTATAATTTTCTGTGGTTTAGTGCCTTTTTTTTTGTTTTTGTATACTACCAAGGTAGCTAACAAGCATACGGCCCACCTGTTGGTAAGCGGTTACCGTAGCCTATGAACTCCTGCAATACCAGAGGCATCACACGCGCTCTGCCGACCCTTTAAAAATTTCCAAACACCCCTATTAAAGAACCCCACTACTGTACTACTGTACCCACTACTTTACTACTGTACCCACTACTTTACTGTAATAAAAATTGCCTATGAGCTATTCCGGGAGTAAAGCTATCTCCATTCCAAATTTCATCCAAATCCGTCAAGCCGTTTCAGCGTGAAGAAGTAACAAACACACGCACACACACACACAAACTTTCGCATTTAGAATATTAGTAGGATAAGTATTGAATATATTTTTATTCTATTATTATTTATTGGTTGAATATTAATTTATAACGTACTAGATGACCCGCGCTCGACTTCGTCCGCGCGTAGTTTGAAAACATCTCCAGCGCGGCGTGCAGACAACAACTTAAAGATCAACAACCACCCCGTGAAATGACTTTTGAAACAACACCACACTCAAGTTTTTCAATTTAGGGGTCACATTTTACCCTTGATTTCCTGAAAATATTTTAATCTTAACAACGACATTGTGAAACGACCTTTGAAACGACACCGAACTCAAGTTTTTCAATTTAGGAGTCCCATTTAACCTTGAGGTCCTGAAAATATTTGAATCTCAACAACGACACCGTGAAACGACCTTTGAAACGACAACATACTCAAGTTTTTAAATTTAGGAGTCCCATATTAACCTTGAGGTACTGAAAATATTTTAATCTTAAAAACAACATCGTGAAACGACCTTTGAAACGACACCGTACTTAAGTTTTTCAATTTAGGGGTCCCATTTTAACCCTTAGGTCCTTAAAATATTTCTATCTCAACAATGACACCGTGAAACGATCTTTGAAACGAAATCATACTTAAGTTTTTCAATTTAGGGGTCTTATTTTAACCCTGAGGTCCTGAAAATATTTTTATTTCAACAACGACACCGTGAAACGACCTTTGAAACGACACCATACTCAAGTTTTTCAATTTAGGGGTCCCATTTTATCCCTGAGGTCCTTAAAATATTTCGATCTCAACAATGACACCGTGAAACAACCTTTGAAACCATACTCAAGTTTTTCAATTTAGGGGTCCCATTTTATCTCTGAGGTCCTGAAAATATTTTGATTTCAACAACTACACCGTGAAACGACCTTTGAAACGACACCATACTCAAGTTTTTCCATTTGAGGGTCCCATTTGAACCTTGAGGTCATGAAAGTATTTTGATTTCAACAACGACACCGTGAAACGACCTTTGAAACGACACCATACTCAAGTTTTTCAATTTAGGGGTCCCATTTGAACCTTGAGATCCTGAAAGTATTTTGATTTCAACAACGACTCCGTGAAACGACCTTTGAAACGACACCATACTCAAGTTTTTCAATAAAGGGGTCCCATTTGAACCTTGAACTCCTGAAAATATTTTGATTTCAACAATGACACCGTGAAACGACCTTTGAAATGACACCATACTCAAGTTTTTCAATTTAGGGGTCCCATTTGAACCTTGGGGTCCTGAAATTATTTTGTTCTCAATGACTACACTGTGAAACTAACTTTTAAATAGTCAAATTACGCTGTTATCTGACTAAAACGTAAGGTGTATTTATTTACATACAAAACGTTCCAGTGGCTTTTTTCAGCAAATTTTCAGGTACTGCTGAAAGTTATTTTTGCTATTTTTATATAAGGAATCTACCTGTGAATTTTCAAGTATCTACTACCAACGATTTCCGAAATACGAAGCATTTTAGTTTTACATTAAAAGCCGTTTTGGACCCCTCACATGGTGAATTTTCCAAAATCCTTCCTTAGTACACCCCTACACCCAAAAAGCAATACATCCTCCAAATTTCATGTATCTAGGTCCAGCGGTTTAAGCTGTGCGTTGCAAAACGCAAAGTGAAACATTAAAAGCCCTTTTTGGACCCCTAAGGGAGCGAATTTTCCAAATTCCTTTTTAAGTACACCTTTACACCCTAAAAGGACAACACTCTCCAAATTTCAAGTCTCTACGACCAGGGGTTTAGGCTGTGCGTTGTAAAAACTAAAGTTTTTTTATTTTTTTTCAAAGTAAACTTTGCCCTGCCGTTTTTCAGGAAAATTTCAGGCATCGCTGAAACACGTGTTTGTTAATTTTATTTGAGAAATCTCCTTCTAAAATTTCATGGTTCTACTACTAACGGTTTCCGAAATACAGAGCATATTTGTTTTACATTGAAACCCCATTTTGAACCCCTTAGCATGCGAATTTTCAAAATTCCTTTCTTAGTACAACCGTACGCATCGAGACAAACACACCCTCCAAATTTCAAGTCTCTACGACCTGCGGTTTAGGCTGTGCGTTGGACCTCGTTCAGTCAGTCAGTCAGTCAGGACAAAGCCTTTTATATATTAGATTCTATCTTGCAGTATAGTAATTATCAATATTTATAAAATCGTTACGTGACTGACTGGCTCACTCACTGACTGACTATCAACAAACAGCCTAAACCGTAAGTCCTAGATACCTATAATTTGAACGGTATGTTCCTTTTGTGGTCTAGGGGTGCACTAAGCAAGGAATTCCCGAAATTCAACCCAATTCATTCAACTCAAGGTGGGGTATGTATGCCGCAAAATTCCTAATCTTAGATTTGTTTTTTAACAGACTAAATAAAATACAATATTCAAATTAAAAATATGCATGGATACTACATTATAATTCCGAGGGATCCTTGTACCAGAAACACTACAATAATTACTCGTTAAAAAAAACAAAGTTGCCTAGATTAGACTGTTTAATAAAATGGTGCATATTATTTGGTAAAAAATTAGATAAATAAAATCAATACAACAAAGCCGAGGGTTTAGTGTAGGGGTTTTGTAAAATTATCTATATTTTACGAGATATTCAATTAAAACCGCTTTTTCGTGCGGCGCGAGGCGTTTTTGTGTATGAAGATTTCTGCCTGGGGTTGGCACAGTCGGGGGCGGTAACGGGGTGTTGAAGTTTGTATGAAAAAAAAAACAAGCGGAAAAGTCACGGGTATTCAACTAGTAATACTATAAGACTCTTACCAAATAAATTATTATTGATCGTAGAGCGAGTAAAATGTCTTGCGAGCGCCGCGCCGACGCATCTTTCTCGCACTCTAAAAAAAAAACATAACTCGCAAAATATTTCTGAGCGACACAACAAAGGGAAAAGATTAGTGGAAAATTGCATACAAACCATTATGTTCATGTTGTTATTTGAGATTATTAATTTGATTATCCATATGAAACATATTACCTATCCTATAACTATCATATCGCAAAATATATTATGGTGAAAGTCTCCAAAAAAGTTTTTTTTTTTCTATGTCTGTGTTGACAAGGATAGAAACGATAAGACTGGAAACTTGAAACTGGAAAGCAAAAGTTTCATCCAGGCGGATATGACACTCGGCAAGTAATTTAGTTTTTCTAATTTCTTAATTAACAATCTACATTTAATGATGGTAAGCCAAGGTACAAAAAAAAAATGTTTTTATCATGTACCCCATTAAGTGCTAATATAATCCAAAAACTTTCATTTACTTTAAAAAAACAAATCCGAACACAATTCGCGAAAAAAAAAAAACGACCTATCTCACGACTCCGAAAATAACGATAACCATGTTTCTTTAATGTATCCCATTATTTCCCGCTAGATGTCGCTATACACACTCTCATCCGTCTAGGCACGGTCCTCCCGTCATAGATCAGCTGCTCCCGTCTATAAATCGGGACTGACGACTGTTCCTGGTTGCGCTTACGCACTGATACGTCTTCAGTTGTGCCCGGCCCGTCGCACAGATCACACGTCATGTACCGCCGTCGTTACCGCACCACCCTCGGGTTGGGTCTTGGTTCCTCATTCTCCTCATCGTTCTCAACCACGCTTTCCTTCAGGACTTCTACTCATACTTCGTCTACGCCTGTACCGACCGCGACCGATACAGTCAGGTCGGATGCGAAAGCAACAGCGGCGAAGTTGAAATCGAAGTATGAAAACGCCGGCACTGCACAAGGTTTGTGTGTTTCATTGAACTTAGGACCTTAGGTTTGTGTGTTGATCAGGTAGATAGAATATTAATAAATATGTAGGCGCTGCTCGATATCAGACCATATGATTTTTTCCGAAATTCTTACAGAGTTTTTAAGAGAAGGGATGCCGCAAAATTACAAATCGTAGATTTGATTTTAACTGAGTAAATCAAGTACAATATCCATGGATACTAAATTTCCGAGGGATCACTGTAGCAAAAACACGATAGGAATATATTTTTTCGATGGAAAAAAAACACAA
The DNA here is from genome assembly GCA_932527175.1 of Operophtera brumata. NCBI lineage: Eukaryota > Metazoa > Arthropoda > Insecta > Lepidoptera > Geometridae > Operophtera > Operophtera brumata. Next base: position 20,266,129 of record OW052231.1, read on the forward strand.
AGTAACATCTATGTTTTCCCTAGTTTCGATTGTTTCTCAATATGGTGCAGATTATTAGGTCCAAAATTACATTTATAAAATAGACACAATAAAACCATAACGTCGGGGGTTTTTTTAAATTATCTAAATTTTATGAAATATTCAATTAAATTTGCTTTATCGAGCGCCGCTATAAAGCGTTTTTTTTTGTATGAAGAGTTCTGTCTGTGGTTGGGATGGACTTGAGTTTCGAACTTTCGTGCTTTCTTCGTGCGCCAGTCTTTTGTGTCCACAAGTTTTTAATGAATTAGCCTAACGACTAAAAATTTAACTACAGTATAATTAAAGTTTTTCCTCATAAAAAATTAGTACTGAATTATGGGTATGTAAATTGGCGTCTTTGCCGAGCCGAATAAGTAACTACTAACTCAATGTCCATGTTTACTAAAAAAATGTAACGAATGTTTTAACAAGTGGTACATATATAAAACTAAAAAAACTTCCATGTATTTAAAGTCAAGTAAAAAGTTAAAAAAAAGAATTAAAGAAAAAAGAAAGATTTAAAGCTGTGTTTTAGTTTTTTTAATGTACTATGGATCATTGTGTCTGTAATAAAGAATTATTTATTTATTTATTGAATATACATACGAGTACATGAACCCTCGTTTCGTTTCGTTTCGTATGAGGTAGTGCTGGCCTCTGGACATGAACTCTGAAAATAATACACGCCTTTTTTTGGTGCAGTCTTTAAAAACTATAACTATTTAATGTTGCCTACAAATAACATTTGACATAGACATATATTTTACACACGGTCAGTCAATTTGCTCCTATGCAACCAACAGGACCTACAGGATTCTGAATTTAGTTAGTGATTTATTGAGATATATTTGCTCTAACCGTAACTTCAGAAGTCCGCACAGTTAGCGTGGAGCATTCTACAGCTAGAATTTAGTAGTGTTGTGTTGCAATGAACTTTAAAGTTAAGGTAATAATTTTAAAGACTTCTTTTTGAAATTCATAGCGGTTTCCGCCGTAACGTTAAAAGTTTAAGAGAAGCGGTAGCTTCTTTTGCTATGTTTTTTATCTCTCATAGCTGAACCCGACCTAGATATGGTCGCAATTGCATGTTTAGGGCTTGTAACTTACTTAACTATATTTAGAGCGTCCAACTCTACAAGAATTTGGAGACTACTTTCTACTATCATAGATTGTCGTCTCTATGTGTTTGTTCGCCTTTAAACTTTAAACGTCTATTTTTTTCTTTAATGTTCATAGTACATTGTCAGTCTTTCTTCACTTGTGACAAATTAATAATCTTTCCAAAGCTCTATTAATGGATGAACATCTCAGAGATCAAAACGTATAGAATATTTTAGTTATTTGACATTTAGTGGCCGTTTGATCAGCTAATGTTCGGAAGCTAGAGTTAATCGTACGTCACTCGACTGCGCAGAATATTAATATGTTTTATGAGTTACTGGAACTCTATCATGAGATGGTAGATACTTTCAGAACGGGGTTGCGTCAAATCTGTATTTATTTGCATACGATATTGAAGGAAATGTTTATTTGGCACAGTTTTTACCGATAACGTCATAGTCATAGTAATTTATTAATAACAAAAACGGTTACAAGTCAAAAAATAATAATACCTTAATCCATAAGTAGGTACTTAAGTAGTCTATAATATTCCCACTGCTCGGACTCACACTCTCGGTGGGCGAGAGTGAACGGACAGTAGTACACATGAGCACAATGCAGATTGGTGTAAGTCCAATCCCATGCCGTTGAGTTTAATTATGATTTTGTAATAGCAGAGACAACGAAGTTTTAATGAAAGCGCGACATTCCATACTACCTGATTACTACTTTTAATTCTGATTAAAAGTACCTGAAAATACGTTGGTTTCAAAAAGATGTCAGCTGGTACAGAGACAGCCTTGCTTATACGAAGAGTGATGCATATCAATTGTCTACTTTAGCAGACAGTGCAGCGACTGAAAATATTCTTGCCGAACTCTTGAATTCCTGATTCGACGAATCGAGATGTTTTGCTCATGTTTATATATTCTCCGAAATCAGAATAAATATTTTTACTTTAAGTTTATTTTAAGTCAACGTCTTTAACAAGGTCGAGCCTTTAAATCAACTCCAGGGTTTTGATTTTTATTATTTTCTAGATTCGTAGTATTAGTAGACAGAGCATGTGTTTGAAAAGATCACATTCATTTACCTAGGAGCTGCTTACTTTAGTCACATTAATTTTCATATAAATGATCTCTTTTTTTTAAATTCAGTCTCCCATTCTAGAAAAAAAAGAAAATAAAAAAAAACCTTTTATTCCTTACACTATACTAACAAACAAAGGATATAAGTTCAAAAAAAGGAAAGTTAAATAAGTTAATAAGTTATATAAGTTTAATAATGTAGATTCCTTATTAAACCACCACCACCTCATTGATTAGTTGTCTAGGATTCGTAAGCCACTTCACACCAAAGTCGTACCGATTTTCCTCGCACCTATTTTCTCACCATCAAACCATGTTCATGATCATGTTTATACATTAATATCTAACCCCGTGGTTTGCCTAATGAAATTGTATGGTTTCCAATTCACAATGACTTAAAGATTAGTATGGAAATATTATAACGCATGCTAGTTTGATTCTAATCAATATAAGACAATATGTTAAAATATAGAATGGGCGGAGTCTAGCAAGAAAACAATAGCTGCAAGAAAGTGACAGCGCTATAACAGCGGTATAGATTTCTGCCGCTCAGAAGTAAGTGACGTAAGCGACAAATGATAAAACTACGTTATGCTTCTAAAGTAGCAAATATAAACATAAATCCTTCTTGAATCCAATTAATATTATGTTATTTAATCTATTTACCTACTGAATAGTATACAAAATTGACGCTTCATATTTTCTCTAATCGAAGCCAAAAACGGGTTTTAGGAGGGCCAATTTCTCAAAATAATTTTATCAAGAAATAGTGTACCAATCGTGTTTATGTTCTAGATTTATTTAGATTACAGCCTCAAGTAATTACTGTGTTAATATCAAGTTTGTAACCTTAACCGTTATTAAGTGACCGTGTAACGCAATGACTCCAAAATTTGAACATAGCGCTTTAATGGTAAACTGACAAACCACATATCTAGTCTAGATTGCGTCCACAAAATGTAATTAACTTCGTTTTGTATGGAGCTGACTAGCGGTAGGTAAGACCAACCGTTGTTGTTGTTTGTTTATTTTCCCGCTGAAACACTTTCTGTGTACGCCGGATGAAGACATACTTCTCTTTCCTGTGACATTTTTCCTCGACAGCACTCATTAATTTCCTTACGTAAAACGGCAACCCCTTGTTTTCGTTGTTGGTAATTTCATACGATCTTGAAAGTTCAATGTCCATTGTTAATCAAGTAGGTAGTTGGTTGCGTTGCTCTCGGCTCTCGGTTAAATTCGGCCTTTTTTTCTAATCCGGTTTAAACGAATAGTTCTAAAGTTAGGATAAGAGAAAGCAACTGTAGTAGTAAAGTAACTCCTTGGAAATTCTCAAATAGCAAAGTGCATGCGGGTCCCAAACTGAACTTCCTATCCACTCTATCAAGCCGGAATGCGGGCCTAGTTCTGCCCCTGAGTTTGGTGCATATTAAAATCTGTAGAATTCGGTAGTTTTTAGGGTGTTGACCTAAAGGCGTTGCAAAAAGTGCCTACGGGACCTTAAGTTTTTCTGTTGGTAGACCAGCATCATTCTTGATACCTATGTGGAGTTTTAAAAGGTGGTGTTGCTACCGTGCTGTATTTTTTAAATATGTTTTATTTTGTGGTTTAGATGCATGTCTTTTAGCCAGCATGACTAGATATGTAAGTATAAAAACTAAAAAAATTGACATTTCTTGATAGAAAGTAATTAAAACAAAAATTTGGTAGGTAGTCTTAGAGCATAAATCGGTATTACAGTAGATAATTCAAATTCTGTAGAATAACCGAAAAAACCCGGACTTGTTTGTAAGATTCGTTGGTATAAGATTTGTCCTGGCTTCTAGGTTATGAGGAATGTGTTATTACTGGAAGAAAGCGTTAGCCGAGTCAGTCGTGGGAAGCAATGGCGGCGATGAGCTCACCACTTGTCACGTCTATATTCCACGATGGTGTAACCCACTGTGAAAAGTGGCCTATTAAGGCTCTGCCTACCCCTTCGGGGAAAAAGGCATGTTTCTATGTATGTATGTATGTAACCGAAAAATCGTTAAGTTTTGCAACTCCTGTTTCCTGCAACTGCAATCGTATAATCTGTAAAATTAAATTAAAAAAAATAAAGTATTCTTTTAGTTTATTTTGTTTTTTATTTGTAAGTTTATTTTGTTAAATAAACACCATAATTTATCTCGCTAAGTATCACTTCAAATAGCCTCATTTCTTTACTTTCTTCCAACTGACATTGCGGTGTGTCACAGTATGTTGCAACAGTATCGCAAGGTCTCGCGATAATGCTGGAAAACTCACGTTGAAATGAGAAACCTTTCTAAAACTAGAACTGAAATGAAAAGTCTTTCGATCAATCAGAGTTTTAAAACGTTAGGGTTTGCAAACAAGTTCTGTAGGTTTCGCTAAAAGGTTTTAAAAGGTAAAAAAGTGTGTTTGGCTAAAAGCACTTCTTTAAAACACGTTTCAATTCAAAGTGGCTCAAAGCTTTTTTGTTTTTTTTGTGGCTTTATTCTACTTTTACTGTTTTCGATGCTTACAATGCGACCTTAACAAAAACTATTCGCTTGCATGAGCTTATTTTTAGATAAAAAGAAAATTACTTAACACAATGTATTTTAACAACGGTGTTGGATGACCGTTGCCAATGAAACGAGCTGAAAACAAGGGGATGTGCCTGCAGGTTACATTGTTGCCCAATTACTTTTTGATTATATTACTGTCTTCGATCACTTAGTCTCCATTACCAAGCATAGCACAGAGACAGTCTTTGCCTGACGCTGTCTCAACTCTTGATTTGCGATTCGAAATGTCGTTTTGGTATGTTGAACTTTCTGAGAAACTCAATAAGCCCTCTGCTATGAGTCTGGGTATAGTGTTTTGTAGCCTACGCCGCTCTACGGCCTCTACGGGCCTCTACGGCGTAGGCTTCCCACCATCTCCTTTTAATCATAGGACGAGCAGGCGCACGGCTGGTACCGTCGTACTAAACGATTCAGTTCTACCTTTATAATGCGAACTGCTAAGGATTGGAAAACACTATCGTAGTCTGTCTTTGCAGAAAACTATAATCTGGGTATCTTCAAGGCTAGAGTGAATAGGTGCCTTCTAGACCTTTGTGCTCCATCTTCGGCCACATCGTCATTTACCAACAGGTGAGATCGTGGTCAAACAAAGGTATATCAACGTAAAAAAAAGGCTTAGTTGTAACAATAAGCAGACCGTATTAACAAATCATTTTTAGTGTTAAATCTTTATGTCTATCATTTTAACAGTCCAATTCTTTCCAACTCTTAGTAATAATAGAGTACTAAGGAAAATTGACTCTATTAGCATATGAGCGTCAGTTCTAACCGGAGCTAATTTAATAAGCTTGTAAGGGCTTAATGTGCCGTGTAGTTTACTCTTATAATGCATATTAGCTGCATTAACTTATGGGTCAGTATCAAGGTTTCTGCTAGTTATTTTAAGAGTTTTTACTGAACCATTTAGCGATTAAAAAGTAATTACCTACTTGCAGTGTTAAGGGGTGGAAATGTGGATGCCTTGCCAAAATTTACATCGTAGAGTTTATTTTAGATTTTAATTGCATTATCATCAATTATAAACAAAAGTATTTTTAGTTTGGAGATCAGAAGTTGATTACATTAACAATAGATCAACTTCAATCCTCAATAAAACGTCCATATTAAAAACTGGTGCAATGAAGTGGTTCAACACCAGTGCGTTGTTGCCTCCCGACGGGTATTTGGCACTGCCCCGTCCGTATCCGGATCGTTCAACTGCTCCACTGACTTGTCCCACATCTGTAAATAGTGCGCACGCGCAGCACAGAATAAACCATAGCACTAAGCACAGAAGTTTCACTCCGAGGATGCCCTAAAGCATAAACTGTATGAGTCTGTGGCACCGGCATGCGTGGCAAGCGATTTTGAAGCTTGCAGTCAGGTACTGACAGCTTCCATTTTACAAAACTAGACCACCAGAACCCTAAACAGTTTGCTAATAGGACTACGCGAAACAAGTCATATTGAATCCACAGTCAGCGGGATACAGCCAAAGCCGATTTGAAGTGAATCAGTGATGCGCGCACGTCTTGTCGATGCGAATATTGACACAGTTATTGCTGATATTTGTTATTAATATAGACGGTTAACCTAGTTGTACAGGTTTCTGGTAAAAGTATTATGCGAAAACGAGCCCAGGCGTCTTTTCGATAAAAACTTTACGTTACGAGGCATGACTGAAATATCTCTGCTCTCATGCCTGCGTGTGTTTTCCCACAAGGCCACAATAATAGCAATAAACTGATTGGGGTTTTCGCCGTCAGCTAAATTGTCAGTGAAAGACGAACACACTACAAAAGTTCTTTGTCTCCGACGATGCTGACCATAATAACTTCAGATTTGTATGACGCCGACGATAAAAACCCGCCAGGCTCTTTACGCCTGTCTTTTTAGAAGAGTGTTTTTTTTAGTATTTGTTTTAAAATAGCTCGTCTAAACAACTAAACGCATGAACAATTACACAAGTATCGAGCGATCACATTTCTGGTTCGATTCCCGCTTGGAGCTCTGCCAGTTCATGTTAATCTAGCAGTCATCAAACGCACTGCAGGTCTGTGAACCTGATTGTGGTTGCCAGTTTTTATCTTGCCGTTTTTGAATACGGTTTAAATCCACGACTCTACCTTTGACTATTGGAAAGCTCTTTTTCTATCACCTTCGTCGGTAGAAAACAATATTTCCTAGTGCCGTATCTTATACCAGGGCCTATTTCTCAAAAGATACAAGTTACAAGCTGTAGGAGTCTGTAGCCATGGTTACGTGTGATTTCCCTTGAAAAAATAATAATGTACCGTTGTATTATGTAGCTTGTCAGTTTTGAGAAATGGTCCCCTGATGGTAGAATTTCTTTAATTATATTAATCTTTCGTTTGGAACCTATCATTGGATATAAGCGCTACCTCTATAAAGCATGTGAAGCTGCATCTGAGCCTTAACTTAGTATTTCATACCCCAGTATGCCCCAGTTGCAAGTCACCATTCTCAAAGAAACTTAAGAACTTTCCGTGAAATGCATTGGCTGGCAGTTATTCCACCTCGCTTGAGCAAGATGCAAACGTTTAACAGCACGACTCATCCAGAGAAGCACAAAGGCAGGAATGTTTTGAAGTCAAAGTGAAACGCAATTGTCCGTGAAATTCTTCCAGTTCAGTGAGCGACCATCTTTTGTACACAAACGACATTATCCAATTGTGTCAATCAATACTACAAAGATTTCAGTCGAGGTGAAACGCAATTTGACGTCATCAAGCCGTACTTTGCATTCCAGCAGGTTAGACGTCATGGATTTTCTTTGTCAAGTTTTTATTTAAATACCAGGAATCTAGCTAATTCCTCCTCTACCACCCTACCAAAACTTTTCTTTGTACAATCTAGAGTCGATTCAATTTTGATAAGTATCTTGTGGAAAAGTGACTACAATTACGCCAATTTGACATTTGTTTTTCTCAAAAAATACCTGAAAAGCGACTTCTTTTGTGCGACATAAAAATAGCATAACAATTTGTCAAAACAAAGAAAGTAACTACTAACAACATGAATTCATTTCTCTCTGCCAACCCTGTCTGGATTATTTCTCTCGAATCCCGAAGCTTGGCAAGAATTAAAAGTTCTCCACTTTGTGTGTCAACTGCCGAGCGTGGGATCCGACTCTTCAGACCAATCTCCTGGGTGGGATGGAAGGGTCATTGGTCTAATCAAGTGTTTCCGGGATTCCTCGAAGAGGTTTGGATTGTTGCTCGAGGGACAAATTACAATTTTGGATTGGATGTCATCCAAAAGAGTTTATTGGAGTATTATTTCGGATTTTTGATGTTGTAAATAAGATTTAGATATAACGGGAATCTGTATTTTTACACTCGAAATACATTCGGATACATTCGAAAAAGTTAGTGATTTGGAATTAAAATGTGAACGACGATTTTTCCCTTTTGATTTTTCGTTTTTTCCCAAAGTTCGATAGCGGAACAAAGATAAGACGATTCTGAATTCATCACTATCATAAGGCAAATATTGCGTCGGGTGACGGTTCGCCTGCGACGCAGGAGGTTGCGGGTTCGATTCCCGTCTCGGAACAAATATTTGTGCGATCTGCAGACATTTGTTCAGGGTGTTCTGGGAATTTTCTATGTATAATAAAAAATATCTATCTATGTAATGTATTGTATTAAGTATATCAGTTATCTAGTACCATAACACAATCTCTGCTTAGCTTGGGGCTAGATAATGTTGTGTGAACTGTATTACTGGCTCCTGGCAACACTCGCCAAGTTAGTTGTCTCGTGTAAAGCTCTTACAAAAATTTAAAATAACTTTTAAATTACGTACCATATTGTAAGGAAATGTAGTGACAAACCGTGCCAATTAACCAACAAATTGTTTGCGGATATAAACCCACCGGTGAGCTATATTTTTCAAATACATTTACACAAAAATAAGTGAACAAAATCGTTAACATTGTTCAAAATAGTATACACACAAGCAAACCCGGATTTTCACCATAGAATACACATTACAATGTGTGTGCAGGGCACCGACCTGGCGGACTGTGTTGACATAACTACAGAATTAAATGAAGGTTGACTTGCGATTTCATAGTGTCAGCTGGTAAGAGTTTAAACAACTATTATTACATGTACTAAATACCGTGGAGGAATAAAATTTACTTTACACGTACAGTATTCAAATAGTGTTTCCAACTTATGAAAATCATCCCTGACTGGTAGTTTTCTATTTTGCATCAAAGCGAATATGAAAACAAGAAAGAAGAGTATTAAAGAACTCGAACAATGTTTGAAAGAAGCCACGGCAGAGATAATAATACTAAAAGATTATGAATCGGAAGTTGATAGAGGAGAGGGATGAAAGTGAAATTGAAATACAAAATGTTATCAGTAAAAATTCACGCTTGAAAACTAAACTAGTTAGTTTAGATATACAAGTTCAAGACGTTTGCTCTGAAAGAGACAATTTAAATGAAATAGTTGACCGTCATAAACAATGTGATACGTTGTTGGATGGTGCTCAATCTAAAATTACCCAACTACAGAAACAATATGATAAACAATTACTGAAAATTGACTACCTAAATAATCAAATTAGTCATAACAAGGAAAACCAGGACACCTTGGATCAATCTGACGGAATTTGCCTGAAAGGCCGGAATAAAATTAAGAAATATATACGACTAAAACAAATTATTAAAAAAACTACGAGATACATAAATAAATATAAAAATTATAAAATTTGTACTACTCTTAGAGAAGAAAAGGTGAAACTAAAAGAGGAATTAAAATATTGCACATATAAACTAGAGGAGTACGAAAAAGAATATGAGTATAGTTCGGATACAGTAAGAAGACTGGAAAACAATTTGAAAAATCTTAGCTATAAATATTGCCTTTCTCAAAAGGAAATAAAGGAACACATTGCAGTGACTAACGAATTACTGGGGTTAGGCCCCGGCAAAGAAAAGAAAGAAAATCTTGATGAACACTTAGCCGCTAGCAAAACGGCTGGAAATCAAAAGGAAGATTCACCTTGTGGTGAAAAAAAAAAACATAAAGTAACTAATAACAACATGCAAGGCGTAGAACAAACTATTGAGGAGAATGTCAGGGAACCAAAATCAACTTCTACCCGACAAAGTAATCAAGAAGTAAACAACACACAAGTCTTCTGTGATAGCATAGGAAAAGGTTTAGGCGAGATCTTTAGCAACCATGTTGCTAGCTCAAAGTTTAATAATAATTGTATGCCTAATGTTCACTACAAGCAACTCATCAAAAAAGTAATAACATCCGATTACCAATTAGGAACAAATATAGTAATAATTATGGGAAGTAGCTATGATGTGACTAAGTTGGACTTAGTAAATAGTTTTAACTCACTAATCGAATTGCACAAGTCAGGAAATATAAACAAAATTATAATTAGTACGTTTCCATATACTTCAAATAAGAAACACAATGAAAAATTGTATTTACTTAATATGGTTTTATATAACCTGATCTCAACTAATTACAGCAATGCTTTCTTATATTTTGATCTAAATACATTTGTATTTAATTTTAGGTTAAATTCAAACAAACAATATCTGTCAAAAAATTGTAAAATTGATATGGTAAATATATTGAGCGATACGATTCGTATGAGCGGAAATGAAATGAACAGTTCATTTGGCGTCAAGTTATTGACACCTAATGATGACATTCAATCTTTAAACTAAGAATACTGACAACAGGGGGACCATTGCGAAATGGTGTCCCTTGCATTTTAGATAATAAGACTCAAAGAATATATCGTAACAGTACACCAAAACGTAATTATACCGTTATTAAATTATTACATCAAAATATTAATCGACTACTTGGTAAATTATTGGAAATCGAATTATTTTTGGAAAAAAACTATCATGATATACTGTGTTTTACCGAAACATTTCTAAAGAATGAAAAAATGTCTTTCTCTCTTAAGAACTATATTAAAGCTAGTGTATACAACAGAAAGTGTGCTGGTGGAGGTGGTTGCATAATTTTTATTAATCCAAATATCAAGAGTAAAGAACGTAAAGACGTTGTTAAACTTTCGGTAGAACGCCATTGTGAACTTTCGTGTGCAGAGACAGACAACCACATAATCTTATGTGTATATAGCCCTCCGTCAGCGTCCTTTGATACTTTCTTGGATGTCCTCGAAGAAGCACTAAGACGTGTTTGTAGTGGCAATAAGGCTATCATAATGTGTGGAGATTTCAATGTTGACATCTTGTTGGATACCTCTCGTTCTATTCAATTTATATTGTTATGTAAGACATTCAATTTAAAATATATTTTTAACGATCCCACTAGGGTGACAAAGACCACTCAAACGTGCCTTGACAACATATTTGTAGATTTTGACTATAAGAGCAAGGAAATGATAGACTGCCTTCGTTCTGACCATAGAGGTCAGAGTGTTTCGGTTTATGGTAATAATGGAAAAGTAGAAAATATAATTGCCTGCAGACCTGTCACAGGTATTCGCATTGAGTTATTTAAAACTGCTATTGAAGAATGTTTGTCAAATCTGTGCTCAGATGAATTTATTGACCCTGATCAGAGCTACAATCGCTTCTTTAAGAATATATGCTTGAAGCATGAGTCCATTTTTAAACTGTGTAAGGTTAATTTCAACAGCAAACCAAAATTTGGCGACTGGGCTACCCCTGGAATATTTATTAGTAGGAATACATTGTTCTCACTATACGAGGAGAAGTCATATAATAGTGAAGATGCTTTTGTCAAATACGTAAAGGAATATTCTTTGGTTTTTAAAAAAGTATGCGATATTGCGAAGTCAATATTTATTCGAAACAAAATTACCAACTCTGGGAATACTATTAAAACTATCTGGAATATTATAAATTCAGAGACAGGCAAAGGCAAAATTACTATAAAACCAAAGATCCTAAAAGTAAATGATAAAGCCATCTCTAATCCCTCAGATGTGGCAAATGAATTTGAATTATTTTTCAAAAATGCATCTTTAGAGTTGACATGTTCCTTAAACGCATCGCCGGATGCTGCATTAGCCCTTCTTAAACAGAATACGAATGCTAGGCCTCCTGTATTCGCTTTTCGCCATACTTCGGCAAACACGATTGTTAAAACGTTCAATACCTTGAAGATAAAAAAAACTGAGGACTTATGGGGATTTTCTCTAAGTGTAATTAAACATGTCATAAAACAATTAGCTCCCTATTTGGCTGCCTTATTTAACATATGTGTCGACAGTGGCATTTTTCCTGAGCAAATGAAGCATAGTAAAGTGGTGCCATTATTTAAATCGGGAAGCAAAGGAAACCCATCTAATTATAGACCCGTGTCAGTATTGCCATGCTTGAGTAAAATTTTTGAGAAGATTCTTCTGAATCAACTACTTTCTCACTTTAATCTTCATAACATCTTACATGTACACCAATATGGCTTCACTAAAGGCAGATCGACGATAGATGCAGGCTCTAGATTGATGACCTTTATAATAGAGGCTTGGGAGGAAGCTCAGAATGTAGTTGGTGTTTTTTGTGACCTGTCTAAGGCATTTGACTGCGTGTGCCACAGTACCTTGATTAAAAAACTTGAGCATTACGGTGTAACGGATACATCTTTAGGTTTAATTTCTTCATACCTGTCGAACCGGGAAATGAAAGTAGATATCGACGGAGTTAAATCAAATGGGTCTATAATAAAGTCTGGAGTACCCCAAGGATCCATATTAGGTCCATTTTTGTTCTTAGTTTATGTTAATGATTTACCTGTTATGATCAAAAAACAGACAGGAACAGAAATAGTCATGTTTGCAGATGATACCTCGGTATTATTCAAAGTACCTCGAAAAGAGACAGACTTTAGTAATATCAACAGTACCTTAGACATGCTAAACAATTGGTTTGCAAGCAATAACCTAGTGCTCAATCCATCGAAGACTAAATATTTAATGTTCTCACCACCGAATGTCATCAATTCATACCCTAATGTTAAAATCAATAGCAAGGAGATTGAATCCATGCAGTCTACTATCTTTCTTGGTATAACGGTTGACACAAAGCTGCAATGGGATCCTCATATAGGCTCCCTGAGTGATAAACTTAGTTCCGCAGTTCACGCGGTCCGACAAATTCGGAAAATGACAAATGTGGCCAATGCAAGACTCGTGTACTACGGATACTTCCACAGCTTAATGTCTTACGGTATACTACTGTGGGGTACCGCAGCTAAAAGGAAAAGTATCTTTATCTTACAGAAAAGGGCAGTCCGTGCAATATACAATTTAAGTTCGAGGACATCACTTAGGAATGTATTTAGGGAAGTTAAAATAATAACAATGCCCTCTCTCTATATTTACGAGTGTATCATGTTTACGCGGAAAAATATTAAAAGTTTCGAAAAGAAATGCGACGTTCACAAATCCAACACTAGAAATAAAGATCAATTAGTTATTCCCAAATTCAGACTACAAAAATGTAATAAATGTTTTCTTAGAAATAGTATCCGCTTTTACAATAAAATTCCAAAATTAATATTATCGCTTAGCGATAGAAAGTTTAAGAATTGTATTAAGACAGGTTTGACTAAAGGTGCTTATTACACATATGATGACTACTTGAATGATCGAGATGCTTGGTCAATGTCGGTCTCTGAACTTGAGAAACACAATCCTGCATAATTTTATGGTTGAAAATAGTTCAGTTGACTATCTATTTTTATATAAAGGCCCTTACCAGCCGCAAAATATAACTGAATTATCGGTAGAAATTATATTTTTGACACGGCATCCCTAAAGATAGCCTCAAATTGTTTATTCAAGTTTTTTATTTTTCTTTGTTATTGTTTTGGTTTGTATTGTAGGAAATTTTATTGTTTTTTGTGTATCGTTGCTTGTGTTTTGTGTTGTAAATCGTATTATTATTTACAATCATTTCTTTGACAAGGCCCATGTACAGCCGCTACTCAACAATTTATGTACCTATTGACTAATCCAAGTGTACCGAATGTGTTCCAAAGGAAATAAATGAATTGAATTGAATTGAATTGAATTATTTACATTATTTATTTATTTACAGTATTTCAAACAAAAATGCGATGAATATAAAAATAAAAGACTTTCTGGATAAGAATATTAATAGGTACTCTCCGAACTAACCTACCGCAACTATTAAGCTTCTGGAGTGTTGAATTATTGTTGGTTATTCGTACCAGAAACGAGGTGACAATTTGCGAATAAAACCTGATTGCAGTACCGGTTGTTTTATAAAATAGTGTCTGAAGGCCAGTCGCGTTCGTGCGGACCCGCTATATTTAGCCTCCTCCACGTGGAGACTCGAGAGAGGTTGCCGATAACCAGCCGATCGATCACCTATTGTATCGGCTATTAATAAGAAAGTATTGAATATAGATTATTACCAACTTCGATTCGAGGACAGAAGGGGACGAATTTTCTTTACTGGATTTAAAGCTGTTTGAAATATCAGATCATTATTTTTGTCGTATTCGACTTACAGCATAGCTTTCAGATTTTATTTTTAGTATCTATACATATTTTTTATTATTCATATGAACTTGAACAAGCTTTTCAAGCAACAGTGTTTATTTTTTAACCCCCTCCAATTTCTAAAATGTTACGCAACGCAGGCGAACATTTGACATTAATGTTCACTACCTTTAATTTGTAACTATATTGTTTCACATACGTTTATGTAACAAAAAAATATACTTTTTTTATACATAAACTCTGTTTTTTTTTTTCAACATTTGTTTTCTACAATTAGTTACCGCAACCACGAGCTGATCAAAATGAACACTGTGCTGATACTATTAATAATCGAGGAGTTCCGTTGTCCACCTTCCTTCGGTATCATCAGAACAGCTGCCTGTCACCATCATATTGTATAGTCATCGGAACTTGACAGGTATGCCAAATTTCAGTACAATCGGTTACAGGGAAGTGGTCGAAAATTCGACTCCAAGATTTGATTACATTGTATGTTAGTTAGTTTGATTAGTTACAAGGGAAGCTAATAAAAGAAAAATACTTGTGGAGATTTCAATCTTTTTATTATGACAGTTTTATTATGCAGCGTGACAAACTTGATTTAAATTACATAATGGTTTGTTTTCAGTATTTTTGTCTGTTCGCTCATAACTAGTACCTACCTAACGTATACTAAAAGAAGTTGCTAACATAATGTTTGTCACCTGGTCTATATCAAGGAGATGATTAATTAAGTATAGGTAGAGGGATTTAATAAATTCTAATTCGCAAACTAACACTAGCGAATGCCACGAGGGAGAGACGCGGGGAAAAACTAGCGAAGTAAATAGATGAACGTTAAGATTAATGAATACGGTATCCTTGGCAGTGACACAGCGCCCGATAAACTCGTAAACGTTTGGATTAATGTTTTTAGTTGCTAAATATAATCATGAGCGTACGCCGTCGTCAGTAGATACAACTAGTTAATGAGCTATTTATCCGCTACCGATAGATAGAACTTATGGAAGGAACAGCGAATGTAGAATGTATAAGGGATTCGAAAAGTTAAAAGTTTTTTAGGTCTCACTTGATTTCGGGAATGTAGGTACTAATACCTCATAGTAGCATAAAGTAATGAAACGCATGTTGGTTTGTTCATTATAATCTCTACATTATAGTGATAATATTAGTTATAACTCGTCTAATGCGAATACTAAGAAATACTAGGTATAGTTTCTTTTATGAGGAAAATTTTTTTTTTTTTTTTTTTTATACTACTTGGTTGACGGATCAAGCTAGAGGCCCACCTGATGTTAAGTAAGCTCTGCCTATGAACAGTGCATTACCTCATAGATCACGTCCACCTAGGACGCAACCTATGTGGCATTGCACTGCGCCCGCCACCCTGAGACATAAAGATGAAAAGTCTCATGTGCCTGTAATTTCACCGGCACCCTTACCCTTCAAACCGGAACTCAGCAATGCGAGCACTACTGCTTTGCGGCAGAAATAGGTATGGTGGTAGTACTTCCCCGGACGAACTCTTTAAAGCTCTACTACTACTCAAAAAGATGTTGTACTCTTGACTAAAATGACTATTACGACCATCGAGCAACACGGAACGGAGGTCTGCAATGCTGTAATATTACGTCAAACAAACTCCAGTATTAATTTTGTTCTATCACAAGCATTGACCTCAAAGTAAATGGACTTCGGGTCATCGCTCAAAAAGTGTCCAAAACAAAAGAGAGACAAAACGCATAAAGAGGGACAATTCTTAAGTTTTATCCGTCCATTGCTGTTTGATTATTGACGACCTTTGTGACGCGGCGGGCGAACGTTCGCCTGCGACGCAGGAGGTTGCGGGTTCGATTCCCGCCTCGGAACAAATATTTGTGCGATCTGCAGATATTTATTCCGGGTGTTCTGGGTATTTACTATATATAATAAAAAATATCTATCTATGTAATATATTGTATTAAGTATATTAGTTGTCTAGTACCCATAACACAAGCTCTGCTTAGCTTGGGGCTAGACAATGTTGTGTGAACTGTCCAGCAGCAGCATGTCCAGCATTATTATTGAACACATTTGAAGGACTAGAGAGTGAACCGGCAGTGTACCGAACTCATATTGTCATCGTTCGAATTTTCAATAAGGTGCCATACTTTGGCGTTCGTAGTGTATGGAATGCTAATTCTATCGAAGAGTTATTCCAAAGTTTTTGATCACGAGAATCATTTTGAATGGTACTGTGTGAAAATACACATGTGGAACATTAGGCCCTAGCCCACCTAATTTTAAGCGGTAACTTCTGCCTCTATCAATGATATTACCTCACAGGTACTTGACATTGTATCGTGACCGTTAGCATTGCGAGGAATATGCCAGGATAACCTCTTTTTTGAAGACAAAATGATCCTTATGGTTGAATTGAGCAAAAACTTATTTCAATTTAACAAAATGTAGAGATTGTAGAGTGAAGTTGGAATTTGAGTTGTCGAAACAAATTGGAGGAAAATAATTGTAGTTTTTATTAATCATTCAAATATTTTTCGTGTTCAGTTTCCTTGATAGGTACCTCTTTGCGAAAAACTACTCATAAATATTGCAATCGAGGCAAAAACTCTGCTCGGAAATCCCCAAGTTATTAACGGAATTGCCCGAGATAGACATTTTCATCTGGGTTCGGTATTTTCAAACTCCAATTTGCGAACCCTTTCAGGCTCGTTTAGGATCAGGAACGCTCACTTGACTTCGGGCACAGAATGCTTATTAGTTAGTCTTAGTACGGCTTGGGGCGAGTCGTCTAGTTCGTAGACTTGTAGTACGGTACTGTGAGGTATTCTGTGCTACTGGTTGGCTTTTCTAAATGGTTAAGCTCAAGTGGCAAGTGGTTAAGCTCTAGACTAATTTACCTGCTGATGTTGGAATGGAAAAGTTTCGGAATACACATAAAGTAACTAGCTTCTGCAATCGAATTAAATTTTTCAACTAAGGTAGTCAAGATGTAGGTGTAGAGAGTATTTCGCTCGTACGGAAACATCGAGCAACACGGAGGCCGCAATGCTCTAAGTACGGGAACGACATTTGAAATTTTCACAGTCGATATATATGCTTATGTTTATTTTATGATGTTTAAATAATACATATTTTGTGATAAAAAACGATATTACTAACTGTACCTTCTCCAGTTTACCATAATCATTACTACTTAATCTGTGTCTGCGATAAGTTTGGGCCAGGTTGTCAGTACGTTTTACACGTGGGCCGCGCCGTCGCATCATGCATTGGGACAGGAATTCGTGGCCCAGGCTGTCAACATCCCGGATTTTTTCTACGTTGTTCGTAGAATAGTGTACTGTAATACATACTACTGCGTTATGCGTTACGACCTCTGTGGCGCGGTTGGCGATGGTTCACCTGCGACGCAGGAGGTTGCGGGTTCGATTCCCGCCTCGGAACAAATATTTGTGCGAACTGCAGATATTTTTTCAGGGTGTTCTGGGTGTTTTCATGCATAATAAAAAATATCTATCTATGTAATGTATTGTATTAAGTATATAAGTTAACTAGTACCCATAACACAAGCTCTGGCTTAGCTTGGGGCTAGATAATGTTGTGTGTGAAGTTGTCCAGCATTATTTATTATTTATTATTTTATTATTATGCTAAGACGGTTCCGAACGGAAACTGACTTACAAACATCGCGTGTCGAAGTATTATTAATTTACGAATCAGTTTGGTCGGCTAGTGTTGAAGTTTCAAGGACCTGTATCGAATATATACTCCGCCGACTATCTTCACTGAAGATTCTTCAGTGTTCCATTAAAATTAGTAAAACCATGGAGTCTGCGGGAGATAGACATTCCATGTCGCCTTCATTTGAACTTTGATCAAAATCTTGAAGATTGTGAAGTGTCCAAGATTCTGTTCATCCTACGCAGGTCATCGCCAGACCCTCGAGTCTGCAGGCGAAATACGTCATGTCGCTTTTCGGGTTCCGTACCCAAAGGGTAAAACGGGGCCGTATTGCCACAGAATAAATAATAGTACAAGGTAGTAAGGCTCCGCTGTCCGTCCGTCTGTCCGCCTGTCACCGGCTGTATCTCATGAACCGTTATAGTTAGACAGTTGAAATTTTCACAGATGATGTATTTCTGTTACCGCTATATCAACAAATACTAAAAAACAATAAAATCAATATGCTCCCATACAACAAACGTGTTTTTTTTGCCGTTCCTTTAGGGTATGGTACGGAACACTTCGTACGCGAGTCCGACTCGCACTTGGCTGGTTTTTTATATTTGAGCTCTAACGTGAAGATTCAAATACATATACAATTGTTTATTGCGTTTCCAAAAGATACATAATTTAAAACCAATGATGAAATCTTTTTAAAAAATATTTGTCTTAGGGGATCGGTCTTGCTTAGGTCTATTTTTATACCAGTTAGCTGCAGTAGTACCCTAGATCCTGTTCATCCTATGCTGACACCCTGGAGCCTGAACTCTAGCCTGATGTAATCCTGAGCTCAAACTGAAGGTTCAATAAGGCATGCAGAAATGTCCGAGTTCCCTAAAAAAAATTGTTGCAAACTAATTAACGATCCTGAAAACAGCTGCAGCAATTTCCACCAAACATATACAAAAACAGTAAATCATTTATCCAATCAAAAACCAGTCATCATCAACACCATCATCATCAGCCTACAGAAGTCCACCGCTAAACATACGCATCCCCCATAGAATGCCACGACGGAAGGTCTTGAGCCGCTTCCATCCACCGCCTTTCTGTGACCTCTCTAATGTCTTTGGTCCATCGAAAGGGGGAATTCCTCTTTTGCGTCGTCCGGTTTGTGTTCGTCACTCGAGAACCTTTCTTCCCCAACGGTTCTCAGTTCTGCGAGCTATGTGGCCTGCCCATTGCCACTTCAACTTGCTAATTCTGCTGATTCTATGTCGGTGATCTTGGTTCTTCTACGGATCTCCTTATTCCGGATTATATCACTTAGTGAAACTCCGAGCGTAGCTCTTTCCGTAGCCCGCTACGCAACTTTGAGCTTTCCTATGCGGCCAATTAGAAAACCAGAAGCAAAAATCAGTCATACGATCAAAACCCCTCCAAATCACATTTTCAAACCGCACGTTAAAACCGCTATCGCAATCAACATCAGAAATTCAGAAGTAATTAAACACGATAAATGACTATTCCAATTTCCATGTGGATGATTGCAGATCGCAACAAGGTGAGCTGGAGTAATTACTCCGCATTTCACGAGTCAGCTAGACTGTTGATAATGTAGTGCAAGTCATGTTACCCCATGCTATACCTATACCATACCCATGCTGTTACCTATATTGGAAGTGAGAATACTTAATAATAACACTGTATACAAGTAGATATTTGTTGCTTGACTGTACCAAAGTTCTTTGAAAAATCCTTAATGGATCAAACAGGAACAAAAAACTAATTAAAATAATCATTTTAAAATGATCCATTGGACAATGGGTCAATCAGGAACAAAATTATAGGTATAATGGATCAAACAGGACAATGGGTCAATCTCAATGGATCAAACAGGAACTACTCGAGGAGATTTCAGTGTCTCGGAACAGAAGGCCAATTGCCTTAGTTATTTAAAAAAAAAAACCCACACTGAAAGTTGACCGAATCGAAACTGTGTTGGGAATTGAAAATAATTAAAATAATCATTTTGTGGAGACAGGATCTATTAATAACAAAATTATACGGGTACGGGATCTAAGTACAATGGATCTAATAGTAACTATTCAACAATTTAGATTCATGGCGGCCAAAGATTAGAGTAGGATAGTGCTATATATCATTGGAAAGAGTGAAAGATAGATGAGTCTACAACAACAAGTTTCGGTCACGTTTACGAGTTGTATTATCAGTTGAGTTTTTTTTTTTTTTTTTTTTTTATACTACTTGAATGACGGAACAAGCTGATGGCCCACCTGATGTTAAGCGGTAACCTCTGCCTATGAACAGTGCATTACCTCATAGGTCACGTCCACCTAGGACGCGCCCTATGTGGCATTGCACTGCGCCCGCCACCCTGAGACATAAAGATGTAAAGTCTCATGTGCCTGTAATTTCACCGGCACCCTT
Source organism: Operophtera brumata (assembly GCA_932527175.1). NCBI lineage: Eukaryota > Metazoa > Arthropoda > Insecta > Lepidoptera > Geometridae > Operophtera > Operophtera brumata. The sequence continues at coordinate 20,286,536 of OW052231.1, forward strand.
ACCCTTCAAACCGGAACACAGCAATGCGAGCACTACTGCTTTGCGGCAGAAATAGGTATGGTGGTAGTACTTCCCCGGACGAACTCTTTCACAAAAAAGCTCTACTACTACTACAAGTACTACTACTACTGAGTAGAATAACATTTGTGACTTTTTTGACATCGACACTAGATCGGAAAATGATCCGAACTTTTTATTACTAGAATTGGGTTTCTGGTGAGCATTATACGTATGCAGAGTTGACTTGAGTCTCAAACAACTGATTCATATTTTCCCCTGATATAGTGTACCATTTTACACTATTTAATTACTCCAATCCAATCACAAATAATTGCAATGGTGTCCGGTATAGAATATACCCCTCCTTCACCTCCCGTGGATGTCGTAAAACCGACTAAGGGATTATGACAGGGGAGGGGGATGGGTAACACTATCCACCTGTGTACTAACACAAATACTGCGATCACCAATCCGTCTACCAAGCGTGGTGACGATGTGGTTATAATGGAAAACCCCCCAATATTTCGTGGCATTCTATGGAAGGCAGTGGCTAATGCTTGAGGATGATGATGATGATGATGATGATGATGAAAAATACAAGCATTGTATGCCTTCCACGTGTACATTCAAGTGTCGTATACTGTAGGTATGTTGGCTGATATATATGTCGCCATACATCACCCCCTCTCGCCACCTTTGTCTTAGTTGCCGTCAGCTTGTCGAGGATTTATACGGCTCAGCCATGCTCTTGAACCGACGTGTTGATAGGGATGACGCCATCTTGTGCAAGACAAAATGTATTGTTTTGTGCCTATGTTTGGTCTTGACAATGGACAAACCAGGCGATAGGGAGGGAAGTAGGTACTGTTGAAAAAGCGGTATTGTTTTGCCCCTATCTAAAGTTTGAAGAGTCTGGTACATAAATTCATCACATGCTTTTTACCATGCGACTATATGCCACTAGCGACTCGCCCCGGCTTCGCACAAGTAGCCCCCGTGACACCCCCCCCTCCTTATTACTTATTCTGCTATTCGGAGCGGAGAAGAATCCACAAAGAGATAACTAACATCGGTCCAGCCGATCTTGATTTATAAGTGGTGTAACTAACACGACTTTGTTTTATATATATAGATATGCCATATGCCATACTTCGAGCGTACAAAATAAAATATTAGATCTAAAATGAGTGTAGAAATATAACTGTATTTTAAAATAGAAAAACAAAACTAAATCCCACTAATATCATAAATGTTAAAGTTACTATGTTTGGTTTGATGTTTGCATGTTAGTTACTCAGTCACGCCGAAACGGCTGAACCGATTTCGATGTGGCACAAAAATAGATTTTGACCTGGATTGAGCTATAGGCGAACCACGGTGGAGACTAGTTAGGAATATACGGAAATTCAGCTATAGATAATATTACTAACCCTTATCTCATGATGGCACAGCTTGACATTTTGGGCCATAATTTTACCAACACATTTTCATATTAATCCAATAATACACATCGCTTACACGATATTCTGGAGCAGTGCCAAATTGCAATTTATGATTTGACGCAAAACGCCAACCGGTAACTTTGGTTAGATTCATATAAAAACCGCCGTTGTAATTGTGATGTCTACTTCTACAGCTTGATTTATGAGTTCGGTGCCGGCTCTGACATTGGAAAGGTTGTTTACACTATTATTTAGATGAACTCACAAAGAACCAATTATTTATCTGAAGCCAACGCTTTATTCTCTGCATATTTTTACAAAAAAACTAATATCGGTGTGTTCTTTAATTGTACTATAAGTATCTCATATTGTATGCTCTAAAAAGGATTTGTGTATCATATTATTTGGAATGGAAATGTCTGTCGTAGATGATGTGGGTCGCTAAATTATTGTTGAAATGTTTCTGTACTTTGTGCTGAAGAGAATGGATATTTGAAAACCGGATTTACTTCATCGTAGTAATAAATAATCAAACTTACGCCCACAGTCAATTCTTTGCTGAATTTGTCTTATTGAATAGTAATTACCATTTCAGATGTTTTCATGTCGGTCTATGTAGAAGATGTTATAATTTCTTCAGCCATTTCCAGCTCCATCCGCACGTTGTCCAGTTCGATGAGCCTGACCTTGACATTCATAGATCGAGTGTGACCTTGAACCGGGCGACCTGCTACAGTTTTATTTACGTTTCCCTGCATCTGTTTGAGATGTTGGGATCGCTGTCTGCGTCTTATTTATGGATCGGATCAGTTCAAAGACCTGTCCAGGTAGCTGTAGACAATATTATATAGCGATTTGCCTTATTAATAAATTTTTACTGAAATGTGCATCATTGCGGAAATCTTGTTTTAGCGCAAACATTGATCGCAAGATCGAAAAAACTAAGTATTTCGTTTAAAAATATAAGTATAAACTTTAAATTCTCGAAAAAGAAGTCAGAGTGCAAAGTTTAATTTTGATGTTATTTTAGCAAACCTTTGTTTAATTCACGAAATAGGTTCGTTTCGTTATCAGTTCTTTTGAAACTTGGAACTAATCCTAGAGCCATGTTCATCTGAACTAGTTCATCTTATTAATTTCCTACTTTATTATCTATTTGCAACTTGAACTGCCTTTGTACGAGTATGTCCAACTAAATCAAATAGCCAGTTTTTTCTGTTGCTGTACTAAAGCGTTTCGACTGCCTTTTAAAGTTTTTATGTTCCCTGCTCTCTACAATAAAGTAATGTTCTCTCTTTGTGACAATTTACTATCGTGAAATAATGTTATCTGTTTGTGACTAACATGAAACTTGGTTGTCATAAAAGCCATAATGAAAACAGAATGGAAAACAATAGAAAATTATTTATTCAAAACCACCGCCTTGAAAATATTACATTATGTGGGTATAGTATAGTAAATAAAAAAATAAAAGTATTTTTGTGGTGGTTGAAGGGCCTTCAGCCCTAACAGCTAGATGTTTCTGTTAAGAGCTGTCTAATTTTGACAACTTATTTAATCTGAAGCTGCCTCTCTACATGTTGGATAGTCCAAAGCAGAAAGTTGTTGTTTTACTGAAAGCGTCTCACTTCCCAACTAAAATAAAGTGGCCTTGCGGAATTAGGCTAACTTGCTATTTTTGATGCACTGCACATTGTTCCGTGGCGAGCGTAGCGAGTGCACTCACAGTTAAACGGGTTATTGCTGCGAAATTGTGTTAAATAAACTGGGCTGAGATTATAAAGCGTAGATTCCTGGTTACCAACCAGCATATTTATGTGCCAGAGCACAAAATGCCTCGCGCCCCTTCTCCGACGCTCGCCCGCACGGAGAGTGCCCAAAGTATATGAACATTATGAACTGAATTTTCACTAGAAACGGGATATTTACCATGATTTTTGAGTTTATTATGTACATAACCATGATAGTTTCAAAAGTTATTATGAACTGATCTGATCTGTGGGGCACAGTCACAAACACTGATAAGAGGAAGATCTCTTCAATGCCTCTTTACTTTTCCATAGTTGTGGACGGCGTGATCTATGCAGAACACAGGAATTTTACAAGGAATTTTAACTTGCCTTGTCTGTTTGCTGAGGAAAAATCTGGTTATCGCATTTTCTTCCACTTCCCGATATCCAATGATACTGAAATTTTGTATGCACCTTTAGTTCTGAAGGTAATACAATATAGTATGTTTACTAGCAAATATGAAACTAAGCAATGAATTTTCAAAATCGATTGAAATTATTATAATCTGTTTTTTACTACTGTTTTTAATTTAAAACCAATTTTCTTACAATTAAAGGGCACACATACTCGTATCAACTCTTCAATTACATGACACATCCACCATTTTTTTTTTTTTTTTTTTTTTTTTTTCTTCTTTGTTCTACATCCACCATTTTCAAAAAAACATTATTGATTGATGTTTTTGTGGCGATATGGTTTATCTTGGTATCCTTCATATTTTGTGTTCTAAATTTAGAGCTTTTAGTGGATTTGAATGCCTTCTCTAAACATATTTCCAGAATATTTGCCCGGGGGCCTTTCTATGCTGTTGTGAATCTCTACCGCTCGGGGCCTTGTTCGGGGCTGCTCTGGGCTTGTTTGACTGCGGAGCACTGAATCCGAAACGAGCCAGAATTTTACAGTGATATTGAATAACTTTTATAACTAAATTCAGAATGGAAGTTTATATTACAAGCACTTTGAATTGGGATAGAAGCCCTTTTGTACGATTTTATCTGGGCTGAATTTAGTTGAACAGATTCTAGAATATTTTACAGAACAACAATTGTTTGCTTCTGTTCAGGTTTACTCTGTATTCAAAGCTATATTTATTTCAAGTCTTACTATTTAGATCTTGTTAGCTTCCACGCTTTTCATCAGCTCCAAAACTATATATCCTACTAATATTATAAATTCGAAAGTTTGTGTGTGTGTGAGTTTGTTTGTTACTTCTTCATGCTGAAACGGCTGGACTGATTAGCATGAAATTTGGAATGGAGATAACTGGACTCCCGGAATAACACATCGGCACATTTTTATCCCGATATTCCCACGGGATCGAGACTTACGAGAGTGAAACCGTGGGGCGCTGCTTGTTTGTTCATAAAGAATAAATTCTCGTTCTTTATCTTTTTTTGGGTTCCGTAGCCAAAGGGTAAAACGGAACCCTATTACTAGGACTCCGCTGTCCGTCCGTCTTTCTGTCACCAGGCTGTATCTTATGAACCGTGATAGTTACGATAGTTAGACAGTTTACATTTTCACAGATGATTTATAATTCCGTTGCCGCTATAACAAAAAATACTAAAAAATATAATAAAATAAATATTTAAGGGGGCTCCCATACAACAAACGTGTTTTTGCCGTTTTTATACGTAATGGCACGGAACCGATCGTGCGCGAGTCCTAGTCTCACTTGGCCGGTTTTTTTAATATCAATTCTAAAGCCTTTTCGTAAACGTTCGCTCTATTATCATATTCATCGTGCTCAACTTTGCCGGGTCGTTCGTCATAAAACTTAAAGCTGTGAAGTTTTAATAGTTTGCCGTGATCCCGAGAAAAAACTGCAAGGCGACTTGCTATGTTGGGAACTTTACTTTGTTGGGTAGAGCAGTGAACTTTGGGAACCAGTATCGCTGGTTGTAATAGCATGCGCTCGGCGGCTCTTGCTTCGTCGGCGCTTAGGTTCAACCAGTTTCAACGAACATTTTTGTATGAGGCGAAGAAGGCGAGAGCTCGCTCTGATAACGTGTTTTTGTGGAAAAAAAATTGATTTAGAGTTTAGAGTTTTGTTAAATTTTGTTTATGACTTCACTACCTCAAATAATAATTAATAAGTTTCCAAATGTTTCAAAAATTAAAACGTGTACGAAGGAAATCAAAAATGGTATTTCAATTTTAAAAAGGGTATCTTTGATAATAAAAAATATCGAGTGAAGTAATTCAAAGAGTGTATTGAATTTATGATTTCACTAGATAAAAAGAACAAGAATACTATTTTTTTTTTCTTGAAAACTGTGAGAACTCTTATCAAAAACTTGAAAATTCTAGAGCTCACTATAGACATGTTGTAACCTATAGCGCTTTAACTTGTGGATACCCTTGATTACAAAAACAGAGAAATTAATTTCTTGAGATTTCTACGTTAAAATCAACCCAACTAAAAAAACACAATCAAATCAACTTCTTGTCATTCGTTATTACTTTCAGATTTTTGACATTTGATGGCACCAGTTTATTGGGGAAGGTCATGCTTAGTTCTACCATCTGCCGCAAAGCAGTAGTGCTCGCATTACTATTGTGCACGTTCCGTTTTGAAGGCTATGAAGTTACAAGCACATGAGACTTTTCATCTTTGTCTCCAGAGTGCAATGCCGCATAGGGCGCGTCCTAGATGGGCGTTACCTGTTAGGTAATGCATTGTTATAGGTAGAGGTTACCGCTTAATATTAGGTGGGGGGCATCTACTCGTTTCGTCATTCCAATCAAATAAAAGAAAACTAATATGGATCCCAGACATCACATACGGCGCACGCGTTTTTTTTTTCATAGTGCTATGGGTTGTCCTATTCTTATGTTTCGTTGCGCAATTGTTGAACTTGAGTTACTGGTTTCAATTTTGTACCTGTCCTAATTTATGTGTGGTGTGTGGTTTGCGTCTAGTTTGTCATAGTATGGACGTCGGACTAACGTTGTGAATTCCCAAGCTCCATTAATCTTGCTGATGTGGTGTAGACAGTAGGCAGAGCTGGCATCTTGGAGAAATAGAGCTTTTCTTAGCTGGATGTTTCTTCTCTTCTTGTTCGTTATGTCATGTTGACGACCTCCGTGGCTCGGCGGGTGAGTAATCAGCTGAGACGCGAGTGGTGCGGGTTCTATTACCGCTGCGGGGTATATTTTTTGTATGATTTGCATGTATTTGTTCTGGATCTGGGTGTTGCGAGATACCTTAGTACTCGCAGTACCAGATACCAACGACACGCGTAAACTTAATGAAAGGTCACGACTATGTATATACCTATGTGACTATTGGGTGTTATTTATGTGTCTCTATAGAGACTACTAAGGAAATTGGGTAACTGAGGATTGATTTGATTTAATAGTACTTTTCGAAGCAAATAATTTATTAATCAGTTTATCATTGTCTCAATCGTCAGTTTTTGATGCTACTCTGCTATACCATACTCCATGTCATACTCTGTTCTTCTATTATTTATGCCGTCAATAACCGGTCAGACAATGATTTAAAAGAAAATCCTACAGATCCACCAATTTATATGTAGAATGAATTGTATGTAGTTTTCTATCATCTACATACATTTTATTCTACAGATAAGTGGGTGGATCTGTAATTGATATACCATAAATCTACGCAATTTTTCACATTCTACGAGGACATAGACAATGAAATTACGCGCAAGGCAGATGAACACGTCAACAGCTCCACAATAATTCCCATTTCACAATTTACTCACAAACTATTTTTCATCATGGGCAGCCCTGATTAACCTACCTGTCATCTTTGTGATTATTTTGGCATGTCTTTAGTGGAACTATTTTTAAATACCCCACTTTGAACTAGGGCATACCTACGCTGACCGGCCTGCAATGCTCTAAGACGCTCACCCATTCAGCCAAGTTGAAGATCTTGATCGATCGTCGACTTGACGGGGCTTGAGCCCGAGTTCTCATTAAATAATGCTTGGAGAGTGCAATTTTAATCTGAGATGCATCAACATGGTCAAGACTTTTTGCTGAGCTGATGGATTAAAAGGTTGATGAGGATTGAGGGCATGAAAATACTTTTAAAAAAAAGATTAGTTTGATGTCAATGACGGAACAAAGCGATGGCAAAATAATTCAACCTGCCACACAAACTATGGTGTCGCTTGTTGCCTAAACAGGCTAAGAACAAGAGACGGCCGCTACAACTACTTCCGGCACAGATGGGGTTGGACAGACTCCGCGCTCTGTGACTGTGGCAAAGAGGACCAGACCATGGAGTACATCATTCAGCGCTGCTCCGGTCACTCGTACTCAGGACCTTGCAGCGACATTATGGATCTCCATCCTGATGCACTCACCTGGTAAAACCTTGTCAATATTCAAGACTTATAATTCAATTGGTATAATATAGTTATAATATTATAAGCCACCAAATTGTATACTGTTTTTAGGGTGCCGTACCCAAAGGGTAGAACGGTACCCTATTACTAAGACTTCGCTATCCGTCCGTCTGTCACCAGGCTGTATCTCATGAACCGTGATAGTTAGACAGTTGAAATTTTCACAGATGATGTATTTCTGTTGCCGCTATAACAACGATAACCTATACAACAAACGTGATTTTTTTGCCGTTTTTATAGATAATGGTACGGAACCCTTCGTGCGCGAGTTCAAGTGCTCGCACATGGCCGGTTTTTTATAATTTGACTTCTAGTTTAGTTTTTATGTGTTTTCGCCTACGTCATACGATTAAATAAATAAATCCTTAGAATATAATATAATTATAATATACAAATACGTTTCTTTTTAACCAATACCACGCGAGCTAAACTGCTGGCAGATGCTAACTTCTAATTTTGAACCATCTCCAATTCGGATTTGAAGCTTCCAGTCAATAAACCGTTGAAAAGTAAAGCAAATCTTTATCAAAATAAACCGCTATAGTACATCAACAAGAACCTTACCAAAACCAGCGCAAAAACTCCATTCAATACTACTCTATTCTGGGGCCCAAATCGTCTCATACTTGTTACTTTTGACACTTTTGGTATTCTACTAACATCAATGGTTTTTCAATTGCATTGTAATGAGGGGTTTTCACGGCCATTTCACACCATGTTTATAGCCTTGAAAATAGATGGCGCCAGCTCTGTACAAGCTTAAGTAGCTCTGTCAAAATAAACTGAAATGTCAACGTCAACAACGTAGTGATATATTTTCGTGATATTCACACAAAAGCACAGACAATGCATTTGTTATTTTGACAAGTATAATATTTGAGTCAGCGATAATATCGAGCCAAATCGAACTACTTTTTTTTATTCGTTAATGAAAAGCCCTCATTGTGACCATTAAGAAACAATCGTAAAATCTTTCTACGTAAAAATTCGTAAAATCATAAATTTAGCAGACTACCAGTTTTAATGACCATTGTAATTGCATAGTACAATAATGGTTTATCTTTAAAAAATAGTAGAATTGGGCCCCTGGTTGGAATTGGGCCCCACCTTAATCTCTTTCAAGTGTGGTTAAGATGCTCCAAATCTTGCTCGTATTTTCTTGAGAGGGCATTGTATTGAAATTGAAAAATAACTCAATTTCGGTTGAAAAGTGGAAGAGAAGTGGTTTCAAAATTACAGATGTCACTGAATTGATTTATTGAACTTTCTTTTTTAGTTCACTTAATTTACGTATGTTTGTTTGTTTGTTTGTTATTTCTCTAGAATAATATCTAACGATCGAAAATTTTCATATCTGTCATGTTACAATGTCAATACAATATTATGGTGACAGTGAGCTGATCTGATGGTGCAGATGGAAGATGGACAATGGAACTTCGCGGAGATTATTAGTAGACTAGGTCGTGTTTGATCAGCTCATGGTTCTGCTTATGTATTGCGTCATCATCATCATTATCACTTTCAGTCGAATGTACATTTCTTAAAAGTTTGTCTTAAAAGTGTGTTTTGAATTTATTTTTACAAAATTGAGCTTATGGTTGTATGGTTGAATATAAGATTCGAAAAGCATGGATTCAAAACAACTCAATTATGTATTCTTTTCCACGAATGTAACTGTTGAACATTCTGTTTACTTGTATGGAGAGTGTATGTTGCAGTCCAGTCATCAATTAACTAGAACTAGACTCATTCCTGGGAAGTATAGCCAACACAAGATTTACTTTTAAAGCCTGATAAACAATTCGCGTTATAAAGTACTATATAATTAATTTAGTTCCACACACGCAGAGTGTATAACTACGCGCTGCGTTCAAATAGAGACGATTGTACTTGTACACAGTATACACTAGCTGTCGCCCGCGGTTTCACCCACACTATTCTCCTTTTAATGCAGGTTTTGATCTCTCGTATACATAATTGCATCAATATATATTCAGTCGCTAAAAAGTTACAAACAAAACTACTCCTGCTGCCTGCTGCTTGCCTGGTATATCGAACAAATTCCAGAGACCTGGATTGTGAAGACCGGATTACGATCGCCCTCCATTTCACACTTTTAGGGATTGTTTTTCCGGATAATAAGTATCCTATAGCTCAATCCAAGTCATAATCTATCTGTGTACCAAATTTCACTGAAATCAGTTCTGCCTTTTCGGCGTGATTGAGTAACAAACAAATAAGCATGCAAACTTTCGCTTTTATAATATTAGCGTGGTAGTAAGTTTTGAAGTCAGTAGAAAATCCAGTGAATCTAGCCAGACGAACACGGTAAAGGCAAGCGCCTGACAGTTTATACTTGCAACCCGTGATGATGTACGACATTAACGCTAATAAGGCGTCCTACTAGAGTAACTCGAGTTGTCTTCTGTTCGCTCTTGAGGACAACTCAAATATGCAGATGACATTATATATATTATGGGAACGACAAACGCTTGTCTTTCCCATACAAACCGTTTTTTAGGTACGGCCTCGATAAGGTACCAACAGAACCATTAAAGGATCATCTCTCTATTGTCGGTCTGTCTGTCATAACCTATTTTCTCCGAATCTACTATACAATAATAAATAATTTTGGTAGATATACAGAGTTAAAAATCGCCTTTAAATTCCCAAGGTAAACGAAAAAAAAAATAAAAAAAAATGCGGATTAAACGTGTTAATTTTACTGAAGACTAATAAGTTCAATTTCTCTAGTTGTTATTATGGTAGCCTATACTTATAAAGAACCCTCTCCACGTGAGTCCGACGACTCACATTTGACCGGTTATTCGCTATTTAGCTTTAGCATGGGTTTACATTCAATCATTACCATTGACCAGGGAGTGTGCGATATCAACCCATCAGCGATATAGCCGCGTCTGCCATAAGCGTTGGCGAGTAGCGCTTTATTCTGTACTAGCGACTCGTCCCGGCTTCGGTCGGGTAGTTTCAGGATGAAAAACAACCCCCCCTCCTATCCCCCCCATCCCCTGGTAGCGTATGTCACTCAGGGTGAATATAGCTTAACAAAGGGGAAATATTTTTTTAAAATCGGCATAGTTGTTTTTGAGTTAATTCTTTACAATCATACACACACACAAAAATTTAAATCTTTCCTCTTTATAATATTAGTGTAGATTAGAAGCATTATTTTGTGCGTGATCTGTGGCTCCAGAAGAGAGCAGCATTACTTTTCACCCACTTCGATATTTCGTACTAACCTTCGCGCGCGTGCGGCCTTGTAACTGCTGCCGTTTATTTTTAAATCTATGCAGCGTTTTAACTTACCTACCAGTCTAGAGCTGGTTCATTAATATGCTTTTTAATCGGCGGAAAAAACTCGATGCGATTCATTTCATGTCGTAAGGATAACGAGTAGTGTACCGCTGGCCCGCTTCATACAAAGCTAACTTGTCCCTCATTTGGATATTAACTAACTTGAATCTATGAAATTTTGTAGGATCTGTGGTTTGTCAGTGTCCTGTTAAATTGTACTGAATCAAACTAGCATGGTTTATAAGATTTCTATGCAAATCTTTACATCGGTGTGATGTGGAAAGAATATAATTTTATAAGAAACTGACAAACCGCGGGTCCTAGATATTAGTGCATTGATTATGTGTACAACATTTTATGGAGTTTGATGTGATGATATCCAAAGTTTAAATAACATGAACGTAGTTTGCGCTGCATCTATTCTTACGTTCTATTGGTTCCGTAAGTTATAGAGATTATAGAGATTTCCTATATTTTACACAAGAATCAATCCGATCCATGAAAAATATGTCGTGTTATAGATATATAAAAAATTCTTTATTGCACATCAAAAAAAGAAGTACAAAGCATGTGTTATGCATGTGACGTCACGATCTGATTCTTCCTGTAGCCTGTATCGTTGGCGTCAGCCGATAACCATGAAACTAGGAGCAATAATAGATAAAAGCGAGAACGAGAGTGCGAGTGATTAATCGTAAGTAGGTTTATAATGTGCTTATTACACGTCTCGTGGCTGTGTTTTTGTTGCTTTATAGATTATCATTATAATGTTCATAAGTTACCCGCGGTAAACACTAGCAAACATTCAAACACACAAACATTCAAACATCGTAACTTTGACATTTATGATATTAGTGGTATTACACGTAGTACGTGGTAGTAGTAGTAGAGCTTTTTTGTGAAAGAGTTCGTCCGGGGAAGTACTACCACCATACCTATTTCTGCCGCAAAGCAGTAGTGCTCGCATTGCTGTTTTCCGGTTTGAAGGGTAAGGGTGCCGGTGAAATTACAGGCACATGAGACTTTCCATCTTTGTCTCAGGGTGGCGGGTGCAGTGCAATGCCAAATAGGGTGCGTCCTAGGTGGACGTGACCTATGAGGTAATGCACCGTTCATAGGCAGAGGTTACAGCTTAACATTAGGTGGGCTTCTTGCTTGTTCCGTCACCCAAGCAGTATAAAAAAAAAAAACTTGTCGAAAGATTTTTACATCTGTCTTGTTCTATGAAGTATGTACTTTTTTTAGTTAATTTTATTGGTTTCGGAAAACGAGTTTTAATAGAAGTTGCGAATAAATCCGTTTTCTTTTTAAAGGTGTCTTTTTGTGGCACTTTTCGGATTATGATTAGAAATGTAAAAAAAAAAACTAAAAAAGATTCATATAGATTATTCTCGTCTTTTTCCTGTAGGGCTTAGGGACAAAGCAAGACGAGTCACCACTAAACCACCACGGATAAGAGAGTCCCTTGAGAAACATTAGCGGGTGTTCAAAGCAAGTTAAAGTAAGCTAATAAAATAAAACAAACTTGCTAGGCAAATATAGCAGCTAGTGAAATCTCGTACAATAAACATGGACGTTTCGCCTCGTGTTGTTTGCTGCGCTAGGGATGTAGTTGTTTCATTAGCTGTGGAGACGGGGGCTATGTTATAGTAAGTTCTTATGCTACAGTTTAATAGCGAGAACAGTTATCCACAACTCGTCTAAGTTGCAAGATGATTGGTGCGAAAATTAACAATTTGTGGCTTAGCTAACAATAAAGGTTGATAAAAATCGCGCAGCGCCACCTCTCGTCATAATAAATTAATATTAAAACCTGAAAGGAAACTTTCTGAATGAACTCCCTGTAGGTAGCGCTAGTAGTTGTCAGCGTCATCTCGAGCCGTAGTTGTCAGCGTCGCCTCACGCGGCGGGCGATTAGCTGGCTATGTAAAGAAGCAGTAGAATTAATCTAACTTTAGTCTCATCCATCTTTCTTGGAACTCAAAAGAAAACGTTATTGAAACCGACCTGAAGGCTTGGACGTCCCGCAGTGGGACCAGACAGGTGGAGGACGCTGAGAATGAACGGAATATGTTCGAAAACCCATGAATCATATGGTACTTGCCGACAGTGTGTGTAATACTGCGACTCCGAAGCCGGGTTTGTTACATCACTATTCCGAACTCTCCAAGCTGTCGTCCGCAGACTGGTGGTAGTAAATATGTCAACTTCTGAATGAAGTCGGTGCCCGGTGTTTGCTAAGCAATTCTAATATGAAAGCTTGTCTTGTCTCGATATTTGTTTAGGTGTATTTTCTTGGAGGGCTTGCCAAACCTTATTCAGAACTCAATCTATCAATACTGAAATATAAACGAAACAGTAGACCGGAGAAGTGGCGTGATAACAAGGACGATACTCGGCAGAGGGTGGAGCGGCAGATATAATCCAAGACAGATGAAACAGGGTTCAAGAACTGCTAGACAGTTTTTCTCCTAGACTCCACACACTAAATCGCAGAGCCTTGCTTGTTAATGAATTGATTAACAATAACACTACACAAGAAATGGTGGCCAAGAGAAGTTCGACGGCCAAGAGGCAAACCATGGCACCTGCCCGAGGGTCGGATGACATTGTTCACACAACATTATCTAGCCCCAAGCTAAGCAGAGCTTGTGTTATGGGTACTAGATAACTGATATACTTAATACAATACATTAAATAGATATGTAGATATTTTCTATTATACATAGAAAATACCCAGTACACCCTGAACAAATATCTGCGATCGCACAAATATTTGTTCCGAGGCGGGAATCGAACCGGCAACCTCCTGCGTCGCAGGCCAACCTTCGCCCGCCGCGCCACAGATGTCGTCATCATGTCGAATCAATGGTCGAGACTCGCAATGGACCGAAAGTGAGGAGGCCTATACCCAACAGTGGGTGCAGACGGGCTGACACGAGGATGATGAACTCTACACATCTGTTATGGCCCTGTTCTGTCTTCTAACGACTGTATACAGACTGTAAATTTATTCATAAACCGAACTTGATCTGAGAAAGATCTTTAGAGTATTCCTTCCATACAAAAATTCAAATTGTTGGTTTTCACAAGGCCATTCTCAGAGTTGAGCTTGATCTATTAATACGGGCCTAAATCCGTAAAACTAAATACACGATCAACATACAACTAGTTGTCGGACAGAATAGTGCGACTTCGTGAATTTGTCTTACCACTTTGCAATTGTAGTTGTCATGACATTTGATTTAGATTTACAACTTGCCGACGTTTTAACAAGGTTACCGCGTCCGGGTGTCGTAGGTTATTTTATTTGGAGGATTCGCGGTTCGATCTGTGGAATAACACTGGAATGAAAGATTTAATCGTAATCCATTATTCTTTCAGTGTTTGAAGTGCGGAGTGTGGAGAAGATAATCGAAAATGCCATTATCCTTTTTCTCACTTAGCGGTTCACAAAAATTTAATCTGCTTTATTGTTTTTTGTGTCTTATTTTTCTTAAATGTTTATTATGACTCTGGTTGTTTTGCGGTTATTTTAAACAATTTAACTGTTGTTGTAATAGTTTAATTAGCTGTTATATTCGAAGAACTTAACATTTGCTAAATATATTGAAGCACTTGGATCAAGCTACAAGTCATCGTAAATAAAATCTAATAGAAGCTAAAACTCAGGTACACTTTCAGGCCCCTATAACTTAGTTATGGATTGGAATATCATGCTGAAAGTTATATCACAGGGACTTGATGTCGTCCATAAGTAAATTACTAAATTTAATGTTCGTAGCTGTAATAGTTATCAAGGTACTTGCTATCCAAGTTACGTTATTTTGTCACTCACTACTCACTCACTAGTGATCATCAAAAGTCCCCACATGCGGGGTTACCTCATTACACTAGAAACTTATTGACTCGTGCATTTATATCATCATCATTAACATCCGGTATGCATCCACTCATGGTCGAGGCCTCCCCCATAGAATACATTACATATAAATAATGCTTTATAGCCAAGTAATAAAAGTTGATAATGGTTTAATTGATTGTAAATGCCCGACTAGAATAACCAACCGATGGACCGACATATAATCTCAAAACTTTTTGTGCGGTAGGTAGAAGCGAGACTTGGCATCGTTACTACGTTGAAAATGTTTTGTTGGGATTCCCATGATTAGGAGCGTGTTTAGTATGCGATGACGTCTTGATGCGATCTAGCCTTTTACCTTTGATAAGATTATCTAAGTCTTTTACATATTTCGTTGCGAGAACTATCTATAGGTGTAAACACAAATTAGTAATCCTAACAAAGATCAATTCAGCAGTCTCCATGGATTATTTATTCACGTCTAAACATGTCTAAAATGTGATGTGGTCACTGCCCTGTGTGAGCTCTGAAGGCGCGGTGAAACTCAGAGTTTGTCCTTGTGAGGCCTGTATTGGCTATTTTTGGCGTGCTTCTTTGTTCTCCTCGAAGACTTCAATCTGCTATATTTGATATGGATAAAATAACTTGTTGTTAATAAAATTTGATATAATTGGGAAAAAATCTAAACCTATATGGTTGTAGGCAATTTTGGGAAAACTAAATTGAGGATAACTACATTTTTCGACATTGTTTTAATTTTCACTTATCACTTATATAAAGTACTGTGTTGCCAGTAGTTTTTTTTTACAAAAAAGAGGCCAAGTGCGAGTCAGACTCGCCCATGAAGGATTCCGTAGCAGCAAGTAACATAATATAAAAGTTCTTGGATGGTTTACGATTTATGACGTATTCAAAAAAACTACTTACTAGATCTCGTTCAAATCAATTTTCGGTGGAAGTTTACCTACATGGTATATTTTTTTTTTTTTAGTTTTATCATTCTTTTATTTTAGAAGTTACAGGGTGGGGGGGATACACATTTTACCACTTTTGAAGTGTCTCTCGCGCAAACTATTCAGTTTAGAAAAAAAATATATTAGAAACCTCAATATCATTTTTGAAGACCTATCCATAAATACACCACACGTATGGGTTTGATGAAAAAAAAAACAGTTTCAGTTCTAAGTATCCCCAAATTTTTTCCTATTTTTGTTTGAAAATCTTAATGCGGTTCACAGAATACATCTACTTGCCAAGTTTCAATAGCATAGCTCTTATAGTTTCGGAAAAAAGTGGCTGTGACAAACGGACGGACAGACAGACATGACAAATCCATAAGGGTTCCATTTTTTGCCATTTGGCTACGAACCCCTAAAAAGCATAGGCTCAATCAGTTCATACATCTGTATATATACTAGCGGCTCGCCCCGGCTTCGCACGGGAGTGCCGGGATGAAAAGCAATCAAAAACCCTCACCCCCAAACCACAACAACCACACCGAGAAGAAAAGTACCTATCACATTGTAATACTATCCTTGAATCAAACGGCATGCAGTCCAAAATGCAACCGTACCACAAACCGGCAACAAAGGGACAAACGGTACGATTCACGAGGACAGATTGAATTGCCTGTTCGTTGAACCGGGATATGGGCGAGGAGATTTTGAAACAATACAATATTAAACATACCTACCTAAAACATTTAAGTGTCCGCCCGCGGCTACGCTCGCGTTTTACCAGGATAAAAGTAGCCTATTACTTAACCCAGGTCATAATCTATCTGGGCATCAAATTTCATCGAAATCGATTCGGCCGTTTCGGCGTGATTGAGTAACAAACATCCAAACATCGTAACTTTGACATTTATAATATTAGTGGGATAAATAGTAAATGCACCGATGGCCACACATTGATTATAAACGGACTTATCAGTGATCTGGCTTTCAGTCGATCACTGGTTATCACGTTAATAGTACCAAAGTACCAAATTACAGGCACATGAGACTTTTCATCTCTATGTCTCAGGGTGGCGGGCGCAGTGCAATGCCACATAGGGTGCGTCCTAGGTGGGCGTGACCTATGAGCTAATGCACTGTTCATAGGCAGAGGGTACCACTTAACACCAGGTGGCCATATGCTTGAATCGTCATTCCAAGTAGTATAAAAAAAAACAAAAAAAAAACGCCTCGCATGCAGCCATGCACATGGATTTACATGTGCTATGTATCTATCTACATACATAACATAGAGCTATCTACGCTATCTACGGATGTTATAAATCTTGCTATCTCTACGTGATTTTGTTGTCATTCACTATCTTATCTCCACGCTACAATAACACATTTAATTTATCCACAATCTACAAGAAAGAATAGTAAGTTGATAAGGACTTATAAACTTTACAAGCCTTTCTTTCCCTATGTAAACACATTTAACAAAATGGCAATGGCTTTAATACATCGAAGTATCGAGCAGCGCCTGAGAGTAATTCCGTAGCACTGAGTTGAGAGCGTTATTGCTATTGTAAATTCTCAGGCGCATTGAATATGAACTTATTTATAGGCGCTTTCGAAGTGAACCATTGTCGATTTATTCCGTTCTGTGGCACAAGTCGGCGTAAAAGCAAATTAAATGAATAAAAACATGATGTTTATTTATGAATACGAACCGATAAGTTTTCAGTGGAGCAACTGATTTAATAAAAAGATTTCAGTGTTTCATTAAAATTGGAAAGATGAACACTTATTGACGCACACCGGTGTCTAGCACGCATAATGTAGGGCCCCGAAACTTATTACCCGACTAAATATTTCCACAGGAAAAAATAGAACGCCCTATGATCCTTCATGTTAGCTTCGCTGTTATTCCTTGCAATTTTCTTCCAAAAGCCATTTTGCGTGTTGATAATAAGCTTAACTGGATATTGGCTTAACCAATTATCCACAATAATAACATCTAAGAACCATATTGCAAACACCATCTTTCTAACCAAGAAAACTGTATTTAAGCTTCGTTCCGTCGGGGTAAAAAATACGACTGAAAATATGTGTATGGAGGAATCTAGCAGAACAAATAAATCGAGTGCTTCTTGTTTCAACCCAATATCCAACCCATTTAGGTATAGTTACTACCCATTTTAAAAATAATGCCGAGTTTGATATCCATCTACATTGGGCCTAATCAATTGCGATATCTCTTTGTTTCCACGTTTGCTAGTAGAAAGTGGTCCTCAGTCCTTGCTGTGGGATATATAAAGTCAGTGCCTTATGATGATGTCTTCGAATAAGGGGTAGGACTAAGAGGGTTGGGCAGCAACCATCAACACCAATACTGCGATCACCAATCCGCCTGCCAAGCTTGTCGGTGATGGAAAATCCTCCATTGCATTCTATGGGGCGACCTCGTTCATGAACGTCTAAAGGCTAATGATAATAGTTTATTGTGGGATGAAATTGAGGTCACCCATTCACTGTTGAATAATTTTACTTTTCGCTTGTTTCAGGTGAGGCATCCACACGAGTACCTACTTCTCTATTTTGGGTAAACTAGCGGTACTATGTCGTGTACAGTCTCCGACAATAGTTCTGCGAAGTTGGTATTATTCACAGACACTCGGACAGTTAGGCTACTTGAGACTTGATTTCAAGTTGTGAGAACTACGACATAGTTTCGACTTTGAGATAGTATGTTTGAAAGACATCTTAGTTTAATTGTGGACAGTAATAATCAAATTAATAAAATAAAAAAGTGGCAGAAAGTGGATGAGAAGAGCCGAACACCGGGCTCAGTGGCGCGAATTGGGAGAGGCCTATGCCCAGCAGTGGACTAGTGTGGGCTGATGATGAATAATCAAATTATTTAATAAAACGTGTACTTAACAAACAGGTGACAAATAAAAAATCGTCAATTACGTCAAGGTAGTTTAAATATTCAACATATCATTAAAAAATACTCAACTCGGGCAATTTATTTTTATTTGAATGTGCCTGTAATTTCACCGGCACCCATAAACACCGGCCTTCAAACCGAAACACAGCAGTACGAGCAGTAGGTACCTCGTCGCCGTTTCGTATGTGGTAGTGCTGGCCTCTGGTGTCAGAGTTTGTCAAGCCGCCCGAGGGCCTCTGACATGGCTTATCGACTGCTATTAATTAATAACAGCCGGGACCGACAGCTTAACGTGCCCTCCGAAGCACAGAGCGATGGAAATCCACACATAACTTAGAAAAGTAATTGGTGCGGAGCCTAGGATCGAACCCGGTATCGTTGGATTCTGAGTTGCACTATTGAACCGTTAGGCTACCATCGCTCTACCATCGTAGGTACCTACGGCGGGTATACGTATGGTGGTAGAACTTCTCCAGATAAACTCTCACAAAAAGATAAACCTTGGCAAAAACTAAGCTATCCAACAGTGTAATGGTTGAAATGTATTCAGTGGTTTTGAAGGAGATTCAGTGGGTTTGAAAGAGAAGAGTTTCAACGCAAAAACCTTCTAATTTCTATGTAGTAGTACCACTATCTATAGTAAATCATAGACTGTGGTAGTACCTTACCTAGTGATAATAACTAACACAGCCGACGTATAAACATCACGGTCATACAAAACCTAGTTGAAAGTTTCTTGTATTAATTCTCGCCGCAAAACCTCGGTCTACAAAGAGTTCAGTTGCATCTGAAATATTATCCTTTGAGACGATTTGACTATTCAAATGTGTTAGATTCGAATACAGGTCATACAATAAGTGAATTCATCCATAATCAACCTATAGAAGTCCACTGCTGGACATAGGCCTGCATAGAATGTCACGAGAAACGGTTGTGCGCCGCCTCCATCCACTGACTCCTGCGATCTCTATAATGTCTTTGCTCCTGGGCCTTCTTCTACTGCGTCGTCTGGTTTGTGGACTCGAGAACTTTTAATCCCCAGCGGTTGTCAGTTCAGCGAGTTATATGGCTCACATGCTTGCCCATTTGTTTTTTTTCACACCACCTGCTCGACAATGTCCAATTACATATCATGCAACCTCAACGTAAAGTAAAGCATTATCTCCCTAGGGATATAAAGTTGTATGAAACTCCCCAGGGAATACACTGATTTTAATTTGGAACGTCAAATTCGTGTGGAAACTCGTGGAAAACTCTAAGTAAAAAAAGCATATGGCATTGTAAAGAGGTTTGTTCGAAAATCGAACTGGCCACCATAAACAAAACTCCCAAAAAAAGAAAAAGGTACGTTTACAAAGAACACAGACCAAACGTGTACTACAAAGAACGTGAAACAAAAGACGGTGTTTGGTGCTGTGATTTTCAATGTATTTTTATTGTCTCGCAGAATGTGTGAAAAGTAGAGTATACACCTCTAGAATAAAGCCTGTCTTCATCTTGGGCAGCTTGACCCCTCGCTTCACTCAGGACTCTATATAACTCTCTCGCTACGCTCGCTAAGTCTAGAGTCCCTCGTTACGCTCAGGGTACAATTTGCCGCCCGCGACGTAAGACACTGCTTTATTCCCATAGTGCATAATGCACTATTAACTTACTAATTCTGAGAGCTATGTCGGTATAATGGTACTTGTCATTTTGGATTTTATCACGTAGCGAAACTTACGAGCATAGCTCTGCTCATAGCCCGTTGCGCGATTTTGAGGTTGTGTATGGTATGAGGACTATGAGGTCAATACAGCAACACTGACAACACGCACTGACTATATAGACTTTCGTCTTGAGGCTCTTCGTTATCTGTGGCGAGAAGGTATGGCGAAGCTTCCCGAGGCGAACGCTGCGTGTTATGTGTTAGCTGGCTTATACTTTCTTAAATTGTCATCATCATCATGAGGCATTGTATGTAGACCAGCCACTGGGCATACGTCGCTTGCATGGCTTACCATCAATTGTCGTTTATCAGCCGCATGTGCATGAAGAACGAAGCGAATCCAATCTTTTCAGCAACAATCTCTCAGTTGCTTGTTTTAGATTGTAAGCTCGAACGGAACAACAAGGTATACTACACTACTTTGTTTTCCTAAAACATAAGCCCGCGCTATAATTACCGAAGTTTAGCTCATTGAAAAATCCGAAAAAAAGTCGTGAAAAGTCCGTTTCTCCAAGTTCCTGTTTCCGAGATGTACCTGTAGCTATAGGAGATCACCTCGAGCTCTTAGGTGTTTCGCTCACGCCTACTCTTAACTTTGGCTCCTACATCGAGTCTAAGGCAAAAACAGCTGCCATGAAGCTAGGCATCCTGAATAAGGTAAAGCGTTACTTCACACCAGGACAGCTTCTCAGTTTATATAAAGCACAAGTCCGGGCTGGTATGGAGTACTGCTGCCATGTGTGGGATGGCTCGGCCAAACACCAGCTTGCTGCCTTGGACTCGATCGAACGTAGAGCTTTCAGGCTTATAGGTGAGCAACATATGGCGGAGACTAAGATCCAGATTCTCGAGCACCGACGTAAGGTTGCATGCCTTACGATCTTCTATAGGTTACATTTCGGGGAAGGCTCCCAGGGACTGCACGATCTGATCCCACCATCTCCTTTTCGTCATAGGACGAGCAGGCGTACGGCTCAGTACCATCCTTACCTCATTGGTATACCTTCTATTCGCACAAAACGTTTCAGTTCTACCTTCATAATGCGAACTGCTAAGGAGTGGAATACACTACCGTCGTCTGTCTTTCCTGTAAACTATAATCTGGGTCTCTTCAAGGCTAGAGTGAATAGGTGCCTTCTAGACCTTTGTGCTCCATCTTCGGCCACATCGTCATTTACCAACCGGTGAGATCGTGGCCAAACAAAGGTCTATCAAAGTTAAAAAAAAAAAAAAGTTTTTACGAAAAATAACACCCAAAATATACAGAAACATCAACTATATGACGGATTTTAGCACCATTGTGACTGTCGGCCGATTTACAAAGATACAATTCCATTTCAAGTCTCATACAACTAATTAGCGTTCCTTTTACAAAGGTCATGAGCAGAATAAGTTCACAAGAACTGTTCTCAGATTTCGCTATTACGGTTTACTTTCTCAGTCTAATTGGTAGTTTTAACGCAGGGGATTTGAAAGACCGTTATTTACAAATCTTGGAGTCTACAACTCTAACCTTTAGTTTACTGTTAGTAAGATCATAGTTACCTTTGCGGCTCTGGCATTAGCTGCATGCACCACCTGCCCACATCCACGATGACGCTCTTAAAAATGCCACTGCTACTGGTTTACCACCGACGGAACGAAGCGGGTATATGCGTTTAGGGTGTCAGGCAGGTTGTGTGTTTGTATGTGCAAAATGTTCCCATTTAATCTCCAAAACGGTTAGACATTTAGATACGGGTTTATTTATATGAAAGATGGTGTTTGCGAGATGGTTCTTAGCTATGTTTGGGTGAAATTGGTGCAGCCGTTTCCATTCCAGGATCATCAGCTCACAAAAAACCTTTTGAAAGGCAATTGCAAGGAGTGACAGCTGATAGCGCGTTCTATTTTTCCCAGTGGCGACATCTATTCTTAAAAAGAGTAATTAGCTTCGTGGTTCTACATGTTGCGAGCACCGATATGCTTTCATAAGTGTTCCTTTTTAGGGTTCCGTACCCAAAGGGTAACTTTTAAACCTGTCAGCGGGCTGTATCTTTTAAACCGTAATAGGTAGATAATTGAAATTTTAACAGAGCGATTATTACTATAGTCTCCATAACAATAAATAATAAACAAAAAATAAAGAAAAAATTATAGGGGGTCCTAATAATGAAAAGTACATACTAGTTTTAAATCTTGAACCTTGATAAGGAAACCTTCGTGTTCGTGTGCGAGTCCGACTCGCTCTTGCCCGGTTTTTATTGCAATTTTAACGAAATAATTTTATTTTTAAATAATATTAACGTGTTCATCACATCAGCAAGTTAATGGCAGTATTGTTTGCGTATTTGCTTTATTTATGTGATAGCAACATCCAGCAGTCACAATTTATAGCAATAATTACATTTGGCTTGGCATTGACACGTTGTAATAGAATTCATATTTATTGACGTACACTTCCAGTCGACTCTAGAAGGTAAACGCACTCTGGCACACTCGACAACGTCCTAGAGGTCGAATAATAGAGATTTTCGGTAAAACCGGACGTTGGCCTCAGAAATGCGATTATCAGACAATAGATTTCTTAGAATTGAAATTATCGTGGCTTGTTATCATTTTAGAAAAATTACGACTTTAGACCACGTAGTTTACTGTTCTCCTGCTGACGTTTCGTTGACCATTTATTGGTCATTTTTCATGAGCACAAAGTACGTGGTGCATAGTCGTAGTTTTTCTAAAATGGTGTGTCCGGCCTAAGAATATACCCCTCCGTCTCCTCCTGTTGCTGTTGTCCTGGTTGCTAGCTTATTATAGAATGTTTTAATACTGGAAGAAAGCGTTAGCTGAGTCATTCTTGGGAAGCAATGGCGGCGATGAGCTCACCACTTGTCACGTCCATTATGGTGCAACACACTGTGATAAAAGGCTCATTGCGGCTCTGCCTACCCCTTCGGGGAAAGAGGCGTGTGTTCATGTATGTATGTATCTATATTTCTTATCTCCTATTCACATTTGGACACGGAAACGTGCAAGATATCTTTAAATTACATGCATGCTGAATGAATCACGAAACGTACCGGAACATTACGCTGCAAATTATATTCGTGGTCTTTTAAAACGAACTTTACAGTATACGAGTAACAAGTATGCCGGCGAGTTTCACCGCATCAGTCGCTGCCAAGTGTGTTGTAGTTCAGCATTGAAATCAACATCATTGTGGGCCTGCCCAATGTAAACAGACCGTGTCCCGGTGCATCCGCACCAGCGCAGCGCTGCAGCGACGCCACCAGAAGCACGCCATCTCCCTCGCGCTGAATGTAGGTCATCATCAGCTTATCGGTCACCGGTCCGCGGCTCGCGGCGCCTCAGTACAGTACGAGACGCGACTGGGCGCGCCGGTCGCAGTGACATGAGCCCGCGCATGCGTACGAAACAACAGATAAACAGCTGATTAACAAACTTGACGTTTGTGCTCTCAATTGTGATCTCAAGTGCTGTGATAAATCGGCGAAATGGGTCAGGCTTTCGGGACCACCAACTCTCACAATGGAGAGAGGCAGTATACGAGGAAAGAAATCGGTGAGTGCAGGAGACAATAGTCTGTTATTGCGCTCTGTGTATGGTTAATGAAATTATCCAAGGTAATATAGTGGATAGTGCAAGAGGTTGATATATTATAGCTCTTAAGTCTGGAATTGTATCTCATTAGCAATAATTACTTTATCGTAGATCTTTGTCATTTGTGGTTTATGAGCTTGGCTAAGGAGATCACAATCTCTACGACTCTACTCGTTGCTTTGTTTATAGAGCCGTCACTTCTTATAAAGGTAATTTGTTTCAAAGAACATGAGTCAGCTTGAGTCATTTCGCGTCGTACTCATGCACTGCATTTGTAGAAGCGTAGATGTGCAGTTCTTAGATGTAAGGACGGACCTCTACTAAAACTTACTCTACTAAAACTTAAGTAAATTTAAAGGGGGATAACTCAAAGTTCCAAACAGTATTTGCAAAGCTTTTTCAACTTTATAATAGAATAAATGTCAACTGTCCATATTTTATGAAAATATCTATAATCTCGAAACTATTTTTCTTTGTGTTATGGTAATCTATATTACGTCTGTGGGGAATCATCGAGATGTTTTGTTATCTACCGAACGCTTCAGATTCTCAAATCTTGCTAAATAATGTCGAGATTGTTTACTGTGTGTGACGTATTTGGAATTTAATTTGGGGTAATTTTTGCAACATCATTACAAAATCTTTCCATATTTTGTTTCGATAGTGATTGTTCTTATTTTACTTGGAAGTAGATAATTATTAATGGGAAATAAATTTAAAATAGTTTTACAATTACGAAATGCTTAACCTACTTTTACTTTTATCAATGATAATTTTTGTACTTCACTAGACATAGTCTATATATAAGTCTAGGGGTATTATATTCGTCAATTTCATTAAAAATTGAGATTCATTCGAATTTTAATAGCAAAGCATACTGCGATATAGCAAGTTATTATGCCTCGCTATTCACAAAGAATAAATACATCATTGCGTCTGGATAGTCCCAGACGGGGTTAGTGTTAGTACCCCGTGCCGTGGGTGTCCCTGTCTATAGAGCCATTAACTAGTTCAATACCATAATCATCATTAATTGGATCTGGTTTCCCTTGGCGGCCATCTTTATGTAACACCGCTATTGGAACTTTCCTTATCTATTTATATACATCTTTTACCTATCTACCTATCGTTATGTCAATATTATTCGCACAAAGTGCAAGATTGTTTGTTTTGTTTGATACATCGATTTTATTATATATTTTTAAATATATATTTATTTCGGTTTGGAGCTTATGCTGTTTTGAGGTTTGTGGTTTTTGTAAAAAATACGTTTGAATTACATCTACCAAAATAATGATGTGTACTTTTTAACCATCTTCCAAACTGGAACACAGCAATACGACCATTACTGGTTCGCGGTATAAATAGGTATGTTGCTAGAACGACCTCTTTCACAAGGAAGTCTTACTAACCACATCGCCACTTACCAACAGGTGAGAAGGTGAGATCGTAAACAAACAAAGGTCTATCACTGTTAAAAATAAAAATAAAGTATACTTCTACTCAACGTTGGTCTATTCCGGTAATGTAAACTAAACCACCAAAATGAAAATGATTTCATTAATAAAACAATGCATATTAATTGACAAATATAAAATAAAAGCTTCTGTTTACTTCGTTTTTAACAATATTTTACATCGTAGAGATATATTTTTGTGAGTTATGATAAAATTAATGATTATTATAAATTCAGCTCATAACACTCGTGTACATATTAGCTCCACTCTGAAATAAACGTGTAAAAAAAAACCTTCTTTGGCCTTTTTTGGCCTAAACCCTGTTTCATCAATGGTGAAATCATAGCATAGAAAAGCCGTAAACATTTGAGTTACATTACAAATAGGTGCCAGACTACGTTTTGCGACACAATAATTTGTTTTTCTTAGAGGTATTCAATATTATAAGGATTATGTAGCTATAAGCAGAAAATTGAAAGTTAGGAGCCGTTTAGGTAAAGTAGCTTATGCTTATTGCATCACCCGGTTTCAGACAGTGTTTTCTGGATTTTGCAATTCAAGATTTTTCGGTGGATATGTGGAGCATCTCACGATACGGTATATATTTTCAGAGGCTCGTACATATTATATTACTTTCTACGTAAAATTGAATAATTCATGAAATGATGATTGACAAGCAAATTACTTCTAATCTAACATCATCAAGGTGCTTTCACTTGGAGAAACTAAATTATAACGTTCAAATGCTACGTTCCTCATGAGATTGATCTTGCATGATCGTTAGTTTGCGTACCCAATCTTAAGATTACTGGATCGTCGCCATGTGAACGCTAAAAAGCCTCGGAGCCGTTTGTTTGTGTACGTTTCGCAACTTCACAAGTAGTGTCGTCGGCTCGCAATCGGACGCTTCTGCAGCAAACCGGTCAGTTGTCTGAGGGCAGGTTCCGCAAGGCGATATTTAGGCTGCTAATTATATTGCACTCGCACCATTAAAGATTCTGTCTTTTATGTCGTTTTCTGTAACGATAATGACTTAGCTCTTTAGTAGTGAACGAATTCGTCCAGTGCTCTACACATTTTCTGGAAATTGCGACACAGTTCATACTATAGCAATTTTCAGCGTTCCTTTTTGTATACTGCTCTTGTGTAAAAACTTTTCCAAAATAAATAAATTTCAATTTCAATTTCAATTTTAAAGGTTAAAACTTCTCTTTAGAAATGCGCGATCCTTCAGAAAGGTTCTTTACGTTTGATTTTTGAGCAGTATTAAAATCCCGTCTCGTACTATATGAAACGCGCAGAAGCTAGAGTCGTGGATTCAATCTGTTCAGTCATATTTGATATTGTACAATTATTTACAATCAACTAACGATATAAAACAATGGTAGGCAGGAGTAGGCCCAAGTTGTAGTGAATAACTGCTGATGATTTCGTGAATGAATATATATTTACATCGGCTTTGAACTGTTTACATATTCAGTCCATGTACTTACTGAGCCTTGAAAACTGCGCGCAATATAGGAAAAATCCTTTGTTGTGGTAATGTTATTCGTATATGAGACAGGAAGAAGTTCTGTTTCCTATGTAATTAGTGTACACTAACATAAATTTAATAGAAAACAGTACTATTATCCTTGCTTGTGCAATTACGACTTTCCAACAGGCCCAGGGCCTTTAGACATGTTGTTAAGCAACAGCCGCTAGCTAACGATAAAAAGGGAAGGTTTTACATGAAAGAAAAGGATACCATGCGGCATTTGTCGATCGCTTATCTCATCTCCATACTTTAGTTCGCGAATTTGTGGTTCATTCAAGATTTAAGAGCTCAGTTCTTGTTCAGCCGATGCAGTTCCCTCCATTTAAGTATCTTTTTCCGATGCGGTCTCTTTTACCTGGCACATGTAACTTATTCATGGTTACTCGTATTCCTACTATGTTCCCTTCTATGATGGTTTTTATAGTCATGTATAAGATGAGCAACCACCTTTTCCATCTATTCTGAATAGTTCTTATTATAGTTCTTTTCTCGTTCACTATTTTCAATATGTCAACGTTTGCAACCTTTCCTGTCCACATTATCCTCTCCATTCTCCTTCAGCACCTCATCTCAAATGCCTGCAACCTGTCTTTATATCTCTGCGTCATTGGCCACTTTGTGGTACGTTCATAAATGTTGTTTTTTCTTAAACTAAGGGCTTTTGAACATCGTGGTCAAGTCAGCCCATATTTACAAAGTCAAATAACCTTCTAAAGACACACAACAAACATAAAGATGCGCGTGGGCTCCGGGCACTGGTCTACCAACCAGCTGTGGGTGTTGTAACAGTAGCTGTCGTTTAGTGTTTAATATTTGTGTTATTATAAAGCGACAGCCACCATTTTAGTAAATAGGAACACACAGTAGAAATATGAAAATGCTACTTTGTGAACAATATATTTTTCAGTACAAGCCTTTATAAAATTAGTGATCGTAACCGTGTGCTGATCAAAATGAGCCTAAACACGGTCAGTCTATAGTTGAGTGAATAGGTGCCTTCTAGACCTTTGTGCTCCATCTTCGGCCGCATCGTCACTTACCAACAGGTGAGATCGTGGTCAAACAAAGGTCTATCATTGTTTCAAAAAAAAAATGTCTACTATTACCATCGAGGAGTTCTGTTGTCCACCTTCCGTCTCCATCATCAGATCAGGTCGCTGTCACCATAATATTATATTGTCATCGGAACTTGACAGGTATGCCAAATTTGAGCTTAATCGGTTTAGGATAACTGCTTTAAAATTCAGTTGCAAGATTCCACCCGGATTCTACCCAGACAAAAAGGTTTTAAAAATTTATATTATTTTGAATGGTAGGTTATGATAAGTTGACTACGAGTTTATTTCCCGTTTTCCTCGTGGATCAACTAGTAAGCACGCCTAGTTGTGCCACCCAGTGCCATAGTAAAAGCGTTCGTTTTCCTGTAATGTTGTTTTTTTACCAATATAGTGTGTCCGTGTAGGAAGAAAAACTATAATCTGGGTCTCTTCAAGTCAAGAGTGAATAGGTGCCTTCTAGACCTTTGTGCTTCATCTTCGGCCACATCGTCACTTACCAACAGGTGAGATCGTGGTCAAACAAAGGTCTATCAAAGTTAAAAAAAAAAAAAAAAAAACCAGTACAACATAATAATACCGCAGGTCAGTAAATCTGATTATTCGGAGAGAAAGTGCTATTAGTCAAACGGTTTGAGAAAGTGATTGCACAATATTATGTCCTTTATGGTTATTACGCTTGGATAAGGAACTCTTATAAGATGGTCCAGATAGGATATCCGGTTCGATAGGATAAAGATGCACTCGTAAATCTCAAATTTAAGCTACCTATGCAGTTTTACTTCTTAGGAGTACTTCCTCATAGGGTTAAGTAATGAAGAAATATATTTCTGAGTGCACCTCTTCTGTTAGGTATGGGGTTTAGTCGAAGAGTTATATATAAGAAATGAAAAAAAAATAGTTTCGGTAATAGTAGTCATATGTCATATTGTGTCCCCATTTTATTACAAGACCTGTTAGTATGTTAGTGGGGGACAAACCTTGAATCTGAATTTTGGACCAGTATTGAGGCTCTGCCTTTTTTCCCGAAACGGTTTTCGGGAAAAAAGGCGTGTGTCTATGTTTGTATGTATGTAACTTCGACCGATTGAGCTTAAATTTTGCTTACATATCAAGTTCCGATGACAATACAATATGACAGTGAGCTGATCTGATGATGGAGACGGATGGATGGACAACGGAACTCGTACCGGTCGTGTTTGGGTTCATTTTGATCAGCTTACGGCTCTGCTTACTAATTTCGTCATCATTACTAGTCGGATGTACACTTCTTAAGAGTTTGTTTGTTAAGAGGGTAATTTTTTAATTTAATATTGATGTTATTCTTGTAATGCGTATACTCCTTCTAAGATAGTGCTATCGATACTGCTGTGTACTTAATGCAAGGTTCAAGGCCTGTTTACAACTCTTGCCAGCTGGCTTGATTAAAACGATCATTACTGCAGTTTCTAAATTTCTGTAAAATTACTGTTTCCCGAAATGCTTTTCAATTTCATGCTTCTTATCCATTTCTCGAGTGAGTGGCAAATCGTGGCATAAATTCAGATGTGGTTAATTCAAGCGCAACTCGTTCTGTGTTTTTTGTTTTCTGAATCAACTCGGCACCGGATGTCGGGGCATGCTCCTGCGCAGTTTGTCCAGGGTTGCCATTATTCTAAAAGAACTGACTACTGACTGATGGGATCCGTAATAAAATATGATTTGAGGGAATACACTCATGTTCTATTTTAAACTTACTTGATTACTTTACGGTAGCTCTTCCTAATCCCCTTTAGAAAAGTGGATAAGCAGAGATTTACTGTGGATGCTTTCTTCCTAGTTTGTTAGAACAAAGGCCGGCCCGAGAAAGACAAGAGAGTGAAGACGAATACATGGCAAAGGAGGACATTTGGGTAGCACAGCAAAGGAGCCACCAAATCTATCACATGTCTGGGTATGACCGAAACGTGGTAACCCTATTTTCGCCAAACAGTACCATCTGCTGAGCCGTTACAATATTTACTGTCAAGGTTATGCTTGTTAGCACCCCGGTGTGGAAAGTGTTATTGTTACGGTATAAATGCTAGTCGGTTATTTTCGGTATCTGTATCTATACTACCATCAAATGGTGGCAGTAAGTAGGTACATCTCCCTATAGTAGAAATTCATTAGCAATTGAAAAACCACACTGATAATGAGATTCGTAAGCTTTGATTTCGTGTATCATTGACAAAATGGGGCACGATCGGGAATAATGGATTTAAAAGGTTTCTCCAAGCTGACATTTCACGAGACTTTCACATTAACAGATCTTAATGTCCACTTAAATTTCGAATTTAAATTCATTTACACAGCCATAAGATTCGCAATACGGCAAATGTCATGAATAGTCATGATACTTGGAGTCGAGTTGTTGAAGTGCTATATTATAGGTGTGCACTGAAGTGAGGCGGGTCTTCAAGGAGATCCGCTTCGTGGAGACCACAGAATGGTTGTTATTGAGGACTGCAATCTACACTGCTACTAGGATGCTAAAATATATATTTTTGCCTGTTTGTTAGAGAAGATAATGTTTGGTTTCATGAATGGTAACCCCTCGAAGTCTTACTTACCAACTTATTTAAAGCTAAAAGTTTGTGATTTTTATATGTTTCATCTTTTACTTTCACCTTTTCTTGTGTCTTTATTGGTCGATCCTTGGCCTCCTCATTGCCTTCATTTTTCGCTGCTCTTTCTCTGGCAGAGTATTTAGTTTTATGGCTTGAATTTGCTCCAACATGACCCAAACAAATGTAAAATTGATATAGAAAGTGCAAACTATCTATTGAATAAATAAATTTTGATTTGATTTGGTACATCATTTTATATACATAGCTTAAATCGTACCCGATACCTAAAGGGTAAGCAAATGAGTTACTGATGAATTATTTGTACCCAAATTTAAATTTGCAATAAGCCACTGGTTTGTACCACAATGCTGATCTGTTATCAAGTTCGGGCCGCGCCGCGGTCGGGACGTTCTAACTCCTTTCAATGTCTATAAGTTCAATCGCTTAATTTAGCATTTGATCGAGTCATTATGAGTCAGGTGCACGCCGATATAATAATATTTCGATTTAATTAATTTCTTAGCTATGCAATGATTTTTGACAACTTTACATTCTATGTATCATCCATATGTAAAGAATGAAACAGCAGTGTGAGTCACTTTATAAACTACCTAATATCACATTATAATAAGGTCGTTCTCACAACTCTAGGATATGATTTTTTGATGTACATCAATCGATCTCATAATATTCGCACATGATACCAGAATAAACAGGAAATGCGAGATGCTGAAGGATATTTTTTAATTCGTATTTTATCTAATAGTTACTATTGAATATAACGCCAGATAAAATCGATGCTTATTTCAGGTCAGATGTAAAGGTCTTATGCAAAGTAAGTGTTTTTTTTATAAAAGCCTAATATTGATTAATTTAGCAGTGAATTAGCTTAATATATTTCATGATGCTGCATAATATTTCGCTACCAAATATGATATTCCACTTCGTATTTAAATTGGTCAAAAAACAGTCTTTTGTTGTTCTGTGTTGGACGAGACTGGACAAAAAACTAATGTATAATCTATGTATAAAGACCTTTCAATGATAATAGCCAAAGGTGAACGTCCCAATGTTATTTTTCCTAATATTATGTGCATATATTTCTGCTCCACTAACAGGATATTGCATTTATATTGCGTTTACATTACATTTGCTTACTAATATCAAAAAATTTGCTACAAATCTGAAAGCAATTTGTAGCTGACAGATAGTTGCGTTGCATAGAAATGGTGGTGCCTTAGTTCTTTAGTGTTCTGTAGTTTTTAATTGTAACGCGTGGAATTTCTCTTAAAGTAACAAACACTGTTTTATGTAATATCTTTACAAAAAAAAAACTGTACCATGGTTTGTTTGTAAATAATAATTAAATGAACATTCGATCGAATCTGATCCCATTACCCAACCGTGTGACTCCTCACGTTCAGCCTTCACATTGACTTTGTCGAAGCCCCACTGGAAGCCGAATAAAGATACGTGGGCGATATTTAATGTTATAAACGAATATTTCGGCTTAAAGAAGCACCTAGCGTGCGTTTGATAACATAATTGGATTCGAAGCTTACGTTTTGGAAGTCCTTCTCAAGGGAATGTTCAAAATTATTTAAATTAAGAAATTGATGCAAGAATAAGAGAAACCAATCTTAAATTTATTTCGATGTTGAAATAGCTTTTGCAATATATATTTATGCTGACTTTTGGGCATTATATACTCTAATGCCTGATTATCTAATCTCTTCATCAAATGGCTGCCAGCGCTTTTTAACCTCCCCGACGCAAAAACGTCGGGGTGCTATAATAAGCTTGACGTGTCTGTGTGTGTGTGTGTGTGTGTCTTTGTGTGTGTCTCTCTGTGTGTGTGTGTGTCTGTCTGTCGCCTCGTAGCTCCCGAACGGATGAACCGATTTAGATATTTTTTTTGTTTGAAAGGTGAATTTGTCGGGAGTGTTCTTAGCTATGTTTGATCAAAATCGGTTCAGCCGTTTCATTGCGTTGAGGGTTTTTGTAATTTTTACAAAATTAATTGCTTGTTGAAAGCATGTTTTTCTAACCATCCGTAGCCGGAGTGCTCTATATAGGTTCACATCATATCCAGCTTATATTATAAATGTGAAATCTTGGTTGGTTTTAACTCATCATCATCCTTCAGAAGTCCACTGCTGAACATAGGCCTCGCCCACAGAATGCCACGAACGACGAAATGTTTTTCTGATGTTTGACTGAACGGATTTGGATAGCATCCAGGTACTATATGCGTGTGAAGCCGCTGCTGATAGCAGAAGCTTGTGTATGATAGGTACGTTTCTATAAATGGAACAACCATCGGGACGAATTATGAGCTGTATTCTCCAGCAGTCTAGCATAGTGAATCATACACCGAAACTAACCGCTATTGCAAACTGTTACGCTTTGTGGACAACTTATTAGCTACAAGTTAGGAGGTTGTGCTAGAGTATCATCTAATCCCGCTGTCTGAACAGTAATTCAATGCTACTTATAGTTACTGAATTGTCTAGACAATTCCACCTTACCTGACATTGGTTTGAGATATGATGACTTCTATAGTACTCGTAGGCAATCTTAAGGATAATCGTCTTGATTACTAAAAGCTCGGTTCACGGTAGATGGCGTGGAAACTTATTGTATTACTTTTTTATTTTTTGTGCTAAATTCGGGCGTCTTTCGTGTTTTATTTTATCGTTCGCGGCTAAGTTGTAGTTGTAAGAATTTAATTCAGTATGAATTTCCTTTAAACAGTCATTTGAAAGTTCAAATTACCTAGAAATAAGATCGTTCACTTTTCTGATGTAATTACACGCACGCACACATACATATTCACTGTTTTGGTTTTCATTAGATGGCGTTGTTATTGTCCAAGAGCATTGGCATGGACGTTAGATAGATGGCGTTAAATAAATAGCTTGGTATCTGTTTATAGATCGCGTTGAATAAAATTGTTAGAATGATAAAAGGTATTTCAGGGAAAAACTCGGAAAATTATTGTTTACAAGAATAAAACTTATTTTTCTAATGTCCAAAATGTACACGAATGTAAGTAACTGACCTTCATCATTGCAGTAGGTAGGTAGGTACCCATAATTATCATAGTTTGCCCCGTGAACCCATGACGTTTTTTCATTATCATCAGCCTACAGAAGTCCACTGCTGGACATGGACCTCCCCATAGAATGTCAAGACAAAATTAACTATGCTGGTGTCCACCAAAGTACATAAAACTGAGAAATCGGGTTCATTGAATCTGCGTCTCCGTGAGGATTAAATAATAAGTGTGGCTTAGCTGTCTCTAGGTGGTGGTGGACCGGATCGAGATTGGAGTGCAGTCCTCTAATGTTTCAGAGGTGCGCTTGAAGCGAGAGGAAAGAAAGAAAGAAAGAAAGAAAGAAAATTTATTTATTTTACCACACGCACAACACTCACATAAAACAAGAAGACAAAAACAAAAATCTACTAAGTATAGGTATAGGTACTACAAGATCTTAGAGAATTGAAAACAAAAATAAATAAAACTGTTATAACCGTTGGTAAGATGATAGGTTGTGTAGGAAGTGCTTCCGCTGTGAGCGCAACTTATTATATGTTGACTTTTTCATGGTTTGGTTTTTGGAGTGATTAGGTTTGTGGGAAAAACGGCTGTTGAGTGAGGCACTGGTCAGTGAAAGCCTAGAGACAAACAGCAGGCTCCTGCGCCAGTGGGAGACTAGACTGGAGACTGAGACCTCCCTCCAGGAATGGCCATCGGGTCCTCTAATCCGGTCGCCAACCGGCACGATGGAGCATTCTGGGATTTTTCGCAAGGCGGCGGGCTAGCTTACTAGTTGGGCCCCCTACAACTTGCAGTCAGCCAGCGGAGAACCGTGCTTCGGATCCCGCTACCTTCCAAGCCTAGCCAACCGGCACACTTGCACTGCTGCGGTCTCTAAAACGCACATGCTGAATCCAGTGCACGAACTGCCGTGGTATTCGGGGCCGCATGAAGCCTCACGTGAATATTCACGATTTGCGCAGTAAGAAATCTGCACTCAGTAAAGTTCGGCGTGTAACGCGTATCGCGCAACGCGTGAATTAGATGACACAAATAGGAAGTGAATTGACTCAAATCACGGTACACAGTGGAACGATTTTGAAAAAAGGTGGACGTAGGAACAAGTTTCGTAATTTCTGTCTAAAAAAAATTGCAACTGATAGGAAATTGTATTCATTGCTACAGTTCTTCCACTGAGCATAACATTCATAAAAGTAATAAATCAATATAAAATCTAGTGTCAAAAAGTACAAATATCTAAGAGATTAAGAGATTGTCTTAATAATTATCTCCAAATAACTTAAATAACTTGCCAATTGTGTTGTTATATCCAAAAGGACTTGTAACTTAATCTTTGCCTCCGTTATTTCAACACCTTCTGTAGGGTAGTATCTTTTTTTGGCTTCTAATATCTTGTTGTAGAAGGGCAATACAGATATGCTGGAATCTGATAACATTGTCCTCAGGGATAAGTATTTTTATTTCGTTAGATTCAGCGAAGTTGAAAGAGCAAGAGCACTATCTTCATCAGAGAAATCATCGCATCCAATGAATAAAATCAGAGCATCACAACAAAACTTTACAGATCTGTTAATATGATTTACCCTCTTACCATTTTAAAATAGTCCGGAATTCCCAGCAGCCATTTTTCATAAAACATATGATAGATATTTTAGTATCGATGTAACTAAAATATTTCCCAAATAAAGTTAATAATGACAAAAATCCCCTTAAAACTACAAGCAACCTTCGTAAAACTAGTAATCACTTACTGGAAAGATCCACCAAATTATCAGTAGAACCATTTACCTACATTTTTCTATCATCTACATACATTAAATTCTACAGATAAGTTGGTGGGTCTCTAACAATGAAAGGAATCTAGTACCTTCCTACAAGGTCAGTCATTAGGCTCAAGTATCGGGACCATTATTAATAATACGTGGCAAATTATTTCAAGATAAGTAATAGGGGGCGTTCAAGTATTATGTAAGCGCTTGAGGGGGGCGGGGGGGTCTTTGTTTTGCTTATTTTTGATGACATGGTCGATATCGTGATTACGTCAGCAGTTATTATTTACTTATTTTACACAAATGGCAACCCACAAATTGTCTATGCTTGAAAATAAAACTCACATGTCGGGGATTCCCACAAATAAAGAATACGTTATAGGTACTCGCCTAGAAGCGAGTGGGGATTACCGCGCGCAGTTGTCACGTCTAAATTTCTTCCGTCAATCTATTGTTTCGTTTCGATTCGAATGACGATTTGACGTATTGTAAGCAAATCAAAGCAAGTTAATTTTTGTTTTAACCGGTGATCCTTTTTCGCCCAAGCTTAACTGTTTAACATGTCGTTTCAAATAAACAAATCCAAGTAATATCAAAAATTATTCGAAAGTTTTAAAAAATCTCATACAAATACAAAAGTACAAAATGTACAGAAGTTAGTTAAGCCTATTTGCTAACTACTGCTCACGAATCAATAAAAAAACAGAATACATTAAAAGAAAAATGCATATAGGTACCAATGATTAAGAAAGCATGGGAGGGGGGGAAGAGGTTTGCTTACTTTTGCTTACACAGCTTACACAGAAGGGGTGGGCATAGTGCGCGTCATGTAAAAAGAACGCTGGCGGTCAAGCTTCTACAGGCGTTCCAGCGTTCTTTTTACATGACGCGTACTATAATGGTACATTATTTGTAGTAAACTAGGCAGGCACTCATTCAATGTATAGGTATACATCTCTTAAATAAGTAGAAAAGTAAGTAATCTCTTAAAAAGAACGCTGGAACGCCTGAAGAAGCTTGACCGCCAGCGTTCTTTTTACATGACGCGCATTATAAATAGTTGTAAAAAATCTGCTTACGTAATACTTGAATGGCCCCATACGACAATCGCTAACTTTGTAGTTTTTGTCTCTAGTGACTCTAGAGTCTAGATGATATGGTGATTTACTTTTATGAAAGTAATACTCAGTGGAAGTACTGTAACAATGAAAGGTATCTGGTACTTAACCTACAAGGTCAGTCATTAGGCTCAGGTATCGGAAAAATTGGCAAGTTATTTGGAGATAATTATTAAGACTATAGCGATCTTTGTACTTTTTGACACTAGATTTTATTTTGATTTATTACTATTATGAACGTAATACTCAGTGAAAGTACTGTAGCAATGAAAAATATCTGGTACCTACCTACAAGGTCAGAAATGTCGAGTATCGGAAAAGTTGGCAAGTTATTTGGAGATAATTACTAAGCCAGTAGTTAGACTTAGAAGTTTTTTACACTAGATTTTATTATGATTTATTCATTTTACTTAGATAAGACTGAGCGAATGACAGAAATTGAACCATTTTCCATTAACATTTAACATTAAATCATATATTTTTAAAGTTTGATCCCATTTAAATACCGCTGCAACAGCGTTAAGCCAAAAACGATTATTTATTTTTTGTAAAGAACTTAAGTAGTGTAAGTTTGTTATGAAAACCTTTTAAAATTCCGAGAAAAAATATGTTGATTTATATTTCATCGCATTTTTCAGAAATATGTTTTTATAATATCACAGACTCATTGTTATGGAAAATTGTATTGAATAATTTTTAACAAGCACTACATTTCCTATCAGATGCTCGTATCAAAATAAACATTTTTTTTTCAAGAGTTTAACCCCCTTAACTGCCAATGCTGCAGGGTTAACAGAACCCTATATGACCCATTTGTAGAAGACGGCAGCTACTTTAAGCTATTGTTGTTTTTTTTTTAACAAACTTCTTATTTTTGAGAAAAACAATATATTATAAATCTTTCCATACATTTTTTTCTAAACTATTTTTTTAACCCATGAAGAAGTGCCTTTTTTTGCAAATTGAATAGAATATATTTTAATCACCATACAATTTCCTATCAGTTGCAATTTTTTCAGACCGAAATTACGAAATTTGTTCCTACGTCCACCTTTTTTCAAAATCGCCCCACTGTGCGGTACCCCGAATACCATAGCTGCTCAAACCCGTCACTTCCACGATGGCTACACTGGACATCAGTCCGAAACACGACAATGTCGCTTCACGGACTGGCTATGTCCATGGGGTGGTGATAAGCCACGGCCGAAGCCTACCACCAGAAATGTTGTTACCCGTTTGACACCACCCAGAGATCACGTGTAGGGACGCGAGGGTATTTTCCTATGGACGCGAGCAACTCCAATCTCCAAATTTCCGAGCGTACTCTTAGATGATCTATATACCTGCACACCAGTACCTTAGATGATGATGATAATGACGACGACGTTGTTAATGTTCATCACCACCGCCATCATCATCATCATCATCACCACCACCATCATCATCATCATCGTCTAAGGTATTGTCGTGCATGTGATGATGATGATGATTATGATGATGATGATGATGATGGTTGTGGTGGTGTTGATGATGGTGGTGACCATCACCGCCATCATCATCATCATAATCACCTGCACGCTAATATCCTAGATGATGATGATGATGATGATGATGATGGTGGTGGTGATGATGATGGAGGTGGTGATGAATATTAACAACATCATGAAGATGGTGATGATGGTGGTGACCATCAACATCACCACCATCACCATCATCATCATCACCTGAACGCCAATACCCTAGATGATGATGATGATGATGATGACGGTGATGTTGTTAATGTTCATCACCACCACCATCATCATCATCATCATCATCACCACTACCACCATCATCATCATCATCATCATCATCATCATCATAATCACCTGCACGCTAATATCCTAGATGATGATGATGATGATGATGATGATGATGATGATGGTGGT
The DNA here is from genome assembly GCA_932527175.1 of Operophtera brumata. NCBI lineage: Eukaryota > Metazoa > Arthropoda > Insecta > Lepidoptera > Geometridae > Operophtera > Operophtera brumata. The sequence goes on from OW052231.1 coordinate 20,325,040, forward strand.
GGTGATGGTGATGATGATGGCGGTGGTGATGAATATTAACAACATTATGAAGATATATTATATTAACCACCATCACCATCATCATCATCATCATCACCTGCACGCCAATACTCTAGATGAAGATGATGATGATGTTAGTTGTGGTGATGGTGATGAAGGCGGTGGTGATGAACATTAAAAACATCATGATCATCATCATCATCATCACCTGCACGCGTATACCCTAGATGAGGATGATGATGGTGATGGTGATGATGATGGTGGTGGTGATGAACATTAACAACATCATCGTCATTATCATCATCATCATCATCTAGGGTATTGGCGTTCAGGTGTTGGTTCTGGTTCGCTGCGGGCCCTGCTGACTACTGAGCCACGCTCGCCTTCGGCTCGCTCGCAGCTTTCGTGGTGATCACTGTTCTCTAGTGTTTTAAATCCATGTTGTACTTTCACTCATTTTGAAATATAAGACTATTCAAAATTCGTAGAATCGTGCATCATACTATCATTGATTCTGGCCAAGTTTTCACGTATTCTTTCGTTGTTTTATTTTTAACACCTCACATAGTAACTTAAAACTTGGGTAGGCTACCTAAATTGAAATAAAGTATTTTCTAGCACTATAATGCTATTGCAAAGTTTAAAGAACGTAGTTGTAAAATAAATTAGAATACATTATTATAAGTACAGTTGGCAACCCTATCAGAACTAGCTCGCTATAGTAGAAATTACGGCCAACTTATAAAAAGTATTGTGTGTTCACACTAGTAACGGTTTGGCAACGTCGCTTTTAAACTTTTGCTGACGGAGCGGCAACATATCAAAGTAAAAGTCAAAAAGTATTTTATTCATTGATATCACAAGGATCATTTTGAATCGTCTTAAAAAATAAATTTACATTTACTCCTGTTCCAACGCAACCAGACCTAGAAGAATCAGGCAACAAACACGGTCTGTTTTTCTTTTGATGATCCTGCTTACTATTAGGTGGGGAGCCCCTGTGTAGAGCCTCGAGAACAAGTGGAAGCTGATTCAAAGAAAAAAAGGAAAATCAACTTAAAAGCCTTCCTTAGGTAGGCAGTCAAAAGTAAGATGATAGAGAAAATCAGCAAAAGTTCATAAGGCAGCACACTCTACGCTTGATATACTCATAAATAACACATAATTATTACAGTCCAGTCGGCAGGTGGTTTCAGATGGAAAAAGGTCAAAAGCTAATGAAACTATGGGAGGTTGTTCAGGGATAGTTAATTAACATTTTCCCAAGTTTTGGACCTCGAGGACCATGTGCGAAAAGTGGAGGGGGGGGGGTGGAGGGGGGGGGGGGGGGAACTGCACCTTCCTCCGGTTTTTTCTCAATAACTTTTTTCTCTTACATCCCACGGCAAAAGTACCAGCTACTTTTTTGTAGAACGTTAAATTTACTATAATTTGGACTAATAAAACATGTTTCTATGTCAATAGATTATCGAGATATGGCGATGTGTGTTTTTTTCTAAGTACATCAACTACGTGCAGAGACACTTTGGTAGCAATGTGATTGTTGTCTTTGATGGATACCCCACTAAATCCGGCTATCAAAGCACCAAAGCAGCAGAACGAGCTCGCCAGTCTGCATTACAAGCACCAACCAAAGTCGTGTTCTCCTCATCTACTATGGTGACAATAGCACAAGAAAAGTTCTGGCAAAAGATCACAATATGAGAGCATTCATTTCGATGTTGATGACACAAATGGTGGATGCTAGCATCGAAGTGAAGCAGGCATTTGAGGACGCCGTGATCATGGTGGTGGGGATGGGGTTGAGAAGAGAAGACTGAGTCCCTGCAGAAGACTGCTTCCACCCCCAATTAGTGGGATACAAGTTGACTTCCCGCCAGTTCAGCAATTGCTTGGAGGTAGCATATTGACGACCCCTGTGGCGCGGCGGGCGAAGGTTGGCCTGCGACGCAGGAGGTTGCGGGTGCGATTCCCGGAACATTTGTTCATTTTGTTCATCGGAACAAATATTTGTGCGATCGCAGATATTTGTTCAGGGTGTTCTGGGTATTTTCTATGCATAATAAAAAATATCTATCTATGTAATATATTGTATTAAGTATATCAGTTATCTAGTATCCATAACACAAGCTCTGCTTAGCTTGGGGCTAGATAATGTTGTGTGAACTGTCCAGCATTATTTATTTATTTATTTATCTTGCTGCATGGTGGCCTGTGGCATCTTCTTTATGACTGGTTTTGATTATCTGTCGTTTTTGAGAGAACCGCCGGGCCTTAAGGTACCAGTTTGGTTTCAAATGAAAGCTACAATAATTTACTACAACTTAATTAAAATAATTTTTGACGTGGGATGCATATTTTAGAATATATTTCACAAAATAAGTAAAAATTTCTTAAAAAATTGCCTATTTTCGAAGAACTTCCTTCCTTTTCGAGGAACCAATGGCTGTATAGATCTCGCCTTAGTGTCAAATTGTAGAAAATTTAGTCTTCTTTAAAAATATGCCTGTTGACTATACCGGTCAGACCCTACCTTGACTAAGATATTGAGCAAAAACTGAAAAAAAATATAAAATTTCATGATTTTTTGAGCCGCTCGCTCAGCACTTGGAAAATATGGTTTTTTAATAGTGGTTAAGGTATTAACAACATATAAAAAAACAGCGTGACCGGAACTTTTGTAAGCACGACCCCTTTTTCATGTTTAACTTGACTGCACTATAATATGAATACCAACATGATGATGTGAATGTTTGGTTTTCATCAGAGAAGAAAATCAGCTTTTGAGATCTGGTTTGGGTGGAGGGGTTTCCAAAGTAGGTGATTGTAACCAGGAACCATAATTATAATAACATTCCATCATTATTTGGGTATAACCATGGTATAACAGAAGAAATAAGGTGGAATTGAGCATTTTTCGGCACATTATAGCAAATTCTAAAAAAAAATTTTTTCGAAGCGCCATATCTCGGTAACTTATCAACATACAATCAAGTTTGAATAATCAAAATTATAGTAAATTTAACGTTCTACAAAAAATAATTAGTACTTTTTCCGTAAGATGTAAGGGAAAAAAGTTATTGAGAAAAAACCGGCGGAAGGTGCAGTTTCCCGCCCCCTCCTCTTTTCGCACAGGGTCCTCGAGGTCCAAAACTTGTTTTTTTTATTTAACCATCCCTGAACAACATCCTGAAGTTTCATTAACTTTTGACCTTTTTCCACTACTTTACCCCACTTTTTACGACCTGCCGACTAAAACATCACTTTTATTATTTAGCGCCATCTCTATCATGTTTACTTACTATCTTACACAAAACTCTTGTGTTTGAAGGTCAATTTAGCGCCATCACTGTCATCTTTAATTAAACTGGGTGCTCTGCTGCGTAAAAGTATTTCGCTACGATAATAGATGTCCGTGCAAAATAAACTCACACATTTGTAAAAATTGTCGTATTTCAAACCTGTTTTAAAAATTCCCTATTGTATATTTTTGTTTGGAACGACCATTCGCGATAACTATTATCATTAGGAAGTCTACAAAATAAGTCAATTTATAAAATGACAATCTGTGGTTTGAGTAACGGCCTAAAGTATTTTGTATGGGCAAGGAAACTTGAACATTCACCTTAAAGGAATTTGATATCTCGGCGTTCAGGCGTTGACAGAAAGTTAATAAATTAAAGCCGACGTTTATTAGTTTGTAGACGAAATACGGCGTATTAGAGGGTAAATGAGTGCTTTTTATACTACTTGGAATGATGGATCAAGCAGATGGCCCACTTATTGTATAGAGTAGCGTCCGTAAAGATAACGGTGCATCATAAATTATTAAAAGAGTACTAACAAACGCTCATCACACAATTTTGAAGACATTTGTTCTCATATAAGTAAACATAATACCAAGTTCATTTACAATGACTGCGACGCAGGAGGTTGCGGGTTCGATTCCCGCCTCGGAACAAATATTTGTGCGTTCTGCAGATATTTGTTCAGGGTGTTCTGGGTGTTTTCTATGCATAATAAAAAATATCTATCTATGTAATGTATTATATTAAGTATATCAGTTATCTAGTACCCATAATACAAGCTCTGGCTTAGCTTGGGGCTAGATAATGTTGTGTGAATTTGTCCAGCATTATTTATTTATTTAATGAGATAATACTTTTTTTTTTTTTCCAGTTTATATATAAGATTAAATAATATATCTGCCTCAGAGTGGCGAGCGCTGTGCAATGCCGCATAGGGTGTATCTCTATAACCTATCAACGTACATTAATATAATTAATAAGAGTAACAAATAATATAATTTCAGAGGGCATAGTAGATTTATATTTTCGATTACGCAGCAAATATTTGTTTAATACTGTTTTTCGCGATTTTCGTTGCGCGGGCGCTATTCTGTCACTTTATAACTTACCTGACCTTTACGGAGTTTGGTAGTGACAGAATTTAGCTGTTGTCAGTCTGTAGTACTTACGGAGTCACTGATAGTAACAATAATTTATCTCTATACGTGTTTCAAAGCCAATAAGATGATATATATGATACAAGTTCCTAAGTTTACCACAGATTGAATACTAGTTACTACGAATATACTGCCATGAATCAAAGTTTTTTATGATGTCCCTAACTACTAAATGAAGTTTTTGGGAAGTACCGGACATACTTATTACATATACATTCGATATAATAATAACTTTTTAATATGGCTTCCTGAAGCACGGTATACTCGTATAACTAAATATTTTCTAGTACTCACTTATTGAGTAGGTACCGAACCAGTTAGATTTATAAGCGGTGTTATTTTGCTAGTTTTGGATGGCATAATCGATTATGACCGTATCAAACTAAAGGCTGCGCCGATCCCAGACAGAAAACTTCATACAAAAAACAAAACGCCTCGCGGTCCCTATATTCTGTAGTCTGTACCATATTGAGATACAATCTAATTTAGACAAAAGTTATAGGTAACTTTGTGGTTATTGGTTATTTTCGTAAAGGTTCGGGGCTTCGGCCGCTTGACTTACACAGCATTTCGATACACGCAGAATTTCAACGAAATAATACAAAAGCATTTTATTTTTATAAGTGCATGAATGACGGAACAATCTGATGTAACCTCTACCTTTAACAATGCATTACCTCATAGGTCACATCAACCTAAGACGCGCCCTATGTGGCATTGCACTGCACCCGCCACCCTCAGACATAAAGATTATAAGTCTCATATGCCTGTAATTTCAACTGCACCTAGACCCTGCGAACCGCAACACAGTAAAGCGAGCATTACTGCTTTGCGGCAGAAATTGGGTATGTTGGTAGTACTTCCCCGGACGAACTCTTTCACAAAAAAGCTCTACTACCCTAGTCTTGCGGAAATCGAACTCTTTACCTGTTAAAGCTGGATACTTGCTATCCTATCGTCGGAAGTCGTGAAACTAGGCAAGATACGACAGACACGTAGGTCTTAACATTTAGCACTGCGCAAACACTCAGTGCGCATAAATTTACTTGTTGTTTACACGCGGAAAGAAAACTCAAAACATTTGATAAAGCCGTGACGTTTCACTAAATTAGAATGTACCTACACTGACTGATAACAAACAGATAGATCCTAATGATAAGCAAAAGCATTGTGCCATATTTGTGCTATTGACCTTAGAGACACTGTTTGGGAGTCATTGAACAAATATAACGATGAATGTATAATGATGTATTCTGTTAGTCTGTTTGTGATCGAGTTAAGAATATCGTAAAAATGTATAAGATTTAGAATCTATGACAATAAAATCAAGGGTAAGTCTGTGATTTAAAAAAAAAAAAAAACAAGTGAAAACTCTTTTTTATACAAAATCATAAATTAACGTTTTTGGATTGTTCTTTGTCTGTCTGTCCGAAAGTTTGTCTCGAATAGGAAACGAAACGGCTCAACAGATTAAATAAAAAAAAAAAAACAGGATTTTATCTTAAATTTTCGTGTACATTTCATTTCATTTCGATATATTGCAGGGTTCAGAAGATATGAATGTACCGCGCGAACGTACTCGCGGGCACGGCTAGTACACAATACTTTGATTATACATCCAGACAAAAAAAAACTCTAAGACACAATATAATATATTCAAAGTTAAGTATTCAGGGTTCAGAAGATATGAATGTACCGCGCGAACGTACTCGCGGGCACGGCTAGTACACAATACTTTGATTATACATCCAGACAAAAAAAAACTCTAAGACACAATATAATATATTCAAAGTTAAGTATGTAAGTTAAGCATTCAGAAAATTGGCGCGAACATGTTTCAGATCACTGGTTGGGTGTTCGACACGTAAATGTCAATGTCAAAATCTGCCCAGATTGGGTGATATGCATGGAGGTATAATAGTATGGAGTGAGTGCTAAAATAGCATAGAGTGTTCCTTCTTACTCCTATCCTAGAAGATAGCTTGCTATCCTATTTTAGAGAGAAATAAATATATTGTCACACGACAGTCGTTTTTCCGTTTCGTACCCTGAATATTGGCACCATGCATATACATCTTCCTAGATTGTTACCATGAATGTACTAGTAATTTGACATTTGGCCTGGTATTAGTTACACAAATAAAAACAGATAGATATATGCTTGTCTCATTCCAACACTTGAATACATTCATATAAAAGAATGAGACTGGTATAATCGATACCGTTTCGTTTTTAGCCTTAGTTTCATGCTTTAGTCCATCTTCCTAGGTGATATGGTGCCCCACAGAAGCTACAAATAAAAGAAGACGAGTAATAAAGCGTCATCTACGTATATCCCTGCGTTTAACACTCATATATCTATTACAAACTCTAGACCAGTAATAAAGTCGTCTACATAATAATAATAATTCCACCTTCTCTGATATAATAACAGTGCATAGACGCAGTAGTAAATAAACTTTCTATTCTACTAGTAAAATAAATGCCTGTAAGAGGTAGTAAGGAAATTATGTGTGTTTTGTAACTGGTTACACCACACCTACTTCTCTAGACTTATTTTAGAAAGTATCTGTGTTGTAGGTAATTTAAGATAGGCCCAAGCACAAAATGTCTCAGCTAAAACAGTATCCAGTCATCATCATCCACAGCCTGACTTCACCCACTGCCGAGTATAGGTCTCTCTTTGCCTGTGCCATTCCTCACGGGCCCGTGCCAGTCTCCTCCAGGATCGGCGCGCGATGCATGCGAGATCGTCTGCCCATCTCGCTGCTGGACGACCAACGTTTCTGTACCCAGCTGTGTTTACAGCGATTTTTGAATGTCTAGGTACCAAATGTTTATTTATCTGATAAACATCAGCCAGACGTTTACAAACATTCCAAAATACTACGCCTAATTTATAAGTAGGTGGTTTATGGATTTGTTGAAAATATGTTATTGTGTCGGCTCCGATAAATCGCATAAGTGCAATAATATCTTTATTTTTAGAAGTGAACAAACCAATCAATCATTTTACAATCAATGTTACAAGGGAACTAGATAAAGGTTCAATCACGTTGCCTTGGCGGCCTGCTTGCGTCGCTAGGTCTGTTGTCGGTGCGATGACGCGTGCTCGACTGTTTAGAAAGGTTTTGCAACGTTTTGCTGCAAATAAAGCAAGGTAATCTTATTTGTCCTCTGCATTTGATATGATCTGTTTATTTCATCATCATCACTATCATCATCATCATCATTTATCATCAGCCGAAAGAAGTCAACTGCCGGACATCTATCCTAAATTGGGGTAGGCCAATGTCCAGTGTTTGATTTCTTCGTCGTGGTGTAGGTATTCTTTGGGGTCCCCAATGAAGACTGATATTCAGTATTATCTTATAATTATTAATCGATAATGAGTGCTCTGGCTTTCATCATCAGCTCACGAGCATGCAGACGCAAGGTTATGAAAAATTAAGAAACACACTGTACGTGCCATTAATTTTTGAGGATTTCTCTCGAGGTCTCTTGAGAGTCCGTCATCATATATTGCCTTGGTGTATATGGGACAACCTCGGGAGTAAACCCATTAAAAAAATGCTCATAATTGACGAAGATATTCGTGAACATACATAAACAAACATACAGACGAACAAATAACCTCCTTCATCATCAAGACGCCGCGCCGTCGCCGCTGTAGCCCTCTTGACCGTTTTACTCAAGATAAAAAAAATATTTTCACATTTTTGCCTTGACCGTAAGAGTATCAATTTCACTATAGGTATTTTTAATTTGTAACCCGTTAAAATAATCGATTTCGCAGTAATCTTGTTGGATCGCTCACGGTCAGTGCACCGCTCGTACTCGGGGTCAATTTTAGCGCAATGACGTAGCGCCGGAAACATCATGCTTAATGGAACAGTTATTTGTTTACTAACGTTCCTTCTTGAACTTATTGTTCTGATTTGTTTGAGCGTGTGTTATTTTCCTCAAATATCTATCAAAACATGCTTTCTTTAATGTATTGTAATTTTACTCATAGTACTTCTCCCATTTTATACGCGACTGCTCCAAAAAAAGGAGTGTACTTACTTCACTACATCTTCTTTACGCCTGATTGTGGTATCATCTGCACGTTATCCCGATACGCACTAGGAATGTGAAATAAAAAAAAAAATGCCCAAATTAAAAATACCAAACTTTTAAAATGTCTCTGATGCTGATAGTGTTTGTAATCAATATGAAGAACTTGAGGAGTATGTTCTTAAAATATATATACCTGACACTTAAGGTATTAGTAGTAGTAGAGCTTTTTTTGTGAAAGTGTTCGTCCGGGGAAGTACTACCACCATACCTATTTCTGCCGCAAAGCAGTAGTGCTCGCATTGCTGTGTTCCGGTTCGAAGGGTAAGGGTGCCGGTGAAATTACAGGCACATGAGACTTTTCATCTTTATGTCTCAGGGTGGCGGGCGCAGGGCAATGCCACATAGGGTGCGTCCTAGGTGGACGTGACCTATGAGGTAATGCACTGTTCATAGGCAGAGGTTACCGCTTATCATCAGGTGGGCCAACTGCTTGATCCGTCATTCAGTAGTATAAAAAAAAAAAAAAAAAACACTTCACTTAATTCTCAAGAAAGAATGAAACAAAGAAAGAAAGAATATATATTTATTTGTTTACGTGAGCTACACAGAAACACATAATAAACTTAGACTAAGAGGAAACAGATATGAAGGTACGAGGTGTAACTTAAGTAACAAAATGGCTCTGCCTCAGCATGAGTTGGTTGACTAGCAACGCTGGTCTTCCGTCAGAACCACTTATTGATGTTGGCACTTGTTGGCAAGTTATAATTTTTTTCACGTTTTAGTAGACTTTTTTTTTATCATGGCAGCCGTATTTTTTTCATATAAGACCATGTCATGTCATGTTCATATCTTTCGATTTCTTCATCAGGTCTGCGAATCAGAGCTACTGTCGATCATCATAAGAGTACCCAGTTGGGGTGGGTAGATGTAGCATGTCTTCAATTATTGTTTGTAGGATATGCCGGTGTGCGCACGATACTTCCAACAACGAACATATTGACATTTTCAATACTTACCTGTCATACATCCTCCTTGATGTTTAATTTACTTGGATGTTATAAGTACCTACTCAGTGTCTTTAATAGCTTCCCTCACCGTCGCAAAATGCCTATAATCTATAGGCATCGGCTTGCTGTGGCGCATTGGGCCAAGAACGGGATGTTCGCCAAGTACAGCTGACTACAGTGTTAGAGATATTTTCTCTATCGCTTCACACGGTATAATAATAAACTAAGCCGGGTGTACTATTCCGAGAAATTATGCTCAAGTGGGAAACACCAGCGTACGTCATCACCAATGATTGAGACAGACTGTTTTTGTGCTACCATCACCGAAAACACTTCATCATCATCTACACTAATATTATAAAGAGGAAAGATTTGTATTTTTTTGTGTGTGTGTGTATGTTTGTAATGAATAAACTCAAAAACTACTGTGCCGATTTCAAAAATTCTTTCACCATTGGAAAGCTACATTCACCCTGAGTGACATAGGCTTCCAGGGGGGAGGGGTGTTGGGGTTATGGGGGGGCTGTTTAACAGTGGAATATAACTCCACAGCCCCCTTATGGGGGGTTACCACGAGCTCTTACAGCTATTCTGTTCAAAAACTATTCAGTACAAATTTATAGTTTTTTTTCCGTAATTCCGTTGTTGTAGCAATAAACTGGCATCTTGATAGTGACGTCACCTGGTGTGTTAGTCTCGGAGTAGCAGACTTTGTTTTCTTGGCTCATGTCGCTTTCCACGTTTTTGGGGGACATAAGGCCGCATCTGTGAAAAGCAATGGTGACGCCAAATAAATCCGAATATAACCGTTTCTCAATACTCAATACATTTATTGCTAATATATTTATCTCTTGACGATGTGCCACAGCAACAGCCGTAAACTTTAGATAGTCGTATTATGATTATGAAGTGCATTGCGCAGTATAATGGCGTGTTTGCGCACACGCATTACACTCGTAGCTGCAAACAGAGATGATATCAACACTATTATCTAAGATCTACATGCATCATCTAGGTAATCGTGGTTATTGTAGTGTACCTACGTAGATACCGTTATAATGGTACATCTAGAATGTAGCCTTTTATGTGCTAACTCTTAGCTACGGACAGTCCATGATCCAATTACAATCAATGTATTTTAAGAGATATTCAATTGATTTGGCTTTTTCGGGCAACGCGAGGCATTTTTACAAGCTTTTATTTAACTTGCAATATATGTATGTTTGTCCGGGTGGAACCTTGCAACTGATTTTTAAAACAGTTATCCTCAACCGATTGAGATGATATTTTGCATACCTGTCAAGTTCCGATGACAATGCAATTTTATGGTGACAGCGAGCTGATCTGATGGTGGAGGGATAATAATAGACTAGCCGTGATTATGATCAGGACACGGTTACGATTACTAATTTTATAAAAGCTTGTATTACAAAAAAAAAAAACACGAAAACCTTATTTTGTTTGGGGATGCAGCCATGAATCACCCCCCCTAAAGAATCATGGTCAATACCCCGTTTCTAGTAAAAAGTATGTACATCAGTTACATATATCAGTTATCTAGTACCCATAACACAAGCTCTGCTTAGCTTGGGGCTAGATAATGTTATGTAAACTGTTATGTAAAATTATAGGATAGTTTATAAAAATGAGTCGTCATGCTCACTATTAACCCTTGCTTTAATGAGCAGGTTTCATTGCAACGCCCGTAAAGGTAGAGACACCGCAACCTATCGATTGCAAAAGTAATCCATTTAGGGACTACCTCGTTAGTGTGAACACTGCTGCACTAAGAGATAGGTATCCAGGAATAGACTGTGTGCGACTTATCTAGCCAGATTGCACTGCTTCGTTCGTTCTCATCGTCACCGATTCTTTCTTTCACCATGCTTATTTAGGTCACTGACTAGATGATTTATGTCGTCTCCAAAACACTCTCCTCAAGTTGGTCACTGACATAACGCTGAACCATGAACGAACCAGTGAAACAAAGAAGTAATAGTGGATCAAAATCGACTTCATGATCTGATCTCACCATGTCCAACCAGGACCATCCTTATCTTATTAGTATAACCTCTATTCTAACTGCTAAGGAGTGGAATACACTAACTGTCGTCTGTCTTTCCTGAAAACTATAATCTGGGTCTCTTCAAGGCAAGAATAGGTGAATGGCTTCTAGACCTTTGTGCTTCATCGTCGGCCACATCATCTCTTATCAACAAATAAGATCGCGGACAAACGAAAGTCAATCAATGTTAAAAAAAACTTGTCTCTTTAGATTGCCACGACGCGACGCGACGGTCTAGAGCAGCCTCCATCCAACTAAATAAAATTAAGCTAAAAGTCCTCGCAGCCGCTGTCTGGTACGCTCCAAGAAATCTCATGCCTTATGCCGAGCCAGTTCCAGTAAATTCAGTAGGTAGACTCATTTGCTGATGCAAGTTTCCCCCCACTGCGGTTATACATCCTGTCTCTCGCGAGCCGCAATTACCGGAGAGGGTTTTTACTCCCGGCTCGATTAATCCGGACTTATTCCAGTTTATTCTTATTTTACCGCTTAATGTTTCGAGTTTCTGCCTTGAACGGTTATATTATTTGATATAGCTTATCAGCTACCACACTTTGCTTTTTTTATTTGAAAGCAGGTTTTCTAGCTATGGTTCTAAGACATTTTATCAAAATCGGTTTAGCCGTTACATTAAGTTGATGTTTTTTAAATTTCTTCTTGTTATAACACTGGCTAACTTCTCAGAAAATTTTAGCTATGAGCTAATCATACGCTTTTTTTGTCTATAAATACCTACACGACGCCCGGTAGTGCGAGCGATATGATAGATAGATAGATTAACTCTTTATTGTACACAAATAACACACAGAAATACAAAACATAACTCAATAAATAAAAAAGAAATAACAGAAATGTACAATGGGCGGTCTTATCGCTTATAGCGATTTCTTCCAGACAACCTTAGGATGGAGAGGACTAAATGGAAGAATGGGACAGTGGTGTTATCACCTTGACAAATAAACATATCATTAAATATATACAAACCTACATTATAATACATAAAATATTTACATAATAATATAAACACAACATAAAAACAGACAAGAACAATGAAACTCAACAGGACGAAGAAGACGATTGGAGATAAAACAGTTTGATACGATCTTTAAAAGAATGCAATGACGGAGCAAGCCGAATCGACAACGGTAATGAATTCCACAGCCGAACAGCTTGGAATGATATGAGCGTATGGACTATGGAGAGATATGGCGCGTTGGTAACCGCATGCAAGAGGGATCCTAACCAATTTGTAGAGTTCACCTCCATCATCAGCCCGCAGTAGTCAATTGCCCTTAGGCTTTTTTAAACGTATTTTTATCAAAATCAATACAGTTTAAGACGATAAAAAATATGTTAATCTTCATCATATTTCCAAGGGCATGATCGAGAGCAAAACAAGATTTCGAGAAATTTTCTCGATAAAAAAAATAGTGAACTTACCTATACAACGCTTATAACGTAAACATCGCTATAACCTATCAGCGTACATTAATACAATTAATAAGAGTAACAAATAATAATATTTTAGAGGGCATGGTCGGTTTATATTTTCGATTACGCAGCAACATACCGTTTTGCTCATTTTCGTTCACTTATCGTAGCGCGAGCGCTGTTCTGTCACTTTATAACTTACCTGAACTTGACTGAGTTAAATAGTGACGGAATTTAGCTGTTATCTGCCTCTTAAAGACCACGACGAACGATTTAATTTGTAGGGTCACCAGTTGGTAAAGAGTACATTGAGCGTTTGGATATTTTTCAAAAGTCAGGTGGTCTGAAATAAGAGAAGCTTATTACACGAGAAATGTGAAGATAAGAAATTGTTAACTAGATCTACTGCCACCGAGTAACAAATGTATCTATTACAATGTGGTGTGAGCAGGGTTCCCGGAAACACCCACATAGACAAACAAACAGACTAGCTAGAATATATAAATAATGTGGAATATGTGTAGGAGAGAAGACTGACATATCCATATATGTAGGCTAGCTACTAACCACACTACGACTAACTATACCTACTTGCTTATCAGATAAGGTGTATACAGCGGCTGATTGGTCTTATTTGGAGGCTTTCTCCTCATAGAGGAGTCAATGTTATGTGCTGAAAAAAACATGTCATTCATTAACCTTTTATCTGTAAAGTGAACGTACAAAAATGTTCAACCTGTTCATTAACCAAGTGAAAAAAAATAACAAAGCGCAGCTGTTTTCGACAGAAAATTTTATTCAACTTCTAAACGACTTAGAATTTTGTACTTTTTCTTTCACCTAAATGTCGGCAAAGACTTTTATCTTCATGTTTAACGTATGATTCCAGTTGATTTTCAGTTACTTTTCGTTCCGCTAGCGCTGTTCTGTCACTATCTAACTTACCTGAACTTTAATGAGTTAGAAAGTGATGGAATTTGGATGTGGTATACGCCTTAAGACTAATGCTGTGACACTGCAACAAGACATTGTGAGCTAGAGTTATATAATGTGAGTAGCACCACATGCAGCAACGCACGGTCAGAGTCAGGCAACATGAGAATTCAGAAAAACTAACAAAAGACCTCACCTAACAACACAAAACGCTCCGTGGCCTTATTGCAGTGGCAATAAAGGCTTTTGTTACATAATAAGACAAATTACAAGTAATTGTCGTTGTAATTTGCAATCGAGTTACCCTGGAGGTCAGTGTCACATAATACTTAGTTGAATAAGTTAAGTAGTCTAGTATCAACTCGAATGTCCTTCTGCCAAATGATAATTTTTTTTAATTAACTTGCTTTCCTGTCTGTGAGGTACAAATCTTGCAACTGAATTTTAAACAAGTTCCACCCCAGCGATACAGATAAAGTTTTGCATACCTACCAAGTTCCGATGAAAATACAATATAATCGTGATAGCGAGCTGATTTGATGATGAAGACGGAAGCTGGACAACAGAACTCTTCGATTGATATTAAATAGTGGACTGGCTGTGGGCTCATTTTGATCAGCACACGATTCCAATCACTAATTTCATATAAAATATACTTTTAAATAAAAAACTTATACAGTCATCACAAATACACACGTTACTGACTGAGAGTGTTGGAATACACAAATTAATCTGTACTACTCTGACATGTGGAGTCTGTCTCTCTCACACGTATTTACAATAAAGCCTTGTTCATTGTTAGATATTAATTGATTACTTTAAAGGCTTAGCGGTATGGTAGACCGTTCCGTATTCCGAATTTGATAGAGCATTAGATCACACCTCTCCCAAGTAAATAACGATAAATATATATTCACATTATTATAAAATCGTTAATACGTCTTTTATTGTTCACCTAATCCCAACAGGTTATGGTGCCCAGTGACGTAGTCTAAATCAGTAAAGATTTTGTGTGAAATAAAAAGGACACTTTAAGTGCAAAGTGTTAACGGACTTGTGGCCTGTGGATCACGGCATTCAGTTGAAAATATTTCAGTATTCTAAGTGACTTTTAGTGATTTAATACAATGGACAATTTCAAGTTAAAAAGAAATATAAAACCGTTTGACGAAAAAAAAAATATAGTGTGTGGAAACTTAGAATACGTAATTTACTAAATGAACTCGAAGTGCTTAAAATAATTGATGAAGGAAGTCCCAAAGAACCAAATAGTGATTGGCAGAAAAAGCAGAAAATCGCTAAGAATACAATAATAGAGTATCTATCGGATTCTTTGCTGGGACTAACAACCGAAGAAAATACTGCGAGGCAAATTTTCTTGAAGCTGGATTTAATCTACGAAAGAAAAAGCATAGCAACTCAATTAGCTTTGAAGAAAAGGTTGTTGAATTTTAAGTTGAAAGAAGAAAACCCATTGACGAAACTGTTTCAATAATTCGACGAGATGTTAATCGAATTAATGGCTGCAGTTGCAAAATTAGAAGAAGTTGACAAGGTAACACACCTATTTATGACTCTACCTAATAGCTATGATGGTGTCGTGACTGCAATTGAAACATTGGCAGAGGACAATCTAACCCTAACCTTTGTCAAAACTAGACTTCTCAATCACGAAATAAAGTTGATCAATGAAAGACGCGATACAAGCATGAAAGTTCTTCAGGCGGAATCTACAAAACACCAAGCTGAAACTTCAATATTTAATTCTGGGAATTCCAACATAAAAGGAAACCTAAATCGAGGGCAGTCGCATAAAACTTCATTCAAAGTGAAGTATAATAAACTGAAAAACATTGAATGTCATTACTGTGGAAAGAAAGGTCACATACAAAAGAACTGTTACTTTAACAAGAAGCCTAAACAACGTTCTAAAGATAACAGAACAGTTCAAACTGTTAACATTACGGATACTCAATCAAGATCCTCATAATATATCGGGATTTGCTTTTATGGTCGGAAGTTATGAACAAGAACGTGAAAAACAAAACGGCATTACATTTGTTTTGGACTCGGGTGCCTCAGTTCATATAGAGAAGATCTGGCACGAAACTTCATGGAACTGAAAAACCAATAAATACATCTGTTGCTAAGAATGGAACGTATATCCGAGCAACGAAGAAAGGCAATCTACTAGTAACCAGCCACTTGGGTATAAAGGGATGTGCTACAGGATGTGTTTTTCTGTTCCGAAATCCCTTACCTTTTCAGCTTTAGCAAGAAGCTGGAATGACCATTGTTTTTGGCAATAACGATGGCATGAAAATATACCACATGGGTAAGATGGTAACTAAGGTCAGTCTGTGAACAATTTAATTGGTATTAATTTTGTGCTTGATAAATGTGCTCTAATTGCTAATAGCATCATATAGGGTCGTAAACGATAATTATGTATTATGGCATCAAGGAGTTAGTCACATTGGCAAATCTAAGTTTTTGCAAATAAAAAGGCAAACAAATGCTTTGTGACAATGAGCACATAAATCATGTTACCCCAAATGATAATCTACGTGAAGCTTGTATAAATGAAAACAAGCATGTCTGCCATTTAATATATAGAAGTCAACAAAATTATAAATCGACCTGTATTTAATGTGCATAGAGTTATCACTTCTTCAACACTTGACGGCAAAAACTATTTTGTAATCTTGTCGACGAATACACTCACTACTGTACGACATATTAAGTAAACCATAAATCAGATGTTTTTGCTTTGTTTCGATGTTATGTTATAACATGTGAAGTTCATTTCGGTTCGAGAATTGTCAATTTATGTTGTGAATATTTGCAGAATATTTGTGTAATGAAATAAAAGAGTACTGTGTGCAAAAAGGTATATATAAACTACCACTTAACAGTGTTGCAAATACCAGCTTTAAATGGTTTTGCTTAAATAATGACAGAACGAAGTCGTGCAATGTATCTAGCGCTAAATTAAATAAAACGTTCTGGTGGTGGGGAGGCTGTGTTGACGGCTACGTATCTGATAAATATCAGCCCCAAGAAAGCACTGAAATCATGACACACCATTGGAATTGTGGCAAAGTAAAAAGCCACAACTTTATATATTTAAAGGTTTTCGGTTCAATTATTTGTTTTGTTAATAAAACTAGGAAAACCAAGTTTGATGAAAAATCCTTAAAAGGTAAATTGGTTGGTGAACCGAATGGTTAAAAGGTGTGGGAAGTGGAGGTAGATTAAAAGTTTGTAAGAGTTAGATATGTGAAAATTGATGAGATACATTTCTTGTCAAGCAGGTCATTGAAGCCTGAGGGAGTATTGACTGAAAATAGCAGTAATACTTATAACTCTGATAAGCACATAGTAAATAAAATGTGTAAGCAAACGGACGAAATACCTGTAGCATTGGGTGCACTACCTAATAAATCTGTGAGTGAAACAGATATGTACTCAGAATGCTGATCATTTCTAAATAGATTGACTATATCTCGAAATTAAATGATTTGAAATGATAGGCAAAGTGTGATAAAATTAAAACCTTACCCACTGTATTTTATAACGAAAATGATGTAAGCGTTAGCCGAATCAGCCGTGGGAAGCAATGGCGGCGATGAGCTCACCACTTGTCAGGTCTAAATCCCACGATGGTGCAACCCGCGCTGAAAAGAGACCCATTGGGGCTCTGCCTACCCTTTCGAAAGAAAAAGGCGTGTGTCTAGGTATGTATAGAAATCAATCACTGAAAATGACACCTAGACAGTTGTAGCAAAAAACCTGAAAACAGGAATGATATCGTATTACTAGTAATATTTACTAGATATTATAAAATAAAATAAAAACTGAAGGAATTATGAAATTCAGGTAACCTAGATTGAAAATTAAACAAAGTGCTATATGGATTAAAACAGTCAGTAAGCTGTTAGTTCCAAATGTTAGAAAAAGCTTTGATTGAATAAGGTTTTTCGATACTTATCAGCTGATCGATGCATTTACATTGTAAATGCAGGTGATATTCTAAAACATTTATGTTGTTGATACTTTGTGTTAATGATCTTGTAATTTCAACTGCTGATATAAATACCATGAATAGTTTCAAAGACTACTTGTTGAACAAGTTTAAAATGGTATACTAAAAGGAAATCAGATGTTTCCTGGGAATAAACGTTGAAAGTTGTAATAACACAGTTAAGTTAGACCAGAAAATGTACATAAAAACAGTTTTAGAAAAGTTCAACATGACTGACTGTAAAAAAGTAAAGTAAAGTAGATTATAACGGATTAAATTCGAGTGAACAAACAAACGCCTATTGTAAAATCTTACCGGGTGAATGATGTACATAATGGTACGCACTTGACCTGAGCTGAGTTTTTGTGTAAACATCCTTAGTCGATTTGGTAAAAAATACAACTATGGTCATATTTAAAACAAGTGTTATGTTACATGAAGGGATCAAATAGATCTACAGTTAACATACAATCAGAGTCGTTGTAATATTATATTGCTTTGTAGACTGTATAGCTTTATGGACTCTGACTGGGGTAGTGACTAGTGATGAAATAGGCTGGAAAGGTTCGACAGGTTATTTGTTTAAATTATTTGAACAATGCACAATATGTTGGAATACAATGAAATAACTTACTGTGGCGGCTTCGTCTACTAAAGCGAAGTACATGTTTTTGTAAGAGAGGCTTTATAGTTAAAATCATTGGTGACCAGCATTAACATTGAAATACCTAGTACAATCCCTACTAATGAGGATAATAATGGGTGTAATAAAGGATAGTAATGCATTGCAAATAATCCTACAAGTCACAAACGATTAAAAAAAAACATTGATATAAGGTATCATTTTTCTATAGAGAACAAGTGGAGAATAATGTTATTAAAAGGATTTATGTTCCCACAGGTAATTAGTTGGCTTTCATCCTAACAAAGTCTTTACCGACTATGCGTTTTTCTGACCTGTGATAAAAACTCGGGGTGATGTAATCAGATAAAAGGAAAGGATGTAATCATTGAACTATTTTTACTAGATGTAATAAGACCAGCTGATAATGTTAATATGTAAATAATATGTCATAGCTATAATGAATTATATTATAGATGAATTGGTCTGATTAGGTTTTTCTGGGTTTCCCTAATCCTGCGCACCGAATGGTGGACCAAGTTAGATGTACCCCAGATAAAGGAAGGTGTGTGATATTTTTGTTGTAAATATTTTCAACTACTTATTTTGAGAAAGAGGATTAATTTTTGAGGGGGCGTGTTGGAATACACAAATTAATCTGTCCTACTCTGACATGTGGAGTCTGTCTCTCTCACACGTATTTACAATAAAGCCTTGTTCATTGTTAGATATTAATTGATTACTTTAAAGGCTTAGCGGTATGGTAGACCGTTCCGTATTCCGAATTTGATAGAGCATTAGATCACACCTCTCCCAAGTAAATAACGATAAATATATATTCACATTATTATAAAATCGTTAATACGTCTTTTATTGTTCACCTAATCCCAACAGAGAGTCTGCTAAAAGTTAGGTACTAAAAATAACCTTAACGCAATGAAACGGCTGAACCGATTTTGATCAAACATAGCTAAGAACACTCCCGACAAATTCACATTAAAAAAAAAAAAACCGGTTCATCCGTTCAGGAGCTACGATGGGGCAGACAGACCCACACACACTAACACACGCACACACACACACACACACACACACAGAGAGAGACTCGTCAAACTTATAACACCCCTTCGTTTTTGCGTCGGGGGTTAAAAACACTAGCCACTCGTTTTTCCAATTGGGCGATTCCATAGTTGGGTATTATTAAGCTCCTGGACATTTTCCTTTTTGGACATTAGTCGTGCAAATCACTATAAGATTATGGTTAAACTGGCCGTGCATGCATGACCAGTAAATCTTAAAACATTTTGTTTTCAACATCGCGTATCTCGATAACATAATCTTGAGATCAATAAATTACGATGTTATTGAGACTTTCCAAAAATCCTTCGGCAAGTCATGCACGTAACTACTTACCTTATCAACATTATCTGAGTGAAATCGGAACATGATTATTATTTGTTGATTTCTCAATATATACGGACTTGTTGGTAAGATTTGTCCTGGCAGAATGTGTTATTATTGGAATAAAATGTTGGCCGTGTCAGTTATGGGAAGCAATGGCGGCGAAGAGCTCAACACTTGTCACTTCTATATTCCCATGATGGTGCAACCCACTGTGAAAAGAGGCCGATTGAGGCTCAAAAGACACAGTCAAAGTCAAATCAAGTCAAGTCTTTTTTCGAGGTAAAAGGCGTGTGTCGATGTATGTGTATGTGATGATGATGGGTGTGTGTGTGTGTGTCATTCAAAATTGGTTCTGCCATCATTTAATATTTTTATCTTTTATTTACAGGTAAGTTCATTGATTCAATCATCTGCTGAAACGTCAGTGAAGAAGACAGTGAGTAAATAAATCTAACAAAGATACACGGTGGAAACGACTACCCATAAGAGAAATCCTCTGTAAACCAATCTTCCATAGGCCACGATCCGAATCAGGCCATAATGCCATATTTTGGCTTTCATAGTGTATGGAATGCTAAGTCCATCGTAGAGTTATTATAATGTCTTTGTTGAAATCACAAGGATAATTTTGAATCTTATAAACTAAATTATCTCCTGTTCCAACGCGGCCAGACCTAGAACAGCCAGGCAACAAGACAGAACAATGTTTTTATTTTATTTTTTACCTTGCTACGTTCCGCTCGGTCGAATGTGATTCTTAGTCATCAGATTGCTGTGTTGTTGTTTACGGTTTAGAACAGATTAAAATAATCTAAAGCCTTAAAATGCGCCTGCCTTTGGACAAGCCCCTGAGCGTTATCATTTCATCTCCTAGCCCTTTTCACACATTTGGGGTGGCACAATATATTTGAATGAATTAATGATTTATTTTTCAGAAAATGGGTTTACAAATGTAGATCTTGTTCATATTTATCCAGTTCCACTAATCCAACCTATAATAAGTATGCGAATTTTTCAAGTATTATATAATAATACATAATATAATTTAAATGGTTAATTATCGATTCAGTTCGTACACACATTGATTAATTGATTAATATTATATCAAAATAATTTTATTTTGTTATATTTTTAAACCCCAATGCCAAATTAATATTAATTTTCACTAGAAACGGGATATTTACCATGATTTTTGAGTTTTATATGTTCCCGATATTTCGGCACAGTTGCATGCGCCATGATCACGGGAGAACTGACTAAAGTCTTTGCGAGTAGATGTTATTGGCAGATATATCGATCTACCCTCTTTCTCACTCTTTTATTACGAACGATACCACTACCATCGGTTTCATTGTCACAATTCACACCAACTCGACACACAACACTAACGGTGTCCGGACGCGTAGCAGGTACCACACTTTTTTGATTCTTACACATTCTTACCACAGGCTTCCATACTCCAGATAATTGAAAACCATCTTCTCTATTGAAGTTTCTGTACTTAGTAATCTCAATTGCCTCTTGTACCATTCTCTACCTCTACATTTCTCTCTTTTTGTACCTCTTGTAAATTATGTACATAACCATGATAGTTTCAAAAGTTAAATTAATATTAGTAGTGTTAATGTCAAAGCATCGAGCAACGCAGGCCTCCGTACCGGTCAAAGTCAGCAGTGACAAATTATTAATTATATTCATCCTCTATTCCCGATTCCATCCACTTTTTTTTATTAAAAAACACTGTGTTTTTTGTGTTTTTGTGTTTCTGTGTTATAACTGTGCTTTTATCTATCTATCTATCCCCTCTCACTGTCATTAATGATCGTGAGATTCTCTGATGATTTATCGTGATACTGGTAATCAGTAATATCTGATGTATGTACAACCAATCATGAGAGCTAACAGGGGAATAAAAACAAATGTCGTCATTTAAGTCTGGTTTTACTTAGGATTTGACTATCTACTTCCTTAACGAAGTAGTAGGTATAGGGACTTAGAGAGTGCTTACTATTTTATTGTCATGTTTGATTGATAAGATAAAAGATAAGGAATTGCGTCATATTTGCAAATTTTACAGCTTTGCTTAGCCCATGAATCATTTTTATCTTTAGGTAGTTGCGTTTTTTATAATATAAGATATATATAAGATCTTGTATGCGTCTACTTTACGTGAAGGTATTAATCAATCCCTGTGGGGCACATGCTCATGTATTCGCCTCGCTTGTTCTTCCTACCAATGATTGCAATCAAAGGGTCTTTTGATTGTGACCACGCAGAGGCAGAGTGACTGACTGATCAAACCAACCAAGGATAGAATGATCTCAGACACATTTTAAAAACAGACATTCTTAAGACGCTATGTTAAAATTTTGGAGTCGTTTCGTTTCATGCTCACTCATTATCAGTAAAGGTTACAAACTTGATGTTAATACAGTAATTACTTGAGGATGTAATCTAAATAAATTATAGACTAGAAACACGATTCGCGAAACTTTTCTCGATAGCTTTATTTTTTGAAATTGGCTCTTCTAAAGCCCTTTTTAGGTCCCTCCTTCGACTAGAGAAAGTATTAAGCATATTTTTTTATATTATTCAGTAGGTTATCACATTACTTACATTAATTATAGATCATTTATTTTTATATTTGCTACTTTAGAAGCTAAACGAAGTTTTATCATTTGTCGCTTACGTCAGTTACTTTCGAGTGGCAAAAATCTATACCTCACCTTTTCCCGGGTTCAAGTGAGCAATAGCGCTGTCACTGTCTTACAGCTATTGTTTTCTGGCTAGACTCCGCCCATTAGGTATTTTAACATATCGCCTTAATTTAATTTTAAATTCTTTGTTTTACATTATTTATTCATTAGCTTCCTCACCGACAACTAAAAACTAAAAGGCTTACATTAATTATCAGTCAGTATTAGCTGTCTGAGTTAAGCTAAGGCCAAACCAACGCGTTCAGCCCGCGTGCACGGTGGCGACCAATGGTAAGACCATCGACGTAAATAAATGAATGGACGGGCCTTAGGGAACGATAGTTTTGAAGCTTCTAAACAGACCTAGCTAGTATACTTCGCTTTAGTCAGTCTTTGTCACGGCAACGAGTGACAGCTATGCTGAAAAATACCAAAATTAGATACCTTGGTGATACAATGCCTTCCTGTGCTTTTCTGCAAGTGCAAACAACACAAGAAATACAAATAAAGCTTCAGGCATCGCATTTCATTCGTAAGTAAAGGTTTTGTAATATAATTTTCATCAATTGATAAAAAACTTATAAATCATCGTGTAGTAGGAAAACTACATAAGTAACACATTTTGCGAAATCGACTTTATTGCATGGTTATGATGGCCCATACATGTCGATGGACACGTCTTGCTCTAGAGGACGAGCGACAAGGAGGACTACGCCCCAGGACATTATCTCAATGTTCCCCACTCTGAATGAAAGTTAACAGACACAAGTTTATACTCGTAGATAGTTTTAATTTTAGTCGACATACCTTTTTCTTTTTGATACTTAGAATTATTGTGTTCCACAAATTTATTTCATTTTGTTGATTTTATAAGCAATAGTCGTATGATAAGTTTGTTATGTCACTTACTTTGAATTTAAAAGTCTGCTAAAATAATGTAGGTGTTTCAGTATTTTTCTAATATTCAGTCTTGATAAAAATAAATGATTATGAAGACGACCTCTGTGGCGCGGCGGGCGAACGTTCGCCTGCGACGCAGGAGGTTGCGGGTTCGATTCCCGCCTCGGAACAAATACTTGTGCGATCCGCAGATATTTGTTCAGGGTGTTCTGGGTATTTTCTATATATAATAAAAAATATCTATCTATGTTAATATTGTATTAAGTGTATCAGTTGTCTAGTACCCATAACACAAGCTCTGCTTAGCTTGGGGCTAGATAATGTTGTGTGAACTGTCCAGATATATTTATTTATTTATTTATTATTATAAGTAGGTTTTATTTTAAAATGTATTTTAATATTATTTTTAATCTATACCCATGGATAGGATTGTCATATTCAAATAAGTAAATAATAGATCATTTCATGATTTCACTATTATGGGAAAATTAAATAATGGCACTTATCATTAGCTTTTTGAACCTCAGTGGAGATCATTGACGAAGGAAAACTAAACAATTGACATGCAAAAATAAATAACTGCATCAATTATTCAAAACTTTGGCGAGGGAAAAATACATAGTCGTTCTTTTTTTCTTTTCTCTTAATCAAAAGAACTAAAATGTATTATCATTAAATTCAAAAATAGATACAGTACCAATCTATAACATATCAAAACACGGACTGCAAAATTAGTTACGATAAAAAAGTTATTGCCATTTTTGACGCAATAAAACAGTAAATCGCGTTTTTCTCGCGATTTTGGTTCTGTTGTTGTTATTACTTATTTAGTTTTCCAACTACAGCGACGAAATATTTGACAAGACTTCACGCATGACGGATGGTCCGGTACCGACTGCAAAAAAATCTGATGCCTAAGGGGTATCGTATTGATTTAGAATTGTAATTTGCATTATTTACGTCAAAACATTGCTAAGCACGTCGCTTTAGGTAATTGCATATAATATGTAATGGCATGTTAATTAACCTTATAGCTTTCCAAAAGAAATCTAAGGTAAACAAAAACAGATAGAAGTCATTAGACGAGCAAGAACAGACGACTTTTGGAAGTGGAATACATTTTCCCGTATTTGCTCTGATAATTTTCTACACAATGAATTTAATACACCAAAAAACGGTTAGTAGTAGTAGAGCTTTTTTGTGAAAGAGTTCGTCCGGGGAAGTACTACCACCATACCTGTTTCTGCCGCAAAGCAGTAGTGCTCGCATTGCTGTGTTCCGGTTTGAAGGGTAAGGGTGCCGATGAAATTACGGCCACATGGGACTTTTCATCTTTATGTTTCAGGGTGGCGGGCGCAGTGGAATGCCATATAGGGCGCGTCCTAGGTGGACGTGACCTGAGGTAATGCACTGTTCATAGGCAGAGGGTACCACTTAACATCAGGTGGGCCATCTTCTTGATCTGTCATTCCAAGTAGTATAAAAAAACTCATTGTGCAAAAGTCTTAAAACTGCACTCTGCAGTTTCTTAAATACTGGATTTTTTATACATTTATGTTTCCGTACGATTTTTATGATATTTTCTTAGTTTATTGAGTGATGAAAAATATATTTTTCACAAATTGATTGAGCTGAAGACCTTAGGTGGACTTGCTTTTCTATTGATTTATATTGTGTATGTTTGAGAGCTGAAAAATAGATACGTAACTACATAAAACAGAAGGGAACCATGTATTTTTGTAAAAGCTTAATTCAATAATTGCATTTTTTTCGGCGATATTTTGTACTATAAACCTACTGAAATAACTTTAGAAAACACATTGCATCTGTTAAAGTATTAAGTATTTAAAAAATACAGTTTTTAAGAAGTTCAATAATTTAATTTCACCTAGTTTATTTACAAGACTGCCAGGAGTGGCGCTATAGAGAAGAGGCCTTTACTCAGCAGTGGCTGGATAGATAGATAGATAGATACATAGTTTATTTGTTGACCGTACCCTAAATCCGAATTGTCTTATTTTTCACGGACGTTTTGTATGGATAAGGCCAGTCCATTTATTTTACTTTGGTCGAAGGGTAAGACAATGGATCGCTACCGTGCACGCCATTGCGGACGCGGGCTGATCGCGTCTGTTTGCCCTTTAGCTTTACATACGACTGTATATACAAAAATAAACAAGTCGACGCTGAAAGAACTTGGAATGACACGTTAATCCTTTGCAACCACGATGAATTATTTAATTTTGTTTCTTATTTAATTGTGTCTACGTATTACTGCTGCGCTTGGTAATTCGTATAGAATCAGACGACAAAGAGCTCAATGCTGATTTGACCATTTTCATGTTTGTATTTGTACGCTTCATCTCCGGGAGATTTGGCCAAGTTCAGGTAACTTAGAAAGTAACATAAACGAAACGAAAAGTGAGCATAAACACGAAAAACAATATTTGTAGTTTAATAAATCATTGGTTTGACTCGCCAGTTGTACACTTTGTGAAAAAAAACCATGCCAAATATTTGTGGGAACGAAAAATACGGGCCTTTTAGAAGTAGTACAAAATTTAAAACAAAAGTAGCTCCACTTTGGATATTTTTTAATGTAGTTAATAACATAATTATAATTATTTCAGTTGTTTCAAATTTAATGAGCAACATTATTTATTATTTGTACATTTCAATTCACTTTTCAAAGAAGAGATAAATGTTGTAAACCTCTCTTTGGTGACTACCACAGTCTTCAATATTAATGTGCTTTATTTAATATAGATTCTGTAAATCTGTGAGGCGCCCAGCCTCGCCTTTCATTTTGCAATTGTTTAATTTGTGAAGACAATACTAACTCGAAATTGAACTAAAATCTCTTACGTTTGGATGTCTTATTGAAGTCCTAATGAAATCGGCGATGTGTTGATCCATACATACATACGCTGGGATGTAACTCTCAATTTGACGGCTCAGCATCAAATCCATTGTCATTGGAGAGGAAATCAGCTGGATTCCTGCATGATGTGTTTCACGTTAACGCGTGGAATTTGTTTCTGATTGATTGGATTGATTGGTGTTGATTGAATTTTATATAATTGAGTTTCAATTCGGTTGTGAATTTGTTTTCAAAGCTCATGAGCAGATAAGGCAGATACTGGAAGATACTCGTTAATAAGGATCTCTTACTTATGTTTCGATTTTTGTGGTTGTGTAGTTATGAATTTTATGGTTTTGTAGATATTTTGATGAATAATAAATCATTTTTGGATTGAACCAAATCGCCACACTTGGTCTGTAATCTTCAATGAAAGAAAGAATGAATATAAATTTATTTGTATACAAGAGCTACACAGAAACACAGAACACACTAAGAAGAAACAGATATGAAGGTGTAACTCAAGTAACAAAATGATTGAAATGAAAATGAAAAACATTTATTTGGCACAAACAAAAAAAACAAACAGAACAAACAGAATGCTAGGAAAAAGTAGGACATAAAACAGAAAAATAAATAAAAAATAACAACCAAAAACATACAAAAACAGATACAAAAACATAATTTAGACACTTAAGTTATAAATAAAATAAAATCAAAAATAAAAGTTAAAAAAAATAATAATGAAAAACAATGTTTATTTGATTGTTGTTAATTAAACGTGTGATGAGGTTCTTCTCCGATCGATAAACTTTTAAGTAGATCAGCCAGCATCAATCCGAGCCTTGTTCATTGCCTGTTTCTTCTGACTTGGTCACGCACAAGGTCATTGGTTTTTAAGTCCATTCTAAATGTTCCATTCAATTTTAGTGTTTCGCAGCAAGAACTTAGTCTTTTCATTCAGCGTAGGCAGAAACTTGGCCTATTATTTTTCAATCTAAACGTTGTTTTGTGATTTTCCTCACTTTTTGTCTGCAGTCGCCAGTTCAATACCCCGCCATTATATGACCTTCGAATCGATGCAAGTACTTTGCTTATTTAATCAATACCTAAAGCATTAGTATTCTTTGCCTATAGATTCAATCGACAAAACATAATTCTTATCACAAAGCAGCAGAGTATAAATTGACAAAGGCGATAAACATGCGTGGAGAGTTTCGTTTGATAAAACAATATCATAAATAACAATCAGAGCAAAGTGATTTTGCTCTTGAGAATAGGTTGAGTATTGTGCGTCGCTTACTGGATTTTTCCCATGATTCATTTCATCATCTCTAGGTTTTGTGAGAATTAACATGAATATCCTAATGTAATCTTACGTGCATGTAGTTCATTGGGATACTAGCGGGTTTTGAGCGGCTCACTTCGCTCGGCAGTGTTATCTATACGTTGGCCCTCTCTCTTTTGTATCTGCCTCAGAATTCTGGCGAACTATTTAACTGTCCAGCATTATTTATTTATTTATTTATTCTCACATCAAACTCCATTAAATTGTGTACACTAATATCTACCAAATAACACTATTTTAATGATTTGTATGGAAATCTTATAACCCGTACCAGTTTAATTCTATAAATAGTCCGGTCATTTTAGACAATTGAAATAAAGAAAATTCCGACAGAGCCAAATCTTCGTAGAGACCTTAGGTTTACCACAAGGAATAAAGTGTCAAAAGTCCCCATCAGTCCCATGTGAGCTTAGGGACTTATTCGGGGCCTAAGGTCAAAATTTTAGGTTTTTCGGATTTTTCTCGAAAACGGTAAGTTTTATCGAAAAAGTACCTCAGAGCAAAGCTGTAGATCTTAAAATTCTCTATAAAAATGGTCCCCATGATTTTTTCTCTAAGACCCACTATTTCCCAGATATTGCGCTTGTAAGAATCATGTTCTACATAGTATGCACACATATGCCACGTATATACATATTTAGGTACTCAAGCAAGCAAAAATGCCTACTCGTGTCTCTTTTATGTATACATTATACTATTCTAAGAAAATTTACTCTAAAATGACCGCCGGTCCCTTACCGAATCCCCTCTACTTGAATAACATCTGGCCTTGAAAAACATCTGCCTATTCTATTTCCGGGTGTATGATTTTCTGCAATCCACGTGAATTGTAACGGACTTTTGGCTTCTTAAATAATCAGCAAACTCATCACTTCTCGCGACACTTGCATCGATTAAAGTTGGCATTCCACGACTGACCACAACAGTTTCATCTTCAGTCAAAAGTTTATTACAAATAAAGCAAAATTGTGCCTTTTTTTTTTAAATATTAATCAGCACTAACTTCAATAGTAGACGCTTGTAATAAATACGTATAGTCACTCGAACTGCTCGTTCAACACTAAAAGAAGCAGGTATACGTGAACGACACCACATGGACAAAAGAATAGGCAGATGTTTTTCAAAGCCAGATGTTATTCAAGTAGAGGGGATTCGGTAAGGGACCGGCGGTCATTTTAGAGTAAATTTTCTTAGAATAGTATAATGTATACATAAAAGAGACACGAGTAGGCATTTTTGCTTGCTTGAGTACCTAAATATGTATATACGTGGCATATGTGTGCATACTATGTAGAACATGATTCTTACAAGCGCAATATCTGGGAAATAGTGGGTCTTAGAGAAAAAATCATAGGGATCATTTTTATAGAGAATTTTAAGATCTACAACTTTGCTCTGAGGTACTTTTTCGATAAAACTTACCGTTTTCGAGAAAAATCTTAAAAACCTAAAATTTTGACCGTGGGCCCCGAATAAGTCCCTAAGCTCACATGGGACTGATGGGGACTTTTGACACTTTATTCCTTGTGGTAAACCTAAGGTCTCTACGAAGATTTGGCTCTGTCGGAATTTTCTTTATTTGATCACTATTTTTATGTCTAAAATGACCGGACTAAAAATTTAATAGGAAACTGACAAATCAAGATCTACTTACTCGTATTACACTGTAGATTGTGTCTTTAAAATTTAATTGACTTGCATTTATTAATATCCAAATTAGGATCGAACTTTCTTTTGTATGGAAGGGCTAGCGTTTGGGTTCAGAGCTCGATTCAAATGTGTAGCTTAAATTATTGTTGCCATCAACAAAAACAATATTTAATTACGTGAATTATGGAACTTTTTAATAATTTTAAAATATACTTTCCTTGCGTTTCAGGGTTTCCATTTAATTAATCTTTTTCTAAGTTAAGTAATTTGTCCGCTCCGCTTTCGTGTGTTAAAAACCATCGTGTGTTCTCAAAATTAAGCTCTTTAAAGCACAGCAAGTGATTTACACTGCGCGGGGCGGTGCGGTGCGGCGGTAGCGACGGCGCGGCGCGAATTTATTAAACCGTTTATCATCCCTCCTCGCTCAGCCGAGGAGAAAATTACTTTTAATAAATGATGCCTGTTTTACTTTAGCTACGGTTTTATGAAATAAAACTAACCAAATCGTGTCGAGCCACACTATATAGGAGTTCCGCGGATGCGCATGTCTTCAACACAATTTCTGTTCTTATTGAGTTCTAGGACACCATGTCAAAAAGTTAAAAAACTTTGTTGGATGCACTTTATTTGCTGAACGATGGCTTAAAATTAAATACCTCAACTTCAACAGCACCTTACACAAGGGTAGTATCTGTCTAAAAAATAATTTTTCCCTTATTTATCATGTTTTCGGTCAAACTATAGCGAAATCGGAAACGCATCGTTGATTCATGGCGAAGGTACAAATAGAGGTTGTTATGAAAAGATATAATTTAAATAATTAATTGTTAATCCAAAATAGTGGATAATCAAAATTATTTTAATGTATAAACATTCAAATAATTTGAGTCATAGAATTAGTATATGTACTAGATCTACAATCAGAGATCGAAGATGGAACCAAAAAAAATATGTGCACGTGTTGGTGAAAGTCTATGTCCGAGTTAAAAATAGTGTTGTTATCGACCAACACTTTTACATTGTCGATAGAATTCATCATCCGTCCGTGATGTGTATGGTAGATAAATACATCTTAATGCAGATTAAGTCTTTCATGAATAACACAGTTTGGCAGATTTGACGTCATAAAGAGAATTTTGAATACAGTTAATAAATAAACCTTTATTATATTGACCCCTAAATATTACAGTTTTATTTATAGGTGGGATCTTAGAGTTTCCCTTTTAAATTTAAACTTAAAATGTTTGCTGCATATACCTAGTGGAGATCTTATTTGAGTCCATCCCACTCTTCTTATAACCGATAACCATTTTTCTCGTAGCAAAGGATTACTTGGAAATCTGAAAGCACAAAAACATTTTATATCAGCCGTGCTACGCCCATATAATTTTTCACTCTGTTACTTTATCTATAGACAATTTGTTACCCCAAAGTTTATTATTTTTCAAGTGTAAACCACGCTTTATGGATAACATTAAATTTAAATGTAACCCAAAAATTCCGTTCCAGTGGGACTCGAACCCGCACCCTCGCCTGTCATCGGCGATGCCTTAAACAATTTAGCCATAGATCGAGCTATGACGCTGGAGACGAAATTTGTGGGCACTATCAACTCGGCTATAGCGCCAAGTTGATAGTGCTGTATCTACAGGTGTTTCATTGGAAACCTTCTGTTCAAAGTTCGAAA
The DNA here is from genome assembly GCA_932527175.1 of Operophtera brumata. NCBI lineage: Eukaryota > Metazoa > Arthropoda > Insecta > Lepidoptera > Geometridae > Operophtera > Operophtera brumata. Next base: position 20,356,194 of record OW052231.1, read on the forward strand.
GTAAAGGCATCGCTGATCACAGGCGAGGGTGCAGGTTCGAGTCCCGCTGGAACGGAATTTCTGGGGTATATTTAAATTTAATTTGTTACCTATTATTTTATTCAGCAGAAATAAACAATACTTATTTATAAAAAATAAAAAATAAATATACCCTTTCGGGAAAAAGGCGTGTGTACAACAACGTAAATATTTACTCCAAAATATCTACTACACAAACTGCAATAAAACACCCGTGGTGCTTTAAAGTTACCTTTTCAATAGTCAATACAAAAACACACACCTCAATGTCCACCTGGTTCTTAAAGATTTAAAAAAAAACGGTAAAATGTTAACAGAGCACACATATTTACTCCAAACAAAGTAAACCTCCATTCTAGGATGGACAAAAATTTAATTTATAGTTAGGTATAGTGCGCTTCATGTAAAAAGTAGTAAACTAGGTAGGCACTCATTGAATGCATAGGTATACATCTCTTAAATAAGTAGAAAAGTCAGTAATCTCTTAAAACGAACGCTGGAACGCCTGAAGAAGCTTGACCGCCAGCGTTCTTTTTACATGATGCGCATTATACTACGATATAGACTGCAACAGGACTATCGATATTTCTGACGTCATCACTTGGTCAAGCCCTATCGTAATCAAACATTTTTATATTTTACATAAAATATTGTTTATTTCTAGGTGCAGCAACGAAATATTATTAAAAAATATAAGGGAAAGTCCTAATCTACGAATGAAACTGGTTTTTAGGCCATTTACTAAAGCAGAATTGATAAAATAAGTAATACAATCGAACTACCAATAATCTCTTATTTGCCTGTGAAACGTGTATTTTCCCGGATAATTACGTCTTGTATATTCACAGTCACAAACTGAACATGACACCATTGTCATACAAAGTAATATTTGTTATTTAATAGTAAGATTACTAAAAAAATTACGAAATTAGTTAAACTGCACAAGAGACCGTCCGGTATGGGCATGTACTCAAGCAAAACATGTCAAATTCAATACATTGTTGCTGTCACTTTTCTTCTTGCACGGGGTACATTTAAAAATGACTTCTCTCTCCCACACTTCGTTTGTCTATTTAGCGTAGCGAAAAAATTCTACGTCTATGATTTGAGTTGTAACTAAATTGGTAGGTATCTAATTTAAAAAGTATTGAATTCAAGTTTCATATTCATTTTTCACATTAATGTTTCACCTTTTAATTTGTGCCTCTTGTTTATTACTCACAAGGGTAAAGTTTTATTCATAATTAATAAATACGTAAGTATGAAGCTATTGGTTGCCACTCATAGTTAATTTACAGTCAACAGTACGAACAGTTTTAGCACAGAATAAATAATAGTGTTTTAGCACAAAACATTAGTCGATCTAAGCGGTAACTATAACGCCAATAACGGAATATACCGGTGTTTCAAGGTGGAAACGGTGTTAGAAAAATCATTAACATTATCCAACGTCCTCGTTGATGCCGAGACGGTAGAACCGAAGGAGCATAAATAAACACTATCACATATAAATAATAATGATTGTTTGTAAATAAACAAAAACTTGTGCAACAAATATTTGTGCGATCGCAGATATTTGTTCAGGGTGTTCTGGGTTTTTTCTATGTATAATAAAAAATATCTATCTATGTAATATATTGTGTTAAGTATATCAGTTATCTGGTACCATAACACAAGCTCTGCTTAGCTTGGGGCTAGATAATGTTGTGTGAACTGTCCAGCATTATTTATTTATTTTAAACAATTTCAGTCGCAGAATTCGGGAGCTTGAGAACTAGCGACAACAGTGTCGTTTGGAAGCATCAAGCACATAGATCGATGTTTGGAAATAAATTACATTAGTCATGGAAACTTATAAGAAGACTATATTAAATGTAAACAAATGACGGTAAATATCAGCGAAACGGCCTTGGCTCCCATTTCCATTATAATGCAACAATGAGGTCTTTAAAATTGTTAATTGGATCGGTGACAAAAGTGGTGTATTCAGATCAGATGCCACTGTCATTGTGTGGGAACAAAGCGCTGTGCATGTATTGTAGACGCTGTGCATACATTTTAGAACACCAGCTCCCAACGCTCGCTAAATAATCGCTGCAATCGCTAAAATTACTCTTAAATAATCATAGATTAATTTAGGTCAGGTAGGTTTAATTCAGGATCTTAGACAGGGATGTTGACAGCCTGGCCCACAAATTCCTGTCCCAAATTCTTGGTGCGATACCACGGCCACGTGAGAATGCACCTTTTTTGTCGCACTAATAATTTGAACGTTAACGATTTAGCTTTACGGGCCCAGAGAATCACTTCGTAGGTAAGTGAACATAAACTTTCTAAAAAAGCGCACTATAACATCTCAGATTATTTAGTTAGGTTATAATAAGGCTTGGGAGTTGGGACTAATTTGCACAAACACGGTCCAAACAAAACCTTATTATTAAAATTGCAAACTATATTTAATTTTATAAAAAAAGAAGTGTTATAATGTTTTATTAAAATCTTCATGATTAAACAATTATTTAGTTGGTGTAACGCTCGATCTAAATTAACCTGCGTTTGAAGCGATTCAAAATAGCGCGCTTAGGCTCCAGTATTGTGAAAAGCTTCGGTGCTCCTCACACAGACTCATTTAATAAAAAAGCCGTGAGACGATTTGCTACTAGGTCATGTTGCTAATCACAGATTACTTAATAGTTACTACGTAAATAGTACGTTATGCTAATATGCCGTTTTGCTTTTAGGACGCCCTATTAACAGAAGCTAATAGGGCGTTCTGCTTAAATGTACTTTTGATACGAAACGGAATAAATAATTGTAGTGGCTTAATTGTTTTGTTTAAAGCTTGCCTTTTGCGGTCGAATAAGAATAATATTTCAAACCTGTGTTTTATGATACGTAGCGATTCAAGGCGAAACCTGGGTTGCAGCCAGGTAGCGGTGGAAATTATAATTAATATATAATATTATTATTATCGTGACAACACAGCCTTGAACTGTTTCATGTTTATCTGCCAGCAAGAAAATTTTCATTAAGGCTTTGTTTCACAATCAATAAGTAAAGTTCTAAGTAGTTACTCAGCGTGTTAACTACATAGAGGTTAAATCCTTTCGTTAAATTTTAACTTACTGAGCAGATGAAAATGGTCCTTGTGATTTCAAAGAATAAAATACTTCGACTTTGAGATAAAGTGGTGATTGTGGTGTGAGTACTGAGGGATTGTGAAACGCAATTACTTGTTTACTGAGCAGTTATATTTGAAGTAGCTTACTTAGAACTTTACTTATTGATTATGAAACAGAGCCTAATCAAACGGGAATGTAAAACGTACGCCGTATATATCGGGCAGAGGCACTGACACCTTCAATTCTCCAACTTTTCGACTGAATCACGCTTCAATGTTTTCTGGATCATTGTTTCAATCAAATGTAGACATGCGTACATTGAGTCTTATCCGATTATATCTACAAAATTATGTGACAATCTGACTTGGTCGACGAGGTATTCGTGGAAACATTTCCCTAGGGACTAGGGTTATTCGGAGTATGAGCGATTACCTATGTTTTAGGAATTTCAAAACACTATATTTCTGAAATTGTTGAACTGTATTCTATTTAACTGGTAGCACTCGAAATAGTGTTAAGTTCATTCCTTAATAGGATGGAAGATTCAGAAAATACTTTACCGCAGGTTATTCTTATATTATTATCATAAGAAGGTATCAATATAGTGTCCATTTCATTATAAACACGTCTAACTAAAGGTTTAGCGTAAAGCTCTCTGTACTGTGAGATAAAGGAGAACTCAGCTGACATTAGGTACTACTGGGTACATTATGCAGCTTAGGACTGAATTAACTCGGCAAGTTCTGTTTATGACCTCCAAACTCATCTGCGAACTGTACAGTCGCGGTCAATGTAACGGACACACTTTGTTCATAAACAAGGGTTCCAAATCAAAACAGAAGTTTCGGAGAACTCGTCTGAGTTGTCCGTCAATTCACGGCATGTATTATTCATTTCACTTTGTGATTTATGTTTCATCTTTTAGCAGAAAGGGATCGGCCATTTCATATACCGCCATTACATACAGTATTGTTTTACTGGTGCTCTGGTATACAGGCCGTCCCAGGACTATGCGACATGAAGGGAAAGTACCTTAAATATTGGAGATAGGATACTTTGATGAAATGAGACTTATTTTATTATTAAAACTTAGTAATACTTCATTCAAAGATTTTCTAAAAATTACTTGCTTCGTCTGGGAAACGAACTGACTTAAATATGAAGAAAAAAAACACACCGTATTGTTATGATGCCAATCGAAAGAATGGATTTAAAAAAAACTCTTAAGTAACATAGTATCATATAACAAAATAATAACGTAAAATTTTTGATTCCATTAAATGTTCGGTTCGATTCCCAGACGAAGCAAGTATTTATTAGACAATCTTTGAATGCAGTATTACCATAGACTAACTAAACACAATAGACTGCCAATCTCATACAAAAAAACGTAACTCAAAAAATGTCAAATTCCAGGCTATTACTAGATGGCGCTGGCAAATAGCCTGGGAATCATTCAAACAGCATTTTAAACAAATTTCCTAATCTCTTTTAATTCTTTAAAAATAAACATTTAAATTTATATTTTATTTTTTAATTATGAAACTATTGTCGATCTATTCGAAATTAAAGCATTACAATCGTTTATAGCATATTCAAAACACTCGGCGACATCTAGCGTCATTGTAGGCAATCATTTATCGATGCACGTTTTCTTGTATGAGAATGGCAGTCTATTGTGTTTAGTTAGTCTATGGTATTACTAAGTTTTTTTTGACGGCACTATACACAGCAACAAATATTTTTTGACGGTGTAACTATTGTATTGTTTACCCAAGCTGTGTGTACTTGCTGTTCAAAATAAATTATTTCTATTCTATTCTCTCTATTCTAAGTTTTAAAAATAAAATGAAGTCTCCTTTCAGCAAAATATCCTATCTACAATATTTAAGGTACTTTCCCTTCTTGTCGCATAGTCCTGGGACGCCCTTTATACCCAAAGCATTGTAATGATAATGTTGTTCAGACATTTTGTTTACACTAATTTTCCATTCAAGATTTTTCCATATCTTTGTCATAAATAATTTAAAATCTCATTATTTTGTCCCGCGCCGCACCCAGACCGCAGTATTGTTCCGAGCCCAGACAGAGCATCTTGTCTAGTGCACAAATTATGCAACTGTATAACTATACCTATTAGTACGTAGGTGGATAGGTAGGTTTACAGTACGTATGTATTTTGTACACTCACTCCGTACAATAGTATAGTAGGTACAGTTACCGGCTACAAATGCGGCACATCGTGGAAAGATGTTCGCATGATACGAGCATCTATTTTGTAAGTGTTGGTGTCGAACATCACATGACATATGTATGACGCCTTCGCTAACTCGTATTTCCTCATAGTCCAATGAGTCGGACTATGAGAATTCGTGATTCCTTTTTGTCCGATGAGTCGAACCATGGATACCCGTATTTCCTTTTAGTCCGAAGAGTCGGACTATGAGAACTTGTGATTCCTCGCTGTCCGATGAATAAGACCAACAGGAAAAAAAGTTCACGTCGTCGTCCGATCGGGCGGACTATGCTGTCAGGCCACGCGTTCACAGCCGATCGCGCTATATCAAAATAATATTTCATGCCATTGGCAAAATTGAGGAGACTCCTCGGAGTTCTTAATTAAAAGGAGAGCAAGTTTATTTTATATTAAAATTAAAACCTACGGCTATTTTCTTTTTCGTCGAGTGTTACAAACCGTATCTAAATCGGTCAAACTGTTTTGGAGAGAAATGCGAACATTCGTTTACACACACAAACACCCTCTCACCCTAAACGCATACTTCTCCGTTCAATCGTAGGTAAAAAGAAAAACGAATATATTTAAATATATACACGAATATATTTAATTGTATGTCTTACTTATATTCGATGTGCCACATTAACGTCCGGAGGTACTGAGCAGTATTTGAGTACTTGCCTTGCACAACCTAGCACTAGCTATGGCTCTCACCTGGCGTCGCTCGCGATCGAAACGTCGAGACACCGCCGTCTGGTCTGAAAGTCTAGCACTAGATCAGGGATGGGGAACATTTACATCCGGGTGATAATTACACGTTTAAATTAAATTATTTCTACTGGTTTCTACTGCAGATTAATTATACACTGTAAAGTTTCAGAGTTTAATCGGGAGCGCACCAAAGGAGACCCGGAGAACACGACGTTCGTCTATCAAGCAGCAATTAAAATAAATAAATAAATAATGCTGGACAGTTCACACAACATTATCTAGCCCCAAGCTAAGCAGTGCTTGTGTTATGGGTACTAGATAACTGATATACTTAATACAATATATTGATATTACATAGATCGATATGTTTTATTATACAAAGAAAATACCCAGAACACCCTGATCAAATATCTGCAATCGCACAAATATTTGTTCCGAGGCGGGAATCGAACCCGCAACCTCATGCGTCGCAGGTCAACCTTCGCCCGCCGCGCCACAGAGGTCGTCAAATTTCTACCTACTCACAAATATGTGGTACGATTTGTAGATCAGGTTGTCAGTCAAGTACCCCAAGTCCAAGTTATGTACACACCATCGTAACGACGATCGTGCTTGTATTACGATAGTAGACCACGTGTAGCTAGGCCATTAATCTGTGCGCGCGCTTGTTAGAAACGGCAAAGATTAGTGGCTAGCTACTACGTACTAATTCACGTACAATCGTCGTTACAGTGATCGTTACGAATTTACGATCGTTGCTTCCAAACTAGGACTGGCTCCTCTGAGGTGTCTTGAATCATTTGTTACTGGAATGGATGAAAAAACCTACTCACCATCATTCCCATTAATTTATGTCGCTGCTAGTACCGTAGTAACTATTCTGTAATCTTTATCGGGGTGAATTGAACCTGGGGTGACATGAACCTAACCCGGAATAACACTGGTTCCTTGCTTACAAAGCAAAAGTCTTGTCAAGTTCCCAGCCATAGGTTCCCCACCCCTGCTTCAGACAAGACCCTTGAAACCGCAGATATTTTACAGCAAGGGGTAGATAGAGGGTAGTTTTACCTTCCGGTTTGATAGTTGAATGCTCGCATATAGCTCGTCTATTGACTTTAATGGATTGCTGTTTGGAAAATAGGAATAATAGAGCGTCGATAAAATATTTCATTGGGGAATAATATCTTGGTTGGAGCTTTTAAATATAGTCTGACTTGCCTTTGTGAGTTTTATTTGTTCAATAAACTTGATTCATGTATACTCAGGTAGTTTGCTTTTTTGGTGTAGGGGGTAATCACTGGAACTACTAATCTAAAAATCATTCACTTACAGGGAGTAGTGGACAGTTTAGTAGTAGTAGAGCTTTTTTGTGAAAGAGATCGTATGGGGAAGTCTTTGATTATATAAAAAAAACTCTAAGGGGGAAGTACTACCAGCGTACTATTTATGCCGCAAAGCACTAGTGCTCGCATTGCTCTGTTCCGGTTAACATAGTATGGGTGCCGGTGAAATAACAGGCACATGAGACTTTCGTCTTTATGTCTCAGGGTGGCGGGCGCAGTGCAATGCCACATAGGGTGCGTCCTAGGTGGACGTGGCCTATGTGGTAATGCATTGTTAAAGGCAGAGGTTACCGCTTAACATCAGGTGGTCCATCTGCTTGTTCCGTCATTCACGTAGATAAAAAAAACATTATCCCTGAGTGCTCTAAAGGCTATGTTTTGCTAGCTTCCGCCCGCGACTACGTTCACGTTATGTGTAGTTTTATAAAGGTTGAGTGGATTTTAATGATATATTTGGTTTGTGGATGTATGTTGGGGGGGGGGGACTGCTTTTTATTCAGACACCACGTGGGCTAAGCCGCTGGCAAAAGGCTAGGCTATATTTGTATTTGTCAAAAAGTGCGCTGACGTGATTCCGACGAGAAAATCATCTCTATAGATAGAGAACTACTCGTGGTTGTGGCTGGCTAGTGACCGTGACATCTGATCTTTAGGGCGTGGATTCAAATCCCGATCGTACACTTACCGAGTTTTTCTCGATAAATTTATCGTGAGGAATACGGCATGTCCCTAACGAAAAAGACCTAAAGACATATGCAGCATGAAAGCAAAAAATCCCTTGATGTTTGAGGGATGTTGATTGAACCGCACATCTGTTCATTCAACATCCCTCAAAATGCCTCATGCCTCTTATGATGTTTGAATGTTCGTTACTCAATCACGTTGAAATGGCTGAATCAATTTCGATGAAATTTGGTAGGTTAAATTGGTTTAATACTCTGTAATACTCTGTATTACAGAGTAAGATTATGTATTTATACCTAAGGAGGTTTGTATACACTCTGAACAAACCCATAAGGGTCTTTTGAGTGTATAATACTTTGTTTGTGTTAATTTTTTAAAATATAATTAAAAAAATAAAATATAGGTTACCTGGATTGAGCTATAGGCTAAAAAGGCTATAGGCTTTATCCTGGTTAAACAAGAGCGAAACCGCGGGTTGACATTAATGTTTAATATTTTTCTGTACACACTTTTTATAAAAAATTGTGTATATTTAGCACGTGGGAAGTAGTAAGAATTATGTAATCTGTGACGCAGGGGTAACCTATTAGCTTTGCCGTCGGTACCTATATATAAGAGTGTGAAATTTGTTCTTTGTACATATTGTTTTTCACTTTTCACTCGACAATACGCAAATGCGCTGCCGCAAATAGCCTCATATCAACAAACCACTTAGAAATACATCCATCTTTAGCTTATACGAGTACTGCCGATGACGTCAACATGCACTTCAAACACTACGTCTTTTGAACCTTACTCCATTGTCTTAGAGTTCACGATTAAGATATCAGGAGCGAAATAACACAGAAGTTCGCGCAAAATGCACAGCATTTAAAACAATTGGGTTTTTCAACCTTCTCTCCTTGGGATAGAGTTCAAGATTGATATCCTTGATGTGAAAACAGCTCTTATATCCATGGTTTATGGTCCTTGTTGGATTGTTGAAACTTAAAACGAATGGATCTGAGTTACTGTACGTTTAAAGTGGTCTTGGTACTCGTAGGTATGGGATCTACTCTTATTTAGGGGTTACGTTTGCCTGGATTCCATATAGATACTTATAATAAAACAAAAAGTTTCATTTGAGAACGACTATCATTTATTGCAAGGCCACATAACCGTAGAGCAAAATAATACAAGTAATTAATTTAGTATAAATTAAAAAAACCCTCATCGCAATGAAACGGCTGAACCGATTTTGATCAAACATAGCTAAGAAAACTACCGACAAATTCACATTTCAATTTTTTTTTTTTTTAAATCGATTCATCTGTTCGGGAGCTACGATGATGCCACAGACAGACACACACACACACACACACACACACGCACACACAGAGACACGTCAAACTTATAACACCCCGTCGTTTTTGCGTCGGGGGTGTTTAAAAATACTATAAAAACGGACCAAAAATATGAAATAAACTGCGGCCTGCGGTGTTACCCAAAAATGCGCATGACATTTTTTATTGGAAGCTTTGAAGACGTTTTTTTTTTGTAAAAATGTATACCGTTAAATACGCCAACATTGCCACCAGGGGTATTTTTGCCCGAAGATAAATTTATAAGCAAATCTTTAAAGTGCAAAAATATCTGAATACTTTGGTAACACTTATTGACATTGGTAGAAAATAGGTTATATGTCAAGCAACACTGTCTATCGGGTGTGTCGCTAACTTCACTCAGTAACTTGTTGGAACTCGTAGAGTGTGGTGCGTATTTTTGCGGGCAAATTTTGGTGCAAATTCAAAAGTGAATTGTGCGCGATGGCGAAAACACAGGTTAGTGTAATTTATAATATGTTATACAAAAACACTTTAAGAGTATTATATGTCATTTTCATTGCTGTAGGTCTTTTAAAACTAAAGTTATAATGGTGGGTAAAGTTATCCAGTGATGTTGCGATCTACTACTGACAACATTACCCGCCATCAAAATAAGCTTAGGGTTGGCACTTACGAAACTTGTTTTTTTTATTATTATTAAGTTTAAGTAGTCATTCAAACCATCAGTATTACCAGAGATCGGAATAGGTAGAGTATATTGGCCTAAACTTTAAGGAAGTAGGTAACATGTGAATTCCTACATAAAACTTAAAAGCTTAAATTCGAAACTTTAAAATAATTCTGGGATTTTATACGAGGGTAAAAAAAGACAAAAAAAAAAAAAAAGGGACATGCTACTTTATTTGCCCAAAGTTCCTTGAAATTTAGGCAATTACCTACTCCAATCTCTGGGTACTGAGAACTTTTTAATGATTACTTCTGATATTCTTATTATTACACTGCTGGACAAAGGCTTCCCTGTCCCACTTCCACCTCCTTTTCTCTCGATTGTTCGCTACCAATCCTTGATAATAATAATAATATTGTTATTTGGTTTATTTCAGAAAAACAAGCATAAATCTCGAATTCGACAAAGAAAGTCGAGACGAAAAATTGGAACCAGAATGTATAAAAATTACACTGAAGAAATGTTAAAACTTGCATGCGAATCTGTAGAATCAGGTCAAATTTCTTCACGAAATGCTCAACGATAATTTGGTATCCCAAGACTTACAATAGTGAATAAAATAAAACACAAACATTCTAAGTCAGTTGGGCATGCCACCGCTTTGTCAGCCGAAGAAGAGATCCAAATTGTGAGAGTATTGAAAGCGTCTAGCGATTTTGGCTCCCCGCTTACTAAAATAGACCTAAAGCTTTTAGTTCATGAATACCTAAAAAATGAATGAAAAATGAACTTGATTAAAAGTTTAGGTATTAAATAAATAAATGAAAAATAACTTCATTTTTTTTTTGTTTACCTACATCATACTTTGCAAAAAGGAAAAAAACGATAAGATCAGTTTACTGAGATGTGCCAACCCTAGCACTTTTAAAAGACGAAATGTGGATTGTATGAAAAAGAGGGAAAAGGTCAGGGTAACTTTGCCCAGCCACTTTGGTAGGAAACCTTTCATGGTATTGTTTTCATTTCTAAAGTAAACGCCATTTTTGCCAAAATTGTTGTATTGGACTTTATGTCAAATGTATAGAGGCCTTATTTGCGTCAAAAATCAATGAGGGTAAAGTTGGCAAAAAGTCCAGATAAGTTTGCCCGCCATCAAAATGAATAAAATACTTAATTAAATATTGACGAATAATTAAATCTGATAAAAGAATACATGCTCATTATCATATAGTTGCAGATGCTTAAAAAAAATACTTACGTTCCCATAGAAAAATTATACAAAAATTCAAATTATTCGAAAAATGTTGGCAAAGTTGGCATGTTTCACGGTACAGTTTTATTATTAAATACGGTATTTTTCAACTGTGTTAACTGGAATTTTTTATCACTATCTAAAAATCCATTGCAAAATCAAGAGACGAGTGACCAGCTGGAGTTGTCGTGGCCATGGAAAGGCCTCCACACATAGTCTCCGGTAGTATCTTAGTAATAGACATTAGAACAAGGAAAATAATTAAAGTGATACCTATGTAATTTCCACCATGACACGAACATGATTGCCTCAAGACGCAATTATGATAATACTGCATATTCCTAGTGATTCCTTCAGCCTTCTTTATGCAATCATAACATCACCAACACAAATTGATACGTGTTGATTACAAGTTGATTACATCCTGAAAAAAACTGAATATGGTGTGTCCGGCCCAAGAATAGACCCTTCCATCTCCTCCCGTGAATGACGTAAAAGCCGACTAAGGGAATACCCGGACTTGTTTGGTAGATTCGTTGGTATAAGATTTGTCCTGGCTGCTAGCTTAATTATGGAATGTGTTATTAAGGGATGAAAGCGTTAGCAGAGTCAGTCGTGGGAAGCAATGGCGCCGATGAGCTCACCACTTGTCGCGTCTATTTCCCACCCCTAAGGCGCTGTGTCCACGAGCGAGAGTATCGCGACGAGTCCGCGCTCGCCCATACAAATTATCGCAGCGATAACATCGCCGTGTGGAGACGCGTTCATAGAAATACATGGCACGACGTTAATATCGCCGCGTTTCTCTCGCTCGTGGAGACAGTGCCTAAGTCTTAAAAGTCACCCCTAAGGGTTGACTTTTCCAAATTCCTTTCTTAGTACACCCCTAAGCCCTATAAGAAATACACTCTCCAAATTTCAAGTCTCTAGGTCCAGTGGTTTCGGCTCCGCGATGATGAATCAGTCAGTCAGTCAGGTTAAGCTGAGGAGGTTGCGGGTTCGATTCCCGCCTCGGAACAAATATTTGCGCAATCGCAGATATATGTTCAGGGTGTTCTGGATATTTTCTATGTATAATAAAAAATATCTATCTATGTAATATATTGTATTAAGTATATCAGTTATCTAGTACCCATAACACAAGCTCTGCTTAGCTTGGGGCTAGATAATGTTGTGTGAACTGTCCAGCATTATTTATTTATTAATTAATATATACATATGTAGAAGATAGATAGATACATATCATATAATAAATTATGGCATGATGTGTCCAGCCTAAAAATAGATCCTTCCGACTCCTCCCATGGATGTCATAAAAGCCAACTAGGACCAGAGGATGGACATCAGCATCCACCTGAAAACTCAACACCAATTCTGCGATCATCAATCCGCCTGCCAAGCGTGCTGATTATGGTGAATCCCCCCATTGCATTCTATGGGGGAGGCCACGTCCAGCAGTGGACGTCTTACGGCTGGTGATGATGATGATAGTTAATTGGCAGGCGTGTCTTTGCGAATTACATTCAATAATATTGAATAGATGTACAAAAAAGATTTAGTACCAATTCCGCCTTCTCCACCGAACGAAGCTCGTAGAGAGGCGGAAAACGTGTCGATTTTCACTGAGTTTTCGGTGGAGAGTGACGGAATTGTTACTTAATATACTGTTCGTCTGTTCAATATTGATAATGATGATGTAAAAACTGTAATTTTTCACTTACCAGTCGACCTGTGTAGCCTAATGTAGGCACAACTTTAGTTTCCAATCATTACCACTCTAAAGCATTTCAGATCAAATCGATACATCCATTGAAGTGTATGTAAATCTATTGGTACATCTTTATTTGCAATATGTACATTGAATGTGTGACTTGAGATTGACCTCGCTGCGACATTGTTGCAGGCCACGAGCTAAAGGCCCAAGTCCACCACCACTTAACGGACTGCGATTAAAATACATACATAGATCCACGCCTTTTTCCCTGAAAATGTACAAAGAGCCTCAGTGTGCCTCTTTTGTGGGTTGCATTATCGTGGGAATAGATTAGACAAGTGGTGAACTCATCGCCGCCATTGCTTATTGCGCCATTCTGTAATAATAAGACAAATCTTAAGTCCGAATATAACAGGGGTTCCTAAATTTATTTTGTTTACTGCCCACTTTGAGTTTTTTTTTTACCACCCCTATAATTATTTTTTAGCGCCCCCATTTTATCACCTACTTAAAAACCACTATATCTTCAAATTAAACATGCACAAATCGGGTTATTTAACACATGGATTAAAACATGATTGCCCGCGACCTATTATCTACGAAAATGACCTATCTAGGAATACTAATAACTATTAAAATTCGAATGTGTGTCTGATTTGACGCCCCCTTTTTGTTTCTGGGTCTCTTACCGCCCCCTTTAGGCGTGCAGCGCCCACAAGGGGGCGTTATCGCCCACTTTGGGAACCCCTGGAATATAACATAACACCCAACAGTCACATACATAGTCCTGAAGCCCAACTCTCTTATTTATTTAGAAGGCACACTGCACGATGATCGAATCGAGACTGTTGTGAATTGACTGAAAAATTGGTATTCTGCTCTCTCCCTCATAACAACCACGAAATATGAGCCCAAATGCACTACGATTTATACCCACCACATTTACTGTACACGCATATCGTGTCTTCCCGTCGTAAAACTGTCAGGAACATGTACCTACTTTATGTACTTAGATGTTCCTACATGGATGTAATTACCAATTGTAATGGGGAATTTGACACTAAACATGATTGCTTCAACACATCACAAAATGAAATACCAAGGGTTTTTTCAGGTTTTGGAACCAGAATCTGATATTACGCTTCACAAAATCTTATTAAATCTTTATCTCATCATCATCAGCCACCTGAGACGTCCACTGCTGGACGAGGCCTCCCCTATAGGGGGGGTTTGCCATGATCACCACTCTTGGCAAGCGATTTGGCATTAGTTTTTAGTAATAAGGTGGAATCTGTTGCCCATCCCTTAATCGGCTTTGAAGACATCCACGGGAGGAGACGGAGGATTCTAGTCTCAGGCCAGCCGGACCGGACACACCACCGCACATGATTTTATTTTTCGATAACTACCTGTATTATTCGACCAAAGAAGCCTATATGTATATCTAAATGCAGTGTACCGCTAGAGCGCCTGAGCCCTCTGCATACTATCAAAACATTAATATTTAGACCTGTGGTTTGTCAGTTTGTTATAAAATTACATGGTTTCTTAATTATGTAAATTTGATTAATAACCCTCATTCTATACAATTTAGGAAACTGTCGAACCACAGCCAGATAGTTATCAGTATCCAGATAGTCTCTTATCTACAAAATTTAATGGACTTGAATTCAAAATGATAATCAAACTTCGTTTTGTATGGAGCGGGCTAGCGGTACACTTCCCTTATTTTAATTGTATCTTTCTTAGCGATAATTGTCATAGTTACTGTAGCTCACCTCCAGATGAGTTGCTATTGCTTATTTTGCAGAAATTATGTAGAGAATGTTGATTCTGTTCCATAAAAAGATGAAAAATATCACAAGATTTTACTCCAGCTACCTACTAAATATAATAATCCATCCCACTTGCTGTCACTGGCAATAATATAGCAATTTGCATTGTACGAGTACGTCCAATCAGCTGCAATCCTTTTAAATTGAACTAAATCCTGTTATTCTTTAACAGAGGGCAAGCTCTTATCCTTTGTTATTGAATCCTTAATCTTGAGCGTCGGACCTCTTGAGGACCAAATTACTGGTTCATTTTGAACGCCCGACTGTAAAGTAGAGGGTTGTTGTAAGTTTGAGGTCATAGTGTGTCTGTCTGTCTGTATGGCATGTTTTCATGTTGCCACGTAGCTCTGGAAAGGGAGCTCTGATATCAAGGCGTTTTTATGTTGTTTGAAAGATGGGTTTTTCAAGATGGTTCTTAATTTGTTGGTTTGAAACTTGGTGCAGCTGTTTCCAGAATAATCAAGATAAATTGTTATGGAACACTGAATACAGTTGGGGGTTTTTAATTTATAAACAAATTCATTTAGCTTGCCCTGTTTTTTTCTTGTCCATCTTTTCGTCCTTCATTTGGACGCCTATGAGAGGGAATGGGAAACGGTTGCACAAAACCGTAGTGACTGGCGGAAATGGGGGGAGACCTTTGCCCAACAATGGGACAGTATGGGCTAATAGTAATAATCTTTTCTTATTTATGGCATTAGGTAGATTTATAATATCAAAAGTATCGAAATATTAAAACTTCATATTATGCAGCTTCTCACTTTCATTAGCATACAATGACGATCGTTATCTAATTCAAGTGATCATTTGCCATTCAAATGAGCGGTATTCTCATGGTTTTATTTAAATTACTGTTATTTTTGTTTCAGGTAAGAACTAAATAATCAAGGACGAATTTTTAAAGTGTAAGTTTGAAGGAGTTGAACCGCCGACTGTCAGCTTTGTGTCATCTTAGTTTAATTTGATGATATTCTGTTTCACGTTTACGTTGAATATGGAGAGTTGCTCTACTATAGACGAAAAAGAGTTCCGAACTCTAGCTGGTAGGCTCGCTACCACTGCCCTTCTATCACCAAGCTTTAATGCATTCCTGTTATCAACTTTGGGTACGGTACTGTTCAAGTACATAAAAAAAAACCTTACAAGACTATGGGTTACATGGGTTGGGAACTCCTCTGTTAAGTTACAAAACCTGTATTAGAGGAGTCCCCTCTTTAATTATTAAAGGCACATAATATCAATAACTTCAACCGTGGGGTCCTTTACAGTTATAAACGAGTTTCCAATTTAAATTAATTTAACCAAACACCTATTTTAAATTCCAATTGCGTACACTCCATCCCGATAAACGTCCCTCTCCCAACTCCTCCCAACATTTGCCTCTTTCGAATAGCGTTTGCCCCTTTCATTCAAAGATGGACGTGACAAAGTAATCTAGCTTTTCAATGGCCATTTGCAACATTGTTGCTTGGTCGGGTGCAGAATCATTGCGTTGAGTGTTTTACATTAACCGATACTGGATTAAAGTAGTAAACGCAACTTTTAAGGGTTGCTGCGACTGTTGTGATTTGAGAGGCAACGGCGTTACATAGTTTCATAGATCGAGGTAATCGCCATCCTTGGTGTATGATGCAGCTGCAAAGTACACCTGTATCTTCCACCAGAAAAATGTACATCCACAGATCTGTCGAGTTGGAATCGTATTATCGACTACCATATTGTCGGTGTCGTGTGAGCATCGTGTCGATCAGTATAAACGACTTATGCTAGTGGCCAAGTGTGGAACTGGTCGTATATTGCGCACAAAGGCACAGAATAAATAATAGTTGACGAAGGTCCAATATACACGATGGCCCTGGTTTACGATGCAGCTGAAAGGCATTGTGCTTGTCGTAACAGTTATATCGCCGGGCACTTTCAATAAGTGTATGAGATTGTATACGAGTATAGGAGACTTTGTATTACATCTTTATAAGAATAATAGGGTTATATTCTTTGAAAATCTCCGAGTGTCGAGGGGTTTCTAAAAAGGTAAGGAATTCCAGTAGTAGTGACAGGCGCCGTCGTATTAAAACTGATATATCTACGAACATTTAATTTATTTTCTACTAGGTATAAGTGTCGAAATCAGGATTTTTATTGTGCATTGCATCCTAAGACCTATTTCATCTGAAACCGACAGTTTCTAGCTTGAACAAGATCTTCGTAGGTAGGCCAACTACGAAAAACACTGCGACGAAAACCAAGGCGAAGACAAGCTCAAATACAAGGTCTCTTATCGTTGCAATCAGAACCACAGAAGTATTGTCCCCGTCCAATCTCACTTGAGATCCCACACATGACACAAAATGGATAGCATATCCCCCTGTCGGAGAAAAACTATTTTGGCAAGACAAGGCTATGAACATGGGAGAATAAGTAGGCAATGTCAACTCATATTTGTGTTGATAGAGATTTTTTTGGCTTACGCCTGCCTCCTACGCCGAGTAGAGACGAGCAAAAATACTATGTGTGCACATACTATATTTGTGTTTCAAAACTGCCTGTAGGGGCTTTACTTAGCTACTACAGGGTATACTATCAATGGTATATGGTTTGCCTGTTTTGGGGGTTCGATTTTACGAAAGTTAGTAAGTACTTCGGCAAAGAGACAGACAGCTATAAGATTTGTAATGCAGATAGTCTTACCCTGCTACGGTGCTACTATAAAACGCTAATTATCCTTAGAACAGTTACACAGTATTTTGTCTTGACAAGCAGTTTCAAACTCGATCGAATGAGACAAAACACGGTGTAACTCAAAGTCAAAAAGTATTTAATTCATTGAAACCACAAGGATCATTTTGAATCGTCTTAAAGAATAAATTTATATTCACTACTATTCAAAGGATATTTCGCGATTATTAGTAGCATGGTGATAGTATTTATTCAGTAACAAGTCCATATACAAAACATCAAACCATACAATTTCTGAAACATTACTAGTGAGGTAATACATAAGTTATTTAGCAGCCGAGCTAGGTACAGCTGCACATACCACTGTCCTTGACATTATCCCCACTTTATCTCCACGCAGCTGTCACTCGCGGCGTGCTGCTGGAGACGATTAGCACTAACCTGTTCAGAAATCATGTAATTATAATATCGAATACAATCTGCAAACGATAGACGAGGTCTGCAGTCCCTGCGGCCGACAGTCTGGCACGGGGCGCAGGCCGGGTGCCAACGGCGGCTCCGCCGGCCGTGCCGAGTTCGATACCCCCAGGAATGCAACTATTAAATCCAACTGAGCTGCTGAGTGTATTATGCAGTTTAATTTAAAGTGACGAGCCTTTTAGATTTTATTAAGCTTCTATTCAAGTACAGTCAATACAGTCATTGTCTTAAGTACATTCTCAGAAGTGTCTGTGGTCTCGCAAACTTGTAGTTATTTTCAAGTTAGCCAGAGTTGTTTGTTTCCCTCGGATTAATGTGAGCACTCGCTCATTCGGAGATCGGTAAATAAAATGCTTAAAGCTTCTGCAGACGGCCTGATCTCGTTCACGATTGGCCCCTAGGCGGACATGAATAAGCAAGATAGGTTGCTCCTGCCGAGACAGACGGCGCAAAGTCAAGGAAATCGTTACGGGAGCTGATATCTGTACATTGTAGGATATTAGAAAATTATGCTAAAGCAGTGGAATATAGCGAAAATGTTGAAACACAAATTATCTGAACTGTGGTTGAAACGTCTCTGGACCTAGGCAAAGGCAAATTGAGGCTCTCTGGCATTTAATTTTGTATTTTGGATAGCCGTTGTACTAGTAGATATGCCTAAAACTTTCATAATTTTCTGATAATATGTTTAGTTAAACCATTATTTCTTCCAATCCGATTGGTTGAAAAGGTTGAGACTAAAATCGGGCTTTCTATAAAAGATTTGGGCAACCGACGCGCAGTTTCAGCAGCCCGCAGCCGCGGTCCTATTAAAAAACTTTCTTCCAGATAGTTAAGTTGTTTTAGAATTACGAGAGTCTGGCTACTTTATTACATTCTTCAGCATTACAATGTCTCGTTTCAACTTTGTTATTCAGTTAACTTGCAAATGGCAGTTGATGGTAACTTTTAATGGAAATTAAATTGCATAGAAGGGAATTCAATTACTGAAAGATCAACATAAACATAATGATAAGACTAGCACTGTCCTTTTAAGCATACAGAAGATGACTAGATGTTACTGTTCTTAGATTCGTGTGATGTTCTCTATCTAGTTTCTAGTTCATTGTACATTTCCTTTCGCCAGACAAAATATGTAGAATACGAAGGCAAACCAAAATACACTCGTGGGACATTAAACAACAGCATTATTTTGTAGGTGAATAATGTGTTTGTAAACACGTTGGTCCTGTCATTTCCGCGACCATGACAGTGAGGCGGGTTGCGGTCCGCGGATGGACATGATGGCTCCATGTTTACGTAGATTTAACTAATACCCTTATTTTTTTAATATTTGTGAGTGGTATGAGCTATCATTTTAAAATTAACTGAATCTTTTAAAACCGTTTCATTATGTGAAATAAAATAGTATTTAACTAATAATATTTATTATTAAATAATATTATATTATTTATTATATATATTTTTTATTACGTATCTTGCAATAGCAATTCGATAGCAAGAATTGCGCGATAATCGCGCAATTCTAGCACGAGCTCTGCGCAAGCTAGCCGACTGCCTCTTCAACACGCTACAACGCTTTGGGCTAATATTTTGAAACAGTTTATCTTTAAGTTCAAAACTTTCAAGCATTTTACTCATGCATTTCTACTAAAAATCTTCTTCATAACTAGCTCTATCAATTTTAAACTCAATCGAGAAATGTAGAAAACATTTTCTCCGACCGTTGAGATTTCTATCCCATTCATGTCCAATTCACCGGAACACACAAACACCCAAAACTTAGACAATAAACCCCATCCAGATTTATCTTACCTACCCATCCATCGTTCAGCTCGTTCATCCCAGTTTCACACAAACAAGCTTTCATTATGTTTATGCAGCGATGGGATTGCATCTGTGAACCATGGAAGTAATGCTATATTTAATGTGTCAAACGCATTGTTTGGACTTGCTGCTGAGTAAGTTCTATTAGGATGTCCTCACCTTATAGACCTGTTTCCACATGATTTTGTGCGTCTCGCCCATAGAGTGTTTATAAAAAGCGCGGAGCCCGAAGCTAGCGTGGAAGTCTTAGGGACGACCACGTGAAAGTTCTAGCGAGGGCCCATGAAAAAACCTGCTCTCCAAAAAAAAACCCTTCTCGGATGTAATCGCACATGAAAACGAGGCGTCGTTTCGACAGGTAGAAAAATCTGAGTGGACGTGCAATATCATCACGTGTAAATAATGCACAGAAAAAATTTTTACGACGGGTTTTGCATAGCATGATTTTTGGAATTCTTGTTTTAGAAAATTGTTCGTGGAAAAGTAGCTTTATCATGTCGTACAATAATTATATGGACTCGAGAATACAATCGCGAGAGTGCACTTTGCATAATAGTATTTGGGTAGCTATTCATTCAACGTTATTCACCTCACACGGTTAGCGATTTTTGTGTACACCAATCAATTAGAGCAAACGTTAGCTGTTCCACACCATATACAAGCTGACGTCACAGGAACAATGGACGATGCAAGGGTAAACAGAATACCTAACCTAGTACATAAAGATAGGTAGGTTCACTGTGGATGTAGGTCGTGGTTGTTGATAGACGATGTTGAAATATTTGCTTGGTTATTGAATATTTCGAATCTGTTGTAAGATCCGAGGTATTCTGTGGTACCTATTTGCAAATCGAATGATATACGTCGCCGAGAGTCGCTGGTGGTACTGGGTTGTTTCCTCTTTTCTCGTGTTCCTCACTGGTTATTTCTGTTCCGTGATATGTGGCTACGAAAAGAGCCTTTAGTAGAAAGAACCAGTGTGGTGTTAGGACGCTTACCACTTACCGGGGGGTAGTGTAGAATAAATTATGATTTACGATATTACGACATTGAAATTAAATCCCTTAAAATAATGCAATCATCATCATCACCATTAGCCTACAGAAGTCCACAGCTGGACATAGGTCTCCCACATATAATGCCATGAACAACTGTCTTGAGCCGCCTCCATCCACCGACTTCTTGCTACCTTTATGTTGATCGAGAAGGGAGCTTTACTACACTGTGTCGTCGCGAGCTATATGGCCTGCCCATTGCCACTTCAACTTGCTAATTCTGAGAGATATGTCGTCGATCTAGGTTCTCCAACAGATCTCCTCATTTCGGATTCTATCACGTAGTGTGAGACCAATAGTAAGTCTCAGTGCCGTAAGTCATCACTGGCAACTGGCAATAGTATGTCGTCTTGACGCTCTGTGGTATCTGTGACGAGAAGATATGGCGTAATAACGCAATAAGCAAGTAGGTATATTATCTGTATAATATATAGTTGTCTCGTTCCATTGAAGGTTGTGGGTTTTCTGTGGTGGATTTTCTTTGTGCCGTGTCCCAAGGCTTTCCAGTTTTATATACTCGTAAATTCATTACGTGCTGTTTAGAATCGATTTTACAGTCGCGAATACTCAGACCTAGTTTAAATAGTTAGTTTTATACATTATAATATAATGTTATTTTTATTTTGTAAATATTATCGAGTTAAGATATCGGGATCCCAGCATAGGTACAAAACGTAAAATGTATTAGATTCATTGCTAATTAACCTAAAATAACATAAATACGTAGACTCACGAATTTTATTACCATGGAAGATTACAGCAAATTCCATTCATAACCTAAAAGACATCCCACTGAGGGTAGTCAGACGGAAGTCATGTAATTGGCACATGACTACGTATTGCATCATTTATTCGTCTGGTTCTTTTTTGGGCTCCTAAAAGTTGTGTCCAGACCAGTTCCAGCTTTCATCCACAAAGGATGGTGGAGGTTTAATCGCAAATTAATAAAGTTATTGGAGCAAAACTATTTTTAATAATTAATTTGAAATGAAATGTTATTCTTTTTTAAATATATCTAGTTTTTTTTTTGTTAAATTAATTTATTAATTTAGTTTAAGGAAAATTTTATATTTTAAGGGATTAGCTTTAAATTAAAAATTTATAATATATTTTTTTTAATTGAAAATTTTATAATTCATATTGTTAATAAAATTTAATTTATTATAAATAATTTCATTTTTAAAAGATTTAATTTTAATTTAATTTTAAAAAAAAAGTGAAATTAATTGTGAAGTAATTATTATTTATTTATAGTATAGAATAATACAAGGTATGTACAAAATACATATGAAACAGTTCTGCTATTGTGTTATTCTTTCTGTAAATAAATGTATTTAATTTTGCTTTATAGTATAGTAATTTTCACTAGAAACGGGATATTTACCATGATTTTTGAGTTTTATATTTTCCCGATATTTCGGCACAATTGCATTTGCCATGAACATATAAAAACTCAAAAATCATAGTAAATATCCCGTTTCTAGTGAAAATTATGTACATAACCATGATAGTTTCAAAAGTTATAGTATAGTATTTGTGAAGCAAGTTTTTAAGGTTGAGGATGGAGGTTGGGTGGTCTAAGGTGCTACCGAACATGTAACCTCATTCCAAAATTTTAGAGAGTGCTGATTTATGTACGTACGATATATTGCCACATATTATATGTTATATTTCGTTTTTATTATATTAAGGACAATAAAACAATACCTCATTGAGTCAATACCTGAGGTGTGTCACATCCCGGCCGCACGTTTGATCAATCACCCGTACATTTTACCCAGTTTACTTGTTTGTGCCCTAAATTTACTAAAAAATCCGAGCCAAAACTCGAAGGTAAATTCAGTTACAGTAATAACGTTTCCATCAACAAACTGGATGAAAAAAAAACGCCTCGACACCATTACCGTCCGTGAAAAACTCCGCTAAAAACTGCCACATTTTCCGCGAGACTCGTTAATTATAACCATTTCTAAAATACGTTACGTGAAAATGTAACTTTTAGTAGTAACTCCCCGCCCCTTCTTACATGTGTTTTCATGAACGGCTATAAATTCTGGAAAATGATTCAAATATATACTGTTCTTTGTGCGTTTTGTTGTGGAGAAAAAAAAAACATTGCGACTCATTTGGGCCTGTCCTCGACGCGAGACGGTCATGATCCGTATCCAGTGCAAATGGTAATATGCCTTCGAATTTTCGGTTCTAGAAATAGCGGTTTCCTCCCTTAGTAAAATGTGTTCATATGAAATTGTTCATTTCGCGGCAGAGATCCCAACCCTAATATCGGGTGTACGTTCCTATTCAACATCCCTATTTGCACGTTATATTTCCTGCGTTTTCGTCGCGTTTCCACTCCCCTTCCCGCCAGTCGCTGGCTGACGCCGGCCGCGTGCGGTCGCGCTTTGTCGCTCCGCGGTTTTCTACCATCGTATTTTATTTTGAAAAGGCTTATTTGAATTCAGAATCGGTCGCTTGTGATTTTATTGAGGCGCCCTGTGTTTTGGACGGTTAGTTAGAGGCTGTTGTGTGGTCTAAAAGGTGTTGATGCGAAAATATACCTGATACCTTATAATACTGTGGTTCTACAATAAGCGTCGCTGCTATTTTAAACAGACATCTTATTAAAAACATCAAAGAAATATGCTCTCCTCCTCACTTTGAGGCAAATTAATTGTGACGGGATTTTTTCAATACTGTTGTTGGCAGTATAGAGTTCAACAAAGCACTTATGACAAAGTATTTATACCAGGTTTTATTCAAATCAATTCATTTATTTGCTGTCAATAGCTAAATTCCTTAGCTTATTAAATGTACTGTCATGTCAAACATAATTGAAACATTGAAACAAATTGTTGAAGTACAAGTCAGCTTCATTGAAAATTGAAACACAATATAAGTTGGAGTTAGTTGACTTAAAGGTAGACGTAACTAGGCTCATTTTGCCCCAATGAAAATCTAGTCGGGACAAGAAAAACATGAAATATGCAATGCATTAAATTGATCAAGGATGTCTTCAATGTTTATGTGTTAGTAGTCATGAAGAAACCCTGATTGAATATTGAATAATTCCAACAAACGCTATCTAGATGCAAATCCCGATCCAATCACTCGTTGTCGTGAATAGACAAACAGACGAGCAATCGATTTCAATATTAATATCGTGTTTTTATGGTGTCGGTGCTTTGGAAGTGTGTTATGTGTTTGTGAGTCAGTAGAGTTGGAAGGGTTAATAAGATAGTTATTAAGTTAATATGTATGTGAAGATTTAATTACTGTGTTACTATTAAATACGTAGTTACTTGGTAATATGCGTGGGTATACAGAGAGTTATGAAAATATTGATTTGACTCCATATATCCACGTCATGGTGATGGAAATCACCGAGCTTGGGTAAAACTTTCTGGCCATATGATGATAATATGATGATAAATATATCATCATATTTCATCATAATCAGCAACGTTTAGACGTCCTCTACTGGATGAGGCTCGCCCATAGAATGCAAAGGAGGGATTTGCCATAATCAGCACGCTGGGCAGGCGGATTGGTGACCGCGGTCTCTAGTACTCACGTGGATACTGCTGCCCAGGCCCTGTTGTAATAACTTAATCGGCTCCTACGACATCCTCTACAGGAGACGGAGGGGTCTATTCTTAGACTGGACATACCACTAATATCATCATATTTATCATTATTAAATTACAGAATCTATGTTTAATTCAATAATACATGGAGTTTAAAAGTCATGGCATAGGATTATAATATTATATTTGGCAGTCATCACGTTAATTCACTGCGTACTCTCGAAAAAAGGCATGAGTAAGGCATACGCGTATAATGTGTGCTCTTTTAATGCCAATCTTATTTATTTACGCCTCGTTTCATATGTAAGACGCCAGTCATTCGTGCGTTGCATGCTGTTTAAAAATACATCATTTTCCTGCAAGCTGCTTCGCATGGACTTCGAAATTTATCGCATGTTTATAAATGGCTAAGTTTCTTTAGTTTCGTTATTTTATAAAAGTTGTAGCTTTGAGCATAAGGCTTTGCATTTTAAACATTTTAAAACCTTTAAAACTTGGTTTTAATTGGATAACAATGTTTAAAATATGACGTCTCTTGCATACATTTAATACATACATGTCGTGGCCTCTTGCATACTGCTAGTCTCACAGCTAATTTTCTCACCGAGGGCATTATAGACTGATAAATCATATTAAAATTTTCAAGTTCAACGGTATTTTGTGAGCCATTTTGGCCTGCTGAATTCGGTTCTGAATGTTGCCAAGCCGAATTTCCCCCCCCCTTTCCCTCGAAATATGTCCCTAACTGCGGTTTTTACGATTTTAACCAAAAAGTATTGCAGTTAGAAAAAAAGTGTCAAGCACAAAAAGGATCTCTATACAATTTTCTATAACATGCTGTACAAACTTTTTTGGTAGGGCTTATGGTTTGTGAGCAATATCTTCCTGCAGGCATATTATGAGCTCTTATTTCCATTCAGTTCAAAAACTATGCAGTACAAAATATCGGTTCCGTGATATCCGCAACTATATTTAAAGGCACAGTTGCAGAGAGTCTATAGACATCTGCGATTAAATTTATTCAACCACGCGGATGTCAACGATGAACCGATATTTTATACTGAATAGTTTTTGAACTGAATGGAAATAAGAGCTCATAATATGCCTGCTGAACTACATCATAATCATAATAATCATAATCATAATATTTATTTTCAAAAATAGGACATACAAACATTTATGACAAAATAAAAGTGACATAACAATTACAATTAAAGTACATTTTATGATGTGCAGAACCTACACTAAGGTTAAAAACCTTGTGTCGCAGGTTCTGCGTAACCTTCGGTTGTCACAACAATGTAGTGTTAAGCAAGACTATTGACAAGGTACCTACATTTCATTCAAATACATGATATTTTGCCTACTAATTTTGAAAATAACTGTAAATTAATAAGTTACATTATTAATTTACGTGCAAACATGCAATCGCGTGAAATAAATAAATAAAATAAATGAGGGTGGGATGAGTGTGTATGAGTATGAGTGCGTGTGCGTGGGTGTGTGTAGGTGAGTGCGTATGTGTATGAGTATGTGTAGGTATGTGTGTGAGTGTGTGTGTGTGTGTGTGTGTGTATGATAGATGTGACGGCTCACCCGATAACACGAGTCTCTTAGGAGCCAAGGTTTCACAGGAGAACCGCACAACTATTTGAGTGTATTTGGGGATGTGTGTGAGTGTATGTATGTGTATGTGTCTGTGTTTGATGGTGTGTGTGTGATAATATATGCGTGTGTTTGTGATAGCTAACCTAACTAATCACTTTGAGTAGGTCCTCTGTTTCAGCGTGACTGAGCGTTTTCAGCCACTTGTTAAGTGCATGTTTGATTTCCCTGTTGTTAAATGCTACTAATGATGTTATAATTTTGCCTGTATTATTGTAAAGATGTGGACCGAGAAAACACTGGTGTCGCTGCGCAAGTTTAGAATTGAATTTTCTGATGGGAAAAACTCTGTGTTTCCTTCTTTTAGTCGAAGATTGTTTTATACGAAGAGGTGTTGTAAGTTTGTGCTGGGCTACTATAATATTGTGTATATAAAGTTGCCGAACGGATAGCACTCCACAGTCCTTATAAAGTTCAGCCGTCGGAAACCTATAAGGCCTAAAAGTGGCAACCTTTAAAACTGCACGCTGGGCACGTTCCAGTATAATTAAATAAGTACGACACGCTCCTCCCCATGATGTGTTGCAGTAGGATAAGATAGACTTGCAGAGTGCATTGTACATATTAATTGTTAGCTCTCTATCTGCTACATCACGGAGGTTTTTAAAAACAAATATAAGTTTACGAACTCTCTTACTAAGAGCGTCAATATGATGTTTCCAGGACATATGATGATCTATTATAACCCCTAAGTACTTTATAAATAAGACATTCTGTAATTTAGTACATGTGCAGTTGATTTTATTACAATTAGAATGTGCAGTGATACTGAGAGGAGGCAGTCTACTGCGAGTGTTCGAAAAAGCGATAAATTTAGTTTTTTCTACATTTAGAGAAAGCAAATTGTCGCGAAGCCACACAATGACTCTGTGTAGACCTTGTTCAGCATTAGTCCGTGCCTCTTCCCAGGTTTTGCCTACAAAGATCAGGGCGGTATCGTCTGCGTATGAGAAGATTTTCCCCTGTTCAAGCCTTAAGTTGCAGAGTTCATTGACATAGACCAGAAATAGACTCGGGCCGAGCACGCTTCCTTGAGGAACGCCAAAGTTTACATCTTCAGCTTCACTAACGACGTCATTGATTTTGGTCTTTTGGGTTCTCCCAGTCAAATAGTCTTTAAATAAATTGAGGGTATTGCCACGTATTCCAATGCGCTCTAGTTTACTCACAAGTATGGGTACAGAGACAGTGTCAAACGCTTTTGCGAGGTCCAAAAATACTCCGATAACTTTAGTTTTGCCGTCAAGTTTGTCAACGATGTAAGTTGTAAGTTCAGATACTGCGTTTTCAGTTGAGCGGCCAGAACGAAAACCAAATTGTGTTGGAGAAAGAATGTTAAATTTTTCCAGATATGAGGTAAGTCGCTTGTTAATAAGTTTTTCTAAAATTTTTGAAATTGCTGGGAGAACAGAAATGGGTCTGTAATTTTCGACACTGTCTCTGTTACTCCCCTTGTGAATTGGAGTAATTAATGATGTTTTGAAGATCCGAGGAAAAGTTCCAGAAGACATACACCGATTACAGATGTGGGTTATGATAGGTGTTAAAATCAGTGCAGATTCTTTGATTACTTTGGTAGATACACCGTCAAATCCAACCGCGCAGTCGTTTTTGAGCCCTTTGATTATTGTAAACACTTCATTTTCATCTGTATCCAATAAGCCAATAGAGTTGACTTGAGACGGGGGTTCAGGTATTTTTACAGTGTCATTACTACGGCCCTCTTTAATTTTATCGGCTAAAGTTTTCCCTACACATGCAAAATACTTGTTAACGGAGTTCACGGAATCAGAGGGATTAGTTTTAATTCTTAAAAGAACTTCACTAGTATTTTTCTCTTTGGTCGTATAAGTTATTTTCTTAATTGTTTCCCATGTCTTTTTAATATTGTGTTTATTTTTTTCCAGTTCTCTTTTATGATAGTCTATCTTAAGTTTTTTTAACAGGTTAGTGCAGAAATTTCTATACCTAAGGTAAGTAATTTTGAGGATGTTACTGTTAAGATTTTCTTTAATGTTAGTATGCATCTTGTCGCGAGTTCGGATGCAACGAAGAATACCCGGAGTGATCCAGGGTTTGATTATACGCTGATTGTGTGGCACCTTAAATAAGCGAGTATTGGCTTTAACTACTTCCATGTTTTTTTTATAATTTTGATAAACAAACATTTTCAAGTTCAACGGCATTATGTGGGCTATTTTGGCAACGTGACTTGTCCGAAGTAAGAAAGCCTGCTGAATTCGATTCTGAATGTTGCCAATCCCAATTTTGGCTCCTTTGCTCAAAATTCAAGATGGCGGCCAAAATAGAACCTTAACTTAAAAGACATATTTTAACTCGATTCTGGCCATGTGAGGTCTCCTGGCACAGGCTTTGGAGGTCGCTGAACTCAATTTTGATAACCGGAAGTCCTTCCGGGTAGCGGAAGTGGACTAAAACAAGATGGTGGCAATTTCGGAAATTTTAATAATTTTCTTTTATGACTGAATTCCATGGAGTCGTGTCAACGCCAATCGACACCGGAAGTACCTCCGGCTCGGTAGCTTCACTTACGGTTAAGTAAAGTCTGTAACGTGTATGGTTACAGATCTAAATAGCTAAATCTATATGTTCCTTGGGTTGTTTTAATTCAATCTAGGCACCTAGTTATACTTAGTTTTACTAGGCTCGTTACTTCGTCCGCGTGAGGTTTCGGGAAGCCCAAGCTATGTGCTAATCGTAGGATAAGATAAGATTTCCTAGATAGATTTTGTACTAAGCTTCATCCAAATCCGTTGATTCGTTTAACGTGATTGGACTGCCAAAAGATACGTTTTATTTTGAAGGGAACAGAGCTCCTGTATTTATTAGTATTTATTTACTCTGTAAAGTAATATACGTAGTTCTATGGTTTCCTGTCTATGATAGGGTAGGGTATTATATTATAGGTTTATATGGTCTCATTTTTACTTCGCCCTGAAAACATATTGTTATATCAGAGGAGCATAATATGGCTTGCTACTAGTTGCTACGGTTATTATATTTCTTGGTAAGTTTTCCTTATAAAAGGCACAAAATAATCACGCGAGTTTTGTCGTACTTGCTAGCCAACCTTCAAAAAGTACTTTGAGTCCAGCCTTCAAAACCCATCAGATAGTGTCATTTGTTATATCCCATTATGCTTCGTAACCTTATACATGTGATACGTGTGTGAGTAGGTCACTTATAGTACTTATAGTATTTGTACTATTATACAGTGGTGGCCATATAATTAAGAACGCTGATATAAAGGGAAGATTTTTTCCAACTAAGATGCAAAACTAATTGTATGCATTTGTTTTTATTTCTCTCGGTATCGTAAAACATTTCCATATTACCACTGTATTCATTGATACACATGATTGGCTAAAAATCAAAAGGCAAACTTTTTACACTACTTTTAAACAAAGTATTCCTTATTACTGGCTGGTCACGTAATTAAGAACGCTAAGTAGTTTATACCTTTATTCAAATTTAAATAGAGAACACTCAGTCGATTTGTTACTGTTTGTATAATTTTGGCGCCATTACGTGCTGTAAAAGATTAAAGGTGATTGCTTCTTTAGAAAAAACAATGGGAAAAATAAAAGTTGTGATAAATCTACAAGGGAAGTAATAATAAAACTTCGCCGGAAGAATTGGTCTTATAAAAAGATAGCCGACCATCTGCAATGTTCAAAAACGATGGTTTTCCACGCAGTAAAGCATTTTGCTACGTATCAAACTACTTCGAATGTTCCACGTGTACCTAAACAGAGAAAAATAACTCCTCGAGATGACCGAAACATCGTTCGTATGACAAAACATAATCCTTTTAAAGGGTCCAATGAGCTTAGAAAATAATATTTTGGTGAAAACAACCCTTCAGCAATCTCAGCACGCACTATTCGAAGACATTTGGTAGAAGAAAAATTGCACGGTAGGATAGCAAGAAAGGTACCCATGTTAAAACTTTGCCACAGGCAAGCCCGGCTTGCATTTGCGAGAAAGTATGAAAACTGGACTGTGCAACGGTGGAAAAATGTACTTTTTTCTGACGAGACGATAATAAACAGAGTATGTTCTGATGGAAAACGATATGTACGACGTCCCCCGAATACAGCATTCGACCCAAAGTACACGAAAGTTACATTAAAGCACGGTGGTGGAAATGTGAAAATTTGGGGTTGCTTTTCTGGATATGGTGTAGGACCTGTAAAGTTGATAGAAGGTAACATGGATCAGTTCCAATACAAAAATATACTGGAAGAAACAATGTTACCATACGCTGATGACGTTCTACCGGTCATTTGGACATTGATATGACAATGATCCAAAGCACACTGCACGCACCGTAAAGGAATTTCTTACAGCGCAATTAGTTTCTGTCTTAGACTGGCCTGCTAACAGTCCAGATCTAAACCCAATAGAGAATCTGTGGTTTGAAGTAAAGAAAAAGGTTTCAAATACAAAGTGTGGAAATTTAAGAGAGCTGTATGACGTTTTTTTAGAAGAATGGAACTCTATTTCTCTTGCGAAATGTCAAAAATTAATAGAGTCAATGCCTCGCCGGTGTAAAGCTGTAATTAAAAGCCGTGGATATGCTATTAACTACTAATTTTAGTTAAATATTTATTAAATTTCTTTTTATGTTTCCTGTGCTACATAATATTGTGATTTTTTAAATCTAAGTGTCATACAAAACAATTCCCGAGCAGTTAAATAAATCGTTCTTAATTATTTGTCCAGTTTCAGTACTATTTGAATGTGTTACTTTGATAAAATCAATAAAATGTGCAAAAAATAGTTAGCGATTTCATACTTTATTCTTAAGTCAGGTTGCTCTATTAATGTGACTATTATATAACATAACTAGTTGCTTCTCAGAAGGTACACATCTCTGTGTATGATACGATTTAAATAAAAAACTTCTAGAACTTCAAATCGTTCTTAATTATATGACCACAACTGTATATTCTGTGCTTATAGGCTTCGATCAAGAATACAACGATATGTCAGGTCGGCGCAAAAAATACTTCTCGGTTAATAACAGCTCACTTGAAAAGTGAGCTCTTATTATTTTTTGTGTTTGTGAGTACTTTATTTGTTGAACTTTAAGGTTGATTTCACACTAAAAGATAATAATATTATATAATATAATATTTAGAAGATTTGCTACTTTATTACTAGGTGTCATGGTTGTAATAAGGTTGAACTTAGAATTGTTTTAAAACTTTGTTTCAGTTCGTTAGTAAACAAATATAGCTGTATAAGTATATATACCCACGCGGACGGTATTTAGCTTTGATTTTGTACGTTACCCGAAATCTAGTTGTATTCTTGATCGTAGCTTATAGGCAATAAGTAGGTGAGACCTACCGAAAGATTCCCTTGGATCTTTATTCGAAGAAACTGCTTTAAGATAAGTCTCATTATATTTCATACATTCCCGGATGATGAAAACTCTATTAATATCCATCTATCAAAACTAAAGCTTGTAATCGGCATATAGAACGGAAGTCAAACAGACCTTGTATATTATTATTATTAAGGTACATACACCATAATGCCTGTGATACGGCACATGTCTGACACGTGTCGTGTTGTCATGATCATTGTTTGATGCCCTTCGGACAATGGCGTCTTGTTACCTTATCAAAGGGTTGAGAATCCCCTGTCAGGTACAATAGCATTGTCTTCCATAGCTAGAATGGTAATGTAGCAGTTAGAATCGATATTGTTAATCATTTTGATGAGGGATAAGTTATGTTATGATTCATTGTTTTGAAGAATTGTTATGAGGCATCAAGAACGTCTACAAGTGGTTTTGTTTTAAAATAAATAAACTAATTAGTGATTGATTTTTATCTGGAACACCAAATTAAATTATTAAAATATACACCAGGGAATTGGCAGCATCACTGAGTACTCAACACCAAAACTGCGATCACCAATCTGCCTGCCAAGCGTGGCCATTATAGCAAATCCCCCCATAGCATTCTATGGGGAAGGCCTCGTCTAGCAGTGGACGTCTAAACGCTGCTGATGATGATGATGATGACCAATTTATTTTATGCAATATCAAGAGGAGAATTCAGTATCATCATCTATCATCCCGTCTGCACGACAGCTGCCTGTCTTTTCAATGCTATGATATCGTTAGAGTTTACTTCATATTCAAAAATGTATTGAAATATACATATTTAAACTATAAATATTTGAACACAAATAATTGGCAGGCAATTCAATAGAGGTTGCAGTGGCATCAAGGGGCGGAAATGTACCGCCCAAGCTGCGCCACTCCATGCGCTCTACCGGCCCGGGAAGTAAACTTGCCTCGGGCGATGAACCCACATCTCTATGTAAACTCAAACTACACCCAGATAATAGCCGTGTAGTATCCATGTTCGTAGATTACGTAATATTCTATTTTTGAACTGCTACGAAAGTGCTACGAGATTTTACTCAATACGTAACTGGCACTATAAGCTTTTACTTAATATTATCACAGAGTAAGGAATAATACTAACGTACAACAGAGAGACAATCTTAGTACTACGATCGTTGCCACGATAAGTCGCGCAAGAGCAGCGCCCGTGGCGCGCGCTCGGTACTAACGTACTAATATGCATTCTTACTTGTTTTCTTAACAGCGTACTAGATGGCGCTTCTCTCTTGCCTTCTTTACAGCGCACTAGATGATACTTGAGAAATCAAGCGTATTTCATCACATCATATCATAGAGTATAATAATAATAAATAATAAAGCCATTTATTTCCAAAAAAATAATTCAACAATCATAACTAAGCATAACACTAATCAGTTCTATTCGACTAAATAACATGCAAATAAATTCTATCAAATTTTAGTTATAAATTTATATAAAATTATTATAATTTTTATTGACTAATAATAAGTTTTCAAGTAATAATTAATTTTCTTAATTAAACTGTGCATTTAATTATAGTAACTATCCTAATCATTTTGGAATGCCCATTTTTTGGACGAAGGCCTCCTTCATCATATTATGTGTGTTGGGTTGTAGGAACTCTTTCTTTTCTTTTTGTATGATGGAGGGTTCTGGTCTACTACTCCCACGGTGACGTATATCATAGAGTAACACGTTAGTATTCTTACTACTCTGTGGAGTAACTATCGAAATATTATCGTATAATTTTATTCTTTTTTTGCTGCTCCGAAACATGGTTTTATTTCAACGCCATCTATGTGTTTCTTGACCAAACTTAGAACCTTAGAACCCAATCAAAATGTTTCGGTTAGAAATTGCTAGATGTCAGTAAAAACATTGAAAAAAAAAACTATTTTATAACGATTTTTGTTATTTTATTAGTTAAAATCACATAAAAAGTCTTCTAGAGGTACTATTTACGCAATGCCGTCAAAAAAAGTGAAAAAATAATCTAATTAATGTGTTCAATATTCCTAGCGATACCAGTACTGCCATCTATCGATATTTTGTGTGAACTAATTCTAAAATGTATGGAATTAACCAGACCTGATATTATCTTGGTTCGTCTATACTTATAGTCTACACTAATATTATAAAGAGGAAAGATTTGTATTTTTGTGTGTGTGTTGTTTGTAATGAATAAACTAAAAACAACAGTGCCGATTTCAAAAATTATTTCACCATTGGAAAGCTACATTCACCCTGAGTGACATAGGCTACCGGGGGGGAGGGGTAGGAGAGGGGGGGGGGGGGGGGGTGTTTTTCATCCTGAAAATACCCGTGTGAAGCCGGGACGAGTTGCTAGTAATATTATAAAGAGGTAAACTTTTTTGTTTGTAATGGATAAGCTCGCGTACTTAACCAATTTTAAAAATTATGTCACCTATAGAAATCTACTTTATCAGCAGCAATCAATCAATATATATAAAATCGTTGCGTGACTGACTGACTGACTGACTGACTATCAACGCACAGCCTGAGTCCTAGAGACCTGAAATTTGGAGGGTACGTTCCTTTTGTCTAGGGGTGCACTAAGAAAGGAATTCCAGAAATTCAACCCCTGAGGGGGTGCAGCGGGGTTTTTAAGTTTGTATGGAAAAGTACACGCAGACGAAGTCGCGGGCATTCGACTAGTATAAAATAAAACTTACAAAGTGTGTCATCCCAAGTGTCGCGGCGCCAATATGTGCGTATGATTTAATTTGTCTGTTTTTATTTGAATTTGTATAGATACAAACTTATTAATTGCGTGACTGAAAACATAATATGACACCACACTGTCACATATATATTCCTGATTTCACTCTAGGATACACTATTGATTAAAGGCTAATTTGTGTAAAGTTGAGGCCTTTCGTTTAGCTTTTGTGGTTTTTTAATAACAGAGCAGTTTACTTTAAGTTTACTTCGTTGTCCTAAAATATTTTAGCAGAGGCAAGTCTGGAACTTACCAGACCGAATTAGAAAACCCGAATTCTTCTTTCATTCTGAAATACAAAGTGATTTTCCGCGCGAGTGAAGACTACTCTGAAGATAGATATTGTAAAAATAATTTGCGACATTTCGTTATTTTTTATCGTATTTTTTTCGATTCCAATCCCAATCATCATCATAACAATGTTAGTTAAATTCAAATTTGAAACTGTATTTAAGCTGGTGGCCAAATTTACCTCCCCCACTCTACCCCCATGACTAACAGCGTTAGCCGGACAAACCTAAATATCTAATACTAGCAATCGACCATGGTTTCACCCGCGTTGGTTTCCAGAGGGTACTAAATTCTTGGATAAAAAGTAGTAAAGTTTGATCTATTTTTGTAGCAAATTTTATCGATATTGACCCAAGACCGTTTGGGCGTTGCAGACCAACAGACATTCAAACAAACAACTAAACAGACAATGTTTCACTAATATATATTTATATAGATTATGTATTTAGCAAGCTTTTCATGAAGAAACTTTAAATGTTTCTAGCACAATTCAAATAATTTTCAGCGGTATTTTTTAGTGAAAAGCCTCTGCTGGCGCACCCTAAATCCTTTTTCTTTAAACCAAAACTCGCAATAACACACAAAGTCTTTTTCAGACCAAGAAAGAACCCGTGAATCAAAGTCACTGTAAAAAACACGAATAATAAACCTTTTATCAGGAAAAAAGTTTAAAAAGTTGGTGGTCGGTATTCGTGACAGACCACTGAGCTTGAACATTGATTTTTTAACAACCCCTACTGCGGTGCGCTCGTGGACTCAATATTTATAGGCCTTATTTCAATTGGAGCTAACCATTATAGCCGCGGCATAAGCAGCCTGGTCGATGCTGCCTTATTAAATGACTTCAAATAGAAGAGGTTGTTAATTCGTTTATGTATGTACTCCGAAGTAGCTCTCAAGATTTCGATAATTGTTGTCTTTGCTGTCTAGTAAATGTTTAGGAGTGGCCCCATGAAAACTTTACCCAAATTGCACTTGAGAATTTTCAATACATTTTTTGAATGCGATAAAGTGTAGGTCAAACCAACGTGTCCAGCGAACGACCGTGGTGGCGTGCACGGCGGCGTGCAGTTGTCTAATATGAACTTGTAGGTGCTGATGTGAGCAAGTGCTCACATCAGCACCTCCTGTGTCATTGGTCGTGGGGTCCGGGGCAGCGTTCGGACGCAGCGAACAATGGAGTGGCGTTCATTTGATGTTTTGACTATTCCATATAATTTTTGACAGATTTCAATGACAAACATCTGACAGCGCGGACGCTACTTGAATGCCTCTTGGTATGAACGGCTCTTGCACGCGCGCAGGACGCATATTTGCATGCCATTGCAGATGCAAGTTGAACGCTCTGGTTTGGCCTTCGCTTTAGTCATCTTAACATAGAGTGTAATGTACTTGAATAGTGAAAACAGTATCCAAACTCTATGGGAAAGTCGGTTTTTAGAAGTTATTTTGGCCCAGTTATTTAAATCATCGAATAAAATAGTCCATCTGTGGCACTTTAATTTGGGTATATTATTTTAATTATCTATTAAAATTTTAGTAATGAGCCTAAAGTGGTTTTGTCAGTGTCAACAAGGCATATTTATGTAGGCACAATTCAAATATTATGAAAGATCCACCTATACATAACTTACGCTAAGCTTATAAATCAGAAAGGAAATACGTAAATCATAGGCATCAACAAAAACTACAGCTGAGCTGCCTACCTACTTATTTCAAGCCGACGACCCTTACTGAAATACTGAACAAGTATTCGTAATTTGCTTTGGAAACAGAATACATATTTTTATCACAAAGGGGTCGTTAGCAACAAGTGACGGGCGCGAACAGTACAGAGTAATAATATACAAGCGAAACCGAGCCTAATAAGAGCATCGACAAGGTATTCACACTCTGTCAGAGGCGCTTGACGTAAACGGAAGGAAGAATCAGTGCTACTGGACAATTTATTGCACTTGTGCTTGACATGGTATTCAGGTTAATGTGTGCTTAGAGCTTGCTCTTTCTACTCTGAGATACAATCTGCTTTATTAACGTCATCAAACAACTCTCTTTTGTTGCTCACAGGCGAGCGACAAGTCGTTTCTATGATCCATTTCATCTTGCTTGTGATAAAAGTAACTACGAATTTCGTTATATAATCGCTTTCAAGCATAATGCACTTACTGACAAACAAAAGCAGACTACGCGAAATCAGCACACAAAAGAGTCTGTTTTGTTTGTCAGATACACAAAATGTCTGATGAACAAATTATTATAAGTACAATGTTTGGATGGTTGTTGCTCAATCAAACCAAAACGGCTGATGACCGGATTTCGGCGAAATTCGGTACACATAGATTATGACCTGTATTGAGCTATAGGATACTTACTTTTATCCGGGTAAAACGGGAGTGAAGCCGCGACAATATTGCAGAACAGGATAAAACTGTTCGCAATCCGATGCGGAAGCCTGCTATTTGTCGACTGATGGACCACTCTGTCCTGTGCAGACGTTGGGATAACTGCCTGGGATATAATTTAAACTAAACTGAACTAGATTGGAATAGACTAATCTGAATAAAAGGGGTCCCAATCAAACAGGTTTGGCGAAGAAACGTAGCGAGTCACCTGACAATGCAAGACCAACTGACCATCTCACATGGAAATAAATGGAAGAGACGCACAAACATGGTCATCAAATGATGATGGTTTTGCTGTACAACTTTAGGGTAGTAGAGGTTAATCTGGAATATAGAAAACACTGTTACAACATATTCAATTGCACAAAAAAACGCAGAAGTACACAGGTATCAACTTATCTGTAGATTGAAATTTATGTAGTTTAACTACATACATTTCATTCTACAGATAAGTTGGTAGATCTTTACAAGAGGCTGCAAAAAACTGAAAATAATAAATAAATATAAATAAATAATGCTGGACAGATCACACAACACAAACTTTACTAACTTCTTTACTTTCAGTCTATTCATGTAGGTATGTAATATTGTTCCTCTGTGACGCTCTTGAGACGAAATGCGTAGTTCGATTCTGTTTTGCGTAACCTTAATAAGCAACCGTGTCACCATAGATAGGTAAATACATTTTGTCAAATGAAAGGATACATGGACCCGATTTGAGATACTCAATGAATAGAGCTACTGATTGCGTAGAATCAAGATCTATTCATGAATAAATCAGTTCGTAAGTTTGAATGTAACAGAATCCTTAGCTTTTCACTTTTCCTTTGAGCTAATCTGATACGCTTGCTCTGATAAACATTTATAAAGAAACAACATTAAAGTTGAAAATCTACACGATTCCTGAAAGTATTTATTAGAAATTAAAGTTACATTTTTAGTAACATCTTTAAAGAAATATATCACATTTATCACCAGCATTTTATCACGACATAAACATCAGAAACTTTGAAACTGGACCCTTTTGATTCACTTTCCGTGATTGTAGCGGCCCTGCCCCCCGCGGGTTGTGGGTATCTAATGGGCCCGCGCGGACCTCTTGGCTGAAGTGTCATTTATCTGTTTCCTAACTTTATTGTGGCATTTTCAATGTTTTTTATTGTATCGGATAAGGAACCTAAATCAAAATGAATAAGAACCAGGCGGCGGTCAGTACATAATTAAGAGATTATTGAGATTTTATTGAAGTATATTTTATTGTGTGTTGTTTGTCTGTCTATAATTATATTTATAATTAGATAATTTAGTACTGGCGTTTTGATAATCAAAGTTTGTAAACGACCTTTCTCGATAATGGCTTGTCCTCATGCGGGGATCACTGGTAATCTAAGTATGAACGTAACATGTGAATATTAATGGTAAATAAATGTATTTTCATTTGTAAACCTGCATATTTGCATGGTAGTACTAGCAGCGCTCTACGGTTTCACCCGCATAAGTATCGATCCCGTGGAAATATCGGGATAAAACTGTCTGTGTTATTCAAGGGGTTCAGCTATCTTTATTCCAAATTTCACCCAAATCTGTCCAGCCTTTTCAGCGTGAAGGAGTTACAAACACTCATGTGCCTGAAATTACAGGCACATGAGACTTTTCACCTTTATGTCTCAGGGTGGCGGGCGCAGTGCAATGCCACATAGGGCGCATCCTAGGAGGACGTGACCTATGAGGTAATGCACTGTTCATAGGCAGAGGTTACCGCTTAACATCAGATGGGCCATCTGCTTGATCCGTCATTCCAATAGTATTAAAAAAAAAAGATGCTGTGTCACATTTCAAAACAAAGTAACCCTCACAATAATCCGCAGACCATGTGATACTTCGTTTCTATCTACCAATAAATAAATCATAGCTTCCTCTTATCAGTTTCGGATGGGGTACAAAGTATTCAACAAGCTGACGTGACCTCACAGGGGGTAGTTTCACCCCTGGCCGGAACACGGGCTCTAATAATCATTAGACCCCGGGCCTTCGAGCACGTACCGCTAATTTGTATTAAGCTCATGCAATGGTTATTTGATAGTTTTTCCCCCCAACTTT
Source organism: Operophtera brumata (assembly GCA_932527175.1). NCBI lineage: Eukaryota > Metazoa > Arthropoda > Insecta > Lepidoptera > Geometridae > Operophtera > Operophtera brumata. The sequence continues at coordinate 20,395,347 of OW052231.1, forward strand.
TATTGTTGATTTTCTGAGAGTTTTATGTGGGGTGAGCGGTAGTAAAGTATAGGTATGCTTTTTGCGGATAAAATAATAGCAGGAATAATCTCATAAACTCAGAAAGGTACGCACATATCAATTCAATTGATTTGATGAGCCGTATAGGCCAAGAGCCTCTACGGAGTAGTAGTAGAGCTTTTTTGTGAAAGAGTTCGTCCGGGGAAGTACTACCACCATACCTATTTCTGCCGCAAAGCAGTAGTGCTCGCATTGCTGTGTTCCGGTATGAAGGGTATGGGTGCCGGTGAAATTACAGACACATGAGACTTTTCATTTTTATGTCTCAGGGTGGCGGGCGCAGTGCAATGCCACATAGGGCGCGTCCTAGGTGGACGTGACCTATGAGGTAATGCACTGTTCATAGGCAGAGGTTACCGCTTAACATCAGGTGGGCCATCTGCTTGCACCGTCATTAAAATAGTATTAAAAAAATAAATAAAAAATAAACGTAAATGTTCTCATTATTCATCTGTGAAGGTAGTTTCATCGTGTTCGTAACTTTTAATTTGTATTACACGTAGAAAAGTCTCATGTGTAAATACAGACTGCCCGGGCCATTTATGCATGAACTCTACCACTACACCGTATTGTTACAAACGAAACCAAAGCAGACCTTTACAAAGCTAATATTATGTTTCACTTGTGATTTCAAAACCTCTAGCGCAAGGTTAGAAACCCACGAAGTGTTAATTAAGATTAGCCGCACGCAACGCTTCAGCCAAATTTGTAGTTTTCACGTGATTACGCTTGACTTGTAGTATTCCATGACGATAGCGCTACCCTTGAACTTGGACATTTCTCTTTTGGTTTGTCATCATCAATCAATCCCTTAACGACTTCGTTTTGTACGACTTGCTGTGTTCAGTTGGTTGTGTGTGCGGCCCCGTCCTCGATTTGAGTACGAGTACAAAACGGCAAAGTACATGAGAAGGTAGTGTATGTTTATTTGTCAAACAAGGCATTCTTACGTTAATTTCCTAACTTCCTAGTTCGCCCAGTTGTTTCAGGTGTGTACTCTGATTACGCAAATCGTAAAAGCAAAAGCGTGAAATGTATATTCATTATTCATGTCCATATTTGTGCCGTCCGTTTTGAAATCAAAAGCAGCTCTGGAAACATCACCCTTTTCACGTCTACTAGCTTTATTTATTCAAAAGCTTCTACAATTTATTTATTTTGCCTGTAGATTAGAGTTCATTATTGCTTTATCGTAGTTGTTTAGGGTTTCGTTACCTAAAATGTAGAAAAGAAAGTCTGGTGGGATGTTCTTATAGTATTAAATTAAACGAAATCTATTTCTGCTCCCACATACTAAGCTATTAGGCGTTCGTTTAGCGTTCTCTAAACTATTAGGAATGTTATTTGTTTTCTAAAGTGTCGACACCTAAATAATCCTCGTTCGCACGCTGACAAACAGCAGTGTCAGACACACCATATTAGTTGTAGAGCTTACGTTCGCACGCTGACAAACAGCAGTGTCAGACACACCATATTAGTTGTAGAGCTTACGTTCGCACGCTGACAAACAGCAGTGTCAGACACACCATATTAGTTGTAGAGCTTACGTTCGCACGCTGACAAACAGCAGTGTCAGACACACCATATTAGTTGTAGAGCTTACGTTCGCACGCTGACAAACAGCAGTGTCAGACACACCATATTAGTTGTAGAGCTTACGTGGGCGACAACCGCAAATCCAATTAGTGCTATCGATTTATATTTTGAGCTAGACTGACATACGCATAAATCCCTATTAATTAATACATATACATATGTGTATAGGTAGTTCAATGAAACGTACTCAACAAAAATAATAGATTAGGCGTAGACCACAGCGTCACGTCTTTGATTGTTACCGTAGGTTGCTGGAAACAACCAGTGTTTTAAAAGGATTAGGGTGTCAAGGTTGGGTTGAAATACTCTGTGTAGTTCGTGCCATAGGGATTTTTGACATACCTACTTAATTAACATACTTGTTTTAAGCCTTCTTCAATTAACGCGAGAATTGGCCTTTGAGACGCTTGCGATTTTATAATTGATTCAAATATAAAGTAACTAAATAAAAGTTTTCATTACAGACGACCATGACGAGAGCTAAATATACTTTTTCCCTGGAACTTGCTTTCCGCACTCCGATATAACGAGTATGATGAAAAACACACATTTCGCTGTGCACTCCATGACTCTTCGCAAATAGCCGTCCGTGTATGGAATCGTTGACGTCCGCGGTCCTATGCTGACGTCACGGCTCGCGTGCCAACTGCCGAATGACAGGAGCTTCACGACCTCACACCGGCCAGTAACATTCAATCTGTCACATATAACGAACGCGTCAAACACAAGAACACTCAATGTACCAAAACTTTTAGGCAGTTTTCGAGCACTAAAGTGAACTTAAATAATTTTTGATACTTGCATACTTATAAAATTAGACTTTTTGCTGTTATAAAGTGCATAGATGTGAGGATATGAGGTGACAGTGCGTGGTGGATTCCAGCGGGTGGTGTAATGATGGGGATCATAATCGGAACGTGCGTGCCTGATGCGGAGCAGGACCCGGGCGCTTACGGAGCGCAGATGAGAAGACCGCCCAGGAGGATACTTTATGGTAAATACTAGATTCAACATCAGTAGCGTCCAAAGTTGCTGCCAGGCCTCTCGACTTGTTATAAATTGATAACTGTATTTTCACCAGAATAACATTTTGTTATAATTTTTTGCGTCGGCATACTGTGGTCGTCTTTTCGGTGTGCTAACAATAATGGGGGGGGGGGGGGGGGTGGGGGTTTCTTAGCAAATCCCCACGCTAGCAGGCGGATTGCTGATCGCAGTATTGGTGATGCATCTCCGGTAGATGCTGCTACCCATTCCCTCCCCTTTTACAACATCTACGGGAGGGAGGAAGAGGAGGAGATGAAGGGGTCCTCTTCGGGACCATATAGACAGCATATAGGGGTGTAACTGTCCAATATGCAGGATAAAATTTACTGGTATTTATTACCTTTATATTTTCTTAAAAAGACGAAATGAAAAGGATTTTAAAAGGCCTGAAAATAAAGTATTATCACATTATTATGGCCGCTAATTAACGCTTAAGTACAGTTAATCTTGTAATTGTTTATGCCGTACAATAATAGAATAGATATTAATGTGGTTTAATAAACACTATATTAGATTATATTATTTTCCTTTTACCTTCCTAGAACAGATAGCAATTATTACATATTAAGGTGGTTGCTTTTTCATACAAACGTATTTGCACAAATATGGGCGAACAGAGTATAATTTTACACTGAAATTACTGTTGTTGGTTTTTATATTGGTCATTATTTGCGGCAAATCATATTTGGTTGAAGAAAACAGTGGATTAATAGCGAAAATAACATCGACATTTTAGTCCATACAAGTAATTTCGATGTTATTTTCGCTATTCGTCCACTGTTTTCTTCGACCAAATATTATTTGATGCAAATAATGACCAATATAAAAGCCAACAACAGTCATTTCAGTGAAAAATTATACTCTGTTCGCCCATATTTGTGCAAATACGTTTGTATGAAAAAGCAACCACCTAGCTGTACCTAGGTACATTTTAGTATTGCGGCTCTTTTCGGGAAACACAGAAACCAACGAGCAAGAACATAGTAGCATTAAGCCCTGAGGTGAACAAGTAGTAGCATTAGGCCCGAGGGGGCATTTAGAGCCACTACCTAGGGCTGTTGTTTTCAGCTTTAGTGCCTGTCATGTTCTAGTTTGGAGATAGGATTCCTATGTGTGTAGTTGTCCGGTATAATTGCAGAAGATAAAATTAAATGAGTATCACTGTCTTTTAAAAGCTTGTAGATATTAAAAATACCTCTAATATTGCAAAAGGACTTGCTGCGGTCCTCTGTTTTATATATAGGTGTATTGCGATTGTAAATAATCCGTGGTTATTGAGCTAGAACACGAACTAATGCCATTTTAAACAACCTGCAGAGTCTCAACTATTCTCGAGAACTGCGATATTTGATGATAAAGACTTTTTAAAGAAACAACTGGCAGAAATACCATTGGACCGTTGCAAAGTCTATGTTATGAGCTAAAATGAGCGGGAGTCTGAAAACATGGAGTAGTTCTTAAGGTCTATTTAGAGGCATCGTAATATAAAATACCTTAGGGTTTTTTAAGTTGACCTTAGGTTTTAATTGGTTGATTTTTGTGACTAGATTTTAAACACCCTCGAATGAATGAAAAGAAAGAAAGAAAGAAATAACATTTATTTGTGTCAACAACATGAGTAAACAAACAATATTCCACACTAAAAGACACACACACACACACACACAGAAAAAAAGAAAAATAAAACTAATTTGTGCCTCTTAGTACTAGCCATGCATCACTGACTGAATATATGTTAATTTAAAATGTACCGATTTGTATGTAGGTACGCTTTAATTAGTGTAATTGATATATGTATGCCATTCTAATAAAAGTAAATAACTACACTACGAATTAGCATAGTAAGGCCCACACTTCAAAACTTTCGGCGCAAAGCGTAGACCCTCCTTCTACGGCGTAGAGGAATGGAAGATATGTCGTAGCCCATCCGTAAAATACTCATAAATAAAAAATTCTTTATTACACCATACATCAAAGAATTCAATTAATAAAAATCTGATCTTTGTTACACAATGGGTGGTCTTGTCGTCGAGTTCTCTACCAGACAAAATTGGATGGGAATACATGGCAAGTAAATTGACAATTTGACACAGGAAAAGTTAATTTCAACTTCAAAAATACCTTCAACCTTAATTAAACACTATCTTCAGGAAACTAATACCATTTCATTACTATGTAAATTATCCGCTTCCATTTTTGATCGGCATTCCCTGTATTGTAAGCCATAAAAGCCTTAATTATCTTCCTTTTGTGCAGCTGGTCTACAAATAGAGGCGAAGTAGTCGATTTGATTCTAAAGCGCGAGTAATCAGGAATTTGCTCTATACGCATTGCATTCCTTATAGGATTGAATGTTTTAATGGCAAGATGAGAAAACTACCTTTGCGACTAGTATATGATGCATTAAAATCATTTTTACGTTTATGTATAGCTATTAAGGATATACCTCTCCGTCTCCTCCCGTGGATATAGTAAAAGTTGACTAAGGGATTACACCAGGGGATGGGCAGCAGCTCCACCTGAATATTCAACACCAATACGTTGGTTTCATGTGGGAACCCACGTCCAGCAGTGGACGTCTAAAGGCTACTGAAGAAGAAGATCCAATAGCATTATTATTTTCAGTAATTATTAATCTACATCTACACTATCTACACTTCTACATCTACACTAGTATTAGAAAGAGGAAAGATTTGTATTTTTGTGTGTATGTTTGTAATGAATTAATTCAAAAACTACTGCGCGATAAGGGTACCCATGTAATTTCCCAACTGATTTATACAATTGTGTTAGCTTCCTATCAGCCCTTATGCATTCAATCGAACTTCCGATACAGCTCTAAATAACAAGTCATCCACCCCCTTTATCCTCCCCTCCCGGTATCCCAACAAGGTTAGTAACACCCCTCCTGCTTTACACGATTTCGTCGACTGCCGACACGCGACCACTTGTTGAGTTGACAGTACTACTGACTTGTCGATCGACGCGGATTGGTTCCATTTGAAAATATTAAATAATTTATGATTGGCCAGATCATTTGGGAGAACAACGTGAAAATTAACACTTTTTTATTATTATTTTATTCCGATTAGTTATATCATAAAATAACGTTTCACTTTCATAATAACTTACCCTTACAATATAAGGTAACCACAAGGTTTTGGTTGTTAAAGATAAACTTACAAAAAAAAACGTGTTTTTTATTTTCAATAAAAGCTTTTAAAAATTAGTGATCGTAACCGTGTGCTGATCAAAATGAGCCTAAACACGGCCAGTCTACTATTATCCATCGAGGAGTTCCGTTGTCCACCTTCCGTCTCCATCATCAGATCAGCTCGCTATCACCATCATGTTGTATTGTCGTCGGACCTTGACAGGTATGCCAAATTTCAGCTCAATCAGTTGAGGATAACTGCTTTAAAATTCAGATGCAAGATTCCACCCAGACATGCACTGCAAGTTAATATAAAGCTCGTAAAATAAAAGGGGTTTCTTAATTAAAGTTACCAAACCATAAAACCATGTGTAAGTTAAAAGATTCAAGATAGTGTATCTGCTAGTTTTATTACAAAATCTGCTAGAGTACAAAAAGCTTTACTTATTATACGCCAATATACTAGAATCAAAATTATCTCCATATTTTTACTATCTCTTCAATAAAAACTCCCTCTTTCATTAATTTACCAAAGCTACATTGAAACAGCTACGTATCCTACAGTCCAAGCTTATCTGATGATGGGATCATTTATCGACATATCACATGAAATTACAGTTCCTATATACGATATCTACATACTTTGTAAAGCTATGTGCTCATAAATACCTCAGGTACATAATACCATCAGTGAAATTAGATTTTTTGTTGCTAACATGGACGTAATCAGGTTCAGGTAGGGGGGAGGGGACATTTTATAACTTTGGTTCTTTTGAATTACATATTTTGCATGATTCAATAATACAATTCCATGATCATCAATAATGGAAGACATAATTGGATTCCATCGGATCTTTTTCTTTGAATCAGCTTCTCCTTGTTCTCGAGGCACCACACAGACGCTTCCCACGTAGTAATAAGAATGATAAAAAAACAAGCCGTTTTTGTTGCCTTATTCTTCTATGTTTGGTCACGTTGGAACAGCAGTAATGTTAGTTTCAAATGATCATATGATTTCAATAAAAAATATTTTCGAATTTGGATCATCATCATCAGCTACCATGTTCCCACTGTTGGGACACATGCCCACGCTCGACTAGCGGGCCAGCGTTAAAAATCACGAGCAAGTGGCGATCGTTATAATTCCTTGATAAACGGTAGATGCGTCTCGACATGCCAAAGACAGGCTCGCTTCTTACTTGTAGGGATGATACCTTCTAGCTAGAATCTAGATAGATTACTTTGCCCCCGCTTACACCTCTTGATAAGACCCTGGCGGTGCGTCGTGGGTGGACGTTAATCTGTTAATGTACCTGCTACAAACGTATGGTTTTATTTAATTAGACACTATCTAATTTACTACCTACTTTAGGTGGGATGGAATAAAAGGGGATAGAAACAGGAAAAAGATAAAAGTATTTTGTTGAAAACAATAAATTAATTCTATTGTTCTCCGACTCAAACAATCGACTACATAGGTACGAGTCTGTCAGTTTGTCCGTCTGTCGACCTGTCCGTCTGTCACCAGGCTCTCATGAACCGTGATAGTTAGACAGTTGAAATTTTCACAGATGATGTGTTTCTGTTGCCGCTATAACAACAAATACTAAAAAACAGAATAAAATTAATATTAAAAAAAATATGTTTGTTATTTGAGACAAAGAGAAATTCAGTTATTTGTGTGAATAAAAGTTAAAAAAAAAATATGCTGGACAGTTCACACAACATTATCTAGCCCCAAGCTAAGCAGAGCTTGTGTTATGGGTACTAGATAACTGATATACTTAATACTATACATGACATAGACAGATATTTTTATTATACATAGAAAATACCCAGAACACCCTGAACAAATATCTGCAGATCGCACAAATGTTTGTTCCGAGTCGGGAATCGAACTCGCAACCTTCTGCATCGCAGACGAACATTCGCCCGCCGCGCCACAGACGTCGTCGTCGTGGTGGATAGGTGGGGGGGGTTGGGAAGGGTTAAAGCAGTCGAATCCCCTTCAGGTTCGACTGCTTTTCATCCCAACACTACCCGTTTGAAACCGAGCGAGTTGCTAGTCTTATATTTATCCAAATATTCAATGAACATCATAAACTTGGAACCACTTATCATACCAGCAGTGTATCAACAAACCTACAATTAGTATCCTATCTAGAACCAACAAAGTTATCAACAAACCATTAATTTCAAGCCGAAGCGATCAATCATTCCATAAATAGATACGTTCGTTGTATTTACACGCCGATATGTTACAAGTTTACAACCCTAATATCAGCTCGGGAATATGATTAATATTTTGTTAGTAGTAGAGCTTTTTTGTGAAATAGTTCGTCCGTGGAAGTACTACCATTGTTGCCGAAAACAGTAGTGCTCGAATTGCTGTGTTCCGGTTTGAACGTCCACCAAGGACGCGCCCTATGTAGCATTGCACCGCGCCCGCCACCCTGAGACATACAGATGAAAAGTCTCATGTGCCTGTAATTTAACCGGCACCCATACCTTTCCAACAGGAACACAGCAATGCGAGTACTACTGCTTTGTGGCCAAAATAGGTATGGTGGCAGAACTTCCCCGGCCGATCTCTTTCACAAAAAAGCTCTACTACTACTAAAATATGTATTTCATAGGTAGGTTTAAAAAAATATTTATTCAAAAACTTTTACTATACATTTACTTTACTTTTTTTTTTTATCAATTATATTCCGATTTACAATCTAGGAGTGAGTAGCCATGGTTACGCGGGTTTAACTCATGCTAAATATTTATTTACAAGCTAGGAGTGAGTAGCCATGGTTACGCGGGTTTAACTCATGCTAAATATTTATTTACAAGCTAGGAGTGAGTAGCCATGGTTACGCGGGTTTAACTCATGCTAAATATTTATTTACAAGCTAGGAGTGAGTAGCCATGGTTACGCGGGTTTAACTCATGCTAAATATTTATTTACCCGCTTAACATCAGGTGGGTTATCTGCTTGAACCGTCATTCCAAATTGTATAAAAAAAACTCTTGAAATAAGATAAAAGTTAAACAAACTAAAACCCGCCTACGGAAAATCTTTACTGAAAAATATGTAAACGCTTGTGAGGCCATTTGTTAAGAAATTAAAAGCATTTGCTTATATAATAAATATGTATTGATTTAGAATGTGCTCATCACGACCTTTCTTTTGATAACTACATGAAATGACTATCTAAAAAAAAGAGTTGCGATAATTCACCTATAAAATCTAAAATGTTTATCTTTTAAATGCTGTATATCCTACGACACGCGGACTGAAGGCACGAATCCAAAGACACCACATTTATCAAAATTGATTTAGTGGTTTATAGGAGATGCGAGGGAACAGATGAACATACATACATACATCTCAGACTGTCAAAAACATAACGCTCTGTTTTTCGTAGTTGGGTAAAAATAACACTCTTAATTTGTAGCTTCGAGGAGTAGGACCCCGGTTTCTCAAAACTTACAAGCTACAAGTTACGCGTGTGTTGCTATGGCAACGTTGTTATTTTTTTTCTCTGTTAACTGTTATTATCAGAGGATAGTTAAATTACTGATAAGTGCTAAATAAGGGCCTGGTTTGCCAAGATTCACGGGATCAAGTAAAATTGAGAATGGTGTTTGTTTTCAGTCGCATAGCTTTTTTAGCCGGCTCTGTAGTTTCTTGAGGTCAACAAGACACTTATGAAAATAGGTTATTCTGCCTAAAGACGTAGGTAGTCCAGTATATTTCTCAAAGGCAGTCAATCAGCTCTTCAATATATTTTTAGGAACACCAATATACATATAAACAAAGTCGTTCTTTATCTTTTGAGCTTTGAGGTTAATAACCGGACTTGCTTCCACTGTAGCAGCACCAGACCCTGGACTAGAGTTCTGCCCGTGGTCTGTTCGATCAGTATACCTTTCTTGGTTCACATGGTGTATATTATTCTCCTGGCATATATTCGCTTTTGCCAAAGTACCCTGGTTCATATTATACCCTGGGTACACACAACCTTGCCCCATTACCATTCCTTGGGCTATAGGTGGAACTGGTCCCATCATGGGCATGCCATAAGGGTATCCTTGACAGGGATAGGGGATTGGGGCTTGCATAGGGTATGGACATTTATGTATTGGAAGCGGTGGCCGCGACGGCTGTGGCTGCGACGGTGGTGGCTGCGACGGCGGCGGTATATCAATAGGCGCGCTTGTTTTCGTCTTGCATGGTTTGATGCGAGGACATGGTCTTCTTGTCGTGGTTGTAGTAGTCATGGTGGTAATAGTTGTAGAGGGGGCTCTTGAGGACATCATAAGACTTTGCTGCTCTTCTTCAGAGTCGGAGCAGAGAGGCTGAATGGGACAGCCTTCGGGTATCTCTCGGAAATCTGAACTTTGTAAAATAGGTTCTGAAATATGTGAACTTTCGGGAATATAATGTAAGGGTTCTGAAATATGTGAACTTTCTGGAATATGTAAGGGTTCTGAAATATGTGAACTTTCTGGAATATGTAAGGGTTCTGAAATAAGTGAACTTTCTTGAATATATGAGGGTTCTGAAATATGTGAACTTTCTGGAATATGTAAGGGTTCTGAATTATGTGAACTTTCTTGAATATTTGAAGGTTCTGGGATATGTGAACGTTCTGGAATATATGAACGTTCAGGAATATGTGAAAGCGTTGGAATATATGAAGGCTCTGGACGTTTTGAAGGCTCCGGACTGTCTGAAAATATATTTAGGGCTATCATCATAGTTCTTTTGTTTCAAGGTCCTAATCAACAACCACCCCACCCTAACTTTAAGATTCACACGAAGTAAATGCAGTTTTAAACTGACCTATGTTACCATATCTTTGATCCTGCTGAACCTTCTGTTTCCCAAGGCTTCCTTTATCCATCAGCCGTTCCCGTCGTCTCTCCTTGCACTCTTCGCACATGGCGCAGTAGACATCCAAGACGTCTGGTTGCGACTTCTGCTCACGACATGAGCGGCAAGCTAACCGACAGTCGACAATGGCCGTGGCTGAGGGTATGATCATCAGCAGGAGAAGGAGATAGTAATCCATTTCATGACTGAAATAAGAATTAGCTGTTGCGAGACTCATTTTATTTATGATTGTGTTTTTTCATAACTTTACTGCTAGAAAAACTAAGCTGTTCAGCATGAGTGCAAGCAAAGTTATAATGGAAGACTGGTGTGTCTTACCTTTTATATAACCCTTAAAAACTTCATATTTTGGTTCCTACTGGAAAATAGATTTTGAAAGAGTTCAGTATAAACTTTAGAATATCACCAGATGAGGGTTCTAAGAACCGTTATGAAGGCTCATGTGGGTTATTTATCCCTGAATTGTCTAATACTGAAAGGTGAAAACTTTCAATTATTGTTTAAACTCACTAATTGGGTTTAAACTTATAGATCAGTATAATTAGATACAAAAGCCTTATGTAAAAGTAATTGTAAAAGTTCCTACGAATGTATTTACCATGAGCCTACAAGATTTAATTTGCGTGAGTGACATATGAGTTGCCTCCGACCGCCATCATGAAATTACATGTCCTCAAAATGGATTTTTGTTTGCTTTTATAAAATACCTCCGCTATGGTTCCTCCATTGAAAGAAGACAAGTGTTGGAAAGGAATTAATACTGAGATTACGGCTGAAAGAAGAGAATGGGCGTGGAAAATATGTGCCAGCTTGACAACCAACCACGTGTTTTAAATATGTGCCAGCTAGACAACCAACCACGTGTTTTAAATATGTGCCAGCTTGACAACCAACCACGTGTTTTAAATATGTGCCAGCTTGACAACCAACCACGTGTTTTAAATATGTGCCAGCTTGACAACCAACCACGTGTTTTAAATATGTGCCAGCTTGACAACCAACCACGTGTTTTAAATATGTGCCAGCTTGACAACCAACCACGTGTTTTAAATATGTGCCAGCTTGACAACCAACCACGTGTTTTAAATATGTGCCAGCTTGACAACCAACCACGTGTTTTAAATATGTGCCAGCTTGACAACCAACCACGTGTTTTAAACCGGGCAGTGAAATAATTGTTGTTTAATTCTAAAAAAAATAGCACGAAATCGAAACTGTAGTATAAGGCTTCAGATACTTAATGTGAATAACATAATACAGCTATACCTTTAGCAGAGAAGCAACACTCACTGACTGGGTTATATAAATATTTTAAGGATTTGTACTTTAGCTCGCGCGAAGGTTTTCTTCAGACATATTTTATTTTTATGATGTGTTGACGCCATCGCGGTGTTTTATGGCAAAATGTGAATTTATGCCCATTTCCATGCGATAAAAAATGCGTATTATATAACTAACTTGTGCAATATAAACGTATGTTTGATATTTGAGTTATATTTTACAGGTTTTTCTCTCGCGGAGCTTCCTTCGCTTGTGATTTCTGAGCCATCATTATTTGTATCCCGTCTACATCCAGTGCTGGTAGGGTTTAGACTTTTTTCTTGAGACATTCTTTACCTACGGTTCTAAGTGAGCCTGATCCAGGTGCGTTCGCGCCCCGCGACAGAATAGTTATAGTAAACTGTCGGACAATTAGATAAATTCACTGTAAAAAGATATTCAAATGTCCTCTAACAATAGAGCGACGTTGCTTTATTTCCAGCCATCCTCCCAAGTGGGGGGGTTACAAGTCAATTATCTCGCTTGACGTCGCGGAATTATTTGACTCACCCTCTTGCTAACTGCTACCCTCGTGCTGCCTGACTCATTTGACTGGCCGAGATGTGGTCTGTTTGTCGTTTTGAATTGAAAATTGTACGTTTTTAATTAAATAAGTGACTTTTAGAATTAGTTACTTTTATTTATGTGGTGCTCAGATCTAAAAATTATTAATCTTAGAAATGGTGCCTTTAACACAATAGTGTGTGGTGTTATGGTAACGATTTATGTCACTGTTTGGTAATTGAATGGCAAGCATACTTCATACATACAAAGCCCCCCTCCCCCTCCCCCTCTCACCCCCTCTCACATAGGAAATCCTCTTAGAGGATCATCATCAGCAACAGCAGCCGTTAGACGCTCACTGTTGGACGAGGCCTCCCCTATAGAATGCGATGGGGGGATTTGCCAACACCTCGCTTGGCAGGCGGATTGGTGGTCGCAGTATTGGTGTTGAGTACTCAGGTGGATGCTGCTGTCCATCCTCTGGTGTAATCTCCTAAAATTGATTGACCGCCATACGGCAAACACTCCAGACCATTTCTCCCGAAAATGAATTTATCTTATTAGCTTTACCCAAAAACCCCTACTAAAATGTTTCTCAGATGATTGTTTTGTTTAGAAGAGCGAACGATTTTAGCACTAATTAAAACTCGCGTAAAGCACATCCATCTTATTACCATTGTAAATAATAAAGTAGAAGCCGAATGTAAACAAGCCCGTAACATTAAGTACCAATAAAGTTACTTGTTATGAAACACGGCAAGTCGCGGTTAGATGACGATGGAATACGAAAACAAGCTAAGGGCGCGATTTAATTTAATTCTACTCTGTAGAAGTTGACGGCAAATTAGTGCAACGTCGGGCCCAAGGCTGTGCATTACCAAGACTGGTTGATAATGACAACTGGAAGGATGGCCAAAAACAAGAATATGATACCTACACATCTTTCAAAAAAAGTGTTTCTTACGCATCCATCAGCATAATCATTGCTACAACAGAATATAAACTAATTTATATGGTGTTACGTAGAGTTCGCCACAAATATAGGATGTATGGCTAAGCAGAGTTGGAGTCTGGTCACGCGCAGACGCTCGCCTCGGTCGACTGCCTCAAGCCAAATGCGTACTGCCAGATAAGGGATAACAAACCATAATGTCTCGATTCGGAAAATTCTGCATGATTTGCTTCCTTTTCAAAGTAGGTAATATTTGACCAAATATATTACTTAAACAGAATATAGCTTGTAAGGCCACTCTACTTCCCACGGTGTTGACAAGTAGGTAAGTTAAAACGAGGTCGAAACGCATAATATTACATTGACTCGCATACAAAATACTTATAAGTCGTACTCGTAGTATTCTCAAGTAATTACTGTATTAACATTAAGTTTGTAACCTTTACTGTTTCTGAGTGAGCATGTAACGCAACAACTCTAATAAATTTTAGCATATTGTTTAAAGTTTATTATTTTTAACCCCCGACGCAAAAACGACGGGGTGTTATAAGTTTGACGTGGCTCTCTCTGTGTGTCTGTCTGTGGCATCGAAGCTCCCGAACGGATGAACCGATTTCGTTTTTTTTGTTTGAAAGGTGAATTTGTCGGGATTGTTCTTAGCTATGTTTGATCAAAATCAGTTCAGCCGTTTCTTTGCGTTGAGGATTTTTTAAATTTTAACAAGATTAATTACTTGTTTCTTTTGTTGTGTTGTATTACTTATGCATCATAGCTACTTCCATAATTTTATGTCATATGGTATGATACTATGGGGACTATATACAATCTCACGATGATACGATGATCTAGCTATTATCTCAAGGTCCCACGATTTTTTATGTAGTGAATGAAGTTGTTCAATGAAAGGACTGAATTCAACCAGTTGGCTGCGACATTATACGTAACCTCAAGACCATAAGAGCAGTTTTTGTCAGAATAGCTGAGACATATTCTGTAACAAGTAATTAATTTTGAAAAATTAAAAAAAACCCTCAACGCAATGAAACGACTGAACCGATTTTGATCAAACATAGCTAAGAACACTCGCAACCAATTCACCTTTCAAACAAAAAAAAACAAAATCGGTTCATCCGTTCGGGAGCTACGATGCCACAGACAGACACGTCAAACTTGTAACACCCGTCGTTTTTGCATCGGCGGTTAAAAACAACAGGAGGCCAATTCTCGGTTTGTAGAGATTATCTCTAAATTAGAGATAATTCCGAAGCATGAATGTCTACAAAAAATATCACGAAAATGTCACAATAACCATCAAATCGCATTCGATTTGAATGATTTTGGTCGACATATGTGTATTTGTGACATCACGAGAATAGCAAATTAGGATTTTATTCGATATTCGTCACCTTTTTTCGACATATGTCGAATTCGACTAATCTCTTAAGCACGGGAATTGCCCTCCTGATCGTAATTCGGACTATCGACCCCATGACCACCTTTTTATTGAAATGGAACCGTTGTGTGTGTAAAAACGACATTTCGACTCGCAATTTGGTTTTCGTTATTCCGAGTTGTAACAAATTATAAACCTGTGTTAAGCTCTCTGCCATTTTAAAATATTCCAACGTTGTTGTTTCCTGAAAGTCCGTGATGTGGAACCGGTTTAAGTGTACGAGTGAGTGACGCGACGTTGTCTCTTGTTGCAGGTATAAAATGTCCAGTGTGCAGCAAGTTCGTGTTGCCAGACGACATCGAGTGCCACCTGGTCATGTGCCTCACGAGGCCAAGGCTTTCATATAATGGTTAGTATCTAAAAAAATAAAATAAAACCGTACAAACACACTGGAGTACTTACAATACTAAATAAAACTAAAAAATCGCTCAGCTCTAAAATCCCCCCCACGATTCGGCTGACTTGGCTTTTTTTTGACATTCGACCTGTCGACTACCGATCTGCGATCCACAATTTATTTGTTCTTTGTATGGTGTTAATGTGCACAAACAAGTCCGCCAAGGGCGTTCATCATTTTCACTATACGAAACTACATTTCGATTCGCAATTCGAGAGTCGGGATAACGAATGTAAAACTTATACTAGGCCCTCTGATGTAAAGTGGTCACCGTCGCGTATAGACATCGGCAACACTGGGGGCATTGTCGATGCGCTGCCCATCCTGTTTTTTCTTTTGTGACCGATCGATATGGATCTTCATACATATTTCCAGTAAAGTCCATTTGCAGATCCAAGAATACTTGAGAAAACTGCCTATGACTTGAAGGAATACACATCTCTTGGGAAGAGTAGCCATTAGATAACTAATTAGACGATTAGTGCTAATTGCAATGCAAACAGACAAACTGACATACAAACCTTTGATCAATCGGTCGTACTGTAAATTAACTGTCTACATAGCAGCTACGTTCTAACAAGAGTAAACGCCGGGATCACGATTCCATCATTGATGAAAATTAGGCCTATATAGCTTCCATTTCCGCAGAATGAGTGGAAAATTACAAAAATCGTATTCTTGAATATAAAAAGAAGTTTGGCTCGTAATGATTCTATGCACGAAACTAATTATTGGTTTATTGGTACTTATACAAATCAAAGAATCTGCGCTCAATGTTTTGAATAATTAACGACGAAAACGTCTTCGGATCATTACCTTCAGGCATCGCGATAATGTGTTGACTAAACAAAATGTAGACCGTTGTACCACGTGTACGTACGTAATTTGATGCTCATTTGCCCAAAGTTTTAATTATGTATTTCGGTATTTCATCATCATCGACCTCTGTGGCGCGGTGGGCGAAGGTTGGCCTGCGACGCATGAGGTTGCAGGTTCGATTCACGCCTCGGAACAAATATTTGTGCGATCGCAGATATTTGTTCAGGGTGTTCTGGGTATTTTCTATGTATCATAAAAATATCTATCTATGTAATATATTGTTTTATTTATTTTATTTTATTAATCCAGGATTTACAGTTATCTTATAGTTACTTATAAGCTATACACTATATGCTATTCTGAAACCAATTTAAATCCACATTATGTACACAGTTCGTTTAAAAAGAAGGTAGGTACGCATGCAAGGTCAACAAAAAACAAAAACGGCAGGAAAGCCGGATAAGGTATATATCAGTTACATAGGTAAATTAAGTAAATTAAGTTAAGTACCTACATTCATTTGAATAAAGCAGCAATTACTCTTACAAAAACAATATAAGTACTTAAGTAGGTACATAAATCTGAGAAAATACAAAAACAAAAAAACAAACAAAAAACTTAGGTAAAATATATATAAGGTAGGTATTCATAATCGCATAAGGGTGTCTGTAGTTTATATGTGTGTGTGTGTGTATGGGTGTGTGTGAGTATTTTTGGAGTGTGAAATGTGTGTATAGTGTGAGATGTGTGAGTAAGTATAATATATATATATATATATAATATATAACTGATATGCATATGAAATTTAACAAAGCTGACAAAAAAACTACGACTGCAACAGATTATTGTGTGCATCAGTGAACCTAGAACAAATAACTGGTTTTTATAAAGAATTATTAGGGATTTGATTGTATTAAGTATATTAGTTATCTAAAGCTCTGCTTAGCTTGGGGCTAGATAATGTTGTGTGAACTGTCCAGCCTTTTTTTATTTTTTATTTCTTCAGCAACCTTTAGACGTCCACTGCTGGACGAGGCCATCCCCATATAATGCAATGGGGAGATTTTCAATAATCACCACGCTCGGCAGGCGGATTGGTGATCGCAATCCTACTGGTTTACTCTGGATGATGCTGCTGCCCGTCTCCTTGTCTAATTACTCCGGTATTTTCAAAAGGCTAATGTAACTATTCTGTGTATTTCAGAGGACGTGCTAAACGACGCGAAGGGGGAATGCGTGATCTGCCTGGAGGAGCTATCAGCGGGGGACACCATCGCGCGCCTGCCCTGCCTCTGCATCTACCACAAGGGGTGAGCATCACCTTCAGCTCATAACGCTCCCAGCGGAGACTCGCGACAACCAAGCCCTTCACGCCATCTGGTGCAACGCAATTTGGTGTATATGTCGCAGCCAACTGGTTGAATCAGCCGTTTTATTGGACGACTAACCCTTAATTGAATGGGTACCCATTTCATTGAATTATTTTAGTGTAATCAGTTTTTTTAAATGTAAAAAGCTAATAAAATACATAGACACACGCCTATTTCCCCGAAAGGGTAGGCAGAGCCTCAAATGGGCCTCTTTTCGCTGTAGGTTGCACCATCGCGGGAAATAGACGTGACAAGGGATGAGCTCATCACCGCCATTGCTTCCCACGACTGACTGTGCTGATGCTTTCCTCCAGTAATTACACATTCCTTAATAGGCTAGCAACCAGGACAAATCTTATACCAACCAGCCTAATAAAATAGTTTTAAAAAACCTAACAACCTATCTGGGGACTACAATCTCACGATTATAATATTATAGCTATTTTCTCAAGGTCCCAGGATTTGTTGTGTAGTGGATTGCGTTGTTCAATGAAAGGGATAGCCGTTCAATTACGGTGGTTGCTTTAGCTTGTAGCGCCAAATTAAATTTTTGGCATGTTTTTTGCTCATCACAGCTCATCAACACTTCTTCAGATAGCAAAAACCAATTTGCCGGTAATTATATGACCTAACACACAAGTTTTAATTTATAGTATCACATAAATATAATTAGTTTCGCTATGAATGTGCTTGTAACAAAAAAACACTAAATACCATTGAAGCACAATCGCACAAAAGCACAAGCACCACCAACCACCTTAAATGGCTGAATTCAACCAGTTGTCTGCGACGTAGCACAGACATAAGCAACCACCTTAAATGGCTGAATTCAACCAGTTGTCTGCGACGTAGCGCAGACATAAGTATACCGAAATATACCGGCGGGTCTAGTGCTATCGCTTGCACCCCCTACAAAGGCTCTGCTCAAGTGGAGGGTGTACGCAGCACGAAGCGCCCTCCACGGGGCGAACAAAGCATCGATAGCGCTCATAGCCTCGTCCAGATCTGGGTCAGAGATACTGCACGGCCGTACTAACTACTGTTAGCTAAATTAGTTGCGCACATTAAAAACGACGCGGTTGGATATTGAACCAACTAATTAATTGTATTTCAATTAAAACCATGTTAGTTCAGTCACATTGTGTGTTTAGTCGGAAACTTATACCATACCTATTTCTGCCGCAAAGCAGTAGTGCTCGCATTGCTGTGTTCCGGTTTGAAGGGTAAGGGTGCCGGTGAAATTACAGGCACATGAGACTTTTCACCTTTATGTCTCAGGTTGGCGGGCGCAGTGCAATGCCACATAGGGCGCGTCCTAGGTGAACGTGACCTATGAGGTAATGCACTGTTCATAGGTAGAGGTTACCGCTTAACATCAGGTGGGCATCTGCTTGTTCCGTCATTCAAGTAGCATAAAAAAAAAAAAGTTGTGGTCTAGTTTTGATTTCTTCCATTCTACATGTTTTTTGGGGTGATGAATCCGAAACCGAAGTTTGCTAACAAAATTTCGTGACGGAACATTAAAAGAATGCAAAAAAAGGAATAAAAAAGCTGTTTCTGATGGAGTTTTGCTTTTAGCTTGGAAACTATTAACTTTTTTATACAACAAGTAATAAATTTTGTAAAAATTAAAAAAACTCTCAGGCGATGAAACGGCTGAACCGATTTTGATCAAACATAGCTAAGAACACTCCCGAAAAATTCACCATTACAACAAAAAAAAACTAAATTGGTTCATCCGTTCGGGAGCTACGATGCCACAGACACGTCAAACTTATAACACCCCGTCGTTTTTGCGTCGGGGGTTAAAAAGAAAGTTAAAAAAAAAAAACATTAGAAGTTAAACACTTTTATTGTAAGGACACAGTAATGATGCAGATAATCTAATAAAAGCTAAAAAATAATTAGGTAGGTACCAGGTACCAGTCATCACACCACCATATCTATATTGAGGGAGTTGCAAATTAGCTAAGTAGGTAGCTACTACTTACAGTCGGGGACAGTGAAACAGTGCTGCCGTGTACCCAACGTGCTTCTCAGTTGTTTGAGGAGTTGGGCTGGCTGGGGACAATGCAAAAACAGCCCCGATGCGGGTTATCTTAGATTTGATTATTTATTAGTGACTAGGCAAGAGCAACCATATGGCAGTTCTGCCCCAGTTTATATAAATAAGTTTTTTGTGAAAATAATATTTTTCAATACAAGCTTTTATAAATTTAGTGATTGTAACCGTGTGCTGATCAAAATGAGCCTGAACACGGCCAGTCTACTATTATCCATCTAGGAGTTCCGTTTTCCACCTTCCGTCTCCATCATCAGATCAGCTCGCTGTCACCATAATATTGCATTGTTATCGGAACTTTACAGGTAGAGTCTGTTCAGAAAGAGAACCGTCGTGGCCAACGTGTGAATGTGAACTAACATTTTCTTTAGTTTATTTAACGATTTCTTTATAATATAATAATATAATTCATTTATTAAATCAGACATTATTAGGTCCATTATTTGTTAGTATTATTCTTAAAAACTATGTTAGAAATAAATTAGTTAGTTTATCATTAAATTAAATTCTTTAATTCAAATCATAATTCAAACTGTCGGTATTTTGAATCATAAACAAAATAAATAGTAACAGTTGTAAAAGGATAAAAACTGAACAAACGCGCTATTGTATTGCTCGCTAAACAAAAAAAGGTAAATAAGCACAGCTACGCCCTCAAATCCCAGGACGGTTCTCTTTCTGAACATACTATATGCAAAATATCATCGCAATCGATTGAGGATAACTGCTTTAAAATTCAGTTGCAAGATTCCACCCGGACAAACACACTCAAATAAGTGAAACTCCTTTTCAAAACCTTATTAATATAGTATGTTCTAACACGTGTTTTTTTCTCAATTCCAGGTGTATAGACCAATGGTTCGAAGTGAACAGATCGTGCCCGGAGCACCCCGGTGACTAGGGGGCCTCCGCGGCCCCGGCCCCGGCCCCCACGTGCCATGTCGCGAGTGATAATTTTATACAAGGAACAGACTGCGGCCCTACGGCCATGTAAATAAACCTATGCTAGTGAGATGTTTTATCATTTAATGAATTAAAAGAAAATAAGAAAAAAAACAAAGACAATTGTAGGAAGGTAACGCTATGGGAAATTCTCGGTGGAGTTGAATAATAATTGTAATGTAAATTTTTCATCTTATATATTATTTAGTTGGAAATGCGTTTTATGATTATGACAGTTTGTTTTCGTTTATGTATATTTAATATATAATTGGTATGTATATTGTAAGTTTGATTTGTTTGCGCGGTAAAGTATATAAGCGAGGGTTATGTTAGCGGCACTGTGATCCGTCAGCGCAGCGGCAGTGATCCGTCAGCGCAGCGGCAGTGATACGTCAGCGCAACGGCACTGTGATCCGTCAGCGCAGCGGTTACATATCTGTTTAATAAGCTTATATAATTATAATAATATGATTTGATCTTTTTCATCTTGATAAATAAACTTGATTTGTTTCTAAATTTGTTAAGTTTGTTTTCATTGAACCCTCCTTGCGAAGAGTAGATAATCTGTTTTCATTGAACCCTCCTTGCGAAGAGTAGATAATCTATTTTCATTGAACCCTCCTTGCCAAGAGTAGATAATCTATTTTCATTGAACCCTCCTTGCCAAGAGTAGATAATCTATTTTCATTGAAACCTTGCCAAGAGTAGATAATCTGTTTTCATTGAACCCTCCTTGTCAAGAGTAGAAAATCTGTTTTCATTGAACCCTCCTTGCGAAGAGTAGATAATCTATTTTCATTGAACCCACCTTGCCAAGAGTAGATAATCTATTTTCATTGAAACCTTGCCAAGAGTAGATAATCTGTTTTCATTGAACCCTCCTTGTCAAGAGTAGAAAATCTGTTTTCATTGAACCCTCCTTGTCAAGAGTAGATAATCTGTTTTCATTGAACCCTCCTTGCCAAGAGTAGATAATCCGTTTTAATTGAACCCTCCTTGTCAAGAGTAGATAATCTGTTTTCATTGAACCCTCCTTGCCAAGAGTAGATAATCCGTTTTAATTGAACCCTCCTTGTCAAGAGTAGATAATCTGTTTTCATTGAACCCTCCTTGTCAAGAGTAGATAATCTGTTTTCATTGAACCCTCCTTGTCAAGAGTAGATAATCTGTTTTCATTGAACCCTCTTTGCCAAGAGTAAATAATCTGTTTTCATTGAACCCTCCATGCCAAGAGTAGATATCTGTTTTCATTGAACCCTCCTTGTCAAGAGTAGATAATCTGTTTTCATTGAACCCTCCTTTCCAAGAGTAGATAATCTGTTTTCATTGAACCCTCCTTGCCAAGAGTAGATAATCTGTTTTCATTGAACCCTCCTTGCCAAGAGTAGATAATCTGTTTTCATTGAACCCTCCTTGCCAAGAGTAGATAATCTGTTTTCATTGAACCCTCCATGCCAAGAGTAGATAATCTGTTTTCACTGAACCCTCCTTGCCAAGAGTAGACAATAAGTTTTCATTGAACCCTCCTTGTCAAGAGTAGATAATCTGTTTTCATTGAACCCTCCTTGTCAAGAGTAAATAATCTGTTTTCATTGAACCCTCTTTGCCAAGAGTAAATAATCTGTTTTCATTGAACCCTCCATGCCAAGAGTAGATATCTGTTTTCATTGAACCCTCCTTGTCAAGAGTAGATAATCTGTTTTCATTGAACCCTCCTTTCCAAGAGTAGATAATCTGTTTTCATTGAACCCTCCTTGCCAAGAGTAGATAATCTGTTTTCATTGAACCCTCCTTGCCAAGAGTAGATAATCTGTTTTCATTGAACCCTCCTTGCCAAGAGTAGATAATCTGTTTTCATAGAACCCTCCATGCCAAGAGTAGATAATCTGTTTTCATTGAACCCTCTTTGCCAAGAGTAGATAATCTGTTTTCATTGAACCCTCCTTGCCAAGAGTAGATAATCAGTTTTCATTGAACCCTCCTTGTCAAGAGTAGATAATCTGTTTTCATTGAACCCTCCTTGCCAAGAGTAGATAATCTGTTTTCATTGAACCCTCCTTGCCAAGAGTAGATTAATCTGTTTTCATTGAACCCTCCTTGTCAAGAGTAGATAATCTGTTTTCATTGAACCCTCCTTGCCAAGAGTAGATAATCTGTTTTAATTGAACCCTCCTTGTCAAGAGTAGATAATCTGTTTTCATTGAACCCTCCTTGCTAAGAGTAGATAATCTGTTTTCATTGAACCCTCCTTGCCAAGAGTAGATCATCTGTTTTCATTGAACCCTCCTTGCTAAGAGTAGATCATCTGTTTTCATTGAACCCTCTTTGCCAAGATAATCTTGTAGATAATCTGATGCTTATTAGCATTACTCTGATAACATTAGCATCGCTAACTCACACTAACGGTTACGTTACCAGTAAGGTAATAAGGTGAGACTTCCGTTGTCTGTCTGTCTGCAGTGTGTTTCTCAGCAACTCGCATTGCTAAACTCATGAGATTTGGCAAAACTGTCAAATATAGAAGTTATTACTTAAAATCATTTTTATGCCAAATATTAGATTGTATGTTTCCGACAAACAAACAATCTAATGTACTAGAGGGATGTTAACCATTAATCGTACACGACATATTATTTAGGCCGCCTTCTTCAAAATCGTAAAAATATGTTGAATAAAACATTTGTTCCCAGTAGTTCCATGTATGGAACTGAGTATTACCAAATATAGTATTTATTTCCAGTATTTCCATATACAGGAAAAATAAGAATATATTGACACAGGTTGGCATAATTGTTTTGTAAATTGTGCAAAACTTCAAGTCGATACACGAATTTTTTGTTTCCTTCTAACTCTTTTATCTTTTCACCCCTTTATTATAGGTATTTGTTAATTGGACCATATTGAGCATAGATAAGGCTTCTTATCTTACGCAGATTTTGCGTGTCAGGCAGTCGACTTTGGGAAACCCAGATAAAAAAAACTAACAATTCTTTAGACTTTGTCCTTTACTTAGTTATACTATATTAGCTTAGGTATTTACTTTTATTATTATATATTAGTTAGATAACGTTTCACTTGGCCTTAGTACTTAGGAAAGTATTAATCATAGCATCGTATTTAGTAGATTATTCAATAAATTGGTAGGAATAACTAGCGAGCTTTAGATAGACACACAAGATTACAGTATACAAGATTTACAGGATTTAACTAATATCACTTAGATTAAAAGAAATAATGTAGGTTCATTTTTAGTTGATAAACTTGGCAGACGTGTTTTTTTCAATCTATTCCTAACAGTTCTACTTCACCTTAAATTCAAATTCAAATTCAAAATCTTTTATTTCAGGCTTACTGAGAAATGCACTAAACCTAAACAGTAAGCCCATATCAACATAAATACCTTAGAAACTAACATACACATAAAAAAAAACACTTTATTTATTACTTAATCTAACACACGTGTGATCGCCGACGCGTCGCGGCCCGGCGGATCACGTGACAGGCGTCCCTTGAACCGCCGGAACTTCACCCCTTTCGGCCAGAAGTCAGGGCTCAAGTAAGTCTTCACATTTTCCGTAGGGACCCTCACCACAAATGAGCTAAAGCTCACATTATGACGAGAGTCCAACTTCATGACCCTCAAACCCACTCCGGCTTTCTCCCTGATGTATTCCACCACCTATGCGGCCTTCGAAGTAGAAGTAGACGCGGGACACGTAGATCTGCGTAGTGGGTACCTCCGCTCGGAAGTGCTGCTATATAAATAGAACCTCTTGGAAGAAAACTTCCACGAGGTTCTACTATTCGAACCAACAGTAGAACCTCTTCGAACAGAGGTTTTATTATAATATAGCTATAGATCGAGCCCGTAACCTGCACAATTAGATACGAATAGATTTATTCCACTAATTCTCTCATAAAATAAAACTGCAAAAGTGACTTATAAATCGATTTTATTTTATAATAATTATCTATTTTATCGGTAATAAATATGTATAATAAATACATCTAGGTATTGTGTCTATCGCATGAAGTTGCGATGCCGCGGGCCGCGCTGCATGCGGCCGCCGCCCCAGCCCATGCCACCTACAACACAATACAACTTATTTAATATCAAGGGAAACAAATAAGTAAGTATACAATATATTCTTAGAAATTCTTCGAGTAGAAGAAATTGATACTAGTAACGCCATCTGTTGATAAGAAAAGATGGCTAAGGTAATTGATACCAGTAACGCCATCTGTTGATAAGAAAAGATGGCTAAGGTAATTGATACTATTAACGCCATCTGTTGATAAGAAAAGATGGCTAAGGTAATTGATACTAGTAACGCCATCTGTTGATAATAAAAGATGGTTAATAATTGATACTAGTAACGCCATCTGTTGATAAGAAAAGATGGCTAAGGTAATTGATACTAGTAACGCCATCTGTTGATAAGAAAAGATGGCTAAGGTAATTGATACTAGTAACGCCATCTGTTGATAATAAAAGATGGCTAATAATTGATACTAGTAACGCCATCTGTTGATAAGAAAAGATGGCTAATAATTGATACTAGTGACGCCATCTGTTGATAAGAAAAGATGGCTAATAATTGATACTAGTGACGCCATCTGTCGATAAGAAAATATGGCTAAGGTAATTGATACTAGTAACGCCATCTGTTGATAATAAAATATGGCTAATAATTGATACTAGTAACGCCATCTGTTGATAAGAAAAGATGGCTAAGGTAATTGATACTAGTAACGCCATCTGTTGATAAGAAAAGATGGCTAAGGTAATTGTTACTAGTAACGTCATCTGTTGATAATAAAAGATGGCTAATAATTGATACTAGTGACGCCATCTGTTGATAAGAAAAGATGGCTAAGGTAATTGTTACTAGTAACGCCATCTGTTGATAATAAAAGATGGCTAATAATTGATACTAGTGACGCCATCTGTTGATAAGAAAAGATGGCTAAGGTAATTAATACGCCATTTGTTGACGAATATATCAAACACCAGGCTGTTTATACCTTATTGATTAGCGTTTAACACAAGTGTTAACAGATGTCGTTACTAGTAAATTGTTTAAAAATTACAGGCACATGCTACTTTTATCTCTGTCTCAGAGTGGCGGGTGCAGTGATGCCACATAGGGCGCGTCCTAGGTGGACGTGACCTTTGAGGCAATGCATTGTTATAGGCAAAGGTTACCGCTTAACATCAAGTGGCCATGTGCTTGTTCCGTCATTCAAAGCAAATAAAAAATCTGTACTAACAGGTTCTGAAACTTGAAAATTGGAAACTTTTCAATCTAAGTGCCACAAACTGATCGGGTCAAATAAATAAATAAATAATGCTGGACAGTTCATACAACATTAACTAGCCCCAAGCTAAGCAGAGCTTGTGTTATGGGTACTAGATAACTGATATACTTAATACAATACATTACCTACATAGATAGATATTTTTTATTATACATAGAATATACCCAGAACACCCTGAACAAATATCTGCAGATTGCACAAATATTTGCTCCGAGGCAGGAATAGAACCCGCAACCTCCTGCGTCGCAGGCGCCCTACGCAACCTACGCCCGCCGCGACACAGAGGTCGTCAAAAGTGGAACTAAGGTTGCCATTTTTTAATAAGATTTATCATCGAACACTCAATTTAATAACAGCGCCGCGCCCACCGGGTCAGATAAGTTGTCGGGCTGACCATACATTTTAATAACAGCGCCGCGCCCACCGGGTCAGATAAGTTGTTGAAAAATGTTATTATAAATTTGATGAATTATTTGATTGAATTTAATTTATATAAACATGATATTTAATTGGACAATCTTTTTTTACATAAATCAATTTATTATTATTATTACTAGGTATTTTACTTTGTAATACTCATGTATTAATGTATATAATTAATTGTAAATTATATTTAAGGTCTGACCTGTAAAAAAAACCTTCAAAACCTTATGAATAAATGAACTGAACTGCACTAGTACCAAGAGCAAATAATATACCGATGGTTGTTGTAGTGGATAGAACCACGGACGCGAATTGTGCTGATACGTACCCATCATGTACTGCGAGGAGGGGGCGAAGTGGCCGAAGTGTGACGCTCCCATCTCCCACGCGCCGCGCCCGCGGCTACAAACACATTGCAAGGTCAAGTCAAACATACTAAATGTTTAACTTACCGGTAAACTACAGACCGTTCACCGTAAATTGGCACCTGCCATGGAGTAATTATCAGGTGCCGACTTACGGTGAACGGTCCGGCTCGTTCGCCGTAAGATGGCACCTGTAAATACTCCATGGCAGGTGCCCACTTACGGTGAACGGTCCGGCTCGTTCACCGTAAGATCGCACCTGCCATGGAGTATTTACAGGTGCCATCTTACGGTGCACGAGCTGTGTAAACGGCAATGCTCGTGGCAGACGCGGCCATATCGTATTGACGTTATCGCGCGCTCGCTCAAACTTACTGTAGGAACGTTAGTGACGTCCCTATCGACCACGTCAATTACCATCTATCGGCCTTTGGCAGCTAACGTATAATTTATTTATAGCCCCGTCTGCCACGATCGACATTTAGTTATTTCCGCAGAATTTTTAAATAACTTAACAAGTTGTTAAGGAATATAAATAAATAAATAAATAATGCTGGCCAAGATCTCACAACATTATCTAGCTCTAAGCTAAGCAGAGCTTATGCTATGGGTACTAGATAACTGATATACTTAATACAATACATTACACAGAAAGATATTTTTTATTATACAAAGAAAATACCCAGAACACCCTACCCGAACCCGCAACCTCCTGCGACGCAAGCGAACCATCGCCAGCCGCGCCACAGAGGTCGTCTCGGGTCTCAGGAGTAGGTGAGCGATGCGGCAGACTGAGGGTAGCTAGCTGGTTGTATAACTGAGGGTAGGTACTCACAGATGCCTGTAGTGGGTGTGCATGGGCGCGGCGGACGCGAATCTGCCGCGGTCTGCCACCGCCATGTTGCCGCGACGCATGCCCCTGCAAACAACACCACTCTCAACTTGTACAAACTATCAAAGAAACAGCACAGTAGTAGTAGAGCTTTTTTGTGAAAGAGTTCGTCCGGGGAAGTAATACCACCATACCTTTTTCTGCCGCAAAGCAATAGTGCTCGCATTGCTGTGTTCCGGATTGAAGGGTATGGTTGCCGGTGAAATTACAAGCACAAGACAGTTTATTTTTTTATACTACTTGGAATGACGGATCCAATACGGATCGGAGATGGCCCACCTGATGTTAAGTTTTCATCTTTATGTCTCAGGGTGGCGGGCGCGGGGCAATGCAATATAGGGCGCGTCCTAGGTGGACGTGACCTATGTGATAATGCACTGTTCATAGGCAGAGAGTACCGCTTAACCGGTGGGCCATCAGCTAGATCCGTCATCACAAGTTGTATAAAAAAAAACTCAGTTATAGCAGAGACTAACATGTAGAGTACGCTCATTAGATACCTACCCAGTACCCTACTGCCAGATTAACTAACAAACAGTAATTATAACTTTCGTATTTGTAATAATAGTGCCATTGAACGCCTTGTTGTACAGGGTAGAGTAGAGGGCACACGAGCACGGGGCAGATCGCCCATGAGATGGACTGACCAAATCAAGGCAGCTTTGGACGGTCCACCAAATGAATGCGGAAAGCTGCGGTGCGAGATGAGTGGCGAAGGACAGACCCTGAAGTGACGACCACGACCACTCTGCCAAGAGTGTAACGACGAAGAAGAAGAATAATAGTGCCTCAATATCGCCTAACGCTGAAGCCGTTCTAGCACGCCGAGCCACACGAACGCTAAAGCCGTTCTAGCACGCCGAGCCACACGAACGCTAAAGCCGTTCTAGCACGCCGAGCTACACGAACGCTAAAGCCGTTCTAGCACGCCGAGTCACACGAACGCTAAAGCCATTCTAGCACGCCGAGTCACACGAACGCTAAAGCCGTTCTAGCACGCCGAGTCACACGAACGCTAAAGCCATTCTAGCACGCCGAGTCACATGAACGCTAAAGCTGTTCTAGCAGGCCGAGTCACACGAACGCTAAAGCCGTTCTAGCACGCCGAGTCACACGAACTCTAAAGCCGTTCTAGCACGCCGAGTCACACGAACGCTAATGCCGTTCTAGCACGCCCAGTCACACGAACGCTAAAGCCGTTTTAGCACGCCTCGTCACACGAACGCTAAAGCCGTTCTAGCACGCCGAGTCACACGAACACTAAAGCCGTTCTAGCATGCCGAGTCACACGAACGCTAAAGCCGTTCTAGCACGCCGAGTCACACGAACGCTAAAGCCGTTCTAGCACGCCGAGTCACACGAACGCTAAAGCCGTTCTAGCACGCCGAGTCACACGAACGCTAAAGCCGTTCTAGCACGCCCAGTCACACGAACGCTAAAGCCGTTCTAGCACGCCGAGTCACACGAACGCTAAAGCCGTTCTAGCACGCCGAGTCACACGAACGCTAAAGCCGTTCTAGCACGCCGAGTCACACGAACGCTAAAGCCGTTCTAGCACGCCGAGTCACACGAACGACCACCGACGACTGCCGACTCTAAACGACAGCCGTGCCGTGTGCCTCGGCGACTAAGTACTAACTAAATAAAAAATAAAACTTATATATCTAGACACCCTCTTGACCGATTTTGCTCATATTCGAAATTCTTGTTTAGAATTGACTTCAGAATGTTTCTGCCAAATATTATCAAAATCGGTCGGTAAATGGCACTGCAGCAAAATAACCCCTTTCTTGGGAAATACCTTTCCTACCAAAAACCCCTGACGAGAAAAAGAACTATGAAGTTTCAGAACCAGTATACCAAGTTTCGTCAACATTGGTAAGAAATGCGACCTGTAGAGGAGACCAGCCAAACAGACGGCGGACATATGAAATAATTGTTGCCCAAGCTAAATAATTAATAATAATAAATAAATAAATAATGCTGGACAGTTCACACAACATTATCTAGCCCCAAGCTAAGCAGAGCTTATATTATGGGTGCTAGATAACCAATATACTTAATACAATACATTACAAAGATAAATATTTGTTATTATACATAGAAAATATCCAGAACACCCTGAACAAATATCTGCAGATCGTACAAATATAGGTCCGAGGCGGGAATCGAACCAGCAACCACCTGCGTCGCAGGCGAACCTTCGCCGGCCGCGCCACAGAGATCGTCTGATGCAGAGACGCTTCGCTCGCTCGGTCAATTAGTGTGATAATCGAGTGTAGTATATATGGTTGTTCGACGCACCTTCCGCCATGTTGGTGCGGGTGCGGGTGGTGTTGAGGGTGCGGGTGCGGGTGCGGGTAGCGGTGCGCCAGCGCCGTGAAGTCGTCCACGTGCAGCGAGGGCGGGCGCGACGTGTTGGGCGGTCGCGACCGGAACGCGTCCACCTGGTTACCGTCGCCGCGCACGCGCGAGAGCGCCACTGCGAACACAATATATCAGTTAGGCCGGCCACATACACTCGGAATACCGTAACGGAATTCCGAAACGGAATTTCGAAATGAAATATCGAACGCAGAAGTCCATACAAATCTATGGACCTACCACACACACTAGGTAATTTTCCGTACGGTTTTTTTTCGATTCTTAATTCCGCATGATGAAAAATTAATGCCTAATGAAAAAACCCAAGAGAGTGGCGTCTGTACGGAATCTCGCGAAGGAATTTCGAAAAGGAATTCCGTTACGGTATTCCGAGTTCATGTGGCCGGCCTTAATCTTGTAGCTTCACGGACCAACATGCACCAACACGGGTCTTTGCGATGACAACCTTACTCTTATAGTTTTTTTTAACCTTGATTGAACTTAATTTGACGTTCTCTTACCACAAGTTTCTGACGTTATCGAATCGCGACGATAGTCAAAGTCAAATATTGACCGATCAAGTTATTAAGATTTCTAGGAGTGACGATGTGGCCGATGTTGGAGCAAAAAGGTCTAGAAAGCACCTATTCACTCTTGCCTTGAAGAGACCCAGATTATAGTTTTCAGGTAACACAGACGACGGTAGTGTATTCCACTCCTTAGCAGATCGCGATAAAAAGGTGTAACTGATACATTTAGTGCTAATAGAGGGTATGCTAATGAGGTAAGGATGGTACTGAGCCGTGCGCCTGCTCGTCCTATGATGAAAAGGAGATGGTGGGATCAGATTGTGTTCCTGAGCGCATTCCCTGAAATGTAATCTATAGAAGATCTATAAAAACCATTATCCATTATCCGTACCATTATCTATAAAAACGGCAAAAAAAAAACAAGTTTGCTGTATGGGAGCCCCCTTAAATATTTATTTTATTCTATTTTTAGTATTTGTTGTAATAGCGGCAACAGAAATACACCATCTGTAAAAATTTGAAATGTCTAACTATCACGGTTCATGAGATTCAGCCTGATGACAGATAGACGGACGGCGGAGCCTTAGTAATAGGGTCCCATTTTACCCTTTGGGTACGGAACCCTAAAAATTGGAAGGCATGCAACTTTACGGCGGTTTAGACTCTTACTGCGGATCTTAGTCTCGGCCATATGTTGCTCTCATAAAAGCCGGAGCTCTACGTTCGATAGAGTCTAAGGCTTGCTGCCTTAGACTCTATCGAACGTAGAGCTCCGGCTGGTGTTTGGCCGAGCCATCCCAAACGTGGCAGCAGTACTTCATACCAGCCCGGACTTGTGCTTTATATAGACTGAGCTGTCCCGGTGTGCAACCTGTAGACAGGATGAAATCGGAATAAAACTAGAGTTGAGCAGCCCGGCGATGAGTAGACTGTTTCTGTGTAGACCAGCCCCAGAAGGGGGAGAATGGACGGAACTTTAACATGGCAAATAAAGACTTGTAGAGAGATGAATCGCACTTGTGTAGCGCATCTCTCATTGATTCGGTCCGTATAACCGCGAGGTATGTAGAACTATGGGAGGTTGGAGGGTGTCCCGAAGTGCAGTAACGCTTCACGTATCAGCGGGTCTTTGAGAAGACAACGTTAGTGTTGTAGCTTCACATACCTGCGGGTCTCTTGTCGTCAGTGGGCCGGGCTTGCGGCCGCGTGTCGAGGCAGCCCGCCAGCCGCCGCACGGCGCCGCACAGCGCCTCGCCTCCGCACGCGCCACCAGACGACAGCTGAGACTTGGCTATCTCCACCAGGTCACAGAGCACCTGAAACACAAATTAAATATTCCTAATTCAAGATGGTGAACTTAGACGCTATGAGTATTGTGAGCGTGATTCTATGAACAATTGACGTTATCTCTGTACTAACGCCATCAGTAGATAGCGGCAACGGCGCCGCGATACTACCTTTATAATGCGAACTGCTAAGGAGTGGAAGACACTACAGTCGTCTGTCTTTCCTGAAAACTATAATCTGGGTCCCTTCAATGCTAGAGTGAATAGATGCCTTCTAGACCTTTGTGCTCCATCTTCGGCCACATCGTCACTTACCAACAGGTGAGATCGCGGTCAAACAAAGGTCTATCAATGTTAAAAAAAAGAGCACCAGATTGCCATCTGTTATAAGAGTAAGACGCATGTACACATCTGTCCTCTTTGGGTGGTTCGAGGGAGTTCTACTGATTGCTCGATAGTACTAGAATGTTATAGTTTTCTATTGCTTACGTATATAAGCACAACTCATTCGAAATGCAGCGACTAAATAAAGTGACTTGATAGTGATAACTAGTGAACTGAGTAGTGAAGGGCAGTCATAGTCAAGAGCAAATTAGTTTTTGGATTTTGTGAACTGTCATTTTGGAAACCGGAGTTCAGTGTGATTATTTTATCCAAACCCTAGCTCGTAAGCGTACCCACGCACCAGTTCATTCTCATTGGCATCGTCCTCCTCGTTCACCACGGGCAGGTTCAGCCAGTAGCTAGTCGTCAATCTCTCGTCAGCCATCTCCCCTGAAGAGTGGACGCATCTCCCTAGGAACTGTGCGGAGAGGGGAGCGGTACCCCCCACCGGCTCAGGAGTTTCCGGCCCCGGGGGGACAGGGGGGGTGCTGGAGTCCAACTTCAGGAGTTGCGAAGATACAAAGTTTGCTGCTAGGGCGTCTTCTTCAGAGTTTCGATCCTGGAAAATTTAAGATAGCTTAGGATTAGGTCTGAGGATTTAAGTATTCTCTCATTGAAGCTTGTTTCTCCATCCAACTTCAATTGCTTTGATTTGTTGAGCATGAACGTAGAGAATTGGCTATGAGTTCATCTGGAGATGTGGCCGGTGTGAGTGTGATCTCAATATCGCAGAAGGCCGCTACATACATATTCATACTTTGTTACATATTCAATCAATACAACTGAAAACCATTATAATAATAGTCTGTTAGCTAAGATGTGGTTTAGCGGCTATTTAGTAGAACAGGCAGATCATCGAACCCATATTTATACAGGCAAGGACCTTTCTGGATATATTTTATAATGATCCATCAAAAGAAAAATTGCAAAGAAGTAAACGAGATATGTTCAACGTACCTTTAAAATGCCCTCCAGTTTCATAATCGGGTGGTCGACCTCCCCGGCCGCGTATCCCACCATATCGGCCATCTCATGCGCCCCCAGCACTGTCTTCCGGCCCACTGCGCCCCCTTCCCCTTCCTCTCCCCTTAGTATCCTTATCAGATCAATATACAAGCTGAGGCATTCTGCCCTATCCTCTCCTGAACTTTCCATAGACCATTTGAAAAATTTCCCTAAGGAGTCCCGCTTTTTGGAGACAAATTTTCTGAATTGCTGAAAACCGTACTCATGATCGGTCAGTACGAAATACGCTCGTAAGATCGACTGAGCGACTGCGCAGGTTTTCGTCATGGACTCTAGACAGTCGGCAGACGCTTCCAAAAACGCCGCTAAAACATCCTTATTCGGTAGAGAATTGGCTATGAGTTCATCTGGAGATGTGGCCGGGGTGAGCGTGATCTCAATATCGCAGAAGGCCGCTAAAGCGTGTGCGGCGAATTCTTGCGCCGCTGCGTGTTCGTTGGACGCATTGGCCAAGGTGAGGACTCCACAGAGAGCATTCTGGACATCAATGGCGCGAGGGCCTCCAGAACTCATAGCGTGGAGGACCGCGCATTTGACTGGAGCATGAGAAACCAAACAGGCCAAAAAACCTAGAACTCTAGCTGTACTGGCAGAAGCCGGCTCTCCAATCCTTAGTTCTCTGGTCACAGCTCCCACAGCTGCTTTGGCTACGGTCGCAGCTGTGTTCGGCGCCAAATCTGCTACTTGCACGCACACTCTTCTCAGCATATGCACGACAGGTCTATACGTTGACATGCATATTATTTGGATCATATCCGTCAAATCGTTTGATAAGGCATGTAAATGTGCTGACCATAATCTTCTTTCATTCGCCGCATCTGCCAATTCCCTTTCTGTGGGTGTTGTTTTCGTATGCATCGGCAAAGGTAGTGGTAGCAGTTCTGAGAAGACCAAAAGACCTGGTACGAACGTGTACGGAGCTGTCATGGTGTAGGAAATAACTTCGGAGCAAAGAGAAGTCCAGGGTCCCCGTCGGATTGAGTCGCCATCTTTGGCATCATCAGCTATTGGCTGAGCGTATGCAAGTAATGCTCTTACTGCGGCTTCGGATGCCTTTGCCGCTGTTCTGAACCCGACAGAACCGACTGGGAACGTCTTCGTTATTCCATAGCTTTTAAGTAACACAGGTGCAACAGTCAAGTCTCTGAATCTTGGTCCGCGGCAGCGAACGACTCGAGCTAGCATTTCGTCTAGCAATCTCAGGCATGGTAACATCATTTGAGCTAGTTGTAGCCCCCTGACGGAGGCAAAGAATGACGTATGCATGCTTGGCTGATCGAAATGTAGCGCTAATTTCTCTAAAATCTCTGCCAAATTCGCTACACCGTCCAGCGAAAATAACTGAAGGACGTTATATTTATATTTTAGCTCCACATACTCCTCTGTTGTCGTTTCATTCGCGATAGTAATGTTTTTATCGTAGTCCGAAATGCAAAAATGTCTCAAGATCCTTAGACAGGTAGTAAGCTCTCCGGGCAAGTCCGGTGCGTGTTCCGAACTTAGTTTTATGATCTCGATAATTTCTGTCATATCATCTCCCGCTAAGACACTTGCTTTTTCGATCGGCTTGAGGTACGGTATAACTTCTTGTAAAATACTCGACACACTAGGCTCGAATCTGTCATGGTCCTTTGACACAACTATCAATCTTTGCCCATATTTCTTAAGGAACGGTACGTGAGCTGAGTATCGTATTGCGGATACTATGAGTTCTATAGCATACCCTTTAGCAGGGGATTTTTGCTTCGCTGGCGACTCGGCCTTCCCTTTACTCTTTACGTCGATTTCAAAGACATCCATCAGACAATCTGCGTTATCTCCCATTACAATCACATCAGGAATTGCAGTTTTCCCCACACTGCCAAAACTCAGACAATACAACGATTGTAGTCTGTCTATCAATTCGTTTTCATCGCCCTTTCCGGCTTGCAAATCGCAAATGGATTTCAAATGGAACAATGCCTTTAGCCTATAAGCTAAATCAAGGCCTAAGATCTGTAGTTCAGTGTAATTGCTTAAGTCATGAGGATAGATGAATTCATCAGGGTTCAGGTCGTAAGGCTGGATCAGAGTTTTGAAAAGCAGTTCACTGAGCTCCATGTTCCTGTAGAGGAAGTTTATTCCATTCTCTGAGTGAATCAGCTCGTAGATCAGATCATGGATCGGACTGACGACTACTAGATTGTTGGATGTTGATGGGCAAGTCAAAATGTACAAGCAGACTTCAAGAATGTGGTGTATATTAAAGAATTCTAGTAGTGTTTCATTTGAGCATTCTTTGCTGATATCATATTGGGCAGATACAGGTAGGAATCGTTTAGGCTGAGACATGTGGAAGCACTGACTTCTATACATCTGGAGTACTTCTTCCAAGGCGTCTATGATGAAATTTATGTCACTTTCAGTAAGGTCCGAGTCAAGTTTTTGAGCAATTTCCGTCTTTTCACTGAACTTTAGCACCAAATCTTGTAGCTTTGCCAGCAATTCATAAATGTTTAGCTTCTTTATCAATGCGCTGATTGCAAACTTGACTCTCGTAAGAGGGTTCCCTTGCATGATCGAAATGAGAGCTTGATAGCCATTCTTCGGTTTTCTGTTCGTATCATTTTTATCTAACTTGGGGAATACTGTTTCCTTCATAAAGTTGTCAACGGCCTGTTTTGAAGAGAGCCAGCCGTTTAGAGACTTCAAGATCATAAGGCGAATACTCAGAGCCATGTACTCTTTAGAATACATGTCAAGTAGTAGCATCGGTAGGTCTATTCCGATGCTGAGCAAGTAATTGACCACCGAATCATTGTGTCTGTGAGAAGTTAGGGCTTCCGCGAGACGGATGCCACATTTCATGTGTCTAATTTTGTATGTCGGTTGTTGCTGGGCCAAAGCAAAGTCAAAATTGAGACCGATTTTGGTAAAAGTAAGAAGCAAATCTCGAATTTCATCAAATTCTTCAGTAGAGTCTTGTGTTGGGAATATTCTTAGTATAATGTCAGTGTTCTTACAAAGATTTGTAGTTGATACGAACACTTGTTCGCATTGATGTACCCAGTCTTCCCTTGACGAATTTTCGATCTCTGTAAAAGTGTTGATAGAAATTTTCTGCTCAGTTTTTTTAACAGTTTTCAACAACTCTGTTATTTTGAACAAATCTGGACTAGCTTCGCATAGCTCTTCAAAAGACGCTGTTAGCACATCTTTTGAGTCTTCATTGTCGACTCCTAGTAGATGGATCTTGTTGACGTATTGGTATTTTTTCCACTCGCATTTGAAAGGGTTATAGTATTTAATGATATCATCAACACCACAATATTCGTTGACGTCATAGTCAACGTCCATGTACGCGGAGCCTTCAAGATCATCACAAATATCTTCATCTGATAAAATTGGCTCAAATTGTTCTCCATCTGACTTTTCATCTTCTGGGTTATGAATAGGAGACTCTATTACTTTGGGAATAGGGGTGTCGACAATAGGAACAGTGACCAAACTTGTATGAGTCTCTACGTAAGGTGCAGCTTCACCTTCTTGAGAAGGACTTCTGATTGGATTCTTGTGCCGATAACTTTGATGGTAGAAATCAACGCGTGGTATCTGCTTCCTTTCAAACTCCCCTGCATCTTCAGATCTTATAGAATTTATCGGACTTGCTGCTTCGCCTTCTCTGGGTGATAGAGGTCTGCGGGTTTCACCGGGTGGAGTCCGAGGCCTTTTCCTCGGATCATCGCGACTTGGTGACCTGCTACTGAAGCTTGATCCTCTAATTCTGGTGTATGGTGAATGACGTTTTCTGTCATATGGACTGCCTTTCTCATAAGACGGCGCTCGTCGCTCGTACGACGCTCCTCGTTTCTCATACGAAGATCCACGCTTCTCGTAAGGTTTGCGTTCGTAAGACGTCGCGCGTTTTTCGTAAGGCGATCTGCGTTCATACGAAGCGGAGTCTTTGTCGTAGGAGCCACCGCGGGATCGATCGTAGGAAGAGTCTCTGCGGCGTCTATATTCATCCTTTTTGTAGGATCCTCTATCCCAGTCACGGTCACCAGAAACACCGCGAAGTCTTTCAACGCTTCTAGATCTTGAACGGCTCTGAGGGCGATATTCACCTTTGCTAACATAATCTCTATCACGGCTGCGAGATCTAGAGTGAAGTCTGTCCAAATCTCTGCTCCTGTCGCGCAATCTCGAAGACTCTCGGCTACGCCTGTCTAAAGAGCGTCTTCTACTCCTCCCGTCTCTCCGATCCCTCTCTCTGTCTAACTCCATGGACCTTGAACTGCGTCTCAGCCTGTCATCTCTCTCACAACTCAGGTCACGCTTGTCCCACTCTGTTTCTTCCATATGGTGGTAGGTGCGAGGGTCTTTCGGCGCATTAGGATCATAGTAATCACTCCTGTAGGCATCATAGTTCTCAGGGTAATTGCTTGGCCCATAAGTCTCTGGATTTGTAGTGGCTATGTTTCCCGTGTAAGATGGTATAGGGTTTGGAGATTCCTGAGTCCACTCCGGGTTTTGAGGGAGGGGTTGCTGGACGGGAGGAGGTTCGCGAACGATAGCAGGTCGGGGGACGGAGGGGGGAGGGTTGACGCTGATAGGGCTCTCGGGGACCACTTGGGTGAGGTTGCCGTAGACTGCCAGGGTGATAGTTGTGTACCAGCCTGGAAAACATTGAATTACTTGCATGTAATTTACTATTCATTTCTGGCATTATAAACAGAAGTTAATACTATTAAAAAACCGGCCAAGTGCAAGTCGTACTCGCGCACAAAGGGATCCGTACCATTATCTATAAAAACGTCAAAAAAAACACGTTTGTTGTATGGGAGCCTGGGAGCCCCCTTAAATATTAATTTTATTGTTTTTTTAGTATTTGTTATTATAGCGGCAACAGAAATACATCATCTATGAAAATTTCAACTGTCTTACTATCCCTGTTCATGAGATACAGCCTGGTCAATAAACCGCTTACCATCAGGCGGGCCGTAAGCCAGTTTGTCGAGCAATTACATAATATAAAAAAAATAAAGAAAAACACGTTTGTTGTATGGGAGCCCACTTAAATATTGATTTTATTATATTTTTGTATTTGTTGTTAAAGCGGCAACAGAAATACATCATCTGAAAAAATTAAACCCTGTTACCACAAAAAATAAATAAAACACTGTTTTAACACGTGTTTAGTTAAACAGTGTCTAAGGGATAAACACTGCTTAAACAAGTGTTTAAAATTTCTTACCACAAATACATGTTTATCATCTAGTTAGCTAAACACTGTTTCAATTGCCGTATCCTTTTTTTAACTTGGTAAC
Source organism: Operophtera brumata (assembly GCA_932527175.1). NCBI lineage: Eukaryota > Metazoa > Arthropoda > Insecta > Lepidoptera > Geometridae > Operophtera > Operophtera brumata. The sequence goes on from OW052231.1 coordinate 20,433,806, forward strand.
CCTGAGAATCGTTTCATTTGTAGCAGATTTAATTTGTTGAGAGTTTCTCTTTTCTATCGAAATTTATTTGTAACAGTTGTAAATACGGAATACCTAAGTTGCAAAATTGAAAATAAGTACTATTTAATTAAATGAAGAGGTTCGCCATTGGTACGCCACCATACGGCTGGTGTAGACATAAATGTAAAAAGTTTTATGTCCCTACTTTAACAACGGAACGGAACGTACTTTTCAATGACAGTCAGCTGTGGCTGGCGAGGTTAGTTTTTATTGAAGTTGATTGGGAAAATAGTTCTAAAATGCTTTTACCAAGCCGGTTGCAGATAAACGGAAAAATAAGTGAAAATGGATACGAAACATCGTTTGGACTAAGGAATACTGGGATTTTAGGAGATCTTTATGGAGTAAAATACCTAGCAGTAAATAAGCTGAACAATGACAACAAAAACTAAAGGCAATAAAGAAAGGGCGCCTACCTGATGGCGGGCCCAGTCCCGTAAGGCACAGGCAACTTGAATTTGAGGATCTAAGCACGTACCACGAAAATCTTGCGGAATTTCATCTTTTATTATGTCAACAATTTTGTTTCCGAAAGCTTTACTAAACCTGTACCGATTTTGAAGTTAAATTCATTGTAATATTCGAAAGGGTTCACTCGCACTGAGTCGCACTCGGTACACTTGATCACGATGGTTATCCATAAAATAATCGAAGATATCCATTGCAATTTACGTACTGAGAAAGCAATATGGCGAAGGTTAAACGCGTGCTAAACAGGGGGTCGTTGTTGTTTAAAGTTAAACAACGTCTAAGCCATGTCTAACTTTAAACAACGGTTAAATATGGTTTTGTAGTATCACTTTTGCTAAACAACTGTTAAACGCGTGTCTAAGGCGTGTCTATGTTTTTTGTGGTAACACCGAAACTGTCTAACTATCACGGTTCAAGAGATACAGCCTGGTGACAGGCGGACAGACAGACAGTCCTAAAAAAATATCTATCCATGTAATGTATTGTATTAAGTATATCAGTTAACTAGTATCCATAACACAAGCTCTGGCTTAGCTTGGGGCTAGTTAATGTTGTGTGAACTGTCCAGCATTATTTATTATTTATTTATTTAACCTAGCACCTCAATGCTCTACTCTCCTAAATAATAATCCAGTAGTGAAAATATGCATCACATACATAACATAACACCCAACAGTCACATAAATAATCCTGATCCCACACCAGGATCCCGTGTTACGAGTACCATGGCACCAGAATAAACCCAGACCCGGAACATATATTTTGCTTATTTGGTTAGGATAATAGTGAACCCAAACCAGCTAATGATAATTTATACAACTACCTCAATCTTCAGTATTGGAATAGACAAGTAAGTTCATAATAACACTGTATTTTTTTATAATTTAACATGATTTTGTTCTTGATTATTTGCCTGCCACAACAACACAATGTGTGCAGATACTACTGGGAAGAGAATCCCCACAGACCGACATACGAATAGCGTAGGCTTAGTAATAAAGTACCTAATATTTACAAAATGTTTCATATACCTATTGCTCACTTACCTTTCAGCACGAGACCGTCTGTTGGTATCTGTGGTTGATTTAACCCAGTCCCACATTCCATGTGAATCTGTCCATTCTGACAGTACTCCAGGCTGCCCAGTGCTTCGAACGTTGAAGCCCCCGGCTTGCTCAGATCATTCACAAAGAAATCTATCTGAAATTTTGTCGGATTCGTGGCGCCAAGTCTCACTCCACCAGGAAAATCACCTTCCACCCTCGCTCCCAGTGGAATTATGCGGATTTCACGAACATAAACAGACTTCGGAAACTGCACCAGGTCTAAATTCAGCTCCTGAAAATCAATAATGTTAAAATAAAGTTTTATTGTGTTAGCAACGTAAATGTTTTGGTATTTCTATGTTACCTCGCTAGTGTCATGCGAAAATGTATCAAAGAATAGGAGGTCCGGTGTTTCGGGGGACGACATATTGATTTCATTTGAATCTAGAATACTGTTTTCCATCTAATTTAGGTAAACAAATTAACATTATCCATTGAACTAATCAATTTTGGACGAGCGAGGTGGTAAATTTTGTTCCAATTCAATCCATTTTGTTTGTTGTTTGATCGAACGAACGAATCTACGTTCAGCATAAGTAAGAGACGGCAAATAAAGAAAACATATGAAAGAGAGAGATGGCATAACAAAAATTGCTCTAAAACGAACAGTTAACCGGCAACAAACTAAAGTGTCAATTACTTTGACATTGACATATCACTGGCAAACAGCACTGTATTCAATTACTTTGACATTGACATATCACTGGCAAACAGCACTGTATTCGTCTTCGGTACGGAGGCTGTATTTTTTTTTCTTTATAATTGGCGCCGCACGCACGGCTTGTGCATTTGCCATTTTCAGGTATGTGTATGTTCACTATTGTATTTTCAATATATTTTGCACCGTTACACTCCTTCCAAGTCGTCGTCATGTTTTAGTAAAACGGTGGCCAATTTTACTAAAACTTTGGTAGACAATTTCCACCAATTTCAAAAGTCACGCAATTCACTTCCATTTCATTTCACTACACTTGTGCTTTTTAAACGAGCTACATTCGTTAAAATGCCACCAAAATAACAAAAAATAACTCAAGAAAACACTAGGAAAAAAAATAAAATAAAAGTAGACACCGTCTCTTTTCGAAAGTGGCGGGAAGAGTCCGGAGGCTGTATTGCTTTGGTCCACTGTTTTAGGGTTCCGTACCTCAACAGGAAAAAACGGGACCCATACAATATCACCATGTTGTCCGTCTGTTTTTCTGTCTGTCCGCCTGTCAAGACCCTTTTTCTCAGGAAGGGAAAAAGTATTAGGTACTTGAAATTTATGCCTAATACAAAAATCTGCAACCTTATACTGCCGTATGAAAAACAAGCCTAAAAGCTTTATTTTTTACTCTATTGGTTAACAAGTTTTTTTTAAACGCTGACTATTTTCAGTGTTTCCTTTAAAATTGGAAAAACAAAACAGTTAGGGAAGCACATCGGAGTATATTCACGACAAGATGTCGCCAAAGAAAAAAAAAAAAAAGAAAAAAAAAAGGCCAACTGCGATTCGGACTCGCCCATGAAGTGTTCCGTAGCAGCAAGTAACATAATATATGTACTTGTAGTACTTGTAGTTCGTTGTAACTTTGACCGATGTTTGTGTACTAAAAAAAAAAAAAAAAAAAAAAAACTACCGACTATATCTCGTTCAAACCAATTTTCAGTGGAAGTTTACTGTACATCATATATATTTTTTAGTTTTATCATTCTCTTATTTTAGAAGTTACGGGGGGGGGGGGGGGACACACACACACACACACATATTTTACCACTTTGGAAGTGTCTCTCCTCTCGCGCAAACTATTCAGTTTAGAAAAAATATATATTGGAAACCTTAATATCATTCCTACCTAGACCTATCCATAGAAAACCCACACGTATGGGTTTGATGAAAAAAAAATGAGTTTCAGTTCTAAGTATGGGGAACCCCCGATTTTTTTTGTTTTTTTTTATATTTTTGTGTGAAAATCTTAATGCGGTTCACAGATTAACACATCTACTTACCAAGTTTCAACAGCATAGTTCTTATAGTTTCAGAAAAAAGTGGCTGTGACATACGGACGGACAGACAGACAGACATGACGAATCTGTAAGGGTTCAGTTCTTTATTATTTGGCTACGGAACCCTAAAAATAACGCACTATCAGCAGTAATTCGAAGCAAATATCTGAATTACTTTCAAAAAAATTGCTAAGGAAACGCTCGATCAAGAGTCTCCTTTCAAATAAAATAAACTGTATCAAAATATTCGCTTGGGAGCTAACGATGCCACAAACAGACACACAGGGCGGGCGTATTTTTCGAAGTGTCTCTCTTTCGTCATAGTCTTATTAGGGTTCTTGAGCCGGTGACAGACAAACGGACGGAGATAAAAAGAGGTAGTTACCTACCTAATATGGTTCGTTTGGCACCCTCTGGATACGGTTAAATCTTGTACGACGGTACGGAACCCTAAGTTTTCGAGTCCAACTAACACTTGGGCGTTTTTTTTATTTTTTGTTATAAATTCTGTTATAGGTATCTACTTATATTTTCACTCAAAAAACTTCGTCCTTGCATGTAAACTGGTATATATCTACCTAAGTACCTACATAGGTAGAGTAGGTACTACTAGGTAAGTAGGTACCTACCTATATATATTGTGATATAAATGTGTGACCGCGCCGCCGGGCTGGAAGGATGCCCTAGGATGCTGCTGGTGTGTTGCTGTCCATCCCCTGATGTAGTGTAGGTACCTACCATCATCACCAACCATGATCAACCACCATCCCCGTAGTCGGCTTTTACGATATTCACGAAGGAGACGGAGGGGTCTATTCTTAGGCTGTCTAGAATAGATAGGTACACAGAACAGCACTACTAATAATACCTACATAGTTATAATATGGTATAGCCACAGTATTACCTAAACTATATATTTTATGACAATGTTGTATACCAAAGATGAAAGCTGATGAAGCTTTGTGAATTTAGTCTATGCAGGTACCTATCTCTTGTTCTTTACGCTTGCGGTGCTACCCCCTCACCCACCTGTTCCGCAGCGCGTTCGCACTTCGCCGGCCGGCCGGCTTCCCTTCCTCCCTCCCTCTCTCACTCACTCAGTCAAGTCAAGTCAGTTCAGTTAGTCGCTCTCCCGCGCCCGCTTTGTTCATACGTTTGTCGAGCGCCAGCACACCAAAACTTTTCAAACGAGTCCCACTTTCGTAAAAACTTTGTGTTTTGTGCAGTGTTGATGTGTTTTGTGAAGTGAAGATGCGGAGCGCCTGGCAGGCGTTCTGCCTGGTCCTGCTCGCGGCGGCGGCGGCAGCGCAGGTCGACACACGGCATTTATCAGGTCAGTGAAATTATGAAAGTTTTCAACGCTTTTGCGTTCCCAATTTGGATGCAGGGACGACAGTAAGCTCTTTTAGTGATTTCGAAAGTCTTGAGAATGATTTTTTACACTTTGTAGTGAAGGAAATAACTTGGGGTCTCGTTCTACGTGCTTACTACTACGTGGGTACATTATAAGTAGTTTTCTGCCTACCAGAACGTAGTGACGTGGCGTGATATCTAAGTAGAGGCAAATTCCTTTCGAACTAAGATAAATAGAGGTTTTATTTACTTACAACCTTTCCGAAATGTAAATTTGTTGGACCCAGTGAACATTCCAGGTAGGTACTGACTAGATACGTTCGTTAGTTAGACCTACAAATACCTAATTTCTTCGTAGAACCTCTTAAGTTGTAGGTACCTATGTTGTGATTAAGTAAGTACTTAATAAGTTAATAGTGGTATAAATAAAAAGGAATACCTCTTACTCCATGCATTTTCTTATAAGCAGGTCATTGCCGAGTCGTTTTTAACCGACTATGCACGAATAAGTAGTTCATGAATGTTGTTTCGTGGCTTCGCGCTGTTTGAGTTAAATTAAATTCCTAAACACACATACTTACCTGATTAAGTGCTTTCGGAAGGAAGTCGGTGGATGGACGCGGCATATATATCGTGGAATTCTATGGGGAAGATGTCAATGATAAAGATGCTTATTAATTAATTTACCTACTAATTACCGACCTAGGTAGGTACCATGAGATCATTACATTACGGACGCCATTGTCGGTGGATGGAGGCGGCCCAAGAACGTTCATCTACTATTCCAGGAGTGCACAGTCTAGCAGTAACGTCACGCTGCTGTTATGATATTATGATAACTACTATAAGGAGCCAGTGACGTCTTCAAAAGCAACATAATTATATTTTGAATATCTTAGGTATTTATTAGTTTTACTGTCTATTAGCTAAATACCGAAATAACTAAACATAAGTTCACTAGCATTGGACGACCACTAGCGCGGGCGGGTAGCCGGCTGATATGCGAGAGGTTGCTGGTTCGATTCCCGCTACCCGGCAAATGTTTGTATGATCTGCGAATTGTTCCCGGTCTGTGTTGTGGTACCATGACACTCGTAGTTTCTGATACCACGACACGGGGATCCTAGTGTGAGATAAGGACTATGTAAGTGACTGTTGGAATATCGTGTTATGTTTTAAAAATAGTTACCAGTTCCGATCATTTTTATTTTTAAAAAAAACTGCCTACAAATACCATTGTATGGTAATAATTAATAAGTATAGAAAAGTTCGCCGACGACGGTTTGCATCATAGCATAGTATTATTTTATCTGTGGCATCACTAAATGATCACATAAAGCGTAGACATTAGCCAAGTTAGATGAAGTTTGTGCTTGTGTGCGTAATATATTGGAATTATTACATACATTGATTGTTGTGTGAACTTGTCCAGCATTATTTATTTATTTATTATTTTTTGATTGAATTGTGTGACACACTGTCAGTTAAGTAGGTACTAGCGTGGCGATCTATCTCATCTATGGGTTTAGAGTCGTTGAAATTTACGTAAGTAGGTATAAAAAGTAAAAAAGTAAAAAAATGTGTAAAGAAAAACAGGAAAAAAATTTCGAAATATAAAGAAAAGTAAAAATTTAAAAACAAAGAAGCGTACAAAGTTTAAAAAAGTAAACGTATAGAAAATAAAGTTAAGTAGGTAAATATAAAAATGTTAAAAGCTAATAGGTGAAAAAAAAGTTGAAGGAAGTAAAAAAGTGAAATGTAAAAAAAAGTCCAAAAAATATAAATAAATATAAGTAAAAAGTCAAGAAAACTAAAAAAGTGAAAAGAATTAAAAGAAGTAAAAAATAAAAACTATAAATAAAATAAAAACGTAAAGAAAATAAAAAGGTTGTGGATTGTGCTATACGCTACTTTTTATCGTGCTAAAACGCGAGCGAAGCCGCGGGCGGAGACTAGTAACAAACAATAATTGTTATACCGAAAACAAGCGGGAAAATGTCGGAGCTCTCGTTGATGTCTTTTATATAGAAACAGTGCGATGAGCGCGAATCTGTGACTAAATACAACTTTGGTTACTAAATAATTAATATCTCTACGTATTCGCTAGTTTCTTTTATCTAACAGAATCATCATCACCTTCCTGCAGACGTCTCCTGCTGGACAAACCCTCCCCCATCATGATGTAATGGGGGGGATTTGCCATAATCACCACACTAGGCAGGCGGATTGGTGATCGCAGTATTGGTGTTAAGTATTCCGGTGGATGCTGCTGCCCATCCCTTGTCTAATCCCCGGCTTTTAAATCCATACATCCATGGGAGGAGACGAAGTCTTTTCCGAGGCCGGTCACATCACAATCGAAACAAAAAACTTGTAAACTAATAATAGCATACAATTTTCTTGTAACATATACAGTGGTGGCCTTCGACCAAAGTAAAATAAATATTTACGTCGATGGTGGTGGCCATATAATTAAGAACGCTGATATAAAGGGAAGATTTTTTCCAACTAAGATGCAAAACTAATTGTATGCATTTGTTTTTATTTCTCTCGGTATCGTAAAACATTTCCATATTACCACTGTATTCATTGATACACATGATTGGCTAAAAATCAATAGGCAAACTTTTTACACTACTTTTAAACAAAGTATTCCTTATTACTGGCTGGTCACGTAATTAAGAACGCTAAGTAGTTTATACCTTTATTCAAATTTAAATAGAGAACACTCAGTCGATTTGTTACTGTTTGTATAATTTTGGCGCCATTACGTGCTGTAAAAGATTAAAGGTGATTGCTTCTTTAGAAAAAACAATGGGAAAAAATTAAAGTTGTGATAAATCTACAAGGGAAGTAATAATAAAACTTCGCCGGAAGAATTGGTCTTATAAAAAGATAGCCGACCATCTGCAATGTTCAAAAACGATGGTTTTCCACGCTGTAAAGCATTTTGCTACGTATCAAACTACTTCGAATGTTCCACGTGTACCTAAACAGAGAAAAACAACTCCTCGAGATGACCGAAACATCGTTCGTATGGCAAAACAAAATCCTTTTAAAGGGTCCAATGAGCTTAGAAAAGAATATTTTGGTGAAAACAACCCTTCAGCAATCTCAGCACGCACTATTCGAAGACGTTTGGTAGAAGAAAAATTGCACGGTAGGATAGCAAGAAAGGTACCCATGTTAAAACTTTGCCACAGGCAAGCCCGGCTTGCATTTGCGAGAAAGTATGAAAACTGGACTGTGCAACAGTGGAAAAATGTACTTTTTTCTGACGAGACGAAAATAAACAGAGTATGTTCTGATGGAAAACGATATGTACGACGTCCCCCGAATACAGCATTCGACCCAAAGTACACGAAAGTTACATTAAAGCACGGTGGTGGAAATGTGAAAATTTGGGGTTGCTTTTCTGGACATGGTGTAGGACCTGTAAAGTAGATAGAAGGTAACATGGATCAGTTCCAATACAAAAATATACTGGAAGAAACAATGTTACCATACGCTGAAGACGTTCTACCGGTCATTTGGACATTCCAGCATGACAATGATCCAAAGCACACTGCACGCACCGTAAAGGAATTTCTTACAGCGCAATTAGTTTCTGTCTTAGACTGGCCTGCTACCAGTCCATATCTAAACCCAATAGAGAATCTGTGGTTTGAAGTAAAGAAAAAGGTTTCAAATACAAAGTGTGGAAATTTAAGAGAGCTGTATGACGTTTTTTTAGAAGAATGGAACTCTATTTCTCTTGCGAAATATCAAAAATTAATAGAGGCAATGCCTCGCCGGTGTAAAGCTGTAATTAAAAGCCGTGGATATGCTATTAACTATTAACTTTAGTTAAATATTTATTAAATTTCTTTTTATGTTTCCTGTGCTACATAATATTGTGATTTTTTAAATCTAAGTGTCATACAAAACAATTCCCGAGCAGTTAAATAAATCGTTCTTAATTATTTGTCCAGTTTCAGTACTATTTGAATGTGTTACTTTGATAAAAACAATAAAATGTGCAAAAAATAGTTAGCGATTTCATACTTTATTCTTAAGTCAGGTTGCTCTATTAATGTGACTATTATATAACATAACTAGTTGCTTCTCAGAAGGTACACATCTCTGTGTATGATACGATTTAAATAAAAAACTTCTAGAACTTCAAATCGTTCTTAAATATATGACCACAACTGTATATTAATTTAGTCCGTCTGGTAGTGATTTGGATCAGTAGAGCTATCTTTAGATCGTTTACAACGGTCGTTAGGTAGCTCAACAGTTTAATTTGTATTATATAAATTTTATATATTCTATGTATATAAGTTATTCTAGTCTGTCTGTAAATAAAAGTTTATTTATCTTATTAAAAATATACTGGTTCTATAGGTAGCTATAGGCTTATCACTGAAAAGCGAATTTATTTCAAGTTTAAGTACCGTTCGTAGTACGTTCGCTGCTAGTTTTGATATTCCCAATCTTAAATGGACAAAATAACCATTTAATATTTGATTAAATTTTATTGAAACTATTACTACTAATAAAAGAAAAAAAACCGTAGAGCAGTTACGCCGTGTGTTATCTCTTTCTATCTAATGTGAAACTGCTTGTCAATGGAAAGGACAAAATACTGTCTAACTATTTTAAATAAATAACGGCTTATTACCAATGTATTTCGTCGCTTTGACCACCACCGCAATAGTTCCCAACCACGATAGTTTAAATTCTACTGTGTATCTATTTCAAAGATAATCAGGGTTTTATATAGGCGGCTAGCCAGTTTTGGCACATCGTACTTACACTCACGTCTGAGGCGTCAGTGCCTCTGTTTTATATAGGCGGCTAGCCAGTTTTGGCACATCGTACTTACACTCACGTCTGAGGCGTCAGTGCCTCTGTTTTATATAGGCGGCTAGCCAGTTTTGGCACATCGTACTTACACTCACGTCTGAGGCGTCAGTGCCTCTGCTGGTTTCTTTTCCTTCGACATTTTTCAATCAAGACTTTTCATTCGGGATTATACACTAGAGATTATTCATTCGAGATTTTTAACTTGAGATTTTTCATTCGAGACTTTTATTCGGCATTTTTTATTTTAGATTTTTCATTCGAGACTTTTTATTCGGAATTTTTCATTCGAGAAAATTCATAACTCTTTTTTCTTTGACTGTCCTGGCACAGAATAATAATTAGGTCCTGGTAGGAAGTGTACGAAATGGAGTTAAAATTAAAAAAAATGCATAACTATACTGGTCGGTCTGCCGGCGAGGTGACTCGACTGGACTTGGACTCATTACCACACACACACACACACACACACACACTCATGAGACATTATGCGTGTATGCCACACAATACCACGTGACATTGACCGCCGGAAGTCGATGCGTCGACGCACTTGTCGCTCAATAAACAGCTTCCGGTTCTGAGACCTAACCAAACAGTTACGTGAATTTTACCTTGTTGTTCGGAAATAGAGTTGGAAGTTGATTGTGGAAAGAAGCTAGAGTTATGAAGCAAAATACCTAACGGAAAAATTTCAAATTACTGATCGGTCTACGAGTAGATGGTAAATCAATAGTCTCGTCTCGACGTTCTTATTACAAAAAATTGCACTTTTTACTAAAAATTTGAAAAGAAAGTACCTACCTAAGTAGTTTTTACAGTTGACCGCATTTATCGAAATACGGCCATAATTTTTTGTGCGCAGTTTAACGTTTTCTCGTGTTTGTATTTGCTTTACTTTACAGCGCAGTTTTGTCAAAATAGTATTTTTAAGCAGCCTTAAATAAGTAAAATGTGCAATTTTATTTTAAAGTCTATTCATAAAGTTGCTTAGGTAGAACCTAACACGATGTATAGGGATTAGGACCGAAACGATAAAAAGCGTAATTTTGCGCAAATGTTATCGGTTGTTTTTTTTAAAGTACGAATAGTAAACACTAAGCGTAGGTAACGCGCAACATTAAGAAAAATCTAAAAGAAATTCTAAAGAAATCAGAAAGACAACCCTTCTCTTAGAAATTGTCTACAAGCTATGAAAAGTTATTCAGAATAATAAAGCATAAATAAAAACCCGGAAGCATTATATTAAAAGACAACGAAATAAGGAACTGTGCCATTTCCTCGCATAAATAAACAGCCCAGAACAACAGTCCCGACTCAGTTATTCTAAGTTAAAGTTAGATTTGCACCGAGACTCTTATTAAAGTGGGTACACGGTGATAAACATTACAATGAAACTGGAGAAGCCGCACTTTCACCGACTATCGTAAGAAAAGAAACTGTTCAACAAAACTCGTAAAAAGTAATTGTGCGAGTGCATAAGTTGTTATGTTATTTATTTTATTGGCTGTGTTTACTTTTGTATTGTCTGTGGTGATATTTTCACTGTTGATAAGGTATTAAGATGGACCTTGTATACCTAAAGGTAAATGGCAGCTAGTTCGTTATTTGTTGAAGCGAATATTGACATATTTCTTATTCAAAGACACGGATGTAAATGTAATTTTATTTAAAAAAATACCCTGAGTAAAGGATAGTTGTAAATTTACATACATACATAGACACACACCTTTTTCCCCGAAGAGCCTCAATGAGCCTCTTTTCACTGTAGGTCGTACCATAGTGGGAATATAGACGTGACAAGTGGTGAGTTCATCGCCGCTATTGCTTTGCTTTTCACGACTAACTCGCCTAACACGCTAGCAACCAGGACAAATCTTGATAATCTTGTTCCAACGAATAATATCAACGAGTCTGAGTAACGCAAAAAGATTTCATAAACATTCAAAAGTTATCTAATGAGCCCAGCACCAATACCTACAGCATATATCCCGAGAGTTAATCGTTTTTCTAAGCACAACTCCCTCCTCTCTTTCCTTCCAGTAAGGTGCGAAAGAGACATGTTGCAAAACAAGTTTTGCGGGTTTCGCCTTGAACTTGTCAAACAGCTAGTCGGGACCACGGAATAAAACATAGCACAGCGGTACTTGTGCTACTTGTAACTCTGCAAGGTTTCACGTATTGGAGGAAAAATCAAAATGTTGAAAAGTTGATTATGAAATGGCATTGAAGATTTAAATTTTGACTATTAGGTAATCTACAATAATCAATCACAGAAGTCGTAGGACGAGACGGATCCTTGGATGGAGACCGTGGGCAAGCAGAAGACCCAGAGGTCATCCACCGAAACGATGGGTGGACGACATAAAAGGATACGCAGGCTATCACTGGATAGCGAAGGCAACTGATCGACTCGAGTGGAAGAAATTGGGAGAGGCCTACGTCCAAAAATGGACATTGAATGGCTCGTGATGATGATGATGATGACGAATCAATAACAAACAATTAAGACGATGACAAGACTCAAATAGGCTTCACTTAAACGTATTTTTAGCAAAATATAGACAGTTTGTGGCAGCAAACAAAATATATGTTAATCTTCAATATATTTCCATAAAAGAGTCCAAAGCACGATTTCTAATGTGCTTCTAACGTAAATATTTCTATAACTTATTACCGTACGTTCATAAAATTAATAAAAGTAACAAATTATATTATTTTAAAGAGTTTAGTAGATTTAAATTCATTTTCGGAAACAGCATTTTTTTTTCAACATGTTTGTTTTTCCCTCACTTTTCGATTCGCCAGCGCCACTGTACTCTAATGCGTTAGATAGTGACATCATTTGGCTGAGGTATAAGGGATCGAACAGGACGATCAAAGTCGACAGGATCATGGGCAAGGGATCGAACAGGAACTACTCGTTGTCAACGCCTTATAACAGAAAGAGGTGCGTCAGACAGAATTGTAATGAAATTGTCCTTTAGTAGGCAACAACATTTTGCTCAATTGTATATGTCAGTATCTCAGTATTTCATAAAACAAACCTGAAATGAAGCTACAAATTTATCAATTTTAATGCTACCCAAAAATCCTAAAACTCCAGAAAATTCTGAAATTGCTCGTTAGTGGTGAAGATGGGCTCATATCCCGCGGATCGCAATTTTTGGGTCACATTTGAATTTAAAATGAAGAGGTCTCGTTATTGAGGCTTGCTTACCCGTGCTGTTTTACAATAAAGTATGTAAGCTAGAATAGAATAGAATATATATTTTTGTTGCCATAACACATAACAAATATATAAATACTTAAATTAGGTGCACAGGCTATGGACTCGTCAACAATTTGAACAACAATGCTCTAAAAACTTATAATATTTTTTTTAATGATTTTTATCGCTATAATAGGGGCAATTGTCATTTTCTTAATAACTTAATAATTTTTAATTCTAAGTATTTCATAGAAGTATGTTGCTAAAAAAATAATCATAATAAAACAACTCCAGAGAAAACTAATGGATTTGTTACCAATTTCATAAGACGGGAAGTATCGAGTCTGCAATTATATAAAAAGTGTTGTTACGGCGTTATTCACGCGCGCGTCGCGTGCAGTGAAACTTTATTGGGTAAAAAAGTTAACACATCGGTAACATCTGGTATTTGTTCCGGGTGCGAAGATCATCATCACTCCTCATCATCCATTAACGTGGACAATACCGGGAGAGCTACGAGTGTGGGTATATGGTGATCGGTGATATAGAATTTATTTCATTATATTTCTTGTCTCTCAATCATATTACGGACGCACTGGGTTATACGAGTATGTCGGTCTACGGTACCCTCAAACTTGATAAGTAAGATTAGATAAGATCATCTATTTGTCCTTTACTTGTTTTTAACCCCCGACGAAAAACGAAGGAGTGTTATAAGTTTGACGTGTCTGTGTGTGTGTGTGTGTCTGTCTGTCCCATCGTAGCTCTCGAACGGATGAACCGATATCTTTTTGTTTGAAAGGTGTATTTGTCGGGAGTGTTCTTAGCTTTGTTTGATCAAAATCGGTTCAGCTGTTAAAAGTTTTTTTTTTTAATATTTACAAAATTAATTATTGTATTTATATTTGTTACTTGGTATTCCATTTCAATAAAGATTTTGAAAATGGAATATTCCTCGAGACAGGGTTAGTCGAGTCGAGGAAAGAAAGTTAGACCGTAATATCAATCGTAGTTTAATCCATAATTCTAAATTTAAACTATTTCTGTGAAATTATTTATTTGTGTTATTTATATTATTTTTGTGGAAATGGTTTAATTATAGATTAAACTGCTATTTATATTACGGGCTTATTAAGAATACCGCTGTTTTGCTTTTGAAAAGCATAATGATATCTATAAGGACGAAATTAAAAAAAAACGAAGCTTGGTTTGTACAGACTGTTCACCGGAAGTTGGCACCTGCCATGTAGTACCTATTTAATTTACAGGTGCCATCTTAAGATGAACGAGCTGTAGAGATTTTAAACTAGTGTAAAACTTAACACGCCACTATTTCACCACCTAGTACGTCAAAATAAAACAATCAAAAAGTGTCAAGTACCAAGTAGAAATGGTGGAGGGGCGTTCAGTTTCTGATTGGTTTATCTGTAACCATTGAAAAATTCTTCTTATACTGGGCGAATATAGTTTCAGGATAAACTATAAACTGTTTAACTAGTAGAACAGTACTAACAACTGATTAAATCACGACTATGTAAAATTATTGATGAATAATAATAATATATTATGTAATAAGGCGGCGCGCGGCGCGGTATATTCAGAATTATAATGACAAATATTTTTAATTTGGTAGAAACAAGAAGCACTCTTTTAGCGGCGTGATGCCGTCATCCTTATAAATAGCGTGAACCTTCTGTTTGCGCGAAACAACCTTTATCTGTCAGGCATTGTCAATGTCAAAAAACAGCCTCGCCTCCTCGCCTCACGTCTCGCTTCAGGCTGCAGCCGACGAATGTCAACTGCCTGCCGAGTTTTCTACCAAAATTACAATTGACATTACATTTCGCCAAGTTAGCGTTAATTGCGGGTTTTGAATGAAGTGTTTAAAATTTGATGAGAACCGCAATGGTTTGCGTATTTAATGAAATTGTCGTCTGCCAGGTCATTGACTGGACGCGGACGCTTGGTGGCAAATTATTGTTATTCTACGGTTGCTAAGCTATCTACTTGAATAATTCTTAGAACTATAAATTATAATTTAATCAAAGATCAGCCATTATTGGTTCCTTCTTTTTTGAAATTTAACGAGTTTTTTTTAAATATCATAATTATATTGCTGCCACCCACGATGTAAAGAGGCCCTTTGTGTCTCTGCCTACTCCTTCAGGGGAAAAGGCGTGCATATTTCGAGTAAGTGCTCTATATACATGTAGCTCTGAGGCCGATGCGACCGACCTATAAGTTAAAAACTCAGAAAGCGGGTTACTTCGACTTCCCTTTGCTGTTAGGGTAACCAGATGATAGGATTTTTCCTGACATGTCTAGAATTTTGGCCCTCTGTCAGGAAAACAGGAAAAATTAGGAATAGTCAGGAATTTTTGAAAATAATTTGGTTACTAACTCCTACTAAGAAATTATAATATTTGAGCAATTTCATTAACAAAAAATAATGATTTATTTTTATGAAGTTGAGTTATATCTAATAATAATAATGTATACCTATCCTCTGTAAACAAAAATCAGGAAATCTAGTGAAAAGTCAGGGATTTTGTCAGGAAAGCTAATTTTTGTATCTGGTAACCCTATTTGCTCTGAGTGACGGGGAAAAGCGCAGCCTCACGCCAAACGAGTTAAAATAGTTTTGTATCGAGTATCGGCTGATTTATGGAGGATTTACAAAGTTTAATTACAGTTTCATTCAACTAACTTCAACAAGCGAACTATTCTACGGAAATGGTTGTTAGAAAACGATTTGCCTTAGTCGTGTCTCTTCGTAACACCTGTGGCGCGATTACGTAGCTCTGTTGTTATCGGTTTCAATGCTGCTTCTATTTGAAATATTGTTCATGCTAGTACGTAATCTACGCAGTCTAGTAGCAAAAAATCAAGCACCAGTGCACAGTGCACCAGTGACAGAAAAATTGAAAGGAAATCGTTTAGCTTTTTATGGGCATGTTATGAAGAGGCATGAAACGCATGTAACTAAGAAAGTTATGAATATGAATGATAGTGGATGGAAGGGAAGAGGAACCCCAATGAAAAGATGGATGGATTGCGTGAGAGATGATATGTATGAGAAGGGAGTGTATGATGAGGTGACGGCTGACAGGGGAGAGTGGAAGAAAAAGACGTAATCCACCGACCCCAAATAAATTGAGAAAAGGGCAAGACAATGATGAGTAGCAATCAAGCTTTGTAGACAAACTGCGTAAATTAGGTAATCAAGAGCTTAATTCCAGATATAAACAGTAGTGAAACTGATTGAAACCGATAGCAACAGAGTTACGTAATACGCTAGCTGTTATGTACAGAAAAGAAAAAAACGGGAACTACATAAAGTATTACAATCAGAAAACTTTTTAACAACTCGCAATTACGGCCTAATTATTTACACTTAGCTTTATAGTACAAGGAAAATAAAAAAGGGTACGATCTTGAGTAGATAATATAGTCCTGACCATCCTAAGGTTGTCCGGAAGAAATCGTTGTTAGAGTTAAGACCACCAATAAGGTGGCATTTTTATTTATTTTATTTACCTATTTATGTTTTTGTATTTCTGTGTGTTATATACAAAAAAGAGATAATCAATCTATCTGTCTGTCTGTCTATGTATCTATCTGTCATACAGAATGATTTTATTTTTCAGGGTCACTAAGGCGAAGTCTCAAACTGTGAGAGTTATCGAAAAGTAATGCAAGGAAGCAATAAGCAATTTTAATATTGTGTCAGTTTCTCGAATACATAGATAAAACGGAATAATGCACAATACATGCTATACTACCTTTTCACCTCTCATGGCCTAGAAAGTTCTAACGAACAAATAACGACATTTTAAAATATAGTTTTGAAAGCTTTTGAAACGATTCAATAAGTAATGGCAGTCGTTACAGAATAACGAGCGGAGCCGCGGCCAATCACTATAATAGAAGTAACATCTTTTTAGCGAGATTGGACTTTATTCTATAGCTTTTAAGGTTCGTGATGTAATTGTGTGTGAACTTTGACATTTTCTACACGAAGATTGTGAATATACTCTTGCGCAGAGCTTGGTAACATTTGACACACATTCAAATTTCAAAATTCTTATAGAGCAACAGCCATATTTCCACTAGATTAATCTTTGATTTCAAATCACAGTGACTCTAACAATTAAATATTTATTTACGAAAATTATGTTATTGATTATATGTTATGATTCAGAATCATAATATGTGATTTAGGTATAAATTCATATTTTTCATAATTTCATATTTAGGTACCTATAATTTTACTATATATGTGGGGTGAGAAGCGTTACCTTGCGTTAGCACAGTTTTTTTAACTAGTACGGAAGGCAAAGTTCTCTTATATTCAACTTTTATGTACTTACAAACATCTTTGAAATTAATGCTAATGTTAATTATGTTTTGTTGTACCTATTCTAAGTGAATAAACTTATCTTTATAAAATTAACATGAAACTTTGTAAAGTAATCAAGTTTCCGACTTTACAGCTTGCGTTGATCAACACAAAAAACTTTTCTTGCCTAATTTTCTCTGATTATAGACCAGAAAAAATTACAATTGGACAATAACATAAAATACACGCCATAATGACGCGTGCCAAAGATTACGGGCACCTGAATTATTATAATAACTTTGGATTGGTCACGATTCGACAACAGTTACTTTAACGTAGGTACTTTTTACTACCGCCTACTCGTGTCTTGGAAGTAAGTTCTAGCCAACATTGTATTTTACAATAATATTTAACCATTGATATTGTATTATTTTGTATTATTGAGAAGAACTTAAAGAACATAACTTAGCTTATTACTGGAAGAAAGCGTTGGCCAACCTGTTTTTTTTACCTGGTCTCCCCTCACAATACGAAACTGACAGAAAACAGAGTAGTAGTAGAGATTTTTTGTGAAAGAGTTCGTCCGGGGAAGTACTACCACCATACCTATTTCTGCCGCAAAGCAGTAGTGCTCGCATCGTTGTGTTCCGGTTTGAAGGGTAAGGGTGCCGGTGAAATTACAGGCACATGAGACTTTTCATCTTTATGTCTCAGGGTGGCGGGCGCAGTGCAATGCCACATAGGGTGCGTCCTAGGTGAACGTGACCTATGAGGTAATGCACTGTTCAAAGGCAGAGGTTACCGCTTAACATCAGGTGGGCCCATCTGCTTGTTCCGTCATCCAAGAAGTATAAAAAATAAAAAATAAAAAAGTCAAATTTTTTGGCTATATATTATGACAAATTTTAAGTTTTTTCGATGTTCAGTGTAGTTCAATGGTTTTGCGCAATTGCCCGGCTGTTTAGTGTTTATTCACCAGATCAAGTCGCGAACCCCAGTCCGCTCTGCTCAGGTGGATTATCACCATTAGAATGTAGAAGTCCACAGCAGGAGATAGGCCTCCCCGTATTGCCACGACGAACTGTCTTAAGCAGCCCCCATCCACCGACTTCATGCGAACTGTTTTTTAATGTTTTGTCTATCAGCCTATTGTTGGGCTTTTACTGTGTCTTCCGGTTACACTCATGAACCTTTTTGCCTTGGCATTCGTCGGTTGTGCGAACTATGTGGCATGCACATTGCCACTTAACACTTGCACTTGCAGCATTCTTTGGTGGGGCAACACATACAGATTCTTCCCCATAGACAAGTGTGTTGACGTGGACAAGATAACGTGGACAACGGGAATAAACCGTTGATTGATGTTTGTACATTCTTAACCTGAAGGCCATAAAGTTAAATTCCACTTTGCTCCGTCAGTCGCGCCAGGGGCACCTTGGTGGGGCTGAGTGGCCTGAGTGGAAGCACCCGGAAATAAAAACTGATAGCTACCAGACTCACTTAGATAATCTCCCATACATCACAAATCTGGCTCAAAAGGCTCATTGTTTTAGTATTACCATGTGGAGTTGCGATGAATAAACGCAAGTAGGTAGGTTAGGTACCCAGTTTAAAAGAAAGTCAGAAACACGAGCGTTGTTATGAAAACGTAAAACTTGCCGTGTTGTGTTGCACTTTCCGACCGGTGTTCAAGAAATTATGTTATAGGGTTGACTACAGGTCTATGAGGTAAGGTATGGGAGCGGTGTGGGAGGGGTGTTTTCGTCTCTCAAATTATCTGATGACATGTGACATAATGTAAACGAAACATAAGACACACGCCTTTTTCCCCGAAGGGGGGTAGGCAGAGCCTCAGTGGGCCTCTTTTCACAATGGGTTGCACCATCGTGGAATATAGAAGTGACAAGTGGTGAGCTCATCGCCGCATTGCTTCCCACGACTTACTCGGCTAACGCTTTCTTCCAGTAATAACACATTCCAAGCTAGCAGCCAGGATAAAACATACTAACGAATCTTATTAACAAGTCCGGGTAATCCCTTAGTCGGCTTTTACGGCATCCATCGTTTGTTTGGATCCAGTGTTTCGAGCCATCAAACCGCTAGACCAGCATTGGACGCCAGTAGTTCACTGGACACTGGCTGAACTAACTGGCCCCATGATTCAGTCCAGTCCGAATCCAGCGCACGGCACAGTACTGTTTTTTTTTTATTATAATGGCCTCTGAGGAAAATTTTAATTTCCCCAATTTTGCCAGTGTATATTCTTATCAGTACGGAGGCAGCATTACCAAGACTAGCGAACAAATTCCACGCATTCTAAAAACACACAATCAACTAATATAATGTTCTCATTAGCTAACACCGGTTAAAATACCACCAAAATTACACAATTATGACTCAAAAACACTAGAAATTGAACCTTATACGTTTCTCTTTAAAAATGAAACGAGCTGCTCTTCGCTCTATGTGCAACCAATAGTAGCGCGTGTAGATTACGTGATGTCAACTCTACCTATTGGTTGGATCATGGAGGTATAATAGTAATGGAGTGAGTGCTAAAAATAGCATAGAGTGTTCCTTCTTACTCCTATCCTAGAAGATAGCTTGCTATCTTATGTTAGAGAGAAACAAATATATTGTCACAGGACAGTCGTCTTTCCGTTCCGTACCCTGAATTTTGGTATCATGCATATACGTCTCCCTAGATTGTTTCCATGAATGTAGTAGTAATTTGACATTTGGCCTTGTACGACTAACACAAATAAGAACAGATATATTTATGCTTGTCTCATTCCAACACATGAATACACTCATATAAAAGAATGAGACTGGTATAATGGCTAACGTTTCGTTTTTAGCCTTAGTTCCATGCTTTTAGTCCATCTTCCTATAGGGTTGGATGGATCGTTCCGGGACTTGGAACTCGTTGGGGACGGGACACATGTCAAAACGTCCTACAAGACAAATCGCCTTAATGTTAAAATGTACAATGGTACAAAATGTCAAAACCTTATTATGTCAAACTTACTGTCTGATCATAAATTCAATTATCATTCATTTCAAAGAGCAGAAAGTACCCACATACCTAGGTACTCGATTAGATTACTATTAGTACTAGTATAGTATTATTTTATCTGTGCTATTAGTAAGATCAAAGTCCCCAGGATCATAGCCAAGGGATCTCAGTAACTACTCTACATTTTACCTACATTTTGAGTGATTAATTAGTTAATTTGGTAACACAATGTGTTGCCACCGACGCACGACTCATTCAATTATTTGCACAAATGTTCAAATGTCAATTTGGGACGTTCTTACACTTGCAAATGAGACAGGTGTTCGTAATAATACATATTGTAGGAAGAATATGTATTGTAATGTTATGTATAATACCGGTAGCGATATATTAGCATTTAATATAAATATCTAGACATACATAACCTGCAACTATACAGAAATTGAAAGTTTTCAACCGGAAAGGTAACCTATTACCAAAACCCTAGAATCCACCGAAGCGGAAATGGGGATGCATGAATACAATCAATAGAAATTTCATATTTCTGATGCGTGTCCAGTCGGGCCTTTCCATTAGGTATTTTTTTAATTGATTCGAGTCTTTCCAGTCGGACCGTGGTGAGCCGGGCCGCGGCCATTTATTTTGGTTAATTTTACAGATATTTCCCTTTTCTTCTAAGTTCTAGCAGGTGGGTACTTACTATGATATCCTGTATCAATGTACCGACGGCCTCTATAGCGCGTCGGGCGAGTAGCCGGCTGAGATGCGAAAGGTTGCGGGTTCGATTTCCGCTGCGGGACAAATGTTTGTATGATCTGCAATTATTTGTTACGGGTGGTATGGTAGCAAGGTACTCTTGGGATCAGGACTATGTATGTGACTATTGGGTGTTATGTACTGTTGTAAAAATGTAAGAACTTAGTAAGTAATAATGAACTACAATATTATGATCCTAAAAAGCAATACAAAAATGAGTCTCACGCCCTGAAATGAAAAACACTGTTACATATTTCAATTTGTTTTTATGCATGTTACTTAATAACGCCGAAACACGGCTGAACCGATTTTAATTAGATTTGACCCACAGATAGATTATGACCTAGATTGAGCTATAAGCTAATTTTTATCCTGGTAAAACGCGAGCGAAGCAGCGGGCGGACCCTAGTAAGTAATATATATATATATTTTTAAATTGTTTTTTAATCGCAGTTTGAGCCTCATCGCGCTAACTTTGAACGTTATTACCAAAACAAAACCAGAACAGTTCACGTTATTTCGTAAGTCTGGATTGAGGGATCCTTGCTTGAATTCTTAGAGCATAAATTGGTCTGAAACTAGGATGACAGCTCAATTCAAGGCTTCGACAAAGCCACCATAGGTATAGGTCACCACAGAGCATCCTGCGCCTGCGTGGGATCCTGCTGACGTGCTATGAACTTCTAAATTATTTATTGCTAATTGCGATGTACTGTGATAGTAATAAAACTGAATTGTAACGTAACTGTAATGATAAACTGATAAGCAAGGATCCCTCAATCGCGCGAGACGTACGATGTAACTTGAACGGTTTTGGTTTTGTTTTGGTAATATCGTTGAACGCAAGAACGAGTGCGCAGCGCTAATGCTAACCCTGGTTGGTTTATACGTATAGTGGCTCTGTTTACCTGCTACAAGTGGGTAACCCTGGCGGTGCATGGCACGGGCCGGCACGGGCGGCGCGGCGCGTACGCACACAATCAAACGAGACCGTCCTTGCGCCGGCTTTGACTTTGAATGAACCGTTCCGCAATGTTTTGATACTGCCTGTTGTAAACTTGTACAAAGAATGTTATGGTGACCGACGGTCAGGGTAAAGCATTTACCAGCTCCACTTGCACTACATTTGAAATGTAGGTATGTGGAAGCGATTATTTGTGGAATTTGAATTGGATGACGGAACAAGCAGATGGCCGCCTGATCTTAAGCGGTAACCTCTGCCCTTAGAGCATAAGCCTCTGTGCCTATAACAATGCATTACCATATTATTGATTCTGTGGCATTACCTACCTCATAGATCCACGTCCATCTAGGACGTGCCCTAATGCTCTATGCGGCATTGCACTGCGCCCACCGATGAAGTCTCGTGTGACTGTAACTTCACTAGTGAGGTTTCTTCACATAATGCTTCCAGGCTGCTTCGATTGGGTTTTGTAGCGTCACCGACTGAAATATCTACCGTATTATCGTTCTACATGAGGCGCGATCAGTAAAGTCAAGGTCGTATTCAAGAACAATGTTGTTCTAAGAATTATACTGTAAAAAAATACTTAGCGAAGTTGAAAACGGCATTACCAGAGGGGCATCATAATTAGCAGCATTTAGACGTCCACTGCTGGACGAGGCCATAGTTAGTATACCAAGGCGTGGACTCGATTTGCCATACCACACTTGGCGGGTGGATTGGTGGTCGCATTATTGTTGGTGTATCCTGTACATTGGTGTATCCTGCTGGCCATTCCTCTAGCTCGGCTTTTACGACATCCCCGGGGGGAGACGGAGTGTTCCCCGGGAGGAGACGGAGTGTTCTTGCTGGACAAACCACAACCACAGAATATATAATCCACAACCACGGTAGATTTATTCTGATCAAAAATCTGAGTGCTTGTAGGTACACTGAAGAATCTTTGAAAGAAAATTTCCATTCAAAATGATAGTCTATGTACGAAATTGTAAGCAAGACGTTTTGAAAGTGCGATATCTAGAATCTAGACGCGATACGACCTAGATAGCCGGTGACACGAT
Organism: Operophtera brumata; assembly: GCA_932527175.1. Lineage (NCBI taxonomy): Eukaryota > Metazoa > Arthropoda > Insecta > Lepidoptera > Geometridae > Operophtera > Operophtera brumata. Next base: position 20,456,971 of record OW052231.1, read on the forward strand.
TTGCACGAAAAGTGCTAGCGCATTTCACTTTTGGATGTGCTCGTCATATTTTTTGTGCCATGACTGTTTGTTGTTGGTTGACCTTGGCTCACATTTTATTGCTGTTCATGCATTTAGTTTTTATGATGGCAATGATTTTGCGCTGCAATAAAATTGTTAATTTTAAATGTATTCCTTTATGCGATAAGGGCTGATGTCGATCAAAGTTGAGCTACGTAGCAATTTATTTAAAAAAGTCTGGTTGCTTGTATAGTCGGTATAAAACATTAACTAGGTATGTATAAAGTTTAAACGCCCGCGCTTTCCTTGAAATGTTATCGTAAAATCGAAGGTACTTCTTTCAATAATATATATCTTACTTTTCTTGTTTTTTTGTAAATATTGCGACCGGTCCCAGTTGCCTGAACCTAAAATAAGGCGACTGGGACCGCGGTCCCAATTTGTCGTGGTCCCATTCGCCCGTGTTCTCTATGGATCAGCTTTGCTTTTCTTTTATAATACCGGTATCAGTAAGTTTCACCTAAGAACATACAATACATACATAGACACACGCCTTTTTTCCCCGAAGGGGTAGGCAGAGCCTCATAAAAGGCCTCCTTTCACAATGGGTTGCACGAACGTGGAATTCAGACGTCACAAGTGGTGAGCTCATCGCCGCCATTGCTTCCAATGAATGTCTCAGCTTACGCTTTTTTCTAGTATTATTATTTATTTATCAACAAGTCCGGGTAATCCCTTAGTCGGCTTTTACGACATCCACGGGAGGAGACGGAGGCGTCTATTCTTAGGCCGGACACACCACAGCACCATCGACCTAAGAAACCCTTTAATAAATTCACGTAGTAGTTTAAAAGGCGATTCAAAATGTTCCTTTGTGTTTTCAATTAATAAAATACTGTAACTTTGACTTTAGTTTCCAAAATAAAGCAAATTACTCAACAGATACAAAATTCCAAAACAACAAATCATTTCAATAAACAACAAAATTGAGATTCCTTTCCCCATAATTAGCAGCAGTTCATACAAACAAACCAACGGTTAATTATATTGTATCAACAGTAGACAGGCTGGCGCGGGGAGATAGCGGGACGGCCATGCTCTTACATTTATATGGATCTTTGAATGTGTTTTGTTACGAATGAATGTTTGCTGATTGAGACGCTCTGCTGACAGAACGAAGGGATTTGAGACAGGGCGCTGCCTCCACCTTTCTCTATCTATTGACGACCTCTGCGGCGTGGTGGGCGTGTAGCCGGCTGAGATGCGAGAGGCGGCGGGTTTTATTCCTGCTGCGGAACAAATGTTTGTATAATCTGCAAATATTTGTTCCGAGACTGGGTGTGGTAGCATGGTACTTGTAGTTCCTAATACCCACGACAGGGATCCTAGTGTGGGATCACTGTATTGACTGTTGGGTGTTATGTTATGTTATCTATCGTAGCGTTGTTCTCAAAACAACGAAAATTAAAATTAGGATGTTACACAAAGGCGTTTAAGAAGGCTGCCCTTTTTTTAAACCAAATGTTTTATTTTATTTCAATAAAATGCATTATTACAAAAAAAACGTGAAATGGTAAGATCTCGTGATACAAAGTGGTTTCATTGAGGTTTCGTGAGTATTAATACGAATTATAAAGATAAAATCAAGTTTCAGGTCTCGGAAAAAACATAGTTTTTTTACATGCGAACTGTAATCCTATCGGCTCAGGTGTAAACTATGAATGAACTCAGTATCTGATTAGCCAAAGCAGAGTAGAGATTTATAAAAACAATTTTTTTTTTATTTTTAATTAACGCGATGCCATTTCGGCACGATTCTATAGACTCTCTAACATAATCCTCTATGATCTTCTATATTTCAGACGCTTTGGTGGATACCAGCCTTTATACAATTAACAGTGCATCAGGATTTAATTTAATGAATATAACAATTTCTTAAATACCTAGCCCGAGTTATTTTACTTATCATTAGTCAACAGAATAAATTCCCACGGAGTGTCGTAAACTCTGACATTTAATTGTAACGCTGAACAATAGCTGTAGATATGATGAGGCAACAAACACAACACGTACATACACACAGCAGAAACGCCATCACAAATGTCGGGTGTGTCCGTATTGATCCCAATCTCAGGGGGTATACAACTTTGGAAATTAAAAAAAAACTTTACAAAAAACTAACTTAACTAACTAACTAAACTTAACTAACTAACTTTAACTAACTTATAACAAATAAACTTTTTACTTACTTACTTTAATATTACGTATTGGATTAATTACGTATAAGTATCCAATGGTATATAATCCAATGTTACAAAGTTCATTATTTTGGCTCCGCTTGTAAGATCAATAATGATGTAATCATTCCGAGGGCACCTTGTATATTGTACAAGTGTTCAAGAATTGATACTAAATATAGATGGTTTCTATCCACAAATGTGAACAATAAATATATGATGAAAATTATAATAAATTATAAAAAATATAATTCTGGAAGAAATCGCTACAAGCGATTAGACCATTGTGTATTTATTTTGTTTTTTGTTTAGTTATGTTTTTGTATTTTCGTGTGTTGTAACTATTATGTACCTATGATAAAGAGTTAATCTGTTTAACTATGTAGGTATATAAATGAATTCCTGACTACCTTCTATCACCTGATTAGATTAAAACTGCCTCGCCCTAAAAGTGCGAGATGGCACTTTCAAATTAAAATGTAGGTATTTCTTGAAGTTGGAGTAATCTTGAGATCGATGGCTTTGAAGTTAAAGAAACACTAACATTTGTAAAGAGTCTAGAAACCATTTAATCATGTACGAATATTCAGTCAAAATAATATGTATCTCGCACTTGGCCGGTTTTTATTTTATTTTAAATCTGTGTTGGTGACTTATACAGTCACAATGACTCTACGATATATTAATAACTAATAGGTACTTTGACTTCAGGTACAAGATATGAGAGCGAGATACAATAACCTCGGGTAGTCATATCCTGAATAAAAGCAACGTAAGATCTTATTATGAATGAGTACTTCTCGACTCGTACGAATGTAACTTGTTCGTTATCGCCGACCTCTGTGGCGCGGCGGGCGAATAGCCGGCTGAGATGCGGGAGGTTGCGGGCTCGATTCCCGCCGCTGAACAAATGCTTGTATGATCTTTATACATTTGTTCCGTATCTGGGTATTGTGGCAACTATTATTTATTCTGTGTTTGTGGTGACATGGACCTCGTAGTTCCTGATACCCACGACACTGGGAGCCCTAGTGTGGGCTCAGGACTAAATATGTGACTGTTGGGTGAATCCATGGGATCAATAAGGCTGCACCCGTAAAAACAGCAGATACATTTTGATAAATGTATCTTTCTCTCCCCATTAGCTAGTAAATGAGCTAATACAGAGCTATACCGTGGCTCTTGCTACAAGCACAGCATACCTATGTTATATTAAATGAGCTAATACAGAGCTATACCGTGGCTCTTGCTACAAGCACAGCATACCTATGTTATATTAAATGAGCTAATACAGAGCTATACCGTGGCTCTTGCTACAAGCACAGCATACCTATGTTATATTAAATGAGCTAATACAGAGCTATACCGTGGCTCTTGCTACAAGCACAGCATACCTATGTTATATTAAATGAGCTAATACAGAGCTATACCGTGGCTCTTGCTACAAGCACAGCATACCTATGTTATATTAAATGAGCTAATACAGAGCTATACCGTGGCTCTTGCTACAAGCACAGCATACCTATGTTATATTAAATGAGCTAATACAGAGCTATACCGTGGCTCTTGCTACAAGCACAGCATACCTATGTTATATTAACTATGTAGATTATCCCTCTGGGGTTTATTAATTTAACGCAGCCGTTATAGCTTGCTAGAGTTGAGGTCACTTTGGTCAGCAGTCTCAAAGACTGTAACTGAGATGGATAAATGTTTGGGATTATATTATTTGTGTTTGCGAATAATTAAGATTAATTAGTTGAACACAACTAAATTAATATTACTAGCGATCCCCATTGGCTTTGCGTACAATTATTCCATCTGTAAAAATATGCCAAAGGGAATCAAAGTACAGAGATGGTGTCAAAGGATTCGCACATCTTATCATGTTATTTCTTTATAGACAGTTTTTTAACTCTTGGTAAAAACTTAGATTCACACATTTTTTGTGTTTTTTTTTTTATTTAGTGACAGCACAAGTATTTGGGCCGCCTGATGGTAAGCGGTAACATCTGCCACCACCAGGGTGCCTTTAAACACAGCTATAACAATGCATAACCTCACACGATAAAGTCTCATGTACCTGTAATTTCATCAGCCCTTCAAACAGGAACACAGCAATACGAGCACTACTGCTTTGCGGCGGAAATGGGTAGGGGGTGTACTTCCCTGGATGTACATTTTCACATAAAATCTCTACTATTAAGTATTAACTTGCTACGAGACCTGTCTGATTTGAATTTGAATTAAACTATGACCTGCATACAACATCATCTTATCTATTGTTGATTATAGTCCTGCTTAAAATAAACACACCGTAGCTATTTTGAGCAGCATATAATCCCGTTGGCATTGTTGTGGCATTAGGTCCATTGTGTGCGAGTACCACGGTATTATGTACCGCGGTATTACGGGCAGCACTGTACCTGCCGGTAGGTACCATGTATTGTTCTGAATTAGGTGGGATTGTTTTAAAAACTGTATTCAATGTGGGTAATGTTATGACCAGGTTTGAATGGAGAATAAAACAGCAATGCCCCACTGTATTTATTTGTTGGCTAAGGTTTAACTCAGCCCAGTGTTTACGATCACCATGGGTAAGGTGACTGGGTCGTGGGGTGGTGGTTCTGACAAGGGCCTTGCGACTGATGGTCAAAGAACCAACGTGGTGGAATGGTGCAGTACACACTACATAATTAACATAATTAATTATGCCACTAGATAATTTAAAAAAAAAACCCGTGTATGTTCATGATTTCAACACCAGTTTTCATACAAATAAATCCGCATTGAGATCGGAGAACCCGTTACACCCTAGATCCTGTTAATCTCATCCTATGCTAGTCATAATGAGACTTTAGCTAGAGCTTGATATAGTCGAGAATGAACAGTAGAGGTCAAATTGAAGGTTCTAGCTGACAAAATGCTTAGAGTTCAAAAAAAAATTGTGTGCAGAACCATTTCGCAAATACCAAATGTAATACAATAGAAATGATCAGAGCACCCGGTCTGTAGCGACGTGCCAACAAAGAAACATGCAGACTTTCAGACACACTATGACCTCAAACTTAACACCCCCTCTTCTTAGTCGGGGGTTAGAAGTAGTATCTATCACGTGATATAGCGATATTCTGGGCTTATTGACAAAATATGTAGAGCAACTTATATATTTAATGTATTTTCGTATTTTACAAGTTAAGATAATGGTATAAGCGTAATTCAAAGCAATTTATATGCTTGCCTTACATGATAGGAATCACTTGTTAGTAGGTACTAATATGAACAAAAAGCCTTGATAATGTTTCACTCCGACTAACCACGTTTCCCCGTACATTATAGTTAGTTGCTACTAATCAGTGTCCAAACAAAGAACATTGTCTGCCTGTTCGTTAACCGTCACGTATTCGCAATTAAACAGATAATTGTGCTTTAATGAGCTGATGATAAGGAAACCTTGAGGACATTCATTGTGGATTATGTCATCCAGTAATTGAGTTGTTGCAGAAGACAAACTTGCGAAAGTGGTTAGAACAAATGTCTCCACAGCTGGATCATCTAGAATGCCTACTTCTGGGATGTAGTCCTAATTGTTTACTTGATAGACCAGAGTTCACTATGAAAGTGCCTTCGAAATCCTCAAAATTTGTGTCGAAAATGCAGTGGGGCCATCTCTTGTCAATCGTTCGAACAAAGATTCGAACATTGAGCAGAAAGGCTTCCAAATTAAACAGCTGTGCATGTCGACGCTTAGCCGAGTTGATAGTGCTCGTTCCATGGCCGAATTGGTCAAGTTATTGCCAAATTGAGGCGAAAATGCAGGTTCTAGTCTCGCTGGAACGTATTTTTTTGAGTCGCATTTATTTATCGTATTTTTGAGTATTGACCATACATACATACAACATACAAAGACACACGCCTTTTTCCCCGAAAGGGTAGGCAGAGCCTCAATGTTACTCGGCTAACGCTTTGTTCCAGTAATAACACATTCCATAATAAGCTAGCAGCCAGGACAAATCTTATACCAACGAATCTTGTAAACAAGTCCGGGTATTGACCATGTCAGTTCTAATCTCAAGATGAGATGCACAGAGTTGACCTTCTGCCCTTTGTATCCGAAGGCTGACTTTCCCCAGTAGACCACGCAACTTCGATGCGAACCTTGGATTCCTGATACCCAGTAACAAAAGCTTTCTTTGTAACGAACCACAAAGATTCGTTGATATTAGAGCTAAATATCTTGCGCAAATATCGCTAAGCCCCGCTCCTATAAGGATCAGCATGCATCAGGTCAGATGGGGCTTGGCCTGCGTGTGAGCGATGAGAGATCAATTGTAATAAATCTCGGAATTATAAATAAAGTTTTTAAATAACTTTATTCACAGAAATAATAATACAACTAAAACATGCTGTATTTTCATTCAGCGTGGCAAAATGCAGCCAGTATATGGAGTTTCCGTCTGGTAGTGATTTGGTTCAGTTGAGCTATCTTTAGACCGTTTAAAACGGTCTTTGAGTAACTTGAACTTTGAGTCAACTGATTAATTTACAAAATTTTATAAATAAGTCAGTAAAATAATTAGTTGTATTATACTTTCTGTAACTAAATCAAGTACCTATATTCAAAATTTTAAAATACAAATATTTATTCACAGAAAGAATAATATAAGGTATGTACAAAATACATATGAAACAGTTGTGCTACCTGAAGACCGCTGCAAGCGATCTAAATTAAAAATACAAATAAATACAAATTGAACAGTTTGAACTGTCGATCTAAAGATAGCTTAACTGATCTTAATCACTAACATACGGCAGCGTCCCTAAGATGCAGAAGTTGAATGAAAATACCTATACATATTATCGTAATAGTAGGCCAGTGTGATGACAGGACTTGATCAAAACTTTGATGGCATTTTCATCGCTTTCAGCAATGTTCAAATGTTTGACCAATGTAAAGAACAGTATCGATCAAAGCTGAACGAAGGGTTTAGTGACAGTATAGTTCGGTTTAATCCGGTACCAGAATACGCGGAGTGAATTTAAGATATCTGATAGGTCTAAGATATATGAGATATCTGTGAAGTTAAACTATATAATCGCCTGTGACGTGGTGTTATTTTGACATGAGTCTATTGACTTCTCTGCTCATCTTTGTTAGAATCTGGCCTTTAAGAATCGTTCCATCGTGCGGACAATGTTACAATTCGGTTGTTAAAACAGCTGCTATTTTTATAAGATAAATAATTTCAAATTAATCGTCCTCATTGCAACCGTTTGCCGCTTGGTAGGACTCCAAAGGATTTCATTCAACCATGTTCAGTGGACTGGGAGACTGTACCCGTCCTCAAGGATTTTTATGTGTAGGTTCAAATTAAATAAAAAGGCTTATGTGGAAGGAAGCTCCTGTGTTGTGTACACAATCACATGATTGTCGCAATCGCAATCTAGTTGCAATCAAGCTTTGTAGGAAAACTGACTAATTTATGCAGTTTAGTTGCAATCAAGCTTTGCAAGAAAACTGACTAATTTATGCAGTCTAGTTGCAATCAAGCTTTGTAAGAAAACTGACTAATTTATGCAGTCTAGTTGCTATCAAGCTTTGTAAGAAAACTGACTAATTTATGCAGTCTAGTTGCTATCAAGCTTTGTAAGAAAACTGACTAATTTATGCAGTCTAGTTGCTATCAAGCTTTGTAAGAAAACTGACTAATTTATGCAGTCTAGTTGCTATCAAGCTTTGTGAGAAAACTGACTAATTTATGCAGTCTAGTTGCTATCAAGCTTTGCAAGAAAACTGACTAATTTATGCAGTCTAGTTGCTATCAAGCTTTGTAGGAAAATTGTGTAAATTGGGAAACCCCATGAACGTCCTTTCGGATAGAAACAGCATTGATACTGATTGAAACTGATAGCAACAGAGTTACGTACTCCGCTAGCTGAGCTTGTGTTATGGGTACTAGATAACCGATATACTTAATACAATACATTATATAGATAGATATTTTTTATTATACATACATACATACATACATAGACACACGCCTTTTTCCCCGAAGGGGTAGGCAGAGCCTAAATGGGCATCTTTTCACAGTATTTTTTATTATAAATAGAAAATACCCAGATCACCGATCACAAATATCTGCAGATAAATACCATTACTTTGGCTACGAATGTGCTTGAAACAAAAAAACACTGTAAAAACCATTGAAACACAATCGTAGCCTTAACTAATGATATTTATGTGATACTATAAATTAAAACTTGTGTGTTAGGTTATATAGTTACTGGCAAATTAGTTTCGCTATGATTAGATGATAATAGCCGGGTAATGACGTAGACGACTTGCTACTGTCATGGTTATTTCATGGTTATTTCGGAATACCAGCGTTGGCTGCTAGCTTGCTGTCAACCAACTCATGCTGAGGCAGAGAGCCATTTTGTTACTTGAGTTACACCTCGTACCTTCACATATGTTTCTTCTTAGTTTAATACGTGTTTCTGTGTAGCTCATGTATACAATAAATATATATTCTTTTTTTTTTCTTTGTGTAATTCATGAGAATGTTGTTTCGAACTTTTTTTTTCACGGTATCTGAATGTGAAGAACGTTTTTTTTGCGAATAACGGAACAAGCAGATGGCCCACCTGATGTTAAAAGGGAAACTCTGCCTTTGATCATTATCAACCTACAGCAGTCCACTGCTGGACATAGGTCTCTCCTATGGCGCATCACTGAGCCTGGCGGTCTTCGGCTCTCCTCATCCAGTTTCTTGAAGAAGGAACCTCTGCCTTTAACAATGCATTACCTTATAGGTCATGTTCATCTAGGACGCACCCTATACGGCTTTGCACTGCGCCCGCCCCTGAGACATAAATTTGGAAAGTCTGATATGCCTGTAACTTCACCGGCACCCATACCCTTCAAACCGGAACACGTGTTGCAAGCACTACTGAATGAAATGAATATGAATGGTATGAATCCGGAATAATTATTATTACTTTTAGCTTCTGGGATCAATACGGATGCACCCTTGCTTTGCTGCAGAAATAGGTACAGACTTCCTCGGACGAAGTCTTTCAACTTCATGAGGACCTCTGTGGCGCGGCGGGCGAAGCTTGGCCTGCGACGCAGGAGGTTGCGGGTTCGATTCCCGCCTCGGAATAAATATTTGTGCGATCGCAAATATATGTTCAGGGTGTTCTGGGTATTTTCTATGTATAATAAAAATATCTATCTATGTAATATATTGTATTAAGTATATCAGTTATCTAGTACCCATAACACAAGCTCTGCTTAGCGTGGGGCTAGATAATGTTGTGTGAACTGTCCAGCATTTTTTATTTTATTTTATTATTATTATTATTTATTACCTCGTATTTTAAATCGTTCTAAAACAGTCATGTTTTATGTATAATAAGTAAGTTGTTTGTGGTTCGTTTATGCATTAATAGTAATAAACATCAGTTGATTACCTGAGCAAGTCGATAAACACGCTCTTATCATTAATTTATTGAGGAAACTTAATAAAATAACAATGTAGAAATAAACTCAAGCGCGAGTCAGACGAGAGCACCGAGGGTCTTGTTGTATTCCACATTTTTATGTAAAATTGTGGTCCTATGTTATAGAAAAGCAAAATATTATTTTTTTCCACAGCGTATTCATGTCACCAATGCTATTCGAAAGGGACATTACCGTCCGAATCCATTCTCTAAACTACCCTAGTGAGGTCATCTAAAAGAACATCGATTTACAGCATTTGGGCGAACAATGTCCCGTTCGCAAAATGTCCCTTCACCATTTAGCAAAAGGTCCTTTTTGAAAAACGTCCCTTTCTCAAAAGGTCCCTTTCGCAAAACATACCTTTCGCAAAAGGCCCCTTTCGCAAAACATCCCTTTCGCAAAAAACCCCTTTCGCAAAACATACCTTTCGCAAAAGGTCCCTTTCGCAAAACATCCCTTACGCAACAGAATTATAGTACTATATTAGTATTATGTACGTCATTTATAGTACCCGTAACAGAGTAAGTACCGCTCGGGCGCACGAGCCCTCTGCATACAAACGAAGTTTGCTTCTAGTTTGTATATTATATCTTCAACCTCCATGAAATTCCGTACCCATGATCACGCTAATATTAATATCGTCGAGGCTTGTTCATGTGATGGGTCCGGTGGCGGTCTACAACTGTACTTCCAGACACGACCACGAGTGCTAGTCAACGCAATCATGTTAGCTTGTCGGGCAATCCTTCTTCTCTTCTTATAATCGCTTCCGAGGAGTGCGCCAATAATATTTTTTATAGTCAAGTCGTCAAGAGTCTCCGTCAAGTCCTAGCCTAGTTTAAATGATTGCAGATAAACCGAGTTTTTACAGGAAAAATCGACGACCGACTCACCTTCACACCGCTCTGTTACATCCACCATTTAAAAAATCGGGCAATCCTATTTAGGGTTGACGGATTTTTGACCTGATGACATTTTTCACTGATTTTATTTTATTTATTTGTTTGAACAATACCATGTTTTATTTTAATTTAATCGATTACATAGTTACTTATAACTAGTTTAAACGATTGTATTCGATATTTACTTTACAAGCGCAATATAGAACTATTTTATAAAAAAAACCTGTTTTGGCCTCTATCATGTGGCCTTTAGAGATATGATGAAGGTTTACTTATTATGTTATAATCTGTGTAGATTTTGCTAAAAATACACGTAAAAGATTATCTATTTGACTCTTGACAGAGTCTTAATTAAGCTTGTCTCTAGAGCTTCCCAATTGTGAGCACCATATGAGTATTCAAGTGGCAACGCATACTTGTTCAAAGGCACGTGTTAAATTTGCATTTGATTTTGCATAAACATTAAACGCATGTAACTGTATAAAGTTTTATGGAATTTCCGTCTGAGATTCTGATTGTTTCAGCTAGTTTATTATCGGAAGTGTTCGATTCTGATAGTCGTAGGAAATAGGCTTCGTGGAATCTGAGCCTGCCGTCTCATACAAAGGAAGCCAGTCTGCACGAATCGAGAATCAATCAGTCTGCACGGATTGGGAAACCCACCGCTGGCCAGCTGCCAATACTCAGGTGGGATAAACCCAGAATTATTACGTTCCCAGAGGAATTTCCTCCCGTGAACTCTCAGGTTGTAGAATTCCCAAGAATTCCTGAGGTTTTTCAAAGTGACTACAGTATGGGGTTCTTAAAAAGGGGTGTTTGGAAATTTTTAAAGGGTCGGCAACGCGCGTGTGATGCCTCAGGTATTGCAGGCGTCCATAGGCTACGGTAACCGCTTACCAAAAGGGCCTGCTCTGCTTAGATCGGGGCTAGATAATGTGTGAACGGAGCCTCGAGTCTGCAAATTTGACAAGCAAACTACACGGGCGTGTTGTGTATACTACACGGATTTTAGTATGGAGAATCCGAATAGCGCCCCTAGCGGGCACCTTGAGAACCTCAAATTCCATACTAAAATCCGTGTAGTGTACAACCTCACGCCCGTGTAAGTTGCTTGTTACATTTGCAGACTAGCCCCTCTTTCCAGCATTATTTATTTATTTATCATAAAACGTCAAAGTTACGATGTTTCGATGTTTAGACTTTTGTAAAGGCTGAACTGATTTGTATGAAATTTGGTACACAGATAGATTATGACCTGGATTTAAATATATATAGTCTACTTTTTATCATAGTAAACTGTGAGCGAAGCCGCGAGCGGATGCTAGTAAGTAATAAATCTTTACTATCTAAAAGCTACTTTATAAAGGCATGGTACAGCTACTTGTAAATGCAATCTCGTATGACAAACAGTGGCTAAATCGCTTGTTTAGTGCCGAGACTTGCAAGTGTAGAGATAAATATGACTACGCTGCAGCATGAATTCGGGAAAACAACTATTTGCTCCAGTTCATGCTTTCAATGTCCTAGGGACAGAGCCGTCTCTAGCTTAAAAATGTAAATTAACTTTACTAGATTAGTTTACCTAGCATGAGGTTTGTAAAATTTAAAAAAAAACTTTAGCTCAGAATGGTGCAACAAAAATGTCGTAACCAAAAAAGAAGAGTGGAGAGTCTTGAAAAAAGAGGGTGCAACACAAATTTCTAAATACTAAAGCGAGGGGAGCGAGCCTCTAAAAAAACGGCGCTAGCCATAACGAGTCGCAGGGTCTTTGGAGGCGCCCCCTGAGACCCCGAGTCCGTGTGCACCGCACACCCTGCACTATAGGTAAAGCCGCTCCTGAGGGAAGGATATCTCACATTTTAATACAGAGGCCTGCCGCAACCGTTCCTCCATTTTGATATATACATACATACGCCTTTTTCCCCGAAGGAGTAGGCAGAGCCTCAATGGGCCTCTTTTCACAGTGGGTTGCACCATCGTGGAATATAGACGTAACGAGTGGTGAGCTCATCGCCGCCATTGCTTCCCACGACTGACTCAGCTAACGCTTTCCTCCAGTAATAACACATTCCATAATAAGCTCGAAGCCAGGACAAATCTTATACCAACGAATTTTATCAACAAGTCCGGGTAATCCCTTATTCAGCTTTTACGACGTACAAAGGAGGAGACGGAGAGGTCTATCCTTAGGCCGGCCACACATTCAAAATTATCGATTTTAATGACAACTTTCAAGTTTTGATGAATATAACATAGTAGCCTTTTGCCAGCTGCTTCGCACGTGTAGTTGGAATTGGGATCAAAGGCGGTCCCCCCTGCCCCCTATTCACACATAATAACATAAAAATCCACTCAACCGTTACGGAGTTGAATGGAACTACACATATAACGCGAGCGTAGCCGCATGCGAAAGCTAATAAAACATAGCCTAACACAGAGAATGAAGCTTCCTGTTTTAGTGAAAGAATTTTCGGACTTGATAAAGCTTTAGAGATCACCTCTACATACAATCTCACAAACAAACTTTGCATCTTTATAATATTAGTACAGGGGGCTTAGTACGAGAATTTGATAGTAAAGTTAAGTTCGCCTTTGTACTTCTTTGTTTTATGTGCAATAAAGAATTTTCTATCTATCTATCTATCTATAGTATTCGAAACTATAGGAAGTTTCGTTTCCCTCTATATATTGACTGACATCGTCCTTAGTTTTCTTCACGTTTCCGCTAGGGGCGCTGCTGCAAATAAATGCATGGAAGCAAACGAAACTTCATATAGTTTCGAAAACTATCAAAACGCGTACTGTAACCCACCAGACATATTACAAAAGGCAAACAACATACATAGTCGTAATCCCACACCATAAATATTTGCAGATCATGCAACAGGGTCTCCGCAGCGGGAATCGAACCGGCACGACCTGCAGAAGTGTTTACCTGAGCACCTTTCGGGTCTTTAGTTGTTCTCCGAAGTCTCAAGAACGAATTATAACAAGCCTTTGCTATTTCCTAGATAACTATCAATAACTAACGTAAAGTATCAGTTAGTAACGTACCATTACCGCGTCTCATTAGCAGACGGCTTATTACGTCATTGGTCTGCGTCACAGAATAAGTTACAGTTGGATACTAGCATGCCTGACACCAACTGGTACCACTACTCTGCCTTATTAATGTACTAATATATGGTATTTCTTGTTACAGGTATGTTTTCTTGGGAGCAATGAGGATGTTGTACACAACGCTGTAATAAGGTATTGGAATATTTTAGGGAAAGACACGAGATTTCCTTGTAATTTCCCTAGCACTGAGTCGCTGCTAAATTAATAACAGGTCTACTTAAGCTTGCGAAAATAAAGTTCTTTTGGGTCAGATTTGATTCCAGACAAATAAACAATCAAACAGACGTGAAAGCGAATTAAAGGAGAGTGTGTAAAAATAATGAATACGTAATAATGATACGTAGTTCCGCAGGGCCTTCAGTACAAAAAGCTAATCGTAGCGAGGACTAGAATTGATAAAGTAGTGGTTTGTGGACAACTCAGGGCCTGGCAATGAGGAACGAGGAGTGCTATTGATCGAGTGGTTTGTAACCCGTGTCAGCGCTCAGACAGGGTACAATCTGAACGTTAGACAAAAGATGAAGCGATTTAGGAACACTCAGAAATCCATGCAAATTCTGAAGACATTTGAAAGGAGGTTGGTTTGTTTTGTGTCACCGTTGAGACCATTGTGACGCTGTGCGCTGTACACATATACTCGTTATGAAGTAAATAAGTTAGTACTGAAATCCTTCAGGTTTGAGAAGAACCAACACACCGACATTTGTACACCAGATGGTAGAATAGTAATAATGTAATTTGTAACATCTTAGAAATAAGGCATATGTATATCCAAACAAATAAATATTCATGAAAAAATTAGAAGTTATAAAATTGAAATATATTTACAATTTATTTATATCAATTAGACTCAAGTATTTTGCAGACAACTCAACTTATTCTTAGCGTAAAGAACGAAAACGTTCTCGAAAAGACAATCCTAAAAATGTCGAAATCTATCTCATGTCCAGTAAATTAATTCAAGTGAAAGCTACTCGTATCTACTACACCACCCCTTTAATCCTAAGCTTTGCTCCACACACATTCTGCCCGCCACATCCTTTCTCCGTGATTAGACTCGTCTGCCGTTATTTAAATTCTGCGTCCGATTGTTGGTGTGTCGTCGGTGTCAACGAACTGACGGTCTTTACAATTTGCCATTTTTATGTACAACTTTGGACTTTGCCCTTTATACTGTAACTTTGCTACATTGACTACAATCAATTTACAGCATAGCGAACTTAGATGAATACATTTTAAATCAAAGTTTGTCCCTAGAAAGGGATAAAGGGTGAAATGTTGGAGTTAAGTTTTTGTGAAGTTGGAGCGAATAAGTAATTAACTTTTTGATTGTTGCAAGTTTAACATTTTGCTTAAACTCCGAAGCTATTTTTACAAGCTTTTCTAGACTAACAGTGTTGGGCTTATTTTGATCAGCACTCCGTTCCAATCACTAATTTTTGTTTTATATAAATATATTTTTCAACACAAAACTTGTTAGCTTTACGATTCCGAGACGTCTACACAAACTGCTACCGACGATTGGACATAAAGATGGGTCAGCATTGAAGATATCGTTGGCCCATCTATTGGAGTAGTGGCTGGGCCAAATGTTGGCCAAACTGGTGGTGAAAAATACGTGCACCATCGACGCATGCCCGCGAACTGAGCGCTTGGTCTACGTTTGAACGCACTTGGCGCATTGGCACCAATATCCTTTTGTGAATGGATGTGAAAAACCTTCACGAAAAGGCTGGATCACTAACGATGACCACCAACGCCAAAACTACGCCAAGCTGTATTGTCTCGGCGTGTATAGACCTCATAATTGCGAAAATAAAATGGGCTTGTCTTATTTCTTTGATAGCGTGATGAAATTATTGAAGTATCTTTCCGAAATTCTCTGCTATAATGTTGTTAATAATTCTAACCATATATTTGTACATTGAATTAGCATTCACCGCGCGCGAAGTGATTGACCCATAACAATGTGACTGATATTTGCATAGGCGAGGTCAACGACTCGTGTGAGTTATGGCGGATTTTTTTATCGTCTTGAGTCAAAATTGTTATGCCCTTCTGTTGGTCTA
The DNA here is from genome assembly GCA_932527175.1 of Operophtera brumata. Lineage (NCBI taxonomy): Eukaryota > Metazoa > Arthropoda > Insecta > Lepidoptera > Geometridae > Operophtera > Operophtera brumata. The sequence goes on from OW052231.1 coordinate 20,472,803, forward strand.
AGTTGGCTTTGAAGTTGCAGAAAGTTATCCAGCGGAGTAAAGGAGTTGTTAATTGTCCTTATTTAATCGCTCTCGCTGAGGCTTTGTGGTTTCATGAAATTCATAAATATCTATTTGTTAATTTAAATATTTTTTTAAACTATTTAGTAGTAATATTATAGTATTTAATTATAATAGGTACCTATTTGAGATATTAGGGAAAAATATAAAATATACAAAAAATAAACCTCTAGGTTACTTCCAGCAATCCCACAATGCTGAGATTTAGTATGCTTATAGCTTTTGTGACATAAAACAGGAAAAAGTCGAAGAAAAAAATAATTTTTAATTTCAAAACTTGTACCCTATAAAAATGTTAACCATTATAACATTGTTGACCTCCCATTTCTAGGAATTTGAATAATCTTCGATATAATAAACTTAACAATGATGCCTATAGTTTTGTTACAATACTGCAGGTTATCAATTAATTGTCAGCTACGTATACTAATAGGTATGTAGTATTTACGCCCCATTGCTCAGCCCTATTCAAAGGTTCTTTCGATGATGTGTAATAAATTATCTCGAGGTGGTCCCGTGAAATTTTTATCTCAGTAAATGTTTTTAGAAGTCGGTTAGAATGGAGTGAGCATAATGCCTTACTTTCATACCGACGGAATATAATGTATATTCAAATGTGAAAACGTAATATTTTTAACACACATAATATTACCTTTTCATATCAGCATATTGCAAAGATAAAGCTAATAAGCTAACAAATAAAATAACGTCTCGTCAAGGTACACAAAAGATTCTGTTCTAATAAAATAAGATTTAATTTGAAGTCTTTTACCTAGAAACATTATATTAAAAGCCAAAAACTACCCCCGAAAATCATGCTCAAATCTTTGGACGTAACCTGTCCTCGATATGTAATTATATGTTTTCTTTTCTTAGGAAATAAAAATGTTAAAAGCGAAAGGTTGCGGGTTTGATTCCCGCTACGGGACAAATGTTCGTATGATCTGCAAACATTTGGAGTAGTTCCTAATAGATCCCTTATGATCCTGTGGACTTTGATCTCACTAATAGAACCATTAAATTTTTAGGGAAAGAATAATACAACGTATGGTCAAAATACATATGAAACAGTTGTGCCACCTGAAGATCGCTGCTAGCGATCTAAAGGTAGATAGATAGATAGAAGATAGAAAACACTTTATTGCACAAAACAGAAAATAAGCTAATTAAGAATTAATATTAAACTAAACACGGAAGTACAATGGGCGGTCTTATCGCTATAAGCGATCTCTGCCAGACAACCTTGGGACAACAACTTTTGGTAGCTCAACTGATCCAAATCACTACCAGACGGAAGCGTCCCTAAGATGCTGGCTGCATCTTAGGCTACTTTGAAATTACTAATAGATCTCTTGTCGATTTTGTTAGAGAAGTACAGTCGGCGTAATAATATCTGTGCCTTCACATTCTCTTACATATATCGCTATCATAATATAACAACAGGCAGGGCAACGTAAGGATGTATAATAATCGCTGACTCGTCACTTGGTATCCGCACGAAGTAAACTTAAGTAGACTTAAATACTAGTTCTTGAAAGTATTTATTTACAAACATATTCGGAAGGCCAATAGCGCGGGTACATTGTCTTCAGTATTTGCTAAAACGTTTGTATTTGCTAACAGCTTATCATACTGTCTGGGAAGACGCTTATATCTGTGAAGACAAGTCTACAATGGACCATTCTTTTATATATTGCCAGTATTAAAAACTCAACCGCAGATAACTGTGCTTGTTGTTTCTTCCCGCGAATGTTCATCCCAATAAGTATTTATCTTGGTTCAACCCATTTCATTTATTTTATATTCTTGTTTCATCGCAATCTTATTGTTAAGCCATAAATATTAATCGCAGTGCATTTTCAGAAGTATTAAAATAGTTACATTTCAATTCAATATGTTTATTTCAGACAACAATACATTATAATAAAAATAAGTTAAAGTGTCCATATTTCTAAGCACGTGGCGCGAAATTTAAATTTTATTGTTTTTTTTATCTCCGCTCATCAACACTTCTTACTTATATAGGCGGGCAGACAAGCGATTACTGACTTTGCGGAAACTATGAGACCAAATACACATGTTTTATTTGATAATGACTCATGAAACGAATGTCCTTCATTTTTACAGAGTTTTTTGTTCCTTGACATTCGTAGCTAAACTAATGATATTTATGAGACATTCGACGTGACGACCTCTGTAGCGCGGCGGGCGAACGTTCGCCTGCAGGTTGCAGGTTCGATTCCCGCTTCGGAACAAATATTTGTGCGATCCGCAGATATTTGTTCAGGGTGTTCTGGGTATTGTCTATATATAATAACAAATATCTATCTATGATCTGATAGGTAGGTTTTTATTTTGGGTGCATCCGTTTTGATCCCAGAAATTCATCCCAGGAGGTAAAAGTAATAATAATTATTCCGGATTCATATCATTCATATTTATTTTAGTTTTGCTTTATTGTCTTAGTTTTAGTATTAAATTTTATGTTAATTCCTTGTTGATTTAATAAATACTATCTATGTGATATATTGTATTAAGTATATCAGTTGTCTAGTAACCATAAAACAAGCTCTGCTTAGCTTAGGGCTAGATAATGATGTGTGAACTGTCCAGCAACAAGTGTGTTGGGTATCATCGTTTTCGAAAAATCAGTTATCGCTATCTCAAGAAGAAGTTGATAATATTTTAACTATTACTTACTAATATCCAAGTATAACAAAATGAGAGAAACAAGTTAAGTGCAAGAAGAGGAAATAAACCAACAATATCACGTTTCTAGAAAACCTAGTCTCCATTATAACGGCCCAGATCTAAATCTGCAAAAATCGACAAACGATACTGTTTGTGTTCGAGCTGTTTTTATTTTTTAACCATCTGAGTTTATGGTTTTAACATTAGCTAGAGGTTATCGGATATGTAGGTAAGGTATGCGAAGAGCCAAGTTCTATTGTGTTTATTAAAATCGCGAGGCGTTCCATAAAGAGCACCAATCTGATTAGCACCAATGCTATTTATTCCACGAAGAGCTATAATCATTTTGAATGACTGTCACACGAATTGCACCAAGACAAAACATTGATATGTGGTTCGTGATTCGTGGAATAGCATTGGTGCTATTCAGATAGGTGCTTTTCGTGAAATAGCATTGGTGCTATTCAGATAGGTGCTTTTCGTGAAATAGCATTGGTGCTATTCAGATAGGTGCTTTTCGTTAAATAGCATTGGTGCTATTCAGATAGGTGCTTTTCGTGAAATAGCATTGGTGCTATTCAGATATAGGTGCTTTTCGTTAAATAGCATTGGTGCTATTCAGATAGGTGCTTTTCGTGAAATAGCATTGGTGCTATTCAGATAGGTGCTTTTCGTGAAATAGCATTGGTGCTATTCAGATAGGTGCTTTTCGTGGAATGCCTCTCTGACTAGGTGTATTTACGCCTTTCTACCCTCGGGCTACATTGGGTTCTTGAGGGATCAATCAGGAACTCCTCCTTGCTACTTGTCCTTGTCTCTGTTGCTACCAATGTTCACAATAAAAGGCTCTTTTGTCACACACACCTGCCGGTGACCAAAAAAGTACTAGTGACACGATAGAAAACGGAATACTCTGATTCTATACTGTCTAGTCTAGCTAGATCAGTCTCGAAAGAACAAATCTAATTCATTCAACTTTTCAAAAAGGCTATGTTCTTATAATGGTTTCCACTCTACATGCCGAATCCTGCTCAAACTGGTTCTAAGTTATAGTTATTCACTAAACACAGAAAAACTAGTATGATGTCAATCCGTACAAATAGTTATATAATAGATGGTTCAGTCAGTAGAAGATTTTAGTGCTCTATCAATTAAAGGTCGTAAACATTGATTTATTGAAATTGTGAAAAGAGCTCAGACTCACTTTGATAGAGCTATAAAAATCTTAAATACCTATAAATACGTATAAAATATACCTAAATATAATATAAAATATACCTATATATACGTATAAAATACCTTTGTATCTATTTCATACCATCGAACAAACAACGCTGTTCCTAGGTAGAAAAGTTCCATTGAAATAAGGTTTTTACATTCAGACACTCAGACATACGCCTTTTCCCCGAAAGGGTAGGTAAAACCTCAATGGGCCTCGTTTAACCGTGGGTTGCACCAACGTGGGAATATAGAAGTGACACGACTAATTCGTCTAACGCTTTCGTCCAATAATACACATAGGACAAATCTTATACCAACGAATCTTACTAACTAGTCCAGGTAATCCCTAGTTGGGTTTTACCACATCTACGAGAGGAGACGGAGCGGTATATTTTAGGTCGGACACACCACAGCATACAGCAATGCTCAGAACCAAAAGGTAATGTTGTTTAGAGATTTTATGAAATATTTTCACTTCACTTCTTAGTTTATTTATGGCATCGAATCGAACAACGGTACGGTACGGTAGGCCTGCAATGCTCTAAGGTTTATGCATAGAGAAATTTGTTTGGGTTTATGGCACCTGTGGCCATTTGTATGCAGACCCCTACAGAGAGAGCCATCGAGCAACACGGAATGGAGACGCCATCAAAGGCATTCCCCGCTGTAGTTCCCCTCTAAATTGAATGCCCTCGAGGGCATACAGCTTATAAAAAACTAGCTGTCGTCGATCGCTCTGTCAAACTGAATCGACTCGCGTGGGAGATAGTGCTCTAAGAAAAATGCCGAATTGTTCAGTTTTATGCTGTAAAAAATGATTGGATCATCAAATTTACAAAAAGATAATGTTTCCTTTCACATGTACCTGAATTTCAATTAAATTATTATAACTTATTGCATGAAAATTGACCAAGTAAAATTAAGCCGTATAAAAACAAAAGTGGCCATCTCAGATTTTATAATTTTTGAGTTCGTGTTCGGGATAAAATAATAAAACTGAACGGTTTAACAAAACAAACCGTGAATATTTTATTCAATAACACTGGTTCACTCTTCACTGCGACTGCACTTCAGTACACTGGTCATTCATTACTCTAAAATCACTGCCAAGTTACGTGATTTATTCGCAATGAAAGCCAATTCCCTTACGACTGCCCTGCTCGCTCGTCAATCGAGCTCCACTTAATCGTAAGACACAGGGGCGACATAAAAGTGACCAAAAGCGTAGATATAAATGTGTATAATACATCAATGTGCATTTCAGGATTTATTCTGCTGACGTAAACATGTATATAACGTGTAATGTCAGTAAGCCAAGATGTGGATGATTACTTAATATCCTTGATTACTAAATACAATTCATTAAACACGTTCGACAAAATGTGACATGTGGAATAACGTGTATTTGTATTTGATGGCTATGTAACCACTAACTAACCGGTAACTACTAACTACTACTACTTCGTGTCACGGGCTCTTTCTTGGTTCACTAACCAGCTTGAGATATAGTGTCCCTGAAAGGGGCCTAGTGACCAATGGTGAAAGAACCAGTATGGTAAAAGGATTAATTGTGCCTCGCAGAGGTGTATGATGATATGTCAACGTAAATGTCATGTGTAACTATATATAAAGAAATAGAATTAAATCACACTACTATTAACAACAAGTGTAACATGAAAAAGTTTGTACATTTGGGAACTTTGATTACAAGAGATGGCAAGCATGAAGATGATATTTAAATGAGAGTAAATTCTGGAAACCAGGTGAACTTAACGCCTTATTATCAGCCGGAACGTATTCAAAAAGGCACGACTGGATGTGCATAGAGGAGTGTTAGTGCCAAAACTAATGTATGGTGGTTGCGAAAGTTGCTAAGGCAGAATAAACATGAAAGTAAAATAAATGCACTGAAGATGAGAGGTTTGAGAAGTATGTATGGTGGACTTTGAGAGATAGAATAAGAAACTGTGTGTTAAGAAAGCATTGTAAAATGAAAGAGCACGTGTATAGTGACAAGGATTGAGAAAGATATGCTTGGATGGTTTGGGTTATTGGTTAATGGATGAATGATAGTAGATTGACGAAACTAGTTCATAAGATGAGCATGAATGGGACAGTTGGAAGGGGGAGACCTCGGTGAAGGTATTCAGAATAGATCAGGGTCGATCTGGAGAATGGCCAGGCTAAGAGCGCCCTTAACCAATGAGCATATATGAAGAATGTGATGTGAGTGAATGAAGCGAAACAGGTATGCCAGGATCGTAGCAAGTGGAAATTCATGGTCTCTGCCTACTTCTCTGGGAAACAGGCGTGAGTATGTGTGTATGTTTGTAATATTATAAATGCTAAATTTTCTAAGGATTGGATGAAATTTAGAACGGCGATAGCTGGACCACTGGAATAGTTTTAAATTTTATTTAGATGTTCCCATAGGATCAAAACTTATGCGAGTGAAATCGCGGGTTGCTTCTAGTTTATAATAAGAACAAAACTACGTGGTTAATTTTATCAAAATCGGCAATATTGATCATACTTAAATAACTTTACTCTTTTCAGTTAAAAGTAAATAAAGATGCTTTAAAAAAATCGTTGATCGCCCATTGTGAGGTTACTGTACAATCTTTGCACGTTGTGTTTGCCTATAATGAGGGGTTTTCACGGCCATACCAAATCATCTATAAACCCTTGAAAATAGATGTCGCTGCTGTGTACTTAACTGTAAAAATAAAGTGAAATGTAAAAGTCAACAACGAAGTGATATATTTTCGTGGTATTTTGTTACTATCACACAAAATAACAGAGGTATGATGGATTTGTTGATTTTGACAACCACAGTTGAGTCAGGGCCATCAATTGAGCCAAATTGAATAAAAAAAAAAAACTTAAATGAAAAGCCCCCATTGGTTTCTTCTGTAGCTAAAGATAGGTATATAGTTCATATATGCATGTCGGATCCTCAAGATCCCTCCGAGCGGCAAAAGGCAACTTAGGGGCTTTCCAGTGGGTCTCGTGCAAATGAGGAAAATTCAAAAGAGGTTTCACTAAGATTTTATTCAAACTGACTTTGAACTTGATTTTGTATTTTGTTGATTAAATCGTGTGCACTCTGCCAACGCCGATGTAATAATGAGCTCTGGCGCTTTCGTACGCTCCTTTTATATCCACAAACCACACCACAAACCTCTTCTTCTCAGAGCCTCTTTTCTGAATGTATCTTGCCTTAAATCTCAGTCCTATTTAAAATATTCTTATAACAAAGGTGATTATTTATCTATTAACAACAAGATCGCGGACATGGACTGGAATGCTGAATTTGATTCGCGTTCGCTCGAGGAAGCAGTTGAGTTTTTTTATTCGATTTTAGATCAGCTTAAACACCAATATGTCCCGTCTAGGTTGGTCAGTGGCAGCTCTTACCCTAAGTGGTTTAGCCGGGCACTCATTAGATTAATTAAGGAAAAATATAGGCATTATAGGAAATATAAAACTTATGGTGGACTTACAGACTTAGCCACTTACAAACTTTTACGTAATCGAATCCAACTCTTGGAAAAGAAATGCTTCGCCGATTATATGTCATCCATTGAGAATAGTATTGAACAAAATCCAAAAAAGTTTTGGTCCTACATAAAAAGTCGCTCGAAATCAAATGGTATACCTTCACATCTAAATTATTTAGACGCTTCAGTAGCTACAGGTGAATCTATCTGCGAAGCATTCTCTAAGTATTTTCATTCTACTTTCCTTGTCCCCTCTGGCATCTGTTCTTATAACGTTGACTCATTAGTCCCTTCAGAGGCTGTGAAATGCGATATTGGCAGTATTGAGATCGATCCTGATGAGGTGTTTAAATTGATCTCTAACCTTGATTTATCCAAGTCTGCTGGCCCAGACCACGTTAGCCCTGTCTTCCTCAAGTCGTGTGCTAAGTCAATTTACATTCCTGTTTCATTTTTATTTAAGAAATCAATATCTTTGAGTGCCGTACCTAAGCTCTGGAAAGCAGCATTTGTATCGCCAATTTATAAAAAGGGCTCTAAATGTGAGATTATCAACTATAGGCCTATCTCCAAGCTATGCTTAGTTGCTAAGCTATTTGAAAGGATAGTGTACAATCAGATTTATTCAGCGCTTCATCAGCACTTCTCCCCCTTCCAGCATGGGTTCCTTAAAGGGCGGTCGACTGTGTCTAACCTTATTATTTTCAATGAGTTCTTGAGTGAGTCAATGGATAATGGTCGTCAGGTTGACGTAATCTATACTGATTACAGCAAGGCCTTTGATAGGATTGACCATAGCCTTCTGTTGCTTAAGTTATTTAGTATGGGTATTAGAGGGGATCTGCTCCGTTGGTTCTCGTCGTACATCTGCAGTAGGTCGCAGGCTGTTGTTGTTAATAATTATATGTCCAGCTGGGTTCTTATTCCTAGTGGAGTCCCCCAAGGATCACTGCTCGGACCCTTGCTCTTCCTGATATTTATTAATGATATCTCTTCCTGTTTTGTCAACAGTAACCTGCTTTCATTTGATGATGATATGAAGGTTTTTAAGACTATAGTTACTCCTCGGGATGTGCTTGACTTGCAGGCTGATTTATATCGACTTGACACGTACTGTGCTAGTAATAAACTAGATCTCAATCCGTCTAAATGCTTTACTATTACATATACTCGCAAAAAAACTGTAGTCAAATCAGTTTATCTATTAAAAAATCAGAGGTTGCAGGATTGCACGGTTATGAGAGATCTAGGCGTGCTGCATGATTCTTAACTTCTCTTTGACTCTCATATCGATTCCATCATTGCTAAAGCGTCCAAAGCTTTAGGCTTTATAATGAGAAGCTCCGTTAGTTTTAGTAGATGTAAAACATTTAAAATTTTATATTGCACTTACGTGCGCAGCATACTTGAATATGCTTCTCAAATTTGGAGTCCACGTTATGATACCTATATCAACAGAATTGAGCGTATTCAAACCAAATTTATTAAGTTTATTTGCTTTCGCCTTAAGGTTCCGTATAATTCTGCTAACTATGTTGACCTTTGTCGTAAATTCCACCTTCTGCCACTCAAAAAAAGGCGTGAAATTGGTGACCTGCTTTTCTTGCTCAAAATCACTAATAATCATATTAATTGCCCCGAACTTCTTAGTAAAATAACACTTGTTGTTCCCCGTACAATAATTAGATATAACGAGATTATTCATGTACCAATAGTTAGAACGAGTTATCGCCAAAACTCCTATTTATGGCGAGTTGGTAACCAATTTAATAAATTATCTAAGCAAATAGGTCTAGACCTATTCTACTCCAGTGTCGGTTCCGTGAGGCGGCGGCTCAGTTCTGACTTTTTCTCGCCCTCCGCGGAGGATGATGAAATTTCGTCATGAGATAGGTGTGGTTTACTTTTTTGGTTCTTGTTCTTATTTTTTTTTTGTTTACTATTATTTATATCTGTTTCCTTCATTTATACTGTTTGTTTTACTTTTACTGTTATAGTTATACTGTTGTTTTCTGTTTTGTATGTATTCATCATTTGTATCTCTCATTTTTTATTTTTTGTTCTATTTTTCTGCTATGTGTTTTGTATACCAGATTGTAGTTTATAGTAGTTTTTAGTCCACTCAGCCTGTTATCTCTTTTTATGTATCTATTATTATTTCTAAACGTGAAAACCTTTTAATAGCCTTCTGCTTTAACTTCTTTTATTTATTTTGTATGCATGTGCTGCTGGTTTTCCTTATAATAAATATAATAAATATAATATAATATAATATCCGAGCTTCGATCGCTTTGCGTCTTTGCGTAAACAAGACTCGGGCGCATTCGTTTTGGTGGCGCGACACGACAGAATACGATTGTTCGCAGCCGTACACATGGTGTTTATAAGCCTTCAATCTCAGTAGATCTATTCTCCAGATTCATCATATGACTTCTCTCTCCGACATACATGTGTAGACTGTTGGTAAACCTATTTTTTTTTATATTAAATAAGCAACTGTTAACAATAACTGCCTCAATGCACACTGAAACAGCTTTGTGCTCATTTAACAGTTTTTTTTATTTCTCAAAAATTTCTGTATGTGAGTTGCCCGTGTTTTCTTTTATACAACTAAATTAGTGATGTGCCTCAATAATAAAGTAGATTATTTATCGATAAAATAAATGCTCGTTTAATATGTTTTACAAGCTATTGAAATTTGATTTATATTATTCGGGAGCCATAGCCTAGCCTAACCTAACTTTCTAACCGTTAATCCAATCACCATGAAGGTATTGGTATGTAACAAGGTAGGTAACTGTTATGATTTTAATTTGAAATTATTCATTTTATACCATAAGTTGACGACCTCTGTGGCGCGGTGGACGAAGGTTCGCCTGTGACGCAGGAGGTTGCGGGTTTGATTCCCGCCTCAGAACAAATATTTGTACGATCTTCAGATATTTGTTCAGGGTGTTCTGGGTATTTTCTATGTTAATGCAAAATAAATATCTATGTAATGTACTGTACTAGGGATATCAGTTATCTAGTCCATATCACAAGCTGTGCTTGGCTTGTGGCTGGATAATCTTGTGTGAACTGTGTCCAGCATCAAAAAATAAAATAAAAATAAATATACTTATATATATAATGAAATTCACTTAGGTACAATGTGAAAGAAAACACCATCTTTTCGTAAATTCGATGTTCCAGACCTTGATTTAGAGCTGAAAATGTAACGATTCGACATTTCAGTATTTGTAGCACTGTCACACTGTTTTACTCTATGCGTCACACGATCGGTTCAGTCTGACAGAGCAATCGGCCCATCATGATACAATTTTATTACTAGCAAAAGCAAAACATGCTTGGTGAGGGCTAGCAAGCTTTTTTTCCGTGATTATTTATATTTAAACAAAGACATGAATTTAAATTACTATGCTAAATTACAACGGATAATTTTTTCGTTAAGTGTACCACAAAATTGCATGGGATAGTAGAGGACTCGCTTCGCTCGCCCTAATGATCGGGCGAAAACAGTTTTACTAACGCGTATGCCCAAATGAAATTGTGCATAGCCAGAGGGGAACGACATCTTGACATGAATTTAAATTACTATGTGATATTACAAATCTAGAGGTGTGATAGTTTTTCGTAAAAAGTTGCATGCCTACCTAGGTTGTGGGATACGTGATCACGATAAATTAACAAAAGCATTTCCCAGTTTGAACTCATTTACTCATTTTCAAGAAAAGTCGTGTCATGAGTGTCCGTACTGTGTCGTGGGATTTTCCTATTCAAATCCTATTCTTTGATTGACCAAAGAATTAAAAAAAAAATTGCTAGGTATAATTTTTTCAACGCGATATTCTGTTCACTAGGTAAAGCGCTAAGTATTACTTTACCTACCATTGTTTAACATTAACATAACTTAACACACCCAACACATACCTACATAGTTGTGATCCCACACTAGGATCCCATGTGACGTGGGATAATTATGCCTGAAATGTAAAAAAAAAACAATTTTACATTTTAATGACTAATGTAGTTTTTTGGCACTTAGGATCATGATTTTTGGTTTTTGACAATAACAGTGACTGACAGATATAATACATCGTATATTTCGTGGCCAGAACCGACATGGATTATGTAGGTTAGAAGGATGACGGCAGCTAAGTAAAGCGTTTTTTCCTTTCCTTTCCTTTCGTCTCTTTTGACTTGCCGACCCATAGTTTTATGAAATTATTGTATGCTTTGAACAAAATTCTAATTAAATTTTCCCAAGAACTAATCATCCCATGAGCTAGTGGTTGTACCTGGGGTACTCAAAATTTTCTTGATTTTTTCTCTATACTCTAAGTTTCCGCGTTTACCCCCTCTCTCTCCAGCCTACTACTACCTTTTACTAATCTAAAATTTCATAGTGATCCACAAAATGATCTGTATGTTATCCTCGATAACAACTCCGGAACTCCTCCTTCACAGAGAGCGTTCAACCCTTCCCCCCATACCTAGCCGCCCTTAAATCCCTTCAATGACCCTTGATGGTAGCACAGAATATATACAGTAGGCAAAGTAAGTTCCTACCAAAAAGTTATCGATACTATTAATTTATCGACTTGAGTGCTGGAAGTCCCTAGAACGGGTGTTACTGTCAATTTTGTGACATAACATGATGTTTGTACACAGAAAGCATCTATGTGTGTATAAAGATTTTTGATGTGTTGCTGTTTATAGATGTGTGCGTTTATAGCGATAGAACGACTGGTTACAAAAGTGTGCATTAAACTGTAAGTGAGTGCGTGAAGCCCCCCCCAAAAATTTCTGAATAAATATGTATCGGTTGACAGCTCTAAGGCGTCTCCCCTCCGGTAAGGAGGCCTGCGTTGCTCGATGGAGAGAGCATGTAAACATTGAAACTTCAACAAAATTGTTTGTATGTCAAAACGTTTACTTCACGATTTTCTTTTCTCTTCTTGTAATGGCTTCCCCAAGCAATTTTGCCATATTATTTTAATAAAACTACATGTGTTAAAATTAAGTCAAGTCGTCAAGAGTTTCCGTCAAGTCATAACCCAGTTTAAATGGTGGCAGAAAAATTAAGCTTTTAAAATTGAACTAATCCTAAAAGACATATGCTCTTTATCTTAGTAACACCAGTTAAAATGCCAATAAAAATTACACGAAATAGCTTGAAAAAACAGTAAAACGGAATAGGTCAAAAATTAAGCTTCTTTCAAAAATGGCGGATTTCCACAGCCCTTTTTGCATAGAAACAACACTGACAGATGGTTATCGATGCGACTGGTAACCCACAACCAGCAGAGCCTCGAAACTGACCCGTTTACCGACAAATAAAACCCAAAACGTAGCAACGAAACGCAGTAACGGTACGGTCTTCTACCTCCGCCGACTGGTGTAAGGCAGGCGCGAGAGAGGCTCATTACACTCACCATTACCATACTATACAATATACATCATCATCATTGTCAGTAGGCTTGTTCACTGAGCGGAGCGTTCCGTACTAGTACAATCAATCAAATGTACTAGTTCAATCTTATAGTTCTATTAGTACTGTTAGTTTTTTTTTAATAGTAATTGTAATTTATTTCGGAAACGGGTACACAAAAAATATTTTATCCAAACGAATCGCAAATAGTTCAGTGGTAAATGAGTCTTGGTTCGAGTTCGTTCGTTCGTTTGTACTCGGTCTTCGTCGGAGACGCATCGAGTGATCGGTCGGATGGTGTGCGTGCTCGCGCGCTCACTCTTGCGAAAGGATCTAATAGTACTATTGAACTAATAAGGATGATCTCGGTGAATAGTTCGTTCTCGTTCAATAGCGGGAAATAATTCCTTATCATTCTTCGTACGTGAACTTCATAAGCCTAATTATTAGCAGCCTTCAGACATTCGCTGCTGGACGAGGCCTCCATAAATACAATGGAGAAATTTGCCATAATCACCACGCTTAACTAGCGGATTGATGATCGCAGTATACAAGTTGAGTACTCAGGTATTCGCTGCTGCCCATCCCCTGGTGAATCCCTTTGTCGGCTTTTATCACTGGAGGAAATGGAGGGGCCCATTCTTATGCCGAATACACCACGGAAATTATTACCATAAGTGCTACCAATAATGCCCTTCCTACTGATATCCCCAGTTTTCTATAGCAGAGACGATGCGTTTGCTTGAGGGGAACAGCCTGGTAGAGTCGACAACAGAAGGAAATCAGTACATAGCAGTATAAAAGTAGCTAGGTATCCGCGTCTGTCTGACTGTCCACTTACTTCTCCTAAACTATGCAACGGATTTCTATGCGGTTTCACTACCATTTATTTAATTTATTCCGGAAGTTTTATCGCGAAAGTAGTCGAGGGCACCTAGCTCAATATAAAATAAAAGCTGAAGTAGAAATAAATACATGCTCTTTGTTCTGATTTGTAACTAAGCTGCTAACGCTAAGGGGCAAGCCAAATACGAGTAGCAGCTTCGGTATACATAAATCATATCTGAACTTTTTGGAATTATCAGCAATTAGAACGCTCTACCTTCTCACTTGGACCACTTTGTCAACGCAGTTAACGGTTCGTAGCGCACGCGCAGCCGAGTTACTTCGCCTTCTCCCTCAATCTCACTCAGTGCGAGCGAGACGTAATAACAATCGCCATTGAATTGTCTGGGAGACAGCCAGTCTAATGAGCCAGGGATTATACAGCCATTATATAGGCATTATACAAGGTATGGTGAACTATGGTTATTAATCAAATGATGCGGTGATACAGGCTGTTGTTCACAGTTGGTGATTAAATTGTGAGACTTTAAATGTGGTGAGTTGAACATTAAAATTTGGAACTAAGGAACTAATGAATAAAGCATCCGATCCATTAGGTGTTAATAAAAACATGACATACAGACAGACAGGCCAGACACACTTTGGCCCTTAACTTATAACACCCCTATTTTTAGTCGAGGGTATTTAGGCATGGAAATGAATTGCACACGATTTGTTTTTTGGAATGTAATGTAAGTAGAGAATGCTCATAGAATGCCATGACGAACGGTCTTGAGCCGCCTCCATCCACCGCCTTCCTGCGTCCTCTATAATGTATTTAGTCCATCGAGTGGGGGGAGAGCATACCGGCGATATATATTATTATACCATGGGCAAGCTTTTTCACATTTCTACTGGCATAATATGTATGTTTTGGTATGGGAGCTAGTAGCTTCTTACTTACCCATTGTACAGGCATGTGTATTCGTAGCTTTAGGTAATACAATCGTCAGTTCATCCATCATGACGGTAGTAGACACGCGCAACATACTTTTCAGGGGGGAATAGTGGAATAAGCCTTTCTACAATAACGTTGTGCTCTGAATGATTACTTTTGGCAGGTTCGTCTCCACTGAAAATGACCTTTTATAATGATGAGGCCAAACAACCCACCCGACAGCTTAGGAAGAAAATTTCCTCCACGTAACACTAGTATTAAAGACTAGCGACTCGCCCCGGCTTCGCACGGGTAGCCCTCGGTGACCCCCCCCTGCTAACCCTCCCCCTATGTCAATCTCCTGGTTCTAAGCTACCTCCCCACCAATTTTCAGCCAAATCGGTTTACCCTTCTTGAGTTATAAATGGTGTAACTAACACGACTTTGTTTTATATATATATAGAAGATAGGAAAACGCTTTCCTAACCTCAACATCACCTTGTTTCAAATCCAATAATCCAATATCCTCATATTGTAATAAAACAGTTAATCCAAAATAATATGGATGAAGAGGAATGCCGCCGCATAAAAAGCAATTGTTTTTTCTCAGAAATGTATTACCCTAATCATATTTCCTCCCCTTCTTCAGTCTGATTCGTATGACAACATCAGATCAACGATAAAACAGGGATCAGCGGATTAGGATAGCTTAGTTTCATATAATATATGGTGAAGATGAAAATGTACAGAGGACTGGTTACGAAACGAGTTTGCGGTAACAGGAAACTCAGGCAGAACTGGTACCATCGACCATCGAGAGCGGACTACAAAATATCGGTACAATCTACGTTTGTCCTATTTGGTACACATCCAGTATCCGAATTCTATTCCGTCCTCATTTGTGTAATGTAGTAAGTCTTCAACTTTTCAGCATGAGGGTTGGCCAAGTGCCAAACATCCGGTTGGTTGTTGCCTGAGATATACGTAACGAGGTTTAGTTATTTACTAAAGTTGTGGAAGGCAGTATTTTAAAGTGTATTTTTAGGTAATCAGCCTATTTTATTCCTACAAGTTAAAACCGTGGGTTTCATTCAACTTGTAGGAAGTTCAAATAAAGTACTACTTACTTTACCCAGTGTGACACATAGGGATTTTTTTCTTCCGCTGAGTCACATCTGTCACCCCTTGTAATAAATTGGTGTTACTCAACGGGAAACCCCAAACCAGTGTTTCCTCATAAGATACATGATTTTGAACGATGTAAAGAGCGGTCTGAGAAAGCTATGGAGGATGCCACACACAACTTATTCCAGATTTTAATTCATTCACTTTCAAAGTGTTACATCATCATTTGAGCAAATGATAAAAAGTAATAATTTCGCAAACCATTTTGAGTGATTCGTTCGCTCGACGCAAAATACAAAAATACTTTTTTCTCTCCATTTATTTTGCATGCAACATAATTAAATTATTTGAATGGCGAAGCTTCCCGCCTCCGTGCAAATAAAAGTGCTCAGCCAATTACCATAATGTTCGCAAGCACAAACAATCACAAAATTGAGTTTCTGCTTCTGCGAATAGGTACATGGCCTGCGGGCTTCCGGAGAAGAGGGAACTTCGGGAATATCTCACTAAAAATAAAATATGGAGAACTTTTTGTTTAATAGTAATAACTTAATGCCACACAATTCCAAATCGTAGATTAGATAGATTTATTGGAATTAAAGAAAGAAAGAAAGAAAAAACATTTATTTGTGCCAACAAACAAAATTCCACACAAAATGACACACACACTCACACACACACACACACACACACACACAGGAACAAAGAAAAATAAAACTAATGTGTGCCAGCCACGCATCACTGACACAAATTGACGTCCAGCTCCGCATTGGTTGTGTTGTAGCAACACAACGCTGATCTTCCGCTGAAACCATCTAAGTGAAAAAAACGGATGTCTTCTTCACAATAAATAATTATTCATAATTAATAAACAAATAATAATAACGAAGTATTTAATAAAAATAAAAGACGTGATTATTAAAATTTTACGTTAAGTTAGGATGAGGGTAGACATAAAAATAGCATTTTCAAAGAGCAGTATAACGGGAAAAGAAATAGAAATAGGTACTGAAAAGTAGGCAGTGCAAAAATCAATATGTATCATGATACACTTATTATTTTGAGTTACTGACTTCATAAAAGGATTTTATCAGTTAATTCGTGCGCTACTTATACTAATAGGTATGTAGTAAGTATTTATGCCCCGTTGCTTAGGTTCAAAGGTTCTTTAGATGACGAAATTAACTTGAGGTGGTCCTCAAAATTGAGGATGAAATTGTATCCAAGTAAATGTTTTTAGAAGTCGGTTAGAAAGGTAAAGAAACCTTTATTACCTACTTTCTTGTCTCATTTCGGGAAGAACTACTAGGTATTAGTGACAGAAGGAGTCGCAGCGTCAGCATGCGTGAGGGGTGGTGGGACAAGCTTGCAGGTAATTACAAAACAGTTATTCAGGAAGAGGTCTTTCCAAGAATCCGATCTATATCGTCTACGCATGGTCGGTCCTCCAGGCACGCTGGGAACAGAATCGCAAGGGCCACTCAATAATCGTTTAGCGCAGACATCGGCTGTGTTTTACTGTGTCCTATAAAACGGACGGATGGTTTTACGACCCACTACTAAGTTATACCCACTGCCCAAGAACCCAGAGGAGTAACTATATAGCTATGGAGCAAATATGATTTAAACAGGAAACAGTCGCCGTGGCCGAAATCGGCCTGGATGACATCATCATCATGATTTAAGCTCTTGCTTGCTTGGGCGACTGGAGCTTATATTTTTCTTAACCACTGACTTGTTTAAAAAAACATGTCAAAACAGTCGACTGCCCAGTTCAACAAAAAAATAAACCAGTCGACTGCCCAACCCCGCGGGAAAACCCAAACACTTGGAAAAAAAATACCCCCGGTTTGTAAAAACTATCGTAATCTTGTACTGCAGCTTAACAGGAATACTTGAATATCAAAGGAACAAGATAACACTTAAATGTTTTCGAGTGTTAGTAGTAATATAAATTAGTAGTATCATAAGAGTCTATCCGTCTTCCACTTCTTCATTATCCTGTCTACAAAATATTTGTGAAAACTAATTAATTGGCCTTCGATACCCTATACCTATCCCATTGTTTGTGTATATCTAGCTGTTAGTATTGCTCAAAGAATAAAATATAAGGTTTTCTGCATATATCATTCTTTGCGAAAAAAACGTCTACTAAGAGAGGGATTTTTGACTAAACTGGGACCAATCTGGAAGTATATCGGACTTTCAAATAAAAAAGAAACATGAGGTATAACAGACACACACAAAACATACACACGAATTGAGAACATACTCCTTTTTTTGGAGTCGGTTAAAAATGAAAGTCACTTAATAGCGCCAAGTGTTTACCAATCAAGAAGCAGTTAGAATATTAAATGCTATCACTGAACGCATACAGCGGGAGAGCGCGGTCTATCCTTTTTTTTCATTGTAATCTTTCTGTCTCAAAATATCAAATAAGAAAGTTAGATAAGATCGAACAGGACGATCAAAGTCCACAGGATCATAGCCAAGGGATCGAAAAGGAACTACTCATAAAATAAATAACAAGAAACAAATCGTATAATATATTGGTTTTACTAATTAGTCCTGCCCTGCCTACCTCATAAATTCAGCAGACGAGAATGAAAAATATTTGAAATTTTAATTTACAAACTTAAAGTCAAAATTTCCTGTGCGAGACGGTATGTTACGCTGCTGGAGTTCATACCTGTGTGCTCTACCTATAGTATATTTTTCCTCTAAGCCAAGGTCCATGGTATAGTTTGAGAGGTGAAACAATCAAAGTATTTAGGGATATGCACTTGTTACTTATTATATAAAAGATCGGAAAGGGCATGTGGCATTTTTGCATGGAACAAAGAAAACATTCAAACTTTTTTAAATTGATCTGATAACACTAATTCGCACTTTACTTTAACTGTACTTCACTGCACTGTTCACAACTTATCACTCTCAAGTCACTTGATTTATTCACACTCATTACGCTGACTACCCTTAGAGCGAGTTCCCTTATTTATATCCGAACAATAGAGACCCAGAACATTCTAGAGCTAACGAGCATGCAGTGGAAATGTCTAGAATCATCCAAAGAGTACAGATATGATACATCCAGCCCGCTCTAACAACAGAATGGCGATGGTCAGGAGCTGGCGCTAGTAATTCTACAATTACGTCTATAGTGCGTCTATTCGTCAACAGATGGCGCTACGAGGTTCTAAGTGCGTTTACGCCAGTCAGGCGGTGTAATAGTATTTCCCTTCGTTTCGTTCCTGTGCCTGACATCCGTCAGTGCCACGCGTGTTGTGTCGAGTAAACACCCCATGTGTTAGGTTAAATCAAGTCATTAGTCTGTACTCTGTGCCGTGATAGTTCTATAACGATGTTAATTGCCGAGACAATAACGTAGTTAGCCTGTGATGTGTTCCCTGAACGCATTACCCACTACCTTTGTTTCAAAGATATGAACTGGTTGTTAACTTATTGCGTAAATGTTATGGAAAATAATGGTAATTTAAGTCAAAACAAAAAACATCGACTTTATTTTTCACTAGTATCCGACCGCGGCATCGCTCGCGTTAAACCAGAATAAAAAGTCTGTGCTGTTTTTTTTTTAACTACTTGATTGATGGAACATTCAGATGGCCCACTTGATGTTCCGTCCTCTCTGAACGGTAACCTCTGCCTTTAACAATGCATTACCTCATAGGTCACGTCAATACAAACGGACGTACCCAAAGACAAATACAAAAGACCACCAATGTTATTGTATACTAGATTAAGTTTAATAAAATAAAATATTTGTATTTGTATTTGTACCCTATGTGGCATTGCACTGCGCCCGCCACCCTGAGACATAAATATGAAAAGTTCGTGCCTGTCATTTCACCGGAACCCATACCCTTCAAATCGGAACACAGCAATGCGAGCAGAACTGCTTTGCGAAAGACACGTCTGGTAGTTTAGTGACGGCGTTGTTGCCCGTATTTCTCTCTATCAGTCATTTGGAAAAGAATAAGAATAAAGAAATCTGTTTTTTAGACCTTCTTTTGACCGCGATCTCACCTGTTTGTAAGTGAAGATGCGCCCGACAATGGAGCACGAAGGTCTAGGAGGTTATCTGCACCTGTTATCTCTTGCATTAAAGGTAGCTATCAGGAAAGACTGACGACGGCTGTGATCTTGTTAATAAGTCAGGTTAGTGTTCATGGGTTAGTGTCGGCGAACTGTCATTGACACGTCATGACGACAAATTGACGTCACGGTACTAACTGCGGGTGGTAATTGTTAGAACCAACGTAAAACGTACGATACACATGAGGTGGTCATGCAGATTAAGGCCTTTTTCGCCATATTCCTTGTTGGAAACGGATGGATACCGTTTACAATTACATGACTTTCCTAGATGTACGACAAATGCTGTAATTTAATAAAGATTTTTATAAACCAAATGCGATTTTTGTTCTAAAATATAATATTAAATAAATAAATAATGCTGGACAGTTCACACAACATTATCTAGTCCCAAGCTAAGCAGAGCTTTAGTTATGGGTACTAGATAACTGATATACTTAATACAATACATTACAAAGATAGATATTTTATATTATACATATAAAATACCCAGAATACCCTGAACAAATATCTGCGATCGCAAAAATGTTTGTTCCGAGGCGGGAATCACCCGCACCCTCCTGCGTCGCAGGCCAACCTTCGCCCGCCGCGCCACAGAGGTCGTCATTTAAATCATTTTAAACCAAGCTTTTATGAAATTAGTGATCGAAACCGTAAGCTGATCAAAATTAACCGAAACACTATCGGGTGGAGTTCAGTTTTTGGCCTTCCGTTCCGTCTTCATCATCAGATGAGTTCACTGTCACCATAATATTGTATTGTCATCGGAACTTGATAGGAATGCCAAATATCAGCATGATATCGGATATATCGGGAAGTGGTCAACAAATCGATTAATAGAGTTGTTCCCCACGGACAGACAGGCAGACTTGAAAACAAGTAAAATAGATGAAGTCGCAAGCATTCCACTAGTAATATATTAAAATAAGTAAAAAGATTTATAAAAGGGAGCGAGTTGACTGATATTACACAAAGTCAACAAATCATAATCTCAGACAGCCCTTTGTCTTAATACTCGCGACATCCGAGATGGAGAGATACGCACACAAATAAATCAAATGACTCAAGTTATATGCGAATGGGACAGCACTATTTACTCAACTCACAGGCACATCATCTTATCTAGATATTTTGTGTCTCGGCCGGCAATCCACACATCATCGACACGTGGGTGTCTCGTACTCGCTTCATAACGTAACACCCAACAGTCACTTACATAGTTACATACAGTCACTATCATTCCGAAAAGACATACACTTACACTTACACTTTTAACTACACGTTACATCGATCAGCTCTATGCAAGTTACACCGGTTAAAATGCCATCAAAATTACACGATATAACTAAAAAAAACAATAAAATGAAATTAAGATATTAAAGACGACATTTCTTTCAAAAATGGTGGATCCTTCCTCTCATCTTCCTCCATAATTTGTCTACAAGTTTCCCCATAGAAAACATGACATGGCTACTGTCATTTATCATTATAGCTGTCAACATAACGGCTTAGAATAATTACTTATGTAACTAACATCTACGATATTTACTACCGAAATAAGGTTATTACAATGTTGCATCTCCTGAATTAGAGTAGTATTTTGACAAGGGGATGTAAACTTTATGTCATTTAGATAAGATAGTTGAAAGATATTCCGTTAATAGATATTAGATTAGTGGGGTACAAATAGTAGATGCTATAGAAATAGTAGATAATGTTGCAAACTGATGAAATGATCTAGAGCTAGTTCACTCCACTCAAAAACGTTATGATAAAGAGGTTTTTCTGAATGTCTTACACTTTAATGACAACAATCATCAATCATCTTTTCTTCTATTACCCCAACGCTATAGGAAATATTCTCTAAAACGCTATACATTTCGGCTATATATTGCTAATATTCTCTAACACGCTATCCATTTCGGCTATATTATGTTAATATTGCCTGCGACGCAGGAGGTTGCGGGTTCGATTCCCGCCTCGGATCAAATATTTGTACGATCTGCAGATATTTGTTCAGGGGTGTCCTGGGTATTTTCTTTGTATAATAAAAAATAAAAAATAAAACTAATGAAAAATATACAATGTAATGTATTGTATTAGGTATATCAGTTATCTAGTACCCATAACACAAGCTCTGCTTAGCTTGAGGCTAGATAATTTTGTGTGAACTGTCCAGCATTATTTATTTATTTTTATATTCTCTAACATGCTATCCATTTCGGCTATATGCTAGCTTTATTTACAGGGCAAAATATTCAACTTTTAGGGGGAGCGTCGGTGGATGGAGATACAAATGTAAGCTCATACTAAATGCCAGTAACTGGCGTGAAGTGTACTGGACTGGCTCATTGAAGGGTTAACATCACGGGGATGCAATCTGTATGATCAACATCAGGACCAGACCTTTTGCAGAAAAGTTATTTTGCGAATAATAAACCGCTACAATTTAATAACATTCAATATTATTACATACCCTACTTTTATTACACATCAGTGGACGTTCCTTTCTTGTGAAAGCCACTGAACCCGTCTAATGCCACTATCAAAATACCGGTGGTACCCGTAACCACTATCAAAATATACCGGTAGTACCGGCAACGCGCATTTCACGTGCAATTACCCCTCTAAAGGCTCGCCAATGGGCCGATTTGCCCTTTGTATCGAACGATTATGGTATCGAGATAACCGTACCTACTACTTGGAAATTATTTACTCAAGAAAATGGGGTCAGGTTATTATCAAAACTGCGATATATATAGCCTTTTTAAAATGGCTCAGTCGCAAAACTTCCACTTCTCATATAATGTACACCGACCTTTTTCAAATAAGTCAAAAAATATTCTGTTATCACGTTTCGTGCTATTTTTACAGTTTCCTGTAATTCACTTTCACACTGCCGTCGTCTGTCTTTCCTGAAAACTATAATCTGGGTCTCTTCAAGTCTAGAGTGAATAGGTGCCTTCTAGACCTTTGTGCTCCATCTTCGGCCACATCGTCACTTACCAACAGGTGAGATCGTGGTCAAACAAAGGTCTATCAATGTTAAAAAAAAAAAAAAAAAAAAACGTCTGTTTGCTTGTTTGTTTGTGGGAAATC
This sequence comes from Operophtera brumata, assembly GCA_932527175.1. NCBI lineage: Eukaryota > Metazoa > Arthropoda > Insecta > Lepidoptera > Geometridae > Operophtera > Operophtera brumata. Next base: position 20,495,805 of record OW052231.1, read on the forward strand.
AAATCGGAGAGGCTCTATTTGAGACACTTTGTCGATGAAAAATTCTGAAACTTTGCATAGACCATGGTTTTGGATGATAATACAATATTATGGTGACAGCAAGCTGATCTGATGATGGAGACGGAAGGTGAACAACGGAACTGGCCGTGTTTGGGCTCATTTTGATCAGCTTACTGTTGTGCTTACTTCTTTAATATGTTTAGTGTATATTTAAGCTGTATTTAAAAAAAACTTGCATGCTTACTCGATGAATCCATAGCCGGAAACCAGAATTTTTCATTGCATAATTTTTTTGATTATACATCTATCCAGTCAATTTTTTTAAATTCTCTAAGCATAATGTGCATGTGTCATCTGAGCAATAGAACTAATTGGATATTTTTTTCCATTTTGTTCTATTGTAGAACTAAAAGTAGAACTAGTTGAACCAACTCCTATGTCTGTTCATGCTGCAACCATCATAATAAGATAATCGACAAAATATTTTACAAGGATTTGTAGTAGGTTACTAGGTTTACGGGAATGTCGGGCATTATAGGGCGGTTCAAGGGCCGTCTGTCACGTGGTGTCCCGGGTCGCGACGCGTCGGCTATCAACGTGTGTTAGATCAAGTCATAAAATAAAGTGTTATTATGTATAGTTTCTGAGGTATTTATGTTTCTATGGGATTATTGTTTAGGTTTAGTATAATTCTCAATAAGCCTGAAATAAAGTGTAGAACTGAATATAGATCTTATGGTACAGGTATTACAGATCAGGTAAATAGATTTGTTTAATACTCTAATCGGCGATTCACGCCTTCGCTGGTTAATAGGATTGGAGAAGATTAACGGTACCGGTAAAAACGGACGACGGATTATCCGGGCTTATGTTTACTGTTTTAATAAACGACGTAAACGCGGGAAAATGAGGCGGAAAATATATATAAGTGATAAGAAATGCATAATAAGTTGCTGCTATTTTAAAGGGTAGGGAAGGGACCAGAAATTAATTTAGCAACCTACCCACTAAACAAGAATACGTACATAACATAACACCAAAGTTCTCCCAACTGTCACATACATTAGTCCTGGTCCCACTAGGATCCCTGTGTCGTGGGTATCAGAAACTACGAGTACAATAGTAGGTACCACAACGCCCATACCCGGAATAAATGTAATGCAGATCATACAAACATTTATCCCGCAGCGGGAATCGAACCCGCTACCTCTCGCATCTCAGCCGGCTACTCGTCCGCCGCGCCACAGAGGTCGTCAAACTTATGTTGTGTAAGATTTTTAATGATTCACACATTTATTTTGATATTATTTGTTTCAGGTATGTCTTTGTACGACACTGAATGGAGCTTGAAGCCAGTTGGTGAGCTTAAGCCGCTATAGGTTCAACCAGTTTAAAGGAACATTATTGTATGAGGTGAAGAAGGCGTATATCAGAGCGTGCGCTCGCACGCTCAGGAGGCCAATTCTCGGAATGTAGAGATTATCTCTAAATTAGAGATAATGTCGAAGCCTGAACGTCTACAAAAAATTTCACGAAAATGTCACAATAACCATCAAATCGTATTCGATTTGATTGATTTTGGTCGACTTATGTCTATTTGTGACATCACGAGAATAGCAAATTAAGATTTTATTCGACATTCACCATTTTTTTTCGACATATGTCGAATTCAACTTAATCTATGAAGCACGAGAATTGCCCTCCTGATACCGTGTTTTTGTGTATAAAATAATAATATAAAAATGACAAAAAAAAAAAAAAAAAATTTTGTTGATGACTTCACTAACTCAAATAACAATTAATAAGTTACCAAATGTTTCAAAAATTAAAACGTTTAAGAAGTAAGTCTAAAATGGTATTTCAATTTTAAAAAGGTGGATATCTTTGATATTTTTTTTCTCGAGTGAAGTAATTCAAATAGTATATTGAATTAATGATTTCACTAGATAAAAAGCTTAAGAATACCATATATTTTTTTCTTCTTGAAAACTGTAAGAACACTAATCAAAAACTTAAAAATTCTAGAGTTCATTATAGAAATGCTGTGAATGCGCCTTAAATAATTAAGTTTTGCAAAAATACTCCATAGCTTGCCTAAAATATGTAACAAAGCCACGTTAGAACTGCCTGCAGTTTCATTATATCGCTCCCGACAATACGTCGTTCGCCCAACTCTGCGAATACCGGTGATTTTAGTAATGGTGGCCATTTTACCGGTAAAATACCTACCGCCTTTTAGTAAACCCTGGAAATCGCGTGCGTTCATACTTTCCTTTATGTCTGTTTTATTAAAAAACTTTTATAAAAATGTTAGATATATCATTTTGTATAGGTATGTATGCAGACCGAATACGGTATTATATTCCATTGTTTGCAGCATTCTCAAATTCACAGCTTCGTTTCTATTCAGTAGTAATGTTCAGTTACATCATCATCAGACAAGTCCACTGCTGGACATAGGCCTCACCCAATACGCGCCACTGAGCCCGGTGTTTGGCTCTTCTCATCCACTTTCTGCCCGCCGCCTTTCGTAGGCCATCGCTCCACCTAGCCAGAGAGCGCCCCACGCTACGTTTGCCAAGACGCGGTCTCCACTCAAGAACCCGCTTATCCCAACGGTTATCGGCTTCGGCATATATGACCAGCCCATTGCCACTTCAGCTTGCTAATCCGGTGGGCTATGTCAATGAGTTTAGTTCTCTGTCGGATAATCTCATTTCGGATTATATCTTTTAGAGAAACTCCGAGCTAGCCCGTTCATGTTCAGTTACATTTCTATTTAAATGCAAAAATATGAATGGGTCTGCAAATACTGCATAATCAAAAAGTACCGCACTAATTGCTGAATTATTTCCATAAAAAAACTTAGCAGCTAGTTCAAAGCGCACTGAATCTTAATTGTAAGTCAGATCGGACATAATTACTGTGCAAAACCAAGATGGCCGACACCTAGTTATTAATTTACATAGAACTATTGCATGGAAAAATTACAGTAGCGTGTCTGGAATAAATTACATAGTGGTTAGAAGACTCATCGCTCTTAAAGGTAATTGGTAAGTTAGCAGTGGAGTACAGTAGGCACTGTGAACTGCTATAACTGCTGTTTTACTGTTACTGTTACTGAGCCTGAACCATCCCATTGTTGGGCAAAGGCCTCCCTCCATATCCTCCAGTCACTACGATCCAGTGTTATTGTTTGCCAATCTGTTTCATCGCGCCATCTCCTGCGTCGTCTGCCGCTACGCCGCGCCGTCTCTGAGTAAATTCTGTAAAAACTCTGTGTAAACTCTGTGTAAACTGCTGTGTAGCTGGATATAACTCATGTGCAAGTGCTTATAGCTGTTCTATATCACCAATATGTAGGTAATAACAAAGATTGTTCCTACACTGGCTTGATAAAGGCAATTTAAATTTTTTCCACTTGAAAAGTTTTCTCTTTGGCTTGGAAGATGGAAAACTCTGAAAAAGTATTTTTCAATCATGAAAGGTAACCTGTTTTAAATAGAACCTGTATTGAGCCCGTATTTTATTAAAACAGAACACAGGATAAAGGCCTAACATAAACATTACAACATACATTGTTCTTGTAGTTAATACAGGTAACGTACCTGTATTACGTGAAGTATTAGGTGTACGAATGGCCATACCGTCGTATGTTGCGGTATGCCGTAACTTACCCTGATTGGTGACCCCCCGGTGGTTTAAGGGTAACAGGGCTTTTACTAGTAACTAAAGACATGTGTACATTAATAAATATTAGGGAACCGTGGAGCAATAATGTTGGATGTGAACATTTATTCGTCATTATTGCTCGACGCGTGAAGCTCTTTCGAACTCCTTGTGTGCTATCTACCGCACGTGCAGATATTTTGACCCAGGTTTAGACGGTTTAGACAAACCTAACTGTAGCCTAATAAAAATTACTAAATTGTAAAATCAGGTTAGCCTTTGATGAAATAAAGGTTAGCCATTGCGGGGTACAGCCAGGTACTATTATTTATTATGTGGCTATTTCAAATTTTTTGATGCAACTTATGTAATGCAACGGAAACGAAAAATCTACGGATCAGACATACTGAGCCCATTTCTTTATGTTTCTGCTTTTTAACCACCTACTAAAAAGAGGGTTTTATAAGTTTTGAGTTGTTATAAGCGTCTGTATGCATGTTTTTTGTTGCCACGTAGCTCCTAAACGGGTGCTCTCATTTCAATGCGTTTTTTCCTATGAGAGTTGGTATTTGCAAGATGATTCTTATATAGCTATGATTGATGGAAATTGGTGTTTTTTTCAAGATAGATTGTTGATAGTGTTTTCTATTTTTTCCTGCGACGACATCAAGTAGCCTAAGTCAGTAAGTGTCCCTAATTAGCTCCGGGGTCATACATTATGCGTGCTAGACAACGGATGTGCCTCAACTGTTTGAGCTAAAATTTGGCATACCTGTCAAGTTCCGATGATAATACAATATGATGGTGACAGGGAGCTGATCTGATGATGGAAACGGAAGGTGGACAACGGAACTCCTCGATGGATAATAGTACACTGACCCTGTTTAGGCTAATTTTGATCAGCACACGGTTACAATCGCTAATTTTATAAAAGCATGTATTGAAAAAAAAAAAACACTAAAAACTTTATAAAATTAACTTGTTCGTGTTGGCTTCTGCTTGTCAATTTCTCATGAATGTTTGAGTCGTTATCTGTGCTGAAAAATTCCTCAAGCTTAATGAATAAATCGTGACCAACATTTTGCGACTGTAATAACACGGTAATAATATTTTGGTATTTTCAGCGTCGTAATATCGCTCGTGATCGTTTTTATGGCAACATTCTGAATCCGCCCCTGTTAGTATTATCCAATCACGACGACGATTAATATCGGCTTCACGCAGAGCCGGATTAGATATTCGTGCGATATTGATATTGTCGGCGAGTCACAGTGTGAGATATTAAAGTAGCTTAAATCAAAGAAAATTAATTGAACACAATTTTTTTTGGTGTTGTTTTTTTATTGGCCTTGTATATTTTTCATTTCATTTCATTTTATGTGGTATGTGTGATTTGAAACAACACTTAATAAAAGCGTATAAATTAATATTTATTATACTATCAGTGAAATTTATTAATAGGTAGGTACTACTCGTATAATAGCTTTATCGTATTCAGGTACATTATTCTTCTTGCAACAGTAAAATTGATTAGGTTGTTTTAGAAAGTTTGTACAAAATGTACCACTAGATGGCGTTGTTGAAATTTACCGGTTCCTGGATCACGCCATCGATGCGTTTTGGGAAATTATGAACTTGCGTAGGATTACCCCCCAATAAAATATTTGTTATAAGTTACAGCGTTTCATTGGTTAAATACCAATCCCCTCCCCTCCCATTACATACGATATAAATAGCTTGCTATTCATCATTGTCTTCCCCTTTTCCCAAATTATTTATGGTCGGCGCAGTACGTCTTTTTCTTCCACTCTCCCCTGTCAGCCGTCACCTTATCATTCACTCCCTTCTCATTCATATCATCTCTCACGCAATCCATCCATCTTTTCTTAGGTCTTCTTCTTCCTTTCCATCCACTTACATTCATATTCATAACTTTCTTAGTTACATGCGTTTCATCCCTCCTCATAACATGCCCATACCAAGCTAAACGATTTCCTTTCAATTTCACAATATAAATAGCTTGCTATTGTACTTCTGTAATACAGCCTGCACTGTGACCGGAGGCTGAGTTTGATTATAGGCATTCAATTAATTTTGTTTCGGTTTAACACCTCGACGGCTCCATCGCTTTGTTACCCGACTGTCGCGAAAGAGGGGTATTGATTATTTTGGATTACACGGGGCTTTAGAGTGTAGGGAAAATGTGTTGTTTTTAGTTTGACGAAACAAAGGGAAAAGTAGTTAAATATTTAATGAAAGGTCATTGTACCCGCCGGTCGGTTATTTTATATTATTCCATTATCTTTATTTACGACTTGTAAGATTGAATGAAAGGCATATTTTATTGTAAGTATTGCATTTTGCCCGCCTTCCAAATAAGTGAACTTTCTCTGTAACAAGTAATTAAATAAATAACTTTTTCATATAAATCTAAACATTTTCACACCTAACAAGATGAAATTGGACGTAGCTTTAACGTTTTAATTACTTTGCACTAAATAATGCGTAAAATAGTACCAGACTTTTCCAAATAAGCTAAGCTCGCTTTTATCACCCATTGTTTTAAACCTTCAAGAGATTATAACCCTTATGTTTGAGGCAATAAGATTCAGGGCTTAAATCAGTCCATTCGTTATCAGAAGGTAAACTCAACTCTGGGTTTGTGTACGCAAACCACTTTATCGGTTAAAGAGATTAAGCTTGACCGCGACAATTTTCTTTCCTTCAGATACCAGTTTTTTTTAATAAATAAGTACATTTATTTACTGGAAGAATAATACAACTAAAACAACGTAAGTACAAAATTATAAAATAAAAACATGAAACAGTTGTGCTACCCGAAAACCGCTGCTAACGATCTAAAGGTAGCACAAGTGATTCAAATCACTACCAGACGGAAGCGTCCTGCATTACCACTCTGTTTCTTGTTTATTCTTCCAGAATGTTTATTCTTCTATTATTTCGGTCTTCGGGTGAGTAGCTCCTTCCCCGCTGCATGAAAAAAGTTCGCATAGTCTCCAAATATTTTATGCGTGTCTGGGTGTTGTGGTACCATGGCAACTATGCTAAGTACTCAAAGTTTCTGATACATCCAGGCAATCTTAGTGTTCAATCGGCAGGACTAAGTATTCACAAAATAGTCTGTGCTATAATACCAGTTGCCGGCCTAAGACTAACACCATAAGAATATTTCGAAATATTTCCCTGAGTTTTCACCCGTTTTGTTTACCAGTGGTGCGATCAGCTAAATATGTTGCAAACGATTTCTATCGTCCGCTTGATGCTAACAAAATAATATTTCTATCGATGTTTTCCGATCAGCTATCTTTTCTTGCTCCGATTTCTATGGACTTCTATCGATGTGTCACAATCTGAAGTTTGTACGAATTATGGATAACCCGACCACTTTACAAAGTACGATTACGCTATGAACCGTGTATCAACGTACTAACCATTTTTAATCAACCGTATAATACGATTCTTATATGCTTTGTCTATGATAGAAACATATTTTTACTCTGTGCTGTGTGACTTGTGCGATGCGTAGTATCCTATTAGTCAATCCTTGTGAGAAAAGTTTGTTTACATTCTAACAAATATACGAATTATCAAATAATTAAGGTTTGGAAGGAAATAAAGTAACTACATTGAATACCTATAGACCCAAGTTGTGTTGATTCGTTCGACTCCAATTTAATATTTTTAACAAAATAGCGCAATACCGCTAAATAGTAGTAAAAGTGTTTTGTACGTACTGAATGTTTTTATTTGATTTGGAATGTAATTAAAACCATGTTCAAACAATTAAAAAACCACTTTTATGGCTTACCTTTTAGATTTCTATTGTTTGAAACAACCATTTACTTGTTTCTATTGCAATAGGTTGTGTTGCGATCAAATGCTGTCATTATTCATTGAAACAGCGGTACATAATCGCTACTTCATACTATCGATAGAAACACTACATATCAAAAGGATTTTTGTTGCAATCAAGCTTTGTTAGCAACAGGCTGAGTTGCATGATCGCTAAAACGTCATTAAATAACAACAATAATAATAACAGAAACATAATTAATAGAAACAGCATTGAAACAGCGCAATGCTGATAGAAACAGGAGATAGCTAATCGCTCGGCAGATCTCTACAAATTGAAATTCAAAATTTCTTCGTTGAAATCACAAGGATCATTTTGAATCGTCCTATATAAACTGAACGAGGCAACCACGGCTTGCCTTTATCTGATGATTCTTCTACAACTTGCATGAAAAGAAAAAGAGAACCAAATTACATATCTTAGGTAGCTAGTTAGTTTTATAGTAAGGTGTAAACAATACGCTCTACGCAAAATTAACCAAATAAGTGGGCATAATAGCCATGAACACTCAATCTCAAGTTTGCTAACTCGTGTGTTTGACGGCTTGGGCCAGCCGTCAGTTCTGTAGTTTGAACAGCTCAACAACTATTGTTTTATTGTGCAATTTGACAGTTTGATGTTCTAACACGTTCTAAATTAATTAAGGTTTCTTTAAATATATTCTGGTCTAGACGGAGTAGGTAGACTCAAAGCTATATGATTTCTGATAGTCATCCTACAGTGTCCTTTTCAGCATAGGACAAGTAGGCGCACGGCTCAGTACCATCCTTACCTCATCAGTATACCCTCTATTCGTACTAAGCGTTTCGGTTCCACATTCATAATGCGAACTGCTAAAGAGTGGAACATACTACCGTTATCTGTCTTTCCTGAAAATTATAATCTGGGTATCTTCAAGGCTAGAGTGAATAGGTGCCTTCTAGACCTGCGTCAAACCCCGGACACTGCATACAACACGCGGAAATTCAAATTCATGCACGGCCTAAACAAAAGACGACCTATCTGCGGAGTTATCTCGGAAGAAGACTATTATACCTCCTTGGGAGGTATGTACATAGGTGTCGGAATGCGCGGGGCGGAGAGTAGCCGAGTACGTATGTCTTGTCTATGTATTCTCTGCCTGCGTGCTCCGACGCCGGCCAAGACGTCACTTATACCAATAGGTGAGGTTGCGGTCGAACGAAGGTCTATTAATCTTATAAAAAAACAATGTTTTTTTGTTTATGTAATTAATTGATTAGTGATCACCTAAAGCTAAGGCCAAACCAACGCGTTCAGCCCGCGTCCGTAGTGGCGTGCACGGTGGCGATTCATTGTCTTACCATTAATCGCCACCGTGCACGCCGCGCCACTGAGAACGCGGGCTGAACGCGTTGGTTTGGCTATAGCTTTACTCGTTCGCTCGAGGATAGGCAATAGATTTCGCGGGCGGTTATCAATTCGTTCCATTACGAGTAACTTACTAAAATTGATTACCTAAATTGTTTTTCTTATACATAGGTAGGTACGCTACGGCGATGTAAGCCTGATATTTTTGCTAAAATAATAACATCAAAAGCTTCACAGACACAGACAGACAACTTGGATAAACCAAAAGCCCTTAATTTATTTATTTTTACCCCTTTTACAGCCCCGAGGCGGACTGCATAACGAAATTAAATGTTCCCGCTTAATTACACACAAAAATAATAGCTCGCTTTGGTAATGGTAAAAACTGGCTTTTGCCCGTGACTCTGCTCATTCGATCAAAGTGGAATCTGTAAAGCTGCATTTTATTACACTGTTTTCTTTAATTCACTTACACGTTTGTTTGTTTGTTTGTTTGTCTGCAATCAAATCTGACGAATGAGTTTTCAAACATTTCCCGATATCCGATTGAGCTAAAATTTAGCATTCCTGTCAAGTTGTGATGACAATACATTATTATAGTGACAGCGAGCTGCTCTGATGATGGAGACGGAAGGTGGACAACGAAAATCTTCGATGGTTAATACAAGACTGCTCGTGTTTGGGTTCATTTTGATCAGCCTCCGGTTCTGCTTACTAATTTCATCATCATTATTATTATAATACGGATGTACCTTCTTAAAAGTGGTTTTGAAGAGTGTGTTTTTAAAGTTAACTCCATTTTTATGTAAGACCCACGGTACGCAAATAGATGGAGAGTAAAAAAACAGTAGTGATGTCGTTATGTTTTCCCTCTGTGCTAGGTACATATTCGTGCATCACAAAACGGAGCTGACATTCAGTTTTTTTTAATAAAATTGAGCGTATATTATTTTGTTTAAAAACAGTTGTATACTAAACAATTTGAAAAAAAATCGAACATATGTACACAACATACACAAAAACTTTACTGTGTAATATTATGGTAGTAATGATACCATATACATATTATACATAATAATGATACCTTATGTACACTAACATACATAGCACACGAATACTTTAGTGTGTAGTACTATGGCAGTAATGATACCATATGTAAACTATCATACATAGCCCACAAATACTTTAGTGTAAAGTACTATGGTAGTAATGCTACCATATGTACACTATCATACGTAGCACACGAATAATTTAGTTGTAGTACTATGGTAGTAATGATAATCGTATCATTACTACCATAGTGTACACTAACATAAATAGAACACGAATACTTTAGTGTGTAGTACTATGGTAGTAATGATACCATATGCACTCTAACATACATAGCACACGAATACTTTAGTGTGTAGTACTATGGTAGTAATGATACCATATGCACTCTAACATACATAGCACACGAATACTTTAGTATGTAGTACTATGGTAGTAATGATACCATGTGAACATTAACATACTTAGCACACGAATACTTTAGTGTGTAGTACTATGGTAGTAATGATACCATATGCACTCTAACATACATAGCACACGAATACTTTAGTGTGTAGTACTATGGTAGTAATGATACCATGTGAACATTAACATACTTAGCACACGAATACTTTAGTGTGTAGTACTATGGTAGTAATGAAACCTTATGTACACTATCATACATAGCACACAAATACTTCAGTGTAAAGTACTATAGTAGTACTGATACCATTATCTGCTTTCTGCAATTTATAATTTGATTGAAGTCACATAAACAATACAAAACTGTCTGTATATCGAGCGAACTGAGATTCTTTAAGCATGTGTTAGGTCTACAGACAGACCGTATGGTATCAAACACTAAGTATAGTGTTGTCTGTCTGTGGAGCTAGATGCAATGAGCGGTTTAATCGCAGAGTCATTTAATTGCTGGCGTAAACGGCTGTTTTTACTGGCTTTATGAGAGTTTTGAATGCTTGTGCTCGCTCAAATACTCTGGATGCCATTAGTAATTTGTTAAATGAGATCTTTATGTGGATGTATGAAGTCTTTCAAAGTCTTGAGCCGAGTAATGCTGGTATTTGCACTTTCTTTGTAATGAGGAGATCCGGACTAAGATCATCCTGATAACCTCTGGGGAATTATCCTTGTCGGCGACTACGTACCTACCACACGATGACGACGGAGTATAACCCTTCCCACTGCCCCCCCCCCCCCCCCTCGATGGACTGACGACGACGACGTTGTAAAGACCTCCATTAGCCGGCTGAGATGCGAGAGTTTGTGGGTTCGATTGTTTGTATGATCTGCAATTATTATAGTTCTGTGTCCGTGTTGTGGTAGCATGGTACGTTTCCTAATACCCGCGACTCAGAGGATCCTAGTGTGGTATCAGGCAGGACTACGTAAGTGACTGTTTTGTTATGTTATCTTAGGGACGCTTCCGTCTGGTAGCGATTTGGATCAGATGAGCTATCTTTTGATCATTTGCAACGGTCTTTAGATAGTTTAACTGTTTCTTTTGTATTTTTAAACGAAGCACTTCTCAGCAGCTGCCTTTAGCCGTCCACTGCTGGACGAGGCCTTTCCCATAGAATGCAATGAGGGGATTTGCCATAATCACCCTGTTAGCAGGCAGATTGGGTCATCGCAGTGCTGGTGTTAAGTTCTCAGGTAGATGCTGCTGTCCGTCCCGTGGTGTAATCCCTTAGTCGGCTTTTACGACATCCACGGGAGGAGACGGGAGGATAATTTCTTGATTATAAACTATGCATATGACTATCACATTGGCTAGTCGATAAAATAAAAATAAATTTACACATAGATAGATAGATTAACTCTTTATTGTACACAAATAACACACAGAAATACAAAACATAACTTAATAACAAAAAAAAAAAGAAATGCTCAATGGGCGATCTTATCGCTTATAGCTTTTTCTTCCAGACAACCTTAGGATGGAGAGACACATCATCATCATCATCATCATCATTGGCAGCTCAAATAATAGCTCACTGCTGGGTATAAGCCTCCTCCCTCAAACCCCACTCTAAACGGTTCTGTGCGTTCAACGCTACACAGGTACAAACAGGTACACAGGTACAACGGTTTAAAGCTACACAGTGGATATTTTTAACAGGCTTTCAAAACCCTTCTGTACACCTTTTTTACTCTTTTTACCAATCCACGAGGCATCAAATGCATATCCTCGCTTTGTCCACAACTGTATCCGCTTGTATTGGAAATTCGGGAAACCGTTAGATATTCGAGTGCTATTACTTTTTGATCGTGGAACTGAAGCTTTTGCTGTTCAATGAAAAATATGACGATGCCTGTATGTTGAGTACATTTGCATATGTAATATATGTATATATTTAGAATGTGCTCATCAAGACCTTTCCTTTGAAACAAAACATGACATGATTATGTAAAAAAATAATAATGGAATAAGCCTGTTTTTGCGCCTGAAAACTACCATTTTTTTTTTGTTTACTTAGTGTTACTCTCTCAAGAAAGACAAATCTAACGACATGACATCATTCATAAAAATCGGTTCTTTAGTAGTTACATAAGAACATATTATGTACATACATACATACAAGTTATTCACATAATCCTCGTTTTTTGAGTCGGATAAAAACGACCAAGTCCTCAGTCTGACCGCTCTTGACAAATGGAGAGTCCACCACAGACTCCTCAACGTTCCACGAACGGTCGAAATTCCCGGAAAATTCCTGGAATGTTCAAGGATAATAAAATGTTTGTGGTGTGATAAATGGCCAACAATGTGAATAATGCAAAAAAGATCAACTTAGTTCTTTGAATGGCATAATTTTTTTTTTCCTCAATGAACTCACATAACAAATGAAAAAAAAGAGTATGTAGGTATCTACCTATTTTTAAAAGAAACAAGTATAAAAAATAAAAATAAGACCTATAATAAAATTCTGATTTAGTATGTAGGCATTGTGGTGTGTTGTTTGGGGTTAAATTATTTGATTTGTTTCGAGTCTGGATGTACTCGTATGTATGTATGTCTACTATCTCTATACTGTCTCTATGTATGTCCATAGTACTCGTAGTTCCTGATATCCACGACACAGGGAGTCCTAGTGTAGGATCAAGACTATTTATGTGACTGTAGGGTAATATATATAAAAGAAAACAAAAAAAAATGCTTTCTGTCTCAGCCTAGGCTACACCAGACCTAGGTTTGGTGCTGCGCTGGTTTTCCACGGGACCTAGGGTGCCTGGGTATTGCACGAACATCAATAAACTACGGGGGGATACGTGATAAATAAATATATTAAGTAAATCAATAATGCTGGAGTTTTACACAATATTATCTAGCCCCAAGCTAAGCAGAGCTTGTGTTATGGGTACTAGATAACTAATATACTTAATACAATATATAACATAGAGGGCTGGCTCCTTCCTGGCGCAAATAATTTATTTGGCCATTCAACGTGGGAATGCAGCCAGTGGTCTTGCCACCTTGCCCTATGAACCAAATTTATTGTGTACTTAGCTTCTTTTTTTTCTTTTTTATATTTAAATTGTATTATTGTAACATAGATAGATATTTTTTATTATACATAGAAAATACCCAGAACACCATGAACAAATATCTGCAGATCGCACAAATATTTGTTCCGAGGCGGGAATCGAACCAGCAATCTCCGGCGTCGCAGGCGAACGTTCGCCCGCACCGGCCGCACCGCCACAGAGGTCGTCAATATTGGTATATAAAAACAAATGCTTAAATACAACTTGCTGATTATCTCATACATTTTGCATTAAATGAATGTACCAATTCCGACCAATAAATACATTGTACAACAAATAGCTTTGCAAGTCCCAAACTAATGTAATCCATTAAATAGCTCTAAACGTGCCTACGATACAAAACTAGCGAACAATCCACAAACTAAAAGGGCGAGAGATTGAGAGGTCAAGTGCCCCCTAAGTTAAGGGCAACTTTACCACCTGGTGCTCGTAACGCGGTTTTAATCTTGGGGCAGTACTAATTAAGTTTTTGGGGTAAGGCAACTTAAGATTGATGATAATTTAGTTCTGTTCTTGATTGGACTAACTAATGTGAAACTGCCGCACTCAGTCCCGAAGCGTCAAACTTGTATTAAAATAAACTATCCTTTGATCTTTTGGCGGCAGGAGGAGTATAAATTTAATTTAATGACTCATTAAACAAATTCATAAGACTTTATAAGTAAAACACCTTTTAATACAGTATTTTAATCATAACTAGTTACCCGGATAAAAGAAAGGTCATAATCTTCATAAGTGAACCAAATTTCATCAAAATCGGTTCAGCTGTTTCGTCGAGATTGAGTAACAATAACAAACATACATCCCAACATCGTAACTTTAACTTTTGATATTACAGGTCTAGCGCTTAACTGAGTCAGTCCTAGAGGTATGGGAGCGGTACGGGAGGGGTGTTTTGTTCACATTATGTCACATGTCATCTGATAATTTGAGAGAAGAAAACACCCCTCCCGTACCGCTCCCATACCTCAGGGACTGACTCAGTTAAGCGCTAGACCTGTAATATCAAATGTTAAAGTTACGATGTTGGGATGTTTGTTTGTTATTCAATCACGCCGAAACGGCTGAACCGATTTCGATGAAAGGTACACATATAGATTATGACCTGGATTAAGCTATAGGCTTCGTTTATTCTGGTAAACTAGTTATGATTCAAAATGCTGTATTAAAAGGTTTTTTTACTTATAAAGTCATAAGGAACATTTTTATGAGCCATTAAATTAAATTGACACCTCTTTCTGCCGCCGAAAGATCAATCAATCCATAAGAGTAACAACTTTAATTTGAACTTGAAGCACAATATATATATACATACATATAAGTACTTGAAACAAGTGTAAAATGTAATTAGCTTTGGCCCATAAAGTGTCTAGAAGTGCTTCAAGACTTCAAGGGGTAAGTTCGAACTCTAAAGTTGCAAGTGTCAATTGTTGGGTAGGATTTATTTACTTCATGTCAACACAATTTCGGGTTTCTTCGCTGTGACAACAAGAAAAGGCACTGTATACACATAGCTACATACCTACGCTAGGTTGACCAAGAAAGAACCTGTGACTTGAAAGAAACCGATTTGCCTGAGAAACAATCCTTAACATCAGGTGGACCATCTGTCTGTACCGTTAATCACGCAGTTAAAAAAAAAAACTTTAAAAATAACATTTTATAGAGGTCGCAGGACGTCGGTGGATGGAGGCGGCCCAAGACCATTCGTCAGGCATTCTATGGGGGAGACCCATAGGTCTCTAGACATATCTAGGAGTGGACTTCTAAAGGCGATGATGACGATCACCCTACGCCTAAACCGGTACAAGCATGTTCCGGGGCGTTTTGCCCGTTCCTCCCCAACCGGCAACAGCCCAAGCCGAGGTCCGTACCTAAGTGGTGCCCTTGTGCTAGTTGCCCCAACCTAACTTTGCAGGTTGAGCGCCATCCGCGCTCACCAAAAGCCCGGTAACGCAGTCATGACCCCAGGCGGTCAACTGCATTAAAATCCATTCGAAAAAAAAAAAAAAAAAAATAAAGGCGATGATGATGAAGGTTTGCAGCACTGCAAAAAAATCCTTTATTCCATTATTTTTTTTGCAACCGCAATCCGCTCTGTTTAAATTAAACAGCAAAAGTCCTCAAAATGATCTTCATTTCACGGAACAAAGTTACCGAACTCGCGAAAGGTACTTAGGTAACACTTGAAGATTCGACCTCAACCACTTAAAACTCTGGACCCAGCCGATCTCGGTGAGGCAAAAACTTGGCGGAGTCAAGTGCGCGTGACTAGGGCTCGGTACTTACAGAGAATTGAAGTTGACCACCGACAAGGAGCTAACTTTTGTACAATCGGTGGCCTTGCTTACGTTTTATTTATGTAAGTACAGAACTTGTGAATCTCACTAGGATCATCAAAATATAGCGAGCCGTTATTACTGTCTCATTCTTCTAGACTTGTTTGACGACATAGCGAGACTGATGATTGTATGATCTGTGAACATTAGTTCCAAGTCTGTGTTGCTATACCATGGTATACGTAGTTCCTGATACATACGACACAGGGAATTCCAGTGAAAGATCAGCCCCCCTATTCCCTAACTGAAAGTCACTCGGTGACTAAAGTTTGACAAGAAGAATGATCATCAATTAAAAAAAAATACTATTAAGAATTGTCAATTGATGGTAATTTTACTTGTCAAACGTTGGTCACTGAGTGACTTTCAAGATAGGGAATAGAGGGGCTGGGCCTTAATAGCGCATTTTTTTTAACCTATAATAGGCTTGCCTTTGGCTACATCTCACCTGATGGGAAGCGATGATGAGGCCTATTTAAGCACGCTCGCCTATAAGATGCCTATTATTTCTTCGTAACCTAACTCTTGTTAACTTTAAACGTATTACCAAAACAAAACCTGAACCGTTCACGTCTGGATTGGTGGACCCTTGCTTGAATTGAGCTAAAACTCAGCGGATCCCTCAATCCAGACGTGCAACTGAAGCGTGCCTACTTATGTTGTGAAGTAGATTATCCCAATTAAGATCACTAGGCACAAAGTGTACTGAACTGTCCGCCCAACTTTTCTCCTTATTTGCAAGTTTGGAATAACTTCAAAGTGGCTGCACGCTTAAAGCGACTATTTACAATTGTTACAACTACCCTCAAAGTGCGGTTAAACTAGTATTTATTTTGCGGTTCAAGTTTGTTCGTTTATAAGAAACTTTTCCGAAGAATTCTGGTTAATTAGCTGCGAAATATCTTGCAAGTTAATAATATCCCGTTGGGAAAGTTGAGTTACTTTTATTTATACTTACCTACACTTAACAACCGAAACGAGGAGATCCGTAGAACGAAGATAACCGACAGGCTACAACCGTTGGGGAAAAATGATTCTCAAGTGGCGATCACGAATCTGAAGACGCGGGTCAGAAGGCCTCCCAACTCAACTGAACGACGACCTAATAAGGGTTGCAGGAAGTCGGTGGTAGCAGGCGGCTCACGACTGTTCGTCGTAGCATTGTTTCGGGAGGCATATAATGTTGCAGTTGAATTCTATGACTAGTGGAATGCCCGCGTCTTCGTCCGCGTGGAGATTTTGTATACATACATAGACACACGCCTTTTTCCCCGAAGGGGTAGGCAGAGCCTCAATGGGCCTCTTTTCACAGTGGGTTGCACCATCGTGGAATATAGACGTGACTTATATACAAACTTCAACCGCTGCACTCCTCATCAGGGGTGAATTTCGGATTTTCCTTTCTTTATGCATTCCTAGACTACAAAAGGAATGTTTCCTGCAAATTTCACTATAGGAGTAATGGTTTAGGCTGTGCGTCAATCAGTGAGACAGTTACTTATTAATTCAACGATTTTATGTATATATTGATATATGATATTAGGCGTATCATATTGGTCTACAATACGTGAATAAAATGAGCAGCTAATCTGTATCTGATGTGACCCTGTCTCGCGTCAGATTTGTCTGAAATCGCTGGAGTCTACTCCAAAACACATTGAGCACAATACAAATACTTAACAAGACAAGTTTATATAAATATTTCGATAAATATCTAGACGTAAACGAATTGTAGCAGATTTTTGAGCATCAGGTGCTTTTAGATGTTGTTCATTACTACAATAACGTTTTAAGAAATCGCAATTTATTTTGGAACGGCGCGTAATGTTTACATTTTCGGCTATTAACATTTTGCTTAGTTACCGTGCTACTATCAAATTTGAATTATGCTCGGTTTAGTTACACAATGTTTTGTCTTTTGCATTGACAAGCAGTTTCAAATTCGATCGAAAGATAAAAAATACGGTGTAACTATTCAAAGGATGATCTGCGTTTTTTTGTAGTGGGATTATACTATAAAGCGGCTTTTACACAAAGAGAGTTTCTCGCACGCACGCGGATAATAAACATATTATTGCCTAGAAGAAATCGCCGCTTGCGTGCGAGAAAGTCTCCTTGTGTAACAGCCGCATTATTACGCTCTATCTTTTCTTTCACAACCTTGTGCTAGGTTGGGGGCACTTGGAGGGTATTACTCTGGTAGTAATTCCACAGGCAAAGCTTCTGTCGTACTGCTCCGGTGGTGTGTAAGCGCTATGTGCTTTTGTTTCCACTGTTAAATGGATAAAGATCTGTTAGCTAGCCATTCCGTAAGTTCCTACACTCTATCTTAGTGTCTCAATGTGGAATACATAACAGTGCTGGTAATGTGGGTATTCTGAAGTTTCGTCGAAGTCTCAAAGTCGGGAATCTGAAAGCTATTGTCGGGAGGCTAACAACCCTGCATTATGCAGTAGATTCCTGTTCTGCTGCTGCCAAGTTTTGGTTTATAATCTGAACTTTGGATATAGCTCCCTTAATATGCCTCCAGTGTTTATAAGTAGATATTTTGGAGTGTCTCTGTCATTTCGTTTGTATAAGTAAAATTGTTAACCCCCGACGCAAAAACGACGGGATGTATTAGTTTCAAAGATGCACTTAAATTCACACTCCGTAAACACACGATACAAATAAACAAACAGTACATAGACAAACTGCAAATGGACTGCGGCGCTATACAAGCTTGTTTAATTGAAACTGGGATCGATTCGCTCACCGCTTGGAGCTTTTCTTTGGACACTTTGCTAAAGGAATCGTGACCACATGGACGATAAAACTCTTAGAAGAATGGTCATGAGATTAAGTTAGTAGAACTGTTGCGGATCAAAATAAAAGCGTTTTCGATGGGTCTGCTGGCAGTAATACGTTTGTGTTTTTTTTTTAAATTAAATAAAAGGAAAAGGTCTTTTTCGCTTATGCGATTTGTGAATTGTAATGAGGTTTTCACGGACGTCTCGAAACAAAGAAGCTTTCAGCGTTGAAAATAGATGGCGCTGAACCGTGTATAAACTGTCAGAAGAAAGTTAAACTTAGTGACATATTTATTTTGAAAAAAAGCTTATTTTTATTTATTATTTTATTTTTATTTTATTTATTACACAAAATCCACAGCTCTTAAATAATAATTACTTAGTCTATACATAATTCTTAAAGCCAATAACGTATTTTTTTTTTTTCGGTTTTTTTCTGAGGACAAACAACAAAAATAAATAGCTAATAGTTATTGCAAGTGGATTCTGGCTCAAAGCCATCTGTTGAGGTACTTACTTTTATTTTCAAATCTAATACAATTAAAATTTATTTTTTTGTGTAGGCAATTGTCGGTGTCATAAATGAATTTATGAATCGAATTAAAGGTCGGTACATTCATTCAACACGGTAAATTCAGACTGGTCGGTCTGGACTCACTGATGTGAATTGAAATGCTCGCGGACGTAATGAGTCGGTAATGAGCTGATTACTGCACTCAACTGCTGCCAATAATGCAGGTGGTGAACGGAATCAAATATTGCGAGGTCTATTACTATCGAACAGGAATACGTGAAATTTTAATTCGAAATTATGTTTTTATAGGCGCAGTATCTACCAGATTCACTCAGAGAAGTTGTTTAAAACCAACCAATATAATCGTGTCAAGCCAGCATGTGAGAATATATTGCTTGATTACACATCATACATCTCTTATGTGGAAACAGGGCCCTTAGGGCAAGGGTTCCAACCTTATTTGTCTACTGCCCACTCTGAGAATAAATTATTTTTTAGCGCCCCCATTTTTTTGTGAGCTGTATTAGCGGAGATTAAACATGCACAAATCGGGTTATTTAACAAAAACTTGTTTAAAAATTACCTATCTAGGAATACTAATTACTATTAAAATGCGAAACTGTGTCTGATTTGAAGCCCCCATATTTTTCTGGGTCTCTTACCGCCCCCCTTTAGGCCTGCAGCGCCCACAAGGGGGCGTTATCGCCCACTTTGGGAACCCCTGCCTTAGGGTATTGTGTCAGGCCCCACGAATTTTAAAGGTTTAAGAATGTCTTTAGTAATGAACTGACGACAACCATTGGGAATAATGGTTCTCGAGTGGCGACCACAAACCAGACGAAGCAGAGTAGGAAGGCATTCGATAGTCCGACGACATTATAGAGGTCGCAAGAAGGCGTTGAATGGAGGCGGTACAAGACCGTTCGTCGTGGCAATCTATGGGGGAGGCCTGTGCCCAGCAGTGGACTTCTACAGGCTGATGATGATCAGGAGAGAGATGTTAAAACTCCTAAGAATCATCTTGCTTGACCAATTTTGATGATTGAGATAATTGAAGTATTTCTAAGATAACAGTGAGTCTATCAAACTTCCGGTACAGTAATCAAAAACAAATATTTTACTGCCTAAAGTGTAACTTTTCGTTTGAGTTGTACTCTGACGAGCTCTGCTAATTCCAAAATGTTCTTATTTAATTTCACAATCGTAGGAAACTCTCAAAGTAAATTATTTGCAATGGAAAACTTGCTTCGTTAGAAGAAAATATAGCATTTTTTTTGTTTTAGTGAACGCTTCACTCTTGTCATAAAAAAGCTTTTAGTTATATGGTTATTGGTAAAAGGAAAAAGTGTGAAAATTAAAAGAAAATACTAGGAATTTATGGTGTTCCAAAAATACAGACCGGGCGTGGATTGAACCTGCGGTCCTCCCCTGTATTCGCTAACCACTGCGCCACCACCGGTGCGGCTCCGATTCCAAGCAATCTATTAATATAACTTTTTAGTCTAGCTACTGGTTAGATTCGTCTGAAGTGTAACTACCATAACAATATTCTATCATCCATCGTTTCCAAATCCACAAAGGAAAAACGGAAATATTTAGCACATTAATAGTCTAATGCGAGTTCGATGTTCGCCTCGGGCTGCGGCGGCGCGGCGATGCACCGAGAGTGTCTGCTCACCCCCCCCCCATCCCTCCACACACGAATCTTATCTCCCTAGTGTTATTTTGAGTAACACCCTACCTATACCTGTTTTGTGTAGCTAACGTAACATAACACCCAACAGTCACATACATAGTCCTGATCCAACACTAGGATTCCTTTTGTCGTAGGTATCAGGAGCTACGAGTAACATGGTACCATATCACCCACCCATAACTTAGTGACACAGTGAATCTGTAATCAACTGTAATCACATTAAAAGATAAACGGCTAATTACCACTATTATTCGTCACTTTGCTGACGTTTCGAGACTGAGTTCAGAAGCCTCTTCATCATGAGCACCGCCCGCGACCGCGTTCGACGGTGGACCAGTGAATACTCGCGAGTATTCGCTGGTCCACTAGTGGTAATTAGCCGTTTATCTTTTAATATGATTCCAAACCACGATAGTTTCAATTCTATAACTGTAATCACAGTAATTAACTGTTATTTTTATTTTGTTAACAGGTAAACCGCGTGAAGAAACTTCATCCAATATATCATCGTCAAATATTTCATTTATTTATTTACTTGCAAAAAAAACAAACATGCTACAAAAATAACTTAAATACTACTTAAACAAACAACAATGGATACATAGGGACAAAAGATAGATAGGTAGATAACAATTAAGCGAATAACCAAACAGAAGACATTCACGGGAATAGAATGAATTAGGTAGATAAGTATATAAGTGGTTTACTAGCCCCCACACTAGGATACCTTGTGTTGTGGAAGTGGTGGATATCAAATTAAACGAATAACCAAACAGAAGACATTCACGGGAATAGAATGAAGTAGGTAGATAAGTATATAAGTGGTTTACTAGCCCCCACACTAGGATACCTTGTGTTGTGGAAGTGGTGGATATCAAATTAAACGAATAACCAAACAGAAGACATTCACGGGAATAGAATGAAGTAGGTAGATAAGTATATAAGTGGTTTACTAGCCCCCACACTAGGATACCCTGTGTTGTGGAAGTGGTGGATATCAAATTAAACGAATAACCAAACAGAAGACATTCACTGGAATAGAACGAAGTAGGTAGATAAGTATATAAGTGGTTTACTAGCCCCCACACTAGGATACCTTGTGTTGTGGAAGTGGTGGATATCAAATTAAACGAATAACCAAACAGAAGACATTCACGGGAATAGAATGAAGTAGGTAGATAAGTATATAAGTGGTTTACTAGCCCCCACACTAGGATACCCTGTGTTGTGGAAGTGGTAGATATCAAATTAAACGAATAACCAAACAGAAGACATTCACGGGAATAGAATGAAGTAGGTAGATAAGTATATAAGTGGTTTACTAGCCCCCACACTAGGATACCCTGTGTTGTGGAAGTGGTAGATATCAAATTAAACGAATAACCAAACAGAAGACATTCACGGGAATAGAATGAAGTAGGTAGATAAGTATATAAGTGGTTTACTAGCCCCCACACTAGGATACCCTGTGTTGTGGAAGTGGTAGATATCAAATTAAACGAATAACCAAACAGAAGACATTCACGGGAATAGAATGAAGTAGGTAGATAAGTATATAAGTGGTTTACTAGCCCCCACACTAGGATACCTTGTGTTGTGGACGTGGTGGATATCAATTTAAACGAATAACCAAACAGAAGACATTCACGGGAATAGAATGAAGTAGGTAGATAAGTATATAAGTGGTTTACTAGCCCCCACACTAGGATACCCTGTGTTGTGGAAGTGGTGGATATCAAATTAAACGAATAACCAAACAGAAGACATTCACGAGAATAGAATGAAGTAGGTAGATAAGTATATAAGTGGTTTACTAGCCCCCACACTAGGATACCTTGTGTTGTGGAAGTGGTGGATATCAAATTAAACGAATAACCAAACAGAAGACATTCACGGGAATAGAATGAAGTAGGTAGATAAGTATATAAGTGGTTTACTAGCCCCCACACTAGGATACCCTGTGTTGTGGAAGTGGTAGATATCAAATTAAACGAATAACCAAACAGAAGACATTCACGGGAATAGAATGAAGTAGGTAGATAAGTATATAAGTGGTTTACTAGCCCCCACACTAGGATACCCTGTGTTGTGGAAGTGGTAGATATCAAATTAAACGAATAACCAAACAGAAGACATTCACGGGAATAGAATGAAGTAGGTAGATAAGTATATAAGTGGTTTACTAGCCCCCACACTAGGATACCCTGTGTTGTGGAAGTGGTAGATATCAAATTAAACGAATAACCAAACAGAAGACATTCACGGGAATAGAATGAAGTAGGTAGATAAGTATATAAGTGGTTTACTAGCCCCCACACTAGGATACCTTGTGTTGTGGAAGTGGTGGATATCAATTTAAACGAATAACCAAACAGAAGACATTCACGGGAATAGAATGAAGTAGGTAGATAAGTATATAAGTGGTTTACTAGCCCCCACACTAGGATACCCTGTGTTGTGGAAGTGGTGGATATCAAATTAAACGAATAACCAAACAGAAGACATTCACGAGAATAGAATGAAGTAGGTAGATAAGTATATAAGTGGTTTACTAGCCCCCACACTAGGATACCTTGTGTTGTGGAAGTGGTGGATATCAAATTAAACGAATAACCAAACAGAAGACATTCACGGGAATAGAATGAAGTAGGTAGATAAGTATATATGTGGTTTACTAGCCCCCACACTAGGATACCCTGTGTTGTGGAAGTGGTGGATGGGTCATTCTCAGTTAAGAGGTAAAAACGATGTCCCGGGTAAATAATCATACTTCTTTCGAAAATTTAGAGAATATTATATCATAATCTCTTAATATAAGTGCTCAACTTTATGGACAATCAATTTCAAATAATTCATTAACTTAGTTTTGTCACAATTTCACCTCAAACATGCAAAACTTCTCTCCCCTGGCCTGTCGCCAGCTAGTATTTACAGTAAATCAGTAAGTTTACGTGATCTTAAAGCCATGAAAACATTTTAAGTTAGTCTGTATTAGAAATTAATATAAAGAATGATTGTAATGATGTAACCGAAGTAACAAATTTTTTTTTTTTTAATAGATTATATTCACGATACATTTTGTCGCCAGAATTTGCGTCTCGTCCCCTGGCATTCTTATAATCTAAAAAATATTGTATTTGCGATCTTAATTATTGTAGTATTAATGCTAATCATAATTCATTTGATCCACAAATATAAACCAACGTTGTAATAATGATCTTTTTTCCACATTTTGTCACTCATATTGATCCTTTTGTTCATCAATTTTGATGGTTTCTGGTGAAATAGTCTCTCCCCTGGTCAGCTTTATTTCTGGATTAACTTTTCTAAATACTTAATTATATATTTATATTGACTTTAATTTACTTATAGATAACAAACATACTTCATTTTATTAACTAATATTAAATACTTTTGAGATATTATCGATTTTCTTACTGAAAAGTCTCTCCCCTGGCTTTCTCTCCCCTGGTACATCATTTGCAAAAATGTTCAGCAGACGTATAAATATTGATTTAAATGGACTATTACACTGAATTACACTTTCAATTATTCAGATCTGCAAAATAATCCGTAATTTTTTTATTTTTTCTTGTTTTTCAAGAGGCCAGGGGAGGGACTAGACTGTGCTAACAATCCCTATTTTCTGAGGTAAAAAAGAATAATTAAAAAAAAATATTAGAAAATGCATATACATCATCTAATAGATTTATAAAAATTTGACAAACATTTAATATATGCATTTATTTATATTTTATAAAAAAAAAAAACATAAAAGTCTCTCCCCTGGCTTTCTGTAAAATGATAAAAAAATGAAAAATTGACTGGTCACCCAGCACATATTAAAAAACAAGTTGTTTTGATAAATCTGTAAAAAAATTAAATCAAATTTCAAATTTTTTTGTCAGGCCAAGTTTTATCAGTAAGCTATTACCTCTTAACTGAGAATGACCCGGATGTCAAATTAAACGAATAACCAAACAGAAGACATTCACGGGAATAGAACGAAGTAGGTAGATAAGTATATAAGTGGTTTACTAGCCCCCACACTAGGATACCCTGTGTTGTGGAAGTGGTGGAAATCAAATTAAACGAATAACCAAATAGAAGACATTCACGGGAATAGAACGAAGTAGGTAGATAAGTATATAAGTGGTTTACTAGCCCCCACAATAGCATACCCTGTGTTGTGGAAGTGGTGGATATTAAATCAATCGTCAACTTGCGGTGCCTGTTCTTCGGGAAATAATAATGGTTCCGAAAAACAAATTAATCTCCAGCGATCTGTGGCCGACTATTATTATAATTAACCAGCGTTATAATGAACCTCCGACAAAATCTGTTGTCGGTAACTTAGTAATTTTGTTTTGGTTCAAAATAAGTGACAGAACCGACACGGAGCACCCCGACTCCACATAGGTTAGGTTAGAACATTATCAGCACGTGAGCTGCGAGCGAGCCGAAGGCGAGCGTGGCCCGGTAGGGCCCGCAGCGAACCATTTATCATGTTTATTTTTCGAAGATTTCTGTATCTCATTCGGTCGTTTCGTCATTTTTATTCGGACAAAAGTAGTCGGAAAGTTAGTATTTTAGGCAGTAGATTTAATATTTTGAGTAAGGACAATTCTTCTTTTTTTGTCGGAGCTTTTATTACTACCCCTGTTCTTCTATGGTGAGTTGTTTATTTTCAACTATACGATGAGATGTAAATTTAATATTTTTATTACACCGATGTTAAATAGGAAAACTGGTATAATTGGGACTTGGAACCCATAAGCTAGTACCTTCTTCTTAGTTTTTTAATAGATAACTCTGATCAATTACCAGTATCTTGATTCCAGCCGCCTTTTTCAAAAAGAGACGTAGTGTACTTATTTTGTTTGTTTATTTATTATTTATCATTTTGGTAGCATTTTAATCCATGTAACTTATTTAGTAAGCACAAGTGTCGTGAAATCAATAGCTACTTTTCAGATGGAAGGAAATTGTCCACTAAAGTTTTAGTAACACTGCCACCTCTGCTTTAGTAAAACATGAGTCAGTCATGACTTGGAAAGAGTGTATCATTGCAAATTACATTGAAATCTAGGAAGATGGACAAAGGCATGGAACTAAGGTATCGATTATACCAGTCTCATTCTTTTATATGAATGTATTCATGTGTTGGAATGAGACAAGCATATATCTATCTGTTTTTATTTGTGTAAGTCGTACCAGGCCAAATGTCAAATTACTACTACATTCATGGTAACAATCTAGGAAGATGTATATGCATGGTGCCAATATTCAGGGTACGGACCGGAAAAAGGACTGTCGTGTGACAATATATTTGTTTCTCTCTAACATAGGATAGCAAGCTATCTTCTAGGATAGGAGTAAGAAGGAACACTCTATGCTATTTTAGCACTCAATCCATGTACTACTACATTCATGATTGAAATATATAAAATACTTGAAATCGGCGAATGCACGACGCGCGATGTCAAATAAAAAACATCTCTTAAAACATCCTTGACATTTATTACGATACTCCGTGCTTAAAATAATTTGCGATTGTTTATTTAATTCTTGACCCATAACTGCTGTGGTTCATTAGCAGTTTGTCGTGCCATAAAATTGCATTGTTTTCTGATCAATAAATCAATTTGAATCATAAGCTGTTGCGATTTGGTCCTATAGACTCGGCGACCAACTTTATTGTTTTGTTTCTATTTTCAAATAGTTTTATTGCTGATACATGGCCGATGTAGTTTGTAACCCTGTTATTTTGATATAGGCATGAAACGCATCTGGCGTTCCGCCTTGAGATGCCATAAAATTGACAGTGACATCTTTATTTCGTAATGTTGCTTACATTTTCAATTTCTACTAAAATAGTAGTTTCATCTTGGTTTCAGATAATGGCTTGGTAAACTATTTTCCCTCGTTCCAGGATAAGAGCTGTTGTAACCTTTTCTAAATTTAACATGGAACTACTCAGGTCTTCGTCACTTTTTGACGTCCACCTTTATCTAAATAAACTCACCATTTGAGACCACTAATCCTACCAAAATGCGTTTTGGTAGAATCTAAGTTGGCGACTGGCAAGAGACAGCCATCTTTCTTTCTTTTCTTGAGCTCATCGTCGCAAGCACATCTATTTTGCTAAATCGAGTTCCGTCCAACTGGTAAGTGGAAAAAGTGGAGGATTGGTCTTCTAGACAACGTCTCGTTGCCGAGGTTTCCTACTCATGAGTGATTTTCTGTAGGGCTCCAGGCTGACGCGGAGGACTACCACGTGGCGGAGGACGTGAGGTTGGCGATTAACATCTGCTCTAATCGATCCCGCCATCGTGTGGGGCGACTCTTTTCAAGCCTCTAAGTAGAGGCGCCCAAATTCCCCGCGGTTAAAGCGGTTCCTAAGAGCTCGGTTGGACGGGTGTCGGCCATCTGGCCAGGCGGTTATAACGGCGAGGCCGAAGCGCTTAATCCTTCGAAGAAACCCCATTGGGGTAAGTAATATTGATCATGAATCGGCGCGCTCGAGAACGTGGCCGAATAGAACATAACAGGATGAATATTTATTTGACAGGTTCTTTGGGGAGGCTTTTGAGCCAGCTCCGTATCCGGAGCATTCGAGAGACAACGACGTGGTGGGAGGAGGACGCCTTCCAGTCCGGACGCCTACGGACCAGGTGCCGGGGACCCGGCTGTGCTCTCTTCTTTCGTAGCCAGCCACCTTGGGCCTGCGTAACCGGTATCGCGGTCTGGGAGTGTCTTCACTCCCCGAGCTGTGTTTCACCTTCTAAGTGTTCTGTCCAAACTAACCAACACCTCACACTCGACACCACACGTTGTCACACATCTTACGGGGCCCCTCGGTCCTTCTGGCCGGAGAGCCCACCGATACTGACCTGGTTGCTAAGAAACTTGTAACGTAGGCTCAAACTCATGACCCTGAGATAAATACTTTCTTTCATGCTAGATAAGGCGCCCAAATTGTAGTCTGATTACTGTGTTACATGTAAATATTGTTATAATAAACTTATCTAATCTCAGAACGCTGTACACTCATTTATGTGCCTCTACCTGGTAGGAGTACAGCGGGCCCTACTCCATCTTAACCCCCCTTCGCTGCTCGGAGGCAAGCCAGTCCTCCTGGCCCGGGACGTCTGCTTCTCGGGCTGGGACATGGCTGGTGGAGTCTGTCCCTGTGGAGGGGCTACATGGAGAAGGTGCCCGCTGGGAACCTCATCCTCTGCCCATGAGGCATTACACCTTTTTAAAAGCGTTACAAGTTTGGCAAACTATGCTGATATTATCTGTCGATTATAGTTTACTTATTTTATAATAGACTGGGTTCACCCGCGGCTTCGCTCGCATTTAACCAGGATAAAAAGTAGTATGCAGCTCAATCCAGGTTATAATCTATCTGTGTATTATTATCGAAATCGGTTCAGCCGTTTCGGCGTGATTGAGTAACAAACATATTCTAAGTGGGTGCAGCGGGGTGTTTAAGTTTGTATGGAAAAGTACACGCGGTCACGGGCATTCCACTATTCAATCAATACAAGTAATTAATTTTGTAAAAATTAAAAAATCCCTCAACGCAATGAAACGGCTGAACCAATTTTGAACAAACATAGCTAAGAACACTCCCAACAAATTCACTTTTCAAACAAAAATAAAAACGAAATTGGTTCATCCGTTCAGGAGCTACGATTCCACAGACACACAGACACAGACACGGCAAACTTATAACACCGTACAACTCGTCGTTTTTGCGTCGGGGGTTAAAAATAACATACCATTGCCATCATAGTCAATGTAAATTATTATTTAAAATATAAGTATATATTAACTGAAATCTATGTATTTTAAATTATAACCTAATTATTTAATTTGTCAAAGTGTCATAATATAACTATTATTGAATCTCTAAACATATCATAATTTTAATAATTTTAATAATCTCATCAGAATCAAGAACGACTGCTCTATTCGCCATTTCTTGTGGTTCGTTCTGAAGGATTGCGTCCCCGCTAGCTGTTACCCGCCTGGATAGAGCCACCAGTGTTGTCACATACAATTTTGGCAAAATGGTAGAACAGGGTGCAAAAAATAGTAGAAAGTGGTAGAATTTGAAATGAAAAATAGCTAGATCTACTAATCAAGTTTAAGAACATTTTTTAATGATTAAAAATCGCGGAAAAATTATGAACGCCCCACTGTCAGTGTCAAATTGACAATGTCAAGCAAGCGTCAGTCAGTTGTGACAGATGTTATTGTCAATGTCAATGTCAATTTCACTCCGTAGCTCAATACTCTGTACCTTATCGTTCACTTATTACACACAGCGCGTCCCGCGCGCGTGCTAAAATTACAAGACAGGCTAAATTCGAATAGTAAATAAGTAATGTTTCGTTACACGCGAGGAGAATTGTTTACAATCGTAATATTTTGAAAAACAGGTAGATTTGAGGCCGAGGGTGGTAGATAGGTAGAATAAAGGTAAAATAGGTAGATCTACCAAAAAATTGGTAGATGTGACAACACTGAGCAACACATGCTGATTCGGCGGCACTATATTACAGCAGGCTCCAAATGGATCGAGTCCTGAATACAAACTGTACGTAACATAGCTGAATGCAAGGGACGCATTCACGCACGCGCATTGCACCGGTATATTGGCAACCAGCTGGCGTAGTGCAAGGCTTGAGTATGCATACTGCAATCCAGAATAATAAGAAGATAATAATTAACCATACCTATTTCTGCCCAGAAATAGGCGCTGCTAAGCAGAGCTTGTGTTATGGGTACTAGATTACTGTTTTTTTTTTATTATACATAGTAAATACCCGGAACACCCTGCAGATCGTACAAATATTTGTTCCGAGGCGGGAATCGAACCCGCAACCTCCTGTGTCGCAGGCGAACCCTCGCGCGCCGCGCCACAGAGGTCGTCGATAGATGTTATTGTTACGGTGAAAACACTCAAATGGACAGGACTTACAATACGAGAATGTTAAGAGTTCGTCCGGGGAAGTACTACCACCATACCTATTTCTGACGCAAAGCAGTAGTGCTCGCATTGCTGTGTTCCGGTTTGAAGGGTATGGGGTGCCGGTGAAATCACAGGCACATGAGACTTTTCATCTTATGTCTCAGGGTGGCGGGCGCAGTGCAATGCCACATAGGCCGCGTCCTAGGTTGACGTTACCTATGTGGTAGATAGATAGATAGATTAACACTTTATTGCACACCAAATATCAAAAATAAAAAAGATAAAATAACCAAAACAATAACAGTAATGTACAATGGGCGGTCTTATCGCTAAAAGCGATCTCTTCCAGACAACCTTTAATGTGGTAATGCATTGTTAAAGGCAGAAGTTACCGCTTAACATCAGGTGGGCCATCTGCTTGTTCCGTCATTAAAGTAGCTATAGCTAGCTATAGTAGATTGTATCATAAGGGAGCAACATAATATTTTTATGGCGAGGGCGCTTTTTTGAATCCAGAGCGAAGTGAGGGATTCTAGAGTAGAATCCCGAGCGTAGCGAGGGATTCTTTAGTAGAATCCTGAACGTAGCGAGGGATTCAAAGTACGTCGCCCGAGCCAAAAATATATGTTGCGCCCGTGTGATACACTCTGCTTTTCATCACCCACTATGAGAAAATAAAAGGCGCCTCATATGTTATTGTAATATTATTATTTAATAAAACAAATGGTTGTTTTTTTTGTGTTTTTTTGTTTTTTTTGTTGTGTCTGTGTTTTTTTTGGGTGTTTTTTTGTGTTTTGTGCTTATTTGTGTGTATTGTGCTTTTTTGTGTTTTTTTTGTATTTTTTTTGTGTTGTGTTTTTTGTGTTTTTTTGTGTTTTTTTGTTTTTTTTGTGTTTTTTTTGTGTTTATGTGATTTTTTGTGTTTTTGTGTTTTGTGTTTTTTTTTGTTTTTTTTGTGTTTTGTGTTTTTTGTGTGTTTTGTGTTTTTTGTGCGTTTTGTTTTTTTTGTTTTTTTTGTGTTTATGTGATTTTTTGTGTTTTTGTGTTTTGTGTTTTTTTTGTTTTTTTTGTGTTTTGTGTTTTTTGTGTGTTTTGTGTTTTTTGTGCGTTTTGTTTTTTTTTGTGTTTTTTTTGTTTTTTGTGTTTTTTTTTGTGTTTTGTGGTTTGTGTTTTTTGTGTGTATTGTGTTTTTTTTGTGTGTTTTTTTGTTTTGTGTTTTTTTGTGTTTTTTTTTGTGTTTTGTGTTTTTTGTGTGTTTTGGGTTTTTTTGTTTTGGGTTTTGGGCCGTCGTACCAGCCAGTATTTATTCAAACAATATTTGCATTCGAATTATTTGGCGCTGGTTCCAAATTCAATAAGTGCGCCGCAATTATCTTTGCCGCGCACTTTTTGAATTAGGAACTTAATAAGTGCGCCGGAAAACTCATTACTGCCCGCTAAAAGTTTCTCATAGAAAACACCACCGTTGGGTGCACTTAAAGGCGAACCCAGTCGTCCTTTTCGAATAGATGGGATGAAAATAATATTCATATGACACAGTCCAGTATTCGTATTATGGGGATGTGGACTTTGTTGCCCACCATTTTGAGTCCCATATTCTTGATGCGATTGTGTGGCCCACATGCTCATATGATTTATACATGGCGTTATTATGTGATGCTGAAAGCCTTACATTTTTAAATTATTGCTCCAATACGGCATTATTTATACGAGCAGTGCGGCTTCTGCACACCTCTGATAAACATTAAGCGTGAAATTATTGTGATTTATTTAAGAGGTGTATTGCTACTGGACTTATGGCGTGCGGGGATCTGCATGCTCCTGATGTGTAAATCCGGAATTATTGGTATACAGACTCTTCCACACAGGTGTGGTATACCGGCCGAGATTATTGCAATGCTTTTTTTAACCCCCGACGCAAAAACGACGGGGTGTTATAAGTTTGACGTGTCTGTGTGTGTCTCTGTGTGTGTCTGTGTCTGTGTGTGTGTCTGTGTCTTTGTGTGTGCCTTCGTGTGTGTCTGTGTCTGTGTTTGTGTGTGTGTCTGTCAGTGGCATCGTAGCTCCCGAGCGGATGAACCTATTTTGATTTTGTTTTTTTTGTTTGAAAGGTGAATAGTCGGGAGTTTTCTTAACTATGTTTGATCAAAATCGGTTCAGCCTTTTCATTGAGATGTGTATTTTTTTTAATTATTTCGAAGTTAATTACTTGTGTTATTCTAAGGTAATTTTGTTACCACTTGCGAAATACATAAAAATTTAAATTTAAAATTCCAAAATAAGAAATATTTTTTACATGTTCTTGTTTAAAATATTTTATGCGACAATAAAGAAAAACCCCAAGCAAGGCTAGCGATTATAATCAAGTAGTTTCAGAGGCGCATAACTAAGCACTTCCAAGTGTAAGCAGAGCTAACTAAACTCAAAGTTATGCATTATGTATGCGTTTGTTTAGTTTAGTCCTTTCTACAGCTTGCAATCTATTTGCTTTGCGAAGTAGTATGATTATGGCCATATCCAAAAGCTAGAAGTTTGCCAAAGAGTCATAAAAAGGAGCATGCTCAGCAAAAGGAGAATATATCGAATCAAACGAAACTAAGAAAACTGAACAAAACAAAAGATGTTACTGTTACGCTGAAAAAACAACGTAACAATACGAGGTAAAGAGAAATGGAGCAAGGCAATAATGAATCGGTATCCAAAATACATGAAAATTAATATACGAAGGCAATCAGAAGATGGGAGGATGAAGTGAAATGTACAGCAGGGAAAACCCGGACCCGAACAGCACGGGAAAGGGAGACGTGGAATAAGTTGGGGGAGGCCTTTGTCTATCAAAGGCATTCAGACCCTCTCGATGTTGACTCAATCTTAGAGAGTTTATTAGTTTAATAAATAGTAAAAATGATTTATTCGTTTCGTTCGTTTCGTATGAGGTAGTGTTGGCCTCTGGTGTCAGAATTTGTCAAGCCGCCCGAGGGCCTCTGACATGGCTTATCGACTGCTATTAATCAATAACAGCCGGGACCGACAGCTTAACGTGCCCTCCGAAGCACAGAGCGATGGAAATCCGCACATAACTTAGAAAAGTCATTGGTGCGGAGCCTAGGATCGAATCCGGTATCGTTGGATTCTAAATTGCACTATTGAACCGTTAGGCTACCATCGCTCGAATGATTTATTAATGTGACTGAATAAAAGTTCTGCATTTAGCCAAGCAGCAACAATTTTTTTATTTACTTATTACTGGTCCGTAGATAAACTCACTTAAAATCTGGAATTTCGACAAAATGCAATCAATTTGTCGAAAAATAATAATACTAATGCTGGACAGTTCACACAAATAAGTAGATATAACATTATAAAAATACAAACTAAATAGTTGAGCTACCTTAATACCGTTTCAAACGATCTAAAGATAGCTCAACTTCATGCGTCCCTTAGATGCTGGCTGCATCGCTACGCTGAATGGGAATACAATATAAATGGAAATGGCAATACTTATGCTTTGAGCCAAAACAAGCCAGGTCAAGGGTTACGAGTCGCTTCAAAAAAAAAAAACAATCTATCGCCCAGATCTAAAAATATGATGCAATTTACTTGGTACATAATGCATTGTGAACTACACACACATCTAATAAAACTGTTAGATACTAGCTACGTGTACACGGAAATTGTTTGAAGTGATGTCCCGAGATAGAGCAGGCTCGCATCTGCGCCGTAAGTGCATTACTGTAATGGACGCTTTAAAGTATTCGCGGTACCTAATGGATTGTTCGCAGTGTAGTACTGTCATAGGGTTGATAGTGGCACGTTGTGTTTCAGAGTTTATAATGATAACACAATAAAGAGACTGCAGAATAGATTCACTATAAGTTGTTGAAATAAGTACTGGAAAAATTATATAAAGATACAATAATAAACACATTCACACTCACATTATACTCTCCAGTTAGTTGAAAACTATGAATAATAACGGCTAAAAAATGTGCCCAATAAAGGCTAAACAGGCCTTTTCCAAGACATACAATCTAATTTATTCAAGTACTACCACCATACCTATTTCTGCCGCAAAGCAGTAGTGCTCGCATTGCTGTGTTCCGGTTTGAAGGGTAAGGGTGCCGGTGAAATTACAGGCACATGAGACTTTTCATCTTTATGTCTCAGGGTGGCGGGCGCAGTGCAATGCCACATAGGTTGCGTCCTAGGTGGACGTGATCTATGAGGTAATGCACTGTTCATAGGCAGAGGTTACCGCTTAACATCAGGTGGGCCTCTTGCTTGCCCCGTCAACCAAGTAGTATAAAAAAAAAAAAAAAAAAAAGACTGGCCTGGCAGGTACCCACAAAGTGGTCCCAAAATGTGATAATTAAACGAAGAGGAATTTAAAATGTTAATAATAATGGTTAATCTTTATAATATTTTTAAACATCGGACGCAATTGGCGAAATGCTCCGTACTGTCTTGATACTGCAGCCAGACTGTGTATCAGTAGGACTGTATGCCAGTATGACTGTACGACTGTAAGCCAGTATGACTGTATGACTTTATGACTGTATGACTACCAGTATGTAAGGCATTGAACGAGTTAGAACGAAGAAATCAAAGTGATCTCTAAAGTGAAGATATTTTCTACGAATTGGACAGTGCCGCTTTTTCGATAGTACGAGTATTGTCAATACTATTATTATGTCAACAAAAGATAATAGGTACAAAAGTAATTTTCGCCATTTAATTCTTGCAAAACCCGACTTTTAATCGATGACAATCGACATGAGGCGCGCTGGAATTGGCGAATTCGTTATATTGGTCAATTAATCGGGCAGGCTTTTCATTCGGAGACCTAGGGCTGTATTCTGCGCAAAGCCGACTTCTTCCGGCTAAAATCTGCTCGGCTCACATGATTGTAACTGCTCCGTCGTTTCCTCTGGTTATGTTGTGTGTGATCATTTTTCCTCCAAACTTCAGGGTATTGGGCTTCCTTACCTGGCTTGATGTTTTGTATATTACACCACATGATAACGACATCCGCCGTAGCGTGGGCGTGTACCTGGCCCGGATAAGAGAGGTTTGATTTCGGATGCAGGACAAATATTTGGTGCGACCAGCAAATATTTGTTCTGGGTATTGTGGTATCAAGGTACTCGTAGTTCATGATACCCACGTCTCAGGGACTCACTAGTCTAAGGTCTGTTGGGTGTTATGGTAGGCTATGTTATGTGCCTCATGTTTTCGGGGGTCTAAATGCTATCGTCGTTTTATGGTGGCAAATAAAACAGCGAAAAGAAGAAAAAAGGACAGTGATCTGACTTCTCCTATTAATACGGACTATCTTCGCCCTCCAGGAGCCACGTGGTAGGACTACTACCACGCACGAGCACAGAATAGCTAATAGTACTACATACCCCTAATAAAGTCCCTACTTCAAGCTCTCCTAAACAACCGACAACAACCGATTTCATAGCCATCAATTTTAAGAGTTCTGCCCGAACTCTTAAAATTGATGGCTATGAAATCCGATGGATTCCCACAGTCAAATATCTTGGTGTTGTCCTGGATAACAAACTTAACTGGAGCGAAAATACGTTAAAACTCAGACTAAAAGGCACAAAAGCTCTGAACGTATTGAGCCCTATACTAAACAGAAGTTCTTGCCTTA
Organism: Operophtera brumata; assembly: GCA_932527175.1. NCBI lineage: Eukaryota > Metazoa > Arthropoda > Insecta > Lepidoptera > Geometridae > Operophtera > Operophtera brumata. The sequence goes on from OW052231.1 coordinate 20,531,253, forward strand.
GCAGCAGTACTAAATTAAATATATACCACACCTTAGTACGGCCCTGCATTACATACGCTTGCCCAGTGTGGGGTAGTACCTGTCCAACTAACATAAATAAACTACAAGTCGTGCAAAACAAAGCGTTAAAATACGCCTTTAACACCCCCTTTCGTACGAATCTACATAAATTACATAGCAAGATTAATTATCAATTTATTTACAAATTGTCTAAGAAATTATATTTACACAGTAACCGAAATAGTAAAAATAAATACATTAAAAATATCTGTACAACTCGTAAGAAAAACTTACCTTACATCGACAAGTATAATCGCTTCAAATTACCCCATCACTTGTTTCTCAAGTGCTATGAGTAAACATGCGCACTGGCCCTAACAAGCGTGCGCGCAAGTTTTGCCGCGGTGCGCGCGGCTCCTGACCTTATTATCAAGGGATGCCGGGTCGGGTGCCGCGTGCGCGGCGCATGCAGGCGCTGCGCGAGCTTGTTTGGGTGACTGCCACGGTTACGATGAGCTGCGGGCACTATTGTTCCTGCTGCTAGCTACATTTTGTTTGTCAACTAAATAGTCCTACAAGTACCCTCCGGTACTTATTATTTTGTTAGCAATTGTTTTCGGTTTAGTCCATCTTTTTAAAACTTTCACGCTGCTAAATGTAATGCTCAATCAAAAGCTTGCATGTTTATTCTGCTCAAATCTTATAGTTAAAATCTTTACAGTTAATCTATGTTTCTTAATAAGTAGTAGTTATGTTTTATTTTACATGTTTTGATAAGCGCTTTGGCTTAATTTACGTTTTTATTACTTATGTTTGTTACACCCTAGGATTAAATTTACACTGGGAATGTTCTAGGTTAAGGCTTATTTGGAAATAAATGAACTTTTAAATTGAATTGAAAAAACAACCGACAGGGTGAGTCCGTGCCGTTGAGAATTGGAGTGTAGCTGCCCCAGGCTCTTACCTACGTGCGACGCAAGGGGCATCCTATATATGAGAATCAATTCTCAATCTGACCAAGATCCAGCTTAGACGACAAATCCCATCAACCTCTTAATTTCTAGGCACATATAACTAAATTTAGGTTTAATTAATTTAGTAGGCCCTCCACCCTCATCTTACCTTGTAAATAAAAACCAAGAACGTGACAAATGGCGTTTAACATGCCTCTGCCTAGGACGCGTTTTGTCTCACTCTTGTGATATCCGGCAATTCTGTATACTGACAAGTCAGGCAACTCTATTCTAGGTAGGTAAGTCGAATAGGACCGAATTTATTCAAGTGAACGCATTCAACTAGGCAATTGGTCGACGTAATCGGTGCAGTTCTGGGAAGTTCGGTATTTGAGTGTTTCTGCCATCATCAAGGTATGTCTACAAGCATTGTTCATCTTAAAAGTTCGTTTAGTGCAATTTATGTTTGTATTCTGTTCAGCGCATCTTTAAGACATCAGTAAGATAATTCACAAAAATACTATATTTTCTTTCAAATAGGTCTAGACATTTTGTCAAGTGGCAGAATTTTGAGACTTGTTAACCTGATACATGACCCTGAACTCTGAGACGACGCCGACGAACCGATCTCGCGATAAGCGTCTGCGAAAAGTAATTTTCATGTAATTGAAAATATAAAAGCGATGGAAGCTGTGTATTATGAAATTAACTTTTACGTATTTCTTATACAATAGGGTGTTTTGTTTAGGGCTTGTAAATAAATAAATAATAATGCTGGACAGTTCACACAACATTAACTAGCCCCAAGCTAAGCAGAGCTTGTGGTTTGGGTACTAGTTAACTGATATACTTAATACAATACATTATATAGATAGATATTTTTTATTATATATAGAAAATACCCTGAACACCCTGAACAAATATCTGCAGATCGCACAAACATTTGTTCAGAGGTGTGAATCGAACCCGCAACCTCCTGCGTCGCAGTAAGATAAGTTGTTTATTTTTGTATAGATTATTATCAGAAAAAAATACAGAATTAGACATGGTTACAGACAGACTGACAGAAGTAGGTCCAGTAGTTGCATGTCGAGAAGCGCACGAATAAATGAATGGAAGATGACCTGGAAACCTCAGAGACGATGTTCTCGCAGCAAGTTATAAGCAGTTATGTAATAAGCAATAGAAAAACTATACTTTAATACAACAATAAAACAATCAATATTAGTGATTACTTCTTATAAATCATCATCATCATCATCAGGCAGTAGACGTTCTCTGTTGATCGAGGTCATATAATGCAACGGGGGGTATGACATAATAAACACGCTTAGCAGGTTGATTGGTGATGAGTACTCAGGTGGATGCTGCCCATCCCCTGGTGTAATTCCTTAATTGGCTTTTACTACATCCCTGGAAGGAGACGGAGGGGTCTATCCTTAGGCCGGACACACGCGACAGCAACTTCTAATGTGATTATTCTGAAGCAAGCTGGAGGTTGTAGGTAAAACCAACTTAGTTGTGGCAAAAATGAGATCTGGAGATGATCGAGCCTACGTTTATATAGCGTGGACTTAATAATGGCTGGCAGTTGAGATACAGTTTTTAAAGATATCGGTGGCCACCTATCATCATCATCATCAGCCCACATTAGTCCACTGCTGGACATAGGCCTCACCCAATACGCGCCACTGAGCCCGGTGTTCGGCTCTTCTCATCCACTTTCTGCCCGCCGCCTTTCGTAGGTCATCGCTCCACCTAGCCAGAGGCCCCACACTACGTTTGCCAAGACGCGGTCTCCACTCAAGATCTCGCTTACCCCAACGGTTGTCGGTTCTTTGGCATATAGGAACAGCCCATTGCCACTTCAGCTTGCTAATCCGGTGGTACGAGTATACTCGTAGTACCTATATGATGAGCGTAATATAGCCTCCACGGATTTCATCCAAACTTCAAATACCATTTCAGCTAATATCATCACCAGCCTACAGAAGTCCACTGCTGGACATAAAGTTCCTCCATAGAATGCCACGAAGAACAGACATGAGCCACCTCCATCCACAGACTTCCTGCTACCTTTATAATGACTTTGGTCCCCAACGGTTATCAGTTCTGAGTTATATGGCCTGCCCATGGCCTCTTCAACTTGCTAATTTTGAGAGCTATGTCAGTAATCTTGGTTCTTCTACAGATGTCCTCATTTCAGATTTTTATCACGTAGTGAAACTCTGAGCTTAGCTCTCTCTATAGCCCGATGCGCAACTTTGAGCTCAGTGCCGTAAGTCGTCACTGGCAACACACGTTGATTATAGACTGTCGTTGTCTTGAGGCTCTGCGGTATATCTATGACGAGAAGATACAGTGTAATTTATCGAACGCTGCCCTTGCGAGTTGGATTCGTAAGCTATTTTAAAGTTATGTATCCAGAAAGTAGGAGTTGTTTATGGGACACCGATTTTGTTTATAGAGTCATTAGTAAAAGATGTAAAATTTTACAATTTCCTTTTCCGATGCGTTCATAACTTGCTCCACATCTGCCCTACTACCTACCACCACGCCGGTATATGTTGCGCTTGCGCATCCGTGGGAACACTTTCACTTAGGTGCCGACATTCGACCTTATTTTAAGATTGCTGCTACTAATTTTGGTACTAACACCAACATTTTAGTATTGACCAATGGTATGCAGGTTGTTTTGAGTTATTTGCATGCCAAGGCTAATACTTTACTGACATTTTAAATTATGATAAGATCTCATTGTATCACTTATGGACTGGCAAATAAACTAATTTGATATTTGATGACTGAGTTTTTTTTTGTTTAGTTTTAGTTTGAACTATGAATAGCTAAAGCTAGTAAGAACCTACAATATTTAATGCTTTTGCAACATTGCTGGCTTATCAATCTTGCAGCGAGCAAATATCGGTTGTATTAAATTCTCATGTAAAAAGCAAGATAAGATTTTCTATTGCCAGATTGCTTAACCAGTACTTCGTAAAACAGTTCCCTAGGTGAGGCATTATTGAACTCACGAGTTCTCCATTTTACGAGAGAGTTCCACGGTACTGCTCTACCGTCTAGGCGTTACATTGTGTTGCTTCTGTCGTTTTCTCAAGACAGAGGTTCCGTCATTGCAGTCCTAATATACTGATGATGATTATTAACACTGTAGTAATTCGTGTAATGCTGTGGTGTATCCGGCCTAAGAATAGACCCCTCCGTCTCCTCCCGTGGATGTAATAAAAGCCGACTAAGCGATTACCCGGACTTGTTGATAAGATTCGTTGGTATAAGATATTATGTCCTGGCTGCTAGCTTATTATGGAATGTGTTATTACTGGAAGAAAGCGTTAACCGAGTCAGTCGTGGGAGGCAATAGCGGCGATGAGCTCACCACTTTTCACGTCTATATTCGACGTTGGTGCAACCCACTGTGAAAAGAGGCCAATTGTGGCTCTGCCTACGCCCTCGGGGAAAAAGGCGTGTATCTATGTATGTATGTATGTCGTTCATAGTTATACCCTGTCTTAATCTGGGTGTTACAAAGATGCAATATTTATCAAAGCGCGCGCGACTAAGTTACCGAGGTGTGGTCTGCGATGGAAAGCGGTGGAATAGCACGAAGAAAGTCACCACCGTTCTAGTTATTTTCTTTAGGTTTTTTTTGCTTCAGTCAGCAGATCGGCTATAAACAGTAAAATAACGTGGTATACTTTATAAGTGCCTGTTTTCAATGTACCTGGCTGGGTAGCTCACTGGAGCTATAAATGTAATCTTCTTAAAAGGTAGAGCACATATTGTTCTAGGTTTATGATGTTACAACCAGAGCGTAAAGATTTTAAACAAATCAGAAGTTATAAAAACTATAGCCTGATTACGGTCAATGTTCCCAAAATTAAATTTAAAAAATGGCTGATGGGAAGACGCTTAAATGAAAAAAATGTTTTAAATGAATACTTACATTACAGGGATTTTCAATAATATTTTTTATTTATTAGCTAATTATTGACATTTTAATTTATTTAATTTTATTACTCAATCTCAATTATTTTAAAACTTTTTTAATGTTCTTTTATTATTGTTATGTGAAAATTTGCATGCCTAGTAATAAGGTAGAACATAAGTGGACTTCATCTAGTTTAAGACCTTTATACAATGTTCTGGCAAATAAAATTATCTTATCTTATCTTGAGTACAATATTTTTATAAAGTATATCTTGCGCATGTGTCATGCAAAATGTAAGTAAAAATCTCAATGAATTTTCTTTTCTTTAGTTTGACATACCACTCGTTACGACAGCAAAAAAAAATAGTCTGATAAAGCAAGCATTTAGCTCAATAGTTCTGTAATTTATTTCTAAAATGATCTCCACATTCTGTTATATATTTAATGAAAGATATCAGAAATATATTTAAAATGGAAAATACATGTATCTTGCCACATCTTGATCTGGCTGCGCGAGGGGTCGTTGACCGAAGACTCAAATGTCACGAGGATTCTGCAATCACCTCGCTAGACGCTCGCCAATGGAATGCCCTCTAATTTGGCTGTTCAACAGTTCTAGACTTATCCGTTGCAATGTGTAGTGGACTCAAAAGTAATGCCATGAAATCCTAGATTTAAATGGATTAAGTTTCGAAAGGTAGCTAAAGCCTAGTTGTTTCGCCTAATTACTAGACTATTAATGTCCCAATTTGGTTAGTCACTCTCCAGTCTCATTTTGAGATTTAGAGCTCAAAATTGACCTGTCTCTAGGCAAAAGCATTTTTGTAAACTATTCAGCTGTGACTGTATAAATTTAGTTCAGCCTCTGGCCCGAGTTAATTTTGTAGAAGATTTTTAAAACATGTTAGAATAGTTTTGTCTAAATCGCCCGCATGATGTAACCTGGCGGAGGTCTTTAGAGATTATTGAACTTACTTTTCTTCTGATGTCATAACTTAATGGCACTACTACAACTTCCACATGTGAACAATAACTCAAATAAAACTTTTCTTAATAAATAGTTCATCCGCAAGTTCACTAGTTTACTTCACACAGGTCTGCGTCATTAACTGTCAGCAATACAAGTCGCAACTTTATCCGCGTCAGCAATACGAGTTATAGAACTTTATCCGCGTCAGTGAAACTTGTCAGCGTTCCAGCAACACATCCTCGGGGAACAATGAAATCGGCGTCGTTAACAGCGGACATAAAACGCGTAATAACGTGTAAAAAGAACACGTTGTCATACATTTTACGCTTGATGTACGTCTGGTTGTTACTCATTTTTTATTTTCTTTGAATGACGGGACAAGCTGTTAGCCCACCTGATGCTTCGCCCTATGCGCCATTGCACTGCGCCCGCCACCCTGAGACATAAATATGAAGTCTCATGTGCCTGTAACTTCACCGGCACCCATACCCTTCAAACCGGAACACAGCAATGCTACTACTGCACTACTGCTTTGCGGCAAGAATAGGTAGTATTTCCCCGGATGAACTCTTAAATAATGAGTCTCCAATAATGTTAGTCGTTATAAATTGTTGTCGCAACTCGCAACTTACATCGTGTGACGAACGACTGCCATCATGAAGCTTGAATGCGGCGTTCTTCTGCTTTCAATAGCGGATGCAGCATGCGCTTATTCCACTATTCCCCATCAGGAAGCAAAACGACAAAAAACTAGAAATTCCCCTTTTTATTTTGGATAGTTCCACTCTCTCCCCCATAATATTAGACAAGAAAACGACACGTTACCACTGACAGAAGTGCCAAGCGAACGTAAAGTGTAAAATAACGGTAGGCCTTGTGTGAGCATACCAGTAGGCCTAGTGTGGGCATACCAGTTAAAACGCGTTTACGCGACCACCGCGTTGGTTGAGTAAACGACAAAATTAAGGTATACAACAAGTATACTTTACAACAATACGTGACGTGAACTGCCAAAAATTTCACTTACACTCGCAAAACACTCACACAAAATGATTCATTAACTCGCTTCTTCATACAAACTGCGCGTAAAACGCGGTCTTGGTAGAGCGCGTAAACTTGTAGCAAAAAGTCGCACTACGGCTACGGATGACTGTACTATTTGGAAAATAATGGGCCTCGGCAATCATCGACTTTACGAAATATAAATATGATTGCAAATGAGTGAAAAAGCGACACTTATACACGAACGACGATTGCCGAGGGACATTGTGTTCCTAGTAGAATAAGAAAATCTTAATTGATCAGCTGTGTACATGGAGATGTTTAAAAGTAAAAAGTTTCAATGTGCCTGCCCATTTCGAGCGTACAGCATTACGTGCGAAGTTTAAATATAATAGTTATTGGCTAAAGTTAATCTGCACAGATTTACACTACACATTAATTAAGTTGAAAGCAATTAATTTGCGATCTTCAAAATATTCTTTCATACTATAATAAACTTTAAAACACCAAGCCTTCAGTTTCTTTTTATAAATAATACCATGTAATATTTTTGTATCTAAGGGCAGAAAGTTATAAATTTGTATGGCCATGGCATTGTTGTATACTGTGTGGTATACTGTTAAACTGGTATACGAGTCTACGCAGCACAGCTGTGTGTGCAGCGGTAAAAAGGACCAGCAAGCTTCATAAAGTTCCAAATCGGACCCCTGAGGCGCAATTTTGGCGGCGCCATAAATCAAAGTTCCTTTAGCTCGTAATTTAAAATGGTGACGGCAATTTACGGCAGTCTTAAAACTGGGGTTGAGACATATTTTATGTGTTACTACTTCGTTTCACCGGTTCTGTTTTGGTCACCGTACAATCACACTACCTCACTATACAACTATACCTCAAGCTGGAATCAAGGAATAAATTTTTCATAGGTTCATAGCTTAATAGTAGTTCATATTTCAAACCAGATCATTGATCTAATGCAGGCCTAGGCCTGGTGACCAGGACAGAACCGGTGACACAAATTATTAGTAGGTTCTATGTGCTTGTGCTATTTGATCCAATTGGCTATATCTGTCAAGAATTATACACAACTTTTAACGACCAACAGCAGTCTAGGTTGCTAAACAAGACCGCAGGTACAGCAGGCCGGCCAAATAGTCCAATAAGAGATGTAGATACATTTGGCAATTCGCCGATTTTGGCGCCAAAATGGCTGGATTCACAGCAGCTGCGCCGAACATGTTTCAGAATGGTTTTGGGCGTTGCTGGTCTCGTTGCGCTGTGTTCAACATTGTACATTTATTTATTGGGTTGGTTTTAGTTCTGCGATTCTTGCAACGTGAATTTTCATTGCAATTTGTCATTGAATTTAGTGTTTATTTTGTAGTGAGTTTACCTGCCAGGATGAACCACACGTTTTCCTGTTTGCTGTCGTTTGAGGATAAGGCTTTGCAGGATTTAATAATTGCTTTGACTTCTTAGAATTCGCGAATAATCTCGCTATTGAAAATGTCGACCTCTTTTGGATAAGTATTTCCTTTTTTGCCGTCAGCTTGATATTATAAGAAGGTAGTATCAATTTATACATTCTGTTTGCTCGTCTGTGGGATTAAGATCCTGTTAAATTGGGATTTAAATTCGCGAGGTAAGAACCGTTGTAGCCGCGGCGTTGTAGTGACGATGACGAAAATCAATTTAGTAATCGCGACTGTTCACGTCCTCTGTAGCGCGTCGGGCGAGTAGCCGGCTGCACGAGACGCGATAGGTAGCGGGTTCGATTACCGCTGCGGGACAAATGTTTGTATGATCTGTAAATATTTGTTGCGGGTCTGGGTGTTATGGTACCATGGTACTCGTAGATTCTAATATCCACGACACAGGGAATCCTAGTGTGTGATCAGGACTATGCATGTGACTGTTGGGTATTATGTTATGTTAATCTTAACATCGTAACATTGACATTATTAGTGGAATGGGATTGTGCGATTTTAGTGCATTTCACATTAGTTCAGGTTGCATTTGCAACAAAGTCATTGCTCGGTACAAATTGTCTTTCCGTCGCCAGTCGTAACGGTCATGCTTAGAGGCACGTTACCGTGTTTATACATTGTATCTTGGACTAAGTATGTACTAGAACGCTCCTAATGATCCTACTGTTCACAACGGTATAGCAAAGACTTTACAGACTAACAATAAGAACTACATTTATGGAGCAACACGAAGTTTAATTGTTAGTAGATCTCTCACGTGGAGCAAATAAGAGGCTTTTAAATAAATAAAAACCGGTTATGTGCGAGCTGGAACCGCGTACGTCATATTATCTTCATAAAAAAAATGGTGGAGCATGGTCGATTTTCATATATTTCCTTAATATATTTTAAACCTATAAAAACTATACAAAAAACTTTATTTGTATTCTCCATAACGAGCTCTTCCATATAATATGTTACATGACCAATTTTCTATTTTGCCCCCGAAAAGCAGAAATACATAAAATTCTTTGAAAATTTAAATCTAAATTCGTTTACTTACGCTGCACGTACGTGATTGGGTGAACTAACTCTGTGTATGTACCATGTTTCGGATAAAATAGGGTGTGATAGACAGACAGACATACACGAGAGGGATCCTATAATGGTTCCGTTGGTACCTTTTGACGTACGGAACCACATACGGAACCCTAAAAATGGGATTTAGTATCTGATTTATTTTACTTACTGACTTGTTAGTCTTTGCTGCCCCCTGCCAAAATAATCTGTTTGTTACCTCCTACTTATTAACTTCCTTCGATCAATCACATTCATCATCATCATCATCATCAGCAGCAGCCTATAAACGTCCACTAATGGACGAGGCCTCCCCCATCTAATGCAATGGGGGATTTGCCATAATCGCCACGCTTGGCAGGCGGATTGGTGATCGCAGTATTGCTACTAAGTACTCAGGTGGATGCTGCTGCCCATCTCATGGTGTAATCCCGTCGGCTTGTACGACATCCATGGGAGGAGACAGACCATGGCCATATGAGTATAGGAAAACTAGCGTATTTACCGTAACTAGAGAAATCTTAGTAAAGTCCTGCAAGATGTTATCGGGAATCAATCAAGGGCGTGTAATAGGGTAGGTAGGTAAAATAGGGGTGGGACTGACGTTTCCATTTAAATTGTCTTCAGTCAGCCGGTTCAATCAGCTCCCACCACCGACTCTATTGTGGTGGGGCTGATTGGAAAATGCTCTTTGGATTATCGACATTTCTTATTTTTGCATTGTCGTAGTATTTTTTTCAATAGATTGAATTGATTGGTGACATTGATTGCTGACTTTGTTGTATGCCTGTCTACATAATTTATCGACCCCCATAAAAAAAAAAGTTTTGTTATTCATTCTCTTTACCTATTTTAGTAGCCTATAATAGGCTTATTGTTTACTAGTGGAATGCCCGCGATATCGTTAGAGTAGAGTTTTTTCGATACAAAGTCAAAGTCAAAAGTATTTTATTCATTGAAATCACAAGGATCATTTTGAATCGTCTTAAAAAATAAATTTACATTTACCTACTCCTGTTCCAACGCAACCAGACCTAGAAGAATCAGGCAACAAACACGGTCTGTTTTTCTTTTGATGATCCTTCTTACTACGAGGTGGGGAGCGCCTGTGTGGTGCCTCGAGAACAAGTGGAACCTGATTCAAGGAAAAAAGGAAAACCAAATTAAAAGCCTTACTTAGGTAGGCAGTCAAAAGTAAGATGATAGAGAGAATCAGCAAAAGTTCATAAGGCAGCACACTCTACGCTTGATATAGTCATAAATAACACATCAATAATAAATTATATGCAGGTACAGACATTGCAAATTGTCAAATTAGGTGTTGAGGGGTAGAGCGACATCTGGCCACGCGGCTTTATCATTAACATAGTCATGTAGTGTGTAATACGCTTTCTTAATTAAATTATTCTTTATGTAAGATTTAAATCTTCGAATCGAAAGTTTAGAAGTAGTTTCTGGAAGTTTATTACAGAACCGAACAGAATTCCCCATAAAAAAAGACCCACTTACTTTTTTTATTTAACCTTAAACACCCCGCTGAACTACCCCCTCAGGGAGTGAATTACGGAAACTTTTCTGTATGCACCCCTAGACCACGAAAGCAATATATCCTCCAAATTTCAGGTCTTTAGGACCTCGTTTAAGGTTGTGTGTTGAAAGTCAGTCACGAAAGCAGTTTTTTTTTAAATATAACTGTGTGTGGATGTTACATTTTTATCAATAATATTTATTAATGTATATGTCAATAAATTGCACGAGAGAAGCTTCTGCGAGGTGCACTGTATCCTATCACCACACTGGTACCCCTGGTCACTAGGCTCTGTTAAGGGCCACCATGCCCCAAGCTGGCCCCTAACCTAACGTAGGGTGTCCAAGAAACAATAGTCTAAGATCCGCACTAGAAACGACCTTCACCCATCACGATTTTCATGTTTAATGGGTGAAAAGTATTTTATATCAAATTGACTATATTTGAAAATATATCTTGAGTGGGTTGTCTAAAAACTTCCTTCCCAGACAAACTAAATAAAAAAAATAAAAACTTTTTTCTTTTATTTTATAACCGTGATAGTCAGACAGTTAACATTTTTACAGAATGATGTATTTCTGCTGCCGCTATAACAACAAATAGGTAAACAGAATAAAATAAATGTTTAAGAGGGCTGCCATACAACAAACGTGTTTTTTTGCCGTTTTTATAGATAATGGTACGGAAGCCATCGTGCGCGAGCCCAACTCGCACTTGGCCGGTTTTAAATTTTTTAATTAATCATAGTCTGGGCAGGAATTTTTTAGACAACCCACTCTATATAATATGTTTTCTAATATATTAAATTTGATATAAAATACTTTTCATCTATTAAACAGATAGGTGAAGGTCGTTTCTAGTGCGGATCCTCTACTAGAAGTACCTATCAGTAAAGTATACACTATACATTGCTACATTTTAAAGCTTCCAACCAAGCAACACTTTTCAAAATGCATCGCTTACGTCAAATGCCATCCAACCTGTCATGGGCAGGATATGACAGCACGCGTACCAGCCCGTGCCTTCCGCGCGGACGTCTCGCTCCCTCCTCGTGCCGTCTCATTTACGTCATTAGGTAGTGTAGGTAGTGAGTGACTGAGGTCAGTGTTATTGCTGAGACCGAAGCCGAATTTCGGCCATTCTGTTCTTTTCATTATGACTGTACATCAGCTTTCAGATAGTTTCGTGTGAAATTTTGAGCTGTTATTGATACAATTACAATTACTTACCTACCAATGTATCACAGTCCACTTTTCTTTTTTCTTTTCTCGAGGTAATGCCTCAGAAAATTCTCTTGTGTAATTTCGCCAGTATTACAGTTCAGTCCAGTCACGTACAGTAATTTTTACATTATCAAGTTTGATTAATTTTGACAGCCATTTTAACGTAACAAAATGCAACACAGTACACAGAAAGTACCTATAGCAATATTGATATACACTGAAATTAATTCCCGTGAAAGTTTTGCATGAAAAGTAACACACAGAGAACTCACGTATTGTATACTTTTTATTTTTTATTTTTTTTTCTTCGCTTAGTCCATCATATTTTGTCATATCTCCAATAATTCTGGCTACTAAAATACCGTTTTTTAACTAGTTTGGGAGCCTATGTATTCAGTAACATATGAAACACTATTATGTCAATAAATATTTTGTATTATTATTATAATACAATCTGCATGTTATCTTCGCTTCGTTCTCAGTTCGGCCTTATACAGACCAAGCCGAAATAAGTCTAAGTATATTATTGATATTGTGGTATTACACTAAAGTTGACCTTGGTTGTTTTTACCCGTCTGCTTGTTTAATGGTTGATGCAGGCGATGATTAGGTGATAAGAATTCTCAGAAATTGATTAGGAAGTTTTGTTTGAGGATGTTGATATAGGTACTAGGAAAGAACAAGGAAACCTCTTATTTCAATAAAGTAGTTAGTAGTTAGTAGTTAGTTTCTTAGTAGTTTTAGTTTCAATTCTATAACCTCTTATTTTATTAACATTCAATTAATATTTTTTAGGCCTTTACGGAGTAGGATTTTTAGTTGCCAAGAAATGGAAAAGTAACATCCTATATAGAGTTTGTTTCATACTCTGATAGAATAGCCCTGCTTAAATTTAAAATCACCAAAACTAAAAGTCTTACAATCATTCAGGTACATGCCCCCACCACTGCTCACTCAGACGATGAAATAGAGGAATTTTATACCTTACTAAATAAAGCATGTGAAGACTACCGCAGTAACTGGAACGTAGTACTTGGCGACTTCAACGCCAAAATTGGTGAGAAGAAAGACACCGATGACCATAGAATTTTAGGTCCACATGGCTTAGGAGAGCGGAACGAACGTGGCTCCCGCCTTATTCAATTCGCTTTCGGCAAAACCTCCGTATTAGCAATAGTTATTTTAAGAAAAAAACAAGCAGACGGTGGACTTGGCGATCCCCTGGCGATAGATATAAAAATGAAATTGATTACATTCTTAGCTCTGATCACAATTTAATCAAAAACGTCCAGGTTATTAACGCTATCAAATTCAGTTCAGACCACAGGCCTCTACGAGCAAAAGTAACGTTTGATATGAAATTATACAGGCAAACACAATTTAAAACTAGGATCAGGCGATTGGACAAAGAAACTCATAATTAATAAGCAACAATTCAATTTAGAAACTTCAGAATAGCTTCTTTTTTTTAGATTTAAGTACTGAAGATGTACAACAACAATTTAGCAACATAGAAAATTGCATTCAAATAGCAAGCAGTAAACTAAAACGTACTTCAAGCAAACTTAAAAAACTATCACCAGAAACAGTGAAATTAATAGAAGAAAGATTTATTTTAGCTAAAGACATTACAGATCCACAGTACAAACATAAAAATAGAGAAGTGAAAAGAAACATCAGGAAGGATATCAGGATTTACAACGAAAATACAGTTCAAATAGCCTTGGAACGCAATCGCTCGCTTAAAATTGCAAAACAAGGCATCTCAAAAGGAAAATCTTGGATAACTAGTATAAAAGACAAAACCGGCAAAAAACATCAAAGTCGCGACAAGGTTCTAGATATATGTACTGATTTCTATCGACAGCTCTATTCAGACCCTGGAAAAATAGATTCAACATACACAACTGATCCAGAAGTTTTCTGTTGCCCTGTTTCCATCCCGCCCATTACTGGCTACAAAGTACATTGCGCACTTCGCAAAATGAAATATAGCAGAGTGCCCGGTGAAGATGGCATAAGCACAGAAGCTCTTAAAATAGGCGAGCACACTCTCATACCGCATATCACCAACCTTTTTAATAGTATTTTATTAACAGGTAAATTCCCAAAGCAGTTTTGCCACTCTAACGTGATACTGCTGCACAAAAAGGGGGACAAGACAGATATAAATAACTATAGGCCCATTAGTCTTATCTCGCACGTTTACAAAGCTTTTATAAAGGTCATCGAAGGTCGAATATGTGGTCAGCTGGATCTAGAGCAACCTCCTGAACAGGCTGGCTTCCGCGCAGGCCTCTCAACCACCGATCATCTCCATACAATAAATCAAATTTTAGAAAAACACTACGAAAATAACATCCCATTATATTTAGCCTTTGTTGACTACTCCAAGGCATTTGATAGTATCTCTCATTTGGCCATATTTAACGCTCTCCAAAACCAAAACATCGAATCTACCTGTATCAACCTCATAAAACGTATTTATTCCAATAGTACTGCGTCATTAAAAATACAATCATCAGGACCATCATTCCCCATAGAAAGAGGTGTCAAACAGGGCGATCCACTTTCACCAAAGCTCTTCAATAGTACCCTCGAAGAAATCTTCAGAAAGCTGGCGGCCGATTGGGATGACAGAGGCATTGAAGTCGGTGGGGCAAGATTGACTAACCTTCGCTTTGCTGACGACATTGTTCTCTTCTCCTCAACAGCAGCCGAACTACAGTCCTTGCTCGAAGACCTGAGCAATGCAAGCCTTGAGGTTGGATTGAAGATGAATATGTCAAAGACCAAAGTAATGACCAACAGTACCAAACATCAAATAGTAGTCAACGGTGAAGCGATGCACTATGTCCAAGATTACATCTATCTCGGTCAGATAGTTTCCCTCCAGGCGGGCAGGCAGGATAGAGAAATTGCAAGACGCACTGAGAACGCCTGGAGGAGTTATTGGTCGATGAAGGAGCTGATGAAGGGAAACCTTCCGATGATACTTAAGCGCAAACTTATGGACATGTGCATCCTTCCCGTTCTTACTTATGGCTCGCAAACTTGGTCTTTGACAAATATTCAGAAATCCAAACTCATGGTTTGCCAACGGGCGATGGAGCGCAGTATTCTGGGAGTTAAATTAACCGACCGGATTCGAAACACCACACTGCGCTCCAAAATTAAAATCGCCGACGTAGGAAAAAAAGCCGCCCAGCTGAAGTGGAATTGGGCTGGACATGTCTGTCGTATGCCTGATGAGCTGTGGGCCAAAATAACCACTATGTGGAGCCCTGACACAGCGAGACGGCGTCGCGGCAGACCACGCAGGAGATGGCGTGATGAAATAGATGCCTTTAACACAGATTGGCAAACAATAGCACAGGATCGTAGTGACTGGAGGATATGGGGGGAGGCCTTTGCTCAACAATGGGATGATTCAGGCTAACAGTAACAGTAACAGTAACAATATTTTTTTAACACGCTTTTTTATTAGCTTGGATTGTATCTATGTATGTATGTATGTATGTAACTGAATCTTTGAGCATAATTTTCACCAATTTCCAGAAGTCTGATTAGTTTGAAAATTTGCATAGAGAGAGAGAGAGAGAGAGAGACAGAGAAAGAGAGATAAATCGAACTAAAAAATTAAAAATAAATAATATTTTAAAAACATTAAAAAAACACGCTTTTATAGCTAACCGAACTAAAAAATAGAAAATAATATTCAATTAAAGAAAAAAAAAAAAAAAAAAAAATTGATTGTTCGATCTTCTTCTACTGTAATATAAACACTTTGAAATTGAAAATTATTTTCTATTTTTTAGTTCGGTTAGCTATAAAAGCGTGTTTTTTTTTTTATATTATTTATTAGATATCAATTTAAAAATAAATGAACGATATATTGATGTTTATTAATTTAGTAGGTGTAGCGATGACCTACGAAAGGCGGCGGGCAGAAAGTGGATGAGAAGAGCCGAACACCGGGCTCAGTGGCGCGTATTGGGAGAGGCCTATGTCCAGCAGTGGACTAGTGTAGGCTGATGATGATGATATTGATGTTTTAAGTAACGTTAAATTAATTTTAAGTTAAACAAATCTTTATCCTTTATTTTCTTTATACCTTGTAATAGACCGTATTTTTATACCTGTACTTACCTGTATTTTATTTCTTTACAGGTAATTTCTACGACAGATAACTGGAGTAAGTCTTCCTCAAGTTTCCGGAAATCCGTTCAAGGTTTAGGTAATTCCCCAGGTATTTTACATTTATTTCCCTGACGGCGATAATCCACATGAATAATAATTATGAATTATTTAACGCCAACATTGTCTTGAATTAGCAGAATTTCCCGTCAGATCTCCATAAATTAACATTTTGATACTGACTCTGAGGTGCCACTTAAAATAACTTAAAAATAAAAAGCGGCCAAGTGCGAGTCGGACTCGCCCATGAAGGGTTCTGTAGCTTAAATAATGGTTCACGGTTTATGCATAAGGTTTATGTTTATAAAATTAAATGTTTTTTTTTTATATTTGAGTTGATTGAATGAAAGGTAAATTGCGGTTTACGATTTATGACGTATACAAAAAAACTACTTACTAGATCTCGTTCGAATAAATTTTCGGTGGAAATTTACATGGTAATTGTACATCATGTATTTTTTTTTAGTTTTATCTTTATCTTATTTTAGAAGTTACAGGGACACATTTTACCACTCTGGAAGTTGTAAAATGTGTCGCGCAAACTATTCAGCTTAGAAAAAAATTATATTAGAAACCTCAATATCATTTTTGAAGACCTATCCATAGAACCCAACACGTATGGGTTCGATGAAAAAAAAATTGTGTTTCAGGTCTAAGTATGGGGAACCCCCAAAATTTATTGTTTTTTTTCTATTTTTGTGTGAAAATCTTAACGCGGTTACCAGAATACATCTCCTTACCAAGTTTGAACAGCATAGTTATTATAGTTTCGGAAAAAAGTGGCTGTGACATACGGACGGACAGACAGACAGACAGACATGACGAATCCATAAGGGTTTTTTGCCATTTGGCTACGGAACCCTAATGAACCAACTGACGACGTCTTTTTACCGACTGCCCCAAATTAAGGAGTGTATTGTGTTGTGAGGGTTCAGTTATCCCGATACGCACTGGATAATATGTGTTTGATCAATATTTATGGTGACAATGATGACAAAATTAAAACTTTAAAATTTTATGTGCAAGCTGATCGTGTGTGTAATCATTGTACCTATAGAGCTTGGGAAGTGGGTTCTAAAAATATACAAAACATACGAGTAGGCGTACACCAAGCAAACCTAGACAAACCTTGCATGGTTTTATGGTATTTAAATAATTGTAAATTTGTATTTAATTTTTTGAGATGAATAAATAAACAACAACAACAACAACAAACCGTAGTTCTCAATAAAAAAAAAAGGTTTGATTGAGCAAGTTAAAATCAATGCTTTAGAAATACGTACAGTTTATGAACAAACCGGAGATTTTCCAAAATCATAAAGGAAATAAGATGATAAAAGTGTTCAGTAACAAAACTCGGGTGCATTTTGCACACACATGCAGTAGATAAAGCTAAGGCGCACACTGGAATAACAAGTTTAAAACAATTTTACAGTGGGTCCCCAACTTTACAAAGCCTGTGTCTGCGCTATGCTTGGATCAGTTTTCATACTGAACACACTTATATTCATAGACACACGCCTTTGTGCCCGAAAGGGTAAGCAAAGCCTCAAATAGGCCTCTTTTCACTGTGGGTTGCACCATCGTGGGAAATAGTCGTGACAAGTGGTGAGCTCATCGCCGCCATTGCTTCCCACGACTGACTCTGCTAACGCTTTCTTCCAGTAACACATTCCTTAAATAAGCTAGCAACCAGGACAAATCTTATACCAACGAATCTTACAAACAAGTCCGGGTAAACGATAAAAGAAAACACTATATTATTGAGAAGTTCTTGACGATGTTTTGGCAACACACGGGTATTTGAAACAAAAAGCGTGTTGCCAGTTGTAAATAAATACTGAGCGAACACTGAAGTAAATCCCGGGCTTTCGGGTACATATTTGATTTGTCCCGCCTCTGCCGCGCGTAAATACGAGTTTTGAGTGCATAGGATCTGGTATAGGTCATGAGTGGCTTATTCAACAGGAAAATACACCGTCAAATTACTGTTTTTATTTCAAATGCAATATGCCACCTGTTGGTAAGTGTTGACGATGGAGCACGAAGGTCTAGAAGGCACCTATTCACTCTTGCCTTATTACAGTTCACCTAGTTGTCGGGAAGAGATCGGTTTTAGTGATAAGACCGCCCATTTTACATACTGTTATTTGTTCTTTTATCTTTTTATTTTTCTATTTGGTGTGCAATTAAGTGTTCATCTATCTATCTAGTATGCAATATTTTTTACAATCGGCATTGTGTTTGGGTGAAGCTTTTTTTATATTAGCTTATAAACCGTGGTCACCTCTACGATTAAAAAAGAAAACAGTAATAAAAATAAATAGAAATCTCTCCGTCAAATAGAACCCGTCGCTATATTAGGAAACCCTGAGGAAGGGTGGTAGAAGGCACCCACCGATAGCTGGAATTGAAGCACATCCAGCTTTACTAAAAGAATTTCCTAAAGGTACCTATGACTAGTAGTTGGCGCGGAACGTGACCTCGTAATATTTCGTTTATCGATAAATCGGTATGAGTTGAATTTGATATTTTTTGGGGGCTCTCGTGGACCCCCTTATCTTAAAAAACCCTGTACCAATCAAGCTTATGTTCGAACTTATAATTGTATTTACATAAACTACCTACCTACCAAGTTTCATCAAGATTGGATCAGCAGTTCTGCAGTTATCGTCTGATAAACAAACATAAACACATACTAACAAACGTCACATCATTCATCATTTTTTAACGTATATCAGTTATCTAGTACCCATAACACAAGCTCTGCTTAGCTTGGGGCTAGATAATGTTTTGTAAACTGTCCAGCATTATTTATTTATTTTATTTTATTTATTTATTCAATTAGACTGCGACCTTGATTCACTCCTTCAAATAAGATAATAAATATTAAGCGTCTAGTTACCACCCGTTTCAGCCTATGACTTGAAGTTGTTATCCACAAACCGCGGCTAACGAATCGCTGGCAGCCATCATTTGCGGCACAAACATGCTAATTACACCCGAATGCTGGGGCTGCGGTGTCCTTTGACCAGCCCTTAGGATTTTTGAATCTGAAGGGATTTACCAGATACCCTGCTACTTGTGAAAAGGCTTCAGATACTGGCAGGTACATGTTTATTGGAGGATTTGCCTGTTTCATTACTTAGAAACGATTGAGGAAAATTGTGGAATTTATCGATAAAGGTTTTAGTGCCCAGAAAACGATGCCCTCTAAAATAATATTTTTTGTTAATCTTATTAATTTTATCAATGTATGTAAGTAATAAGGATATTTATGTTATAAGCTCATTATAAAGTTTGTTGCCGACTTTTTTACAGAAAAATTTATCGTAAGTATTAGTTATTTTAGGCTCTATCGTACCCTTGGAAATATGATGAAATATTTTTGTTGTTGTTGTCATAAACTGTTAAGATTTTGTTTAAAATACATTTAAAAAGCCTGTTTGACTCTTGATAGTTTCAGAATAAGTCAAAACTTAATTCAATAAATTAATTCGTGTTTAAGCTTATAAGTGTAAAATAAAGTGCGGCAAAAACGTCGACATCGGTTTCATTATAAGTTTTTTGTGTTTTTTTTTTTTTTCAATACAAGCTTTTATGAAATTAGTGGTCGTAACCGTGTGCTTATCAAAATGAGCCTAAATACGGCCAGTCTTATATTATCCCTCGAGGAGTTCCGTTGTCCACCTTCCGTGTCCATCATCAGATCAGCTCGCTGTCACCATAATATTGCATTGTCATCGGAACTTGACAGGTATGCAAAATATCATCGGAATCGGTTGAGGATAACTGCTTTAAAATTCGGTTGCAAGATTCCACCCGGACAAGTTAAATAAACACTTGTAACAAAACAGAACAAAAAAAAAAAAAACGGATAACACTTCTCTTTCCTTCACATTTCTATGGTATCTGCCGTGTTGCAGTCGCCGCTACCTATGGCTGATTGATTTAATTTCCGGCCCAGCCGCTCTACAGAGTTACGCCCGAGCAGATAGTACCTAAACTACTTACTCTACGTTACATCACAACATGGTATATGCTCATGAATGTCATGTGCTTCCACAGATAATACATATATTACCCGCCGCGACTTCGTCTGCGAGCAATTTTCTAGAGACCCATTTAAATGCAATAGAATAGGTATTTCAAAACATTTCACACATTTTTTTTTTACGCTTTTCTTTATTTCACTTCAGTTTCGGTCACTTTCACGTCTTTTTGCTTGTTTGTTTGTCTGGAATCAAATCTGTCGACTGTTTTTTCGAGCACTTCTCTATATCCAATTGAGCTGTAATTTGGTATACCTGTCAAGTTCCGATGACAATACAGTATTATGGTGACAGCGAACTGATCTGATGATGGAAGGTGGATAACGGAACTGTTCGATGGATAGTAGACTGGCCGTGTTTGGGCTCATATTGATCAGCTCACGGTTCTTCTTACCATCTGATTCCATCATCATCATTATTAGTCAGATGTATTCTGTTAAAAGATTGATTTAAACAAGTTTTTATTTTTTATTTTAGGCCTGTCTTATTCTTTTCGTAAGTAACTTATTGGGGCTATCTAGTAGGTATATATTTTCAATGTTTACGATTGACAGACACCCGACTTTTAAAATTTGCATTGGCTTCCAAATCGTATTTATATTTTTATCACGTTTTCGTAAGATTCAATTTGGCTCGGATCATCACGGAATAACTTGTTTCATACACAACATTTTAAACGGCCTTTGTATCCCCGAATTTCGTAAAATGCCTGATTTGTGAGCTCCAGGAGCCAAAAAGAACATAGGTGCATGCTAAAAAAGAACATAAGTGCATGCTAAAAAAGAACATAGGTGCGTGCTAAAAAAGAACATAGGTGCGTGCTAAAAAAGAACATAAGTGCATGCTAAAAAAGAACATAGGTGCATGCTAAAAAAGAACATAGGTGCGTGCTAAAAAAGAACATAGGTGCATGCTAAAAAAGAACATAGATGCATGCTAAAAAAGAACATAGGTGCATGCTAAAAAATAACATAGGTGCATGCTAAAAAAGAACATAGGTGCATGCTAAAAAAGAACATAGGTGCATGCTAAAAAAGAACATAGGTGCATGCTAAAAAAGAACATAGGTGCGTGCTAAAAAAGAACATAGGTGCATGCTAAAAAATAACATAGGTGCATGCTAAAAAAGAACATAGGTGCATGCTAAAAAAGAACATAGGTGCATGCTAAAAAAGAACATAGGTGCATGCTAAAAAAGAACATAGGTGCATGCTAAAAAAGAACATAGGTGCATGCTAAAAAAGAACATAGGTGCATGCTAAAAAAGAACATAGGTGCGTGCTAAAAAAGAACATAGGTGCATGCTAAAAAAGAACATAGGTGCATGCTAAAAAAGAACATAGGTGCATGCTAAAAAAGAACATAGGTGCATGCTAAAAAAGAACATAGGTGCGTGCTAAAAAAGAACATAGGTGCATGCTAAAAAAGAACATAGGTGCATGCTAAAAAAGAACATAGTGCATGCTAAAAAAGAACATAGGTGCATGCTAAAAAAGAACATAGGTGCATGCTAAAAAAGAACATAGGTGCATGCTAAAAAATAACATAGGTGCATGCTAAAAAAGAACATAGTGCATGCTAAAAAAGAACATAGGTGCATGCTAAAAAAGAACATAGGTGCATGCTAAAAAAGAACATAGGTGCATGCTAAAAAAGAACATAGGTGCGTGCTAAAAAAGAACATAGGTGCATGCTAAAAAAGAACATAGGTGCATGCTAAAAAAGAACATAGGTGCATGCTAAAAAAGAACATAGTGCATGCTAAAAAAGAACATAGGTGCATGCTAAAAAAGAACATAGGTGCATGCTAAAAAAGAACATAGGTGCATGCTAAAAAAGAACATAGTGCATGCTAAAAAAGTTGTTGTGTTTTGGTGATACAAGCTTGAGTTAGTGTTTTTCGTTTCGGATTTTTCCACTTTTGAGCCCAAAAGTCCCGATAAAAAGACTTCGCACTTTTGCTAAGAATTTGTAACCGAGTCACCCCTCCTACTACATACCTACAAAATTGCATCACTTAGGTTCTGCATAAATATCAAATCATAGCTGCAACTTCCCATACGTTTACCACAGCATACAAAATATTACTAGGTCATCAAATTTACTAAAGAGGCTGACTGCCCTTTCAGGCTATAGAAGATAGAATATTTATTGAATGGGCCCCAGCTGGGGGAGGTTATTAAATAACTCACACAATCGGGAGAATCATCCCCTTTGCGTAATGGCATCTTTAGGGGTGGCCATGCTTGACCGTTTTGAGGACAAGATCTTTGACACTAACTAACTACACAGCAACAAAACAATGTGTTTGGAAGTTAATAATTAAGAAGATTGAATGATTTTGTCTTATAATTTTTTTATTGGGTCCAGGTTAGTGAAGTAGTACAGACGACGAAAATTCAAGGACTAGGAATATCTTTAGTTAACCTCAGTCAGGATTTTAATATGACTTCCTTAGAAATATCGAGACCTTATTCTCTTGTTTTAAGGATTCTGTACCCGAATGGCGCTAACAGGATCTTATTACTAAGCCTGCGCTGTTGGTCTGTATGAGGTCGCACTTGGCATATTTAATTTCTAAAACTGGGTCTATTACCTCGTTTAAAACTGATACATAGTCATCCTACAAAAAAGTATATGTGCTTATTGTGAACATGTTTTGTAAACGTGAATAATAACTAAATATTGTAAAGAGATTGAAAAAGCTACTGAAAGGGCCGCCTGAGGGTTCTTTTAAAGTATTATTTCCCTGTACCTTTTTAAAAAGGTTGCTTCCACTGGTATGAGTATTTTTTTAAGAGATATCTACGTACTCTCATTTAATAAATCTTCTGAGTAATAATAAAGTATGGCCATGTTTCTTTTGTAAATGGTTTATAAATTAACGGTTTTTTACAATAATTATAATTTATGAAGGGGGTTCGTACATTTACTTACATACAAATAAACTAACTACCGGCTGAAAAACATCAAAATTGATGTATCATGAAAATTAGTTCAAAGATTTCATTCTGGGAACTATTACAAACTATTACCTATTTCTGCCGCAAAAAGCTCGCATTGCTGTTTCGGCTTGAATTCGGTTCTTGGGTGCCGGTGAAGTTACAGACATATTAGACTTTACATCTAAGTTATGTCTCAGGGTGACGGGCGCTGTCCAAGGCCACGTAGGGCACGACGTAAGACATGACCTACGAGGTGCAGCATTGCTATTAAAAACAAAAAAAACATTTATTTGTATCCAAAAACACTTAAACTAAATACCCTTCTTCATTATGTAAAAGTTTTCCTTAACAATATTTTAATTTAAACAACATAAGTACGTTTATACATAGTAGGTGAGGTTAAATACTAACCCCCACACTAGGATTCCCTGTGTATTAGGCAGAGGTGAACGCTTAACGTCATGTGGGCCATCAGCTTGTTCCGCCTTTCATTAAAATATAAACTATAAAAATCACACATTTGACTGTGGTACCAGTAAATAACATAACTTGAAAGATTTTGTTTAACTATTGAGCGTCCGTAGAAATATTTACAGGTCTAGCGCTTAACTGAGACAGTCCCTGAGGTATGGGAGCGGTACAGGAGGGATGTTTTCGTCTCTCAAATGACATCAAATGTACCAGATGACAAGTTTCCTAATGACGACGACGACGACGAAAACACCCCTCCCGTACCGCTCCCTTACCTCAGAGACTGCCTCTGTTAAGCGCTAGACCTGTAGTTACATCATACTTCATTCAATCCACTATAGGATCACTGTCAAAGATATAGTCCTCGCAATAACAAAACTGGGGATCTGTTGACTCTCTTAATTTTTATGCACTACAATTTGTTGCTGCAAGCTGTTTGTGCACTATAAAATAGGTCGTGCGGTCAATCTGTTGTACATTGTAAAACTAATAGCGGGGTCAGTGCAGGAGTCGTGTTGTCACTGACCCCGTTGGCACCTCGCAGGATGCCCAGGGTCCGATGCCCACCAATTGAATTGATTAGACTTCCGCCACAGCTTGAGAAGAACAGCTAGTTCCTCGTCTACAAATAGAGTTATCAAGCAAGACATTTTTTTTTTTTTAAATTTTGTTTATACTACTTGAATGATATGGCCATATAAGCAGATGGCCCACCTGATGTTACGCGGTAACCCCTGCCTATGAACAGTGCATTACCTCATAGGTCACGTCCACCTAGGACGCACCCTATGTGGCATTGCACTGCGCCCGCCACCCTGAGACAAAGATGAAAATCTCATGTGCCTGTAATTTCACCATAAGTGCATGCTAAAAAAGAACATAAGTGCATGCTAATTAAATAATTAATTATAATAATAATTAATAATTATAATAATAATAATTAATTAATTAACAATACATTACCATTAAACATCCCTTCAAACCGGAACACAGTAATGCAAGCTTTATTGCTTTGCGGCAGAAATAGGTATGGTGGTAGTACTTCCCCTGACGAACTCTTTCAGCAAAAAGCTCTACTACTACTCACTAATATTTCACGCAGGTCTTATAAGTTGCGCGTATCCAATACCGACAAATGATTTTAATTACATTTAAACGCGTTGTATGAATGTCCAGGTTGTGCCGTAAGTCCTATATAGAGAACTAGGATGTAACTGGCATTCTACTAAGTATTCACGCCTTTTGTTTTTGGCAGATTGCATTTTTGCAACTCATCGAAATATTTATCTGCCGCTCTACATTTGCTCAAAGTTAATCTTGAGTCTATGGGCTAACTCTTTATAAGCTGCGCATCCGTCGTCAGTGTGGGACCGGCCACTTCGCCCTTACCATTAAACAATGTTCTATTTGTCTTGACGCGGAATCAGTTCATCAGAACACCTCGAACACTACTCACTGATAGGACAATTGATTGGACTGGTAATTAACTTTAAATCAGTAACGGGTGCCCGATGGACTGATGGCATTGAGGCGGTGGCAGGGAATCGGTGGATGTGGGTGACTCAAGACCGTACGACGTGACATTATATGGGGGAGGCCTAAGTCCAGCAGTTGACGCAGAGTTTTTAATTATTATTGATCCATCTTCTGTTTCTGTCCAACGATCATTAGAAGAGGTACAGCTTAAAAAAATACGAAAATGCTTACCTTATTTGGTCGTTGTCCAACGTTTAAATTAATAACATTATACACATAAAAAAGACCTTTTGACGTGAACGCAAACATTCCAAAATAAATGATCCCAAAGCCACTCAGGACAGAATCAGGGCAGCTCCATTAGGAAGAACAAATATAATTTAGCGAGAAGTTAAAAAGGCCCATTGATGAGACCACTTGGAAAAACAATTATTCTTGGGCGTATTTGACACGACGCAATTTTTATTGAGAGAGTGACCCGAATTTATTTGCGGAGTTGAAATTAATGTTTATTCAGAGCTCTTTATCAGACAGGAAAATCCGTTTAAAAATGTTAATTTCACTGGTTTATTTATCAAACATCTGACCGGCCTCGGCTTCTTCTCGAATTTAAATTTTCCTACAAGACCTACAGAGAAAGAAAACTTAAACTTCACACGCGATAAATAAACTGCATTCCAATCTGTTTAGTTAGCCTTGTTTACGGATAGGCAACCCAACGCGTAGGATACCTAAATTTTGAAATGTCGTGGGTAAACCGCGACTTTTTTTGTACTTAGCCCAAAATACGCCAAAATATCCGCGTATCTCGACACCGCCATAAATCTTCATACCTCACCCCCAAAACGGTAAGAAAATTTTAATTTTCAAGTGTCACCGGAGAAATTACACGTCGTCCATAACTCGTGATGTGATAACGTGAGATTACAACGCCTAGATGCAGAGACGGACTCAGGGAATCTATTAGACAGTACAGGAGGGAATTATACTGGTCGACCGGCCGAGTAGTCAGATGATCATCCTCACAACAGCCGCTGTTGGACGAGGCCTCACGCAATGTGAGGATTTGCCATAATCACCACGCTTGAAGGCGGATTGGTATATAATCGCAGTATTAGTGTTAAGTACTCAGGTGATGTTGCCCATCCCAAGGTGTAATCCCTTAGTCGGCTTTTATGACATCCACGGGTCATTATTATTGAATGAAACATGGTGCACGTCAATGCTGTACTGTTTTTGTTTTGCTGACAGTAATAAAAAAAAAAAAAAAAAAACATGCTGAATTTAAAGAAGAAAAAGTAACGGTTCGCGTTTTAAGAGGTAAGTAACTTAGCTTCTTCATGCATATCCAAGAATAAGTCTATCCATTTTTTGTGCTCGCTTATCTTTCATTGAACACCCTTTCTGTCCTGTTTAAAACGTAAACCCATTGAAAACTTTGCCCCTCGTCGCCCTCGCACCACACACCTCGCATCTCCTGGCTCCACCCCTGTCACTCGCAGTAGGAGCCTGCAGATGAAAAACCCGCGCCTATGATTTACAGCCGCTTTAATTTCCATATGAATATGAAGCCTGAGAGCCTGTTCCGTGATGAATATTGGTGTCTATGAGTTTCCGAGGAGGGGGTTATTTGTTTGCGGTCGAAGGTGAAGATGGAATATCGTATTTGTGAAGAAGGGGTGGACCAGTGGAAATATTGCTTGTTGCAATTAACTAAAAGAAGACTATGTATGTATTTGAAACGAGCGTCTTTATACATTTTGTGTACTAATAAATAATGTATTTCCGATGGGTTAGTGAAGGGTGAAGGGTCTTTCGTAATCAGACTATTTTTTTGTGCTAATTTTAATATTCCAATCACAGTTTTAACTAGTTTTCTTGAAGTCAGCAACTTTACTTTTTGAACTGACTTCTGGCCGAAAGGGGTGAAGTTCAGGAGGTTCAAGGGCCGCCTGTCACGTGATCCCCCGATTTATAATTTTATAAATAAAGTGTTTTTATATGTATGTTAGTTTCTAAGGTATTTATGTTGATATGGGCTTACTGTTTAAGTTTAGTGCATTTCTCAGTAAGCCAGAAATAAAGATTTTGAATTTGAATTTGAATTTAGTTGATTGAAAACCTCACCAAAGATAAGACAGTTTCTGTGTTGCTGTTATTAAGTGCAAAACTAAACCTCTTCTGCCCCGAGTTGAAGATGAAGCCTGTAAAATGTAGCAGTCTCATTATAACTGCCTAGTCAGCACAAAATGTATCATTTTGTTTAGAAGATTGTTACAGAAATATTACAGCAAGATATTTCATAAAATAGGTAGTAAATGAAAGATACTGGGAGATCGTAATAACAGTGGATTCTAAAACAATTGATAAGGCAGCATAAATCATAGCACAATACAAAGATGGCAATTTGTCACGCCACTATCTGCGTGAAATACGGCGCTGTAGAGTCTCGTATGTTATGCGTTCACTTGTACTACATAATATTATAATAAGTAGCATTTGCCCGCGGATCTGCTCGCGGGGAACAAAAGAACTTACACGGTTGTTCCAAACACCAAAATCTTTTTCAATAAATTATTCGATTGTGAAAACCGCAGACAAATCTGTCCAGTAATATTTGAAATCTAAGGTACACTCCTTAGAGTTTTCTACTTACAGACAGAAGTTTATTTCTATAGATAGAGAGATGGGAAAATTAAGATAAGAATACCTACCTACCTAAAAATGAATTACTTTTGGACATTGGCTATGGACATTTTTATTTTTTGACATGAATCGTGCAAGTCTTCATGTTTTTATACTTTTCTATTCGGTCTTCTAATTTTAACTTTAATAACCTTTACTTGTCAATGCCAATCATAATGTTTGTAAGTTCTTGCCGATTCTCGACAGTTCCCAAATACGGTCACGATTGCAATCACATTGAGTTCAAACGCTGGTCCTAACTAAATCGCAACATGTACCAGAATGGGGTATGTATAACTTTCCCCATTTTCTTCTACTGAACTTATTCTTGCTCATATTAGACTTTATATGTGAACTCCTTTTTGTTTTAAGTTTTAGTATTTTTTTTTTGTTGCTTTGGTTAGGCCTGAAAATGGGGGAGGTAAAGAGAAAAGAGAGCGGCAAAGAGCCATAAAAAATATACCATCTACGTATCTATGTCACAAAATTGGCTTCCAGCTTAGCTTCACTGATCACTGGTCTTCCGCTATATTCTTCATTTAATGTTAACCATTATCGCGGGTCCTGTCCTGCGGGAATATCTCTCATCGGGAATAACTAGATTATAGTAATCAGAAGCCCACATTATTAGATTTAGTTTGCTTTCGGGGATATGCAACTTGCGTCTCAGAGTCCCAAGTGGATTATACTATCTCATAAACAAGATACTATCACATAAACAACACGACACACGTCAGGCTTCTAGGAAACTCCAGTTTTCTCAAAAATAATTATCTCTTTTAAAAGTTCATCGTAAAAAAACAATACTATAATTGTTCACGCTCGTTTCCTGTTAGGGTTGGGTAGACAGACTAGGTAGTATGCCTCTCTCAGAGCATTGAGCGCTCTTCGCGTTCAACTCGTGGTCCAAAGACGTGATTAGTGGTGCAACCCATCACCGCGTCAGCTATGCTAATGTCCTGAATGTAATCATGGCTCAATGGAGCCTTTACACGTTAGTTGCTAACTGCCACGTACAGATATTGTTACTGATAGCTCCTACGGGAATTGTTAATTTGATTTATCATTAAAGTTGTTATTGTAATGGGACGTATTAATGGAGATTAAGTTATGCACATAATTTAATAGACACCCAGGGGGTAGGGAGGGGGGCGGGGGGGATTACGTTGAATAAATACCGTGACAATAAAATTACCGTGAAACTAAATTGTACTACTTTTATATCCACGGATCAATTTATTTTACGCTATTTGAGTTTAGTTAACACAACATTAACACAAGCTCTGCTTAGCTTGGGGCTAGATAATGTTGCATGAAATGTCCAGCATTATTTATTTATTTAGTTGGATTTAACATTAAATTCACTAAAATAAACAAAATAAAGTGGTTGACTGTATCAATAAATAAATTAAGTAATTAAGTAAAACAAGTAAGGACAAATCTAGTAGGAATAAGTTTTTAGTGAAACATATAATTTACAATACAAGTACAAGCTTTAATAAAATTAGTGAGCGGTACCGTGTCAACCGTGTGCTGATCAAAATGAGCATAAACGTGGCCATTATCATCGAGGAGTTCCTTTGTGCTTCCGTCTCCATCATCAGATCAGCTCGCTGTCCCCATAATATTGTGTTGTCATTGGAACACAGGCATTGACAGGTATGCAAAATTTCAGCTCAATCGGTCGAGGTTAACTGATACAAAATTCAGTTTCAAGATTTGTCAATAAATAATACCCACACTAACATAAAAATAAAAACTTGAAAAAATAAAAAAAACATTAAATTATGGTTAATTCTTCTTCTTTATTGTCGATGTCTCACCCAAAGCCATTTTGACCAATAGTTTGCCTCACCCACGGCATTGTCGGAGCAGGTCATTAGATCTTCCATCGTGCAGGACTCAGGGCAGGACGGGCATGCAAGGGCATGTGGCATGGTGTGCGACTGGGCACCACAGTCGCATTGCGTCGCGGATGCTGCGATCAGATTACACCTGCAGGGGCGCGGCGCCAGGGTAGTTGGTGACCAGGGGGTAATTCCTCAGCAGGTGTTATATAGAGCACAAAATAAAAAAATTAAAACAAATGAAACAGTTGTGCTACCGGCAGACCATTATAATTGAAAATGTTTATTTAAATCAATGTTTATTATATATTTTTTTATTCTCATCTTATTTCCACTTTGTCATTCTCAGTAGTATGTTCGTGTTAGTCTTAGCTCCATAACCCAGTAACTACCTAGTTGCATAACAATAGATTTTGATTCGCGACTGCGTGGTATTCTACGCCACGGGAAGCATTCCTAGTTTGTACAATTTGTAAAGAAGTCCCAAAAAATAAAGCCTGGGAAAAAAACCCGCTATAGGAAAAGCATCAAGAAAAAAGTTAACAAAGCAAAAGGTCGCCGATAACGGTAATGCTCACAACTACTCGCAAATAGTGTCAAATAGGCAATCAGATTAATTCAATTATGTACCAGCAAAAAGTCGAAGGACGGTGAATGGCTGTGAACTGTGACGAGTCGAGTCCTTTCTAGATGTTAACTGGATAACAGCGGCCTTACAAAATAAACTAACTTGTGAAGCTATGTAAAGTTTTCGTCTGTTTTTGAGGCACATCGACAATAATTTGTTGTATAGCGCTCACCATTGTCTTTCATCAGACAACGTGTAAAAGGCGTTAAGTATATAAAACCATAGTTTTTTTTTTTTTTTTTTTTTTTATACTACTTGTATGACGGAACAAGCAAGAGGCCCACCTGATGTTAAGCGGTAACCTCTGCCTATGAACAGTGCATTACCTCATAGGTCACGTCCACCTAGGACGCACCCTATGTGGCATTGCACTGCGCCCGCCACCCTGAGACATAGATGAAAAGTCTCATGTGCCTGTAATCTCACCGGCACCCTTTACGCTTCAAACCGGAACACAGCAATGCGAGCACTACTGCTTTGCGGCAGAAATAGGTATGGTGGTAGTACTTCCCCGGAAGAACTTTTTCACAAAAAAGCTCTACTACTACTAAAACGTACACGTACATGTAAACGTTTTAAACTATAGGTGAACGTTTTACAAAATCACAATACCTTATCGATAACTGTAAGAAAAACGCCCACTTGCCTCGAACAGAAGATAAATTATCATTATCAGCAGTCTAAGACGTCCATTGGTGGACGAGGTCACCCCCATAGAATGCAATGGGGTGAATTTGCCATAATCACCACGCTTGGCAGGCTAGGCGGATTGGTGATCGAAGTATCGGTGTTGAGTACTCAGGTGGATGCTGCTGCCAAACCCCCGATGTAATCCATTAGTCGTCTTTTATGACATCCACGGGAGGAGACGGGAGATCTATTCTTACCGAACACGCCACGGCAGGAAGACAAAGAACATAAATTTAGAGTTACTAGATATAAATACTATAGATACAAGTGTCCGCCCGTGGCTTCGCTCGGTTAATAGGATAAAAAGTAGCCTATAGCTCAATCCAGGTCATAATCTATCTGTGTGCCAAAAGTTTCATCAAAATCTGTTCAGCCATTTTGGCGTGATTGAGTAATAAATCGCGACTTTTGGATTAGTAGATTTTGACTAAAAACACGATGCTTGCCATGCATTATTTCTGAATTCATTTGTTTTAAGCGAAAACTATAACCATGATGGTTCTAAAAGTTATATCATCCATATTTTCTCTAAATATTTTGTTTCCATATTGTTTCAGGTAAAACAAACAATACTATATAAACTGCTGTAGGCAGTATGCTCGTGACGACAGCTTATACAATTTATAACCGGCGTCTTAATTATCAAGGAGACGACAGCGATATGACAATTAATATGACAATACTATATAAACTGCTGTAGGCAGTATGCTCGTGACGACAGCTTATACAATTTATAACCGGCGTCTTAATTATCAAGGAGACGACAGCTTATAGCTCGTGACGACAGCTTATACAATTTATAACCGGCGTCTTAATTATCAAGGAGACGACAGCGATATGACAATTTTTTTGCCAACAACAGAATTACAACAAGAGAATACCTGCGGCCAAGTCGTAAAGTCACAACACCCTCTCTTTGGAGCTGAAAATGCGGGTAGTTACTAATAGATCCCTCGTGGCAGAAAACAGTGAAGGATATGACAACAGGCGCACAGCACTGCCAGTTGATGGAGACGCGGTGACTGACAGTCTGTTGACGGTGCTTGCAGCTACGCCGCAGCCTCGCAAACTTACTTGGCGAGTATTCAAATTCAAAATCTTTATTTCAGGCTTACTGAGAAATGCACTAAACCTAAACAGTAAGCCCATATCAACATAAATACCTTAGAAACTAACATACACATAAAAAACACTTTATTTATTACTTAACACACGTGTGATCGCCGACGCGTCGCGGCCCGGGGGATCATGTGACAGGCGTCCCTTGAACCGCCGGAACTTCACCCCTTTCGGCCAGAAGTCTGGGCTCAAGTAAGTCACATTTTCCGTTGGGACCCTCACCATAAATGAGCTAAAACTCACATTATGACGAGAGTCCAACTTCATGACCCTCAAACCCACTCCGGCTTTCTCCCTGATGTATTCCACCACCTTTGCGGCCTTCACGTCGAAGTAGACGCGGGACACGTAGGTATTGCACGTACCTACGAGTACTTCTTCGATTTTTGAGACGCTGTTGAAAAATGTCTGCTTTTTGTGCTTTCGTGTAAAAACGTCAGTGAGGGAAGGACTGAATAAAGCACGCGAAACAATAAATTAGCAAAAATAACTGTCTCAAGTAAATTATTATTTCCAAAAATCTAAACACAATTTTTTATAATCCTATAATATTTTGGACCTTTAATATTGTGAAAGAATCATTAAAATAGCTTCAGGCGTTTGGAACCAGTAGGTTTTTTTTTTGTAAATCATTGGAACCTTTGCGTTTTTATCTGTAAAAAGTACCAGTAATTATTATTATTATTATTAATCATTTATTTCAGGTTATTTATACCCATAACATTAAATCTATATAAACCCATTAAAAAACAAAGACTTAAGGTGAATGCTCACGTTTGCGGCGCGAGATTCAAATTTTTTGGTGTTTTTTGCCCTTTACAGGTCATCAACACTTCTTCAGATGACGAAAGTTGAGTTCGCGACAACTAGAAGACCTAACACACATGTTTTAATTGATTGTATCTCATAAATATCATCAGTTTAGCTACGATACCCCAAAACAAACAAAAACACTGTAATAATGTGTTAGGGGTATCATAGCTAAACTGATGATATTTATGAGATACTATCAATTAAAACATGTGTGTTAAGACTCCTTGTTGTCGCGAACTCAACTTTCGTTATCTGAAGAAGTGTTGATAAGCTGTAATGGGCAAAAAACACCAAAAAATTTGAATTTCGCGCCGCAAGCGTGCGCATCCACCTTAAAACGAATACAATAAAACATAAATCAGAGACTTCAAAAAAAAAACATAATTAAATATTTTTGACTATATTAAACGTCCATTGTACCTATATTTTTTGTAGTATTTGGGTAATCCGTTTGTGAGAAGTAAAAAGGCAGGCTTTCAAAGAGAGGTTTTTATTGCAGTTTAAGGCCTATTATCGCCTTAAACGAACAGACTACTATTTTCCCTAACTCTGCTCGCTAATTACCAAAGTGTACGACAACAAAAACACCTCGGTACGGTGCGCGCAAAAAGTTAATGACGCGTTTAATTGTCGTTTTTCCCGGTGCACAACCCA
This sequence comes from Operophtera brumata, assembly GCA_932527175.1. NCBI lineage: Eukaryota > Metazoa > Arthropoda > Insecta > Lepidoptera > Geometridae > Operophtera > Operophtera brumata. Next base: position 20,564,992 of record OW052231.1, read on the forward strand.
GGATGCTTTTTTGCTAACCCTACTCGTGTTAGTTTGGAGAATAAGTGATTGAGGTGTTTCGAGTCATAGTTTATATTTGACACATGACTGATTTTGTCAGACATGGCTTTTGGCTGCATAAATCATTAATCTCAAAACCATGCTGCTGACGAAGACTCTAGTAGGAGTAGGAGTGGATTTTTCGTCTCTAGAGTATGTCATTTATGCTACCGCACCGTTTTCTAGTCTCAAATGGATTCATTCAAAGGCCGCCTCTTTTGAATGCTTCGACTAACGACTTTGAGCCGCATCCATCTGCCGATTTTCAACTAGACGCGAACATTTCAATGCTAAGTGTCTATCGGAGGCTCCTGGCTGATCTTTACCTACAATCCATCAGGCCACAGTAACCCAAACAAGTTCGCGTGGATAAATAAAGAGTTAAAACGTGACCCCGCGTCAGACGTAACCAAACATTATTCAGAATTCCGTCAACCCTCGTCCAAAATCGGCCGCACTCGTCCACAAATAGTTTTAAATTGCAAATGCAATTAGTGGGTGCAGGGTTTAATACTTGTCTGGATAATTGCGAAGGTTCATTGTAACACAGGCTTTGGCCATTCAAATTATCAGAAGATCAGTCAGACCAAAAAGCACTTCAGCCTTTGTACACTCATTTTGACCTCCGACGGAACGAATCGGGTGCCTACATGCAGAAGGGGGGCTATAAAGTGGACTGGTTCTGCTAAAGCCTCTAGGATTATCCCCCTCATCACGAGTGGCGGAAGGGGTCAACTATTTCTCATTGCACTTTGATAATGACTGTTTGCGCAGGGTGTCCTGATTCCTTTGTGATGTCCCGTCATTCGCGTAATTAGAGTTTACGAACAGTACGTTGATTACGGAATCTCGTGGATTTAAAGGGTGTTTCGAAAAGTAAGAGCGATGTAGGATTTATTTCCAACTAGTGTCCGCCCGCTGCTACGTTCGCCTTTTACCAAGATAAAAAGTAGCTTATAGCTTAATCCAGGTCATACATAATGTATCTGTGTATCAAATTTGATCAAAGTCCGTTCAGCCATTTCGTCGTGATTGCGTAACAAACATCCAAACATAGTAACATTGATATTTATGATATTAGTGGGGTAAAGTTAATTACCAGACGGAGTGGGTTGATGAATTTAAATTTGTTTTTATTTGTAATGGCAGAGTAAACGGCAGACGGGCTACCACTACCTAATAAATCTATATACATAAGTATGTTTTCTCAAAAATGAGAGCCTCAGAGTCTCTTATCCGATTTTGAAACATTCAGATTCAGATTAATTTATTTATTGCAAAAAGGGTACAAGAATAGCTGTCAAATTAAATTAATGATAATAATCCGCCATAATAAAGTATCCACCATAATCCGCTTCAAAGCATGCAATATAACATAGTACGAACTAAATTAAACAAAAAAAAAACAATTTTAATTACCTGTCTCTTTAGAAAACACTACAAGCACAATTTTCTATACCATCCTATGAACACAAAACAAATTCAACATAATTTGACTCAAAATTAAATGTCATCGAATTAATAATATTTACTAAATCAAGTCGCAAAAATAAAAATAAAAATAAAAAATAATTATTTCCAACATGATTTCAATTAAAATAAAGGCATCATAAAATGTGTTCAAAATTTAACCCATTTGCCCATTGAACATTTGCCCGCGACTTCGCGCTCGTGGTGTTGGGATAAAAAGCAATCCTGCCCCTCCTCCCGCTTCCTCTCCGGCATCCCACCAAATATGATCAAAATCCATTCAACCGTTACGGAGTTGAGTGGAACTACACAGCGCGAGCGTAGCCGCGGGCGGAAGCTAACAAGACATAGCCTGTAGCACTCAGGGATTATGTAGCTTCCTATTAGTGAAAGAATTATCAGAATCAGGTCAGTAGATCCGGAGATAACATCGTGCAACCAAATTCACAAACTTACCTCTTTCAAATATTAGTATAGACATTTTTTTATTTATCTAGCCCCAAGCTAAGCAGAATTTGTGTTATTTGTATTTGTATTTGTATTTATTTATTCAACTAGAACGGCACAGGCCAATTACACTAATGAATTTACATAGGTATAAAAATTAACATAGGTAAGCAATCATATTAAATTAAAAATAAGAATTTTAAAAATATAAACAATGATTTGGTAAACATATTAAATTAAACAATAAGAATTTTAAAATATAAACAATTATTGGGTAATCATATTAAATAAACAAAAACAATTTTAAAATATAAGTAAACAAAGATTAAATTACAGCAAATAAATAAATAAAAAATAAAAAAACCATGTCAAAGTTTTATCACAAAAAATTAAGTAAATCACATTCAAAAATAAAAACAGATGTCAAAAAGTTAAACAGAATTTCATGTCAACATTCATGCACAAACAATCATACATTCTCCTCACAGAACGTCAAGCACTCAGACAGAATCACCTTCCATCCATCCAATCACCTTCCATCCATCCAAATGGGTTATGGGTACTAGATAACTGATATACAATTTACATTACATAGATAGATATTTTTTATGTTGCACTGCGCCCGCCACCTTGAGTGTGCCCTGAGACATAAAGATGAAAAGTCTCATATGCTTGTAATTTCACGGGCAACCATACCCTTCAAACCGGAACACAGCAATGCGAGCACTACTGCTTTGCGGCAAAAATAGGTATGATGGTAGTACTTCCCAAGGACGAACTCTTTCACAAAAAAGCTCTACTACTACATGAATGACAAAGGATTTTCAGTAGCAGCAAAGATCTCAAAGTTATAGAATGTCTTTCAATATCACCATTAATTTGAATTTCTAATTAAAAACGGCACAAAATTATTTTCTCCGTCAACTTTTAAAATCGTAATCAGAATTGCAAAAAGCTCTCTATTTGCGCCTGTAACGAGACGCTCGTGAATGCATTTTCCTATGGCCGTAAAAATAACAATGTGCGAAAGAGGTAGACAATAGTGTTCAACTGTAAGTGTGAACGAGACAAAAAATGCTGGGCAGGGTGTCTGGCACAAATTGCGGTATTCATCGACATTTACCGCGACAATGTAGCAGTTGGTTTTTATGTAATGAAAATGAGCTTGTTCAGCGGAATTTACCGGGAAATAATGATTTTGAACAACCTGTAGCAATTTGCGATATTGATATTTGCATGGAGCATGTTGGGGCAGTTCCTTGAACACTGATGCTTGTAGAAAACAATTATGATGGCTCCACACGTTTGGCGATCGTCGCAAACCTTTTCTGGAATAATTAGTAGTAGAGCTTTTATGTGAAAGAGTTCGTCCGAGGAAGTACTACCTCCATACCTATTTCTGCCGTAAAGCAGTAAAGCTCGCACTGCTGTATGGGTGCCGGTGAAATTACAGGTGGTACATGCACATGACTTTTCATGTTTATGTCTCAGGGTGGCGGGCGCAGTGCAATGCCACATAGGTTGCGTCCTAGGTGGACGTGACCTATGAGGTAATGCATTGTTAGAGGTGTTAAAGGTTACCGCTGAACATAAGGTGGGTCATCTGCTCGTTCTGTCATTCAAGTAGTTAAAAAAAAAAGAGTGCTATAATAGGTAATAGTATATAAACGAAAGGTTTCTGGTATAAGAACGAAATAGACTGTCAGAGTCAAAATCCTTCAAAACACAAAAATACCGCTCTTCCCATATTGATTCTCTAACTAAGTCATTAGCTGATCTAGATGACTAAATTGCTCACAAAATCTACAAAATGAGTCCAAAGACAATGATTCCCAAACAGAAATAAAGCGTGTCAGGATTGAGCACAGAGTGTCAATGTCTTTATGAGATTACTTCTGAATTTCGCCGGTTGTCGTATGCCTAAAGTAATGTCCGAAGACACATCTTTGAGTTGTATGTTGTAAATGTAACTTCACCAAATGAAAAATCCTGTTTACGCCCCGAATGTGTGCTGTATTTTGGCTTTTATTATGCAAGGTAGTAGTTACCCCAAGAGGTAGGTATATGGGGATGAGAGGGATTTTATCGTCGGCAAGGTAAATAGTACTCGTATACACTAAACGGTACATTTGATGTGTAATGGACGAGCGGGCCTTCGGCAACGAACCTCGATGTAGAACTGTTATGGGTATTAAGTTAGTTCCGACTTCTAGTTACTTTGAAAGATGTGTTTTGTTTATCCAACGGTAGTTTTATGATCTGTTTTTATTGTCTTCTTCAGAGGCCGTAATATGTAATTTTGCGCTCCGAAATCGTCCTAGGACTCAGTATATACGGGTGCTAAGAGTCAAATATTTTGGAGTATTAAAATTTGATATTTATTTCTTGGTTCTATAACAATGAAAAAATTATATGAAAAAAAACTATAAAAAAAAATATATGAAAAACTTTGTTTTGAAAGAAAGAAAGAAATAAAGAAAAAACATTTATTTGTGTCAACAACATGAGTCAACAAACAATATTCCACACTAAAAGACACACACATACACATACACACACACTCATACACACACACACACACACACACACACACACACACACAGAATCAAAGAAAAATAAAACTAATTTGTGCCTCTTAGTACCAGCCATGCATCACTGACACAATTGGCATCCAGCTCAGCATTTGTTGTGTTGTAGCAACACAACGCTGATCTTCCGCTGAAACCATCTCAGTGAAAAACTTTTTGCACACGTCTTGAATGTCAGGAATCCTACGATATTTCAATATACATTTTACTACAACAACAAGTTGGTAGAGTCTGTTCAGAAAGAGAGTGGACTGGGGATTTGATGGCGCAACTGTGCTAAATTACCTTTTTTGTGTAGCGAGCAACACAGTAGCGCGCTTGATCCATTTTGATTCTTTTACCATTTTTATTAGTTCACGGTCAAGCATAACCCTATCAACGTTCCATTCCTGTCTCAACTTCCTAACAAACCCGCCTATATTTTAGGTAGATTGGAATCTAATCTAAGAAATTAGAAATTAAACTTCTATATTCTTAAATTTAAATCATAGTTTATTATTTTTCTAGTATAACCATATATATTTTTGCATTTGAGATTGCATGTAGCTAACCTTAAGTTTAGACATAGGTAAAGTAATACTATATGGTAGTTTAGATTAGACAAAACCACGTACGACAACAACCTGATACCATCTGGATCGGTCCCCGGCAGCTCGGCGAGCAAACACCGCGCGTATCCCGCCTGTTGCTGCTTGTTTACCATCCAGCCGGCGATAATCTTGGACGTGAGCTGCCGCCGCGGGTGGGTCTTATCGTTGAGGTAAAGAAAACACAGAGCTTCTATATAGATAGTGATTTTAACCCCCGACGCAAAAACGACGGGATGTTATAAGTTTGACGTGTTTGTGTGTGGATGTGTATGTGTGTGTGTGTGTGTGTGTGTGTGTGTGTGTGTCTGTCCAATCGTAGCTCCCGAACGGATGAACTGATTTGGTTTTTTTTTTGTTTGAAAGGTGAATTTGTCGGGAGTGTTCTTACCTACGTTTGATCAAAATCTGTTCAGCCGTTTCATTGCGTTGAGGGTTTTGTTTATTTTTACAAAATGAATTACTTGTTACTATGCAATGTAAACTTCGGCCAGTGATTATACATTTTCGATATCGAATGCGCATAGTGCCTGCACAGTTAAAAATAAAGAAAATGAAAAATACTTATACACCATATTATAAAAATAAGTTATTTGTGAAAAATATATTTTTCAATACAAGCTTTTATAAAAATATTGATCGTAACAGTGTGCTGATCAAAATGAGCCTAAACGGCCAGTGTATATCCATCGACGAAGTTCCGTTGTCCACATTCCGTCTCCATCATCAGATCAGCTCGCTGTCACCATCATATTCTATTGCCAGCGTAACTTGACAGGTATGCCAAATTTCAGCTCAATCGTTTGAGGATAACTGCTTTAAAATTCAGTTGTATGATTCCACCCGGACAAACATACATACATTGCAAGTTAATAAAAGCTTGTAATAAAAACTATTTTTTTTTATGTTATACAATGGGTGAATATTTGAGCGATTTCCACCGGATAGCCTTTGGATGATAATGTAACGGTCGGGGAATAATCTCGAGTGGCGACCACGAACCAGGCCACCCTACATAGGCTCAACCTTTAGTCGCGGTTGTCAATTCATGGCCGCTATGGTAAGCTATGTCGGTGATCTCGGCTTGTCTACGGATCAACTCAGGATAGCTGGAAGAAAATGCTAATTAGCATTAAGTTCGCCTGAGCTTTTTTGTTTTGAGCAATAAATAGTTTTCTATCTATCTAACTCAATTATTAACATACCATACATACATATAGATACGCGCCTTTTCCCCGAAGGGGTAAGCAGAGCCTCAATGGACCTCTTTTCACAGTGGGTTGCACCATCTTGGAATTTAGACGTGACAAGTGGGGAGCTCATCGCCGCCATTGCTTCCCACGACTGACTCGGCTAACGCTTTCTTCCAGTAGTAACACATTCCATTACCAGCTAACCGCCACTTTCCAGCTAGCAGCCAGGACAAATCTTATACCAATGAATCTTATCAACAAGTCCGGATAATCCCTTAGTCGGGCTTTTACGACATCCGCGGGAGGAGACGGAGGGGTCTATTCTTAGGCCGGACACGCCAAAGGCAAAAGGGAATCTAATTCTTGGATTTATTAACGTACTTACCTTTATTTTAATAAATCCAAGAATGAGAGTTCTCCTTCGGGCGCGTACACATAGAATGTCCGTTTAAACGTATATGTTATCAGCGTATGTAGTTGTATGAGCGAGTTCACACAGAATACAGTATTCCGGATCGTAAAAAAATACCGATCCGACAAAATAAGCAATGGATCCTGTAAAATCGGACGTTCTATGTGTACGCGCCCTTACCCGCAAAGAGTCCCTTTTGCCTGTGGGTTAAGGAGCCTTTCCAGCCTCTTTGTACAGTCCGGGAGCACTGCTCTCAGAGCGAAAAATAAATAATAACGTCTCGTCCTCCTCTTTTGAGAGTCGCGCTCCATTGACAGCGGTAATGATCTTGTTTCAACGCAGTGTTCACTTACAAAAGGCATACAATCTAAAACATGTGGGTTAAGTGCGTCTCCAACAGCAATCTTGCATTCATTTGCGATTCATCATTAGGTACGTTATTAAAAGCCAGAGTTTCCTTCAAATAAAATTTATAGTCAATTTTTTTGAATGACAAAATGGATATAATTTGAGGAAACGAAATGTAAGCAAACAATCGATCTGCCGAAATTTTCAAGCTTGCGGGAAGTAGGTGGATGAATGCGGCTCAAGCCTGTTCATCGTGACAGTCTAAAAGGAAAATAAAAAGTGAAAGTGAACCGGTTGAATGAATGGTGCTGAACTTTAAAATTAAATATGTATCGTTTAAAATAAAAGTAGCCTCTTTTTGAGTTGAGTAAGATGTCTGTAATGTAAAGCTAGAGCCGGTGAGCCGCCATCCACCACTCGTCATATCAAAACCGATGGATACAGTTACATACAAACATCCATTGACTTAAATGCATTGTGTTAAGTTATCTAGTCCAATTGACGACGTCGCTTTGAAACTGGAGTCCTGATCCCACACTAGGATTCCCTGTGTCGTGGGTATCAGGAACTACGAGTACAATGATACCACAACACCCTGATCCGGATCAAAAATTTGCAGGTCATACAAACATTTTGTCCCACAGCCGGAATCGAACCCGCGACCTCTCGCATATCAGCTGGCTACTCGCCTGTCGCGCCACAGAGTTCAGCAAAATCATATATTATGTTTATCTCTTTTACTCCTCTCGATTTGATAGAGACACACTATGTGGCCTACTATATGTTTTTTTCCCTGAGTTTAAATTACACTTGACACATTTTTGATGACAAGCGATTTTATTTAATTAATTCCCAAAAGTCCCGTATGCTCGGGAAAACTGAGCGCGCTTAAAATACTGGTAGCATCTTGTTGTAAAGCAGTTTCTTTCAGTAGATTTCTTTTAGTTTTTTTCTTACAATTATTATGCAAATGTAAAAACTGTTCTTACTTGTGAAATCTAACCGGGCATTTGCTATTGTTTTACGATCTAAAATTGCACTATTTCACCACACATTCGTGAGACTGTTTTTCCATTAGGCATAATGTACGCTACTGATTGACATGAAGGTTGAGTTCTGCCTGCAGCCTTTAATTATTTTAAGGTAGATGCTCACGCTTGAGGCGCGAAATTAGATTTGTAGTGTTTTTTTTGTTTCGTTTTTTTTTGTTTTGGGGTATCGTAGCTAAACTGTTGATATTTATGAGATACTTTCAATTAAAACATGTGCGTTAAGTCTCCTATTTCTCGCGAAATCAACTTTCGCTATCTGAAGAAGTGTTCATGATCAAAAAACAAAAAAAAAAAAAAAAAACGCGCCACATGTGTGAGCATTTGTGCGGCATTTAGTAATATAGACAACAATGCATACGTGCATAATTGCAAGATAATGTAAACAAATAACTGCTTACAGTTCCATAGAGATAATGTTAATTCCATAAAACTAATCAATCATCGCAACACGCGTAAAGTCAATCTCTCTCTATCACACGCAAAAGATCATATTCCCACGAGCCCCGCTTGCGCGCACGCAGGGTCAACGACCCAGAAGCCTTCGTAACCTAGCAACGGTACTTAAACCTTCACCTCCTTGCTATTTCCCCTCACTATTATTAACGACTCTATGTTCATTGTCACAAGGTTTATTATCTCTTTGTTGTTTGGAATAGATTGGTCTTGTAGAGTCGACTTAACATTGAAATGGGATCTCTATTTTGAAAGAAGTAAAAGTGTTTTTGGCGTGTGGTATGGATTAGTGTGCGACTGTCCGTCCGTCCATTCATTATAGTTAGGAATATGTTTCGCGTATTGTTCGAGTCGCTTTCGTAACTGGTTTTGGAGCTGTTTGTAAGTTATATATTTGCTGATGACTGATCATGCGATAGGTTGATGATCATGATTATAATCGTCTTCGTCATCATCATCATCATCATCACAAGCAGCTTTTAGGTGTCCACTGCTGGACAAGGCCTCCGTGTCCGTTTTAGAGAAACTTCTCCTCTTCATAGCTTGTCTTTGTAAACTTCTCAAACCTTATCGATGATATAACCAAACATCATTAACTAGTGGTTGGCCCTAAATGAGATCTCCAAGCGGTGGTAAATAACACCCAGACCGATATAGAGGCTGTCAAGAGGCAAAAAGGCTTCTCTCTGACACACATGAAACAGAAAAACGGATTACTAGAACTTTGTGACTATATAGTACTGCAAGTATATCTACACAATTTATGAGAACTTAAATTTCCCAAGGCTATGATAGAGCTTAGAATATTACCTATCAACGTAAATTAACAAATAATATTATTTTAGAGAGCATTGTAGGTTTATATTTTCGATTACACAGCAGGACATTTGTTTAAATACTGTTTTTCGTGGTTTTCGTTAAATTTCGTTGCGCGAGCGCTTTTTTGTCACTTTCTAACTTACCTGAAGTTGAAAGAGTTAGAAAGTGACGGTATTTGGCTGTTATCTCCTCTTAACATCTATCCATTTTCAAAATTTCATAAAGATCGCTAGACGGTTCGAAAGTAATCCTCAGACCTAATACATACGAGAAATACAAACGGCGGTCACCCAAGTTGACTCGGCAACTCGCTTCGCTCTTATATTTTATGTGTGCACTACCCTCAATTGCAATTAACTCGATTGCACGTAGTTGATGTACTGTCGCTGCCGCCAGACTGACGACTGACACTGACTGATACAAATATGATGACGTCACCGAACATTGCGCGCTAATCCATATTCATGCAGCAGCTGTGCCGACACTAATTTACTGGTCAAATTGTCAGTTTCACTATTCCACATTTTCGTATATATTATGTGCTGATCACGTTTTGCACGGAGCAGACAAACACGGCCATCTTAATAAACTAGGTTTTAAGATAAACTAGCTGTGCCCTCGTCTTCGTTCACGCGGTACATTCATATCTTCTGAACCATGTCGAAATGGAACATACACTACATTTTTAGTTTTAAAAATAATGCTGTTTAAATCCCTAAAATGTTCATTGAAATCCGTTGAGCCGTTTTGGAGCCTATTCAAGAGAAACTTTCAGACTGACAGTCTAAAATTCTAAAGTAGGTATAAATAGTAAGTTGTGTGAGTAGAAGTAGGTAGGTCACTTAATTTTGGCATTTATTTTGAAATCACATAGTTTAATTATTATTCGTACTTTTTAACCCCCGACGCAAAAACGACGGGGTGTTATAAGTTTGACGTGTCTGTATGGGTGTGTGTGCTCGTAGCTCCCGAACAGATGAACTGATTTAGTTTTTTTTTGTTTGATAGGTGAAGTTTCGGGAGTGTTTTTAGCTATGTTTGATCAAAATCGGTTCAGCCGTTTTATTGCGTTGAGGTTTTTTTTAATTTTACAAAATGTATTACTTGTGTTTCATAATTCTTGTGTTGCTCGACCTACAACATCTGTCACTAGTGGGTTAGTGACACAGGATGGTTCAGGTGGGTTCGACCGAACCTTATGAGGTTGATGTTAAAACCCTAAAGGTAAGCGTTTGCAAGGCGTTTGCCTTCAAGTTCGAAAACAAGATAATTCCTCCATGATCTTGACACATTGTAAAATCGCAAAAATGTCTAGTTCGTGGGCTGTTATGTAGGTTGTTAGCATCATTTAAATGCTAATGTGTGTGTTTCCGTCGCGCGTCGGTGTGACGGAAAATGTGAGGTGTTTCAGATATTTTGCATAATTCTTTATAATAATTATGTGGTGCGAACGAGCTTCGATCAGCGTTTTTTTTAAAATCGTGTTTACTAGTCGTATCGCTACTCTTATCGTGTTTTGTAATTGTCTATACCTACCCTTACAATCTGTTCAGCCAGTATTGCCAATTTTCGAAATTGGAGTTCGTTCGCTCCTCCGAGGAATAGCAAACTATTTAATATTCTATGACTGCCACAGATAGCGAATACCGAATCGTATTTTTTTAAATGTAAAACGAATCTAAAAGGAAAACTGTCACATAAGCTTTACAAGTCGAACAACTTATAAAATGTACTTAAATAAAAACTAAAATCGTACAAATTCCCATAGATTTAAATAGATATATAGGTACCTATCAAGCAAGATGCGGTCGATATAGCAAATTTTCATTTTGTTATAATACTAAACACGACCCCTCGCGGGCGAATCCAGTCATAGACTGGGTGTTATTGGTGTCTAAAATCCGATTTTGCTACCGAAAAACTGGCCGTCATTTACTGTCCTTACGCTGATAATACTATACTCAATATGTCTATGCAAATTTCATTTAAAAATAGATAGGTACTTAAATTAAGTTGTTAGTTGTGTAAAATAAAACAGAAAAACCACCTTCTAAGTCCGAATATTGTGACGGGCAACTACGGAACCTTACAACGCGCGTTGCCTGACACGCACTTGCCGCTTTTTTATTGAATTTATAACACCATATAGGTAGATAATTTTGAGATGCTAACTCATGGTTTGAACATTTAACATAACATAACCTATGTGTACACATTCTATTCAAATTGTATTTTGAATGCATAAAAACTAAGCTTGACTCTTATATCAATCAAAATCACAATAGTCTGTAGGTCTATCATTCATCCACACTCACACATGCACCGTTAGTTCACACACGATGGCTAATTCAATGACTGTGACACCTCACACTGCCACTACATACCCTTGCACGCTAATTTCAACCCTATTATCATCGTCATAAAACAAACCTTTGATTTCGTAAATAATGTTAATACTTATCTTTATGCGTTGAGTAATTTGTCTTCGATTTTATCTTACGAATTTTAAAGTTCAAATTCGTTTTTCAAATAATCTATGCGTCTATATTCTTTTGCTTCTACCAATAGTAATTTCAACCTTGTTTTTGAAAGCGTAAAGTTTTGTTTTGTCTGTGTAGCCAGGTGGTTGGCCGTACCAAGTGGTGCCAGGCTTCGCAAGAATGCGCCTGAGTAGTGTGTATGTAATGTACCATGGTAGGTAGGTACAGTTACCAATAATATATATATATATAATAATACGATTGTTCCTACGTTTGAATGTAAAGTTGCTTTGCTAATTTGTTTTTATGTTTTGACTTTGTGTAGATGGTATTTTCCTTGTGGTATTTTCCTTGATTTTAATGTTGTTTAAGTGGCCAGTGGTATTTTGTATGATACCTATCGATTTCACTGTTTGGTTTTATGTAAGTAGGTATTTCTTTTATCTGATTGTCATTCATTTTAGCTGTAGGTACTTACTTACGCCTTACGCCCGCCCGCTGCATTAGTTTAACACTTTAACAAAAATTATAACTCGTACCTACAAACATACATTACAATTATTATTACTTTTAGCTTGTGGGATGAATTTCTGGGATCAATACGGATGCATCCACAAAGACAGCCTTTTTCCAAGAAAGGGTAGGTACCTATAGGTTTGTAGTATTTATGGTATGTATGTGTATATTGTAATATTTTAAGAAGTTTTTACAAGTTTATGTTGATATAGATAGGTATTTGTCTTTGATTATTTTTCCACTTCTCTAGCACCTATAATATACATAGTTACACCCAGAGACATGTTATCAAGAATATATCGTTGGTTACACCCCCGGCCATTCGTCCTAACTTATAAATTTAACTCCATCCAAAGGTTGTCTGGAAGAACTCGCTTCTAAGCGATAAGACCGCCCATTGTACTTTTAATTGTGTAGTTATTTTTTTTGAAATCGTATGCTGTTTTACAAAAGGCCAATTATGTTAAGTTCCGGTTTCCTCAATTAAAATAAATATTCGGTGTAGAAATTAAATCACCGCCCAGTTCGTTACTTTCTTCATGTCTTCCGAGGCGGAGCCATTCATGCCATATTAATATTGAATTACATTATTTATTTTTAACTAGTGCTTTTTCTATGACATAAAGAGTTAGGTATCTCATTGATTATGTTTGAAAGCACAAGATCTATCTTTATCTAATATATAAAAGGCTTTGTCCTGACTGACTGACTGACTGAACGAGGTCCAACGCACAGCCTAAACCGCAGGACGTAGAGACTTGAAATTTGGAGGGTGTGTTTGTCTCGATGCGTAGGGTTGTACTAAGAAAGGAATTTTGAAAATTCGCATGCTAAGGGGTTCAAAATGCGGTTCTAACTTAAAACAAAAATGCTCTGTATTTCGGAAACCGTTAGTAGTAGAACCATGAAATTTTACATGGAGATTCCTCAAATAAAATTAACAAACACGTATTTCAGCGATACCTGAAATTTTCCTGAAAAATGGCAGGGGAACGTTTTATTTGTTGTTTTTTTTTTAAACTTTGGTTTTGACAACGCACAGCCTAAACCGCTGGTCGTAGAGACTTGAAATTTGGAGAGTGTATTGCTTTTAGGGTGTAAAGGTGTACTTAGAAAGAAATTTGGAAAATTCACCCCGTTAGGGGTCCAAAAAGGGTTTTTTATGTATACACTTTGCGTTTTGCAACGCACAGCCTAAACCACTGGACCTAGATACACGAAATTTGGAGGATGTATTCCTTTTTGGGTGTAGGAGTATACTATGAAAGGATTTTGGAAAATTCGCCCTGTAAGGGGTCCAAAACGTCTTTTAATGTAAAACGAAAATGCTTCGTATTTCGGAAACCGTTGGTAGTAAATACTTTTAAATTCACAGGTAGATTCCTTAAATAAATGTAGCAAACATATGTTTCAGCAGTACCTGAAATTTTACTGAAAAAAGGCATGGGAACGTTTTCTTTGTTAATTAATACACTTTACGTTTTAGCCAGATTTCAGCGTATTTTGACGATTTAAAAGTGGTGTAGTTATTGTGATTAAAATTCAGGACCTCATAGTTAAAATGGGACCCCTGAATTGAAAACCTTGAGTATGGTGTCGTTTCAAAGATCATTTCACGGAGTAGTTATTGAGTTAAAAAACAACAGGACCTCAAGGTTCTAATGTGACCTCTAAATTTAAAAAAAACATGTGTATGTTGTCGTTTCAAAGTTCGTTTCACGGTGTTGTTATTTAATTCTATTTATTTATTTAATTCTTTATTGCACAAAACACAAGGAAATTGTACAAACGGAGGACTTAATGCTAAGCAGCATTTTCTGCCAGTCATCCATGAGGATGATACAAAAAGGTTGGCGTGCTAAAACTAATTACACAAATATATATAAGCTATATAAGCTTTGTAATATAGCTTAGAAACTAATTTGCCTTAAAATAAATACAAACATATAACAAACAACATACTTATAATTTAAATGAAAAGATAATCATTCCTAACAAAAAAAAATATTAATAGATAGATAAACAAAATAAATAAAGTATACTAAAGTTGTTGTAGATATTAAAATATTTTCAGTACCTCAAGGTTAAAATGTAACTCTCAAATTGAAAAACTTGAGTGCGGTGTCATTTCAAAGGTCGTTTCGCGGCATAGTTAGTGATGTAAAAGTTGTTGTCTGAACGCCGGGGCAGTTTTCTGAGTAGGCGCGGTCGAAGTCGCTCGCGGGCCCTCTAGTATTATATAAAACTGTAATATCCACCGACAGCTTCGCTTGTTTTTTACCAGGTTGCAGGAGGATAAAGTGCCCTATAGCTCAACCCTGGATTGAGTAACAAGCATAAGTAATAACATAAAAACATCGTAACTTTGTCTTTTATGATACTAGCGGCCGACCACGGCTTCGCTTGCGTTTTACCGGGGTAAGAAGTAGCATATAACTCTATCTAGGTCATAATCTATGTGTACCAAATTTCACCGAAATCGGTTCATCCGTTTCGGCGTGATTGAGAAACAAATAAAACCATTATTCGACCTATGTTTTATGAATATTACAAATTACGGTTTCTTTCATTTTCTTTTTTCTCTCTCTTTTTGGCCAAATTATCGATCGATGGTTGATTATTTTTTGTTTTGTATACTGATCATTTTATTTTTGACACTTCTCCAATAAGATTTTATGAAACTAATATGACGACAGGGACACTGGCAGAATTGTGACAGCTAGCCACAGACGCCATAAACTAAGAACTGAAGTGAATATCACTTGACATGGGCGAAATTGTTTGGAGCACTCCTCAGAAGCTATTATAAGAAGAAGAAGTGGAATAACGCATTTATTTGTAGCCGTGTTCTATTGTTAGAAAATATTGTATTGCTATGTTTGTTTATTTATTACAATTAAAATCTAAACGTGAAAGGACAAGTTACAGCAAACTTACTTTAAAACTTTAAGTAATGTAAGTAAAATAAGTAACCAAGTTCTAGTCAGTTTCTAAATTGGATTCGTGTCTATCCTCACCTGTGTAGTGCGCGGTCCCACTTCAGAGGTGAGGTCGCACTCGAACGATTAACGACTTCCTCTTCACCTCATAGTGGAACACCTGCTAAGGGGTCATTACGCAAAACTAATAATACAAATCTGAAGCAATTAATAAAAAGAACAAAAACTCGACTGACGGAACTAAAAAAATACTATGTTTTGGCTCAACCAATATTAATCATATGTTTATTGGTAGGTGGTACCTATAAAGGTAACTGTAAAAGTGCTTAACCGATTTGAATGCAATTTTTTCGTAAACCATTAGTACGACCACAAAGAAGGTTCTTAGATATAATAACAGTCACATTGTGCTGGAAGCCAAAAAAGATTTAGAAGTTTTGTTTAAAATTACCTATTCATCATTGTATATTGTATAGTCATATTGTGTTGTCGCATATTTTAGCCTCTCTGATTATTTAGTATTTACTTTTACCTAAAATATACACATAATTGAAACCATTTGAAAATGTTGATATTGATGTGTTGTGTGTGTTACTTCGATCAAAAACTTTTTACTTTGCTCGAAGGTTTGATAGGTACCATTTTTTACGTCAGTTATTTTTTGGTAGCCACCTTAATAGATTTTTCAACATTTGTAGTACCCTATAGCACTATCCGGGTCAACATGATTCTAATGATACATCAAAATCTATCCAGCCGTTTGAGTGCAGCATGGTAATACTGAATTTTTGTCACATACATGCAAACATACATACAACGATACGATCAGCCGATCCAAAACGGCTATACGAATAATTAACGAACGATACGGTATTTAAATGCGGGAGTAAAATTGTTTGTATAGGTACCTTTTTGCATGAAATTTTCTCTGAGAAAATATTAACTAAGATATACTTGAGTATAATTATTCTTTCCCTAAATAGCCATCTGTTACGAGATAAGAGCCGCAATCTACTATGAAGGGCCCGTCTCACCTGGCTTCACTCTCACTTTGTTTAATTATCTCTCTCGCTTTATTGTACCTCTCCCTCACACTTTGTATAATTATAGCTTTATCAGCGTTTTTATAATACCGTAAAAGAAGCTTTCGTCATAAAAATGTGTTATCTTGTTCGAAAGGTGCTCGCATATAAAATCCGTGCTCACTTTTTTATGACACTAGACGCGTAGGTATTTACGCCTTGTACGAGTTGCAGTGCGAGTTGTAGTAAGCTGTCGAAAAGAGCCGCTACATAACAAGTTCATTTAAAAAAATAACCCCTTTTATAATAATAGTGTCCGCCCGCGGCTTCGTTCTCTTTTTATCGGGATAAAAAGTACCCTATAGCTAAGTCCGGGGCATAATCTATTTGTATACCAAATTTCATCAAAATCGGGTTAGCCGTTTCGGCGTGATTGAGTAAAAAACATCCAACTATGACATTTATGATATTAGTGGGATTTCAATCTATGAAAACCCCCTATTATTTTTAGTGTTCCATTAAAATTAGAAAAAGGAACACTAAGGACACCCAGCGGTGTCTAGCACGCATAATGTAGGGCCCGGAACTAATTACTCTATTCACGACTAGATGTCGCCCCAGGAATAAATAGAACGCGCTGTGCTAACTCCTTGCAATAAATAGAACGCGCTGTGCTAACTCCTTGCAATAAATAGAACGCGCTGTGCTAACTCCTTGCAATAAATAGAACGCGCTGTGCTAACTCCTTGCAATAAATAGAACGCGCTGTGCTAACTCCTTGCAATTGTCTTACAAAAGCTTTATTGCGAGCTGATGATCCTGAAATGGAAACGGTTGCACCAAATTCCACCAAAATTAGCTAAGAACCATCTCGCGAACACCATCTGTCTTATAAAGAAAATGGTATCTAAATCAGTCAAACCATTTTGGAGATAAATGTGAACATTCGTTATTTGAACACACAACCATTCACCCTGAACGCATATGGTACGCTATATAGTAGTAGTAGAGCTTTTATGTGAAAGAGTTCGTCCGGGGAAGTACTACCACCATACCTATTTCTGCCGCAAAGCAGTAGTGCTTGCATGGCTGTGTTCCGGCTTGAAGGGTAAGGGTGCCGGTGAAATTACAGACACATGAGACTTTTCATCTTTATGTCTCAGGAAAGCGGGCGCAGTGTAATGCCACATAGGGCGCTTCCTAGGTGGACGTGACCTATGAGGTAATGCACTGTTCATAGGTAGAGGTTACCGCTTAACATCAGGTGGGCCATCTGCTTGTTTCGTCATTCAAGTAGAATACAAAAAAACAAATACACACTCCGTTCCGTTGGGTGTAAAACTCTGACAAAACAAAAGGATGGCAAAAGGTGAATGATACTAGAATATTAACAAAACTACAAATTCTTCAATGTGACTGCAGTCCCGGGAGGATGATAACGTAGTCTCAAAGGAAATCGAATTACACAATTTTCCGTTTACGAGCTTGCAATTTCGTTTGCACAATAAACGTGTTTCTTTTTGTATGTTTTTTAAGTGTATATGTAACATAGGGAATCTCAAAGTTACGCAGCGGGCTACGGACAGAGCTGTGCTCGGAGTTACAAGTCCCGAATGAGGAGATTCGTAGAAAAACCAAGATCACCGACATATTTGACGACCTCTGTGGCGCGGCGTTCGAAAGTTCGCCTGCGACGCAGGAGGTTGCGGGTTCGATTCCCGCCTCGGAACAAATATTTGTGCGATCTGCAGATATTTGTTCAGGGTGTTCTGACTTCTGGGTATTTTCTATATATTATAACAAAAAAAAAAAACTATGTAATATATTGTATTAAGTAAATCAGTTGTCTAGTATCCATAACACAAGCTCTGCTTAGCTTGGGGCTCGATAATGTTGTGTGAACTGTCTAGCAGGTTTTTTTTGTTATTATTATTTTTTATTTATATAGCTCTTGTTTAATAAAAGGCCTTTTTGAATTTAAACTTGGTTTATTGAACCATAAAAGTAAGAATTAAGTTTTAGAACAATATGGACGCAGCCATCTTTATGACAGATCGCTTAGAAGAGAGCATACCAATATGGCCACCGGAACACCCCGAAACCAGAGTATCCGGTGTTGCTTGTATTTTCACATTGATTTCCTTATCCTGATTTGATTATAATTTAGTTTGTTATGTTGTATTGAACATAAGTTGGGGCAGGCAAAAGTGCATCAACTATACAATTTTTATTTGAAAGTGTAACACAAAGGTTATTTTAATTTTTACTTAAATTAGGTTTATACAATTCAAATCTAAACTTCGTCTGAAGTTTCATTTAGAGGCAACGGACACAGTTTGGTATAAGATCTTAAATAAACATTATTTTTAGGACCCATTCTCACTTCGGCCACCCTTACTCTACCATCGGGTCCGGGGAATGTTTTTACAATACGCCCCATGGGCCACTTTAAAGCTGATATGTCCTTTTGTTTTACAATCACCAAATCCCCCTCTGTAAGGTTCTTGGTACAATATCTCCATTTAGGTCTATTTTGGAGAGATGTTAGGTAGTCTTTTGACCAGAGGTTCCAAAAATCTTGTTTTAATTTTGTACATTGATCCCAAAATCTAAGTCTAGTAATATTCTTATTAGTTAGATCCAACTCAGGGTAACTTGTTGGAGAGGTTCCTATTAAAAAGTGCCCTGGTGTCAGATAATTTAAGTCTGAAATCTCACTACTCAACGGTAGGAGTGGTCTTGAATTTAAGATTGACTCTATTTGTACGAGTACTGTGTTAAATTCTTCAAATGTCAAGAACACATTTCCAATTACTCTCCGGATGTGGTGCTTAGCACTTTTCACACCGGCCTCCCATAGCCCACCGAACTCAGGAGAGTAGCTGGGTATATACTTGAACTTTACCAGATTGGTAGAGCAAAAATTCTCTACATCATTTACATGAGATTGTGATGAGTGTAAATCATACAGTTGTTTTAATTTATTAGAAGCTCCTTTAAATGTTTTTGCATTGTCACAATAGATAAAAGATGGCAATCCTCTCCTAGCTATAAACCGCTTAAGACATGCCAAGAAAGCATCCGTTGTCATGTCACTTACAAGCTCTAGGTGGATTGCTTTTGTAGCAAAGCATACAAAGAGTGCTACATAACTCTTTCTTATTATTGGCTTTCTAACACGTGCCACTTTAATTTCAAACGGACCGCAAAAATCGACACCTGTTATTTCAAAGGGTCGACACATTGATATTCTATGTGTTGGTAGCGAACCCATTAGTTGCTTAGCAGCTACTGCCTTTAAGCGGAAACATTTGATGCATTTGTGCACTACTTTTTTAACTTCCCTTATGCCATTCAAGAGCCAAAATTTTTGAGAGAGAGAACTCAATACTAGTTTTGCTCCAGCATGCAAAAGTCTAAGATGTTCCTTTCTAATGATCATGTGAGTAATGTGGTTTGATTTTGGAAGAATGATTGGATGCTTTTTGTCATAAGACAGATTGGTTGAATTTTGTAAGCGACCACCTACTCTTAGAATAGTACAACCATCTAAGAAGGGGTGCAGACTACCCATATGGGATTTTATTTGGTTTTCCTTTTTTAACAACTCAATCTCATTTGAAAATGCCATAAGCTGAACATGTCTTATAATGACTAAATTAGAAGACTGTAACTCTTGTGGCGTTAATGAACCAAATATTTTTTTATTGGAGTTTAAACAATTATGTTTGAAACGTAAAAGTAGAGCAATAACTCTTTGAAGTTTATTATAATCTGAATATTTATCAAATATATTATTTGAAGTCTGAGAAACCATTTTCTGTAAGTTACATACATTATTTGTAATTTTGGGAGACTCTATATCAATTGACGCAGCAATATTGTGCTGAAAATGTTTGTCTGATAAGTAAGATGGACCATACCACCATAGCTGGTTGGCCTGTAATTTGTGGGGAGCTATACCCCTTGATAGCAGATCAGCAGGATTATCGATCCCTTTGACATGTGCCCATGTAAAACCTTTGGTCAGAGCCTTAATACTTTTGACTCGATTGGAGATATAGACTCCTTTCAAACTCTGAGAATTAAGCCAAGCTAGAACCACTTGAGAGTCCGTGTATAAAATAACCTTTAATTTTGAATATCTGTCTTTTAGAGATTTGTAAACTCTAGAAGCAAGTTCTGCAAGAAGTAGAGCGCCATTGAGTTCTAAATTTGGAATGGTAAGTTTTCTGTTTAGAGGCGCGACCCGGGACCTTGAGCACAATAATTTGACTTGAATTTGTCCATCAGTTAATAAAACCCTGAGGTAGAGACAACCACCGATCGCATTTAAAGATGCGTCAGAGTACCCCACAAGTTCCACTGACTCTACATTCTCAATAGCAGAATTCACTATAACTCTTGGTATTTGAATTGTACCCATGTCATTCAAACTATTTAAAATTTCCTTCCAGCAATTTAGTAAGCTACTAGGTAGGGTAGAGTCCCAGTCAACCTTTGTCTTCCAGATCTCTTGCATCAACAATTTGGATTTTACCACTATGGGCCCTATCAACCCAAGTGGATCAAAAATTTTGCCAATAAAGCTTAGAATATCTCTTTTAGAGTGAAGATGCTTATAGTCATCATTTATGGGGCATGAAAATAATAAAGTATCTGCGAGTATATCATACTTTAAGCCTAATGTTTTTATGATATTGTCCTTATTGAGGTCGATTTGTTCAAAATACTTGACATTATCAGGTAAATCATTGAGTGACTCGGTAGAGTTGGAACACCATTTGTGTAGGTTGAAGCTACCTAGTTTCATCAACTCAATAAGTTGAGTTTTTAGTTCTTGAATGAGCTCTACACTATCAGCTCCACATATTACGTCATCAACGTACGTATTTAACTGTAGAGCCTCCGCCGCCAATGGGTACCTGTCTTGATAGAGATGAGCTAGCTCTATGAGGCATCTTGTGCTCAAAAATGTAGAGGCTTTGAGACCGTAAGTTATTGTTTGTAGCTGTAAGCAACGAATGGGTTTGCTAGGATGATCTCTCCACAGGATGTTTTGCAACGGCCTGAAATTTTCATTTATAGAGCACATTCTGAACATTTTCTCCACATCGCACATAAGTGTGTACTGGTACGTACGGAACAGTAACAGTATGTTAAATAGGTCATTTTGAACTATAGGTCCATTTAACATGACATCATTGATGGAGAGGCCATTTTTTGATTTCATATTTCCTTCAAAAACGACTCTTAACTTTGTTGTTTTGCTACTGTCATTTAAAACTGCGTGGTGTGCAAGAAAATACACAGGGTCATTATTGACATCATACTGACTTATGTTAACTTCCTTGGCATGTCCTAGCATCACATACTCATCAATAAACTTTTTATATTTTTGAAAATAGTCTGGCTTTGCCTCAAATTTCTTTTCAAGTGTGTGGAATCTTTGCAAAGCCCGTGAAAAAGAATCACCAATATTCAATTCATCTAATGGAGTTTTTAACGGAATATCTACTGAAAGATGATTATTTTCCAACTTCACGGACCTTTTAAAACATTGTTCAGCTTGTTCAAACTCTAGATTCTGATTATTTGATTCTTCAGGCA
This sequence comes from Operophtera brumata, assembly GCA_932527175.1. NCBI lineage: Eukaryota > Metazoa > Arthropoda > Insecta > Lepidoptera > Geometridae > Operophtera > Operophtera brumata. The sequence goes on from OW052231.1 coordinate 20,586,967, forward strand.
TCTTTTCTGATAGCCAGAAGTTTTTCATAATGTTTTCCAAACCGTCATTCATGTTTTCTTGAATTACAAAATTTGAGACCAAGTTCACATTTGACAAATTTAAGCACTCATTTTTCATTGCGCCTGTTACAACATGACCAAATAATGTATTTTGTAGTACAAGACCATTTTCTAGTTTTAAAACACCATCAATTATGACTTTAGAATAGAAGTCAACTCCTAATAAGAGGACAATTTCTGACGGTTTATTGTAATCGTCATCAGCTAACTGCACATTTCGAGGAAGTTTACATTTCCTTACATCAAAATAATTTTGTGGCAGGTTCGTAGTTATAGTTTCTACAACATGACATTTCACTGAAAATTTTACATTGTAGAGATTGGATTGTAACAATATGTTAGCACATTCACTTACTTTGTTTGGTGTATTGCCCAAACCAATGATGTTAGAATCTTGAGCCACAGGCGTCAAGTCCAATTTATTTACAAGCGAGCGCTTGACAATGCTCACTTGGCTACCGCAATCGAGCAGAGCCTTTACTTCAATTTCTTGACCAGATTTGTCAATGAGTTTTACCTTCATCGTAGGCAATAAAATGTTAGTTTGATTTGTTGAAATGTTGGAGTGTAACGAAATGACCTTTTCTGCTTCTTTTGGTTCATCCTCATGCAAGAGAGTGTTGTGGCTGTTTTGACAGACCTGACACTTGAAGGAATACTTGCATTTGTCTGTGTGATTTCTTAGACATGTTGTACACAATTTATTATCAGCGGCAAACTTTACACGCTGTGAAGATGAAGCCATTTTAAACTTTGGGCATGAGTAAATTGGGTGATCATTACTACAAAATGGGCAATTTCGTTTTGAATTTGATTTGGTTACAATATTGGTAACTTTGTGGTTATTGTTTAATTTTGCAGACTTACCTTCATAGCAGGTATTTTGCAAGGGAGAACTGTCCTCAAGAGCTACAGCTCTTTTTTCTAAAAAGGACAAAAATTCTTCCAATGTTGTGGTAATTTATCCAGAGACGACCTGTCGAGATGGTACGCACGATTAGTATAGCTATCGAGCTTCCGTGATAGTATAGATATCAACAGCATGTCCCATGTCTCAACAGGTTGTTTCAGGTTTTTCAAAGCATAAAGTTGTTGACGTGCATCTGATATAAACGATCTGATGTTTGCAGCGGTACCCTTTTGCATTTGGGGCAAGTCCAAAAGAACATTGATGTGGTTGGAGATTAATCGAGTTTCATTGTCAAATCGTTTCTCCAATAATTTGATTGCTTCGGGGTAAGATTCATTGACAAGTGGCAAGTTTATTATTACAGACAGTGCATCGGCAGTTAAATATTTGCGGAGGTAAAACAGTTTCTGGACATTTGACAGTGATTGGTTTGAATCAATGACAGCATTAAACAAATCAATGAACGGCTTAAATTGAGCAAAATCTTTACCATCATATGCTGAAATTTCTATATTTGGTAATTTGCAAGTAGAAATGGAATGCCGCTCAGAGTCTACTCTTGTTTTCAATTGCCTTAATGCTGTATTGAGTTTCCCCAACACAGAGAAGTATTTGTCTTCCGTCACACCTACAGCTTCGATATCTTTGTCATCTAGGTTCAGTATGTCTAAGTGAACACTTTCATAGCTCTTCAGAGTACTAATTAGTTTTTCTTTTCGTGCTTCTAAAGTGTCAATTGTGGAGGAGGCTACGTTTATCGGATCACAAATAAAGTTCTCGATGCGAGAAATGGTGGACTTACATTGGCCCCGGTGTGCACGAAGGCGTTTGAGTTCAAGCTCCGACATGGTAACAACGCGATGAAGCACAATGAACACACTAATTTGCTGCAGTAATTACGCAAACCCGCACACAACAGTTTGTAACCGCACTATAACCCTTTTACCGCACCGAATAAAGCACCAACCCCTAATTTTTGTCCACAAACGACGAAAATTGAAGAGTTGTTTACATCTCGATGACAAGAGTGACTTTGACGTTTTGTTTGTCGTCGTAAAGTTGCAAACAAACAACACAGTGCCAACTGAAGAATACCAACGAAGTTTTCTGTCTGCTCTGCTCGTCTTTGGCGTATTTTTCTCGAAGTAATGATGAATGTTGATGATTTCGTTCATCGAAAATATCGAAATCTACGATGAGCGACACCCGCTGGATCGGCGTTCGACGTTATAGCGTCGAAATAGGTCTCCCGCAATTCGCAAACAAGCGCGAATATGCGAAAATGATCTGCGCGTCCCTCCGCCCGGCGCCGTACAATTTACAACGACTCGATATTGCAAGTCGCTAAAAATACTTTTGTAGCAAACGCACAGCGGAGATAACACTTGTAACACTCGAAGGACCACTTAGCCTGTTTAATAAAAGGCCTTTTTGAATTTAAACTTGGTTTATTGAACCATAAAAGTAAGAATTAAGTTTTAGAACAATATGGACGCAGCCATCTTTATGACAGATCGCTTAGAAGAGAGCATACCAATATGGCCACCGGAACACCCCGAAACCAGAGTATCCGGTGTTGCTTGTATTTTCACATTGATTTCCTTATCCTGATTTGATTATAATTTAGTTTGTTATGTTGTATTGAACAGCTCTTAGAAGTTAAACAGGCAATGGGCAGGCCATATACCTCGCAGATATGATAACCTTTGGGGAAGAAAGGTTCTCGAGTGGCGACCACAAACCGGAGGCCACAGAAGAGGAATACCCCTTTCGATGGACCAAAGATATTGAGGTCGCAGGAAGGCGGTGGATGGAGGCGGTTCAAGACCGTTCGTCGTGACATTCTATGGGGAGGCCTCTGTCAAGCAGTAGACTTCTGTAGGCTGATGACGTTTTTTTTTTTTTTTTTATGTTGATTAGTTAGGAGTACATTCTTAGGCCCTTCTCCCATTACGATACGCACAGGCGATTCAAGTATCCTGAAGGCATCCTGCAAGTCTCGGAGACTAGTCGCGCTGCCAAGTATCTCACATTTGAACACACACTACTGCTCACACACTAGCCTGCATTCAAATATATGTGAGATACTTGGCGGCGACTAGTCTCCGAGACTTGCAGGATACTTGAATCGCCTGTGCGTATCGTAATGGGAGAAGGAAGGGCTTTAATTGAGGTCCATTTCACTTTAGGGTTAGGCAGAGCCTTCATGAGCCGAGTGTTATGTCATGACATCATGTATACGAGGGCGGGTGGCGAATCTTCTAAACATTATTGAACATCATTTGTAATTTTACCCCAATGTTTCATCTCCGTACACGTGTAGTTCATTAAATGTTAATTGTAGCCGTAGGGTGTAATGAGTCGACCCTACCCTAGGGCCCTTCGAATCAGTAGTTACCTCTCTATTAAACAGAATAAGGGTATTGGTCATCTTCTAAGGTTTCATAACATCATTTATGAAATAATGAACGTAAATGAACATATTATGTAAGTTTCGAGTGCCGACAGTGTCAATAAAAACGCTACCTATTAATATTTTTAACCCCCGACGCAAAAACGACGGGGCGTTATAAGTTTGACCTGGCTGTGTGTGTCTCTGTGTGTGTGTGTCTTTGTGTGTATCTGTGTCTGTGTGTGTGTTTGTCTGTGGCATCGTAGCTCCCGAACAGATGAACCGATTATTTTTTTTGTTTGAAAGGTGTATTAGTCTGAATTGTTCTTAGCTATGTTTGATCAAAATCGGTTCAGCCGTTTCATTGCGTGGAGGTATTTTAAATTTTTACAAAATTAATTACTTGTCACTAACCAATATTCACTTCACGGGACACTATGATTGCTAGGTTGACAGATTTTTATGAAATTCAATTTTGAAACGCTTTAATTGCTCTTTGTACCATTATACCATTAATGGTACACATTTCTCATAAGCGTACGTAAGGCAATGTTAAGCTGGATTTTCTAAAGGGCCATTTTCAAAATAACTAAACACTGCTGAGCATTAGTCATAATGTCTTTATATTGTTAGACGTTTGTTTACTCTATGTAACTAACATCGATATTATCTATCTATAATTAAAAAGTATAGGTACTTGAGCACATTATCGTGAACATTCGCCGGAATCGTGCTGCGTGCTTTTTTTAGTGCTTACCTCTTTATTTTTGTTCTTTATAACACTGTCACGCGTAGCAGAATCTAATTTCGTTTTAAATCTGGATTCTGGAGAGCAATTCTCGTGCTTTAGAGATTAAATCGAATTTGACATATGTCGAAAAAAGATGGCGAATGTCGAATAAAATCTTAATTTGCTATTCTCGTGATGTCACAAATACACATAAGTCGACCAAAATCATTCAAATCGAATACGATTTGATGGTTATCGTGTCATTTTTTGTAGACATTCATTCTTCGACATTATCTCTAATTTAGAGATAATCTCTACAATCCGAGAATTGGCCTCCTGGTCGCGAGCCGCGTCGTTGTGGTCCGAGGGCCGCATGCGGCCCGCGGGTCCTATGTTTGACATGACTGGCCTAAGGTGTCCCGTATTTAGTGGGTGAAAATAGGGTCGTAATCAAATACGTTCGTTATACGGTCCTAACAATGCACGCAGTAAAATTAGGTATTCTGTGCCAATGCTGGTACTCAGGTGAACTCTCAATCAAGAGAGAGTATGGGGATCAGTGTTGTCACGGCTACCAATTATTTGGTAGATCTACCTATTTTACCTTTATTCTTCCTATCTACCACCCTCGGCCTCAAATATACCTATTTTTCAAAATATTACGATTGTAAGCAATTCTCCTCGCGTGTAACGAAACATTACTTATTTACTATTCGAATTTAGCCTGTCTTGTAATTTTAGCACGCGCGCGGGACGCGCTATGTGAAATAAGTGAATGATGAGGTACAGAGTATTGAGCTACGGAGTGAAATTGACATTGACATTGACTTTAACCTCGGTCATAACTGCCTGACGCTTGCTTGACATTGTCAATTTGACACTGACAGTGGGGCGTTCATGATTTTTCCGCGATTTTTAATTATTAAAAATGTACTTAAACTTGATTGGTAGAACTACCTATTTTTCATTTAAAATTCTACCACTTTCTACTAATTTTTGCACCCTGTCCTACCATTTTGCCAAAATTATATGTGACAACACTGATGGGGAGTATGGGCCGTCATCCATCAGTGAGTGGCTTAGTGCTACGAGTATTCCGTTTGTAGGTTCCAGGCTATGGTAACGCACAAGTCACAAACACTTCTTGATAATAAAGCCAGAGGCATTCTACTACAAGAGGAGTGCACAAGTTTGCTTCTATCGATATATATATAATCGTTGCGTATGACTGACTGACTGACTGACTATCAACACACAGCCTAAACCGTAAGACCTAGAGATCTGAAATTTGGAAGGTACGTTCCTTTTGTGGTTTAGGGGTGCACTAAGAAAGTGATTCCAGAAATTCAACCCCTAAGGGGGTGCAGCGGGGTGTTGAAGTTTGTATGGAAAATAACACGCGTACGAAGTTGCGGGCATTCCACTAGTCTTGTATATTATTTCATCAATCTCCATGTAAACGTGCTCAGTACGCTTATATCACAGCTAATATTTAGACCCGGTGGTGTGTTAGTTTCTCTACAATGTTTTTATTTTTTTTAGTGTAAGTACATAATAAATGTACAATATCATTACAATCTAGCCATAAAGCAGGCTAATAAGTAATTTAACATTGACCTAGATTTATAACATAAATTATACCTAACAACACTTTGACACTTTTCTTACTGTCTCTATTTAAGGGGAGGACACTTTGTTCTTGTGTTCTTATTAGTAAGCACTAGTTTGCACTACATTTCACTATATAGTTTACACTACACTAACTCATAAGGTTTAATTCTTTTGAACATATTTATTTTTACAATCTTATAATATACATACATAGATACACGCCACTTTACCCGAACAGGTAGGCAGAGCCTTAATGGGTCTCTATTCAGAGTGGGTTGCACCATCGTGGGATATAGACGTGACAAGTAGTGAGCTCATTGCTGCCCACGACTGACTCAGCTAACGCTTTCTTCCAGTAATAACACATTCTCATAATAAGCTAGCAGCCAGGACAAATCTTATCAACAAGTCCTGGTAATCCCTTAGTCGGCTTTTACAACATCCCCGGGAGGAGACGGAGGGGTCTACTCTTAGGCCGGACACACCACAGCTTCAAATTATAATAAGTCATAGAAATAAAGAAACTGATACAACACTGGTCTAGATATTATAGTATTAGTAGGTAGTAGAGCTTTTTACACTCATCTACTTCGAAAGATGGGAAATTAATTTTTTGGGTTGTTTACTTACGTTAAGCTAGACTGCATTTAAGAACTACTCCATATTTGGATGAGGTCCACACCATAAGCCAATTAAATAAATAATCAGATTATCAAAATAGCCCGGAAATAACCGGATAATCCCACACTATTGACATAGAAGTCTCCAAGGTTTGTTCAATTACGCACCCTATCTGTCGCATAGGGGTAGGCTGGGGTTGAAAATTCGCATAAATTACACCCCGCGTTAATTAAATCTCGCAATGTGGGAGATGTGGTCCAATAAACATAATATGGTTTGGTGTTAGACAGGGTGAGGATGGTGTGTGTGTAAATATGTCTTAACTTACTTTGACGACCCCTGTGGCGCGGCGGGCGAAGCTTGGCCTGCGACGCAGGAGGTTGCGGGTTCGATTCCCGCCTCGGAACAAATATTTGTGCTATCGCAGATATTTGTTCAGGGTGTTCTGGGTATTTTCTTTGTATAATAAAAAATATGTATCTATGTATTGAGTATATCAGTTATCTAAGACCCATAACACAAGCTCTGCTTAGCTTGGGGCTAGATAATGTTGTGTGAACAGTCCAGCATTATAAATTAATTTGTTTATATTCGTCGGACCTGTCCTAACAAAGTAAACTAAAGCTACCATCACTTGCCCGACGTGACTTAAGGTGGATGCTCACGCTTGCGGCGCGAAATTGTTTTTTTTTGGTGTTTTTTGCCCATTACAGCTCATCAGCACTTCTTCATATAGCGAAATTCGAGTTCGCGAGAACTAGAAAACTTAACACACATGTTTTAATTGATAGTATCTCATAAATATCATCAGTTTAGCTATGATACCCCTAACACATTTTTACAGGGTGTTTATTGTTTAGGGGTATCGCAGCTAAACTGATGATATTTATGAGATACATTAAATTAAAACATATGTGTTAAGTCTCCTAGTTCTCGCGAACTCAACTTTCGCTATCTGAAGAAGTGTTGATGAGCAGTAATGGGCAAAAAAAACAAAAAAAAAATATTCTCGCGCCGCAAGCGTGCGCGTTCACCTTAATCCGTTTTGTAGAAACTTATAAGGGCATATGTAAATAGTTTATTTTTTTTAAATATAAAGTGGATCTAAATTATGTTATTTTGTTTCAGGTAAAATTCTGCAAAATAACTGAAGTTAACTCCTGGGTCCATAACCTAATGTGCCAAAAATGATATCCGCAGGCACCAAAACCGGTTAGTAAAGTAGATATTACATCATTATAATGTACTGCCATGTTGAATTTCAGCTAACCGACCTTGTACTTGACAAAGCGAGTGGCGGTACTAATCTAGTAATGTGACGAATGAAATGGTCGCTTCTACACGGCTGTTTGTGTTCTATGTACAGCTGTGTTGCTCACATTTTGTATATTACTAGCGACTCGTCCCGGCTTCGCACGGGTAGTTTCAGGATGAAAAACAGCAGGATGAAAACAATTTTCACAGATAATGTATTTCTGTTGCCGCTATAACAACAAATACTAACAAACAGAATGAAATAAATATTTGAGGGGGCTCTCATACAACAAACGTGTTTTTTTTTGACGTTTTTATAGATAACTAGCAGCGCCCCGCGGTTTCACCCGCGTCAGTCTCGATCCCGTGGGAATATCGGGATAAAAATGTGCCTATGTGTTATTCCGGGAGTCCAGTTATCTCCATTCCAAATTTCATGCAAATCCGTCTGGCCGTTTCATCGTGAAGAAGTAACAAACACACTCACACACACACAAACTTTCGCCTTTATAATATTAGTGTGATGGTACGGAACCTTTCGTGCGCGAGTCCTACTCGCACTTGGCCGGTTTTTGTTACCACGTAGCTCCGGAACGGGTGCTCATGCTGTTTTTTTTTGTGAAAAATAGTGTATGCAAAATGGTTCTTAGGAATGTTTGGTGGAAATTAATGCAGCCCTTTCCAGGATAAAAAAAAAAAAGAGTCAATAATAGAGTGCAAGTCGTAAACAGAGTCCTTACGTTTGGGGCCGATCATATGTAATATGTAACATTATGCGTGCTAGACACTGATGTGCTTCCTGGGCCACAAATATGTTGCCACGCTTGAACCGTCCATGCGCTACAAGTGTCAATGGGGAGCCACAGGCAAAACTAATCTCAGATGGCGCCACCATCGCTGGTGCTTGTCATTTAGTGGTCTTGTCTTTTTCTCATCAGAAGGGAAGTGTGTACCTTTATTTGTACACTGAAATGCACTACACAGAGGCATGTTTTATACCAGACTATTATTTAATGTTTATTTACTAAAATTATCCATTGATATTTGACACTTTTGACAGTTTTTTTTACATTGATAGACCTTTGTTTGCTACGAAACAACACCAGCGATTATGCGCCACCTAGCGTGATAAATAAGCAGGTGTGTCTCCCCATTCCAAAATCAAGGCAAATCGCTACAATTTGCAACGCTGTGTACGCTGTTCCGCGGCCTTGTGTTTTGTCGCTCGACGCCAACGCTTGCAGTGCTGAGCAAATTCGCTGAGCGTTGCGGTCCGTGGCCCTCGTGGCCCTCGGGGCCCTCTGGTATGTGTTCCGTATTCACAATTTTAATGGGACACTGAAAATCGTCGGGGGTTTCTAAATTTTTATAAAACTAGTAGTTCTGCGAACAGTAGAGCTCGCGAGCACAAACTTGTGTAAAACTATGCATCATGTCGATTTATAATGATCAAACAAAGAACCCACAAAGGCTTCTTTTTATAAAAACTTCAGAAAAAACATAAATTTATACATTTTGAATTCAAGAATTTTTTGATTGTTTACAAAATTGAGCCTTGAACTCCTAAAATCACTTTTCGATAACTCTCAAGGTTTTAGACTTGGATTAAGGAGGCCCACAAAAAAAAACCTCTTGACTGGTGATCATCAAACTTGTTATATTGTTAGGAACCGAGCTACATGAAGCAATACCTGAATAAATCTGAATATAAATAGTTTTTTTATAGTTTCCAGATCTAGAGTAGTAGAATTTTGTTCAAATATCTCTACTCTCTAAGGCTTTCTTTTTTAAAGAGATTTCTTTTCGTTTAAATATTAACCTCGGAAACAATCAACATTTAATTTATTTTTCTCAGAATCTAAAATTGTCTCGACAAAGGAAACCCTTACTTTCTTTAATTAAATAAATACACCCTAAAAGGATTACGAAAAGAAATCCACAAATTAATTCAATAAAAGCTAACTTCCCTCAAAGTGTCTGAGATCTCACAAAAATATATTTCCCTGTAAAACTAAAAAAGAATAATTGAGTTTTACGTCGTTATTATTCACAAAGGAGATTGGATTATAAGGCTGAGTTTATTCTTAAAGCTGGACTTATGAAGTAGAAATAATTTGAACGATGGACCTTATAGCGTGGGTCTTTAAGAGGTATGCTATTGTATAATGTTCCTGTTGACTTTTCAAGCCTGTATCTCGTTTAGGGGTAGGCAGAGACATATAAGGCAGCTATTGGTGCTCTAGTAATGTATTATTATGGATTTGTCCATACAAGTGGCACATGGTAAACGGTGGTTGCTAGCTCCATATGCCAGTCCAACTCAGGCTCTAGGGATTGTGCTGAAAATCACGAATGAGATTTATCCTGGAATCTACTCGCTCTGGAAAAGTTCTCCTTCTTCCGAATATTCAGAATATGAATTGCTAAAACGTTCGCATTTCTTCGAAACCCCTATTTACCATGCAAATACAATCTCACCAATAAGACCCTGTCAGTACATTTCGAGTTGGCGATTTATTTGGCCTAATTTTGACTTGTGACCCTACCCCAATTTGCCAGTAATGGGCCCATGCGTCTCGCAAATCAGCCCTGATGGGGGTCATCAAGCCCGGGGGTCAACAATCGCAGCTATTTGTGGAAACATGATTTGGATTTTAATAGGAATGTTTAATGCGGCGAATTTGCGGAATTATTTTATCTCTCGCATGCGGCAAGAATAACATATTTGGACATGGCAAAAGGATAAGATTCCAAAGAAAAAACAAAAGAATACATACATACATACATAGACACACGCCTTTTTCCCCGAAGGGGTAGGCAGAGCCACAATAGGCCTCTTTTCACAGTGGGTTGCACCATCGTGGAATAGACGTGCAATTTTCTCGCGACTACAAATAGAGATGTAAGAGAGATGTCTGAATACTTGTTATACAACTACAACACACTCAACAGTGACAAACTTTGATTTAGTTTCACCCGTCCCGGTGTCTGTAATCAAATCTTACAAGTTATATTTGATTCACTTCCCGGTGTCCGATTGACCTGAAATTTGGCATACCTGTCAAGTTCCGATGAAAGTACAATACTATGGCTGGTAAATAGAAGCTCTGAGATCTGTGTAGTCAGACTGCCTGTATCTCGAATCAAAACCTCGATTTTGCTAAAACCAGCTATCTAGCAAAACAAGTTTTTTATTGAAAATAGGAGCGCTCCTATGATGGAGTTGGAAGGTGGACAACGGCACTTCTCAACGGATAATGGCAGTTGGCAGTTGGCAGGACTGGCAGTTTTTGGGATTATTTTGATCAGCACACCGTTCCGATAAATAATTTCATAAAAACATGGTTTGAAAAAGATATTTTCAATAAAAAACTTGTTTTGCTAGATAGCTGGTTTTAGCAAAATCGAGGTTTTGATTCGAGATACAGGCAGTCTGACTACACAGATCTCAGAGCTTCTATTTACCAGCCATCTAATGAAGTCAGAGCAAGGAAGCACATGAATAACATACCAGTTCCAAGATCGATGCCATCCAGTTTGAGCGGAAATTGCAGCAGCGACACCGGACGGAGCCGACGCAGTGCACGGGACCTATCTGCGCATGCTGCTAGGACATGATAACTGTCATTAGATTCCACTTTTGGTGTGTATTTAAGGCTCTGACTGCTTGGGACTGCAGTTGGGCTGTGATTGGTACATGGAATTGAAATATAGAGACGTCACAACAAACCGCAGCCGGCCCGCAATCGCACGCGTCGTGCTCGTGCCGTAGCCATGGGGCATGCCGTAAAATTACTAATAATACATTTGATTAAGGCAAACTGACATATTTATTTTTACTGGAAAAATAATAATAGTAGGTTTGTAGGTTTGAGTGTGTTCAAAAATTCAAATGATGCATATTAAATAATGATGATTTACATAGTAAATCAAGTAATCATTGTTGTTTTTTTATTTTTTTACATACCTACTTGTATAACTTATATTATTCTTCTGTAAATAAATGCTCGAAAAAAAGTAATCATAGTACAATATTCAGATGAAAAATAGGCGCAAAACCAAACACTAATATAGAAAAAAATCATAAAGTTACCTGTAACTTTGGCTAAATTCGATTGATTCTCAATATGGTACAAATTATTAGGTCAAAAATAAGATAAATCAAACCGAAGGCTTACACAGTGAGCTTTTTTTAAATAGTTAATATTGAGATAATTCAATTAAAATGCCTTTTCCAAGAGCCGCGAGGCGTTGGCTCAGCCTTAATACGAATGGCAAAAATAATAATATTTCATTATTTTGTAGTAATCGTAGCAAGTTGCTTAGCGGGACCAAAGACTAAGCAAAGGTACTTGTACTATTATTTATTCTGTGGCAAAGAATCACATCACATCACATCACACTAATATTATAAATGCGAAAGTTTGTGTGTGAGTGTGTTAGTGTGTTTGTTACTTCTTCACGCTAAAACAGCTGGACGGATTTGGATGAAATTTGGATTGGAGATAACTGGACTCCCTGAATAACACATAGGCACATTTTTATCCCGATATTCCCACAGGATCGAGACTTACGTGGGTGAAACCGCGGGGCGCTGCTAGTTGTTTCATAACTCTGTTTGAAACAGACTTATGACCTGTGCACCGGTGTTTTTGGAGTTCCAATTAGCTAGGATTTTTGTATTTCAAAACGACTGACCCTGCCAGTTGTTACTGAGAGTGCTGGTGTCTATCCTTGGAAACATTATTGGTAAGTAATTTAATACGGTCCGTATCAGAAGGACAATCTAGCATAACGCCCTTGTAGGACGAACGACATAACAGTAAAAATACCTACTAGTAAAACGTAAACATTAAAACATGATCCTAGCAGTGGAATTCTGTGATACTTCTCATTTACATAAATAAATAATCGAATTACAGCTATTCAAAAGAGTTGACTGTCTGTCTGTAGCATTCAAATATATCAATATTCCGCTCGCAATAACTCAGATGCAGTATTGCAGATGTCCGCCGCACTGCCTCCTTCCTAGAGCTACGCGAAACTGGATTAGTCTATTTAATTCGGTGAATAACAAGTAGAGCAAATAATTCTTAATACATTACCCGGTTCTGTACGAAAAATATTTTTTCCTGATGTAACTCGGTAATATAACTCGGTAATATACGGGTCTGGTGTTTTTAGTCATCCCTCCAACTTTCCCCGAATCGACTCAACCTTACTTCAGCAAATTTTGGATTCCATTACACATTACATATATATGTAGTATAAAATAGAATATTTTTTTAAATTTACAACAATAAAATAACATCAGGACCAAGTAGCATATAATAAAATATCGTTGCAAAAAAGGCCGGGTTGTAAACAATTTGCTCTGGTTTTCCGTTAGGGCCATTTTGATAAATCCACTGGAAGAGAGGAATCATTATTTGCCGACCTAACAAATTTAACTTCTTTATATAAAGTATGATGATACCACATCCAGCATCTCGTATCGTTAAAGAGCACGTTAGAGGCATGTGCCGCAGATTTATCCCCGCGAGTGGCGGCTTGTGTTGCGGGAACAAAGCACTTTTCCACCTCTGCGGAGCTGATGCCGATTGATTAATGGCCTTCGAAACACGGGTGCTGCGCGATAAGCCTCACCAACATTTTGAGCTATTGCTGGAAATCGGTTTGTGTTGCCCACTTCAGATATACTGGCTGATCTTCAGATATACTGGCTGATCTTCAGATATACTGGCTGATCTTCTGAATCCTTCCAGTTATGCAAACATTTTATGTGGTATCTAGATAAGACTTGCTAGTCGCGCAATTTGTTGCTCGTTATCTCAATATTAATTTAATAAGAGTTTTCAAAAACAAAACCATAAAATGTTATTTCTATCCGAAGAACTTTTGCATTCGAATTAAAAATTCTTCGTCTTATTAGTAGGTGCGGGTAGAATTAAATTCTTCTAATTCCACAAGGGAGGGGTGTAAGGGGGAGGGAGCTGACAATTTTAAAATAAAATTGCACAGCGATGCGATGCGACGCCGCAATTCGCCAACATTTTCTTCGTGGATGGGTTTTAATATTCGTTCCTTGTAGTAAGGCAGGGCGGAGTGCCGAGAGGTAGCGGTGTTATATGAACTTTAGTTAGATTAATGTGTAGTTCTTATACCGACCGGATATACTTCCACTAACTACCGGCTCAAAAGTATTTTTACAGACTTTTCTTTAATGCACTTTCACGTCTGCTTGTCTGTTTCTTTATATAGATTCAGGAACCAACCCTGAGCTCTAGTAGAGACACTTTTGAGCTCTAGTCGATGAAAAATTCTGAAACTTTGGATATACATTGGTTTTGGAGATACCTAATCCAATATTATAGTGACAGTGAAAAAGTGCACTCTTACACTGAGACATCCTTTATATTAACAGTTGCCGCCAAAGAGAAGTGCGCACGGAGTAGCGGGGTAGGGCCGAGGGGCGCACGAGTAGCCAATGAAAGGATGGCCGCAAAATTTCTAATCGTAGATTTGATGTCGGATTATCAAATCTACGATTAGGAATTTTGCGGCCATCCTTTCATTGGCTACTCGTAAGTGGATTACGGAATTATTTGATGAATAATAGTAGACTGTCCGTGTTTGGGGTCATTTTGATCAGCACACGGTTCTGCTTACAACTTTTAGTGGATTTTTGGGTACCTACCTATTTTTTTTACAAAAGACTGTTTTTTTAACTCGCGTCGCAATAACGACGGTTTGTTATAAGTTTGACGTGTCTCTCTCTCTCTCTCTCTGTGTGTGTGTGTGTCTGTCTGTCGCATCGTAGCTCCCGAACGGATGAACCGTTTTTTTTTTTTTTTTTTTGAAATTTGAATTTGTCTGGAGTGTTCTTAGCTATGTTTGATCAAAATCGGTTCAGCCGTTACATTGCGTAGAGGGTTTTTTTTTTTTTAAATTAATAACTTCTCAAAGAAATATGTAAATTGTTTCTTACTATTGTGGGCCGCGGCTTCGCTCGCGTTTTACCAGGATAAAAAGTAGCCCTTAGCTCAATCCAGTTAATAATATATCTCATAGAAATCTGTTCAGCCGTTTCGGCGTAATTGGTATTATGATATTAGTGGGATGATTTTTTCCTCGACTCTACATAAGATCGCTTTCGCTTCATGCACATGCGGGAAAGCCCCGAAAAACCGGAGTTACCGCTAGTAACCGCTATCGCTCATACACACACACCTCAGCCGGGCGCAGACAGCACCGCGCGATGCGGGGAAGCCCTGTCTAATACATACTCCGTATTAAACAGGCTACGCTGCATTTACTTATATCTAACCTCCAATGCAATACCCGTGGAGGTATAGAATTGAAACTATCGTGGTTGGGAATCATATTAAAAGATAAACGGCTAATTACCACTAGTGGACCACCGAATACTCGCGAGTATTCGCTGGTCCACCGTCGAACGCGGTCGCGGGCGGTGCTCATGATGAAGAGGCTTCTGAACTCAGACTCCAAACGTCAGCAAAGTGACGAATAATAGTGGTAATTAGCCGTTTATCTTTTAATACCCGTGGAGGTGTTAAGACCTCCAAATGTCCCGTTACTACATTGTTGTATAGGTCAGTGGCAAATCGGCCGATGAGCCGATTGCCTAAAAAAGGAAGGTTTTACGTTAAATTCTTCTCTACTTTACAATTCGAGGCTTCACATTATAGTTTGTAACCTCAGACAAATAGATAAAGTTCAGACAGAACACGGCGCACGAAACAAGTGAAGCCGAAAACTACGCTCGTAAACACAGAATAACCAATAGTACTAAACGTACAAAATCACATACACGCACTCCAAAGGCAATGCATCCAAACTACGTTCATCACTCCTTAGTCTGTGGCAGTGTGTTAATGTTGTGTGTGTGGGTGTGTGTGGCACACGCATACGCATAGAAAACTAGCGCCAGTTTTCTATAAATAAATAAATAATGCTGGACAGTTCACAAAACATTATCTAGCCCAAGCTAAGCAGAGCTTGTGTTATGGGTACTAGACAACTGATATACTTAATACAATTATATTACATAGATAGATATTTTTATTATATATAGAAAATACCCAGAACACCCTGAACAAATATCTGTAGATCGCATAATTATTTGTTCCGAGGCGGGATTCGAACCCGCAACCTCCTGCGTCGCAGGCGAACGTTCGACCCCGCCGCGCCACAGAAGTCGCCATTGCTATAGGGCAATGTTCCGTCTTTCTTCCTCTCTGTAACTTGAATGAATTTCTTATTTTACGAATCTTATTTAGGTCGTGAAGCCGGTTGAAGACCTCACTCCGTGGTGGTCACTTCATCATCAGCTTGTGGAAATCCGCTGCTGAACATAGCCTCCCCTTGCTCTTGAGCCACCTCCATCCACCGACTTTCTGCGACGTTTAATTTTCGACCTTACATTGTTAATCCACAAAACGAGTCGCAAACATGCACAATTGGAGCAGTGACTGGAGGCGAATTCCTTTACCACCTCATTACGCGAACTCTCGTCGAATAGTAATGAGAGCCACATTCTGTGCCGAATGATTTACTGATGGAAAACAGTGTGTTTATGTACTTCTGTATCTGCGATGTCGATTGCGTATTGCGGTACTCGACTGGGCCGACTGTATATACAGGCCGTCCCAAGACTATGCGACATGAAGGGAAACTACCTTAAATATTGTACATAGGGTATTTTGCGGAAAGGAGACTTTGTTTTATTTTTAAAACGTATGAATACTGCTTTCAAAGATTTTCTAAAAATTACTTGCTTCGTCTGGGAATCGAACCGACTTAAATGAAAAATGTGATTCTGTGTGTTTTTATGAGGGAGGCACAACTTAGTTTTATATTTCTTTGTTTCAGTGTGTAATTTTGTGTGGAATATTGTTTCCATGGTTTGTTGACACAAATAAATGTTTTTCTTTCTTTCTTTATTTCTATGTGATTCTATATATTTATCAGTAACAACGCAACTTGTTGTCGCATACACTCATTATTACATGTTATGGGTACATAACAGCCTCGAATCTGTTATGTATCGTGTTTCATTGTCGCGGTATGGACTCGCAAGGTCATGGTACCCATTAAATATCACTACAGGAAGTTATTTACTGAAAAATACTCTGTGGAAAATTATTTTAGAGATCCTATCATTAGTTATTGCGCACTTACTTAAGGTGAAACGTTTCGCTTGTGGCGCGAAATTCAAATGTATTTGATTTTTGCTAATCACAGCTCATCAACACATCTTGAGATATAGCAAAACCTGATTTTGCGTAAACAATAAGACTTAAGACGCATGTTCTGTTTGAAAGTGTCTCATAAATATCAATAGTGTACCTACATACGAAAGTCAAAGAACAAAAAAAACATAAAAAATCATTAAACGACATTCATAGCTAAACTAATGATACTTATGAGACACTATGAATCAAAACATGTGTGTTAGTTCTCATAATTTCCGTAAAATCAGGTTTCGCTATCTCAAGATGTGTTGATGAGCTGTGATGAGCAAAGAACATAATAAAATTTTAATTTCGCGATAGAAGCGGAACGCTGCGCCTTAAACGGTGAAGGTAAACATCTGTTTATTACGACCTCTGTGGTGCGGCGGGCGATGGTCCGCCTGCGACGCAGGAGGTTGCGGGTTCGATTCCCGCCTCGGAACAAATATTTGTGCGATCGGACATTTTTAGCAGTTCGGGGTGTTCTGGGTATTTTCTATGTATAATAAAAAATATCTATCTATGTAATATATTGTTAGTTATCTAGTACCCATAACAGAAGCTCTGCTTAGCTTTGGGCTAGATAATGTGTTGTGTGAATATTTGTATCCCAGACATGGGAAATGTGAGACATCCTAATTAATTTTAAGAACTTGTATACTACCACATTTAAACCAATAAAAGATTTATGATTATGATTATGATTTTATGATTATGAACTGTCCAGCATTATTTATTATTTTATTATATCCTAGAACCGAAGTTAGAAGGCATGGCGACTTGATATGGGCTGGCGGTGTTCGTTTACAGCCACTAGTCGATAGGACGCATGATCTCCAGCATGAGAGCATCTGTGATGATGACGGAGCTACAAGCATTCCACATCATCATCGGTCTCCGACTGCTGGTGTGGTGGGAATCAGGAACTACGAATAACTGTTACCACAGCACGCAGACTTGCAGCTGCTAGTTACAAATCATGCTAACTTTTATCCCGCAGTGGGAATTGAACCCACACCTCTTGCTTCTCAGCTGGCTAGTTTTGTCCTATTTTACAAGCTTCTATTTAACTTGCAATGTATGTTTGTCTGGGTGGAATCCGGGTGGAACTGCAACTGAATTTTAAAGCAGTTATCCTCAACCGATTGAGCTGAAATTTGGCATACCTGTCAAGTTCCGATGACAATACAATATGATGGTGACAGCAAGATGATTTGATGATGGAGACGGAAGGTGGACAACGGAACTCCTCTGGATAATAGTAGACTGGGCCGTGTTTAGGGTCGTTTTGATCAGCACACGGTTACGATCACTAATTTTATAAAACCTTGTATTGAAAAATGAATTTTTCACAAAAAGCTTATTCTTGTTAGTTGTTATTTCTAAGGTATGTCTCTAACAAGAGACACGACAGTGCTTGTGTCTGACCAGTGTGGTGTAATGACAAATATTCTACGTTCATGCAAAGTTTTTTGAGGCGGTTGGCTTACCTACTTATTTTTGTGTCGATGTGTCTGTGGGAAGCTCGTGCGTGTGTCGAGCCGTGGCGACTGTAATGATAAATATTCTACGTTCATGCAAAGTTTTTTGAGGCGGTTGGCTTACCTACTTATTTTTGTGTCGATGTGTCTGTGGGAAGCTCGTGCGTGTGTCGAGCCGTGGCGACTGGTGACTGGTTATTGCACTCGCTCTACTGATCCGATTTTGATTGTGTCATGTCCAAGTCCGTATTGTCATTAACACAATAAGTGGTGTTCGGAAAAAACGACGATCAAAATATTTTACCTTTACTTTTGAAGACCTTTACCTAGTCGTAAATGCAGCGGTGTTTACAACCTGAGAATAGACTCCTCCGTCTCCTCCGTTGGATATCGGATTACACCAGGGAATGGGCCGCAACACCCACCTGAGAACTCGAATAGAATAGAATAGAATATAAATAGTTTATTTTGAACAGCAAATACACACAGCTTGGGAACAAAATACGATAATAACACAGACAGAACACATATTTTTTGCTGCGTTTATAGTGCCGTCAAAAAAGGCCCGTGCTCAGCATAATGCTGCAGTAAACTGCAGCGCTGATTTTCAGCACGGACCTCGGTTGACGCACGAATGACTTATGTACCTATATTGCGATCATCAATCCGCCGCAAGCGTGGAGATTATAACCAATCCCCAATAGGGGAGGCCTCGTCCAACAGTGAACATCTAGCGGCTGATAATGATGACCTCATGCTACCCGTGATTGTAATGAGGATCATTTGAGTCTTATGCCCGTTTTTACCGGCAAATACTTGTTTTATGGGACACCTATCGCATGTCAAGTTGACATATTTCTATGAAAACCTGTCAGATTTGTCATACTTAAGTACCTCTTAAGCGCTATGTGTCACCTATTTAGGTAGTTGGTGAAAATGAGAATTAGTTCACAACTTTTGAAACCATGAAAAGGGGAAACTCCTTGACCTAAACTTCCCCTTTTAAAGTTTCAAAAGTTGTAGACGCGCTCAAACTCAAGACGATCCCTACGTCTTAGAAATCAGGCTGTATTTTTGATACTGTAACGCTAGTATACAGAGTGCATTATTTACAACCGCTCAAATATCTATGGAAATTAACCTTTAAATCGTGGAGGAGATATGACAAAAGTTAAAATGGAAACGCTTTAAAGGACAACATCACGTCCCCACGTACTCAGTGCACTGTGAGTGTAGAAGGCAGGGAGTGGACTGGGGGAGATTGTCTAGTGATAGTGGGGAATAATATCTCGTTCTCACCATACCACATAGTAGGGACACGTTATCATTTCCTTTCTAAAAAGGTTTTCATTTATCAATAACTGAAAGACAAAAGAATTATAGAGCTTCAAAAAAAAAACACACCAAAAAAAAAGTTTGTTTGGAAAACCTCTTCTATTTAACAAAACGGTACAGACTAGATGATTAAACTAGATAATAGATGACTAACTGGAAATTCCAAAAAATATAGTTTGTTTTCGATGATTTAATTAACATATAAACTGCAGATTTGCAGGAATGTAATTTAGAGGTTAATTTAGAGGTTATATCACTTTAGTCTTCTAATAACATCCATATTCATGATATTTACTTTTTCGCAGATATTTGTTCAGGGTGTTCTGGGTATTTTCTATGTATAATAAAAAAAAACTATTTAATATATAGTATTAAGTATATCAGTTATCTAGTACCCATAACACAAGCTCTGCTTAGCTTGGGGCTAGATAATGTTGTGTGAACTGTCCAGCATTATTTATTTATTTATTTACTGAGTGTGTACATTAGGTATAACCGACCGATATCACCGAATTTACTGTTATGTGACGGCTACCTTTATAATGCGAACTGCTAAGAGTGAAATAAACTACAGTCGTCTGTCTTTTCTGAAAACTATAATCTGGGGTTCTCTTCACGGCTAGAGTGAATAGGCGCCTTCTATTCTAGACCTTTGTGCTCCATCTTCGGCCACGTCGTCACTTACCAACAGGTGAGATAGTCGTCAAACAAAGGTCTATAATAAGTAATGCGTTATTACAGGAAGAAAGTGTTAGCCGAGTCGGTCGTGGGAAGCAATGGCGGCAATAAGCTCACCACTTTTCACGTCTATATTTCCACGGTGGTGCAACCCACAGTAAAAAGATGAGGCCCATCAGGCTCTACAGTTTTTCGGGGACAAGGGCGTGTACAACATAGGTCACAGATAAAATAATACTATACTAGTACATAGGTACATATACATACATACATAGACACACGCCTATTTCCTTTAGGGGTAGGCAGAGCCTCAATTGGCCTCTTTTCACATTGGGTTGCACGTGGAATATGACGTGTCAAGTGGTGAGCTCATCGCTGCCATTTCTTCCCACGACTGACTCGGCTAACTCTTTCTTCCAGTAATAACACATTCCATAATAAGCTAGCAGCCAGGGCAAATCTTATACTAACGAATCTTATCAACAAGTCCGGGTAATCCCTTTTAATTAATTGCTGCCCCTGTGTACTTGATGCGGCCCTGGCCGGCCATTGTCCTGGGCCACAACCGAGACGAATGGTCGTTATAAGTTTGCTGGGTCTCTAATGGTGACTCTGTTTATTTGTACAGAGACAATATAATATTATGTATTTCACTTGTTGCTGTTGCTCGACAAATTGGGATTTTGTAGTAAAAGGAATAAAGTAATTGAGGAGCACCTTACAACAGAAAGCAAGTGCACTGGAAGTTTTTAATCTTAATCTTAATCTTTTTAATCTTATCTACTCAAGGCTAGTGTCTGCTCTAATAATGAGTCAAAAGCTTTCATATCCAAATTAACTAACTACAATCGAACATATGCTTAATGCTCCATAAAGTTAGTAAGTTGTACACATAAGTAAGATCACAAGCGACGTGCTTAAGTTGTCGATTAACAAATTGAACAAGAAATTAATTTTCTAAAAATTAAAAAACCCTCAGCGCAATGAAACGGCTGAACCGATTTTTATCAAACATAGCTAAGAAAACTCCCGACTAATTCACCTTTCAAACAAAAAAACAAAATCAAAATCGGTTAATCCGTTCGGGAGCTACGATGCCACAGACAGACACACACACACACAGACAGACTTGTCAACTTATAACACCCCGTCGGTTTTGCGTCGGGGGTTAAAAATTTATTAAACATAAGCTTTGTAAAAAACGTACTTACTATGAAAACTCCGAGTATTTATATGATAATAATGCTTGGGACCGAATTTGCTCCAACACGGTCTGAAGAAATGTAAAATTAAGTGCCGACTATATATTTTATTCTATAAATAACTGACTTGTTAATTGACTTAACAATGTAATATGTAATATTTTTTGATTTGATTTGAATAAATGCACCAATTAACGTCACTTTATACATAGGTGAGAAGTAAATATAGGTAAGGTAAGTATCTGAGTTGGTCTGATCAACTAAGTATCAGACTAAGATATCGCCTTTGCTAAAACTTCGCCAATCTGTATTCAATTAGAAGCGCACAAAGGAAGATTTGCATGAAAAGGAGTGCATCCCGAAACAATAGCTGTATGCTGCGCGATCACTATAGCTTCGACATAAACTCAATTGGATATGAACAATGTTGCCAGCTGGAGAAAGGCTAGGTTAGCCACTTCTTAGTCTCAAAGTGGCTAAGCTTGGATAGGTACCTATTTGATTACTCCATGGTGGTTCTTTCTACCTCTGCGAAGCAATAGGCCTGTTATACATTTAAGTTATGCAAGAAAAAACCCTAGCTAAGTGTTGTGGGTTTTTCTCATATAATGCTAGTACACATTCTGTGAGAAATAGTACATTATGGTACTAGTGTGTAATGTTGGTGATTGAGACCCGAGCCGTTAGGGAGAGCCGAGGACGGTAATCATCAATACACACGTACGACGTTTTTCAACACACTGGTAAAGAAAATAATAATAATAAAACAGAAATACACATTCTGTGTAAATGTTCAACTGTCTCTATAACTCACTAGTTAATAATAGCAATTAAAAAGTCACAGTTTGATTACAGGTGTAAAACAGAAATACACACTGTGTAAATGTTCAACTATCTCTATAACTCACTAGTGAATAACAGCAATGAAAAAGTCACAGTTTGATTACAGGTGTCATTATGTGCCTAATAGCGGTGAAATTAGAGCCACTTTATGATCAAGTCTGTTGAAAAGGTATTTATCAAAAGTAGTTTATTTGATAAACTAAGAAACGCACGTCATTTAGCTAAAATGCACGACATTTGGCTTAAATGTGGCGCAGTCCACCCAAAATCAGATAAACTGGCAACACTTTCTTTGCGAGGATAGACACCTCAGTGCATTGTCCGGGGTTGATGTTCTGTGAAGCCAATGTATGTATGAAGCTTCAGAGTTTGTGAGGTGTATCGCTTTTGTACAAAGGATATTGAGGATGAATATCGGTGAGTCATCGTTGAGGCGGTATTTCCGGTTCTCATCAATCTTTTAGATTAAGATTTTTACCAAACTAAGTATCATTTTACTAGTGGAACGCCCGCAACTACGCCCGCGTGGAGTTTTTACTATACAATCTTCAAAACCCTGCTGCACCCCTTGGGGATGAATTTCAATACCTAGACCACAAAAGGAATGTACCTTCTAGGTCTCTAGGACTTAGCTTAGGCTGTGCATTGAAAGTCAGTCAGTCAGTTACTTAACGATTCTTTATTTCTCAAATCCTTAAATCATGTTTATTTTAATATCAAAATTGCATTATTATTTTCCATTTTCACCCTCTAATAAAATCCCTCACAATATTACAACTTCTAATAAAGTTCCTGTCTTCCACTCAATGCAATTATCTGCAAACTGAACTCAATCACAATAAATTCAGTAGTAGAATTTAGCTCCGTCAATAAAGGCGGAAGCGCGTGTCCACTGCACATCCGGCTCTACCGTTTACTTCCGGTCCGAGAAAACGTGCGCTGTTGACATTGAAATAAAGTGATTGCGGTAAATCGTCGTTTGGAATACTTAATTACGGAGATGATATCAGTTGTAGGTACAATAAGCTGACAGGTTGACGAAAGTCAGGAAATACGACAAGTTTTACGAGAACATGTATCAAAAATAATAGAAAAACGTGTTGGACGGAGTGCCGCCGTGTAGAATAGCCTAAGAATAGACCTCTCAGTGCCTCAGTGGGGAGGTCCCTACTAAGGGATTACCCGGACTTCTTAGTAAGATTCGTTAGTATAAGATTTGTCCTTGTTGCTAGCTTACTAAGGAATGTGATATACTGGAAGATAGCGTTAGCCGAGTCAGTCGTGGAATGCAATCGCGGCGATAAGCTCACCACTTGTCTCGTCTATATTCCCACGATGGTGCAACCCACGGTGAAAAGAAGCCCATTGAAGCTTACCTACGCTTTCGGGGAAGTGTGTCTATATCTTTTCTTGAATCAAAAATGTTGGCCTGGCTACCAACCCGAATTCACAGACGTTTAAAATGTCAAAAACATGTCAGACGAGTAGTGTCCCGTCACAGTTTTTAATGGCGTTCTTGAATATATATTCCACAACGACATTCCGAATTTTAACCACTTACACTTTTGCAATGAATTTAACTGTAATTAGTTGAATTTTATTAGTCGCCCTATTATTAGTTAGTTTATTAGTAGAATATATGTGGTTATTTAGGTGATTTGGTCCGCGCACTAAAATATGTAGTCTCTCATCATTTAAGCTGAGGCCAAACCAACGCGTTCAGCCCTCGTCCTCAGTGCCTTGCACGGTGGCAATCAATGGTAAGACAATGGATCGCCACCGTGCACGCCACGGGCTGAACGCGTTGGTTTGGCCTTAGCTTTACGAGAAACATAATTAATATGCTTGCAGTTTCATAGAAACCTGACAATTTAACATAAGCTAAGGTTCGCGTAGGTATAGGCATAGCATAGGTGTCCCGTAAATCGTTAGTGAAAATGGGTAGTACTTTAGGTACTACTGAACTGAAGGAAAGTTCACTCTCGGTGTCTCTGGACGGCTGTTAACGCGAACGCGCACTTCTAAGCTCCAATCGGAATGCAAGTGGGTCAACAGCGCACTAACTTGTGCTGCCACCTGTCGCCAGCAGAATGCTAAACAACACCTCCGCGAGCTCCTGCTACCTTGGTACACACTCCTCGCATAATATTAATAACAACAGAAAATTATGAGTGCGTCAGTATTCACACCAATCAATCACGTGGCTCATCGCGTTATGGCAGCCTCGCCAATTGCATCATCATAAAGTGAGTGCAACTACTTACCCGACTTACCAAACTTTTGTGCTTGACTACGTAAACTCATATTAAATAGGATGTAGGTATCCTCCTAGTAAAGCATAGAATAATATCCCACAATTTTTTTTTTATTCGGTAGCAAAAACTGATGGTGCAACTTTGATCTTCTCTAGGTTCGGGGAGCAACTCTTATAAATTGGTCGACTGAGTCCGCGGTCTGAAGTCTAAATGGCGTTACTATGGGCTGGTTGACCACGAAAAGGGTACAAAGTCGTCGATAGAGGCGAGTGAGTTGGGCCGAGTCCGCGGTCTGAGTGACAGAATAGTGGGTCGAGTCTACCACGATAACAACTGAAAAGTGGTCAACTGAGCGTGAGCCGAACGGGCCGTGGGCTCAGTTGACCCGCGAACCAAATAAATAACTTCAAACGCGTGTCCGTTATTATTACAGCCGTAATGTTCATAATTATTCAAAAATAATAAATAAATGTATAAGCTATAGCTGCAAAGCTGCTAGAAGCTACTACCTTCCTGTAGTTCAGAGACGTCTAACGGTACCTATGTGTACCTATCTAATGTAGTTACTTGTACCCAATGTAAGTTTATGTAATTCCAATTCCATCCAATTTAAAGTTAGGAGTTGGGTTCCGCGATTTTCTACTTCCGATGCTTACCATAATTTAAGTGGGTCGAGGTAAGTCTAGATTATTTTGAAGTTACGTTGAGAACAAGTGTGCTGAGTGCGAGTTTTTACTTTTGAATTTACGTTTGCGTTAACCCTCATTTGTACTGAGTTGTGCCCATTCTCTAATTTGTAAGGAGGTGTGAATAGCGCCCCTGCGCTCTTCACATCTCCTCAATAACAGGCCCCAAACTGCAATATAATAAACCTCTCTTTGAAAGCATACTTCATATAAACGAATAATTTAAATACTTTAAAATAATGATAATAGACGAAAAGATAGAGTCACAGTAAAAAAAACACTTCTCATGTTCTAAAAGTGTGTCATTAAAATGACACACTTTTAAGTAGCTAAAGCTAAACGTAGGCAAACTAAATTGTATTACTTCCTCTATAGGGACTAAAGTTTTTTTTCATCCCATCTATTCGAAAAGGACGACTGGGTTCGCCTTTAAGTGCACCCAACGGTGGTGTTTTCTATGAGAAACTTTTAGCGGGCAGTAATGAGTTTTCCGGCGCACTTATTAAGTTTCTAATTCAAAAAGTGCGCTGCAAAGATAATTGCGGCGCACTTATTGAATTTGGAACCAGCGCCAAATAATTCGAATGCAAATATTGTTTGAATAAATACTGGCTGGTACGACGGCCCAAAACCCAAAACAAAAAAACACAAAACACACAAAAAACACAAAACACAAAAAAAAACAAAAAAACACAAAACACAAAAAACACAAAAAAACACAATACACACACAAAACACACACAAAACACAAAAAAAAAACAAAAAAACACAAAACACAAAAAACACAAAAAAACACAAAAAACACAAAAAAAAACACAAAAACAAAAAAAACACAAAAAAAACAAAACACAAAAAACACAAAACACAAAAAAAAACACAAAAACACAAAAAAAAACAAAAAAAACACAAAACACAAAAAATCACAAAACAAAAAAAAAACAAAAAACAATAAAAACACAAAACACAAAAAAACACAAAAACACAAAAAAATACACAAAAAACACAACACAAAAAAAAATACAAAAAAACACAAAAAACACAAAACAAAAAAAAAACACAAAAAAAACACAAAAACGCACAAAACACAAAACACAAAACACAAAAAATCACAAAACACAAAAAAAAACACAAAAAACACAAAACACAAAAAAACAACCATTTGTTTTATTAAATAATAATATTACAATAACATATGAGGCGCCTTTTATTTTCTCATAGTGGGTGATGAAAAGCAGAGTGTATCACACGGGCGCAACATATATTTTTGGCTCGGGCGACGTACTTTGAATCCCTCGCTACGTTCAGGATTCTACTAAAGAATCTCTCACTTCGCTCTGGATTCAAAAAAGCGCCCTCGCCGTAAAAATATTATGTTGCTCCCTTATGATACAATCTACTATTTTGTCTTTATTATCACCAGCCTACAAAATTATTGAATAGGTGTAATAAGGACTCTACTTTTCGATGTTCCACTTTATAATATTGTTATTTGAATTTATTTCTGAAGATGGCACTTAAGGTGGCCTACACTGCTGCACTGGCATTTCTTGGCGATCGTTGGATGTATGCGAAATATCAGAGTTTTTACTGTATTTATTTCCTAAGATTTACTCAAAAAAATGCTATTGCTTCCAATGATTCTTTCACTATATTAAAAGCCATTTTATATGTTTTTATAAAAACTAGTTTAGATTTTCGAAAATATCGTGTTTTTCGCACACTTTTGGTTTCTCGTGCGCTGTTCTGACACTTTCTAACTTACCTAAATTTGAATGAGTTCAATAGTTACAGAATTTGAAGAAACTAATAAGTCAATGAGTTGTGAACGTTTTATGAACTTCACGCTAGGGGCGCTGTTCACATCTTACAAATGAGAGATAATGTAAACGTGATCAGTTAAGTCATAAAAGGGTTAAGTAACGGGAATAAAACTCACACTCAGCACACAGCTATCGAAAACCTAAATAGCCAATATTTATTTTGTTGATTGATGTATTTTTTTAACAATGATAGAACTTCATTTGACCTCTGCCTCACCTGTTTGTAAGTGACGATGTGGCCGACGATGGAGCACGAAGGTCTAGAAGGCACCTAATGCACCTATTCACTATTGCCTTAAAGAAACCCATCAAAAATAAAAAAAATAAAAAATATCGCTGGACAGTTCATACAACATTAACTAGCCCCAAGCTAAGCAGAGCTTGTGTTATGGATACTAGATAACTGATATACTTGTATACAATACATTACATAGATAGATATTTTTATTATACATAGAAAATACCCAGAACACCCTGAACAAATATCTGCAGATCGCACAAATAATTGTTCTGAAGCTGATATTTGTTCTGATTAATTTTGTTAATATTGCTTGTCTATAATTTGACGACCTCTATAGCCCGTCCGGCGAGTAGCCGGCTGAGATGCGAAAGGTTGCGAGTTCTATTCCCGCTGCGGGACATGTGTTTGTACAGTCTGCAAATATTTGTTCCGGGTCTGGATGTTATGGTACCATGGTACTCGTAGTTTCTGATACCCACCACATCTAGTGTGGGATCAGGACTATATGTATGTGACTGTTGGGTGTTATGTTATGTTATGTTATGTTATAATAAAATAAAGGTTTGACGGGTTGGCTCCAATTCATAATCCAGTAGTTTCAAAATTACTTGAATTACATACTTCTAACCAACATTTTGGTTTATATAGATGTAAAACCCTGCGGAAAACCGATGATTTACAATCATAGC
The DNA here is from genome assembly GCA_932527175.1 of Operophtera brumata. Classification (NCBI taxonomy): domain Eukaryota; kingdom Metazoa; phylum Arthropoda; class Insecta; order Lepidoptera; family Geometridae; genus Operophtera; species Operophtera brumata. Next base: position 20,615,029 of record OW052231.1, read on the forward strand.
TGGATGCAGCAACTTTTGTAGCGTTGCAATATCGGTCACAGTTTTCAATAAACATTTTACAGCTAGAATATATAGCTTGAACACGTGTCTTCGTGGCATATTGCGTTGACAAGTTTAGCAAGAATATAACTTTGCTTGCGGAAAGATCGTAAAATTTAAGGGCGTCCTCTTGATGTCCCAAAATGATGACTTGCCTTTAAAATCCTATAGATATTGGGTTCAATGGGTGTTCCTGTAAAATATTCGTACCTATACTGTTACTGGTCCCTAATTCGAACTTTTCTTTGTAGAAAAAGGTGATTAATATATTTTTTGGTACATGACTCAAAGCCTAATTTTTAACTTAGTGATCTAGTTGAATGGTTTGTAAAAAAGCATTCATTAACTTTGTTTTATCAATAATTTTAAAAAAAAGTTACTAAAACCTAATACTAATTTGTTATAAGTTCTTAATAAAGAATATTACTAAAACGTGTTTTAGCTGGCGTGCCTGGATTTACATAATCTAAATAAAGCAAGACAAAGGCGGTATCATCCACGGGATATTAAAAATGTAAGTGGAAACAAAAGCCATGGAAGCCATAATTTCCACGTAAGCCTGTGAGCCGCTTAATAACGGAATACTTGCGTTATGGAGTCTCTCTGAGCAGGATTCGCGCTGATAGAAGGATTACAGCTAATGAAATGAGAATTAGTCTTAATTGGATCTAGGTACTATTTTATTTTGACCTTAGTTCATAGCTCATTAATTAGTCTTAATTGGATCTAGGTACTATTTTATTTTGACCTTAGTTCAAAGCTCATTTATTGATAACAATAGTTAGTTACAGGTTAAAATAAACAATAATAATAAGATATAACATAATTAAGCATATAAATCAATTATAAAAGTCAATAAAATGAAAAAGTTAAATCATAATTACTGTAATAGATGATTATTTTATCGACTATAAGTTGAATAATTAGTCAGAGCCTAATTATTAGCCTTCATGTATGAGTTTATCTGAGTTACTGATCTTTCTGTCCTAAATGATCTAATTCTATAGAATATATGTAGATCTATAACGCACAAAGAAATATAGTTGATAGTGAATGATAGTTTTAATAAAATAAACTTATTCGGTAGTAATATCGATTTTCAGCCTGTCTAAATGGCGTCTCCTTGGAGTACCGTAAACTGAAATCAATCAGTAAACCCCCGCACAATAGGCCGAGTGTCCGTAATGTCCGGGTGTAATCCGTTGGACCAGCGTCCGGATTACGTTGACGGATTGGCACACCGTGTTTCATAATGCTTTTATTATGCTGGGCACTTACTAAACAGCTTATTTTTATGGATGGAAATATTTGTTGCCTTTTCTTACATTTTATTTGTCGTAGGGCTTTGCTTATCAAATTCGTACGTAGCTGATGTTGGCCTTGTAAGTGATGGCCTGTTGATGGTTATCTGCCACTCATAGGACTTTTAACCGATTTGCAAGTGCACCACGTTGGGTGCCAACTTCCAAAATCACTATTATGTTACGTATTAAAATCATAACTAGTTTTGAACCCAGAATATTAAAGTTAGAATGATGGAAGTAACAAAAACCCAATGAAATACCGAAATAATGAGTGTGTGTGTGTGTGTGTGTGTGTACTGTGTTTGTTACTTCTTCACGCTGAAATGGCTGGACGGATTTGCATATAATTTGGAATGGAGATAACTGGACTCCCAGAATAACACATAGGCAAATTTTTATCCTGATATTCCCACGGGATCGAGACTTACGCGGGTGAAACCGCGGGGCGCTGCTAGTATTTATATATGGGAAAAGAATTCGTAAGTAATCTTCAAAGTCAAAATCAGGACCAAAAGTACTGCTCCGGTTACGCTGACGCAGTTTATATTATATTTACTACGCTGACTTCTCTTTGTTTACTTAATCGTGACGTCACAAGCAGACACCATGACACCTATGAGCGTTGTAACCGAAAACTCAAAAATGGTTTAAAAAATGCAAAATTTACTTTTAAAACCGAAATATAAGGAAATGTTTGGGAGTATAGTAGATCCGTTAGTACCTACATTAAAGAATATTTTTTCAAACAGTCATCATACCTATTATAACGCGGTGATTCCTCAAATTGATAGCATATATTCTTAGTAAAGCTATTTCCACAATCCACATCCGGAGGGCGAATATAATATTAATTGTTAATTATTTAATCAGGACCTTCGGAGCTGGATTACGGGACGGGCAGGACTATTATTATGCAATTGTATTGCACAATATATACGACTATGGGTATAAGTCTGGTTTTAGGGACATTTCAGTGCCAGCTCATTAGGTATGAGCTAGTATTATTTTATCTATGGTATGAGTCGGTATAATTAAGTAAATACTGCTGTATCACATCTTGTAATTTTATTATTTTGGGTACAATATATTAAATCACAAAAAGGATTGTTGGTCTGTATAGTTCATAAAAAAACAAATAAACAGAAAAGTTTTCATGTATAACTTAGAATAACTTTTTTTTTCTTTTTTTTTAACCTTGATATACCTTTGTTTGACCACGATCTCACCTGTTGTCATTTAATCTTAAACTAGAGTTTATGAACTTGTTTACACTATTTGTCAAGGAAAATACTTTTCTCGTAGCCTTTTCACACCAGTGCGATGCGCAATAAACTGCCATTAAACTCTACGTTAGCTGTAAAAGCCACAGCCACAGATCCAGCCGGTCCTAGCCGGATCAAATTAACCAGAGACAACAGAGGCTGATAGAAAGTATCGAAACGTGATCTCCAGGACTAGGGGTAGATTTACAGTTAATTGTGTTTTAGATTCTTGTAACTGAAGGATCTTGAAGCAATATTTAATGGAAACAAAGTTGAACTTATTGATAAAGATTATAGGGGCATGTTGAGGACCTTAGTGAATCATGTAAGTCCTTCCACGAGTCGAGTAAATCTACAGGTATTTTGTATGACTAAAATATTTACTTACATCACATTTCGTGCAAGATCTTTTAAGATTTGGATCACAAAGAACATGGGCAACTCCCCATACATTGTTTGACCCAATTTTTTTGACGCACGTAACGTACTGTTGAGATATTTTTGGTTTTTGATAATATAGGAGGTTGCGGGTTCGATTCCCGCCTCGGAACAAATATTTGTGCGATCTGCAGATATTTATTCAGGGTGTTCTGGGTATTTTCTATATATAATAAAAAATATCTATCTATGTAATATATTGTATTAAGTATATCAGTTGTCTAGTACCCATAACACAAACTCTGCTTAGCTTGGGGCTAGATAATGTTGTGTGAACTGTCCAGCATTATTTATTTATTTTATTTATATGTTAAGATTATGAAATTGGTAATTTAATTTCTTGCGTAGAAGTTGTGGGAAAGTAATGAAACAAAACGGATTTAGAAATACAACTTTTGCTTCCCAACTTCTAAAAATATAAAAGTTCTTTAGAAAAATTTGTCAAAAAACAACATTTAGAACCGTACTAATTACTTCCATGAAGGGACCCTGGTTCATTTATTTTTGACCTGGGTCAGCGGTTGCACACCTCCTTTCTGCCATTAATTAAAAACTACCAAATCTAGATAGAAATCTGTCTCTATTTAATTTCCTGTAAATGCTGTAAACGGGATCGGGCGGAGGAATTAAATTCAAATTGGGCGCCGCGTCAGGGCGGGCGCGCGGTGTTCGCTGCCAATGGAATTGCCGTTTGTCTCAGATTCAATAGTGGGGTGTGTGGCCATGTTTAGGTATGGTACGATATTGCAAATGTCTGTACATCACTTTAAGTGAGCACAAAAACATCTCCTAGAACTTAAAAACTATTTTCTTCTCGTCACACGTACTGCAGAGCTTCAAAACGTAGTCACTCGGTTGATAATGATGATAAAAATGTCGCATCCTCTCCAGCATTGGAAACTCGCTCCGGAGCGTTGCATATATTTTCATATTATTAATTATTTAAGGCCACCCGCGATCTTCACGTGACGTCATCGTGTAATGGAAACAAACACTCGGTGCAAACAAAGTAAGATGAAACGCGTCTGTAAAATATTTCAGTGTTAAGAGGACATTCTTAGACTACCTTCTTGAAAATGTAGAGTTCTCTTTACATTGACTATTGTATTATATTTGATCTTCTCTGATACTCCTACCTAGATCTCTTTATTGATCACCTCACTACAGGAACCATCGAGGACATCAGTTGTCCACCTCCCGTCTCCATCATCAGATCAGCGCGCTGTCACCATAATATTGTATTGTCATTGGAACTTCACAGGTAGGTATGCCAAACTTCAGCTCAATCGGATATCGAGAAATGATTGAAAATTAAATAGCCAGACTTGATTCCAGACAAGCAAACAGACGAGAAAATGAATTAAACTAAAAGTGTGTAAAAAAAACTCAAAGAACTGCATCAAGCAAGACTGCAATGAAAAAAGCATTTTTACATACATACATAAACTCACGCCTGTCTCCCGGAGGGATAGGCAGAGACCACGGATTTCCACATGCTACAATCCTGACACACCTCTTTTGTTTCAAAAGAGTTTTGACAGAAGCATGTCAAAACGTAATCCTTGAAAGGAGCTCTCTGTTTATCTGGTCTACAACAGCAGTAGTAATTTAGTAGTCGATCGTGGGGCCAATCCTGGAAGTTATATAAAAACACTTGTATCTCTCCACAACTTAAATTGCACTCGCGAGCAATTTAAGTTTTGGAGTAATTTGCGGGGCTTAGCTCCGACGTGAGGAGCTATCGATATACACGGCACACTGTCGCAGCCGTCGATGTACGGGACGTGGCATTTGTGTGGAATCAGTTTGGAAAATTAAAATCTTTAATTTTCTAATTTATTATATAACTTGGTCTGACGGATCAAGTAGATGGCCCACCTCATATAAAGCGGTACCCTCTGCCTATGAACCATGCATTACCTCATAGGTCACGTCCACCTAGGACGCGCCCTTTGCAGAATTGCACTGCGCCCGCCACCCCGAGACATAAAGATGAAAAGTCTCATGTGTCTGTAATTTCACTGGCACCCATACCCTTCAAACCGGAACACAGCACTACTGCTTTGCTGCAGAAATAGGTATGGTGGCAGTACTTCCCCGGACGAACTCTTTCACAAAAAAGCTCTACTACTAACCTGCGAATGCTGCGAATGGCTGGCTGTCACAAGTCGAGATTGTGTTGATACTATCTGTTACTATGAACTTGATAATAACACTTCTGTTGGTACTAATTACGCTAATTAAACTCAGTGGTCATTAATAGGTCTTTTAGGTTATACTTTGTTTTGAAATGTTGAAAATTAATTATAACGAAGTTTTTACCACTTTGGAAGTGTCTCTCGCGCAAGCTATTCAGTTTAGAAAAAAAATATCTTAGAAAAATCAATATCATTTTTGAAGACCTATCCATAGATAAACCACACGTATGTGTTTGATTAAAAAAAAAAATGACTTTCAGTTCTAAGTATGGGGAACCCCAAAAATTTATTGTTTTTTTTTTCTATTTTTGTGTAAAAATCTTAATGCGGTTCACAGAATAATCTACTTACCAAGTTTCAACAGCATAGCTCTTTTAGTTTCTGAAAAAAGTGGCTGTGACATACGGAAGGACAGACAGACATGACGAATCCATAAGGGTTCCTTTATTTGCCATTTTGTGCACAACGCCCGCCAGTGTGAGCGAGATGGCGCGCGGTTACTGCATGCGTTGAAGAGGGACGCTCGTCGTGCAGTCTCTTAGCGGAAACCTTGTTCACAAACACCAGTACATTGCAAGTTGTGCTAGTAAATAATATGGTTGTAATCCCACCCGATATTGTCCAAACAATCGAGTTGCTAATGCTCTGGTTTCCTATGTAACGATAGCCGTCATAATATGACGGCCGCTAAATAGCGGTACAAAATTTACCCAAAATATAAGTCCGATCGACTGTTTTCGTTTGCGCAGAAAAGCGCAGTCTGATTATCCAACAGTAGCCGAACGTATAGTATAGCTCTGACCCGCTGTATAGCTCTGTCCCCCTCACATATAAGAGTCGACCGGCCGCGATTTTGCTGCGAAATCGATTAACCAATAACAGCGCAAGATTTTAGCGCGCGATTGCTATTGGTAGAAAGGTGATAGAAATTGGTGTACGGCGCTGGTACATCGGGGCGACTTATATCTTGGGTAAAATTGTAAGTGCGATTTGCAAACTAACGTCAAATGCCAGGCTCGTTTCCGCTCTATTTACAGCTGTCATAATGACCCCATCCGCTTCTTTCAAACCGAGGCTTACGCCAACTTAACTTGTTTGCCGTAACGTCAAGTTACAGTTAAGCTGAACTAAGTTAAAGTAAAGGCAAGCATTGCTCGCTAAGACTATTACACCCATTATCTGTAGGTAATTAGTGTTCAGAACTTCACTAGAGCTTAACGCTAACTTATGCTCTAGTCTAGATTGTGACTTTTTGTCTCGGGTCGTTTATGAAAAGGCCATGTGGTGAGTCTGTGCATAGTTCTGCAGTAAAATTGCCCTCTACTCCCTTTTTTATTAGCTGTAGTTAAATTACAGACCGAACCAAGGATTTTTCATTTTCATTCCACGGAGAGATGAATGATGATCTTCATAGATAAAAAACAAGATACCTTGTTTCTGAAATTTTTAAAAATGTATCCCACAGTCACACTAATATTATAAATGCGAACGTTTGTGAGTGTGTGTATTTGTTACTTCTTCACGCTGAAACGGCTGAACGGATTTGGATGTAATTTGTAATGGAGATAACTGGACTCCTGGAATAACACAGGCACATTTTTATCCCGATATTCCCACGGGATCGAGATTTACGCGGGTGAAACCGCGGGGCGCTTCTAGTCTGTCATAAGTATCAAAGAAATACAAATCTTGTTCAGACCGTTCACCTTAAGTTGGCACCTGTCTTGGTTGGCACGTCATACAAGGCAGGTGCCATATTACGGTTAACGTGATGTAATATTATTTTTGCCTGGAAGTGTATTTTTGCGTGAATATGTTACGTGAAGTTAGCAGTAATATTCCCCATAAAATAATGTGGAATAAGATGCCATTTATAAAAAAAAACGACCAAGTGCGAGTCGGACTCGCCCATGGAGGGTTCCGTAGCAGCAAGTACATTACATAAAAGTTCTTGGATGGACAACGATTTATGAAGTATTAAAAAAAAAAAAACTAGATCTCGTTCAAACCTATTTTCGTTGGAAGTTAACATGGTAATGTACATCATATTTTTTTTTTAGTTTTATCATTCTCTTATTTTAGAAGTTACGGGGGTTGGGGGGGTGGGGGGGACACATTTTACTACTTTGAAAGTGTGCCTCGCGCAGACTATTCGGTTTAGAAAAAAAATTATATTAGAAACGTCAGTATAATTTTTGAAGACCTATCCTATCCATAGGGTTCCGTAATGAGGTTACGGAACCCTAAGAAAAGAACTCGTCATAGTACTAGAGTCCGCGCCACGACTGAAGTCCGGTGACTGGAGCGCTATTTTCTATGCGCAAAAGTGCAAAAACAAAAATCTACCTCTGTTATCCGTTAGTTCCTCAAAAGGCCGTCGGACTTCAGTCGTGGCGCGGACTCTACATCGTGGTGGTTACTGCCTGCCCTATCTAATGTTGAGACAGGCTGGAGTGCCAGCTATGGGAACATTATGAACTTGTGGTAAGCGTCAGATGTCTTAGCATCAGAGATTTCCATTAGCGAGACGTTATTAGCTAATCTAACCTGTCAATATATCCTGCACAACTAATGGGTTTAATGAAGATCAAACCAATATATCCTGCACAACTAATCGGTTTAATGAAGATCAAACCAATTACCTACGCATCCAAATCTACTTCACTAAATTGGGTCAATCATTGCTCCGTTTTGATGATTCAAGTGCACATCATTACGTTTAACGATGAGCACTAGCTATGATAATATGAACGCAATCAACGGGGTATGGAGAGAGGTAAGCTTGGAGTTTCACGTTGTACAATCCGAAACTGATTCTGGATAAGAAGCAATGTCTTCGTATTAGCTTCCAGAATTAGCAAGTAAAAGTGGCAATGGGAAAGCCATATAGCTCGCAGAACGTACAATCGTTAGGAATACAGATTCTCGTGTGGCGACCATGAACCGAAAGACGTCCCCCTATCAATGGATTGGATTGACAATATTCCTTCCGTTCCCCTCGATAACGTGGCACTATATGCTTTAATTTTTTTTTTATTGTTTCATTTAATTTCAAATTATTTTAATATAACTATATAATGTTTTGTTTCTTTCCATACATTTACTTGCAATTGCAGTTTTTTTGCAACATCAAGGAACAATAAAATATTTGGAAACGAAACTTCATAACGTAGTTTCGAAAACTATAACTAAGGTCAGCGCTCACCGTCGCCACAGAATAAATAGTAGTACGTCGCGGTGATGCATCAATGAAAACATACGAACTACTACAGTGCAGCGAGTGATGCAACTGCTAACCGTGTACGCTATGTCGTGCTGACGAGAACCGTGGCGTCGGTCGAGCTCATCGGTCGACTGACGCGCTATTGCGATATACGTACGTTTAGGACGACCGCTGACCGAGCCACGCGCTTACGATCAGCGCTGACGCTGACGGTACGCGCTCACCGTCGGATACATTGTGAGTTAGTGTGCTTTCACATGTACCACAACCACACCACAACCACACCACAACCAAACCACAAACACACCACAACAACAAGCACAACACGTTGGCGCGCGTTGATTTGATGAAAAACAATAGTTTAATTCACACGTACCACATTTTGCCGTCAAACGCAACCGTGTGGGATATACCGACCACATCGCAACCACAACGCGACCACAACGCGACCACCAGTGACACCGCGCACCAGCCGCGACACCCACACTACCACAACGCAACTGCAAGAAGCTGCTGCGGCACTTTCACACGTAACCACTGCTTCACCACTTTTTGTCGCTACGATGTGGTGTGCTTGTGGTACGTGTGAATAGACCCTTAATTTAATTTAATTTATTTATTTCAAGTAACTTAGACTCATAATAGGTAGGTACATATACATTCAATAACAATAATAAGACAAGTCACACATACACAACAACACACATAATCAATTAAACAATGCCTATGAGGTAATGCACTGTTCATAGGTAGAGGTTACCGCTTAACATCAGGTGGGCCATCAGCTTGCTCCGTCATTCAAGTAGTATAAAAAAAAAACAAGAATACAAAATGAAAGAAAAAAAATAAAAAGTCAAGGTACGCCACTCAACACGCTCTTACGAACGAGTGTGTGTGTGTGTGAGTAAAGTTTGCATAGCACGACAGGTTCAAACAAGTTTTACCATAGTCCTAACCATCAAGCGTTTGCTCGCACAAACTTCCAAATATATTCAATTGTATTACTCGTACAACGCGAGTTCTAGTACTAAGTTAGTGCTGTATAGTCTGTGGTGGAACTTGCCGCGAATTTGAGATGTGACTTGTGACACTGATGCACTCACAACTTGCGCCACTATTACAGAACTAGGTACTTCTCGGTAACTGTTTTATCCAGTTTTGTGGAGCTCGTACCGCGAAGTTTGTTGGAACAATTCGGATATAGTCGTAGTATTGTACAATAAATAATTTCATGGGTTAAATAAACTGGGTTTAACCTGGCTTTAATGCTACAAGTAGGACGAACAAAAGAGAATGTGTAGTTTTTATACGAATAGGCCCATGTTTTTTTTGGGATCCATGGTAATAGAATTAATAAAACGTTGGTTTGAAAATGCACAGACTTTTGTAAGAAAGAAATGGGCTCAGTGTGTTTGAGTTCCTTGCATCCGTTGTATCAAACAATTTGGCCGCCACTGACCCGGAATTACAGATGACAAAAACTTACAAAATACATTTTTGCTTTTGATCATAATGTTCATGTCAGCCCATATTTAAAAGCACAAATAAATTTCTAAAGGTACATAATATAACAAAAAAGAAAAAAGAAATATAACAATCTAATAAAACTAATTAACTGTATGTAATACCTATAAATAATTTTAGCTTCATTTGAATTTGTTTGTACTGAACTGGTTCGCCAGTTATGTTATTGTTGAATGTCCGCGTCAGGGGCGGGTGTCAGAAATATCCGCAGATTACCAGGAGTTGCCACCTCCGCGGGAGTCGTGTCGCGGTAACAAATCGCATTAGTGTCGACGTGCCTTAACTTTCAGAGCACGACATGTCATGTACAATGTTTTACATTTTAGGTAGGATAGGTTCCAAGATGCTGTTAGTTCAGCAACAGCAGGTATTTTGTTTCTCAACAACTTAATTAAACTCAATCAAAGACTCAGTTAAAACTCAGAATAAATAATAGTACAAGAAACATAACTTAACATAAATGCTTAATAAAATCTTCAAACATACTGCTATATTCACATTTAAGGTGGTTGCTTTCGCTTGTGGCGCGAAATTCAATTTTTGACGTGTTTTTTCTCATCGCAGCTCATCAACACTTCTTCTGATATCGAAAACTATGTTGCCGGTAATTATATGACCTAACAACACAACACAAGTTTTAATTTAAAGTATCACATAAATATCATTAGTTTGGCTACGATTGTGCTTGAAACAAAAAAACTCCGTAAAAACCATCGAAGCACAATCGTAGCCAAACTAATGATACATATGTGATACTTTAAATTAAAACTTGTGTGTTAGGTCATATAATTACAGGCAACATAGTTTTCGCTATCTGAAGAAGTGTTGATGAGCTGTGATGAGCAAAAAAGATGAAAAAAAATGAGCGCCACAAGCTAAAGCAATCACCTTAAGAGAGTGGTCTGTGAAAATGACACATCGAGTTTTGACACTATTCCATTACCTGTGACCTCCACCTTGCGGTGGGATTTGGAACTAATTAGGTAAACAAACCTCTCAACCGTACAATTGTGTAGAAAACACATTACTTGTTTTGTCAATTACTTCATTGAATTTTTGTTCTGTACGTAATCAGATAAATGTGAAAATAAAATCAATGTATACCACCTATACTATTCGTTGCGTGACTGACTGACTCAGTCACTGACTATCAACGCGAAGTCTAAACCCTAGGTCATAGGACCTGAAATTCACATAGGTACATTTCTTTTGTGGTATAGCGGTGCACTAAGAAAGGAATTTCCTAAATACACACCCTAAAGTGGTGCAGCGGGATGTTGAAGTTTGTATAGCAAAAACTGCACGCGGGCGAAGTCCCAGGCGTTCCACTACTGGATACTTGAGAAATCTCTGTGCACATGTTGTGTTTTACATATTATGCTGTGTGCTTCAGGTTTCGTTATATTTTATAACAGTTTTATTCGTTTTATTTTACCCCAAATAGACAAAGTGGTCAACAACTTCAATAACTGTACCAATATGGGTGCAAAGTTAGTATATAAAAACCATCATAACCGAATCGCAAATGAACATGGGCAAGAAATGAACAAACCCACAAAAATAACCAAAAAATACAGGACCAAAAAAAACAAAATTAAATCAAAAACGCCCTAAAAACTCTCACAACCTAAGAAGCCCTACAAACCTTTAAAAAAACCCTTCCAACTCCTAAAAACAGAGGGTTTAGCCTACCCTACCTCCCTAGAGTTCATACAAGTCTTAAACTTTAAGAATCAATTAAAACCTCGTACAAACCCATACAACCCAATTTAAACCGGTATTGAACGACGGACCTTGCTCAGAAAAATATCTTGGGAATCAGGATTTTTCCCAGCAGGGCCCAAATTAGATCATTTTCTCCGCCTCAAAACTCACTATTCTGCCAAACTTCCTGCTGATGTTTTTTTTTCCATTAACTTTCATCCACTAATATACCTACCTTGTTTGTTTATATTAATTTGAATGTGTATGTGCGCCTACTTTTTGGCGATTGTACCTAGTCAACCTTTGGAGGTTTTTAAGGTACAATATTATACCTAATTAAATGTGTAAAATATATTGTGTATGAAATAAATAAAAACAAAAAAAACCTACACGTGTAGGGCTGTTTAAAAAAACGCTCATACAGTGATTTTATTATTTAAAACTATTAATTTAATCCTATTTCGTCAAAATAGTAACAGTTTTTCGAGTTATTTTGTACAGAAAGACGGATAAAGAAACAAATAAATTATATAGGTACCTACAAACTATGTTGGAAGAAATTCACGTAATTGAAACATACTGACCACAAATTGGCATAAAAAAACGGCGCGGCGAGGACGTTGCATTTGACATGACTAGTAAGACATTTTCAAACATTTATCGGCTTCTAAATTCTAATTTCCATGTACAACCACAGAATAAATAATAGTACCTACTTCTTGAAACATGCCATGAATTGGTTTGGCGTCTTTATGAAAGGATTATAGGAAATTCAAACCCTAAAATCAATTGTGTTGAAGACCTCTGTAGTGCGGCGGGCGAAGGTTGGCCTGCGACGCAGGAGGTTGCGGGTTCGATTCCCGCCTCGGAACAAATATTTGTGCGATCGCAGATATTTGTTCAGGTGTTCTGGGTATTTTCTGTGTATAATAAAAAATATCTATCTATGTATTATATTGTATTAAGTATATCAATTATCTAGTACCCATAACACAAGCTCTGCTTAGCTTGGGGCTAGATAATGAAATGTCCAACATTATTATTATTATTTATTATTAATTAGGGTCATAAAGTTTGGACGTATTGTTTGTTATTCTATTAATATTAAAAATTAAAGCGGGCCCCCATACAAAAAAAGTGATTTTGACAAACGCTGTATCTCTTGATGCGCAATAGCTAGACACAACAAAAAATAAAAAAAGTGAGTTATAAGTAGGTATGTACCTACCTAGGGGAAAACAAACATGTTTATATTTACTTGCCTTATTTTTATTAATTATCATCATCCGCCCAGCTGGAAATATAACATTTCCATAGAATGCCACGACGACTGGTCTTGAGCCGCCTCCGTCCACAGACTTCCCGCGACCTTTATAAAGTTTGGTACATTGGAAGTTCCCCTCCCACACTGCGTCGTCCGGTTGTTGGTCGCCACTCGAGGACTTTATTTCAGTCATCTTAATAAGTGCGTGTTGCCAGAGATGACTTACGTGACTGAGACGTGATCGCTAACTATCACACACACAAAAGCTCAAAGTATCACAGCGGGCTATGCATGGAGAGAGCTATGCTATTACCATCAGTGTACAAATACGTAGTCTGCGACAACCGTAACTACAAGAAATATTGTTACGAGATATTCGCGCCTAAAGTTTTTTATCTTATATTAGTGATCAATGTCTTTGTAAATATTTATCTGTTATGATTTTGATCTGTACGATCGCTACGATCATTCCCTTTAAAACTGTGTTTATTATATCGTGATAACATTAATGCTTTTTTATTATTTAGTAAATAATACTTGTTTAGTGTAACATTATTTTAGAACGTGCTTTACCTAAGCATGTGTGCCGTATGTAACATAGTTACTGTTCGCATGTCTAGGGATTTTGTTATGGTGTTCAACAAACGGAATATGCTCAAGATTTACTAATCTTATGTGCGGTAACATAACTACTAACTCAGTTATACACTTTATTGAGCTGGGAGAAAAAAAAAAAAACTGTAAGTAAGACCACAGAATAAATAATAGCAAGAACAAAAGGCTCACATCGTGAAAAAAAAATAACGAACCTTGCTGGGACGCAACAAAGTGCATTTCAGTTCGCATAAGTGCTTAGTGCCTAGCGCCAAAACCACCTTAACACCCTAAACACCCACCACCTTTATTCACCTAAACATTGGCGCTCTCTTGTAAATGTTTGAATCTTTTTATTTGTGTATTATATTTTTCTTTAGTACTCAATTTATAATTTTACTAGCTGTAACCTGCGACTTCGTCTGCGCAGGATTATTAAGTAGCGGAGTATTATAAAGCTAGTATTATTAGACTTACGCTGGTGAAGTAAGTTTCACCCGCGTAAGTCTCGATCCCGTTGGAATATCGGGATAAAAATGTGCCTGTGTTATTCCGCGAGTCTAGTTATCTTTATTCCAAATTTCATCCAAATCCATCCCGTAGTTTTTACGTGAAAGAGTAATTAGGATAGGATATTCGGTTACCAAATTACTCCTGCATTCTGCTGCTCGCCTGGTACATTGAAAAGAAAGAAATAAAGAAAGAAAAACATTTATTTGTGTCACCAACATGGATGTAGTAGTAACAGTCAACAAACAATATTCCACACAAAAATACACACACACACACACACACACACACACACACACAGAAACAAAGATAAATAAAACATTGGATGAAAAGTATTCGCATTGCTGCTGCGCCCTGCGGTGTTTTCCGCATAGGTCTCGATTCCGTGGGAATATCGGGATAAAAATGTGCCTATATGTTATTCCGGGAGTCCAGTTATCTCCGTTCTAAGATTCATCCAAATCCATCAAGCAATTTTTACGTGAAAGAGTAACAAAGATACATCCATCCATCCATCCATCCTTCCATCCATCCATACTTACAAACTTTCACGTTTATAATATTAGTAAGATACCTTTTAACATTCTTTGTATTTTTGAATTTAAACACAAATAAAATTTAAATTAAATGACTATTCCAAGTATATTCGGTACAAATTTAATCTGCGTAGTGTTTTTTTTTCGAATGGAATTAAAAAGATTTAAACTTTTGTTTTCTTGACAAAATCCGAATAAATTTATGGATATAATACTTGTTTTTGACTTTGTACGATGACACGTGACGCGTAGAAATAATAACTTGGTAGCTTTCCATGGCGCATGCACTATTAAATTGTTTTGACCAAATGTTCCCATTTTTAGGGTTCCATACTCAAAGACAAGGAACCCTTATGGATTCCCTTTGGATTTTCATATTGTGTCCTACTAATATTTATACCATCAATTTGTACATATGTTTAAGCAAATAAATTATCTTTATCTTTATCTTTATCTTTTATTTTTCGTCATGTCTGTCTGTCTGTCTGTCTGTCCGTGTATGTCACAGCCTTTTTTTCCGAAACTATAAGAGCTATACTGTTGAAACTTGGTAGGTAGATGTATTCAGTGAACCGCATTTAGAATTTTACACAAAAATTTAAAAAAAAACAATTATTTTTGGGGTTCCCCATACTTAGAACTGAAACTCAAATTTATTTTTTCATCAATGTGGGTTATCTGTGGATAGGTCTTCAAAAATTATGTTGAGGTTTCTAATATTTTTTTTTTCTAAACTGAATAGTTTGCGCGAGAGACACTTCCAAAGTGGTAAAAAGTGTGCCCCCCCCCCCCCCCCCCCATAACTTCTAAAATAAGAGAATTATAAAACTAAAGAAAATATATGATGTACATTACCATGTAAACATTCACTCAAAATTGGTTTAAATGAGATCTCGTAAGTAGTTTTTTTTGAATACGTCATTAATCGTAATCCATCCAAGAACTTTTATATTATGTTACTTGCTGCTACGGAACCCTTCATGGGCGAGTCCGACTCGCACTTGGCCGCTTTTTTTATGGTTATTTTTGGAAATTGTTATTTTGTACCTTTTTTTTGCATAGAGTCAATCTTTATAGAATACTGACTATCCATGTTTTTTTTGTTGTATTTGGAATAGTGGTGTATACCTTATTTTATAGCAGTCAGTTAAATCATCCTTTTTTTTTTTTTTTTTTAACTAATGAATGACGGAACAAGCAGATGGCCCACCTGATGTTAAGCGGTAACCTCTGCCTATGAACAGTGCATTACCTCATAGGACACGTTCACCTAGGACGCACCCTATGTGGCATTGCAATGCGCCCGCCACCCTGCGACATAAAGATGAAAAGTCTCATGTGCCTGTAATTTCACCGGCACCTTCAAACCGGAACACAGCAATGCGAGCACTACTACTTTGCGGCAGAAATAGGTATGGTGGTAGTACTTCCCCGGACGAACTCTTTCACAAAAAAGCTCTACTACTACTACTTTCTGGTATAAATAGCACTAATTATGATTTCTTCTTATATTTCTGCAGTTATACATCTTGCCATAACTTTTGGTACGGCTTCTAGAAAACAATGTTTGTGTTAAAAAAAACTAGTTAGTATATTGTGATTTTAACTCAACACCGTGACTAGTTTATATTTTGGGGTTCAATCCTCCCTATCTACTTTTACAGCAAAATCTCTCTCAGGTACGTTTGATGTAAAAAAACTGGAGCATGTGTGTGATTCGTGATCTCGATAATTATAAAAATCCCATGTTTCCAGAACCTTTACACAGGTATTGTTTGAATTGACACAATTTATAAAATCCTGAAAATCATAGATTTGATTTGCTGATTTTGTTATCTTGTAGGCAACCAGTCCTTTTTTTCAGAATCCCCTTCAGTCTTGTTAGGCCAGTCACCGTAGACACAAAAATCGTGTAAGATCGCAAAAAGTTGCAAGGTTCTGTTTTTTTGGGATGTTGTTAGGATATATACCAATTGTGTAAAACCAAGTTTGCAACTTCGATAGAGCTGTGCGAACTTTGCAATTTTTTTACGACCTGGAATGTTTAAGATGACTGGCCTATGTGTCGTTTGTAGGTTAACAGCTAATATTTGTAAGGAAAAAGGTTATACACACCTCAGTTTGTTCAAAATTACTAGGTATAACCAAGTAGTTGGAAGAAACTTTTCTTTTGGGTACTTATTTACTTTGTTTTAGCCATTTTGCATTTTCTAGAGCGTTCACATGCGTACTTTTCGTCGCGAGTATCGCCTTTGCATAAATCGCCACACACGACCTACCCACATTTCAGCTTTGGTGAGTCACTGTTTGTTGAGCTCCCACTGACTGACTGGCACCAATCCCCCACTTTTTATCTTCGTGAATGACGTGGAACAATCAGATGGCCCACCTGATCATGAGCGGTAACGTCTGCCTTTAATAATCCATTACCTCATATGTCACGTCCACCCCTTGTGGCATTGCACTGCATTCACCGGCAACTATACCTTTCATACTAAAACACAGTAATACAAGCACTAGTGCTTTGCGGCAGAAATACTACTGGTAGTAGTTGTGGTTGGTAGTAAATTCCTGAACGAACTCTTTCACAAAAAAAAACTCTACTACTACTAAACTACGATATAATGCGATTGTAATGTCTAGGATTATTTTTTCGTACAGTTTTTGTTTACTAAGCAAGACGATGACACAGAATAAATAATAGTACAAGCACGACGATAAGAAGCGACGATGATAAGATTAAATTCCTTTGTTTTCAGAAGTAGTTAAGTGCAATAAAGAATATCAACACTAGTCTTAAGCACCGTATATGTAATGTATGATGTTACTATTCATATGTGTAGTATTTAGTACCACATAATAAAAAAAAATTGTTCAGATATCCACCGTATAATATGTTACGGTGATTATATTTAGGATACATTTTTGTTACATGTCAAGCTCATACAAACACGTCAACCTCATACCTCATACCTAACTTACAATAAAATTAATATTGATCAACTGGATTATCTATGAGGAACTAGTATGTCACAGATAACCCAGTTATTATAGTTGTACCTACTACAAATAATATAACGCGTCCAAATTAAGTCGCGGGTGACAGTAGGTACCTATACCTAGCTTGTATTTTATATTATAAATTTCGTCCAAAATTAGTAGGTACCCAAAATCTGAATTCGTTTATTTTTAACCCCTGACGAAAAACGAAGAGGGTGTTATAAGTTTGGCGTGTCTGTGTGTCTGTCCCATCGTAGCTCCCGAAAGGATCAACCGTTTTTTTTTTTTTTTATTGTTTTTGTGGGGAGTTTTCTTAGCTTTGTTTGATCAAAATCAGTCCAGCCGTTCAACGTTGGAGGTTATTTAAATTTTTACAAAATTAATGACTTTGTGCTATACGTTTTTAAATTCCGACGGGAAACGAAAATATGTACAAAATGTGTGGCTACGTTTCACCGAGGACTTATCGAGGACTATACTAAGTTCCATTGGTCTAGTTGTTACTATGTTGACAGAGTTATTTATATGGTAGCATACATGTACGGAGCACTCTACACGCGAGTCCGACTCGCACTTGACCAGTTTATTCATCTTCCGCCTCCAATAAAGCATGGACTTTAATGGAGATTTTTTGAATAGCAGCATTGTATCAGCAAAGTATCTATCTATGTAATATATTGTATTTAGTATATCAGTTATCTAGTACCCATAACACAAGCTCTGCTTAGCTTGGGGCTAGATAATGTTGTGCGAACTGTCCAGCATTATTTATTTATTTATTGTTTCGATATCAAAATTTGAAGTACCAGTATTATTATTAGTAACAAACAGTCAAACATAGATAAAAATTGAATGATAGTATAAATAAAAAAAAAAAAACATATCGTTTCTCACTAGTAAGTCGGGAAATAAGCAAGTACATTTTTGTAAAAAAACGATAATCACTTAGTATAAAGAGCTAGGCATATTCTAAGGAAAATCGCTAAGCGAAACTCTTTTGGTCACAATATAAACTCCTTCGTGAGTATGCTACCGTAGAATTGCATCGAGCGACTACGGAGGCCTGCAATGTTATAAGTATAGATCCACCAACTTATCTCTAGAACCATTTACCTACATTTTTCTATCAGCTACATACATTTCATTCTGCAGATAAGTTGGTGGATCTCTAGAATTGGTTTGTGTTCACGACTGTATGATTAAACTGTCAAACCATGTCAGTCCGGTAAATTTTCACAAACCTCAAATAAATAAGAATTTGCATTGGTTTCTTATTACCCGAATTACAATTATAACAACGAAAACCAACAATTTTCAGTAAAATAATACAAGTTTTTGTAATGATATATCGAAGTAACCGGTTGTCCGTTTTCACCTGTGAATAAAAAAGTGAACGAGGGCCTTCCTTCCAGCGCCGTGGATAACCACGGAATGACAGAAAATGGCGTAGAAATCGTGTAGATACGGCGAATTGAAAATGTTTTCGTGTTTTTACACATCTTTTATATGAAAAGATTAAAAACCCCAGCATACTTTTAAAACTATGTGTATAGACATGATACTAAAGTGTTTTATTTCTCAGAAATAGCTGTAATTCCGTAGATTTAGGCTCATATGTAGATGCTCTATTTTGATCAATTTCGTGAAAATGGGTAGGTAGTTTTTCAATTTACACAAAATCTAGAAATAACTTTAGAAAACCCCAACGTAGTTTTATTCAGCCTGAAGTGTTCTTTCTTCTGATCTAAATATTGTTAAGAATAAAGCTAAATTTGGAAAGTTCTAGGCTTTTCAAAACACCACTTTTCAAGGGTTTTCACAGACTAGCCCCTTAAAAGCAGTTTTTCTTCTTATTATTAAAAATACGCCCTAAAATGCAAAAATTTACACTTTTCCTTTGAGTTAGATAGTGGCAGAATTTGGCGTAGTGACAGTGCCTTAAGGTTTTGTTTTTGATGCAGGTACGAGTACTTCTTGCCATGTCGCTTTTCCACTCCAGGTGACTTTTCTACCTGATCATAGAATACAGGTTGAGAATGTATTTATTCACTTAAAATACATTCATGATCTTCCTAAAATTATCAATCAATAAGAACAAAATGGAATTGAATGTAATGATACTGAACCACAGGTATTTTCAGGAAACAGATCTGTATTACAGAATGAACAAAAACAGTTTCAGTGTAAACATGATGCCAAGTCTCGCTACTTCCTACTACCGCAAAAAAGTTCTGAGATCTTATATAACAAATTCGTTATGTAATAATAGTTGATAATGGGTTAATATAAATACATTTATTTACAGAAATAATAATAAAACTAATACAAGGTATACCAATGTGCTACCTGAAGACCGCTGCTAGCGATCTAAAGGTAGCTCAACTGATCCAAATTGATGGGTTAATTGATTCAATATGGAATATGGAAGGTTCTTTGTGAGCCCAACTTGGTACAATATAAGACATCAGCACTCTCTCTGCGGTAGGTAACAGCGAGACTTAGCATCATTTTTACATTGAAAATGTTCTTATTGGTATTTGTAAGTAACTAAAACAGTATTTCCTGTTAGCTTGATCGAAACTTTGGGTGACAAAACCTCGATACAATATAACAACTTTATTGACAAGTTCGAAGTAGTTAGATTAATTTCCGGAGCCTGCTAAAAATACTAGGTAGCAGCGAGACTTGACATCATTTTTACATTGAAAATGTTCTTATTGGTATTTGTAAGTAACTAAAACAGTACTTCCTGTTAGCTTAATCGAAACTTTTGGTGACAAATCCTCGACACAATATAACAACTTTATTGACAAGTTCGAAGTAGTTAGATTAATTTCCGGAGCCTGCTAAAAATACTAGGTAGCAGCGAGACTTGACATCATTTTTACATTGAAAATGTTCTTATTGGTATTTGTAAGTAACTAAAACAGTACTTCCTGTTAGCTTAATCGAAACTTTTGGTGACAAATCCTCGATACAATATAACAACTTTATTGACAAGTTCGAAGTAGTTAGATTAATTTCCGGAGCCTGCTAAAAATAGCACATAATCAAAGTTGTCGGCGAACTCGGCGGCTATGCTTACCACGAGTCGAGTCGACTAACTAATACAATTTGTGCCACAGACGTGAGCTCAACTTTGTTCGGTGTCATGTCGGAGGTTTATGAAGTCTGGAAGATGTTTATGATTGTCTTATAAGAGGGGTAAGAGGGACAGAAGCTTGTCACATTGTGGTACATTCTCCTGAATTTACATTACTGCTACTACTTCGATTCACCGGTTCTGTCTTGGTTAGGGGCCGTCCATTAATCACGTGATGTATTTTTATCATTTTTAACCCCCCCCCCCCCTTTGGTTATACGTGGTGAGGTTTAAGACCCCCCCCCCCCCCTAAAATCACGTGTATATTTAGTACCTACAAAGAATCTTACTTTTTTTAGAATAAAGTAAAATCTAATTTTATTCTAGAAATTTAAGGCCAAAAATGAACAAATATTTTTTTCGTTTAAAAAGGTTTGACGAAAAAATAAATACACGTGATATCTTATTACACCCCCTCCCCCCTTGTGATATTTCCTGATTTTTGCCAACCCCCTCCCGCCCCTTTCGAGCCTCACGTGATTAATGGACGGCCCCTTAGGTCTGCGGTGAGGTCAGTGACCAACTTGAGGCATGGTGGCCCTGAAAAGGGCCGAGTGACCAATGGTGAAAGAAACAGTGTGGTGAATGGATTCAGTGCGCCCCACAGAGGCTTCTTTCATGCACGCACGTGTCACATGTTTTCGTTTTTTTTTGTTCTATGACGTGTCGGTTTCCTTGTGATGTTTTCCTTCTCCGTTTGAGTGCACAATATTGCGCCTAAATTCGAGTGGAAAACTCCATTGGTGCACGACAGGTATTTGAACCCACGACGTTAGGATCGAAAGTCGAGGTCGGATCCCACTAGACCATCAGTGCTTAATCACATTGGAATTTATATTTGTATTTGTATTTGTATTTATTTATTCAACTAGAACGGCACATGCCAATTACACTAATCAATTTACATATAAAATTAACATAGGTGGGTACGTATTAAATTGTCAATAAACAATTTTATATCATAAACATTGATTAAATTACATTAAAAGATTCAAACTAAAAAATTACATATTAAATAGGCTATGAATAAAAAATACATTAAGGCCTAATTCGCACGAGAGTTAAAAAAAGCGTTGCGTTAAAACCTGGCGTTGGCGCTTTTAAAACGTTCTCGACGTGATTGTTTCAACGAACGCTTTAAAATCACTTTTGTCTTGTCTCTTGCTTAAGAAAGACGTGGAAATTGTTTCTGTTAAATTATTAGCAACTAGATGACCCGCGCGCGACTTCGTCCGCGCATAGTTTGGAAAAATCCCCGGCGCGGCGTGCAGACAACAATTTAAACATCAACAACCACCCCGTGAAACGACATTTGAAACGACACCACCCTCAAGTTTTTCAATTTGGGGGACCCATTTGACCCTTGAGGTCCTGAAAATATTTTTATTTCAACAACGACACAGTGAAACGACCTTTGAAACGACAACATACTCAAGTTTTTCAATTTAGGGGTCCCATTTGAACCTTGAGGTCCTGAAAATATTTTGATTTCAACAACGACACCGTGAAACGACCTTTGAAACGACACCCTACTTAAGTTTTTCAATTTAGGGGTCCCATTTGAACCTGAAAATATTTTGATCTCAATGACTACACTGTGAAACTAACTTTTAAATAGTCAAAATACGCTGAAATCTGGCTAAAACGTAAGGTGTATTTATTTACATACAAAACGTTCCCGTGGCTTTTTGCAGCAAAACTTTCAGGAACTGCTTAAACGTATTTTTACAGGGTGAATTTTCCAAAATCCTTTCTTAGTACACCCCTACACCCAAAAATGAGTACATTCTCCAAATTTCATGTATCTATGTCCAGCGGTTTAGGCTGTGCGCTGCAAAACGCAAAGTGTATACATTAAAAGCCCTTTATGGACCCCCAAGGGAGCGAATTTTCCAAATTCCTTTTTAAGTACACTTTTACACCCTAAAAGGACTACAATCTCCAAATTTGAAGTCTCTGCGACCAGCGGTTTAGGCTGTGCGTTGGACCTCGTTCAGTCAGTCAGTCAGGACAAAGCCTTTTATATATTAGACTAGATGACCCGCGCGCGACTTCGTCCGCGCGTAGTTTGAAAACATCCCCAGCGCGGCGTGCAGACATCAACTTAAACATCAACAACCACCCCGTGAAACGACTTTTGAAACGACACCACACTCAAGTTTTTCAATTTAGGGGTCACATTTGATTTCTTGAAAATATTTTAATCTTAACAACGACACTGTGAAACGACCTTTGAAACGACACCGAACTCATGTCTTTCAATTTAGGGGTCCCATTTAA
The DNA here is from genome assembly GCA_932527175.1 of Operophtera brumata. Classification (NCBI taxonomy): domain Eukaryota; kingdom Metazoa; phylum Arthropoda; class Insecta; order Lepidoptera; family Geometridae; genus Operophtera; species Operophtera brumata. Next base: position 20,638,047 of record OW052231.1, read on the forward strand.
CCTTGAGGTCCTGTAAATTTTGAATCTCAACCACGTCACTGTGAAACGACCTTTGAAACGACACCATACTCAAGTTTTTCAATTTAGGGGTCCCATTTTAACCCTGTGGTCCTGAAATTATTTTGCTTTCAACAACGACACCGTGAAACGACCTCTGAAACGACACCATACTCAAGTTTTTCAATTTAGGGGTCCCATTTGAACCTCGAGGTCCTGAAAATATTTTGATTTCAACAACGACACCGTGAAACGACCTTTGAAACGACACAATACTCAAGTTTTTAAATTTAGGGGTCCCATTTGAACCATGAGGTCCTGAAAATATTTTGATCGCAATGACTACACTGTGAAACTAACTTTTAAATCGTCAAAATACGCTGAAATCTGTCTAAAACGTAAAGTGTATTTATTTACAAACAAAACGTTCCCGTGGCTTTTTTCAGCAAAAATGTAGGTACTGCTGAAACATATTTTTACTATTTTTATATAAGGAATCTACCTGTGAATTTTCAAGTATCTACTACCAACGGTTTCCGAAATACGAAGCATTTTAGTCTTACATTAAAAGCCGTTTTGGACCCCGTACAGGGTGAATTTTCCAAAATCCTTCCTTAGTACACCCCTACACCCAAAAAGCAATACACCCTCCAAATTTCATGTATCAAGGTCCAGCGGTTTAAGCTGTGCGTTGCAAAACGCAAAGTGAAACATTAAAAGCCTTTTTTTGACCCCTAAGGGAGCGAATTTTCCAAATTCCTTTTTAAGTACACTTTTACACCCTAAAAGGACTACACTCTCCAAATTTCAAGTCTCTACGACGTGCGGTTTAGGATGTGCGTTGTCAAAACTAAAGTTTAAAAAAAAAAACAAAGAAAACGTTCCCCTGCCATTTTTCAGGAAAATTTCAGGTATCGATGAAATACGTGTTTGTTAATTTTATTTGAGAAATCTCCATGTAAACTTTCATGGTTCTACTACTAACGGTTTCCGAAATACAGAGCATTTTTGTTTTAAGTTAGAACCGCATTTTGAACCCCTTAGCATGCGCATTTTCAAAATTCCTTTCTTAGTACAACCCTACGCATCGAGACAAACACACCCTCCAAATTTCAAGTCTCTACGACTTGCGGTTTAGGCTGTGCGTTGGACCTCGTTGAGTCAGTCAGTCAGGACAAAGCCTTTTATATATTAGATTAGATAGCAATTTGTGTTGCTAGAAGACGAAGATTTATAAAAAAGGCACTCTGGGTACATCCTCTGAATGAACAGAGATACCTAAAAGGGCAGTTTGTAACATTGTACGAAGAGCTGAGGCAATACCCTGGTAAAACTTCTTCTTTAACTATTTTCGAATGGCTATAATGATTTAGTAGTAGTAGAGCTTTTTTGTGAAAGAGTTCGTCCGGGGAAGTACTTCCGGTTTGAAGGGTATGGGCGCCGGGAAATTACAGGTACATGAGTCTTTTCATCTTTATGTCTCAGGGCAGCGGGCACAGTGCAATGCCACATAGGGCGCGTCCTAGGTGGACGTGACCTATGTGAGAATGCACTGTTCATTGGCAGAGGTTACCGCTTAACATCAGGTGGGCCATCTGCTTGTTCCGTCATTCAAGTAGCACAAAAAAAAAAAAGATTATTTTTTCTTCAGTTTCCCATTCGTCAGAGAGATTTTTTGTTATACTTTCCCAGACATTATTCTTGATGATCTTTTGAATAATTTGGCAATGTTTTTGCATATAGAAATGGACGCGACTCCACCTCTATAACTAACATTTCGGGATCTACAACCTACGACATCGTGTCACCGCCGTATGATCACACAACAATCACGTCCGACCGCTGAGAGAACGTGCGCCGCAGCGTACTGAGTAACTGAACGCAGCGCTATCGCTTTATTAGCGCTCGCGTACTGAACGCAGCGCAAGCGCTTTTTTAGCGATTAATATGAGGTTTCGTATGATCTATTCTGGCTGCTAGCCAATTATGGAGTGTGTTATTACTGGAAGAAAGTGTTAGCCGAGTCAGTCGTGGGAAGCAATGGCGGCGATGAGCTCACCACTTGTCACGTCTATATTCCACGTTGGTGTAACCCACTGTGAAAAGAGGCCCATTGAGGCTCTGCCTACCCCCCCTTCGGGGAAAAAGGCGGTGTGTGTCTATGTATGTATTCTATTGAGCGCCCAACGCCCAGCGCTGAAAATACAACACTGGTCGATAAAAAAGCGTCGCGTTTTAAAATCGCTAACGTGTGAACATTTAATTGAAATGCGTTATGTTCTATTTTAACGCTTTTTTATGGAACGTTGAAAAAACTCTCGTGCGAATTAGGCCTAACGGTGGAAAACACAATTTTGAACTTATATTTTTTTTGTCTGTTCCAGGTACATCTTTAACCTCTTCTGATAGTGCTGAACAAGCAGAATTTGCCACAGACCAAGCTTGTGTAAGTTTTAACCAATTTCAATTTTAATGGCTGGACCGTCTCGCATGATGTTTTAACGGAGCGAGTGAAGCGAGTGAACTAATCTTGACGAAACTTCATAATAGGTTTTCTTTGTCGTCGGTAATTTTTGAGCGGAGGGGTATTTCGCCCAAAAAGAGAAGTTTGCTGCAGCTCCATTTACCGGCCGATTTTGATATTTTTCAGAAACTTTCGGTATTCGATTCTAAACAAGAATTTCGAATATGAGTAAAATCAGCCAAGAGGTTTTCAAGACATAGGTTATGGATCGCAGAACTCCTACGTAATAGACTTGGGTTGGGTCACATCACATTGGAAGAGATCATTAAAATACTTTAAATAGGTACCTATTACGTGGCTGGATATATCCTGTCCCGAGGGTATCGACACAAAAAGTTCCACCCTTTCCATCTCGGCATCATCCACTCGCCTAAAGAGGTATCGAACGGGTGTCTGATTGTGGCACTTTGAGCAATTTGGATCAAAGGCGCAAAATCAGCGAGAGTGACGCTCTTAATAATAAATGTAAGCATTTCGTAAAATGGTACCATTAGCATCCATTGGAACAAATTACACAAATGTCCCTGTTTAAGACAAAATGTGTTTGTACAGTGATTTTCTTATAAGTTCATGTGAAAGGGAAGAGCCAGGAGTGCAATGGACATTATACCTGACTTTGAAAAAAATATTCTATAATGTAATTTAAAATTAACTTTTGTTAACAACTTTTTTAAACTTATACTTTGTGTTTCGCGTCATATTGTTCGTAGCTGACAGTAGCTGTCATGGCGTCTGCTTGTGACGTAACGATTTGGTTATCAAAGAAAGGAAGCGTAGTAACTATTATTTAATATGTGCCATAACGGTGCGTTACCTAATCTCCTAAAAAAATCCAAGACGTTTTAGGAGATTAGGTATTTTTACAAACTTTTATTTGATTTGCTTTCCTGTCTGTCTATCTGTCTATCTTTGGGGGACCCCAAATCTGGCAAACGAATTTTCGACCAATTCCCGATATCCGATTGAGCTAATTTAGTCCTATGACAACACAATATTATGGTAACAACGAGTAGATCTGATGATAGAGACAGAAGGTGGACGACGGAACTTTTCGATGGATATTAATAGTCTGGTCGTGTTTGAGTTCATTTTGATCAGCACACGATTCCGATCACTAATTTCATAAAAGTTTGCTTTTAATAAGATATTTTTCAACAAAAAACTTAAGTTGTGCAAAATGTTGATAACTCCACTTTCGAATGACTTTAACAGCTCTGTTTGATCTCCCCTTGCAAATCTCGTTTAATGCAAACATTAAATAGAAGCGCTGTTAAGTTGAACTTGTGAATACGATAAATTGCACAAAGTTCGAGCTTGTTGAGTTGCGTTCACTCTCAGTCTGGCTCTTTTCGATCTTGTTGTGTCTGCGACTAAGTTGTTTTGTCGGTGTTTTTAATTTGAACTCCCAACGCAAATGAAGGGTATATATAAGTATGGAGACTTTGGAACCTTTTTCGTCAATTTGAGGCAACGTAGCGTGTAAGAGTAGCGCCAGGACGAATTATCTAATACGCATTTGCTTAAAGGGTTTTATTTACAAGAACATGTACTTTTTTATTTTGGTCGAAGCCTAAAAAGAACACGCTACTGACTTATGTTGGTACAAATTTAGTACAAATTAATGAGCTTTCTAGAAGAAAGTTCAGTTCAGTTTATACTATGGCTGTGGCCATAGATGAAAATTGAAAATGAAAATGCTGATGAAATGATTGAAAATGCGGTCGATCTACAACATTTTCACATTTTCATAACACAGATCGCGTGCGAATTTATTCAAAGACTGGTTGTTGTTGGTCTCTCGCCTCTGTTTTTGACACCGATGAATTGTTGTGCCATTATAACACGTCATCCGCCCTGTCCTTACACTAATAATATATATGTTTATGGCTGTGCCTGTTGAACTTTTAAAACAGAACTCAAATTCATGAATTTTTCTATATTTGACAGCTTTAAAATGCTAGGAAAATGCTTAAAAGATGAATGACTAAAGAATTATGAGAAGTATTCATCAATGAATTAAGCTCAAAGCCTAACTACTAAGCGAGTTTTGCTAACTACTTTTTCCACCTCCACAAAAACTATTAAGTACTGGATAATCCTAGGGTTTATAAAGACTTAGTGAGAGAGCTTTTATTTTAATAAACCAGGGCATTGTGCAAGTGGTTCTCTCAAATACTTTTATGTAGAAGCATGTGAAATATAAATGTTAGGAAAGTTGATCGAAATAAAAAAAAAATGTTTCAAAGTCCTCAAAGAACATAGAAATTGTGCGTGAGGAAAATATCACGAACCTTCAAGAAAATATAGTAAATGAACCACTACGATATATTTCGTGGAAAACCTCTAATACCTTCCATAGCCCCATTAGCACTCTAGTAGCGAGTGTGTGTAATTGTAGGTACGAGTACTTGTGCCTTGTGGCTGTTTGGTATATTCTAATATTAGCTGCAAATCTGTCTTTTCTCATTGGACTCTGACGTTTATTGGAACCTATTGAGTTGACAGGCCACGTGTGTACAATAATGTCGGTTGATAGCCATACCAAAATATTCTATGCAAGGATATGACGTAGGAAATGACGTATAAACGAAAAATCTACGGCTCAGACACACTGATAAAGATTGCTGATTACTGATTTTGCTATATTTTACTCCAGGGTGATCCTCCTGATATTCAAACTGCGAAAAATTTGTTTGTTACTAAATCTTAGTTCGCTGATGTAGATGTATTTAATTTAACTGGGAATTACACATAGGTGAGTGAAGCCGCGAGTGGATGCTAGTAGCGAATATGTAGTATAATACATACACACAGCTATGCGGCTATATGACGATAATAGCTGTCCACGCGCTGCAATGTTATACCTTTCAAATACTATTTGACGACCTCTGTGGCGCGGCTGGCGATGGTTCGCCTGTGACGCAGGAGGTTGCGGGTTCGATTCCCGCCTCGGAACAAATATTTGTGCGTTCTGCAGATATTTGTTCAGGGTGTTCTGGGTGTTTTCTATGTATAATAAAAAATATCTATCTATGTAAGTTATTATAATATTAAGTATATCAGTTATCTAGTACCCATAACACAAGCTCTGGCTTAGCTTGGTGCTAGATAATGTTGTGTGAACTTGTCCAGCATTATAGCATTATATAGCATTATAAATATGTCTGTATATTAATGTATGTCCAACCAAGCGTCAAGCGTCGACTATTTCTTATAAACGGATAATACTAATACTTTGTTTGTTTTTTTTATGTTGTTGGTATTATGCAAGGAAAAAAACAAGTTTAAATCCTACTGCTTCCTAACACCTGAAGCGATATTAATTATTCTATCGCAATACTAAAGGCAATATATAGGTCATACTTTAATGTTTTTTATGCAAAAATAAGTTTTTTCATAAATTATTAAGTACCTACCTACTTCAAACAGTTTCGTTTTTTGATTCCGTGAGCCCTATTCTGTCACTTTCTAAAGAACTTTATTGAGTTAGAAAGTAACAGCATTTGAGGTAAGTAATCAAATTAATTGGCCTTGGTGAAAGGGCAAGAAGGAAATATAAACTCTGCATGTCTCAAGTTTAGCTGAGCTCGTTGAAAACTTGTTGGTTGAAGTTCAATTGGCTATAAACATGGAATCGATGAAAATCGTTGGTTAACTCTTCACTACCTGGAAGTAGAATTTATCACTTGAAGCTAAGTTAACGGGTAGTGTTAGACCTTTTAATGTTCTTTTAACTTCATGTTAGAGAGACGAGTAAAGTGAACATGAAGACGTGTATATGTAACTGGTATTATCTGTTTATTTTCCGATTGAAATACAACCAAAAACTATACCTCAACATCCTGTTTCAAACATGCTTTATAAAAACCGGTTAAATGTGAGTTGGACTCGCATAGAGAGGGTTCTCTATAAGTAGGATAACATAGTAACAATAACAGTTAGACCTATTCAACTTGAACTTGGAACAAACGGTAACATTAAAGCAACACATTCTATTCAACTTGAACTTGGAACAAACGGTAACATTAAAGCAACACATTCTATTCAACTTGAACTTGGAACAAACGGTAACATTAAAGCAACACATTCTATTCAACTTGAACTTGGAACAAACGGTAACATGAAAGCAACACATTCTATTCAACTTGAACTTGGAACAAACGGTAACATTAAAGCAACACATTCTATTCAACTTGAACTTGGAACAAACGGTAACATTAAAGCAACACATTCTATTCAACTTGAACTTGGAACAAACGGTAACATTAAAGCAACACATTCTATTCAACTTGAACTTGGAACAAACGGTAACATTAAAGCAACACATTCTATTCAACTTGAACTTGGAACAAACGGTAACATTAAAGCAACACATTCTATTCTCATTTTTTTCTCTAATATTTTTCTTTTCTTGTGTATTTGACTTTTAAAAGGAGGAGTTTTGTTCAGGTTTTCCTGTAAACAATAAAAAAGATTATATATATTGTTTCATATTGGTCTTAATTTTTTAATTTACTAATTCGCCCCCCTAAATCTGATTTCGATTATTTACGCCATACGTCAACGATTGTGACTATAACTGTATATGTACAAAATTTCAACTTTTTGATGCAGTAAGTTCGGAGAAAACAGCTTATGACAGACATACAGACAGAAAGAAACGCAAGTGCCTGTAATGGTTCCGCTGACACCTTTTGAGGTGCGGAACCCTAAAAACGGTCAACACTGGCTAAATAAAGGCCGTAGCTAACAAACTGCTTACACTACGTGGCACATATTAACCTTTTTCCTTTCTCACAGTCGGATAAGCTCTTAAATAATGTAAAGCAGCCGTAAACAGCGTTATAATAGGGCATCGGCTTTATTCTGAACAGTTCGATTGTGATAATAAATCTCCACAAAACGGCCTTGTTGCCCCGAGGGGGCGCGCAGGGAGCGTTTACACGACGTCACAAGTGTTACGGTACCAGACAGCGTGAAAAATGCAGAGGTGGTGGAGTACATCGAGAAGAAAGGCGGAGTGGGATTGAGGGTCATGAAGTTGGACTCTCGTCATAATGTGGGTGGCTTTAGCTCATTTATGGTGAGGGTCCCTACGGAAGATCTGAAGATCTACTTGAGCCCTGACTTCTGGCCGATAGGGGTGAAGTTACGGTGGTTCAAGGGCCGTCTGTCACGTGATCCCCTGGGCCGCGACGCGTCGGCGATCACTCGTGTGTTAGATTAAGTCATAAATATCTTTATATGTATGTTAGTTGTAAGGTATATATTACTATGGGCCTTTGTCTATGGTACAATGTACATTTTTCACTGTTGCCTGAAATAAATTATTTGATTTGTATTGAATTGAAAAATATTTCGATCGCCATTGTAAGCCACGCAGGAGATGGCGCGATGAAATAGACACTTTTAATAAAGATTGGCAAACATTAACACAGGATTGTAGTGACTGGCTAGGCTGTAGGCTTGTAGGCGGGGCGGGGGGGTGGCCTTTGCCCAATAATGGGATGATTCAGGCAAACAGTAACAGTAACATTGTAAGCCGGAAAGATGTTTTAGTAAGCTAGTGCCGTGTGCCGGTTTAGTAAGCCTGACATCACAATTGATCAAGGTACCTTAACGTACTGCAACGTCCTCTTGTTGTGTTAGGTTAATTTCTGGAGAAATTTTAGGATTTTTACGAGGCATTTCATGAATGAAAATCTTCGAAATTTAACGATATGATTACCCACCTAAAAGGGTTGAAACGCAAAAACACTAATATTATCGTAAAGTACCAATACAATAGAGGAATAGGTCTCCTAGGCCGCCTTATCCTGACACTGCTATTGGTGCAGTGATGAACCCATAACTCGAGCATTCGTCAGCAACTGCAGTTCTTATCGTTAATATATCGTTTTTCAAATTTATAAATTGACTTGCGTTTCCCCTGTTATTTCGCATACATCTATTAATAGCGAGTTACTAACCGCTAGTGCTGTCCGGTGCCACTGGCCGGTGTGAACGCGCCTTCCATTTCAATGAGATCCCTTGCCCACGGGACACGCGGTGCGGAATCCTAATGAAAACCTTCTTTGTTAGAATATCGTATGAGAGGAGAGCTTGAAAGAAACTGCACATTAATCTTTGACTTACCTGATAGGCGTCTTGTGTGTTACTTCCGGAAGTACATGGTTGAAAGACGTAGGTACTTGTTAAGTGTTGTTTTATTTCAATATGTTAAGGAGGGGTATGGCGCAAAATTCCTAATCGTAGATTTGATGTTTAGTTAACCAAATCAAGTAAAGTATACAAATTAAAAATATGCATGGATACTACAAGAAAATATAATTCCGAGGGATCACTGTACCAGAAACGCGATATGACAACATTTTCTCGCCAAAAAAAAAAACAAAATTACCTCTAACTTTTGGCTAGATTCGATTGTTTAAAATTAGATAAATAAAATCAATGCAACAAAGCCGAGGGTTACTCTAGGGGTTTTGTAAATTTATCTATTTTACGAGATATTCAATAAAAACTGCTTTTTCGAGCGGCGCGACGCGACACGTGTGAAAAAGCGGTTTTTTTTGTATGACGTATTCTGCCTGGAGTTGGCGCAGTTGGTACATCCAGGGAACTACTGCCATCATACCAATATCAGCCGCAAAGCAGTACACCTCGTTCTCTCTCATCACATTCTTCATAAATGCTCCTCAGTTTATGGAACGCCCACGGCTTCTTATACTACAGCTTGCCATGCTTGAACTATCTTCTCAAACTGAGCGCAAACATTTTAACCCGGCAAGTTCCTCCGGGAAGTTCCGGGAACTATCGGGGGACGCTCTGAGCAAACCAATTAAGTTGTGTGTGTGGAGAATAGCGGGCGTTTCCGAACCCTGCTTGTTGGACCATGCTGATTGATTCTATGAAACAGGGCTCAGTCAAACCGAACGTGTGTGTATTAAGTTTTTTGTTTAAGGTAAATGCTCACGTTTGTGATGCATTTTTTTTTATGGTGTTTGATGATGTTTGAAAGTCGTGATATTTATGAGATACTATTGATTAAAACATGTGTGGTAAGTCTCCTAGTTCTCGCAAAATCAACTTTCGCTATCTGAAGAAGTGTTGATGAGCTGAAATGGGCAAAAAACACCAAAAAAAAAGAATTTCGCGCCTCAATCGTGAGCATCCACCTTAATACAAGCTTTTATAAAATTAGTTATCGGAACCCTGTGCTGATCAAAATGAGCCTTAAACAGGGATGTTGACAGCCTGGCCCACGGTACGCGACCCATAGACAACCCGTCCCATTTTTTCATTATTTTCGTTGACTACGTGGCCCACGACGCTGGGCTGGAAAGCCAAAATAAGTAGTTTTTAGTTGACTACGTGGCCCATTCACACGGTCAGTCTACTATTATCCATCGAGGAGTTCCGATGTCCACCATCCGCCTCCGTCATCAGATCAACTAGTTGCCATCATAATATTGTATTGTTTTTTATTGTTCGTTATGTTGTATTGTTGACGACCTCTGTGGTGCGGCGGACCAAGGTTCGCCTGCGACGCAGGAGGTTGCGGGTTCAGTTCCCGCCTCGGAACAAATATTTGTACGATCTGCAGATATATGTTCAGGGTATTCTGGGTATTTTCTATTTATAATGAAAAATATTTATCTATGTATGTATTGTATTAAGAAATCAGTTATATAGTAGTACCCATAACACAAGCTCTGCTTAGCTTGGGGCTAGATAATGTTGTTTGAACTGTCCAGTACTATTTATTATTATTATTTTTATTATTTATAGTCGTCGGAACTTGACGGTATACAAAATTTCAGCTCAATATTGTCCCACACTTACAGGACAAGTTAAATATTAAAAACTTATTTCAATGTATTACTTGTACGTTAGTATTATTCCTTACTCTGTGGTATTACATAATAATCATAATCACTTTCGTATTATATTATTTTTAACTAGTGGAACGCCTACTCCACCTTCGTCCGTGTGGAGTTTTTCCATAAAGAAGAAAGATATTTGGAAATTGTTAGACCTTAAGGAATGTACCTTCCAAACAGGTTTCTACGGTTTGTCAGTCAGTCACGCAACTATTTTTAACCCCCTACGCAAAAACGGCGGGGTGTTATAAGTTTGACGTGTCTCTCTGTGTGTGTGTGTGTGTGTGTGTGTGTCTGTCTGTGGCATCGTAGCTCCCGAACGGATGAACCGATTTAGTTTTTAGTTTTGTTTGAAAGTTCAATTTTTCTGGAGTGTTCTTAGCTATGTTTGATCAAAATCGGTTCAGCCGTTTCATTGCGCCGAGGGTTTTTTTAATTTTTTCATAATTAATTACTTGTTGAACTGTAAATTGAAGTGGCATGGCGATGGGTAAGCCATATTATTTATTTCGTACATTTCTCTTGTATTTCCTATAGGCATAGATATATTTTGTGTACACAGGTTTTATAATCAGCACCTATTTGTTAAAAATGAAAATTGGGACAATAACGCAGAGACGCCGCGTAGCGAGAATTTTCAATACCACGAGATTCAAAACTGTGATCAATATTACAAGTATAATTTAAAAAAAAAATACCCTCGACGCAATGAAACTGCTAAACCGATTTTGATCAAACATAGCTAAGAAAACAACCGACAAATTCAACTTTCAAACAAAACAAAAATGAAATCGGTTCATCCGTTCGCCGTTCGGGAGCTACGATGGGACGGACAGACACATACACACACACACACACACACACACAGACACGTCAAACTTATAACACCCCGTCGTTTTTGCGTCGGGGGTTAAAAATACTTTCTATTAGGCTAGAAATCATGTTAGTTTTACTTCATGATTGGATATTACAAGAAAACTAATTTATTTTCATGTTACGTCTACCTCGGAGGTTCCGTATACTGATCCACTTCGAAGACCTGATATCACGAGAGGCAATCAAACGCTTGACTCGATAAATAGAACGTTTAACGACGACTGTGTTTGAACGACTAACGACTAACGACTCGAGCCTTTTCCTTTTAAATATGTTTCAATTAAGTCATCTTTATTTTGGTCTACCTTTCCATATGGCTTTTTAAGTCCATTAAATAAATAAATAAATAATGTTGGACAGTTCACACAACATTATCTAGCCCTAAGCTAAGCTAGTAGTTTTTAGTAGTAGTAGAGCTTTTTTGTGAAAGAGTTCGTCCGGGGAAGTACTACCACCATACCTATTTCTGCCGCAAAGCAGTAGTGCTCGCATTGCTGTGTTCCGGTTTTAAGGGTGCCGGTGAAATTACAGGCACATGAGACTTTTCATCTTTATGTCTCAGGGTGGCAGGCGCAGTGCAATGCCACATAGGGTGCGTCCTAGGTGGACGTGACCTATGAGGTAATGCACTGTTCATAGGCAGAGGTTACCGCTTAACTTCAGGTGGGCCATCTGCTTGTACCGTCATTCAAGTAGTATAAAAAAAAGCGGCCAAGTGCGTGTCGGACTCGCCCATGAAGGGTTCCGTAGCAGCCGACGTATTAAAAAAAAACTACTTACTAGATCTCGTTCAAAACAATTTTGAGTGAAAGTTTACATAGTAATGTACATTATATATTTTCTTTAGTTTTATCATTCTCTTATTTTAGAAGTTATGGAGGGGGGACACACACTTTTTACCACTTTGGAAGTGTCTCTCGCGCAAACTATTCAGTTTAGAAATTTTTGAGTTTCAGTTCTAAGTATGGGGAACCCCAAAAATAATTGTTTTTTTTTTTAATTTTTGTGTAAAAATCCTAATGCGGTTCACAGAATACATTTACCTACCAAGTTTCAACAGAATAGCTCTTATAGTTTCGGAAAAAAAAGGCTGTGACATACACGGACAGACAGACAGACAGACATGACGAATCCATAAGGGTTCCTTGTCTTTGACTACGGAACCCTAAAAACCAGCTTATGTTATGGGTACTAGATACCTGATATACTTAATACAATATATTACAAAGATAGATATTTTTTATTATACATAAAAAATACCCAGAACACCCTGAACAAATATCTGCGATCGCACAAATATTTGTTCCGAGGTGGGAATCGAACCCGCAACCTCCTGCGTCGCAGGCCAAGCTTCGCCCGCCGCGCCACAGAGGTCGTCATTGAGCTACGAATATACAACACGAGTATCATAGGTTGTTATATATTTAGATAGATAGATAGAAAATACTTTATTGTACACCTTAATAGCTAAAAATACAAACAAAAAGAAACAAACTTAATAAGTAAATAACTAACAACTAACTAACTAACTAAATACTAACTAACTAACTAACTTAATAACTTATTTAATAGTGGTTCGTGTATATTGCTGTGGTGTGTCCGGCCTAGACACCTCAGTCTCCTCCCGTGGATAACGTAAAAGCCGAAAATAAGGGATTACGCCACGGGATGGTAACAGTATCCAACTGAGTACTCAACACCAATAATGCGATCATTAATCCGCCAGCGAAGCCGGTGGTTATGGCGAATCCCCCCCCATTGCGTTCTATGGGGGAGGCCTCGTACAGCAGTGGACGTCTGTAGGCTGCTGATGATATTAGTGTTCAAAGAACCACTCCATAGAGACTCCTCCGAACAATGGAAGAGAATGCAGTTACGCATTATGTTCGCCTTTGTACCACTTTTATGTGCAATAAAGAATTTTCTATCCCGGACAAAACCTTTTAATTTATTTTTCCAGTCATGGGTGCACCCGCCTTACACGCTAGTAATGAACTTTGGAGACGATCATTTCCCTCATAAGACCTGTACCAGCATCCCTCCATCCCTCATATAACTCACAAGACTCGCAACTCAGCGCAGTAATGGCTATAACAATTTATTTGGCACTTCCCTCGTCCCGGAGACATTTGGAATATTTCAGACGTGAGTTATTTCACAGCTTATACATACCAGCTAGCTCAGTGCACTTTATTTTAGCCTTTTGCAGCTTCGCACGCGCGCTGTCGGGATATACGAGTAAAACAGTTCCATGGCCGAACTGGTCGAGGCATCGCTGATTAGAGGCGAAGATGCTAGTTCGAGTGACGCTGGAACGGATTTTTTTAGTCAAATTTAAATTTAATGTTATCCATAAGACAGTGTGGTTTAAACTTGAAAACAAGAACCGATTTTGAACCGATTTTGATCAAACATAGTTAAGAACACTCACGACAAATTCAACTTTCAAACAAAAAAAGAAATCGGGTCATCCGTACGGGAGCTACAATGGGACAGACACACACACACACACACACACACACACACACAGAGAGAGAGACACGTCAAACTTATAACACCCTGTCGTTTTTGAGTCGGGGATTAAAAAATACAACAAACTTTGAAAAATAGCAGTGGTGACATCTCTTGTCAATCTACGAAGTATGTCTTGGACATTGAACACAAGGTTTCCAAATGAAGCACCTATAGATGGCATCCATCGGCGGTTAGCCGAGTTGATAGTGCAAACAAATTTCGTCCCCACCGTCAGCCATCCAGCGTTCCATGGACAAACTGGTCAAGGCGTTGCCAATTTGAGGCGATGAGGAAGATGCGGGTTCGAGTCCCGCTGGAACGGAATTTTTGGGTCACAATTAAATTTAGTGTGATATTACGTTCCATACAGACTACACGATGGACAGCAGGACCATTTTGCAAAAGGAATGTCGACAGACCGTATAGACGGTGGGCAGATGATGTTATCCAGATCGCTGGAAAAGATTGGATGATTAAAGCAAACGACAGAGAGTCGTGGAAGAAGATGGAGGAGACCTTTACCCAAGAAGGGATCCATTTCTGGTAACAAATCTATCAAATCATTAGATTATTACTAAATAGGTACTTACTAATAATTATAGGTCAGTAAAATTACTAACAATCAATGTATATAGGTACCTTTTTTATTTTATTTTATTTTATTGTTATGTATTACGTTCTTCTACAGAACAGTGAAATTTAGCATTGGTCAAACAGCCTCTGATGGTTCCTAGAGTACCTACCCTCGAAATATATGCCCTATGTGATCCAGCTGTTTTCCCATAAGCTTTACCTGGTGGTAATACTCCATGTCCTCGGCATTCTCATGCAAAGAGGCGCGAGCGTGTCGTTACGTTTATTTGGCAATCAGCTCCGTTCTGCACCAGGTTTTGATTTACATACATGTAAGAAATGTTCAGATGGAGATGGAACTCAAATATCCGTGTGGCTTCAAGCTTGAACGTCCTTGTAGGCAGGTACGATTCAAGTATAGCGGATTGCTATAAATAATACTCGTAACCAGCTAAATAAGATATGTCCCTCAAGGGTTTTTCCCCTCGGAATTTTATAAAGAGCAACCAAGCAATAAAAAGCAAGCAAGCTCTAGTTACGGAACTGGGGCTTTGATGATACCTACATCGCTTGTCCGGCCTAAGAATAGACCCCTCCGTCTCTTCCCGTGGATGTCGTAAAAACCGACTACACCAGAGGATGGGCTGCGGCATCCACCTGAGTAATCAAATCCAATAATGCGATCTCTAACCCGCCTGCCAAGCGTGGTGATTATGGTAACCCCCCCCCCCCCCCCCCCCCCCCATCGCATTCTATGGGGGAAACCAGTGTCCAGCAGTGGACGTCTAAAGGCTTTTGATGATGATGATGAATTTTAACTATGTATGTTATGTTACTGTTCCCTTAGTGCTTTCAAGTTTTTCATATATAATGGATCTCTTAAGAATATATTAGCACCCCCATTTAGAAAAGACATCTAGCAAATTTTATAGACAGGGCTTGAGAATGTCGAATGTCGAATGTCCTACTAGGAATACTTTGTTAAAGAAAGATAAAAACCAGATATTAGAAATTTCTATATTAACCCCCCTTATAGAACTAGCAGAACTACATAATTAGCAGACCTTATGTTAAGCGGTACCCTCTGCCTATAAACAGTGCATTACCTCATAGAATAGGGCACATCCACCTAGGAAGCACATGGTACGTTACATGGTAAAGTAATCCTGAGACATAAAGATGAAAGTATCATGTGCCTGTAATTTCACCGCCACCCAATATACCCTTCAAACAGGAACACAGCAATACGATCACTACTGCTTTGCAGCAGAAATAGGTATAGTGATGTAACTTCCTCAAATGAACTCTTTCAAAAAAAGGTCTACTGCTGATGCGATCTGTTTCGTAAAACATCATCAACAACATCGTTCATCTTGGTACGTAAAACTAATTACACCTTCATTGACCTGTTTCTCTAATGTATAATTTGTAGATCCAGACCACTCTCATTGATCGTTTTTCGGTCAATTAGTCCTAGCTCCGACCGAGCTCCCGAGTGTACGCGTGGTTGCGGTGAAGGTACAATTACGAGCAACGGGAAAGTGAGCGTCACTGGCGCGTGGGATCTATTGTGTGATAGAGGTCCTGAGGCATTAGACAAAGTGCCTTATAATTAGCGACGACGCAAGTAGAAAAGTCAAACAATGTATAAGATAGAAATAAGGTTGCGCCAGAAATCTTCAAACAAAAAAAAACGCCTCGTGCCTCACGAAAATGCAGTTTTTATTGAATATCTCGTAAAATATAGGAAATTTTTACGAATCCCCTAGAGTAAACCCTCGGCTATGTTGTAATGATTTTATTTATCGAATTTTTTACTCAATATTAAGCACCATTTTAATAAACAATGAAATGTCACTTTGTATTACGACTGTAGAAAAAGAATCGCTTCGCAGCGAATACCGAAGGGTGAATACCGTTTGTCTAGTTAGGGCAGGTATAGTCAATTCCCAGTGACGCCTGCTATTTGAAAATTAATAAATGAAGTATTGCGAAATCACACCTAAAACATCACTGGATGTGGATCACAGTCTCACATACCTGAAGTTAGAAAATAGCTTATTTTGGAATTTCCCGATACGAAATATGCGAACAGACACATATAGGGAAGATCGATATAAATATTCCCGCACTATCACGCGTCACTGACGTATACTATCGCGTTGCTCGGAAGTCTACCTTAAAGTATTCCTGGTTTTCCGGTTTCGTTTGTTTTATTCCTTTCCGATTGAAAACAGTTCAGTTGAATGTGTGCTGAATGCAATGTCTTAAATTGTTTCGATTGTTGCCAAGTTTATTGTGATTTACCAGAAATAGCTTTTGCAAATATTGAGTGTAGTTTGGTTCTAGGTTATATTGTATTTCAAGTGCAGATTCTAGAGCAAAATGGTTTTGGACGGATGGAAAAAGAAATTAAGAAAATTTCTTAAGTTACCTATTGTATGTGACTTTGTTTCATCATCATCAGCTGTAGATGTCTGTCTTTCTGTTTATGAGGTACAAATCCTGCAACTGAATATTAAACCAGTTGCACCCAACCGATTGAGTTGAAATTTTGCATACCTTTCAAGTTCCGAAGACAATACAATATTATGGTGACAACGATCACTAAAGCTAAGGCCAAACCGACGCGATCAGCACGCGTCCGCGGTGGCGTGCACGGTGGCGATCCATTGTCTTACCATTGATCGCCACCGTGCACGCGGGCTGAACGCGTCGGTTTGGCTTTAGCTTAATTTCATAACTTTTTTACTAATTTTAGTAGCTTGTACTGAAAAAATATTCTTCTACAAAAAACTTATTTGACAGCACTATACCTACACAGCAGATTAATAAAACTGTATTATACATTGATCTATGTGTGCCTGGCGTTATAAAATAATGCTTGCTTTTAAGAATATCTGTTATTTGATATTATATCGGTATAAGCCACAATTACCTGGTTGGCCTCTTAGATCATGTAGTTCTCTCAAATATGCTGTACTTTTCCCAGCAATTTCATCTTTATGTTTTCCACTTAAGGTTTTTCCTTCTTTTCTGAAGAAAGCATGGTTATAATCTCGTTTTCCAACGACTCAATTCGCCAACAATGCCATATCACTAATCGGGCCATACAATTTACTTGATGCCCTTCTAAATTACACCATAATGTCGTTGCTTTTAAGTGGGTTTTCCCCTATTACGGCTGCATTATCGTTTATTCTTTAATTTTACGTTACTTACGATTCTCGACCAGCTTTCTGATTATTTGATGTTCCTGGAATCTTTATCTTTGGCGTTGGAGATGGAATTTTGTATTAGATTACTAAAATTAGGGATCCTTCGTTTCACGAAAAGAACCCAATGAGGATTCGGGATCAGTCTTTTAAAAGTTGTCTTCCATGCAACAATGTAATAACATGGGCTAAAATCTGACTAATATAAGCAATAGTACCCGTGGCAATGCAGCCATTATCTTAGTGACGCTTCCGTCTGGTAGATATTTGGATCAGTTGAGCTGCCTTTAGATCGTTAGCAGCGGTCTTCAGGTAGCACAACTGTTTCCTATGTATTTAAAAAAAAAGTACGTACCTTGTAGTATTAGTTGTATTATTCGTTGTATAAATGTATAGTACCGGTCGATAGATAGAATTTTAGGAGAATCTTTTGCCAAATATGTTCTAACTCTGTCAATTTGTTTTAGGCAGTGGTTCTATGATTATTCTCAAGGAACCGGCGTAATCCATCCAGGACAAGACGTCATAAATCCGGCCGTACGTACACGCGGCCAGGGCCGACAGTGAGCGAAGACGCACATATCGCACATACGGCCCTTTGACTGATGGCGGGCCCGATGCAGAATACATTACAGTTACTATGTACATGATTAGAATAGGCATAAGGGATTAAAGGTCATTGTACCGACATATTTTTTCAAGACGCAGTGATAATTATATATCATTAACTAGCGACTCGCCCCGGCTTCGCACGGGTAGCCCCCGGTGAAAAACAGCCTCCCCCCGATATTTTATTACCTATAATTTAGCGAGGGATTCTTTAGTAGAATCCTGAACGTAGCGAGGGATTCAAAGTACGTCGCCCGAGCCAAAAATATATGTTGCGCCCGTGTGATACACTCTGCTTTTCATCACCCACTATGAGAAAATAAAAGGCGCCTCATATGTTATTGTAATATTATTATTTAATAAAACAAATGGTTGTTTTTTTGTGTTTTTGTGTTTTTTTTGTTGTGTTTTTGTGTTTTTTTTGTTGTGTTTTTTGTGTTTTTTGTGTTTTTTTTTGTGTTTTGTGATTTTTTGTGTTTTGTGTTTTTGTGTTTTTTTGTGTTTTTTTTGTTGTGTTTTTTGTGTGTATTGTGCTTTTTCGTGTTTTTTTTGGTTTTTTTTTTGTGTTGTGTTTTTTGTGTTTTTTTTTGTGTTTTTGTGTTTTTTTAGTGTTTTGTGTTTTTTGTGTTTTTTTTGTGTTTTGTGATTTTTTGTGTTTTGTGTTTTGTGTTTTGTGTTTTGTGTTTTTGTGTTTTGTGTTTTTTGTGTTTTTTTTTGTGTTTTTGTGTTTTTTTGTGTTTTGTGTTTTTTGGGTGTTTTTTTTTTGTTTTTTTTGTTTTTGTGTTTTTTTTTGTGTTTTGTGTTTTGTGTTTTTTGTGTGTATTGTGTTTTTTTGTGTTTTTTGTGTTTTGTGTTTTTTTGTGTTTTTTTTTTTGTGTTTTGTGTTTTTTGTGTGTTTTGGGTTTTTTTGTTTTGGGTTTTGGGCCGTCGTACCAGCCAGTATTTATTCAAACAATATTTGCATTCGAATTATTTGGCGCTGGTTCCAATTTCAATAAGTGCGCCGCAATTATCTTTGCCGCGCACTTTTTGAATTAGGAACTTAATAAGTGCGCCGGAAAACTCATTACTGCCCGCTAAAAGTTTCTCATAGAAAACACCACCGTTGGGTGCACTTAAAGGCGAACCCAGTCGTCCTTTTCGAATAGATGGGATGAAAACGAATCTTAGTAACAAGTCCGGGTGAAGATATTGCACAAATGATGTTTTCCTCGCCATCTCTCTCCATTATTGCACTACTCACCTACCTTCGTCACAAGTACACAAGGGAGTCTTAACGAACATAATTGATATCTACTAAGATCAAGATGACGTCTTTAAGGGAAATGGGTCTTCCATGACTAGCTCAAATTCAAATTATTTAAGTAAAGCACTCAAAAACCCTGTCTCTTAAAACATCAGACCTAATAACAGCCACGAAACAAATCGTTTAAAAATTTGAGCACGAAACCTGCTTTGCATTCGAAGCCTTGTTTTCGAAAGGCCTGGTTATTTTTTAAATGCCCTTTTCGTCAAAAACTGGGGCCATTGTAATTACATTATGCAGATTGCGTAGTTATTTGAAACGGCCACAGAGAAAGGGTCTGTTTATATTCTTGTCAATCATCCATTAGAATTAAATGTTACAAGAAGAAACTTAAAAATTTAAAATACCGATTTTGATAAAACATTTCTAAGAACCATTGCTAGAAAACCTGCATTTAATTTAAAAAAAAATGGATTCAATTCGGTTCATCCTTGAGCTACGATGCCACAAACAGACACACAGACAGACATACAGATACACACACATAGCGGTAAAACTTATAATACCCCTAATTTTGCGTCGGTGGTTAAAAATGGTTAACGGTTGCAGTCATGCATGTGTTTGTAATGGGTCATCATCATCAGCCGTAAGACCTCCACTGTTGGACGAGGCCTCCCCAGAATGCAAGGGGAGGATTTGCCATAATCACCAAGCAGGCAGGCGGATGGATTGGTGATCGCAGTATTGCCAAGGGTAATTTGGGGTTAATTTAAGTACCAGCTGCTCTTTGACTCCCTACAGAGAAGCGCTGTTAGAATCGTCAACGACCCCAAGCTCTCTAGTTCACTAGAGCCGCTGAGCCTGCGCCGAGACATCGGCTCGCTCTGTGTGTTCTATCGACTCTGTAATGGGGAGTGCTCTGAGGAGCTGTTCAATCTCATACCCGCTTCCACGTTCTATCATCGCACTTCTAGACAACGCAAGGGAGCTTATTCACTCATCATCGACACGTGGGTATCTCGTACAGCTCGCTTTACGAGATCTTTTCTCCCCCATACGTGCAAGTTGTGGAATGGGTAAGGTGAGGTGGCTGAGGTGTTTCAGCGAAACTACAACAAGAGCCGCTTCAAAAAAAAATGTATAAAGAGTCCTTCAGGGCAGGCAACGCATTGTTAACCTCTGGTGTTGCAGATGTCAATAGGCGACGGTAACCGCTTACCATCAGGCAAGCAAGAAAGCTTGTCGAGCCATTACATACACAAAAAAAATGCTGATACATCCAAAAAGTTAATCTATCAAATTAAAACTGTCGTGGTGTGGTTACAAGTCACCTAGTTATGGCTGAACTTCCAAAGTTATTCCTATCATATTTTCTTTCTCGCTTGAATACCAGAGTCAAGATTTAGACGCCACAAATATTAGGATAAACACCCTTGAATATTTTTTGTATTTCCATTATGACTACAAAAGCGCAATTTTGTATTCCTCTCTGCTTACAAAAAAGCGCATCAAAAAACACACAAAATAATTAGAGAATAGCGACTATCCCTCTTCCGACGAATCTATTTACATTTTTATGAGGCGCCAAATGCACCGACAGTTAAAACCGGCGATGGAACGCAAAACATTGAAAAACGCGAAAACGAATTACTAGGTGCAGGGATAGCTGGCGGTTGAAAAACACTGTACTTTTTAAGTTTTGTATATTCCATTAAAAGGAAATTGAGTACGTGCAATTTTTGGTATTCGTTTGTTCTTTTGTATCCTTAGTTCTTGAACCTGCATTCTTGAGTTGGAAACGAATACCTTTGGCTAATCTATTGAATGGTTTGTTCAGCCAATCTTTTCTAACTCTAAATTTGTACTGGATTTTTTACCATACCAGTAGGTACAAATATTTATTTACAGAAAGAACAATATAACTAATACAAGTAATATAAAAACGTTACTGGCAAAAATAAATGTTATTACATAGATGATTGTATGAGCGACAAATATATTATAATTTCTTAATTTATATAACTAGAATTTGTTTATTCATTATTTTATTTGTATTTTGACATCTTAATAATTCAAAAGTCTTTCAGGGCATCTGGTCGAAGCGACGCGTGACCCGAGAGCTGGCTCTTATCTGGCTCAACGCATTAGTATTGCCATTCAGCGTGGCAATGCAGCCAGCATCTTAGGGACGCTTCCGTCTGGCAGTGCTTTGGATCAGTTGAGCTACCTTTAGATCGCTTGCAGCGGTCTTCAGGTAGCACAACTGTTTCATATGTATTTTGTACATACCTTGTATTATTCTTTCTGTAAATAAATGTATATGTTTATCTTAATAATTAATTATTATGTAGTTGTAGAAGTTAATTGTTGTTTTTTTATGAATAAAGTGTTCCAAAAAATATTGCATGCAATATTTAATTAATAGGAAACATTGATACAATGCAATGCAGCCAGCATCTTAGGGACGCTTCCGCGTCTAGTAGTGATTTGGATCAGTTGACCTACCTTTAGATCGTTAGCAGCGGTGTTCAGGTAGCACAACTGTTTTTTTTTTTAAAATTTGTAAATACCTACTTGTTTTAGTTTTATTGATACTAATAATAATATTTTGCATGTTTCCTAACACGCATATCAAGCAATAAAAATACTTTGACTTAATTCATAATTTTAAAACATTATAATGCAAGCAATGTTTAGCAAAGATCGTTGAGGCGGATGCTCTTCGCTTGATGCACGTTTTTTTTTTTTTTTGTTGTTTTTTGCCCATTACAGCACATCAACACTTCTTCAGGTAGCGAAAGTTGATTTCACGAGAACTAGGAGACTTAACATGCACACATGTTTTAATTGATAGTATCTCATAAATATCATCAATTTAGCTATAATCCCCTAAACACATTATTACAGTTTTTTTTTTGTTTAGGGGGATCGTAGCTTATCTGATGATATTTATGAGATACTCAAGCGAGAGTACCCACCTTAAAGGTAGCTCAACTGATCCAAATTACTACCAGACGGAAGCGTCCCTAGGATGCTAGTAGGTAGGTACTAGTAGGTTAACATAATTGTTTCTACGTCGAACGTCTACAAAACTGAAGTAAATATGATACGTTCTAAACATCTAACAATGGCGGCATCTGAAGGAACCTTCAACTCCACACAAAAGTGCTCGTCGCGAAACAAGGCCCTTCAGCCTGTCTGCAAATATGAGGGGTTTAGTTTTTTGATACAAATAACAATGGTTGGGTATCTTTTATGTAGTATGTCTTTTGACCTGGAAAAAACATATTTAACCTAGGTCCGTCAATTATTCATTATATTCTATCGGTGGCAATGTTTACCAAAAATTATACTCATTTGGATGTTTGTGCACTTTTTTATTTAAATTCAATTCAATATATTTATTTCAGGCTTATTGGGAACTGTACAAAACCTATACAATAAGCCCATAGCAACATAAATACCTTAAAAACTAACATAGATATAAAAAAACACTTTATTCTACTAATGCACACGTGTAGACGTTTTACTGGTTCTTTTATTACAAGCTTTATAATTAACTTATGTCCGTGGAATCTTGCAACTAAATTTTAAAGCAGTTGTCCTCAACCGATTGAGATGGTATTTTGCATAACTGTCAAGTTCCAATGACAATGCAATATTATGGTGACAGCGAGCTGATCTGATGATGGAGACGGAAGGTGGACAACGGAACTCCTCTATGGATAATAGTATACTGGCCGTGTTTAGGCTCATTTTGATCAGCACACGGTTACGATCACAAATGTTATAAAAGCTTGTATTGAAAATTATAATTTTGAAAAAAACTTATTTTGAATTAAAATTTGTGTTTTCTTTAGGCACAGTCGACTTTATATAAATTGAAATAAATATTTCCCTAAAAGTTATCGAAGTAAAGACGTTAGTTATAGAAAAAAAAGTCAAAGAAAAAGCAATTACTGGGAAATCGGCTCAAACGTGGACTCGTAGTCTCTATATCTACGTCTCTTCTCTCGGGGGAACCCTGTCTGTACGACCCCTTTGCGAGGTTCTCAATTAAATGGTACAAATTTAAATGAGCTTTACAATCGTTACAATATTACATTTTTGGTGTTAAAATCTTTTTCTGAAGTATCAACTGTACAATCTAGGTATAGTTTTTTAGCAACGCATTCTATAATCATAAGAGATATATATGCAAATGTTCAACTACTTTCTTAGTGCCATTGTAAGGCGCTAGATATCCTACGTACCTACCTATAGTTGATCTGACGATATACTCCATTACCAACCCCTTCAAAATATTAACTTCTCCCAAGACGCGCCTTACTTTTCAGCTGTTTGTAACTCCCAGATGATGTATGCGTATATATTTTACAAGTTACTCTGCATTGTTCTGTGCCCTGGTGCTGAAATGATTCAATGTTTGTTCCAGGTATGAGGCTACATAACACAATGCTGTAGAGACACGCGACTCTTAATGGTAAGGTAATAGATTGGAATGTCACATGACAGACAGTTTCAGTGAGCAGTTTCCAAAATGGAACCAAAAATATTTTAGTGCACTTAAATATTTTGGTTCCATTTTGGAAACTGTGTAGACACAAGATCTCTGGAAGCACTAAAGCTAGTCTATATGAGATTATACAAATTGCGAAGCCAGCTTCTTAAGCTTTCGTAAAATAGGCGTAATAACACCGACATTTTGTTTTTATAGAAATATTGAAACTAAAGAAATCACTGATTAAGAGGGCCCTTCCCGGTTTGGACTAAAAGCTTGTTGTTCTACCAACGCAATGTTGGAAAGAGAGGTACTTTGAAAAATGGGAGACAGTGCCAGAGCGTTTGGTTGAAATTCGGGTAATTCTGGCTCACTTGAGGAACGACCATGAATAATCAACATTTTATAAAACTTGCTGCAGAACATACGTGTTTTTGACAAAGGCTTATTGTTTTTGTGAAAAAAAAACAGTAATTTAGAATCTCCATTACATATGTGACGTTTCTATTGAGGTGTTTTCTTTACTTTTGCAAATTATGAGTACATTATTAAACGGCCAAAGTTTGTGCAAAAAAGCTGATTTTCGGAGGCTTTTACTGAATTTGTTTCTTAAAAAAAGGCTTCAAAACCTATGTGTCTCCAGCCTAAAGCACCTAGTATACCTTCATACCTACCGAGTACGTACATGACAAATTAATTCAGTCCAAACGTTCCCGTCCCACAAATATGTAAATATTTTCCCGCCGTGAATAAATAACGCTATTTTATACTGTGTGGTCGCCGAGCGCGACGAATGCTCTCATGAGTGTTTTGTTTTAGATAATTGTGAGACTGGGAAGCTGTACACGTAAACAAAATTATTATCTTTTTTTTTATAATTAGTCTTGTTCTTTCCTAATATGCTCACGAATTTAATCCGGAGGACTATGGGGTAGTCAGATACAAATCTAAACATTGTGTATTGCCGTGTTGCTCGATTTGTATTGTACATACCTGGTTGTCTTAAGAAAACTATTTTGTCCATTTAATAACACAATGAAACTTTTTGAACAAAAGTTAATTCAAATCAATATTTGTGCCTTATTTTTGTTCGCAAAATATGTAAATGACAAAATAGCTGATAATATTCTAACAAATCAGTACTAAAGACAAATTTATAACGCTTATTTAAAGAAACCTAAAGTTAATTAATTTCCTACATATCAGCTGTGAGCATGTGGCGTGGTGCGTCCGGCCTAAGAATATACTCCTCCGACTCCTCTCGTGGATGTCGTAAAAGCCGACTAAGGGATGACACCAGGGGAATGGCAGCAGCATATACCTGGGAGTTCAATAACAATTCTGCGATCACCAATCCGTCTGCCATGCGTGCTGCTTATGGCAAATCCCCCCTATTGCATTCTATGATGGAGGCACCTAAGCCTGCTGATGATGAATGATGGCTCCTGGACTGCACTGTGCCGTGGAGTGATTTTTTGCGATGTTTATAACTTTTCCAAGCGTGGGTTTGTTGTCTGTGTAGGCTAAGGTAGTGTACGCCAGATACTAAACGTTGAAACATCTTAGACTTCAGAGCACAGAAGAAGTAGTACACTTCGAGCGACCGACGTGATAGTCGCCGTCAGTGTCGCGCGGTAGATAGTAGGTATCCACGGACCGTTCACCATAAGTTGGCACCTGCCATAGAGTATTTACAGGTGCCATCTTACGCTGAACGAGCTGTACATGCCAGTTGACTGTCATCAACCATTTATCCTACTTTTAAACGTGAAAATGTGTATGTATGTTATTCAACCACGCCGTAACGGCTGAATAGATTTCGATGATATTTGGTAGCGGTCAGAAGATACCCGTGTTGTATCCAATAACTGTGGGATCGTGAGCCGATCTGTGTACGGCCTAAGAATAGACCCATCCATCTCATCCCGTAAATATCGTAAATAGCCGACTGAGGGATAACACCCGGAGATGGGCAGTGCAGCATCTACCCGAGTACTCAACACCAATACGGCGATACCCAATATGCCGCCAAGCATGGTGAATATGGCAAATTCCCATTTTATTCTTGGGGGAGGTCTTGTCCAGCTGTGGACATCTAATGGCTGATGATGATGATATATGGGAATTATCCATTACAAAATATATGTTATTATAGAGATCTTGAAACTAAACATAGTACTGATTGAGGGCCATTTGTATATCAAATTTAACAAAAAGCCCGCAGATGTGGGGTTCGAATGGTGGACGCAACTGGAAAAATGTGACGTAGTTCAAACGACCATCGCTCGGTATGAATTGCATTTGGAAAGAGTTGGCAGTATTAGTGGTTTTGTTTGGTGGTCATGGAAAACAACGCCAAGGCCACTAACGCGCGGAATTATCGCGCGTCACAGACGTCGACAGTAGCGTTGCTTGGAAATTTTATTTAAATTAGAAATTCTTGAATTAATATAACGCAGACGTGCTTATTATTTCGTCTGGGGTCCACTGTATAATAGTTTGAAAACCTTTTTGCATAATTTCATAGTCGAACAGCATTCGAACCAAGCTATTAAATAAAGAACTTTTACATATTTTATTTTAGGAATATTTAAAATGTTATTTATTTATATTGCGATGGGCCTTCCATTAAGGTGAATCGAAAAAAAATAGTAGCTAAAATATAGTACATCAACTACATAAATGACGGGTGAGTTTTTGCGATGGTTGGATTTACTAAATCCTAAAATATTGTTTTGCAATAATGGCCTTCATAAAACACGTGCAAACATAAAATTACATTTACCAAACACAGGAAGCAAAACTCAGTTACATATTTAAAACTCAATTAACAAAATTCCAATTTTCCCGGAGATGTGCGGCAGCAGTTAAATCTCGCACTCACACACGCGCCAAACCGAGCTAAACTAAGCTAAGTTGAGCTAATTTATGTAATCAGCCGCAGCCTCACTTCAGTCGTAATTTCACGCCACAATATACTCTGAAATTGTTTTGTTTCTCTATTATAATTTTTATTTTCGTCACTACTAGATATGATATACATCGCCTGAGATTTTTTTAACTAAAATTATAAATGGGCTCAGCGTGTCCGAGCCGTATATTCGACGTTTCCTTGCATATATTCCATACAAAATTGGCTTGGCTACCAAACCGAAAGTACAGACCTTAAAAACGTCAAAACCGTGTAATACCGTGTCATCGAGCAACGCAGGCCTCCGTACCGGAGGGGAGACGCCTTAGAGCTGTCAACCGATACATATTTATTCAGAAATTTTTGGGGGGGGGCTTCACGCACTCACTTACAGTTTAATGCACACTTTTGTAACCAGTCGTTCTATCGCTATAAACGCACACATCTATAAACAGCAACACATCAAAAATCTTTATACACACATAGATGCTTTCTGTGTACAAACATCATGTTATGTCACAAAATTGACAGTAACACCCGTTCTAGGGACTTCCAGCACTCGATAAATTAATAGTATCGAAAACTTTTTGGTTGGAACTTACTTTGCCTACTATATATATTCTGTGCTACCATCAAGGATCAATGAAGGGATATAAGGGATATATATATCAAGGCGGCTAGGTATGGGGGGAAGGGTTGAACGCTCTCTGTGAAGGAGGAGTTCCGGAGTAGTTATCGAGGATAACATACAGATCATTTTGTGGATCACTATGAAATTTTAGATTAGTAAAAGGTAGTAGTAGGCTGGAGAGAGAGGGGGCGTTTACCCCCTCTCTCTTAAACGTGGAAACTTAGAGTATAGAGAAAAAATCAAGAAAATTTTGAGTACCCCAGGTACAACCACTAGCTCATGAGATGATTAGTTCTTGGGAAAATTTAATTAGAATTTTGTTCAATGCATACAATAATTTCATAAAACTATGGGTCGGCAAGTCAAAAGAGACGAAAGGAAAGGAAAGGAAAAAACGCTTTACTTAGCTGCCGTCATCCATCTAACCTACATAATCCATGTCGGTTCTGGCCACGAAATATACGATGTATTATATCTGTCAGTCACTGTTATTGTCAAAAACCAAAAATCATGATCCTAAGTGCCAAAAAACTACATTAGTCATTAAAATGTAAAATAGTTTTTTTTATTAAATTTCAGGCATAATTATCCCACGTCACATGGGATCCTAGTGTGGGATCACAACTATGTAGGTATGTGTTGGGTGTGTTAAGTTATGTTAATGTTAAACAATGGTAGGTAAAGTAATACTTAGCGCTTTATCTAGTGAACAGAATATCGCGTTGAAAAAATTATACCTAGCAATTTTTTTTTTTAATTCTTTGGTCAATCAAAGAATAGGATTTGAATAGGAAAATCCCACGACACAACTTTTTACGAAAAACTATCACACCTCTAGATTTGTAATATCACATAGTAATTTAAATTCATGTCAAGATGTCGTTCCCCTCTGGCTATGCACAATTTCATTTGGGCATACGCGTTAGTAAAACTGTTTTCACCCGATCATTAGGGCGAGCGAAGCGAGTCCTTTACTATCCCATGCAATTTTGTGGTACACTTAACGAAAAAACTATCCGTTGTAATTTAGCATAGTAATTTAAATTCATGTCTTTGTTTAAATATAAATAATCACGGAAAAAAAGCTTGCTAGCCCTCACCAAGCATGTTTTGCTTTTGCTAGTAATAAAATTGTATCATGATGGGCCGATTGCTCTGTCAGACTGAACGGATCGTGTGACGCATAGAGTAAAACAGTGTGACAGTGCTACAAATACTGAAATGCCGAATCGTTACATTTTCAGCTGTAAATCAAGGTCTGGAACATCGAATTTACGAAAAGATGGTGTTTTCTTTCACATTGTACCTAAGTGAATTTCATTATATATATATATATATATATATTTATTTTTATTTTATTTTTTGATGCTGGACACAGTTCACTCAAGATTATCCAGCCCCAAGCCAAGCACAGCTTGTGATATGGACTAGATAACTGATATCCCTAGTACAGTACATTACATAGATATTTATTTTGCATTAACATAGAAAATACCCAGAACACCCTGAACAAATATCTGAAGATCGTACAAATATTTGTTCTGAGGCGGGAATCAAACCCGCAACCTCCTGCGTCACAGGCGAACCTTCGTCCACCGCGCCACAGAGGTCGTCAACTTATGGCATAAAATGAATAATTTCAAATTAAAATCATAACAGTTACCTACCTTGTTACATACCAATACCTTCATGGTGATTGGATTAACGGTTAGAAAGTTAGGTTAGGCTAGGCTATGGCTCCCGAATAATATAAATCAAATTTCAATAGCTTGTAAAACATATTAAACGAGCATTTATTTTATCGATAAAAAATCGACTTTATTATTGAGGCACATCACTAATTTAGTAGTATAAAAGAAAACACGGGCAACTCACATACAGGATTTTTTGAGAAATAAAAAAAACTGTTAAATGAACACAAAGCTATTTCAGTGTGCATTGAGGCTGTTATTCTTAGCAGTTGCTTATTTGATATAAAAATATTAGGTTTACCAACAGTCTACACATGTATGTCGGAGAGAGAAGTCATATGATGAATCTGGAGAATAGATCTACTGAAATTGAAGGCTTATAAACACCACGTGTACGGCTGCGAACAATCGTATTCTGTCGTGTCACGCCACCCAAACGAATGCGCCCGAGTCTTGTTTACGCAAAGACGCAAAGCGATCGACGCTCGGATATAAAAGGAGCGTACGAAAGCGCCAGAGCTCATTATTACATCGGCGTTGGCAGAGTGCACACGATTTAATCAACAAAATACAAAATCAAGTTCAAAGTCAGTTTGAATAAAATCTTAGTAAAACCTCTTTTGAATTTTCCTCATTTGCACGAGACCCACTGGAAAGCCCCTAAGTTGCCTTTTGCCGCTCGGAGGGATCTTGAGGATCCGACATGCATATATGAAGAGGTACAAACTATATACCTATCTATAGCTACATAAGAAACCAATGGGGGCTTTCATTTTTTTTTTTTTTTTTTAAATTCAATTTGGCTCAATTGATGGCCCTGACTCAACTGTGGTTGTCAAAATCAACAAATGCATCGTACCTATGTTATTTTGTGTGATAGTAACAAAATACCACGAAAATATATCACTTCGTTGTTGACTTTTACATTTCACTTTATTTTTACAGTTAAGTACACAGCAGCGACATCTATTTTCAAGGGTTTATAGATGATTTGGCATGGCCGTGAAAACCCCTCATTATAGGCAAACACAACGTGCAAAGATTGTACAGTAACCTCACAATGGGCGATCAACGATTTTTTTAAAGCATCTTTATTTACTTTTAACTGAAAAAAGTAAGGTTATTTAAGTATGATCAATATTGCCGATTTTGATAAAATTAACCACGTAGTTTTATTCTTATTATAAACTAGAAGCAACCCGCGATTTCACTCGCATAAGTTTTGATTCTATGGGAACATCTAAATAAAATTTAAAACTATTCCAGTGGTCCAGCTATCGCCGTTCTAAATTTCATCCAATCCTTAGAAAATTTAGCATTTATAATATTACAAACATACACACATACTCACGCCTGTTTCCCAGAGAAGTAGGCAGAGACCATGAATTTCCACTTGCTACGATCCTGGCATACCTGTTTCGCTTCATTCACTCACATCACATTCTTCATATATGCTCATTGATTGGTTAAGGGCGCTCTTAGCCTGGCCATTCTCTAGATCGACCCTGATCTATTCTGAATACCTTCACCGAGGTCTCCCCCTTCCAACTGTCCCATTCATGCTCATCATATGAACTAGTTTCGTTAATCTACTATCATTCATCCTTTATATATACCCAAACCATCCAAGCATACCTTTCTCAATCCTTGTCACTATACACGTGCTCTTTCATTTTACAATGCTCTCTTAACACACAGTTTCTTATTCTCTCTCAAAGTCCACCATACATACTTCTCAAATCTCATCTTCACTGCATTTATTCTACTTTCATGTTTATTCTGCCTTAGCAACTTTCGCTACCACCAGATACATTAGTGTTGGCACTAACACCCCTCTATGCACATCCAGTCGTCGTGCCTTTTTGGATACGTTCCGGCTGATAATAAGGCGTTAAGTTCACTTGATTTCCAGAATTTACACTCATTTAAATATCATCTTCATGCTTGCCATCTCTTGTAATCAAAGTTCTCAAATGTACAAACTTTTTATGTTACACTTGTTGTTAATAGTAGTGTGATTTAATTTTATTTCTTTAAATATAGTGTCACTTGACACTTACGTTGACATATCATATAATACACCTCTGCGAGGTACATTTAATCCTTTTACCTCACTGGTTCTTTCACCATTGGTCACAGGCCACTTTCAGGGACACTATATCTCAAGTTGGGCACTGAACCAAGAAAGAGCCTGTGACACGAAGTAGTAGTAGTTAGTAGTTACCGGTTAGTTAGTGGTTACATAGCCGTCAAATACGATACTCGTTAATGCCACATGTCACATGATGTCGAACGTGTTTAATAAATGGTATTTAGTAATCAAGGATATTAAGTAATCATCCACCTCTTGGCTTACTGACATTACACGTTATATACATGTTTACTTCAGCAGAATACATCCTGACATGCACATTGATGCACATTGATTATACACATTTATATCTATTCTTTTGGTCACTTTTATGTCGCCCCTCTATCACACGCTTAAGTGGAGCTCGGTTTAAGAGTGGGCAGGGTAGTCGTAAGGGAATTGGCTTTCAGTACGAATAAATCAAGTAACTTGGGAGTGATTTTAGAGTAATGAATGACTAGTGTACTGAAGTGCAGTCGTAGTGAAAAGTGAATCAGTGTTATTGAATAAAATATTCACGGTTTTTTTTTGTTAAACCGTTCAGTTTTATTATTTTACCCCGAACACTAACTCAAAAATTACAAAATCTAAGATGGCCACTTTTGTTATTATACGGCTTAATTTGACTTGTGCAATTTTTATGCAATAAATTATAATAATTTAATTGAAATTCAGGTACATGTGAAAGGAAACACCATCTTCTTGTAAATTTGATGATCCAATCATTTTTTTACAGCATAAAACTGAACAACTCGGCATTTTTCTTGGAGCACTATCTCCCACGCGAGTCGATTCAGTCTGACAGAGCAATCGGCGACAGCTAGTTTTTTATAAGCTGTATGCCCTCAAGGGCATTTAATTTAGAGGGGAACTACAGCGGGGAATGCCTTTGATGGCGTCTCCATTCCGTGTTGCTCGATGTACCGTGTATACCCGTACCCAAACTTGTGGTGAGGGTACCGTCATATTTTAACGTCATTTATCGTTCCTAATAAATATTATTTTACATTTTAAGATCCTGGGAACGGCGCATTTTCAGCATTATGTAGAATGTTAGATATTATGTATGTATTATGTTATGTAGAGCTTTTTTGTCAAAGAGTTCGTCCGGGGAAGTACTATCACCATACCTATTTCTGCCGCAAAGCAGTAGTGCTCACATTGCTGTGTTCCGGTTTGAAGGGTATGGGTGACGGTGAAATTACAGGCACATGAGACGTAGAGATAGAGTGCGTCCTAGGTGGACGTGACCTATGTGATAATGCACTGTTCATAGGCAGAGGGTACCTACCGCTTAAGGTCTGCTTGATCCGCCAAACCAAGTTGTATAAAAAAAATGTACATGTGATCGCACAATATCTCTTCAAAGATCGGTTCTCTGTAACATGAAATAAAATGGAACTTTCCTTGTTTAACTTCATGAAAACAATAACGATGGTAAAACTTTGACAATTTTTATGTTAATATTAAAATTGAGAATCTGCTACCAGCCGGACCTCCTGAATACGGTGAATACCTTACTTGGTGTATTATGGCACTGATTTATTTAAAATATCTTCGATAAATATTATAAACGAATAAATACTACATAACTTATAGAATATAATAACAATAAAAACATACAACCGAATTGAGAACCTCCTTTTTTGTTGTGAAAACGGGAAATCACCTGACGCATTGCAAAGCCCAAGCGGTCGGAGGCTAGGGCTGCCGTGAGAGAACTGCGTGCCGAGTGCAGGAGTAGGTACCGCATTCTGTATCTGACCCTTGGTGTTGAGGCTCTTCGCTATCAGACCATTCAACGACAATCGGGACAATAATCTTTGAATTCACATCCCACATGGCGATAATCTCATGGGCAAAATTATTGTTATAATCACCACGCTTGGCAGGCGGGTTGGTGATCGCAGTGTTAGTGTTGAGACCTCAGGTGGATGCTGCTGCCCATCCTCTGATGTAATCCCTTAGTCGGCTTTTACAACATCCACGGGAGGAAACGGAGGGGTACATTCTTAGGCCAAACACACCACGGCAATTATTGGTAATAATATATATCAAATCATTGTAGGGCTGACTGACTGAATGACTGACTGACTGACTGACTGACACTAGTTATCTTAAAAGAAAATAACATTCCAATCCCTTTTTATAACTAAACTAATAATTTCAAAAAAAAAAAAACAATTCCAAAACCGTAATTCTCAAATCCCTCGTTTATCACCAGAATAACTTGAAAATCTTTATTCAAAGTAAAACGTGGCTAATTCCCTCGGGATCACCCGTTTAATATTGAAAGGACTTACGGGATGAATCCTGAGTCGCTTGCTTATTAATTTTAAGGAATTAGTCCTCTCTAGGAGTTACCTTCTTTGGGGAAAGGATTGTAAGTTTGTCATATCTTTGAATAAGAAGTAGAATGTTCTGGATAGGTGCTTACAAATCAGCTGTACGTAACGTACGCTAACGTTAATTTTGGTTTAAATGATTGCTATTTTAAGCATTCAGAAATGATGACCTTAATATTATGAATCTTACTAGAGCAGGCCTACCAGGCTAGGCTTATATATAGACGACTTTACTGGTATAATAACCACTTTTTCGTAAATACGACTTAATGCAAAAGCAGGTGGTTTGTTTACCGAAATCAATTAGTGAGCTTGGTAATCGGAAATTATGGCAAAAATTAGAAAACCGCAGACTATCCCTGGTATTTCTTAAACTTCACAGTTCTTCTTCTTATCTTAGGTATTGGCTTCTGTGCGTTATTTTCAACAATTTAGCCAATGTCAAGTGATATAATATTATATTTGAAGTTGATTGCTTGTTGGAAGTCCTCGTCATCTTGATTCTGTTGTGAACATAGACTTAGAATGTTCGCTACGCTGCTAGATGTATGGTTGTGACACTGTCATATATGATCCGTCAGTTTGACAACATGGAAAGTAGAATAAATTTTTGAAAACAAACCATTTTATTTACCAAATGTTAGTATTTAAGCCTAGACGGGTAGGCCTAATGGTCTAAGCTCAGGATTAAACCATATTTCGTAAAGAGACCGACTATCACTGATTACATAACACCCAACAGTCACATACAAAGTCCTGATCCCAAAGATTTCAATATCGCCTGATCCCACACTAGGATTCCCTGTGTCGTGGATATTAGTACCATAAAATCCAGACCCGGAACAAATATAAACAGATCATACAAACATTTGTGTTTGTAATTGCACGCATAAGAGCTATCGACAAATTAAATCTCGCAACTTGGCTTTTTGTTATTATTTTAACTATGTAACTATCCAGCCCTAGTCTATGCTATCCCACGCAAGAATCGCGCTAAATTCAATCAACAATCGAGAAATATAAGCCGAAAAATAAATGTATTCCCTGACTTTTATGAAATCCCAGTAAAACTCCTGTAATGAGGTGGAAATTTGCAGCGTCACGTCCGCCCACCAGGAATCGGCAGCCTTTAAATATTAAGCGGAGGCACAGAATAAATAATAGTACTCCCTGTCCAGAAGTTTCACTACTGCACTGAAACAAACTGCTTAAGTTTTTAGTTGATACATAAATCTATACAAAGCTTCAGACACCAGTGATCGTAAACGTAAGCTGATCAAAATGAGCTCATCAGCTCGCCATCACCATTATATTGGACTGTCATCGAAACTTGACAGGTATGCCAAATTTCAGCTCTATTGAATATCGGGAAGTCACTTTATCACCACCCGTGAAGTACTTATTATTAAGGAGTCCCGGTGCCATCTGTGGTCTTCTTCATCAGGTCAACTTCACCAAATGATATTTTCTGAATGCAAATACTTGACTTGTTGCTGATAAAACCAAAATCGCTATATTTATGCCTATAATATTTGAGGAGTTCCTTCAAGTCCCCATGGATCCCATTATCAGAACCATATTTTGATAAAAATGGGACATATCTGGAACCTAAAACCTAAACATATCCTATCATTTTATATCATATCCTTTCAACTAAAATATAATTTTGAATAATAAAACAATAAATTTCGATAGAAAAAAAATACAAAGTCACCTCTAGTTGGAGTTTACTCCATTTTCATACGAGGTCCACGGCACGCAAATAGATAAATGAAGAGTAAAATCGGAAAATCGAGCGTTATCAAAAAGTGAAGTCATTATGTTTTCTGAACTAGACTGGAGTAATCTCCAGTCGCGCTTCGGAACCATACCATTTTTCTCTCGACCATTTTCGTTTATCAGTTGTTGTGTCAAAAATTAGATGAATACACTCGCTTACAAATTTTTAAGGGCTGACTCTTGGAATAATTTTAACATTTGCTATATTATTTATAGCTATGCCTTTTCGGAGTGAGGACCGTTTTTTGTAAAAAGATTTCTTGTTTGTTTTATACGCGTTTATTTGTCTGAGATCCCCCCAAAGTCAGGGAGTGACAACTCAATTTTATTTGATAAAACTAAGTGTAGTTTGGGCGGGGCGCTTGGCTTTAGCACGCAATTGTTGCCCAGGATTGCGATACGATCTCTGAAATTAAAGTCAGGGCGTTAAAGTTGATTTTACATTTTAAGCCGTATTGGAGTGCTACAGGCCCGGCAGACTTCCTGATAACACCAAGACTTTGATGACATCACTAGGTACCAGGGCTGCCACTTATTGATTTGTAATATCCAAGCAAAGTTGTTTATGCAAGGCTCATAAAGACGTGTGGAGCGTTCGTTTATCGTGTCTTCCTGCGATAGATCTGTAATCAAGTTTTGGTATGGTGGCTCTGATAAGGGCCTTGTATAGCCATGAGATCTGAAGATGGTGACGAAATGTTCGAGTGTCACAACATGAAACGCGGTCCGTCCGTCACTGGTGCGTTTTGGTGCGAAGTAATCTGACGCGCATTTCGATGTATCACAAGCTCCCAAACCAAACACCCATGCAGCCACAGTTTACACGCAGTCTGTGTGGCGAAGCCTTCTATTATTTAGTGTGAAAATAAATTTATTTTAGTTTTATTTTAAATTATGATGTTGTCTATACTTTTATATCTGTATAAATTATGGTTATTGCGTATTATTTTCGCGTAAGCCCTTGTCCCTGACGTCTTACTTGACGCAACACTCTTGAATACATAATTTTTTGTCGGGTTTCTTTTGTGATTATTCACGATAAAAATATATTCTGACAACCGCACCAAAAGCTGTTCAGTAAATTAAAGCCATACTAAAAGAAACGCAACGCAAAACTTGAGGTTTTAATAGAAACAACAAGCTTGTAGCAGCCCTTACGGATAATTGTGATTTCTTCGATCCTGGCCGTGTATTAGACGTTCGAATTAAAACAGGATATCTACGTATATAGGGAATATTCCCATACATACCTTCTATTGCTCGCGTAAATAGAAGATTGGCATGTCGGTCTCTGTCCTTTCTCCGTAACCCGGCTTTAAGTAAGTGACCAGGGCACTTATTAGCTATGACCATAGGAGATTCGTTGACAATAACGTGTGACGTCATAATGTTTTCTGAACGATGATTCCACGCAGATATCGTAACGAGCTTGCGTTATTACGTCTGGTCATAGCGAATAAGCGGGCAGGTTTAGTTATAGTGTCCCTGAAAAAGGACCTTGTGACCGATACTGAAAGAACCTGTGTAGTGGAAAATAGCGGCGAAAAGATTGAGCTCTCTTCTGCACTTCGCGTCGCTCATGGCGATGTCTCACGTCATGTGGAAACATGTCTACGGTGGAATTACCAGCGCCGGACCTGTATTTTTTTCCCGAAAGACTAGGAAACAATAGCTGTTTTCGTGGGCGGACACGCCACCCATCACGTCTATAGTGTCCCCACAAATGTGAAAAACAGACTACAGCCGAGATTGTCTACTCATTAGTTGAAACGGGCGTGAATTTATAAATAGAATTAATTATTTTTTTTACACAAACATTTGCCCGGAGCCGCGTGGAATCTCAGGATTTACACGGATATTTGTTACCCTTGTTAAATTTCCTATACGAGGGTGGTAACTGCATCAAAATGCAGCCAGTAGCACTTATAATTAAAAAAAAAACATTTACATGATTTTTGCATGTATGTTTTTTAACCCGATAACATCCGTTCTTGTTTTTCTCTCCAACTTCTTTCACAAATATCGCTCTCCTTGACCGAACTAAGTACATGAATGTATTATATATCGCAGCCAGCCGAGATAAATGATCTACAAAACTGAAAAAACTACATTTGAATCCGTCCAACTGAAATATGTAGTTATGAGTGCACTTACACACACTGATACCTGATATACAGATGTAGCCATTTATAAATAAAAGCTAACACGATAAGACAATGAAATACAAACCAAAGGAAGCAGAAGGAATTCACAATGGGTGGTTTAATCGCTCAAAGTGATAAGACCGCCATTGTGCCATTTATACCTAGTATATAGTATTGACAGAAGCATAGATCCAGAATAACAAATGCATATGTTTCAGGACGCACCGGACGAGAGAAATCACTCCTCGCAAAACAATTCCTTAAAAAAATCCGGTTCAAAGGTATGTCGGTAGAGGGCGTTAGTCGCTTTGTGTGTTGTTTTTCTTGTCGTAGTGGGATTATTTCTTTGTTTTATCAGTGTTTGGGATTTTCGTCTACTTGTTCTGTAGTTAACTTTGTGAAGTTGAGAGCGGACAATGGAAAGCCATGGATTTGTGAAGAAAAAACGAATAGAGGACAAATAAAGGCCCATGGATACGGTATAAGTTCCTATTGAATCCAATTTTGACTAATATTCTTTTAATTTCTGAAACTATCATGGTTATGAACATAATTTTCACTAAAAACGGGATATTTACCATGAACTATGAGGGAGAACTCACCGTTCTCCCGAGATCATGGCAACTGTGCCGAAATATCGGTAACTAACTACACTCAAAAATCATGGTAAATATCCCGTTTATAAAAAAATTATGATATTCTCTTGTTTGGATTTTATTCTTCAAAATGTGCTATGCCCCACTTGGGGGCTAGAAAGGAAATGTTTTTTCATACCAAAGTTTACGTCCTCGGGACTTGAACCCGCATCTTCCAGCTTATACGCGGCTTCGAAAGTGTTCCCAATTACACCATTAGGTCAGTATCCCTTCGCTGGGCCTGGAGGATATGGGTTAAAGTCCCGCGTAAGACGTAAAGTTTGTAATGAACAATATTTTCGTTCTCTTGATTTTATATTACTCTGAAGAAAGCTGTTTAATAATGCCCGTTGCAATAAGGAACCAGTGTGGTGATAGGATTACAGTTGCAGCCATAGGGAAGCTTCTATCATCCTGGTCTCTATCAAATGTTACAATAACAATTATCTAAAGGTCACTCCGTTAGAAGTAGGTACTTGAGTTCCTCTCCACGTGCACTTATGTCCGGATACTGAAATAGCGTTGATTTATTAAAGTAGCCGTGAATTGTAGCTACGTCAACAACATGTGTAGTTGTAGCTACGTCAACAACATGTGTAGTTGTAGCTACGTCAACAACCTGTGTAGTTGTAGCTACGTCAACAACATGTGTAGTTGTAGCTACGTCAACAACATGTGTAGTTGTAGCTACGTCAACAACATGTGTAGTTGTAGCTACGTCAACAACATGTGTAGTTGTAGCTACGTCAACAATATGTGTAGTTGTAGCTACGTTAACAACATGTGTAGTTGTAGCTACGTCAACAACATGTGTAGTTGTATCTACGTCAACAACATGTGTAGTTGTAGCTACGTCAACAATATGTGTAGTTGTAGCTACGTTAACAACATGTGTAGTTGTAGCTACGTGGACTAACTGAGAACATGCATTACACTTGGATGACCGCTTGAAGCTTAGCTATTTGTAGACCTCTGATATTTGACGACCTCTGTGGCGAGGCGGGCGCGTTGTCGGCTGAGATGCGAGAGGTTGCAGGTACGATTCCCGCTGCGGTACAAATGTTTGTATTATCTGCTAATATTGCTTGTTCCGGGTCTGGGTGTTGTCGTACCATGGTGCTCGTAGTTCCTGATACCCGTGACACAGGGGATCCTAGTGTGGGATCAGGACTATGTATGTGACTGTTGCTGTTGGGTGCAATGTTATGTTGGAGTAGCGTGGTTTCTATGGGGTAACCTTACGTACAATTTTTTTATTTGATTCTATCTTCTCTTATTTCCTTATGTTTTCTTATGGGTTTCTTGTTACTGTTCATATCTTACACTCATATCCCCAATACTTTCTGAATTTAGTGTAAAACTCAATTAAATAAAAATATTTAAAGTGGTTGTGTAATATTAGTCAGCCGTCGATATTATATTGTTAGTTTGAGGAACATTTTTACAGTTTTTGTGTTCTTCTTTAGTTTAAGATCACCTTACCTATTTGATACTTAAACTTGGCAATATTTTATCTCTCATAAAACCGAAAATCCCCATAAATGATTTTCGCATGAGATCTCACTGAATTTATAACCGGCCAGCGATAAATTGTACCTTCTACCTTCTTAAACAACATTTATCTGCTATCGTATCATCGGATCGCATTATAACCTGCTGCTATCGGTTACTTCATTGTTACTTTGTTTAAGTTGTACAGATCGCGATCTTATTAACTAACTTTTAGGGGACGTTAATGAAGTCTTTGTTAATTTATCGATAGAAGATTTTGGCCAAGGATCAAGTTCTTCAATTAAATACAGCGTAATGTAAAATAGCTGCCTTTTGGTGCATGCTCTCGCTTGTGGCGCGAAATTCAAGTTTTTTGGTGATTTTTGCTCATTACAGCTCATCAACACTTCTTCAGATAGCGAAAGTAGATTTTGCGAGAACTAGAAGACTTAACACACATGTTTTAATTGATAGTATGATGAGCTGTAATGAGCAAAAAACACCAAAAAATAATAATCTCGCGCCACAACCGTGCGCATCCACCTTAATGTTTAAAGAGCCTTAAATAATTTATTAATGACATTTATTTTATGACATGATTATTATTATTAATTCAACAACATTTAATATTGTGTCGGATTATGTTTTTGTTTTATATGATGGTATATTAAAGTAATAGCACCTACTTAAAATGTTGTTAAAGTAGGTAAGTACTAGTTATATTGCATGCTGTGAAGCGGATTATGGTGGATTTTAATTTTAATTTGTCAACTTTTCTTTTACCATTCTCGCAATAAATAAATAAATGAAATTAAATGAATAATACAAATATTAAAATAAATTTACACTCATTTGTTAATACACATTTTTTATTAAAATAAAGTGTAATGCGTGAGTGGTCTCATAAGCAAAGTGCCGTTTGATGGAAACAGGGGTAAGTCTACAAGATTTCCCATTTCTTTGCTTTATTTATACCATAATAAATACTGGAACTCCATTGAATAGGTGACAAAAGAATTTCCATAATGACGTGAACGCCGATTCAGCGTCGTGACACTGGTTTACTGCCGATGAAAAGAAATGGAATCTTCTCAAACGGAGATGTATGCCGAGATAGGTGCTATCAATAATGGTATTTTTGATGGAAATCCAGAGTGTACCAGCCGAATGACTCGGTAATTCGGAATCTTTTACTGAAATGACAGGGGCGTCGTTCTTAGCGTTTTATGCTATTTTCAATATTCTAAATTAATTATGCGTTCTATTCAAGTTACCCGCTAGTTATGTTCTAGTCAAGCTTACCCGCTAAGTTACACTTAAGTTAGTTTGGTTGGCTACCAAAGGATAAGAATATTGTCACAAGAACAATAGCAAATTCTCTAGGTAACTCTATTATCCGTGAAAGAATACTGAAAATTATACTTGATGAACATAAAATGAGCTTTGTAGCATACTGAAAATGTATGACACAAAATGGCAACGTTACCATGTAATAACGTTGCACAAATGGCAGATTTAATTGGCCTGCCAGTGTAGTTAAAGATTGAAGTAGTACTGGGATATATGAATCATTTCGTTTTTAATCTCATCTCAATAATATCATAAAGTTACGATGTTTGATAGATGGTGAATCTATAACATTATTGAACTGTACCTATCTATGTTTCGAGCAAATAAATATATTTGTATTTGTTAATTATAGCAAATCGACCCATTGCATTCTATGGGGGAGGGCCATAGAATGCAATGGGGCAGCAGTGGACGTCTAAAGGCTGGCTGCTGCTGATGATGATGATGATGATGATGATGATGATGTATGTACTATCCACACATTATGAGTCTACAACGATGGAAATGCAAACATTTGTCTGAGATCAAACACGACCTTATTTACACTAGAGCCTGCACTCTACCCGGTACAGGAGTACAGGACCTACGTCACATCACAGAATAAATAATAGTACAAGGTCACATGTGTGGTTAATGGCATAGTAACGTACAGCCGCCAAATAGAGGGAAAAACTCGAGCTGGATAGATTTCTCGTGGACGGAGATCCAATTTACAGCGGACAGATTGTTTTGTTGAGGGATCCTTTGTACTCTAAAAAGGACACTTTCTATAATTCAGTTAGGTATTTTAAAGGCATGAAAAAGTTTCACTGATACTTTAAATGTCCATTATTTTTGGAATTCAAATGAAATCGGGATGAGGGTAGCTACCTGTCGTATCACCCGGTCCATTTATTTATTAAAATGTTATTAAGACTCCCGCCAGGCAGAAATCTTCATACAAAAAAACGCCACGCGCAGCTCCAAAAAACGGTTTTTATTAAATATCTCGTGAAATATAGATAATTCAAAAAAACCCCGTGGGTGAACCCGTCGTTTTATTGTATTGATTTTATTTATCCAATTTTTTACCCAGTAATCTGTACCATATTAACAAACAATCGAATCTAGCCAAAAGTTAGAGGTAACTTTGTGTTTTTTTTTATCGATAAAATGTTGTCCTATCGTGTTTCTATCTGGGTGATCCCTCGGTAATATAATGTAGTATCCATGCATGTTTTTAATTTGAATATTGTACTTGATTTAGTCAGTTAAAAATCTAAGCTAAGATTGGTAATTTTACGTTATACCCCACCTTAATGAAAAAGAAAGGCCTTAGCCAGCTGGCCCAGTGCTGAATAGAGGATGTTGAACTCCACATATCCATCAGGTCCCTCAACCTACACAGGGCCCGCGTCGACTTAGCCACATTTTCCTATCCATTCAAAAAGGATTACACAAATATCCGAATGATTTCCCTGTAAATATTTGGCAACCCTTCGTATATACGGCAAATATGGCCGCTAAGAGTTCATAAATACTCGGGCAAAATAAATAGAGCATGCATAACGAATATGGCGGAAGGGCTCAGTCGAGTTGCAGTGGAGGCGGGGTTAAGACACAAGCTGT
The DNA here is from genome assembly GCA_932527175.1 of Operophtera brumata. Taxonomy (NCBI): domain Eukaryota; kingdom Metazoa; phylum Arthropoda; class Insecta; order Lepidoptera; family Geometridae; genus Operophtera; species Operophtera brumata. Next base: position 20,680,698 of record OW052231.1, read on the forward strand.
AGAGTAGTTTTATTATGAAACTGGCTATATACAGTGGCTATATATACTGGATATACAGCTTACTGTGCCACCTGATGGGTGAAAGTGGGAACCGTCGCTTATAGACACTGGCAGCACCGGGGGCATTGTCGATGCGTTACCTACACAGAAGGATTTAAAAAAAAGACCAAAGTGTAACAAAGTGCGAAAATATGAAAATGAAACCTGAAACAATTTAATGAGCTACCGCAGCTGCTTCTGAAACGTACTATTATATATTCTGTGCTAATACCACAGATAAAATAATACTCTGATACGATCAATGAAAATGAACGAGAATGAACGGGCCGTAGTCTAGGACCAGTACTGGTGTTTTAACTAGACCATTGTGTCAATACTGGTGTTTAACTGTAGGATTGTACATGCTTCCCAAGTTTTGGTTCTAGGACATGCAAATCTGTATTTCGTTAATACCACGTGGTTCTTTCTATCAGCGGTAACAGTCAACTCCCAAACCATGAAATAACTAAAAACCATTATAATAATCATAAATAACAAGCAAAAATAATACCACGTAGCAAACACACGACCGCTGGCATTACTAAGCTTATCTTTAGGTATATTACAACCTGAGTCGGTTTTACTAGGAGTTACCTCGGAGCTAGTAACTGTAGTGTCGATTCAGTTAAGGCTATAATTCCCGTGTCCTTGTACATTACTTCTGATAGAAGCTAGATTCAGACGTTTATTAACCCCCGACGCAAAAACGACGGGGTGTTATATGTTTGACGTGTCTGTGTGTGTGTGTGTGTGTGTGTGGCATCGTAGCTCCCGAACGAAAGCCGATGTCGTTTTTTTTTGTTTGTTTGAATGATGAATTTGTCGGGAGTGTTCTTAGCTATGTTTGATCAAAATCTGTTCAGCAGTTTCATTGCGTTGAGGGTATTTTTTATTTTTTTTTCAATTTATTATTCGTTTCCTCTTGAACCTCACTCTCTGTACCATACAAGACTGGAGGTCGCAGCACTACTGAAGATATATGATCTGATCTAAATACTTTTTATGGGCGTTCGCGTGTTCCTGGAATATACAGCAGTGGAAAATTATTGTGACTTACTCCTGTGTTATGAAAGAATTGCCTGCTATGAATACATTGTTGACGACCTCAGTGGCGTGGCGGGCGCAAGTTCGCCTGCGACGCAGGAGGTTGCGGGTTCGATTCCCGCCTCGTAACAAATATTTGTGCGATCGCAGATATTTGTTTAGGGTGTTCTGGGTATATTCTATGCATAATAAAAAATATCTATCCATGTAATCTGTTGTATTAAGTATATCAGTTATCTAGTACCCATAACACAAGTTCTGCTTAGCTTGGGGCTAGATAATGTTGTGTGAACTGTGCAGCATTATTTTATTTATTGTAACTTTGATGTACCTTTTTGATCATAGAATTGAAACGTCAGCAGAAGATTAGTAAAGAAAGTGGTGGATAGTCTTAAACTAAAAAAAAAACTTGATTTTATTTTGCTGTGGTAGACCACTTTTACTCGCCTAGCAGCGCTCAATTTAATCACCAAAGGATCAGTAGTTGACGGTAATTTGAACGGTAACATGTTGACCTGCGAAGTGGAATGTCCGGCATAAAAATAGGCCCTCCATCTCCTCCCGTGGATGTCGTAAAAGCCAGGTTTATTGTTATGTTTATTGTTACTTTGGGATTACTCTAGGGGATGGGCAGCAGCATCCACCTGAGTACTCACCACCAATACGACGATCACCAATCCACCTGCCAAGCGTGGTGACTATGGCAAATCCCCGCATTGTATTGTTTGGCCTCGTCCAGAGGTGGACGTCGAACGGTTTATGATGGTGATCCTGATCAAACCAAATGTGGGACTCCATTTGAAGAAAAACTCGACAACTCTTCACTTGTTGTTTGTTGTGAATACTATTGAGTTATTCTTTGAATGGGGCCCTGTTTGCAAGCGTTACTCGTCCTACGCAAGTACATATTTTAGTAAAGTTTCATTTTGTAAAAGAAACAAGAAACTAGGTAATTATATTTAGTATCTACCTCTTGTTCTCTTTATGTAGCTTCATATTTACTTTCTCGTATAATTAAAATGAAATGTTATATCGCCAAAGGTAGATTTTTGTAGTTTATTCCTTGTTACCGGTAAATACTCATAAATACTCGCTCAAGTCAGCTCGATAATGAATGCCGGCAGTTCCGTTTATTGAAATCTAGAAAGCGATATTAATTTATCCTAAGTGGTTATTTTTATACAACTTATGAAAACTTATATTCCTGAAGTTTTCCTTTAATTTACCTCTAGGTAGAGGGGATATAAGTGGCGGTTCATTGAATACAAATTGGCACTAATATAGATCCAGTACAAATCCAGTACAGTACAAATCTATAAGTGGCAGTAGTCACAGAGTAAAATGACTCTGACATACAGGCAGACCGCCTAAGAAATGATAAGGGTTCGGTTTTTTTTTCATTTGGCCACGGAACCCTAAAACTATTACTAAGTCTCGAAAAATTCAAAAACAAGGGTTTATTGTTATGTGTTTCATTAAGGCAGACTAATTATATTCTGAAATAATGTTTGTAGTTCCTCAGCTCTTATTTGCCTGGCTCTTAGTTTAGAAGTGTCAAAGACCCTCGAAATAACTCATCATAATTGCTCATTTTACACTTCATCTATCATTTCCTTTTGATTAGAAAACTAAAGTGAGTATCATTGTGGAAGATCCAATTTCCATCAAATTCGTTTCATTAAACTCTAAAAGGCGTTACCTGAACAAAGTTCAATAAGGAACTTTGCGAAGACTTCCCAAAACTTAAGATTTTATAGAAAATCGATGCCCGATAAAGCTTTATTTAACTTACTAAATATTTTTCAAGTATCCCTAAAAATTTACGAAGCTTTTTAGGGTTCCGAAGTTAGACAAGGAACCCCTATAGTTTCGCCATCTCCGCCCTTAGAGCATTGCGGGCCTCCATGTCTCCGCCTGTCCGCCCGAAGTGAGGGCCGTTTTACTCATAGACTCGTCCGGGCCGAGGAGACCAAATACCATATATTTTCCGTAAATTTAAAAGTTTTCTTGACTCCCCCATGAATCTCCTGTTATTTTTAACCCGCGTAAAAGAGGGGTGATTTAAGCTTGAGTCCATAGTGTGTCTGTCTGTCTGTTTCTATGGCATGTTTCTTTGTTGTCACGTAGCGCCGGAACGGATGCTCTGATTTCAATACGGTATTTTTTATGAAAGGTGGTGTTTATGTGGTTCTTATGGTTCTCAGCTCTGTTTGGTGGAATTTGGTGCAGCCGTTTCCAGGATAATCCAGTTTTTAATAATGTAACAAAAATCCTCGTTTTTACAAGCTTGTATTTAACTTGCAATGTATGTATGTTTATCTGGGTGGAATCCGGGTCTCCATGTCTCCGCCTGTCCGCCCGAAGTGAGGGCCGTTTTACTCATAGACTCGTCCGGGCCGAGGAGACCAAATACCATATATTTTCCGTAAATTTAAAAGTTTTCTTGACTCCCCCATGAATCTCCTGTTATTTTTAACCCGCGTAAAAGAGGGGTGATTTAAGCTTGAGTCCATAGTGTGTCTGTCTGTCTGTTTCTATGGCATGTTTCTTTGTTGTCACGTAGCGCCGGAACGGATGCTCTGATTTCAATACGGTATTTTTTATGAAAGGTGGTGTTTATGTGGTTCTTATGGTTCTCAGCTCTGTTTGGTGGAATTTGGTGCAGCCGTTTCCAGGATAATCCAGTTTTTAATAATGTAACAAAAATCCTCGTTTTTACAAGCTTGTATTTAACTTGCAATGTATGTATGTTTATCTGGGTGGAATCCGGGTAAAATCTTGCGACTGAATTTTAAAGCAGTTATCCTCAACCGATTGAGCTGAAATTTGGCATACCTGCTGATCTAATGATGGAGACAGCGGAACTCCGCGATGGGTATTAGTAGACTGACCGTGTTTAGGCTCATTTTGATCAGCACACGGTTACGATCACTAATTTTATAAAAGCTTGTATTGTAAAATATATTTTCCACAAAATACGTTAATAGTATAAATAAATATTCAAGTGCGAGTAAGACAATCCCTGCGACGCCTACAAACCGCATACTTATTTTGCGCTTACATTTTCAATCTAAAAGACAAGACTAACAAGTATCCAAACAATCAACGAAACAAGTTACTCCCAACAAGAGTCGCCTCATTACCTTTGAATACGATATACAAATATAAACTTTACAAAGACATTCCGGAAAGCTGGAGTCACGCTATGCTTCTTTTCATCACGCTGGTTCTTTCACTGTTGGTCACTACAAGCTGGTCACTGACCTAACCCATCCATCTCTCGTCCCTGCACCGTGACAGAGCTCATCCACACATCATAGATCCCTGGGTTTCTCGTACGACCGTTTCTCGAGAACATTTCTTCCCCATACTACTAGTATAGTATTATTTTATCTGTGCCCATACCTACAAACTATGGAATAAGCTTCCATCTTAGGTAGGCAGCGCTTCGACAATATTACACGGTGTTGCCGGTGTCTATAAGCGACGGTGACCACTTTACATCAGGTGGGCCGTAAGCTACTATGCCTGCTAGTTTAATTTAAAAAAAAAACGCTGGGTGACCAAGAAAGAACCAGTGAAACGCAATAGTAGTAGTATTATTGGGTTAAAAGTTCGCAATGTGCACCGTATCATTCGTCACACGACAGAGGCGTACTGCTCGTAGGTACTTACAACTGAAACATTTGCCGTATATAGCTGATAATGTAGCCCCAGCATCAGTCGTATTTATACCTCGTCCATCTCTCTCTAACACACGAGTTTCTCTCAGAGCCCTCTCACTCGTAAAGTCACAGTAACGAAATTTAAAAACAATCCCACGAGGCGGACTACAATTTATTTTGTTGTCTACGAGATTGTTTCACCACTCTTTGCTATGGACACTGTGATAAGCGGAAGCGATATTTGGATAGGCGATTTGATCTTTAGTAGACCGGGTTCGTTTTTAGCAAGAGGGTAGACAAGTTAAGTTAAGTTAAGTATGACGTGTCTGTGTGTGTGTGTGTGTGTGTGTGTGTGTGTTTGTGTGTGTGTGTGTGTCTGTCTGTAGCATCGTATAGCTCCCGAACGGATGAACCGATTTCTTTTTTTTTTGTTTGAGAGGTGAATTTGTCGGGAGTGTTCTTAGCTATGGTTGATCAAAATCGGTTCAATTGTTTCATTGCGTTGAGGATTTTTTTAATTTTTACAAAATTAATTACTTGTTATTATATGCGTTGCTGTTGTTAATTCACACCGCTGATCATATGAGTCGCTGCTGGTTCCGCTCTGTCTCTCACACTGCGCACCGTCTCAACGAGGAAATCATAACTGGCGCTCACCGGCGCTCAGCGGTTAAATAATACACCATTATGAATCTGCGTCTTTTCTGAGCGGTAGAACTGCTTGGACTTTTTGTCCAATTTGTTATATCCATAGATCTATACAGCGTAGCGAAAATTCTATGTCTATGGTAATATCGTAGAACTAATAGTAGAACTTGTTGGACTACGACGTTAGGTGTTCGTCGTGGCATTCTATGGGAGAGGCCTATGTCCAGCAGTGGACTTCTGTTGCTATTAGACGTGCTTTCAGTTCATAAATTGTTAATCTAACTCTAAGCCCATGAATCAGCTTCTAAAACTAACAGTAAAAATAAATAATAGGTATTTGCAAAAATATTATAATCTTATGTTTTCAAATCAACGTTTTGATAAGTCTCATAATGACAGCAAAAATAACCCTTTGTTCGCATAAGGACAGATTCTCAACAAGTAATTAATTTTGTATAAATTAAAAAAACCCCCAACGCTGAACGGCTGAACCGATTTTGATCAAATAAAGCTAAGAATACTCCCGACAAATACACCTTTCAAACAAAAAAAAAAACTAAATCGGTTCATCTGTTCGGGAGCTACGATGGGACAGACAGACACACACACACACACAGACACGTCAAACTTATAACACCCCTTCGTTTTTCGTCGGGGGTTAAAAAGACACATTCGCATAAGGACAGATCCTAAAAAAGACAGATTCGCATTAGGACAGATTCTCAAAAAGACAAATTACATATAAGTACAATTAAATTTATTTTCTTATCGTACGACTTACTTCTAATTATATTTTTCACTTCTAACACTTATAATGAATTATTAGCAAAAACAATTGGACTCGATAAAAAAAACTTGAATAAATAAAAAATCTGAATTCATTTAACGGTTCGGTAATTTTAAACACAGACGATGTTGTTGCATCTCTATAGTTTGATTCTTCGTGTCACTGGTTGTGTCACCCTGCTTTGGTTAGTGACCAGCGAGCAGTATCGTGGTCCTGATCGATGGTCGATTTACCAGTGTGGGGAAGGTTAATGATTCAGTGGGCCTCAAAGGATTTCATTTACACATCTTGTAACTTTTAGTTCTAGAACTGTTTCCGGTTTCACGATTTTTTCCTTCACCTTTTGAGGGTAAGTTGAGTGGCGAACTTAATTTTTTTAAGAGAAAATCTTTCCCACGACCTTTGGATCGAAAATCAGAGTCCCTTCCTTTCCACTACACCACAGTTCTCACGTGTTTAGCCCACTGACATGATTAAATGTGAAATTTCTTATATGTATTTATACTGGCAAATAAATTATCTTATCTTATCTTACTCTATTCTGTCCCGCTGCTAACCTGACCCAACTAAAACCCATCGGGAAATAACTGAAAAGCTTTGCGTTGATTGCCGCACTGTCCAAGTGTCACTGAGGGCAATAGTGTCGTGGATGGTAAAATGCAATCGTAGACGTGGTTTGTCTGGCTTAGGCTGTGTGGACTGTGTTGAAAGACGGAGTATAAACTTCTTAAATTTGGGCCGGAAATTAAGGTCTGTATTTATTGTCATTACCTCCAGTCAGGAGCACCTGAGGGTGAAAGGTTATGGTCCGTGAATATGCACATTTATTGAGACATAAAACTGGGTAACATTTTTAAAGGTTCCGTAGAAAGAACCCTGTTAAGGTTGTTCATTCCGGCCATGCGACCAGTCCGACCCAGCATGTTATAGAATCATCATTTTCAAGTTATGACCTAAAATGCATGGGTATAACGATACTTTAAACAAATAAAAAAAGCCCATTTATTGTTTACACAATACTAAAAAATAATATATAACAAAGGATAAAAATAATATATTTAGTCTGGTGTAAGAGAAAAGGTCGAGGGCTCAGCCACGCTGTTTTTTAGCCTCGCCTTAGAATGCTGTTGTCGTCACAGCAGCCATGATACTCGGTAGCTATCCGCTGTTCCCAAACAAAAGAGAAACTATGTAACAGTGATTGAAAAAACAAGGAACAGCAGGACAACCACCGATATAAGATTAGATATAAGTAGTTTAGTTAGTCTGGTCTTGTTGATAATATTAATTGGTATAAGATATATCCTGGCTGCTAGCTTTTACTGGAAGAAAGGGTCAGTCGAGTCAGTCGTAGGAAGCAAAGGCGACAAAGAGCTCACCACCAGTGCAACACCTACAGTCAAAAGAGGCTCTGCCCGAAAGGGTTTCGAGAAAAAGGTCGTATTTCTTTGTATGTATTTAGATGTAAATCTCACTCGGACCAAAATATATTCATAAAAAAATACCTTTTGGTATTAAAACCTTATTGAAAATTAAATTTTTATAAAATATTAATTAAATAGTTTTTTTTTATGTTTAAGGCAAATATGTTTTGCTGGTAACCGTCTACTGGCTGTTAATTATTTAAAATGATTACCTCTACCACAAAAATCAAACACTCCAAAAATGTATATGTCGACGAAGCAATAAAAGTCCAGTGGCCGACATTAGATGCCATATTTACAAAGAACATTATAATAAGTGTATCACGGTGGTAGGTGGTATAACGAGTGCAAACCGGTAGTGCGTTGGCGGAAGCCGGCACGGTTCCCGCGTTCCGCAGCATCCGGCGCGACGCGTGCCAGGCCACAGTCTAAAACACCTCTCTTTTTTAGGGGTTTATTTTTTTTTGTTGAAAGATATCTTTTTCAAAACTATCTTTTATTAAATTAGTGATCAGAACCTAGTGCTGATCAAAATGTGCCAAAATACGGCGTCTTTTACGTAGGTACCTTGTTTGTAAGGCAAGTATCACCATTTTTTTGCAGGCCCAGGATGACTGATAGATAGCGCTATTAACATTAAGTCCTCCTAGAACTTTTTTTTGTGTGAAAGTTACAAATAATTAGTTTTTCGGATCTACTCAATTTTTTATAAATTTTTTTCGGAAGGGTTTATATGCTGTTGACCGCCTGGGGCCATGACTGCTTTACCGGGCTTTTGGTGAGCGCAGATAGCGCTCAACCTGTAAAGTTAGGTTTTGGGCAACGAGCACAAGGGCACCACTTAGGTACGAACCTCGGCTTGGGCTGTTGCCAGGTTGGGAGGATCGGACAGAACGCCCCGGAACATGCTTGTACCGGTTTAGTCGAAGGACAATTATTTTGAACAGTTTCATATGCTTTTATTCATTTTAAAAAGGTTAGCTAACCCACTGCTAAACATCAGCTGTATATCCGTCAGATAGTAGCGGGGGCGGCGCGGGGTGCGGGCGTGGACGTGTCGGGGTGGAATGCCTTTTATTATCCTGTTTATTTACAAAACATAATATGCCGGGAAACACCGTGAGGGTTTGTTATGATTGTCCTGAATAACATTCATTAGCAACCTGATCGGTATTTAATTTATACATACATACATAGACACACGACTTTTTCCCCGAAAGGGTAAGCAGAGCCTCATAAATAATTCAGCTGATGTTTGATGCTCGTTATTTATAAACTAATGCCTGATAATTGATGAAGTTGTTAAGTCTATTGAATAGTTACTGCTGCTGCACCTACCCAAAATCCAACATCCTTTACTATATGACATTTTAGATAGAGCCTTACACATACAATTTCAAGATATTTTAATAAAATGTGATAAACTGCAAGTACTCCATTTCCCTCTCAAATCACATACAGTATAACAGATATGACAAACGGAGGACATACGTTACCCCCCCCTTACGACACCCACCCCGTCTCGGGGCGGAATCTACAGGTGGTACATATTGATATGTTTGAATTTACGATTGAGATGCTCTTGTTTTAGCTTAAAAGTCGAGTCAAGATATTTTATTTTCACTGTCGGTGCAAGTGTTCGTTCCTAACTAGTTAAAAAGTATTTCCACACAAAAACATAAAAACAAATAAACTGCTGTAAGTATCTCTTCTAAAGCAGGGTTTAGTTTTCTCCCCATTTTTCCAACTCGCCAACTTACCTACTCTGCACTCGCGAACTAAATAAAAGTTAGATGAACCTTAATATTAACAGATCATTAAAGTAAATGGAACAATACGATAATAACAAAAGTTAGGACACAATGAGTACTTACTGTAGCAAGTAAATAGCACTAAAATATAGTTTACATAGTATTAGGTTTTTTTATTTGACGACCTCTGTGGCGCGGCGGGCGAACGTTCGCCTGCGACGCAGGAGGTAGCGGGTTCGATTCCTGCCTCGGAACAAATATTTGTGCGATCGCAGATATTTGTTCAGGGTGTTTTGGGTATTTTCTATGTGTAATAAAAAATATCTATCTTTGTAATATATTGTATTAAGTATATCAGTTATCTAGTACCCATAACACAAGCTCTGCTTAGCTTGGGGCTAGATAATGTTGTGTGAACTGTCCAGTATTATTTATTATTTATTATTATTAGGCATAGTACACATGGTATTAGGTTACATGTATTTACATTAAAATTAAAGTGTGCTCAACGCAATTCTGTAATTTAACTTTTTTTTCTTTTACATCTGATTAACAGTTGTGTTTGTTTGTTGATTTTTATTTTGTAGTATAAAAATACGTTGAACGAATACTGTAGCAGTGTGTTACTTTGTATATAACTAAATGCTCACCCAACAAAGATATATAATACAGACATTAATCAGTGATCCCAGTAGTATTGAATTTCCATTAACCAGGGATAATTGTTACAAAGAGGCGTGTCAAGATTCCAATGAAGATTCTCTAACGAGCTTCAAGTATTTTAATCTGAGGCCGCGGGCAGTTAGTGGAGGTAATTAGGGCTGACACTACCGACCTACTCGATGAAACAAGAGCCATTTGATGATTAGAACCATTCAGGGTTTGAAGAATGGGGTAAGACAATTCAACAATTTGAGTTATAGATTAAGATTTGGGTTTTTGTATATATATGAGATGGGCAGTTTGTGAAAGAATTAAAAGAAAAATAGAACGATGGTCAACGAACTATAAAATATTCCCTTTTTTCTGTCCGGTTTTAAAACCAAAACTATTATGAACAACAAAAATCAAATTCAAAAGTATTTTATTAATTGCGATCACAAGGATCACTTTGAATCGTTTTAAAACTAAATTAAATCTTGTTCCAACGCGACCAAATCTAGAAGAATGAAGCAGCAAACACGACTTTGACAACCAATCTTATAAGCCGCACTTCAGTCATGATTTCCAAATAACTCTTAATATAAAATTTGAGGGAAACAAAACAGCACTCAGCAGAATTAAAAACTGGCTGCAAACGACGCGCCGCGACCGTAACGTGTAAAGGTTTACGAGAGCCTTAAAGTCTGCCTTTTTATTTCTTTCACGATATTTCAGGGTCTAAGTTTTTCTCAGCTGGTTCTAACATTAAACCACCATTTGGTTCACCATCGGATTCTATAAATTAAATAAATAATATGGGATAGGTTACTTTCACCAACACTTTATCTGGTGGGTGGTGAAAAGAAACTGCGAATGTGGTTCAAAATCAACTTGAACCATCCTCACATTCGAGACCTCTCTAATCGGCTGACTTACTGACTTACGACATAACTGTTATTACATAACATTATTTGAGTCTTGTATCGGTGGAATAAGAGCTTTAATTGTTATTAAATTTTTTATTAGGCAAGTCAGCCAAATCGAGCGGTCTGGAAGCTGATTATTAATCTGGAATCTTTTTTATTTATATTAAAATTATAAAAAAATCAATATTGTGGATTCATGGCGCCAAAATGTATGTTTTTTTTAAATATTCGTTATATGTTTGGAATCAAAAGAAAGGTCTTAATTAGCATATTCTAAATATATATATATATATATAAGTATATATTACATACGCAAATGTTTTCATTTCTTAACAAATGGTCTCACAAGAGTTTTCATACTTTTCAGTAAAGATTTTGCTTGAGGTAAGGTAAGGTAAGTTTCAGTATGGGTTTTAAATTATTTAACTTTTTTCTTGTATATTTTAATGTCTAAATGGTCTGGTCAGGTGTCAGGTGTTTTCAGGGCCGGAATCTAGAACAATAAAATAGAGCAAATTAGGTTCCGAAATGGAAATGTAAAAACAAATTGAAATGTAAATCTGTGTAAATTCAACTACATTGGAAATAGGTCATTTTGCTTTCCGTTACGATGACTATTTACCGTAGTTTAATATTTCCATTTCTTGCGGGGCGCCATCTTTTATTCAACAAACCGATGAACGAATGAATCAGATTGACGAAAACCATTCAATCTCGCCAGATCGTTTCGACCTTATTACCAGAGAGTTGGATACTATTTTCGCGTGGGTCAATGGCTTTCGGGGTAAATGAGGGTAGTTTTATTTGGTGGAGGAGTGAGAATGGCTCTCTTTCAGTTTATTATCAAGTGATGTCGATATTGGTATTCAAAGATAAAATTAAAATAAAAGCTTGCTTACAACAATACACACCATTTTCAACAAAAACTAGTTATAAGTTAATTTTAGTATTAAGTTTCATCTTATCCACATGCCCTACATTCGTGTAGTTCACGCCCTAAACTGACGTAGCGTCTACGTTGTAGCATTCGTAGAATGTATGCGTAGCCGTGTAGAACTGCGCTACGATGATTTTGTAGAGCATTGTAGCAGTTTGTACGTTTCCAGTCTACTTAAAAAGGGATGTAGTGCAAGCTACATAATTATTACAATTGTCATGACGTCATGACGATATTCCAAACAAAACATTTTTTATAGTATGGGTGCGATGCTGAATCATGCTATGATATGTAGCTTGACCCTAATCCACACTATAATAATAATAATAAATAATAAATAATGCTGGACAGTTCACACAACATTATCTAGCCCCAAGCTAAGCAGAGCTTGTGTTATGGGTACTAGATAACTGATATACTTAATACAGTATATTACATAGATAGTTATTTTTTATTATACATCGAAAAATATTCAGAACACCCTGAATAAATATCTGCGATCGCACAAATATTTGTTACGAGGCGGGAATCGAACCCGCAACCTCCTGCGTCGCAGGCCGACCTTCGCCCGCCGCGCCACAGTCTTTTTTATTAAGACGTTAAAAGGTAGATGTTGAAGAATTTAACTTAAAAATTCTAGAAACTGAACTTTTCTAAGCTAGGAGTTTTTAAATAAACTTAACTTGCTTATTTGTAAAATGTTTTCATATTTTTTACGACTACGAGGTCGTGTGACATTCCATTAGACCTATGTGTTAAGATGTGGGCGGATTACAATATCGTAACGTTTTTTATGTAAGATTTGTTACATATTTTCGTTACTCTATTCGGGAAATATTCCCTATAAGATTGGTTAATTAATTAAAACAATCTCGCCGTAATATGAATATTGTTCTCATTGAGTTGTTCTTCTATTAGGTTAGTACTTATTTGTTGCTTCAAATACATAATTGTTACTTCACAAATGTTACAAATACGTCAACTCTGTTACGAGCGGATTACATAATGCTTAAATACAAATACAAATACAAAAAACTTTATTGATATAATACGATGTTCTATATGATAATGAATCCATAGGCTCCCAAACTAGTTCAAAACTGTATTTCAGGAGCCAGTGGCTTCTCCCACCTTATACAAAATACTAAATTATGTCCTAGTTAACTAAAAGCTATAAAACTAAAACTAAAACTAAAAACAAACCTAAAACTTAAACTAAACAAAACCTTACAAAAACAAAACCAGTCCTCTAAAAATAGTATTAAGTGTTAGATAAATAACAATGAAAGGAATGAATAATATAAACGTACTAAATTGTACTTATATGTAGGTAAATATAAATTGATACAAAATATATATATATATGATTATATATATATAAAAGACTTCAAAAATATATATTTTATATAAAATAATGGATATACTCGTAATTTCGCTCCGTGACGACTGTCCTACGTGGGGATTAAGTCAATATTATCTAGTCTTCAAGTCGAAGGTAAACAAAAAGGTATCTTCAAGACAAGCATGCTACATCTTAGAACACATCATTACTTTCCATAGGGTGCGATATTGCTATTTATCATTAAAAAAAACAGATGATGAACCATTACATCTCTATAATTCCTACTCTTCTATTTCACGTCTATTACAATGTATTTCGTATTATTTTCCAAGCCACTTTAAAAGTGTTCCCGTTTTCCAATAGCTCACTAATAGGACACCATAAACCTGCTCCCCCATTCCCGCAAACAAGAGCTATAAACAAGCGCTTCGCGGCGATACCTGTTACTGGCTAACAAGCTTTACGGCTCACGTTTCTTCCCGTTCTATTTTTATTAAAGCTTGTTTTGTTGATGTGTTTGACGGGGCTTTTATTACACTGTTGTTTTATTGCGTCGCTTATGCCTATTTTATGAATAGTCCATTATGTTATATGACATCCGTAAATTACAGTTTTCAAAAATTAAGTTAAATCTAGGTAAATAATGTCTTTGCCATTAGGTTGAAACAAGCCTTTGACTCGGGGTGCTAAAGACAGTCGCGAATTGCATGATATCGTCTTGCGAGCTAACTACCTGAGCTAACAGACTCGTTAAGCCAACTGAGCTACTCAGAAATGCAGCAAGCCATCGCCGATACTTTAAGGTGTCGTATAACACAAAATTACCAATCTTAGATTAGATTTTTAACTGACTAAATCAAGTACAATATTCAAATTAAAAATATGCATGGATACTACATTATAATACCGAAGGATCACAGACAGAAACATGATAGGACAAATTTTTCTCTTTTTTTTTTTTTACAAAGCTAACTCTAGCTTCTCACTTTTGGCTAGATTCGATTGTCTGTCAATATGGTACAGATTATTGGGTCAAAAATTTTATAAATAAAATCAATACAATAAAACGGAGGGTTCACCCTTGGGGTTTTTTTAAATTATCTATATATCACGAGATATTCAATAAAAACCGCTTTTTCGAGCGGTGCGTGGCGTTTTTTTTTGTATGAAGATTTCTGCCTGGCGCAGTCTTAAGCCAACTGAGCTTACTCAATAATGCAGCAAGCCATCACCGATACTTTAATGAACTATTTGAAATGGAGCTACTTCTTAAATTAAAATATTTCGATGGATATAGTCTACTTGTCACAAACTTTGCGGTTGTGTTGTGATGTTCAAGGAATGACCGCTTCATGTCCATTCAGAGGCGCAAACTTATGCGGCTATTAATAAATTCAAAATGTTCAACTTTAACTACTTGCCTGCTTGTTATTTGTAAAGTTCGTTGAATAACTTACAAAAGTTTTAAAATAAATTAAGGAGGGCTTGTAGACGCGTTCAATTTAATATTTATTCAAAACATTAATTTGATTAACTGGATGAGTTTCCCTAATGGATTGTACATCGCCAACTTTTCGGAAATGTTCATGGCTTGTTATCATAAATAAAATACTGGTATTAAAACATAATAATAATAATAATAACTAATAATTTGGGGTAACCATCGCCCCCGGGTGATGCGCTGGGGTAACCATCGCCCCCGGGTGATGCGCTTCGTGACTCAGGCTTATGCAGGGACTGAAACACGGCCCCAGGACTACATGGCCTGTGTCACTGAGCGCATCGACTTTCTGAAGCAGAAAGTCTCTGCGTGGGCAAGCCGTATCCGCCGCTATAGAGAGCGTGTGGATAGATACTGGCAGAACCACAACTTCCAAAGTGACCAAAGGAAGGTGTACCGAAGTTGGGAGAAACCGGACCAAAGTGTGCACGACGGGGGTATGCCGGACGCTGAAGTCGCGAATAACTTCTGGCGAGGCATCTGGTCTGCGCCCGTCGAACACACGGAGGGTGACTGGATGAGTGTGGTGAGGGCCGAGTGTGAACCGATTGAAACCATGGAGGCTGTTACCATCTGCCCCTTGGACGTAAGTTGTGCGATCCGATCAGCTCAGAACTGGAAAAGTCCTGGGCCGGATGGATTACACAACTTTTGGCTAAAGTGGTTTCGGTGTTCACACTCGGTGCTCGCCAAGCAATTCCAGGAAGCCCTCGAACTGGGATCTCTTCCAAGTTTCCTAACTACAGGTGTCACCTTCCTGCTCCATAAGTCCGGTAGTACCGCGGAAGCTAAGAACTATAGACCCATCACATGCTTGCCTACCATCTACAAGCTCCTTACATCCATTCTGACCGTAAAAATTAACTCGCATATTGTTGCGAATAATATTTTGGCTCCTGCTCAGAATGGATGTAGGGTTGGGTCCCGCGGTACTAAGGAGCTCCTCCTCATTGACATGGCCATTAGCCAGCAGGTCAGGAGGAGCAAGGGGAATCTCTCGGCTGCCTGGATTGACTATAAGAAGGCCTACGATTCGGTGCCTCATACATGGCTGGAGAGGGTCTTGGAATTGTATAAAGTGGATGCAACTCTAAGATTCTTCCTAGGATCATGTATGAGGCAGTGGAAAACAGTCCTTCAACATCCAGGTAGCCGATTGGATCCCTCTGCTCCGCAAGACCTAATAAGGATTGAGCGGGGTATATTTCAGGGCGATAGTCTGAGTCCTTTGTGGTTTTGCCTAGCACTGAATCCTCTCAGCACTCTACTGAAGGATTCAGGTCTAGGCTATCGACTTCGAAGAGAGGGTGAGATCATTTCTCACCTTCTGTACATGGATGACCTCAAGCTTTTTGCACCAAAAAAACCGGAGCTGGTAGCTTTGTTGAATATCACACAGGTATTCAGCAACGCTATCAGTATGGAGTTTGGTGTAGATAAGTGTGCGGTCATGCAAGTACAGCGGGGGAAAGTTGTAAATTCCACGAACTTGCAGCTTTCTGAGACAATGTCACTCAGATCTCTCTCCGAAGTCGAAACCTACAAATACCTTGGTATGTCGGGGTCGTTAGGCATGGTAGATAGGGACATAAAGCAGTCGGTGAAGGAGCGTTTCTTTTGCCGCTTGACAAAAGTACTTAACAGTCTTTTGTCGGGAGGCAACAAGGTTCGCGCGTTTAACGGCTGGGTTATGCCTCTGCTCATATACACCTTCGGCATATTAAGGTGGACACAGACAGAGTTAGATGCCCTGGATTGTAGAGTTCGTCAACTATTAACGACCCATCGCATGCGACACCCTCGTTCGTCGGTTATGAGAATGTACATCCCGCGGAAGGATGGAGGTCGAGGCTTTTTAAATGCCAAGACTCTCCACAACCGCGAGGTGTGCAATCTCAGGGAGTACTTCCTCCATGCCGAGTACGGGATGCATCACGATGTCGTTGCAGTTGATAAGAACTTTACCCCGCTCTCCTTAGCAAAAGAGAACTGGCGTAAACCATCAGCCCTGAGCACTCAGGAACGCAAGACCGTATGGGAGAGCAAGGAACTGCACGGGCGGTTTTACAAGGCCCTCACAGGGCCCGATGTAGATCTGCTCGCTTCAGTAAACTGGTTACGTTTCGGTGACCTCTTTGGGGAAACCGAGGGTTTTGTCTGTGCGATTATGGATGAGGTCATCAAGACGAACAACTATCGAAAGTACATCATGAAGGATGGGACGGTTGATATCTGTAGAGCATGTCACCGTCCCGGAGAATCCCTCAGGCATGTGCTTTCGGGTTGTTCGCATCTTGCTAACTCAGAGTATCTGCACAGACACAACCAAGTAGCCAGGATCATTCACCAGCAACTTGCCCTCCGATACGACCTTGTGGGACCTGAGGTGCCGTACTATAAGTACGTGCCTCAGCCGGTTCTTGAAAATGGCTGTGCCACGCTCTACTGGGACCGGTCTATCATCACGGATAGGACTATTGTTGCCAATAAGCCTGATATCGTGCTGGTAGACCGGTCGGAACGCCGGGCGATACTTGTTGATGTCACTATCCCGCATGATGCTAATCTCGTGAAGGCCGAGAAAGACAAGTTAAGCAAGTACCTTGACTTGGCTCACGAGATTACCGCCATGTGGGATGTGGATTCAACGATTATCGTCCCGATAGTCGTTTCAGTGAATGGACTGATTGCGAAGAGCTTCGACCAGTACCTTAAGAAGCTCTCGCTAAATAGTTGGATCAAGGGTCAGATTCAGAAGGCGGTACTCCTGGACTCGGCACGTATAGTCAGGAGGTTCCTCTCTCTGCAGTCCTAGCCCCCGACCGTTTGGGCCTCGCTCCGCGGTCGGTGGTTCCCCGTTTTCATTTATATTTTTCACTATAATGTTTTTTACTATTTATTTTTTTATAGATAGTATTGCTTTATAGTGAAGAATATATTTTTTTACGAGATTTTTAATAAATGAGTGGTATAATAATAATGCTGGACAGTTCACACAACATTATCTAGCCGCAAGCTAAGCAGAGCTTGTGTTATGGGTACTAGATAACTGATATACTCAATACGGTATATTACATAGATAATTATTTTTTATTATATATAGAAAAATATTCAGAACACCCTGAATAAGTATCTGCGATCGCACAAATAAAATACAGAACAAAATAGAGAATAAATAAATAATAGAACCATAGTTGACGAACTTCACTATTTTTTACCGAATTATGAGTAAAAAACTATTCATACGCACCTCTTTTTCCCCGAATGTGTAGGTACAGCCTCAATGGTCCTCTTTTCACCGTGGGTTGCAACATTGTGGGAATATAGACGTGATAAGTGGTGTGCTCATCGCCGCCATTGCTACCCACGTCTGATCGGCTAACGCTTTCATCCTGTAATAACACATCCCTAGCAGCCAGGACAAATCTTATACCTACCAATGAATCTTACTAACAAGTGCGGATAATCCCTTAGCCGGGTTTTACGGCATCCACGAGAGGAGACGGAGGGGTTTATTCTTAGGCTGGACACACCACGGTAAATATTATTTATTTAATTATAATATGTAGTATATATTGATTTGTTGATCTTTGAAATACATCATACCCTATTCGATGTTCCATTCGAGGTATCACGTATCATTCTAATAGCCGAGCAGCCATTATACCTCACTGATTTGCTTTGTTTGCGCTTCTGATTGGATGAATGTATTAATTAACGCACCAACTAACGGGTATTTGCCCCTACTCTCCCAATATTCGCATTTCGTTGTTGATATGCGAAGAGCAGCGTTTGGCATTAGTCAATTTCGTTCGTAGCATTTGGTGAAGGTTTTATTTTATAAGGATTTGGCCAAACAGATGAGCTACGGTTATTAAGAGCGGCCAACCCCAATACTTTCCATGCAAACGCTCGTGCTCAGCTCGTACGTGATTATTATGTCGTAACAATTTCTTTGTTAGATGTTTTGTACAAATATGTGTCTTGAAGAATATATCTCGGTTCGTGGAGAAACAAAATTTTATATTTTTTACCACTAATATTCAGTATATGCCTTCAAAAATCAGCTTATTTGCACAATTTTAACATTAACTTTGGATGTTCATAATGTATTTATAAACTAAAAGTAAAAAAGACGTCCGAGGGACCTCGCCCATGTTAGGTAGATCCTAAATGACAAATATTTTTATCACAAACTAGTAAGGCTTTCACAAAAACGCGTACGTTCTGGAACAAGTTTTATAAATATTTTGCGCATTTATTGCGGTTTCGCGAGTAAGTTTAGCGGAATTTTCCGAATTCCAACCAAGGGATCTGGCACCGGCTCTCATTTTTCACAGTGCCTCTCGTTCAACATTGAATTGGACGAACCTACAAGATTTTAGTTCAAATCGGGAGAGGCCCTCTTAAGCGAAGATGTTCATACAATTAACGGGATCTGTGGCATGGTGGGCGAGTAGCCGGCTTATTACATATTTATCACTATAATAACTCAATAAAGAGAACCTTTAGCGTATATAATATAAACTGTTTTAGCCAAACGTAGCGATATGGGTTATACCTAAAAAACAAACCAAATGAAATTGAAGTCGAGCTTTTTAAATTTTTCAAATTGTATAAGTACTTGTTATGTTTTTGTTTGCGAGTTGAAATATTCGATTACCGTCTGCGCGATCTAATTACGTACTTTGGGAGCTGACAATTATTTTGATGGCATTTTCACTGAACACTGAGATTTAATTAACTGAACGTTTCAAAGGTTTATTAGATGCGACGGATGGCTCTTGAAACAAGAAGCTGTCTCCGTCTTGTTAATAAGATAAACTATCTAGGTACAAGTCGAGCTCCCGAGTGGTCTGCCTTCAAGTTTTTCTGATTTCGACCCCCAGCACTTGCCCTGCTGGTTTACTTTCATAGTGGAATTCTACACATTTAAGCTGCAAATCATAGATTTAAATATCAAGATACGGTCGATATCCTTTGCATTTAGTCATAGCACCATTATTGGACCGCTCGCGTGCGAACCAAGCCATAGCTTCGTTCGTGGCTGTCGTTGGTGCCTGAAATCCGATTTTGAAAACTTTAAATCTCGCAGTAATTTTACATGTCATCCGCCCTTTCTTAGTAATATATATCTATGCTGCATATGAAATACAAGCCGATTGACATGTCCAAAAATCCAAAATACAATAAATATAATGAAGGTACATGTTTACACAAAACTTACACAAGTTATGAAAAAAAATCTAATAAAATAAAAATAAAAATTATGAAGTATAAAATAAAATAATATAAAGTCAAGGCAGGTACGTACATAACAAAAACAATTACCTACACTAACATGGACTACACAGTATAGAACCTTGTTTCGAGTAGTTCGCACATGCCTGTGAAGTGGGTGAGCAGCTTGCATACCAAAACATGGCATATGCCTGTAGATAGAACACAGGAGAGACAATTCTAAGAGAAATATGCATGCCTTTTGATGTGTACACGATCCAGTTGCTATCTGCAAGTTACAGGTATGCTACGTGTTTTATTACCGGCTTTATTAACGATAATTATTACTGTTGCATTGGTGTATTGGTTAAAGGGTAAACGGTAACGGTTAAACATGTTGAATAAAATGTAACTGTTTCGAAAGCAGAAAAAGACCGTAGACTTTTCGTTATAAACGTAATTTCCTCGTACTCATGCATCAAAAATGTTTTTCTGGCGATATTATAGATTGATGTCATGCCTATAGAAATCATTGGAGGCCGCAATGCTCTAAGATCGGTACGGAGGCCTAAGTCAATGCTCTAAGTCTAAGATAGAAATTCTTTTGTTCCGTAGTCTCGCATTTACAGCGCCATCTAGTTTTTATTAATTTAACGCATATAAGTCAACTCAACGCTCAGTCAGTCAGTCAATGCCATGGTAAATTGATTTTCCAAAGAACGTAGTTTTTCGTAGCAAACATTAACTCACTTTGAAAAATATTTTGCTTACCTGGGGGGAGCCAATAGAATTTAATAATTTTAATGATCTCATGATAAGTGAGGGGCCTCGCTCTCGAGATCTCAAGTGAAGTACTTTGAAGTGGTTTATGATTGTTTGTAGAATGAGATTTTACTAGATAATGATATAAAATTATTGTAAATATTTATGTAGAAAACGCTCTCTGTACCTGAGTACTAGTATAGTATTATTTTACACTGAAAAAATATATATATCTAACTGTGTGCAAAAAGTGCACAGTTAAAATTTACACAGTTGCTACAATATATTTTTCATTGAGATCTAATTAATTTACACCGTTGGGGCAACTGCAAAAAAACAGTTAGGAAGCAAACAGTAAATAAATATGTATAAACAGTTACAGGAACTTTTTGGTCAATAATAACAACGTATCCTGGCAGTAATTTAAATTTCAACGGTTAAACATCAGTCCGGATAAGACAGTAAAATGAACTGTTTTACTTTAACTGTTTTTTTTTCAGTTATGCTAACGTGTTTAATGTGTTGGCTCCATTTTAACCTCGCAGAACGGTAACTTTTATCGGTTTTCGGGTTACTCGAACTGTATTTTTTTTTCAGTGTATCTGTGATCTGAGTAAGTACCGAAACATAGAATCTTAAACTAACTTTTTGTTTTCTTCTTAGCTTACGGAACCTTTGTACATATAAATAGTTACTTTGTTATTTATTGTTGAATGAATACCGGTTTCTGGCAACTTTCCACTACACTCCTCGCACTTATTTCCTGTCAAGTTAAAGTTGAGTGTCGATAGATAGGGTGCGTTCAATGGGTACACTCCAAGGGTGTAGTTGTTTTTTTAACCACGCTCTGAGGCTCTGAACGACTTGGATTGACACGGAATGTCAATGCCACTGTAAATTTTTGATGTAAACAAACGCTTTAATCACCCGGTGTTGCCAATTTAGCTCTTTTAGAGCTAAATTCAGACCTATTTCAACATTGTCAGCTCCACTTTTTTTCAAAGAAGTTAGTTGATAGTATGAATGAATGAACGACAAAACCAAAGCCTTATTGTTATTGTAGCTGTGTAGTGAAGTAGAATGAAGTGTTGAATCATATAACCTGCATTGTTTATTTAGCTCCTTTTTACTGAAACAATTAGCCTTATTTTTTACTCTTTTTTTCCCATTGGCTGTTCATTTTTTTTTCATGTGGTTGGTCACTTTTAGATCTCAAGAAGTAGAGTTTTTTTTATTTTCAATAGTAATAGAAAATAAAGCCGCCAAAGTCTGTTTTTTTTCCAAAATTTTGTTACCAAGTTTTTTTATTTTGCATTTGACCTAGGAACTTGTTTTGTAAATATGGTACTTGTTATGTATTTAGATCGATATAACTACTAACACCCTATTGTACCTACACCAAGAAATAAACGTAATATAAAAAAAACAGTAAAATGGGCAGCATTATCGCTGAAAGCATATTTAAGTGTGTATTTATATTTTACCAATATATACAAAAAAACTTTCGAAACATTTCGAGAATTTTCTGGTACATTTGGTACGGAACCCTGAATACGTGTGATCCGACGTGCACTTGACAACAAAGATCCTTCCAGCCTTGATAGGTACTGTCAAATTTGACAAAAGCTAGCCTTGATATTTCACAGAAAAAATATTGGCGATGTTTGCAACATCATCATCAATCAGCCAACATAAACCGCTACTGGACATCTGGTGGATGTAATTTCATCAATATCGGTTCAGCTGTTACAGCGTGATTGATTAACAAAGTCTTAGAGCATTTAATAGCAAAGTAATCCAGGAGCTGATAACAAGTCCTGTTTCACTTTATAAAAAAACCCTCTCGTGGAATCTGGAACTTTCGCAGTTACTATATTACTTGTTGGGCTTACATAAAATATTTCTCCATCTATGGATGGAACAGGATTTTTGGGGGGGAAGGGTGGGATCGACTTGACTTTGACAGCAATCTTACGTCAAAATCGAAACCCCGAAACCGAAAACCGAAACACCCACCAAAAACGGTGGTTGTTCAGTTAGGGTCACGTGACGCTAACCGAACGCTCTAACCGAGCCTCCGAACGGAACAACCCATACGCTTTGGTGACAAGCACATGATTTGACTTTGACAGACGTCAGAATTGTCAGAGGTGGTTGTTCGGTTAGGGACACGTGACGCTAACCGAACGCTCTAACCGAGCCTGTGAACGGAACAATCGTACACTCTGGTGAAAACCAACGCTCAGAGTGTACCCACTGAACGCACCCATAGTCTCGTTACGGCGACAAACTCGTCACGACAGTCGCAAGGGCCTGTCATAACCATGTACTGATTACTAGCTTCACCAATCTGTAGTTAGAACTACGTGTAACAGGCACACAACCGAGCGACTAATTGGGTGTCTTCATCTGTGTTTACACTTCGTAGCTTTTCAAAAAAGACGTAGCAATATACAAAAATTATAAGTGGTTAACATGGGTATTTTCGCTAGCTTCTCTTATATAATCTTTACGTAACTTTTAAGGTAATAATTCATAATTTTGATTAGTGTATATATAAGCTCTTATTGTTAGACCGTTATTTCCATTCCTCCTATTCCTGTGCCAAAATAGTCCAAACTATTCAGAACTTTGTGACGTCATGACGCTGTGTCAGGTTGCCACTATGTGGTCAGCTAGGTCCTCTGGTCGGTCAGACGTGCAGCAGAGACCAGAGACATGACCAGCACAGTACCACTTGAGCGTGGTGGCTTTCGGCACCACATCGGTGGGGTGTTCGTGTGTGCAACTCGGTGTTGCGGATGCGATTGGTACGCTTTACCCCAAGATTGCTTCCCTTGATTGCTGTTGGGTCTTTTCGTCAAGGTCTTATAATTCTTGCCATGGAAAGCAGCTGTGATATTTAGCTGTTTAGCACCTAACCAATTATTTTATCTGTGACCTATCCAAGCACCGCGAGCACAGATTAGGTAATACCGTAACTACCGGTACTACGTAAGCCGCGAGCCTCTTCTCTCTCTCTTCTTATAATGGCTTTTGAGGAGTGCTCCAAACAATTCCGCCGATGTCAAGTGATATAATTATATTTTTTATAGTCAAGTCGTCAAGAGTGTTCGTCAAGTCATAACCCAGTTTAAAGGGCGGCAGAAAAACCGAGTTTTTACAGGAAAAAGTCCACGATTTTGGAAAGACACGCAATACCTCTTTCATTTGACGTAACTTCTGACGACCTCTGTGGCGTGGCTGGCGATGGTTCGCCTGCGACGCAGGAGGTTGCGGGTTCGATTCCTGCCTCGCAACAAATATTTGTGCGATCTGCAGATATTTGTTCAGGGTGTTTTCTATGCATAATAAAAAATATCTATCTATGTAAAGTATTGTATTAAGTATATCAGTTAACTTAGTACCCATAACACAAGCTCTGGTTTAGCTTGGGGCTAGATAATGTTATGTGAACTTGTCCAGAATTATTTATTTATTATTTATTTAACTTCGACGCCTTCTGTCATTATGTTCACATCATATGGTTTTCTTTTATGTACTCGTCTTCGATCAAGAATCTCTATGGTACTCGTATAACACAGCAGCAAAACAGGAAGTGTATTGAGTACAGACGTTTTTTTCTACACACATTATTGCTTCCAGTCTTCTAGTATTTATTTGAAATCTGAATTTATCGCAATATAATATGGAAATAAGGCCAGGTCGATGATAACTATGGAAATATTTCTTCTGTTGTCCCTACCGACTGCTTCATTAGCTTTTGACTAAATATGTGTCTGTTTGTCCCCAGGCGACACAATATGCCCGAGCGGCATGTTCCGCTGCCCCGAGGGCAAGTGCATTCCAGCGCTGTGGGTGTGCAACTACCAGCGGGACTGCGACAAGGGGGAGGACGAGTTCCAGAACTGCCGTGAGTACCCCCCCCCCCCCCCCCCCCCCGCCCCTATATGCCCTTCATCACATCACCAATATTGCCATACCAGCCGTGGTATTCGGGGCCGCGTGAAGCCTTCACGTGAATATTCACGATTTGCGCAGTAAGAAATCTGCACTCGGTAAAGTTCGGCGTGTAACGCGTAACGCGCAACGCGTGAATTAGATGACACAAAATATGGCTCAACTCACGGTACCCCGAATACCATAGCAGCTGTTGTACGCTTCTAATAACGTGGGCCTGATTTGAATCTAATAGGTTTTTTTATACAACTTGTGATGATTGATCAAGCAGATGGCCTACCTTATGTTAAGCGGTACCCTCTGCCTAAGAACAGTGCATTATCACATGGGTCACGTCCACCTAGGACGCACCCTATGTGGCATTGCACTGTGCCCGCCACCCTGAGACATAAAGATGAAATGTTTCATGTGCCTGTAATATCACCGGCAACCATACCCTTCAATCCGGAACACAGCAATGCGAGCACTACTGCTTTGCGACAGAAATAGGTATGGTGGTAGTACTTCCCCAGACGAACTCTTTCACAAAAAAGCTACTACTACTAAACTTGTGTTACTACTGTGTTTGTGTAGCTCTTGGAGATACCCAAACACATGGAAATAGGGGGAACATTTTATTAACTAGCCTTTTGTCGCGGCTTCTTTCACGTTTTGTCGGGATAAAAAGCAGTCCCCCTACCCCCTACTGCCCTCTCCCTAACCGTAAAAACAAAATAACCGTTTTTAAAAATTTACTATTACGTGGGTATCTGCTACGCCGTAGCACATCGTAGCACGCAGAGTGGTCACGCGCGACACGTATCCTCGCCAGTGCTGTCGCTCATACCTCCTGGGACCGTGCTCAGCTTCTATATTATTATTCTATGTTATCACGTTAATAGTTTAGAGCCAAGAGTTGCAAGCACAGTCGGCGTTTACAAATAGCCAATAGAAAAACGTAGAGAACGTAGCAGCTTGATTGAGCAGATTGATTCTTGATTTTGAATTTTACCTTAGTAAATCAAATTATAAACATGCATGTATTATCCGGTTAAATTCCAAGGGCTCATTGTTTTTAAAATACTAGACTAACTCGATATGAAAAAAACATAGTATGACTTCTAGCTTTTTTGTATTTTGTAATTTTTTATGTCTGTGAATTCTGTTGAGTAGCCACATAGAGTAACACGAGGCCGTATTGCTCTAAGAGTAGCCAGGCCAAAATGTTTTGATGCAACGGTTAATGCTAGTGTACGGCTTGGACACGACTAAGCCTATTTCTTTCGTAGCTTTTTCATCAGCGTCATCATCATCATCATCATCATCATCCTCATCATCATCATCATCAATTCATTTTGAAGACGTCCACTGCAAGACATAAGAAAACCTCCAAGGCGCGGTGGGCGAGTAGCCAGCTGAGAGATGCGGGTTCGACTCCCACTGTAAGACAAATCTTTGCATGAGCGGCAAATATTTGTTTCGGGGTCTGGGTGTTATAGTACCATCGTATTCGTAGTTTGATACCCACGACACAGCGATTCTAAGTGGGGAATTAGGGCTAGGGTTATGACTGTCGGGTGTATATACATTATATAGGAACTAATGAACGAATGGTTTTGAGGCGCCTTCATCGATCAATACAATATCATCGGTTCATTGAGTAATGGACATTTGAACCAAAAGGCCATCAAAAGCTTAAACTTTTGGATCAGCTTATTTAGTTAAAAGGCCCTTAAGTCGATTAGGCAAATTCACACGAGAATCGCATTTGGAGTAAATAAGAGCGTCGCCTAAATCAACCCAAAGGATTATTGGACCTTATAAGGCCGACCGCACACAGCTCCTAAGAAGACCAGCTAGTTCACTCCATAGCCTGATACTGAGTACTTGAGTAGAGCTTCGTATCTCATGAGAGCCTCTGGCAGATTATTCGTGACGAGAAACTTACCTGCCTTCAAACTGACTTGCGCCCATAATTAACACCAACATTTTACTTCGTAATTTTTTACATTGCTTAGAAGTTCGTGCTCGTTTTGAAATGCTTTGGTAGAGGAATTGTCGAGCCGCTTCCACACCACTCTGTCTTCGGCTTGTCATATGGCGGCAGGGACAGAGAGGCCCGTTAATGCCTTGGTCAGACCAGCGGCCAGATGATCGGCCAGGAGGTATTTTCCCCTATTTTCCCCTTTTAGGAAAAATCTTTGTAACAACTTATCAACTTACAAAGATTTATGTGTATGGCCACGCCTCGATTTAAATATCACTATAGATGTTGGTAAAGGGGGCTTATACATACATAGCAGAGTGTGATCCCGGACTGAGGTGATAATCACTATGTTTAGTTACGATTCTAGTTGTAACCGAACGAAGTGATCACGTATTTACTACATACGCTATCTGCGGCACATTCGTTCAAAGCCTTTGAACGGAGAACACCTATCGGAAACTTACCTCTGCTGGCTTTGTGCGCTGATTGGCGAGCGGTGAAGAGAATGGCAAATAAATATCATCTTTCTTTATAAATATACGTGAAAACTAGCCTCAGTCTTTCTACTTTTCGTGAGATTAATGATCAGATAAATACTACACTTACTTACAGATCAAATAATTACTTTAGAAGAAAGCTAACGCATGTGAGTTCATTGCCTAAAACTGGTGCACAAAAGTCAGATGGTGAAACTGGGTGCATTGATAGTCACTAAGTCATTCATCATTATGCTCTACAGCTTGCTTATTGTTTTTTACGGCTTAAATCGCAATAACAACTCTCCAAAACATTTTCCATTTAATAATTCAACTCAAGCGTGACGCGAATTAATGTCCGCGGTCATTAAACGCGCGTGATCGCGCGAACATTATGCATTTCACTCAACTATGACGCGTCAGTTGTATTTGTAGCGATTTATGTATTTGTAGTGGAATTTCCGCATCTTCGTCTGCTTGGAGTTTTTTTCCATACACACTTCAACACTTCACACCTTAAGAATTTCGAGAATTCCTTTATTAGTGCACACCTAGACCACAAAAGGGTTTTTTCTCCAAACAGGTATTTAGGACTTACGGTTAAGGCTGTGCATTGATATTCAGTCAATCAAGCACTCAGTCAATCACTCAGCCAGTCAGTCAATCTGTCAGTCAGGGGGTCTGTCTGTCAGTCAGTCAATCAGTCGGTAGGTCAGTCAGTCACGTAACGATCTTATGTATATTGATTTGGGAATTATCCGTTACGTTCTAATTGCTATGTATTTTATTCATTGAAATAACAAGGATCATTTTAAATCGTCTTGTAACTAAATTGACTCCTGTTCCAACGCAACCTAGAAGAATCAGGCAATAAACACGGCGCGCGCTTTATTAGATGATCCTTCTTAGTAATAGATGAGAAGCCGAAGTTATAAAATGAATATCGACAGATATAAATAATTTCACGGAATTGAACCCTGGGTGATGAATACTGCTACAATCGGCGGTATCATGATAACTATACACGTTGCGACTTGTGAATCGTTCGTCGCGCCACAATACCATAAATCTATGAGTCGTTCGTTTTTGAATGCACGATAGATGGATTTATTGGATATGGCTCACTTGAATGAACTTGCAATATTTTTTGCAAAAACTGTAGTTTCTACTACTATTTATACGAATCTCTATTTATCTTACGATTTTATATAATCGTTTCTTATATCCCTGAGAAAGTGGGTAGGTCTATTGAACGAATAATACACCGTGGGAATCATGTTGTTGTAATTTTAGCAACAGTAGAATTGTTATGATATTATTATAATTATTATGGCTATTCTTGAGTGTTTACATCGTCTGACTCTTCGATCTCTATCTGTACAAATTCCTGAATGAGTGGGCAGCCTTATAATGTCTACTGGAAGATTTGGAGAGAAAAATACCGCCAAATTTCCTTCTGAATCTTAGTTGCTCTCGTTGAAATTGTAAAACGCCGGAAAAATGGCACCTAGCTATAACTAGAAACTAGAAAACTGCATGCATTTGAAATATGTTAGGTGGGAAAATTGTTCATCCACAGCCAGACATTTTGAGCAGATACCAATAGAACTTAAGTAGATCTAGGGTATTAAGTTACCTTCAAAAACTGCTTACATTTTTTAACAAACTTGGTTTAACTCATCTGTATCTCTTGCTGAGTCTTTATATTATATGAACAATTATTAACAAAAATCTTTTTTTTGACAGTTGCCTGCGCTTTGGAAAAGTTTCGAAATAAGATGGTAGAAATTTAAAATTAAATAATATAGTTTCCAAAATTGCCTAAGCTCAACCTTCGTACAACACACACAAACACAAACCTGCAGCCCACTTCCAATCACACAGTTATTACTTCATTCCGCCCGCCCTCAATCAAACTATTTGGGCGGCCGCGCGTGAACACCTTTGTGTACTTGGCCGCGCGTACTTGTTGTGCCAAAATGTATTATTAGACAAAAACTCTTTTGTATTTTTGTTATCAAAAAAAACATAAAACACGTCGCTTTAAGAAAGCTTTTAAAAACCAAACATGTCATAGAAAAGTAGCAAAGTTAGTTGAGTTGCTATGGCCTACCGCTAAATTGTTTTCCACAATACACAAATGTTAGCTGGAAGAGAATGCTATCTAGTATTAAGTTCGCCTATGTACAACTTTTACAATAGTTTTGCAATAAAGAATTTTATATCTATCTATCTATGTTTAACAATATTGTTACTTTTATTACAGATAAAATAATACTATGCTAGTACTTTTATGCATTTACAATGGAATGTTGAGCAAACTTCTCCTAAACTTCATTAGTTCGTAAACTTGAGCCGTCTTAAATCAATTTCCCAACAAAGCCATGACAGTCCCATCGCGGTTGAACACCCATTCAATTCCCATATAATGGTTTCACACCCTCACCTGGTAAAGGACCCTTGACTCTACCATAGTAACCCTACAAACAGAGCATCATCTCTATGCAATCGCTCCATTTCACTTTTTTTATAATAACCGAAATGGGCGTAAGGATTAAATAACATTTAATTGCTCTATTAAATTACATTTAACTCAACCATTTAAAATATTATTGACAAAAAAAGAGCAACATCGCTTGAAAGAGGCGCTGAGTTTCACGTATAGATTGATCAGGCAGCGTTGTAGCCACTCTTCTACGCTGTAGCAGGCTTAACAGAATTTGGTATTACGATCCAAAAATTATACATAGCTAAGACTTTATTGTACACCACATAATAATAAACACATAATAGTAGATTATGATACAAGTGAGCTAAGCTGGACTTTACAGTCGAGGCGGGATTGCAGCTCGAGCCAAAAGGCGAGCGCGTAATGGAGCCAATAGGTGTAATGACCAATGATCACGTGTAAAAAGTCGACATCATTTTATTCTAAACTGTTTGCTATTAATCCTTTTTTTAATGAACTTACATTACAGCAATAGTCCTTCCAAGGAGTTTTATAAAATGAAAATCAAATGATGTCGACGATACACGAAGAAAAAAATATGAGATAGGTATGGCGGTATATTATTTACCTTTTTTCCTAGCAAGTGTGTTGAAAAGTGTGATAGGCTTGAGCATTTTTCATTACAGCTCTCGGCTCCATTGCGCCCACGCCTAACGACTCGGGCTGCAATCCCGCCACGACTGTAAAGACCAGCTAAGCTTACTTGTATCTTATTCTACTATTAAATAAATAAATAAATAAATAATTCTGGACAGTTCACACAACATTATCTAGCCCCAAGCTAAGCAGAGCTTGTGTTATGGGTACTAGATAACTGATATACTTAATACAATATATTACATAGATAGATATTTTTTATTATGCATAGAAAATACCCAGAACACCCTAACAAATATCTGCGATCACACAAATATTTGTTCAGAGTGCGGGAATCGAACCCGCAACCTTCTGCGTCGCAGGCCGAGCTTCGCCCGCCGCGCCACAGAGGTCGCAACAACATTAAATAACGAGCGTGAAAGTATAATGTCCGGTATTACCGCTCAGAGTGATCTATTCACTTTTTTTTTTACTACTTGAATGACGGAACAAGCAGATGGCCCACCTGATGTTAAGCGGTAACCTCTGCCTATGAACAGTGCATTTTCACATAGGTCACGTCCACCTAGGACGCGTCCCATGTGGCATTGCACTGCGCTCGCCACCCTGAGACATAAAGATGAAAAGTCTCATGTGCCTGTAATTTCACCGGCACCCATACCCTTCAAACTGGAACACAGCAATGCAAGCACTACTGCTTTGCGGCAGAAATAGGTATGGTGGTAGTACTTCCCCGGACGAACTCTTTCACAAAAAAGTTCTACTACTACTCACTATACTACA
This sequence comes from Operophtera brumata, assembly GCA_932527175.1. Classification (NCBI taxonomy): domain Eukaryota; kingdom Metazoa; phylum Arthropoda; class Insecta; order Lepidoptera; family Geometridae; genus Operophtera; species Operophtera brumata. The sequence goes on from OW052231.1 coordinate 20,711,677, forward strand.
AACTGCTATATATTGTTGTAATATTCTGGTAAAGCTGTTGTACTGTGTTAGCTCTACTGTGGTCTCTCTCTGGAGCTGATTGATTACAGGTCGAGCTGCTTAGCGGTAAGCGATTGTATTCTAATGGTTTATGCATGAGCTGTTTGAACATTTGTAGGAGTTTATTTTACGTAAGTGGATGAGGATGAAGAACCTTCAAAATTTTGGCTGAGGAATATTTTCGTAGAATAAAAACACTCGTCTTATTGGAACCTTAAGCTGATCCTATGTGCAGTGCTATGGTTTGTTCCCAAACATCAAGTAAGTTGTAGTTCTTCCGACCTTGTGTCAAGTCTCTACCAAAAATACAACATAAGTCTAGTCTAGAACGTTAAATATACCTACGTGAAAGGAAAATAATAGAAAGTTAGGCAAAGTTCTGACCCGTGTTATCGGGCCGACAGCAGAAATCCGATAATTCAGAACTTGTGTAATAACAATCAGGTCTACCTTTCCTTCGGCCGAACATCTTTCTGATTTAAAGTTTTCGGCGATGCGGCGGCTATTGTAGTGAAGTCACAAGTTTGGCTTGACAGACGGAATTTAATTTGGCACGAATTAAAATCGATCCAAGAAAAAACTTCATGCGTGTCTGTGTTGGACAAAGTGAGAATCCGGGGGACCATCATCATCATCATCATCACCATCATCATCATCATCATCATCATCATCATCATCATCATCATCATCATCATCATCATCATCCTCATCCTCAGCATCATCAACCCACAGAAGTCTACTTCTGAACATGCCTCCACCATAGAATGCCCCGTTCTTGAGCCGCCATCCATCACCGTTTTCCTGCTACTTTTATATAGTCCATCGAATGTCGGGCCTTCCCCTTTTGCGTATCCGGTTTGTGTTTGCCACTCGACAACCTTTATTCCCCAACGGTTATCAGTGCTGCGAGCTATATTGCCATCCCATTGCTACTTCAACTTGCTAATTCTTTGAGCTATGTCGGTGATCCTAGAAGATTGCTGGTAATATTAAATAAATAAATAAATAAATAATGCTGGACAGTTCACACAACATTATCTAGCCCCAAGCTAAGCAAAGCTTGTGTTGTGGGTACTAGATAACTGATATACGTAATACAATTTACCATTTGGCCAATTTATTTGAGCCTTTCGAGGTCGAGACTTTGGGTCCATGGGGTACCGGGGCCCTTCGCGTTTTCAAAATTCTTTCAGGGCATCTGGTCGAAGCGACGCGTGACCCGAGAGCTGGCTCTTATCTGGCTCAACGCATTAGTATTGCCATTCAGCGTGGCAATGCAGCCAGCATCTTAGGGACGCTTCCGTCTGGTAGTAGTGATTTGGATCAGTTGAGCTACCTTTAGATCGCTTGCAGCGGTCTTCAGGTAGCACAACTGTTTCATATGTATTTTGTACATACCTTGTATTATTCTTTCTGTAAATAAATGTATGTAAATTTACCAAAGATAGATATTTTTTATTATACATAGAAAATACCCAGAACACCCTGAACAAATATCTGCAGATCGCACAAATATTTGTTCCGAGGCGGGAATCGAACCCACAACCTCCTGCGTCGCAGGCTAACCTTCGCCCGCCGCGCCACAGAGGTCGTCAAAATGGTCTATATGGTCATGCTCCATGCTCTCCATGGTCAGTTTAGTAGCAGAGAATAAAGACACTGGAATGGCTCATTGTTTGTCATTTTGAGCAGGATTAGCAAGTTTAAAAAGTCCAACCAGTCATTCGTTCAAACACGTTGTAATCTTCAAATTATTTAAGATTCATTATTTTGTCTACAGCGCCACCTGAATGCGAAGCCGGACAGCTGACCTGCGGACAGTACGTGTGGAACAAGACGTACTGTATCCCGCCACACTACCGCTGCGACATGCATGTAGACTGCGTCGACGGCACTGATGAAGCGGACTGCAGTAAGTACTCACTATATCCTACATCATAGGCTACCATAACCATCGATATATTATACTAGTACTAGATGCCAGGTCAGCGCAAAAAATACGTCTCGGTGAATTACAGCTCACTTGAAAATCGAGCTCTTATTTTATTTAGTTCGCTTGCAGCCCAGCCAATGTAAACACGTGTCAAAATGACGCAATGTGTATTCAAAAGTTGCAAAAATAATGCCCGAAAAAACAATTTAACGGCCGGAGTGTCTTACTTTCGGTAAGTATATGTAGAATGTTATATTTTAAGCTTCATACTAATATATAATATCAAATTTTGATCAAAATTACCGATTTTAAACCACCGCTACAAATGTTTGGTCAAAGTTGGCGCAAAACTTTGTGTAACAGAACAGTTAGATGCATGGAGTAGATTTGTATTGTAATAATTGATTTGTTACCAGAACTTTAAAATTGGTCAATACTACTTTTGTGTCTGTTTGTTGGACTCTCATAAGATACTTAGCTTTCCTTTTTTTATTTTAGCTTTCCGAGCAATCCGTTTACTTGTGCAGAATGGATCTCGATTGTCGCCAGAGAAAGAAGAGATGACTTTTATAAGCCAGCTAAGAATTCGGTTATATGTTCGGATCACTTTGATAAATCGGATATATCCGGAAATACTAACCGACGTATTATAAATAAACTATACGTTGCGAAAAACTCATTGGTATGGGCCCTGATTTAATCCCTCGACCTCATGAACGTGAGGCAAGCGTAATACCAAATAGGCTACCACGACTTCACTTCTAAATATACATAAACATACACATAAACATACGCACAACAGAACGCTAACAAAATAACAAGTACCTATGTATATATACTATCAAACATAGATGCCCAAAACATTAGTTATTTGTTATGTAAGAGTGCAAAGTTGCTTTTTAACCGCGTGCTCAATTTTGATGAATGAGCAAGCGAAGGATACTGAAATTGAATGACGAGCGCAGCGAGTGATCAAAAATTAGAATCCTGAGCGTTAGCGAGCTTTTACACACGTAACTTTTCATCCCAAATCAGCGAGGAAATGACAAATGCAAAAAAAAGTAATACACCATGAAGGTACCGCGTCTGAATTTTTAACAAATTAAAAAAGGTTGTATGGTAAATTCGGCACAATGGAGGTAGAAGTAGGTAAATAGGTTTAATGATGATTTTAATTCACAAACATAGTGCACACGATGTTCTAAATTCAATTTTACTTTATCCTCTAGCGAATAATAACGGCTTTTACACTCAGATATCGAAGAGCAAAAATACTCCTTCCGAGATGGTGGGATGAAAAAATAATTTTAACTAAACTTTTACGTGCATATTATAAATTATTTAAGTGTTCAAAGCGACTCCATACCTTCTGTTGTCAAATTTGAAAAACCAAACAGATATGAAACCAAGGAGGTTTGAGTGACAGTTTTTAGTGGACAGGAGTAATTTATTGCTTTGCTCGTTTTTTGTGACGAATGATCGTAAGAATAAGATAATATTTTGAAGATTTGCTACTTTATTGCTAGGTGTCATGGTGGTATTTAGGTTGAATTTAGAACTGTATTAAAGCTTTTGTCTCGGTTCGTTAGAAAACAAATGTAGCTGTATAAGAATATATCCTTGTACTATTATTTATTCTGTGACGCGGACAGCTTTTAGCTTTGATTTTGTATGTGACAATAAATCTTGTAGTTCCTTTATCGAAGACCATAACACTCATTATGTCGATATACAACTCCTTTTGAAATTCCTAAATTGTCGCCTAAGCCACGGGGTCTCATCCCATAGAAAAAATATATTGTTCTATTAAAGTTCAATAGATGGCGTTACAGGTATAGATTTGGTATTGAAGTATGTAAAAAAACAATATAAGGCCTTGAAAAAATATTTTCTGATATCAAAAAATACCCACAACACGGGAAAATTAAATAAATGTATCTACAATCAAGTTTAATAATTTTTACAAACATTTAATTTTGTCTTTTTTCTGATGGTAATAATTTGAACTAAATTGATGATGAAACCAGATTGTTTGTAGTACCACAGGTAGAACAGACTTGATAGATGGCGTTATTTAAAAAAAAAAAGATGACACGCCTATGACGTCATGCCCGAAATGAAAGAGAATACTAGTATTTCCTTTTTATTCTAAAATTTTCAAATAAAATGTCAGACATCATTTGATATCATTGTGTCCAAAGACGAATATGTATATATATAAAAGGCAAAGACCTGAATGACCGACTGACCGAGTGCCAACGCACAGCCTAAACCGCGTAGAGACTTGAAATTTGGAGGGCGTGTTTGTCTTGATGCGAAGGGTTGTAACTAAGAAAGGAATTTTGAAAATTCATAAGCTAAATTATTTTTATATTGTATTTTTGTATTCTAACGTAATACAAAAATGCTCTGTATTTCGGAAAGCGTTAGCAGTAGATAGTTACTTGTAATTTCCGCTTCGGCCGTCAAAGAAACCGGCGTTTCGTAACTGCTTCATAGGTACTTTCCTCAAATAAAATTAACAAACATATAAAAATTTGCAATATACGAAAAATGCCACGGGAACGAAATATGGCAGTGTATTTTGGTTTATTTCGACGTAAAATATAGTTTCACGGTATAGGTAGTTGTTAGGATTAAAATATTTTCAGGAGTGGGACTCCTAAATTGAAATACTTGAATGTTCGTTCGTTTCACAAGTCATGTCACGGTGTGGTTGTTAATGTTAAAGTTGTTTTCTGCACGCCGGGAAAGTATTCTGACTACGCGCGGACGAAGTCACGAGCGGGTCATCTGTTGAGTTTGAAAAATCATAATCGTCATACAGGGTGATTGGAAGATGGGTGCAAAGCTGTAAGGGGAAGGTTGTCTAGACCATTTAGAACTATTTCAGCCATAATAGTTATAAGACGAAGTCCGACTATTTCTTTTTTACCGTTTTTTTTCCGTAATACCCAGAAATTTTCAGTTAATTTCTAATAATTGTCAGTGTTATTGATTAATGTTTTCTTTTATTTTATTTTGTAATTTTAAGTAATGTGTAAGCAATTTAGGAAACATGGTCTAAGCATCGGTGTCATCAGACATTTTCAGTACAGACACTTTAGTTCACAAAAAAATTAAAAGATTTATAGAATCAGGTTTATGGAAACTTAGTTAAAAAAAACAAATGGTGCTTATTTGTTCAAACTTTTTTGAATAGGTACATGAAAAGATAGAATTAATTCAGCGTTTGAAACGATGAAGCTGGAGATGATGTTGAAAGATGATGATGTCGACGGGCTCTTGCTTGTGTTGTTGGGAATCGTGGCAATCATTTTGAGCACCAACAAATTAATAAATTGAATCAAAATGTTGTTTTATAAGAATGCCTAAAATTTTAAATTTTCTCCCTCAATCTGGTTCTTAGGCCCCAATTTTATTAATTTGTAATATATCCGCGAAAATGATACCTCAAATAAAAGAGTATGAATACCAAGCATGTATTCAAAAAGGTTTGAACAAAGAAGCACCATCCGTTTTTTTAACTAGGTAAGTGTCAAAAACCTGATTCTCTAAATCTTTGTTTTTTTTTATGATGCCGAGTTCTTGGAGTATGTACTGATTGGTACGAAACTCAGTCCACGAAACCCCTAGCATTCTTCTCCAGCATCACATCTCAAGAGTATCTATGCTCTTTTTCTCGCTCTCCCTAAGAGTCCATGTTTCTGCAGCATAGAGGAATATGGGAAACACCAACGCTCTAACGAGACGGATCTTAGTAGATTTCGTTATGCTACGATTTTTCCATATCTTCCTCAGCTTATCCATGGCGGACCTAGAAATCGCCATACGCCGCTTGATTTCGTCAACGCATCCACCATTGTTTGTGATCAAAGATCCGAGGTAAATGTATGATTGAACCACATCACATTTTGCGATTAGCTTGACTTCCGGCAAGTTGTTATTGATACGGTCAACAATCATCACTTTCGTTTTGCTGCGGTCGATCTTCAGTCCAAACTCGAGGCTGATGTTTTATATCTCGAAAAGACTAGTTTTCCCTTACAGCTTTGCACTCATCTTTCAATCACCCTGTGTACGTGTCTAAGTTTTTTTTCACGAACGCCATCTATTGAGTGTGTGCGCGTTTTACGCGGTAATTAAAGTTGCAGGAGCTAGGTGGCTCTAGCTATCATTTCCCTGCTAGCGGCATCTAGCGCCCAGGTAAGGCAACCAAAATAGCCCGCAGAATAGCCCGAGTTATGGCGGTCACGTTTTGTTGTATGGCATGAGGTATCTGTACTAGTATAGTATTCTTTTATCTGTGCCTAAGCTAAGGATCGGTTGGCGAAACCATGCATGAGATTTATCAATGTACCTACTCATATAAAAAGGCTATTTGCAAGATTATTTTTGTCACGAATTTTGTAAGCAAATAACGAGAAAATCACGTGGAAAATCAAACATCATTTTATTGGAAAATTCAACATTCACCATATGCGTATAGACTCCCTATCTGGAAGCATCACTTGTGAATTTATCTGCGGCGCTATTGTGAGTCGATCGGTCTCGTTTCCCCCTCTCCCCGAACATGAAGGAACCTGAGCTAGCGGCCAGAGTCGCTGAAGAAATCATAGTAATTATGCAAAAGCACTGACCGAGTGGTGGCCTACACCGGCAGCGCGGCGCTGGGTCGACGACACTGCTACGTAACGGGGTATAACTGAATGAGAGGAGCGCAACACAGAGGAGGCTGGCATAAGCTAAATAAAACCGGCCAAGTGCGAGTCGGAACTCGCGCACGAAGGGTTCCGTACCATTATCTGTAAAAACGGCAAAAAAAACACGTTTTTTGTAATATTTATATAAATTATTAAATAAATATTTATTATTATTTTTTAATTTATTTTATAATTATTTATTTTATTCTGTTTTTAGTATTTGCTGTTATAGCGGCAACAGAAATACATCATCTGTGAAAATTTCAAGTGTCTAACTATGGTTCATGAGATACAGCCTGGTGGCAGGCGGACAGACAGACAGCGGAGCCTTAGTAATAGGGTCCCGTTTAACCCTTTGGGTACGGAACCCTAATAAGCGATAAGCGAAAGGAAGCAGTGAGTGAACTCGGGCTGAAAAAAATATGATGATATACAGAAGTTACACACAAATACTATATAAGTTTAATACACTATATAAGTTATTTATATAGGTACATATATTTTTTCATATTCATATATTGCTTATTATGTAATGTTTACATTAATGTTAGTGTTGTTTATTTTTCATTTAATGCCACAAATGAACAGTATTACCGTATGGGTTATTTCACGTATTGTTCATTCTGCGTCATTTCGCTTGATGCCTTTTGGCCATTGTGCGTCTAAACCTCTTAGTGACTGCATTATATTTATTATAAATAGATGCAGGCGCGCTCTTGGTCTATTTAAACCACTGCAAGCAACACAAAATCTTCTGAAAATTAAAATCTCACGTATCCGAACTATATTGCACTATATTAAACTGTGCGTGATAAATCTTTTTTCGCATTGAAACCCGATTGGGGGTGACATGAGTCTGGTCGAGTCGGCTGGCGGAATGGTGAACGCATTTGGAGCGTCTCCAGCCCAGTACCCTTAGTACGAGAATTTGATAGTATTCGAAACTATATGAAGTTTCGTTTCCTTCAATACATTTTCTGACAGTGTCCTTTGTTTTCTCCTCGTTTTCGCTAGGGGCGCTACTAGTAATTGTATGAAAGGAAACGAAACTTCATATAGTTTCGAATACTGTCAAATTCTCGTACTAACCCCCCTGATAATAAGATCTACGTGATGCTATTCCGTAAAACAAGCTGTATTATTTATATACATTTAGCTGTATTTTTTCGGGGAATGCTCCCAGGAACTGCAAGATCTGATCCCACCATCTCTTTTTCATCATAGGACGAGCAGGCGTACGGCTCAGTACCATCCTTACCTAATTAGTATCTTCTATTCGCACAAAACGTTTCAGTTCTACCTTTATAATGCGAACTGCTAAAAGTGGAATACACTACCATCAGCTGTCTTTCCTGAAAACTATAATCTGGGTCTCTTCAAGGCTAGAGTGAATAGGTGCCTTCTAGAGCTTTGTGCTCCATCTTCGGCCACATCGTCACTTACCAACAAGTGAGATCGTGGTAAAACAAAGGTACATCATCGTTAAAAAAAATATGCCGTGCTACTAATAAACGCAGATCACCTTGTTGAAATAGTTACACCGTGTTTTGTCTTTTTAGATCGAATTTGAAACCGCCTGTCAATGCAAAAAAAAACTAATCCAATGAGAATTCGAATTTATAGTCTAGACTTATAACTCGGTCAGTTCTTAGAATAGCAATTTTAAGGTAATCTATAAACGCCATCTATATTTTCAAAAGTTTGCCACTGAATGAAGTAAATCCGAGTATTCATTCAACGTTCTTCTTCTCTTCTTATAATGAGGAGAGTGAGGAGTGAGCTTCTGAGGAGTGCTCCAACCAATTTCGCCAATGTTAAGTGGTAAAATTCTGCAACGTGTTTCCCATCCTTCAAATGTCATGTGTCAGCTAGTGGAGTGGCTCCACGGTTGTCTCGCGACGTTGCCGCAAGCGACTCTGCGTGTTGCAGAACAAATGGCACCTAATGCAAACTCTACATTGATTTATTTCAAATAATGAATGAAAACAATCAAGAAACTGTATCTTGTAACAAACCGGATGAATAAACCGACATAATTGAAACGAAAGTTGAGGATTATGAAACGAAATCGTATTACTGGATTACGCGCATTCCACTGTGAAAACTAGATACGAAACAATTCTAAAGCAGACGCAGAAACACGCATAGAGTACCTATCTGTATATTATTTGAAGGGTGCTTATACACACACACGCACACGGATACACACGCGCGTTCTTTGCGCGTGTGTATCGCGCCATATACACACGGCCACTTTAGCAGCGCGTTTCAAGAACGCGCGTGTGTATCGCGCCATATACACACGGCCACTTTAGCAGAGCGTTTCAAGAACGCGCGTGTGTATCGCGCCATATACACACGGCCACTTTAGCAGCGCGTTTCAAGAACGCGCGTGTGTATCGCGCCATATACACACGGCCACTTTAGCAGCGCGTTTCAAGAACGCGCGTGTGTATCGCGCCATATACACACGGCCACTTTAGCAGCGCGTTTCAAGAACGCGCGTGTGTATCGCGCCATATACACACGGCCACTTTAGCAGCGCGTTTCAAGAACGCGCGTGTGTATCGCGCCATATACACACGGCCACTTTAGCAGCGCGTTTCAAGAACGCGCGTGTGTATCGCGCCATATACACACGGCCACTTTAGCAGCGCGTTTCAAGAACGCGCGTGTGTATCGCGCCATATACACACGGCCACTTTAGCAGCGCGTTTCAAGAACGCGCGTGTGTATCGCGCCATATACACACGGCCACTTTAGCAGCGCGTTTCAAGAACGCGCGTGTGTATCGCGCCATATACACACGGCCACTTTAGCAGCGCGTTTCAAGAACGCGCGTGTGTATCGCGCCATATACACACGGCCACTTTAGCAGCGCGTTTCAAGAACGCGCGTGTGTATCGCGCCATATACACACGGCCACTTTAGCAGCGCGTTTCAAGAACGCGCGTGTGTATCGCGCCATATACACACGGCCACTTTAGCAGCGCGTTTCAAGAACGCGCGTGTGTATCGCGCCATATACACACGGCCACTTTAGCAGCGCGTTTCAAGAACGCGCGTGTGTATCGCGCCATATACACACGGCCACTTTAGCAGCGCGTTTCAAGAACGCGCGTGTGTATCGCGCCATATACACACGGCCACTTTAGCAGCGCGTTTCAAGAACGCGCGTGTGTATCGCGCCATATACACACGGCCACTTTAGCAGCGCGTTTCAAGAACGCGCGTGTGTATCGCGCCATATACACACGGCCACTTTAGCAGCGCGTTTCAAGAACGCGCGTGTGTATCGCGCCATATACTCGTATTCGTAGAACAGAAAATACACAGAATTTTCGATGCTACGCGTGTGTATCGCAACTACATCGCAGCTAATATTGAATTATATATATAGTAAGTTATATATAGCGAGTACAAAACATAATTAGTAAACAGAGTCTCCAAAGACCGTTTAAATAAACAATTTTTTGTGACAAAAACATAAACCAACCGCTTCCGAAAGCTTGAGGAATGGGAGCTAATTAAAAAGCCACAATCAATGTAATCAGACGTATGTTTAAAATACGACTGAGTAGGAGATTGTCTTTGCTAATCAAATTAATAGAAACTGAAGGGATTATAATTTTTCTGGCTATTAAGGTAATTTAAAATAGCACGCCAGGCAGAAATCTTCATACAAATAAAACTCCACGAGCCGCTCGAAAAAACGGTTTTTATTGTATATCTCGTGAAATATAGATAATTTTAAAAAACTCCGTGGGTGAAACCTCCATTTTATTGTATTGATTTTATCTATCCAATTTTGGACCTAATAATCTGTATCATGTTGACAAACAATCGAATCTAGCCTAAAGTTAGAGGTAACTTTGTGTATTTTTTTATCAAGAAAATTTGTCCTATCGTGTTTTTGTCTTGGTGATCCCTCGGTATTATAATGTAGTACGAGTATCCATTAATATTTTTAATTTGAATATTAAACATGATTTAGTCCATTAAAAATTTAATTTAAGATTGTTAATTTTGCGTTATACATACCTTAATAGTCAGAAAAATTACAGTTTTATGTACATCTGGCAGTGCTCTTTCGCAGCGCGGCCACACACGAGAAAATAAAACCATGCTCCGCTCTTTCACCACAGTCGGTTAATAATCCGGTATTACCGACAACAATACGAGATTGCTGGATTTATTACACGGTTAGCCGAGCAGCGGTATGGGACTGGCGCCTTTCCCGCGGTCCCACGTGCTCTCAATACCCTTCGTTTTGACGCAATTACATACTGGCAACACTTATCCACTTAGGTTATACATTTTCAGTAGAAATAAGTTAGAATCTAACCACTTTTTGACGTCGTCGAAAGCATTAAATTTAAAAGAGACCCAAAAATGCAAAAAATCCTTCCCTGCAGATCTCGAACCCGCATCTTCGCTTGTAATCGGCGATGCCCTAACCAGTTCGGCCATAGAACGAGCTATGACGCTGGAGACTAAATTTGTTAGCACGTAACATTTTTCTGATTGTTACTCGCTACAAGTTAGCTAAAAAACAATAAAAAGTCTGGTGTTTCGTGCTCACGTAAAACGTACTATGTGTGTTGTTTTTTTTCCTACTTATTACTTTTATTAAATTGCAGTCATAATTAAAATTCTTAGACTTGTGATAGAGATACGTGATATATGACTGAATTAAAAGAAATACCATTTATGTCTTATATGGTTATTGAGAAAGTGCTAGTAAATAGGTACCTACTATTTTATATTAAGAGATCCCGAAACTTGTAAGACTCTTAAGACCCATTTCTCAATAGCAGATTCGAATGAAATATATATGCAAGTAGGTTTCTAACTTTAACTGGGGATCGATAACTTGATTCGGTAAAGGTGATAGCGTCCTACACTCAGCCCCAACCGTACTTGTACCCCGACTCACAAACTCCTACTTACGAACTATGATTGAGTCCGACACTACACGAGTTGGAACACATTTTTCACCTGAATACTGAAATCCATTCAATTTCGCTCTATATTCAGATGGTATCAAGTCGAGACGACAGCGGCCGACGTGTGATTTCAAACCGTATAAACTTTCCCGGAAACTATTTGACGTGTTCGCCTCGGGCGATGCTACATACCTAACCAAATTAGGGGGAAAAGGGGGGTTCTTATACTATTTGCTGTTGACTTTACTGCTTTTTGGAAGACCAGCGTTGGCTGCTAGCTTGCGGTCAACCAACTCACGCTGAGGCAGAGCCATTTTGTTACTTGAGTTTCACCTCGTACCTTCATATCTGTTTCTTCTTAGATTAAAACGTGTTTCTGTGTAGCTCATGTGTACAAATAAATATGTATTCTTTCTTTCTTTCTTTTTCTTTATTTTCATGTCGACACATGCTTAATGTAGGGCTCCGATTTCAAGGCACAGTTTTCACAGTACGTAACTCTATAAGTTTACGCGTATCTTTATTATTTGCTGAAGGTTCTCGCTTCAACAACACGTAATCTGTTAAAATTCAACTGGCTCTTACGGCTGCCGAGATATACCCTGTGACAATACAGTTGGACAGGCTTACGGACGGACTGCGTAGGCTTAGTAATTGGGTCCTATAGCCACCCTTTCGGTGTGGAACCCTAAAAAATTGCGAGTTGAATTTATCCCTTTGTTACAGATGTAGAACGTTGTCGAGTTTATACTAGGTACCTAGTAGGGGTTGATTTAACTTCAAACTATTCAAATACGATGGATCGACGCGACGAGACGCGCGGTCGAACAGCATTAAAAGTTACGAACTTTCTGTAACCGACTCTTACGGGACAAGGGATTGATGACGGGAATTTAGGGTTGGCTGTATAATCGTACATGATACTCAGACGAATCAAATATAAATAAATACACACACACGCACAAACACACCCACCCACACACACACGCACACACGCACACTCACACATACACAGACACACACACACACACACACACACACACACACACATACACATACACACACACCCTGAGGCACATGATACTAAAGACTACACAAAATAAGAAAAAATAAAATGTTCCTTATTTAGTAAGTATATAGACATCGATGGTGTTGTGTGGGGACAGGTCCCTGTCTCAGCATAAGCTGCACCAGACCTGGGTACGATGCGGCGCTGGTTGTCACACGGGGCCTTCCAGCTGTAAGGTGTAAAGTGAAAATAAAAATAAGTAAACAGAAAAGGGACATGGGACTTAACACCGGCGCATGTACGCTCTTCATCTAGATGTACCCTTGGTACCTGCCAGAATCTTCGCAGGCAATTAATACGAAAGAATGATTAGATTCAGTCCATGATAATGTTTCAATAAATTTCATTTCAAACAAGAAAAAATCCTAATAAAAGCAAAGTTAGAAAGCACATTAAAATAATTACAAAGTTGTTACGAACAATATAATAGGAAATCTCATACATATCTGTCTATCCATCTATCCAAAGAAAAAGACAACAAATGTACCAACACGAAACGGAACATCAGATACGAGCGACAAACAAAAACGCAATTTCCACACCATTAAAACTTGGCCCCTTGTTGGGTCTTTTTGCTTCACCCGCCAACATAACTTGAACTTTCGTTGCCATCTGATTCCAAGATATTTTGAATGGACCACTGAAGCTGGATCCTAAAACTTCACCAGTAACCATGGTTGCATACCAAATACCCAATGCTTACAGCCCAAGCAAACTAGGCAAGGAGACCATAGATATTAGGGTTATGCCATAAAAAAATTGGAGTCAAAATATAAAAGTTTAATTTCGTTAGATTCAGCCAAGAGCTTGCTAAGTTGGATGCAGTGTTTTCGATCACAGGCATAACTTCTGAAGTTTCTTGCTTGAGATGAGTGTGGGTACTGTGGGGACAAACGAAGCTGGCGCTACACTTCGTTTCAAGTTTTCTTTAAAAGATATAGGGCATTTTGGCCCAATGTTTATTGAACTACTGATATACGGTTTATTGTAAGTAACACTATTTACAGTCTGAACAGGGTTTAACTTCTAGGAATATACGAATTTCGAAAATAATCAAAATAAGGTTATTAAAAATTTGATAATCTGACATTATAATTTAAAGGATTTATTTGTAAGTAGGTAGCTGAAAAGTCGCACACTTAACCTCGTACAAAATGCAAACTACCAGAAAAACTTCGTCGCTGAATAATGGAAAACCAAATAATTTGTTCAACAAAGGTGCATGCGAACCTCAAACTTTGCTATAAGCTCTCGAGAAAAATACTCTACCTCGCTAAGATGCTGAAACTTTCGGGAAAGTTTTAATAGACCGCAATTATATTCTTTTTATTGAGCTCTCGAGTTTTGTTGCCAATACTGAAAAGTGAGAATTACACACTTTTTGTTACTTTGAATTTCAATGTCGGTTTTTAAATTTATATTCATATTAAGAAATTTTGTTCTGCACTGGACAAGTATGTGGTTATTATATTATGTACTAGCGACTCGCCCCGGCTTCGCACGGGTGGCCCCGGTGACCCCCCCCCCCTCCCCAATGTTAATCTCCTGGTTCTAAGACCTCCCCACCAATTTTCTGCCAAATCTGTTCACCCGTTCTTGAGTTATATGTGGTGTAACTAACACGACTTTGTTTTATATATACAGGGCGTCCCACGGATATGCAACATGGAGGGAAAGTACGTTGAATATTGTAGATGGAACATTTTACTGAAATAAGACATTATTTGAATTTAAAAAACAATTTAAACTGCATTCATAGATATTTAAATAATTACATGGTTGAACCGGGAATCGAACCCGTTACACGAGAAAAATAATCAGCCTGTAGTTTTATCATACCGATCGAAAGGCTTCATCATAAGGATTATTTTTTGCTAAATAACATAGTGTCAGAAATAAAAGAAAGACCAAGTATTTTAACATTTGCTGTGAAATTTTGTTCAGAAAAATGAAAAGCTGACATTGCCGTAAGGACATACAACTGACATTGTCATAAGTACCTATTACTAATAAATGTACCCACTTGAGAAGTACGCATCATTTCCCTATTAATAATTTAAGTTCATGATAAAATGATAAAGAGATACGTTGGTTGTATGCAACAAATAGAGCCATATCTTGAGCCGAAAGACGCGTAAATTATTTTGTCAATCTCAATGCGACTGGCTGATTAAAAAGAAATAATTCAAAAATGTGTACCATTTTCAAACTTTTATTCTTTTGTATCTGTGATTTTCATTATAGTATTTTTGCATTGTATTGTGATTTTTTTACATAACCATGGCGTATCAAAATAATTTTGATTTAATGGAAGCATACTTTTTGAACCACAAAAACATAACGTTAGCCTTACAATGGCACCGCGAAAGATATCCTGATAGAAATACACCATCTCGATTTATTATAAAACGGTTGGTGGATAATCTGCAAAATTTTGGACATTTCGATCATCGCTTACCACAACCGCGGCACCAAATGATAAATACTGACGATGAACTCGACATTTTGATATACTTTGAGGCAAATCCTAAAAGTTCAGTGAAGGAAAGTGAAGAAGTAATCGGAATTTCGAAAAGCCAAATTAGTCGGAAAAGCCGGAATTTAGTACACCGTGTACTAAAAAAATACAAATTCAAATTACAAAGAGTTAGTACAAAAATTACTGCTGAAAGACGACTTATTTTCTGCCATGAAATCGAAAGGTTCATCCTAGAGGATCAGTATTTAAATAATCAAAAGAGTGCGACTTTGTATTCAACAGGAAGGGACTCATTTTGAGCATTTTATAAATTGATTAATTTTGTATTAAAAATGTTAAATTTCATGTTCTTCCTTTTATTTCTGACACTGTTATTTAGCAAAAAATAATCCTTATGATGAAGCCTTTCGATCGGTATGATAAAACTACACGGTGATTATTTTTCTCGTGTAACGGGTTCGATTCACGGTTCAACCATGTAATTATTTAAATATCTATGAATACAGTTTAAATTGTTTTTTAAATTCAAATAATGTATTCTTGCATTAAAATGTTCCATATACAATATTTAAGGTACTTTTCCTCCATGTGGCATATCCGTGGGACGCCCTGTATATAGATATTGTTTTTAGAACTACCAAGAGTTTCCGAGAACTTATTTTTTTACGAAATAACTTGTATGGACTAAAATTTCGATGTTTGTTTCGCTAATCCAGTGTTTTCTTAAACCAAATATGATTTGCCGCAAATAATGACCAACATAAATATACAGATAGTAATTCTTTAGTTTTACTTCCAAATGGACCTTGTGATGTCTGAATAAATTAAATTAATATTATATATATTTATATTAAAAAAACAATAACAGTCATTTCAGTGTAAAATTATACTCTGTTCGCCCATATTTGGTAAAATATGTTAGTATAAAAAAGCCTTAACCTAGTATAGTATTCTTTTATCTGTGCCTTAACGTAGTTTGTGAGCGTAGTAGTGTTATGACATCCTGTTTTTTTAACATAGTTAGAAGAGTTGTAATTAGAATGTAATTGTACGGAACACACGCAACACTGAATTTATTTTACTTAAAATACATTTTGTGTATTTATTCCTAATTTCCTTTAGTCCTATGGTTGGGCGCTGGAAACTGCGACACAATTTTAACTTCTGTCATTTTCAGTGTAAGCTTTTGTATTTTGTTCTTGTTTAATATGCTGCTAAACGAGTTGTTTAAGTTGGGCTGCCTTTAGATGTATTTGAGATTGATAAAGTTATTTTTAGTAGTATGTGCGTATATAAATTAACGCTGATATAGAAATCATAATTCTTGGGTTAATAAAAAGCCAATGTTGATCATACCAAGAGCCAGGATCAATTGGAAACCAATGTTGAATAATAGGTATCCTATACATAAATCAAATTGCAAGCTGCAACAGACCAACTATCCGATTGGCAGTGGAACATTAGTCGCCCGAGTCCACTCCATCGGATTGCAGGCTCTCTGGGGGAGCTGTTCGAACCAGATTTGTTCAACGTAGATACCAACTTTTAATGGTGTTGTCAAATTGAGAGGATATTTATTTTACAGCGTTCTGTATATGAACATAGTTTTGAGGGACTAGAGAGCAAAGGTTATAAACATGAGGTAAAGTTTAATTATTTTAAGAGTGATGACCAGATGACCCAATTTTACTTAGATTTTTTACTTATGTATGAACGATGTCGTTTCTTTAAACTATTCAAGTTTAGGAAAAAGTTAAAAACACTAAAGCATTTTTTTTTATACTAGTTATGACGGATCAAGCAGGTGGCCCCACCTGATGTTAAGTGGTACCCTCTGCCTATGAACTGTGAATCATCACATAGTTCACGTCCACCTAGGACGCACCCTATGTGGCATATAACTGCGCCCGCCACCCTGAGACAGAAAGATGAAAAGTCTCATGTGCCTTTAATTTCACCGGCACCCTTACCTTTCAAACCGGAACACAGCAATGCGAGCACTACTGCTTTACGGCAGAAATAGGTATGGTGGTAGAACGTGCCCGGACGAACTCTTTCACAAAAAAGCTCTACTACTACGGCATTAGAAGCTTCGTCGTTTTTATTGGTAAATCTTTAAGATTAATTATCATCATCATCAGCGAATAGACGTCCCCCATAGAAAGCTATGACGAACGATCTTGAGCCGCCTTCATCTACCGACTTCAGTCTTTGGCATTCTGTAAGACTACATATAGGCTTGAATAAACAAATAAATCTTAAGTAGACCAACCAGCTTTCTGATATACAAAGCTTCTCCTCAGTATTCCGCGAGAGTAACACCAGTCAATTTAAATCAACTCCTGGAAACATGTTAATACAAGTACCTACGAATAAGTATGTACTTACCTGAGGCTCAGTGCGAGTCGAGTCAATCCCTTGGAATAGTCTAGCCTCCAATACACCGGGTTCTACACTACGTCTTTGTGCGGAACCCCAGACCGTGTCAAAGGGCTCTGTACTTGAATACGGGGATTGATAAAATAGTCTTGGGGCGTTCATAGCGCGGCCTGGGTTTTCCTGAATTTATTTTAAAGAAGTAGGGAATACTTGCTACAGTCGCTTTGAGGCGGCTTTCATGCAGCTGCATGAAACGTAGCGCTGGTCGAATTTCGGTTAGTACACTCCACATACGGTAAAATGTTTTACCAAAACATGGTATATTTGGGTGAAATTGGCGCAGAAATCGCACAGATTTAGAACGACTGAAATATACTGTAAATTTTGGCGACCCAAGGTAAGTGTGGATGGCCTCTTAAGCTGCTAGGTTACCAAGATTCGCCAGGTTTCCTTTGAGTCAGTCTACTCGCTACTGACTTCTTGGAAAATTAAACTGAATTGACTTAAAAAAAACCGTCCGCTGAATTTTCGCCAGGAGTCAACGGAAATAAAACATACCAAGTAGGTTTCCAATTAAAGCTAATCAAACCAACGCGTTAAGCCCGCGTCCGCGGTGGCGTTCACGGTGGCGATCCATTGTCTTATACATTGATCGCCACCGTGCACGCCAATGAGGCCGCGGGCAGAACGCGTTGGTTTGGCCTTAGCTTAAATGGTCTTTGAAATTTGACTGTTAAAACAGAGTCCTGTTTATTGATATGCGCACGCAATAATGATTTGTTTACACATACAGTTCGTAAAGTACGGATTTGTTCCGTAATTTTCATCGTTAAAAATATCGTTTTTTACACCCGAAAGTATTGAGCTCGTTAATATTCCTTTCAAAGTCAAAGGGACCACTAATTGAGCGGCTTAACTCATGAAAGCCTGTCGTTTGATGGCTTCTTTTAGAGCCTTTATGGAGTTCGGCTCAAAATGCAGGCGCTCAATGTTTGAGCGATCTGCATTATAACTGAAAACCGAAATGAAGAGACGCAGTAATTGGATGAGCGGATGCGCTGCGCAGGTGTGGATTAAAAGATAGCTGGCTCATTTTAGGCGAATGCTTGCTGGCTCGGATAGCTATAAGTCATTCTGTGCATGAGATTTTGAGGCATTTTCCACGACTGTGCTCATGGTGCTCATCAAAGTAAAATAAATAAATAAATTTTGCTGGACAGTTCACACAACATTATCTATCCCCAAGTTAAGCAGAGCTTGTGTTAAGGGTACTAGATAACAAATATACTTAATACAATACATTACATAGTTTTTTTTTTATTATTATGCATAGAAAATACCCAGAACACCCTGGACAAATATCTGCAGATCGCACAAATATTTGTTCCGAGTCGGGAATCGAACCCGCAACCTACTGCGTCGCAGGCGAAGCTTCGCCCGCCGTGCCACAGAGGTCGTTCAAAGTCGTCAAAGTAAAGTATTCAGTCAATGACAGTTCCTGTGTACCAGGGATACACACGTAGTGAAAAAATATCCTTTTGGTTTCGCGCAGGCAACACTATTTTCAATATCAAACTGGCTTTTACGTTAACACGCTCAGGCGACAGTTATATGGGTCTGAACCTTGCCTGCTGTCATAACCAGGCTTGTGCCTAGTTCTATTTTGTATATGGCAAGAAACTAAAGTCCAGCCAATGCAAGTAATTTACAGAAACTTTGTTAACCGTGAGCTTGTTGACCCGGAGAAAGGTTCACACTTTGTCGATTCATTAAGTACTAACTTTATTGCCTTTGTTTTATTTAATTCAGTCTGGTTTTCTATTTGTAATAGGTATATAACTACCCATTTTTTATCGGAATGTAAACATTTTGTCGTTTCAATTTAGTAGGGATCCAATCAAATAAACAAATGTTTTGGACTGCCAATATCGCGTTACAACACTGAAACTCATCAAGTAGGTAGTACAACGCTCACAGAGAGGTCAAACATCCTCTGCCTAGGTACGCCTTAAGGTTCGGAAAATTAATGGCTAAGCTTAGCAGTAGGCTATCTATACGGAAAAGTCATTGTATAGCTACCCCGTTGGGAAAAAGGAGTGTTATGTTTTTTTATAACTAAGATAGACCTTATTTTGACCACAATCTCACCTAGCAAGAGAATATAATCCTGTGCATTAATCCTACCGTTGTCAGTTACTTTCAAAGGTTAAACTCCATTATAAGGCGAGAACATAATACCCGCTATGCCAGTTATCACCATCTATTTTTACTCTCAGGCTAATCCATTTTTACATAACTTATGAAAATAGCATTACCTGAGCATTGTAAAAAGCGGGGCCGGTTTTGCATTACAAAACTAATGCAGAATGTGGGATTAGATTTCTGCGCGGCATGCTCTAATGAGATGCCGAACAACCTGCGCAGAATTGAATACAGTTCAGACTTTTATTAGGTGTGGAATTCAATTAGGTGCTTACAGCTGGGTCCCTACAGGCTATACGTTATATTGAAGTAGGGCATAATAGCAGCGTCGTATACTCGTAGGTCGGCCTCCTTTCGTTATATGATCTAGGAAAGTTTAACATTAAATTTAAAAAGTGGCTGATGTGTAGATGCTTGATCTCTAAAACAATACTTACATTATAGAATTGAAACTATCGTGGTTGGGAATCATATTAAAAGATAAACGGCTAATTACCACTATTATTCGTCTCTTTGCTGACGTTTCGTGACTGAGTTCAGAAGCCTCTTCATCATGAGCACCGCCCACCGCTGGAACCCACCGCCACCGCTCCTATATTCGCTGGTCCACCGTCGAACGCGGTCGCGGGCGGTGCTCATGATGAAGAGGCTTCTGAACTCAGTCTCGAAACGTCAGCAAAGTGACGAATAATAGTGGTAATTAGCCGTTTATCTTTTAATATAATACTTACATTACAGGGATTTTCAATAATTTTTTATTGATTAAATTAATTAATCACAATTTCTTCTTTTTTTTATTAACTGCGCAAGCAGGTGGCCCACCTGATGTTAAGCGGTAACCTCTGCATTTAACAATGCATTAAAACATAGGTCATGTCCACCTAGGGCGCGCCCTATTTGGCATTGCACTGCGCCTGCCACTCTGAGCCATATAGATGAAAAGTCTCATGTGTCTGTAATTTAAATGCCTGTAATTTTTATCTTTACCCATTTTATTGTTTTGTTAAGTTATAAAGTAGTTCGAACATAATTGGACTTCTTCTGGTTTAAGACCATTACAATGTTCGAAGACATGTGCCTGAACGAAGCTTCTGCGAGGCGCGACGGTTTCCTTTCACCACACTTATTTCATCATACCACCATACCTTAAGCTGATCTCTGGTCTGAAGCAGGGTGACCAAGAAATAACCAGTAACACGAAGTAGTAGTAGTAACAGGTGCCTGTATCACCAGCAGTCGATGGAAGATCCCTGGAAACCATGTCGAGGACCCATCCTATAATAACTGTTTGTTTTGTTTCAGCGTACCGCAAGTGTCAAACAGATGACTTCCAATGTGGTATGGAGAGCACTGGGCCGGGGAAGCCGTCCGCTCAAGGACCGTGCATACCGAAGGCGAAGAAATGTGATGGGTATGTAACGCTGTTTGTATATTGATAAGCAAAAACATAACATGTTCAAAAAGAAGTGATCGCAGCATCATCTATACCATATCTTGCATTGCGAGCAGATTCCTGTTGGTTCACAAACTTAAAATCATCTTGGTGGTAAAAGTAGCCTGGAATAATTTCCGTCTTATGATAACCGACCTCGGTGGCGCGGCGTGCGAGTAGCTGAGATGCGAGAGGTTGCGGGGTCGATTCCCGCTGCGGCACAAATGTTTGTATGATCTGCAAATATTTGTTCCGGGTCTGGGTGTAGTAGTGCCATTGTACTCGTAGTTCGTGATACCCACGACGTTGTTATGTTATGTTTTTCTTTTATATACAACTTGGAATGACGGATCAAGCAGATGGCCCACCTGATGTTAAACGGTACCCTCTGCCTATGAACAGTGCATTACCTCATGGGTAACGCCCACCTAGGATGCACCCTAAAAACACGTACGTCCTGGAACATGTTTTGTGAATATTTTTCGCATTTATTGCCGTTTCGCAAGTTAGTTTAG
The DNA here is from genome assembly GCA_932527175.1 of Operophtera brumata. Lineage (NCBI taxonomy): Eukaryota > Metazoa > Arthropoda > Insecta > Lepidoptera > Geometridae > Operophtera > Operophtera brumata. The sequence continues at coordinate 20,733,374 of OW052231.1, forward strand.
CGGAATTTTCCGAATTCCAACCGAGGGATCTGGCACTGGTTCTCATTTTTCACAGTGCTTCTCTTTCATAGATTGAGTTTGAAGAAACAACAAGCATGCTGACCACGCCTGCGATGAACTTCGGTGCGTCCCGCAGCGCCACTTTAACAACGCATTATCACATAACTGTCCACCTAGCACGCACCCTATGTGCGGCTTTGCACCGCGCCTGCCACCATGAGACATAAAGATGAATAGTCTCATGTGCCTGTAATTTCACCGGCAACCATACCATTATGATTTGCGGTCTCTCACAACACCCAATGAACTAAATATCACTAAGTACCTGCTATGTAGATGAAACGTCTGGTTTCTCATTTGAAACTTTGTTTTTTCCAGATATTTAGACTGCAGAACGGGGAGAGACGAGACAGATTGCCCTAATGTGACGGTATCGTGTCGGCTGGACCAATTTCGATGCGCTGCGGGCAACAAATGCGTTGATTTAACAGCCAAGTGTGATCATAAGGACGACTGTGGAGATAACTCGGATGAAGCTCAGTGTAGTGAGTACCAGGAACATTACTTCTTGTAAGAGTCCTCCAGATACCCATGGGGGTCTATCCTAAGGTATGACGTCAGCAACCAAGTGAACGGATTGTACTTATTAGAAAGAAAGAAAGAAAGAAAATACTTTTTTTTTTTTAATCATATAAAAGAAAAGTGCTTTTTCGCATAAGCGATGATGCCGCCCTTACGTTTATTAAACTCCACATAAATTCATTGGAATTATTAGCAGCTTTTTTTGGTTTAAAATGTTTTGCAAAAGATTTAAAAAACTGTAACTTATTGCTGCACATAGATAACACCACTGCTATATCTTATATAAATAGATTAGGAGGTGTTCAATACCCACACCTACACAGTTTTGCAAGAAAGATATGGCAGTGGTGCGAGACTAGGAATTTATGGATTTTTGCTACATACATCAATACTAAGGAAAATATAATAGCAGATTTTGAATCTAGAAAACAATTAGGCCATACTGAGTGGGAATTAGGAGACAAGTATTTTGAAAAGATTGTTTCTGTCTTTGGGTTACCATCGATAGATCTTTTTGCTTCTAGAACAAACACTAAATGTCAGCGCTATGTAGCTTGGCATCCAGATCCATTCGCCTGGGCAGTGGATGCCTTTACTATCAGTTGGTCTAAATATTTTTTCTATGCTTTTCCACCTTTTTCAATGATTCTTAAAACTTTAGAAAAAATTATGACAGAGAGACGATAACAAACGATAAAGGTTTTCCTTTTTACTAAAAAGGGTACATCTTTAGATGAGAGGGTTGGGTGGGGGGCATAGTTAATTAGTCAAACAAACTTACCCTGTAAGTGATGTTCGACTGGAATTATGCCGTGTTGTCTCGTCCGAAGATGATGAGTCCCACCCAACCCTCTCATCTAAAGATGTACCCTTTTTAGTAAAAAGGAAAACCTTTATCGTTTGTTCTGTAAACTTAATGAAGTTGGTTCCAGGTGACAGCACCTTAGCGGGCAGGATACGTTCCGTTTTTTATTTTATTTAAAGGCTTTAAACAAATGTATACGCGAAGAGTAGAACGGACCGTTTTTTGTGAGGCTTCCTTAAAGAAATGATCAGATTACTAGAAGACCTAATATTCTTTGTTATTTCCATGTAATTAACCACAGCTCTGGCCGGGCATATGCCAACTCTCTCATAAAAAAATGGTAGAGTCAGAAAAGGTTGACACCTATTAGGTGCTGAAGTTTTAATCAACTTATTTACCTTAAAATGAATACAAGTATCTCTAATTTCTATATTATCAATATCAATCAACGAAATTGTTTGAGCCCGCTGGCCCGTAGCCAAGGCCAGTAACATAACAGACTTCATTATTTATTCACCAAAAAAAAAAAAAATTACATACGAAATACAATTATATAAAAGTTAAAATGAGAAAATACAGAATATAATAAAATAGGTTGTTTGGTGAAAAGGCAACGACTCAGCTATTAGCGTAACATGGACTTTATATGAAGACATCCGATTAGAGTACACATTTTACACCTCAATTTCCACACCATTACACTGTACCCCATTTACATCCATGTAAGTCGCTTGTAAAATGTCAGACTACATTCTCAAATGAAAAATAAACGCTCGGTGTGTTAATCTATTAATCTACCGTTCACTGCTATCCTACATCTTATATATATGTGGCTCAACGCATTTGCCATTCCGGCTGGCAGTGCTGCCAGCATTTTAGGGACGCTTCCGCCTAGTAGCGATATGGATCAGTTGAGCAACCCTAAGATCGTTTTCAGCGGTCTTCAGGTACCTACAGATTCAGGTTTTTACATTTTGTACCACCTACTTGTATTCGATGTATTATTCTTTGTGAACATTATAAAATATCGTTACAAAAAGGCCCTAACTCAGCATATAAAGGTTGTAAACAACCTGCGCTGGTCTTCCAGTGTGGACTGTGCCCTTCCGAGTCTTGGATCAATTTCTCCACATTAATCTGGACCGTACCCTGAACCACTGCTTATCATTACGCATGTTCTCTGCAGGTTTCCCCCCCTGTCACATCGGACAGTTTCGCTGCAGCAACGCGCTCTGCATCCCGGCGACGTACCACTGCGACGGCTACAAGGACTGCGCGGACGGCTCGGACGAGTCCAACTGCACCGCGATAGCCTGCCCGGACAACAAGTACCTCTGCCCTAAGGGCGGCGCCGCGGGCACGCACAAGTGTATAGCGCGGTCCCAGCTGTGCGACGGGAAGAAGGACTGTGAGGATAATGCGGATGAAGAAGCTGCTTGCTGTAAGTACTATGACAGCTGAGATTAGCCTTAGATTCTCCTTGCATGGCCGCTATTTCTACTGCTGTATTTAAGACCCTGGTAGTCTGGTTCAATTCAGTTATATATCATGGGTTATCTTGGGTTCCTATTTTTGGTCCAACAGTCCTCAAACCAGAATGTTCCGCATTTAGAAAGAAAGAAAGAAAGAATGAAAATTAATTTATTTTTCCCCAAGGGGACACAACACACACATTAAACATAACACAAGAAAACAAAACATAAAATGAAATAAAAATAATAACCGGCAGTAGAAAGTAGATTGGCATCGATGTGTGTTGTGTGGGGTCAAATAGGTCCCTGTCTCAGGATAAGCTGCACCAAACCTAGGTTTAGGGCAGCGCTGGTTTTCAGGCAGGGCCTAGGTAAGTGATGCCACGAACATTTATTTTGTTTATTGCTCGTCTTATCAATGTCAACGTTTGATTCCAGCAACGGCATCGTGTCCGGCGCTCGAGTGCGAGTACAAATGCGTAGCGTCCCCCGCGGGCGGGGCTTGCGCCTGCGTGGCGGGCCTGACGTTGGCAGCGGACAATAGGACATGCGTGGACCTGGACGAGTGCAAAGAGTGGGGCTACTGCCACCAGCTGTGCGTCAACACTTTTGGATGTGAGTATAACACGAAGACTGGCATTGCTTCGATAGAACGAACAAGTAGTTAAATATGCATGGACGACACTAACAACAGCTTTGCGTAAACGCTTTTAGATATGAGTAATATATCACGATGTGTTAGTCGATTTGCGGCCAGAAGCTCAAGTCGGAGTTTTGCAAACACCATCGTAACAACAATCGTGCGTGTATTACTTAGTAACTAGCCATTAATCTGTGCCGTTTCTGCCGCACAGCACATTCTGCAACTGTGCATTCGGCGCAGTTACATGTGCCATGATCACGTCAACTCAGTTTGGCTGAGTTGTTTGGAAGTAGTCACTATACAACAGATCTTCGTAACTTGGTTTTTGGGGTTGACTTGACACTTCTAATAACGCCCATTACTGTTCCAAAAGCTTTATTTTAACGTGTTCTCTCTTCCAGCGTATAAATGCGCCTGCGCGCCCGGCTACAGGCTGGTCGAAGGCAAGTGCAGTGTGGCGTCGCCCGCCGGCTCCTCGCCAGCGCTCCTCCTGGCGCATGGAGCCGCCATCATCAGGATGGACCTTCAAGCGAGAAACCCGCAAACGTTGGCCAATGTCACGTCGGCTGCTGGACTGGATTATCATTTCAGGAGGAATCTGTTGTTTTGGTCCGATCTCAAAACTAGAAAGGTATGTTAGCAATGGTTGTAATTCGAAGAGCTTCCCCACGTAGCATACATCGGGCCAACCACCCATCGGTACAACGATGCCAACTAAAAAGGAGGGGAATGTGCCAACAGCCTTATTGAAGTTTTGCTCTTTTTCATCAACCAATACTTATTTTGCAATTTAAAAAAACAGTATATTCGACTTAGGTTAACTGTCCCATAGTTGGTTGATGAAATTAAAATGAGCATCATTCCCTAGTTGTTCATCTGTGTTTCATGCGTAGTACTTATCAGTCTGTGTGTGTGTGTCTCTCTCTCTCTCTCTCTCTCTCTCTCTCTCTCTCTCTCTCTCTCTCTCTCTCTCTCTCTCTCTCTCTCTCTCTCTCTCTCATCCTGTTACAAAACGTTATATTATCAAGTTTGATCTATTTCTGAACTAAGACCTGAACAGAACCAGGACAGGCTCCGATCTTCTAAAGTTATCATCACACAATTTTATTGTTATTCCACAGATCCATTCACAACAACTGAACGCACCGCCGACAGATCGCAGCTTCGTCGGCACCGAGATCGCGGTCGCCGGCTCGTGGTCGCCCGTGGCTCTAGCCGTGGACTGGGTGGGAGACAAGCTGTATGTGGCTGATGCTCTGGGACAGAAGATAGACGTGTTTGAGTTAGATGGCAGGTGGCACGCCGTGGTGCTGGGGTCTAATCTCACCAGTCCGGCGGATCTGGCACTAGATCCCACTTTGGGGTTGATGTTTGTCGCTGATAGCAGTCAGGTGAGGACTACTAACATTTATGACATTATCGTCGTTTTAATCGCTCCACTGTGTAGGTATATTTAAATGAAAACTTTATCAATAGCAGTAACACCTCATCTAACATTAGGTTTCTTTGTGATTTTTCAATAAGAAGTTCTGCAAACTAAATTTATGGCTTGGCACTATCTTTCTGCGTTCATCTCATCTGAGCAAAAACAAACAAGCAATCACTTGAAATATTTCATATCTTTGATGATCTTTTTCTCCATTTTTCAGATCATCCGAGCAAACATGGACGGAACACACACAAAGTCAATTGTTTCCGAAGCGGCGTACAAAGCGTCCGGTATCTCCGTCGACATCATAGCGCGAAGGGTATTTTGGTGCGACTCTTTACTGGATTACATCGAGACCGTTGACTACGACGGAAACCACCGCTTCCTGATCCTGAGAGGCCAACAAGTCCCCAGTCCTTCTAGATTAGCATTATTTGAAGATAGGGTCTACTGGTCGGACACCTTGAAACAGGGAATCAGTTCAGTGAACAAGTACGAAGGTGCGTCCAGCATCCAAGCAATATATAAAATGAAAGACATTAGAGAACCTAAAGCAATCACCGTAGTCCACTCTCTCAAACAAACATCAGTGAATAACCCTTGCGGAAACAACAACGGTGGATGCTCTCAAATGTGTATTGTCACGGCATTACAAAATGGCGGACTCGGCTATAGATGCGCTTGCCATATTGGGTATAGACTCGAGGCGGATTTGAGAAACTGTGATCTAGTCACCGAGTTCCTGATGTACTCACAACAACGATTCATCAAAGGAAAGGTCCTAAACCCGGTTATCGAAGGCTTCAGCGAGGCCATACTACCAGTGGTTTCTAGAAGGGCAAGATTTGTTGGCTTAGACTTCGATACACGCGATCAGCATATTTACTACTCGGACGTACTTCAAGACGTGATCTATAGGATACATAGAAACGGAACTTCTAGAGAAATAGTCTTGGCTTCTCAAAACGAGGGTGTAGAAGGCTTAGCGGTCGACTGGGCCTCGAAGAACCTTTACTACATTGACTCGAGAAAGGGAACTCTCAATGTGCTATCGACTAGACATGTAGCGTACAAAAGAACGTTGCTCAAAGATTTGAAGCGACCCAGAGCGATCGTGGTCCATCCTAACAAGGGATATATTTTCTTCTCCGAATGGGACCGTCCTGCCAATATTAGCAGAGCGAACAGCGACGGAACTGAGCTACTAGTGTTCGAAAACGTCACTCTTGGCTGGCCCAATGGCTTATCCATTGACTTCGAAGCGGACAGGCTGTACTGGTGCGACGCTCTACTGGACCATGTCCAACACTCCAAACTCGACGGTACCGATGTGAGGACTGTCAATTCAAGGCTGATCCGGCATCCTTTCTCCATCGTCATTCACAAGGAGTTCATGTATATAACCGACTGGAGGTTAGACGCTATCGTCAGACTGCATAAGTTGACAGGAGAGCAGGAAGAGATTATGGTGAGAGAACCTCAGACCAACAGGTTGTACGGAGTCAAGGTCTTCAGTCGTGAAGTTCAGAAGATAGATCCTATGCAGCCGTGCTGGAGACACAACGGAAACTGCCAGAAACTGTGCTTCGCTGTACCCAGAAACAACACCGAACTTTTGACCGTGAAATGTGGATGTCCGTACGGTGAAAAGCTAGCGCCCGATGGGACGGCGTGTATAGCGGACCCTAACTCCGAGCCGCCGGTGCAGGCGTGTCCTCACTCCTGGGACTTCACGTGTAACAACCAGAGGTGTATACCAAAGAGCTGGGTGTGCGATGGAGACGATGATTGCTTGGATAACAGTGATGAAGAACAGAATTGCACAAGTAAGTTTTCAAATTAAATCTCTTGGTCAAACCTCTTGGTTTGAATTTAGCAGTTTCTTATTTTTTCTCTAGTGTTTTTATTCCAACTTGCCATGTTCTACTGATAATTATGTGATATTTATGTGATACTATAAATTAAAACTTGTGTGTTAGGTCATAATATAATTACCGGCAAATCAGTTTTCACTACCAGAATAAGTGTTGATGAGCTGTGATGGGCAAAAAACACGAAAACATTTGAAATTCGCGCCACAAGCGAAAGCAACCACCCAGCTAGGAACCCCCTAGGAATCTATCGGTAAAATCAGGCAGGTCGAAGTGTCCGTCTATGAACGTTCGTTGATGGAACGGTATTGTTTATATCTGGTTCTAATCATGCTTTTACGACCCATTAACAGAGACAACATGCGGCGCGTCCGAGTTCACGTGCGCGTCCGGCCGCTGCATCCCCGCCACCTTCAAGTGCGACTCCGAGAACGACTGCGGAGACTTCTCTGACGAGACCGGCTGCGTCAACGTGACGTGCAGCGCCTCGCAGTTCAAGTGCGACAACGGCCGCTGCGTGCCCAACACCTGGAAGTGCGACAGCGAGAACGACTGCGGGGATGGCTCGGACGAGGGCTCGCATTGCGCTGAGAAGACGTGCGCTTATTTCCAGGTAAGTTTAAAACACCTATTACGGCCACTGCGTGCCCAACACCTGGAAGCGCGACAGCGAGAACGACTGTGGGGATGGCTCGGACGAGGGCTCGCATTGCGCTGAGAAGACGTGCGCTTATTTCCAGGTAAGTTTAAAACACCTATTACGGCCACTGCGTGCCCAACACCTGGCAGCGCGACAGCGAGAACGACTGTGGGGATGGCTCGGACGAGGGCTCGCATTGTGCTGAGAAGACGTGCGCTTATTTCCAGGTTAGTTTAAAACACCAATTACAGCCGCTGCGTGCCCAACACCTGGAAGTGCGACAGCGAGAACGACTGCGGGGATGGCTCGGACGAGGGCTCGCATTGCGCTGAGAAGACATGGGCTTATTTCCAGGTTAGTTTAAAACACCTATTACGGCCGCTGCGTGCCCAACACCTGGAAGTGCGACAGCGAGAACGACCGTGGGGATGGCTCGGACGAGGGCTCACATTGCGCTGAGAAGACGTGCGCTTATTTCCAGGTTAGTTTAAAACACCAATTACAGCCGCTGCGTGCCCAACACCTGGAAGTGCGACAGCGAGAACGACTGTGGGGATGGCTTAGACGAGGGCTCGCATTGCGCTGAGAAGACGTGCGCTTATTTCTAGGTTAGTTTAAACACCAATTACAGCCACTGCGTGCCCATCACCTGGAAGTTCGACAGCGAGAACGACTGCGGGGATGGCTCGGACGAGGGCTCGCATTGCGCTAAGACGTGCGCTTATTTCCAGGTTAGTTTAAACATCAATTACAGCCGCTGCGTGCCCAGCACCTGGAAGTGCGACAGCGAGAACGACTGCGGGGATGGCTCGGACGAGGGCTCGCATTGCGCTGAGAAGACGTGCGCTTATTTCCAGGTTAGTTTAAAACACCAATTACAGCCGCTGCGTGCCCAACACCTGGAAGTGCTACAGCGAGAACGACTGCGGGGATGGCTCGGACGAGGGCTCACATAGAAGACATGCGCTTATTTCCAGGTTAGTTTAAACACCAATTTGTGTTTTGTGAAGACCCCAGGAAACTTATGTGCTTCTGGACGGAGTGAGGCTGGCTAGTTAGCCTATAAAAAGCTATTAGTTTATTATTATTAGTTAGCTGGTGTATAACCGGTGATAGGTAGTTACCTAGTCAGACAACTCGCACGCATTCGAACTCTATGGATGGTGCATTATGCACCATCCATAGAGTTCGAATGCGGAAAAATTCTTTAAAATGATTACATTAATATTAATACCAATTTGTGGCGAAACTTTTGCTTCTGTCGAATAGAACAGTTGTCGAGAGCACCACGGCTTGAAACAAACAACATTTTTGAGAATCCGTCCTTTTGAAACTCACGGTGTCGTCTCTGCAACTGGCAAGCCCTGAAATTTTCTGCCTTTATTTTAGTAGCCATCTCTGCTAAAACTGTCACTTTATTCAGAGTGGAAAAGTCCCCATATTTTATCCGTATTGTCGTTTTGCTTTAATGACGCCATAACTACGCAATAACGCTCTGGAGAAATAGTTCCAATATAAACAAAGTTTGGATATGCCAAAAACTATCTAAAAGAATAATATGTTAAATTATGGACTTTGTTATTTGATTATATATAACTTTTGAATGTACATACTTTGTCTCTTTATGTACATACTTTTCAAAAGACACCATTTAAAGATCATTTATGTTTATAACTTGTTGTTTTTGTATTTGACTCATTAATTGTTTTATACTCAGAGCATTGTGCCTTCGTACCGGAGGTTTTATATTGTTACGAGCTAGGGTTCAGGATAAAATAAACTCTTAAAACACCGGTGAACAAATTAACACTTTTTAATAAAATAATCCAAAAAGCACAAATTCACACTTCCGTTAACCGCACTATTCAAAATTATCACTCTCACCACTTTACTTGCACTATACTACGCTGTTCTAAATTATCCCTCTCAGGTCTCTTGATTACTTCACACACTTAGCTAGTAGTCAACTCCACTCCACGAATGAATTTACGACTTTATATACGAGCGTCTTAGAGTCTCGAATATTCTAACAATCACGAGCAATCTGTAGAAACGTCTACCATAGTCTAGAACTATCGGGAACTATATCTATCCTGCTCTAACAACAGGATAGCAGGCTCCCGCTACACTTCTCTGACACATCCTTACTCTATGGGTAGAGCCACAGGTTCAGCTATTCGTCAATAGATGGCGTTAAATGTGTTGCCGAATGACTTTATCTGTGGTGCCATATTCATTCTGTGTTGGCGCGTAACAATATGCTATTTTTTATTTATATTTTTGAAAAGTTGGTATTGTATTATTTTAAATGCCTAGTGTAGGAACCATTGTTATAAGATTAAATAAATGAATATGAATATAATAAGCAACTATGTTCCAGTTCACGTGCCCTCGCACCGGCCACTGCATTCCGGCGTCTTGGGTGTGCGACGGAGACGACGACTGCTTCGACAAACAGGACGAGGCGGACTGTCCGCCTGTGTCCTGCCTCGCTACGCAGTTCAAGTGTGCCGATCTCAAGCAGTGTGTTCAGGTTTGTAGATCATTCTTCTTCATTTCCGTACCCAAAGGGTAAAACGGGACCCTATTACTAAGGCTCCGCTGTCCGTCTGTCTGTCTGTCTGTCTGTCTGTCTGCCACCAGGCTGTCTCTCATGAATCGTGATAGTTAGACAGTTGAAATTTTCACAGATGATGTATTTCTGTTTCCGCTATAACATCAAATACTATTTTATAATACAAAAAAAATAACTCCCATACGACAAACGTGTTCTTTTTTGCCTTTTTTATAGATGATGGTACGGAACCCTTCGTGCACGAGTCCGACTTGCACTTGGCTGGTTTTTTATTGTTTTTGACATTGCTACGTTTCTATTTAGGTTTGGTTGCGTTGGAACTGGAGTAAAGGATACAGTTCAACTTGACTTGATCCCTGTGATTTGAAATCTTAAAATACTTTTTTAAAATGAATTTGCAACGCAACGATTAAATGGTGGCTGGAGTTTATAAAAGAAGCGTCGGACGTCCTAGCGTCTGTCGAGTCTCTGGATGCACCTGGGTTAGAGTGGTCTAGGGAGCGGTTAGTACATTCTTAGGAACTTATACCCAACAGTGAGTGAATGAAGGCTGTGGACATCTAAGGCTACTGATAAGGCTCAAGACTTTAATCCCTATAGTGTTTAACCTTAGATCACTCACTACACAGATCCTACTAGAGGTAGTCAGAGACAAGTCCAAACATCGTATGTGGCACGAAATATTCGTTATTTTTTTTAAACAATTAGGCAATCTTGCATACGGCCTACCTGATGTAAAGTGGTCACCATCGCTTATAGACACCGGCAACACCCGAGGTATTGTCGATGCGCTGCCTACCCTGAAGGAATTTATGATCATTTTTCTTGAAGCGACACATGTCGTAACCAAGCGGGAAAACCTCAGATGGAAGCTCATTCCATAGTTTGTAGGTATGGGGAAGAAATGATCTCGAGAAACGATTCGTTCGAGAAACCCAGGGCTCTATGATGTGCGAATGAGCTTTATCACGGTGCCGGGAAGAGCGATGGTAAAATCTCGATGCCGGGATGAGATCGAAAAGCTCGTCGGAGCATTCCCCGTTATAGAGGCGGTACAACACGCAAAGAGATTCGATGGCTCTGCGTTGGCCAAGCGGTTATAGAGTATCGGAGAGCTTGGGGTCGCCGATGATTCTAATGGCTCTTCGCTGTAGGGAGTCAAAACGAAGCAGCTGGTACTTGGGTGCCCCATACCTTAGATTCCTCGCGGTAAGACGTGGTTTTATGTGTTTTCAGGAGGCATACAAATGCGACGGCATCCCGGACTGCAACGACGGGTCGGACGAGGCCGGCTGCCCCTCGCTGGCGCCGCACCAGTGCCAGCCCGACAAGCAGTTCCAGTGCCGCTCGTCTGGCATCTGCATCCCCACCACCTGGTATTGTGACGGTGAGCATTCTGACGCCACTGCTGTGCCAATGCGCACCCCATGTAGCGCGGGTAGCCATAGACCATAAACTATTTGAAAAAACATTCCAAAAAAAGTTTTTTTTTTATGAAACCTCCTTGTCTGGCCTTAATGTACTTTAATGGAAAAAAGTTACATTAAAGTATCTACTGATTTTGATGAACAAAAACAGTATAATATCTAATAGGCGGAGTCTAGCAAGAAAACAATTACTTGAACGGGCTGTCTCAATGACTCATTGGTGATGACGTAAGCTGGTAGATGACGTAGGCTGGTATCCCACGTGACCATCGTGTCTGTGAATAGCGTACTTGGCGAAGTATTTATTACACCATAGTTGCACATGGCTCCAAACACTACACAACTAGTGAAAGGAGTCACTGCGAGACCTTCAGAATCCTTTCAGCATCGACCATACTCCCTGGTCTCTCTAGCATCTTACTTTAAACTGCCTACCTAACTGGTTTTTAAGTTGGTTTTCCTTTTTTCTTTGAATCAGCTTCCACTTGTTCTCGAGGCACCACACAGGCGCTCCCCACCTGGTAGTAAGAAGGATCATCAAATAAAGCCGAGCCGTGTTTGTTGCCTGATTCTTCTAGGTTTGGTCGCGTTGGAACAGGAATAAATTTGTTTCATAAGACGACTCAAAATGATTCTTGTGTTTTCAATGAATAAAATACTTTTGACTTTGGTCACCGAGCAAGTGGCACTCGGAACGATCATGGCACGCTCCCCTCTCCCCCCAGGCACCCCGGACTGCGAGGACCTGTCGGACGAGCCGGCCACGTGCGGCGCCGTGCAGTGCGCCGCCAACCACTTCCGCTGCGACAACGGACGGTGCGTCTACAAGGCGTACGTGTGCGACGGCAACAACGACTGCGGCGACAACTCGGACGAGGGGCTGCAGCACGCCTGCAAGCCGCCCCCCTTCAGGTGAGACCGGCTACCTGACACCTACACTGACAGGACTGACTGAACTAATGCAAGAAAATTTTTTTTTCTATAAAACTTGGAATTACGGATCAAGCAGATGGGCAACCTGGTGTTAAGCAGTACCCTCTGCCTATGAACAGTGCATTATCACATACGCACCCTTTGTGGCATAGCGCTGCGCCCGCCACCCTGAGACATAAAAATGAAAAGTCTCATGTGCATGTAATTTCACCGACAACCATACCCTTCAAACCGGAACACAGCAATGCGAGCACTACTGCTTTACGGCAGAAATAGGTATAGTGGGTACCTATAGCAATCATCATCGGTAGCCTTGAGACGTCCACAGCTGGATCGTCGTCATCATCATTATCACCAGCCAGTATACGTTCATTGCTGGACGAGGCCTCCATTTAATGCAGTGGGGGATTTGCCATAATCACTACACTTTGCAGGCGGATTTGGTGAACGCAGTTTCGTGTTAAGGATGTTCAGGATTCTCAGGTGGATACTTCTGCCCATCCTCGGGTGTTAAGGCCCTTAGTAAGGCTCTGACTACATCCAAAGGGAGAAGATCTACACTTAAGCCGGACACACCGCGGCATACCACAGCTGAATGAAGCCCTATACAATACAAAGGAGCGGATTGGTGATCGCAGTATTGGTGTTGATTACTCAGGTGGGGATGCTGCTGCCCATCCCCTGGTATAATCCCTAGTCTGCTTTTACTACGAGATTACCTATAGCTATATCTTTTAAAATTTGTGGTTCACATTCAGTCCGGTTGTTGTAGGCTGTGGCGTGATCACTAACTTTACAATTCTTTAAAGCCATAATGTTACTTTGAAAATGAAATGAATGAATGTTTGTTTACAGATGTCCAGAAGGCCAATGGCAGTGCCCAGGTATAACCGGCCGCTGTGTCAACCTCACACAAGTATGCGACAACAAATTTGACTGCCCCAATGGAGCTGATGAAGGTAACAACACAGTTTCAACCCTAATCCCTTAATCATAAAGCAACTTTTGCTAAACTGGAAGTGATGCCTTGGCTAAATGGCCGTGGGATTATAAACCTAAAAAATATTTAGAGGATACTTAAATTCCTTTCAAGGAAAATTTTGATGATTTCGTGGCTTACATATCTGTTTGTTTTTTAGGAAGCAGTTGCGACTTCGCTGAATGCGACCACCAAGATGGCCTCTGCTCGAACGGCTGCAAGCAGACTCCCGGCGGACCGCTGTGCCTCTGCCCTCCCGGCGAGGAGCTCGACACGGAGTTCGCGTACGAGTGCAAGGACATCAACGAATGCAACCCGCCAGGACTGTGCTCACAAACTTGCACCAACACTAAGGGATCCTACGTGTGCACGTGTGTCGACGGCTACATCCTCGCCATCGACAATCACACCTGCAAAGCGAATAATCACTCCAGTGCATTCCTGATTATCTCGAATAGACACTCGATTCTGGTCGCGGACCTGAACGAACAAGGCTTGGAGCGAGTACCGATCAACGTGGAGAACGTCGTCGCTACAGCGTCTAACATGCTCACCGGCACCATCTTCTGGTCCGATATGAAACTCAAGAAGATATCGAGGTTAGACCGAGGCAGCGAGCCGCAGGTTATCATCTCCACTGGCTTGGATTTAGTAGAAGGTCTTGCTTATGATTGGGTAGCAGGAAACATCTACTGGCTGGACAGCAAACTGAACACGATCGAAGTGGCCAAGGAGGACGGCACAGCGCGCACCGCCTTGATGAGCGGAAACATAACACAACCTCGAGGGATGTGCCTGGACCCGGCACCTGACGCCAGGTGGCTGTTCTGGACGGACTGGGGAGAAAACCCGAGAGTAGAACGCGTAGGCATGGACGGAACCCAGCGATTAGCCATTATCACCACCAAAATCTACTGGCCGAACGGTCTCACTCTCGACACCGCGACACAGAGAGTGTACTTCGCGGATTCCAAACTGGATTTCATCGACTTCTGTTACTACAACGGAACCGGGCGTCAGCAAGTGCTAGCTGGAAGTCACTACCTACTCCACCCGCACTCTCTGACCCTATTCGAAGATACGTTGTACTGGACCGATCGGCAACTGAATCGGGTTCTATCGGCGCACAAGTTCAAGGGTACGAACCAGACGGTCGTGTCCCATCTTATTTCCCAGCCGCTGTCGATCCACGTGCACCACCCCTCGTTGCAGCCGCAGTACGCGTCTCCGTGCAAGAAAGACTCGTGCCAGCATCTCTGCCTGCTGAGTCCGAACAGGACGGTGCCCTACACTTGCATGTGCAAGCCCGGATTCAAATTGTTGCCTGACGGGAAATGTATTGAAGGTAAAATCTTCCACACTCTTTACGCTTTTTCACAAACATCACTGAGGATCAGTGAGGAACGCGTAGTTAAGCATAATTAAAAGTATTGTTACGCATTTTGCCTCCCCTCATCCTTTTTCTCCTATGGTAATTCATGCCCGAAAAGATGATTATCAAGTTGCGTTCTTAAAAGCCGTAGTGTTGATTTTATGGTGCATATTTTTTTCCTATTTTATGATACAAAAACTCATATCAGTGTGTATGTTTCACAGAGGAATCCCCGTACTTGATGGTCCTGAAGGGATCGCAGGTCATCGACCTGTCCACGGATGGTTCAGGGCGGGCGGGACAACTCGCGCCCATTGTTGGAATTCAAGGTAATAGAGACATGTCTCATTTTGACACATCTTCATGGAACGGGTTAGTACAAACCCTGCATTGACTCGTCACTTTAAGTGAAGCCTAGTGATGGCTACCCTCGCTAAGGAAGGCTTGTCCATCGGTCCGCTACAATCTGCACCTAGCGTGATGTTTCCTCAAACGTGCCTTAACGGCTGAACCGATTGAGATGAAATTAGGTAGAGAGATATATAAATATACATGGAATAACACAAGTGCTACTTTTTAACGCCGTACCACGCGAGCGAAGCTGGGGCAGTTGCTGACCTTTCTAGTTAGCTAGCCTTTCTAGTTAGCTAGTCTTTCTAGTTATCTAGTCTTTCTAGTTAGCTAGTCTTTCTAGTTAGCTAGTATTTCTAGTTAGCTAGTCTTTATAGTTAGCTAGTCTTTCTAGTTAGCTAGTCTTTCTAGTTCTAGTTTAGCTAGTCTTTATAGTTAGCTAGTCTTTCTAGTTAGCTAGTCTATCTAGTTTTAACAGTTTTACAAGCTTTATATTAACTTGCAATGTATGTCCGAGTGGAATATGTTTGTCAGGGTGGAATCTTGTAACTGAATTTTAAAGCAGTTATCCTCAACCGATTGAGCTGAAATTTGGCATACCTACCGATGACAATACAATATGATGGTGACAGCAAGCTGATCTGATGATGGAGAAATTATGATAAGTGGACAACGGAACTCCGTGATGGATAATAGTAGACTGGCCGTGTTTAGGCTCATTTGATAATTTTGATCAGCAAAAATCTTATTTTATCGTTTTTTTCGTGACAGGTGGCGTCCAACTGGATTACGACCGACAAGGCCACATGTTGTACTGGCTACAATCCATCTCTGGCGATGCCGCAGACGAAGAGAACTGCACGATCTATAGTATGCCTTACGGCGGCGGGAATAAGGTGGAATTCCTCGGCAAGGACACCGGCATCGTCGGAGCACCGTCGGCTATTGCCTTCGATTGGTTGGGAAGGAATCTATACATGGCAAATAGAATCTCCAGTAATATTGAGCTGGTCAGAGTCGACGGAAAAACTAAATACAGGACTGTCGTGATGGCGAATGATGGCAGCAAGTTGTCGGTGGCGAAACCCAAAGGAATCTGCTTGGATCCCACTGAAGGGTGAGTGTAATGTTGTGAATCGTCTGATTTAATCAAGTTGTTAGTTACGCACTTAGTTAGCTACTTAGTTACGCATAAACCTATTATATCTATTACCCCGTATTCACAAACGATAAATGAGCGACACTTGTAACGGTAAATGCACCGCAATTTGTGCGCTAGTGTTCCGCTTTGTGTTATTCATGAAACTATTTTAATTACAGGAAAATGTACTGGTCCGATGAGGGAGGCTACGGAGTGCCGGCCAAAATCGGTCGAGCTAACATGGACGGAAGCAACCCCGTCATCCTCGTCGACATCACTTCGAGACCTGAAGCCATCACCATTGACATCGAGAAGAAAATTATATACTACAGCAATCAGTACCCCCCTTCGGTCAACAGCATTAATACAGATGGAAACGATCAGAAAACTATACTTACCGAAGGCAACGCCATCTCTTATCCGAAAGTAATTGCCGTACTTGATTCAAGACTGTACGTTCTCGACCCTAGACATGAAAAAATATTTAAAGCGGACCTTCCCAACGGCGACAATATCAAGACGATTCTAGACAATGAAACAGATTTGAAATCTCTAACAATATTCCAGAAGAGAAAGATGATGCATCATCATACTTGTGCAACTAACAATGGAGGCTGCGAGCATATCTGTATTCCCAGCGACGGAGGGAGCAGGGTCTGCGCCTGCTCCGTCGGCTACCGGAAGGAGAGTGACAACAATTGCGTTCCGTACAAGACCTTCGCTGTCGTGTCTCAACTCGACCTGATACGAGGATACAGCCTAGACTCTAGCGCCGAAGCCATGGTGCCAGTTTCCGGAGCTGGTCATCATATCTTACATGTTGATGTACATTTCTCAGATAACCACATCTACTGGGTAGAGTTTAATCGAGGACCCTGGAATGGCATCTTTAGAATTAGACCCAACGGCACAGAAATGCAACACATCGTTAAAGACGGGATCGGCAGCAACGGTATCAGAGGCTTGGCTGTTGACTGGGTGGCTGGAAACCTCTATTTCACAAACGTGTTCCCTCACGAGAACTATCTGGAGATATGCTGGTTAGATGGTTCTAATAGAAAAGTCTTGGTGAAGAGCACGATGGACGCTCCGAGGGAGTTGGCCGTGAATCCTCTGAAGAGGCTCCTGTACTGGATTGACTACGGGCAGTATCCCCGAATCGGGAAAGCGTTTCTGGATGGAAGTAACTGGCAGACAGTCATCAGTTCTGGCATTTCAAACCCGCGCGACTTGACCATCGACATGTTGACTCACGATGTGTACTGGGTCGACTCCAAACTTGATCAGATACAGAAGATTGGTTACAACGGTGGTAACAGACAGCTTATCAGATCTAACCTCCCCAACCCTATGGGTATCGCGGTTCACACAGGGAGCGTGTACTGGGTCGATAGGAATCTACAAACTATCTACAAAGCGTCTAAATTGCCTGGAAATACTTCCATGCCCGAAAAGGTCCGGACTAACTTATCTAAATTACGTGACATTGTTATATTCGATATCAACAACCAGCCCACAGATGAAAATAATCCTTGTAGAATGCTGGGCAATGGAGGATGCGACCAACTTTGCTTTAGCTTCCCTCCTGACGCCATCAAGGGCAAAACTCATAGATGCGACTGCGCAACAGGACAGATATCCGCCAGCAACCCGAAAAAATGCGATGTAGTGGATGAATACCTAGTCTTCACAACGAGGACCGAAATCCGTGCGGTCAATTTGGACCCGAAATCGACCGGAGTACCTTTCAAACCCGTCGTAAATCTGACCAATGTTGTCGGAATAGAGTTTGATTATGCAGATAATAAGTTATTCTTCACTCAAATTAGACCGTGGGCGAGGATTGGTTGGATGTCAGCGAATAACCCAGATTCTTCAAGCATCAAGAATATCATCAACCACGGCATCAACCCTGAGGGTATTTCCTACGACTGGACACAAAAGAAAGTTTACTGGACTGATAGTTCAAATAACTCTATCTATGCGATGAACCTTGACGGCTCTCAACTCGTGATGATTGCTAGAGTCGAACGTCCTAGAGCGATCGTTGTCGACCCTTGCAACGGAACTCTGTATTACACCGACTGGGGTAGATTCGGCACTTCAGGTAAAATCTATAGAACTACCATGGCTGGCTCTCTGAAGAAAGCTATACACGATAAAGACCTATCCCAACCTAGTGGCTTGACAATCGATTTTGAAGAAAATATGTTATACTGGTCAGATGCAGTTCGAGAAAAGATTGAAAGATCGAAATTAGATGGTTCCGAACGAGAGGTTCTCATATCCGCTACGATATATCCCTTCGCTTTGACTGTCTATAGGAATTACATTTACTGGACCGACTTGCAATTGCGTGGAGTATACAGAGCAGAAAAGCATACGGGTGCTAATATGGTGGAAATGGTCAAGCGATTGGAGGACTCGCCGAGAGATATCCACATTTACAGTCCGCATCGACAGCAGTGCGAGGTCAATCTATGTAATATCAACAATGGCGGCTGCGCTCACAGCTGCCACCCCGCGCCGAACAAAACAGTCGAGTGCAAATGTGATGACAACACCAAACTAGTCAATGAAGGTAGAATGTGTGTCGCCAAGAACATAACATGCGATTCTACCAAATTTTTCTGCGGTAACGGCAAATGTATCAGCAGAATGTGGTCATGCGATGGTGATGACGATTGCGGAGATAACTCCGATGAAGATGAAAACTACTGCGCGTATCACTCGTGCTCGCCTAGTGAATTCCGCTGTAACAATGGCCGTTGTATTTTTAAGTCCTGGAAATGTGATCATGATAACGACTGTAAGGATAATTCCGATGAGGTCGGCTGTGTCTACCCACCATGCCCTGATGGAGAGTTCACTTGTTTGAACTCCCGTTGTATTCCGATGGCGCAGGTCTGCAACGGAATCAACGATTGCAAAGATAATATCACGAGCGACGAGACTCACGACCGCTGTCCTAGCAACACGACCTGCCCAGCCAACCACCTCAAGTGTAAAACAACCAACATTTGCGTAGAACCGTACTGGCTTTGCGATGGGGATAATGACTGTGGTGACAATTCCGATGAAGATCCGTTACATTGCGCAGAACGTTCGTGCCCGCAGAACAGTTTCCGCTGTCCGAACCATCGTTGTATTCCGGCCACTTGGTATTGTGATGGTGATGACGATTGTGGAGACGGAGCGGATGAACCCCCAGAGTACTGTAGCTCAGAAGGAAGGACTTGCTTTGGTGATTTGTTTACTTGTGACAACGGGAATTGCATACCGAGAATCTACATTTGCGATGGTGATAATGACTGTTTGGACAACAGTGATGAAGACGATAGACATCAATGCAGTGAGCGCAAATGCGACGCGGAGACAGAATACACGTGCGAAGTGAACAAATTCTGGACAAGAGCTCTTTGTATCCCTCGCAAATGGCTGTGCGATGGCGACCCAGACTGTGTTGACGGGGCTGATGAGAACGCGACCTTACACCACTGCCCAACACCGACCCCCTGCTCGGAAGAACAGTTCCAGTGTAACAACGGCAGATGTATCAATGAAGGGTGGCTCTGTGACCACGATAATGACTGTGGAGATGGTTCCGACGAAGGAAAACGCTGTAACACTCAATATAAGCAATGCGGCAGTCAAGAATTTAAATGTCAAAACTTCAGATGTATCAGAAATCATTTCAGATGTGATGGGGAAGACGATTGCGGCGATCGTTCAGACGAAGTTGATTGCAAGAAAGACAATAAAACATGTCCTGTCGGACAGTTCAAGTGTAACAACGACCAGTGTATTGATCAACGACTCGTTTGTAACAAGGTGTCGGACTGTACGGACGATTCTGACGAGCCAGCACATTGTAATATTGACGAGTGTGCGAAGTTAGAAATCAATCAATGTGGACACAAATGTATTGACACGATCACTGGTTACTACTGTGATTGTAACCAAGGATACAAACTTTTGGCTGACGGCAAAGCTTGTGCTGATGTAGACGAGTGTACAGAAACACCTGGAGTATGTTCACAATACTGCTCCAACACACCTGGCTCTTACTACTGTAAATGCAACGACCAGTACTATGAGAGAGAAGCAGATGAGCATACATGCAAACGCAAAGACAATACTAAACCATGGGTCATCTTTACCAATAAGTATTACGTCAGGAACATGTCCACAGATGCTAGTCTGTACAACTTAGTTCATCAAGATCTTATGAACGTAGTAGCAATAGATTTTGATATCAAAAACAACCAGATGTATTTCGCTGATGTTTCCGCTAAAACGATCTACCGATCGAACTTTACTGATGATAATCCAGCTAAAGAAGTGGTTATAAGACACGATTCACATGGTCTGGAAGGTATTGCTGTTGACTGGATTGGGAGGAAACTGTATTGGCTCGACAGACATTCTAAAAACTTGGATGTTTCGGAGCTTGATGGCACCAGAAGAAAGACCCTCAGAACTGCTGTTTCAGACCCTAGAGCAATCGTGGTTCATCCTGGTACTGGCTACCTATACTTCTCTTCGTGGCATCTGCAAGCGTATATCGGTAAACTGGGTATGGATGGTTCTAACTACAGCATGGTTTTGAACTGGGAAAACGACATCGCCTGGCCCAACGCTCTGACTATCGATTACTTTACGGATAGGATTTACTGGGCTGATGCTCATTTGGACTACATTGGATCCGCTGATTTAGAAGGTAGGCACAGACATGTCGTCTTATCTGGCACTAAAGTTCCCCACGTCTTTGCTTTGAGTTTATTCGATGATGAAATCTACTGGACCGATTGGAACCTAAAGGCAATCAGCAAAGCCAACAAACATTCAGGAGAAAATTTGACGCTCCTTAGGAATACTACACATAGACCATACGATATTCATGTGGTTCATCCACTGCGACAACTGCCTTATCCTAATCCTTGTGGCGACAATAACGGAGGGTGTTCTCATCTCTGCCTCTTAGCCCCGCCTCACGAGTCGAGCTACCTGAACATTTTAGGTTACGGTGAAGAAGGCGCGACAACATACAAATGCGCATGCCCCAACCAATTCTACCTAGCACGAGACATGAAGACTTGTATCGCCAACTGTACAAATGGTCAACACAGATGTAACGGTCGGGACGAAAAATGTATTCCATGGTTCTGGAAGTGCGATGGAGAGAAAGACTGTATGGACGGCTCAGACGAACCTGATACTTGTCCAGTCAGACACTGCAGAGCTGGATCATTCCAGTGTAAGAACACGAACTGCACTCCAGCAGCTACAATCTGTGACGGAACAGATGATTGTGGTGATGGAAGTGACGAGGCGGAATGCGCACACAACTGTCCAGCCCTCGAATTCAAATGCAAAGCCAGCGGAAGGTGTATCTTAGACAGCTGGAAGTGTGACGGGGATACTGATTGCAAAGACAACAGTGATGAAGACCCGGCGATGTGTCACAATAGACCTTGCAATCCCGACACCGAATTCTCTTGCAAAAATGGCAGATGTATACCAAAACTCTGGATGTGCGATTTCGATAATGATTGCGGAGACGATTCAGATGAACCTGCTTACTTATGCCGGCAGAAGAATTGCACTACTGGATGGAGACGGTGTCCAGGACAATCTAACTACAGATGCATTCCGAAATGGCTGTTCTGCGACGGTAAAGACGATTGCAGAGACGGTTCCGATGAGCAGCCAGAAAACTGTCCAACTTGCAGTGCCGAGACTGATTTCACTTGTGAAAACAAACGGTGCGTTCCGAAACAATGGCTGTGTGATTTTACTGATGACTGCGGCGATGGAAGCGATGAAACTGAAGCCGTTTGTCAGCACAAATACCGAGAATGTTCGGAATCTGAGTTCAAATGTGGCAACGGAAAGTGTATTTCTTCAAGATGGCGCTGCGATCACGAAGACGATTGCGGGGACAACACAGACGAAGACAATTGCGGCGGGTTCAAATGCAAAAATGGTACGTTCCAGTGCAAGTCTGGTCACTGTATCGCCGCCTACTTCAGATGCGATGGTGATAGAGATTGTAGAGATCTGTCAGATGAGATTGGATGCCCGCCAAGATACCCGAACGGAAGATACTGCCCTGAGAGCAGGTAAGCATTGACTTCCTATTTCGCAGTTTTCGATTATTATTAACCTGGTGTTTCTCACTGGCTCACTGGTGGGCAAAGGCCAAATTTAAATAAATAAAAAATCCCTTATTTTAAATCGGTCTTATATTCTCTTGTGTGAAATATTTTATTCGTTGCGTGCGTTATTGTGCGTTCGAATGCGCCTGAAGCTTCACTAGTTTAACGCGAAACAAGTTGACCTCCCAATAGATTATGATGACCGATTATAATTAAGGTTCTCTGAAACAAATTCAAAAGTATTTTATTTATTGAAATCCTAAGGATCAATTTAAATCTTCTTATAAACTAAAATTTATCCAGTTTCAACACGTCAAACATAAAAAAAAACTATTGTTCACTACTAGGTACTAACTCATAGTTTTTCATCCAGGTTCCAGTGTGCCAACAACCTATGTGTATCCCAATCGGATTTGTGCGACGGAACAGATGATTGTGGGGATGGATCTGACGAAGTTGCGTCTATTTGTACCAACTTTAACTGCGATACTTTGAGGAGATTCCACTGCGACAACCATAGATGTGTTCCCAGGTAAACTTGGATTCAATTCTAACTAGGTACCCAGTAACCGGTATTTACGGTCAATCAACGAGCTTACATGATGTCATGCCCGATTTCTTAAAATTATATTTACCTGTGCATTAAACATTCAAGATTAGAGATAGATTCAAGATATTTATTTGCATTAATAAGTGTAGTAAATTGGTTTTATAAACTAGTGAGCACTTATGGCTTATTTGCCCTCTGCAGGCATCGCAAATTTGTTGTGGGCGCTTATCTTAAATTATCTTAATAGATAGATCATCTCCTGACGACATATGTGGCGCGGCAGGCGAAGGTTCGCCTGCGACGCAGAAGGTTGCGGGTTCGATTCCCGCCTCGGAACAAATATTTGTGCGATCTGCAGATATTTGTTCAGGGTGTTCTGGGTATTTTCTATGTATACTGAAAAATATCTATTTATGTAATGTATGTTATTAAGTATATCAGTTATCTAGTATCCATAACACAAGCTCTGCTCAGTTTGGGGCTAGATAATGTTGTGTGAACTGTCCAGCATTATTTATTATTATTAATTTGTGTTATCATCTTGTTAAAGAACCGTTATAAGCGTAAAGTTTCGGGTGGTAAAATAGACAACCTTGTCACTAACTAAATGCTTCCATTTCTGATAATTTCTGGCGAAAACAGCAAAACCGGCTTTCACTACCTGAAATATCGTAAGAAATCAGCCTGGAACTGAAACCATTTCTAGGTACCAAGTATGCGACGGCGTCGACAACTGCGGCGACGGCTCTGACGAAAACAACATGACTCTGTGCGCTGCGAGGAGCAAACCTTGCGACCCTTACACGCAGTTCCAATGCGCCAACAGACACTGTGTGGACAAGAATCAGCTGTGTGACCTGGCGGATGACTGCGGAGACGCGTCCGATGAACTTGGATGCCACCATGTGCATTCTTGCAACCATCTTGATAAAGGTTCGTACTCACTCATTACGTTTGACTCGAGACGGGTAGCACACTTCAACGATTTTTTTTTCTAGGTGTGGTTTCATGGAGATGCTTAGCACTCTTGTTTTAAATACTTCCAGAATTTAGAATGATGATGATGATTTAGGTCTACGGTAAGTACGCAAGATTCTTTGAATGTAAGTTCCTTGATTGGAGTCTATCATAAGCTGTAAAATGTTCAAAATCCTTAGAATGATTTAGCTACACGACATACACTATACACAGACTTTGACAAAGCCCACGAATAGTTTGGAAATAACTCTGCGTCTTTCGATTCGCTGATGTTCCTTCTGAGGTACGCAATATGACACCTGTATTTCTTTTCTCCAGGAGGCTGCGAACACTTCTGCACTAACCTCACAGGGTCGGGCAACGGCTACATCTGCACCTGCTTCCAAGGATGGATCATCTCGCCGGCTGATAAGAAGAAATGTATGGATGTGGATGAATGCGTCACTGGCACGCATCACTGCTCGCAGCTGTGCGCTAACCTGAATGGAAGCTATAGCTGCAGCTGTCGGGAAGGATTCAAGTGAGTATAATAATAATACAACCGGAAAATCGCCCTAGCTTTATGGAGCGAGTCTTTGAGTAAGAGTTTTTGTAGGATAGTATATTATGAACTTGTTAGGTATTCCATCCATATCTTGGTAGCATCACCTGCTAAACTTGTGTTTGAAATCGTTCCGAAACAAATTTTCTTTAAAATTTAGGCAATACTATTTTGTATTAAAACTATTTTGTATTTGTTGTAAAAACAATAGACTGAAGGTTACTGACACTGATCCTCGTTTTCACCAGCCAGCACTGAATTACTAACACAAGTTGAAGTACCTCGTTGCGTAAGTTATTTGGATAAAACTTGGATAAGTGTCCTCGCCTCTTCAGACAAGGTTCTTGAATCGTATTTTCAGAACAGGAAAGTATGAATGTATTTTTTTCTCATTACAGACTGTCAGACAACCTCTCAGGCGTGTGCAAGGCCACCGAAGACGACGTCGTGCTACTGTTTTCCAACGGACCCGAAATCCGCGCCTTCGTCCAAGACAAGAACGAACAATTCGACGTCATTACAGCCGAGAAGAGAATAGAAGCTATCGACTACGACCCAAAACAGGAGATCGTCTTCTGGGCAGATAGCTACGACAAGACCATCAAACGGTCCTACATGATCAATGCCGTGAACGGTGAAGTCAAGAGCGGATATGCGCAAGACCTTAACATGAAAGCCAATTCCAAACCTACCGCTCTGGCAGTTGATTATGTTGGCGACAACTTATACTGGACTGAAACAGACCGTACCGGGTCGAAGCCGCGAGGGCGAGTCATGGTGGCTAGAACGGACGGACGGTATAGAAGAGCAGTGGTTTCTGCGGGTATCGAGAGCCCGACCTCCTTAGTTCTCGATCCTCGAATGGGTAGAATGTTCTGGGCAGACGCTGGATCAGCTCCTAAGATCGAAGTTGCTTGGATGGACGGCTCGAAGCGACGACCGATCGTGACTGAAAACATCAGACATCCAACTGGACTGGCGATAGACCAATCCATGGATAGGTCCATCTACTGGGCTGACACTAAACTTAACACCATTGAGATGATGCGCCAAGACGGCTCTAACAGGAAGACGATTCTGAAGGGTGATTTCCTAAAGCACCCGTTGTCACTGGATGTGTTCGAGTCCTCTCTGTACTGGGTGACCCGGGAAACTGGGGAGCTCGTTAGACAGGACAAATTCGGACGAGGTGTGCCGTTCGTGATATCACAGGATCTAGTCAACCCGTCTGCTGTGAAAAGTGAGTAGTTTCAGTGAAATCATGCCTAGACAGTATACCTTTTATATAATGTATTTTTTGGGTTCATGTTCTGGTGAGTTTTAACAAGCAATTGATAAGCACCGGATGTACGGTGTAGTGTAACGGTGTCGTATGGAAGTTGAGGTTCACAAAGTGTCCGCTAGGGACGCTCATGAGTACAAGTTAAACTACACCATACGTCCGAGTCAGCTGTTTTTTAAAACAGAAGGCCAATCTTGGGGCCCGCAAGCGAGCTGGCGAAACGTAACCTTCTGTCAAAGACACTCAAGCACTTTTCAGGCCCCTATAACTTCGTTATGGATTATGATTATAGTTATGAATATCATGCTGAAACTTATGTCACGGAGACTTCATATCGCCCATAACAAAGTTACCAATTTTTATGTTTGTAGCTGTAATGTAAGATATTTGGTGAACATTTTCAACGTAAAAATTATGCCCAGGTTCGCTACTATGTCTACTATATAACGCACTAAACAGCAAATGTAACTATAATTTTGTGTATTTTCATGTTTTATTTTGTTTATACCTGTGTTGTTACAAATAAAAAATATTCTATTCTATTCTATTCTTCTATTCACTAGAATTTGTTTCTTATGAGAATTGGGCTTGTAACCGTTGGTTAACCGCCTGCTATAATGAACGTGTGTTTGGTGGTGCGTGTACTGTTGTAAAGCTGTGTGTTCGTGCGCAGTCTACCACCCGCGGCGCTACAACACGAGCGAGTCCTCGGCGGGCTCCTGCGCGCGCTCGCCCTGCAGCCACCTGTGCCTCACCGTGCCGGGCGGCCGGCGCTGCGCGTGCCCCGACCAGGCGCCGCCCGACAAGCGCCGCGCGCACGAGCGAGCTTGCGACGCCGGTAACTCATCATCATTATCATCATCATCATCATCATCATCGTCATCATCATCATCATCATCATCAGCTGGACGTACTCCTCCATGCATAGCCAAGACGAACAGCCATCAGATGACTCCCTGCGATCGTTCCAATGTCATCGGTTCGTTGAGCGAGCTCATCATACATTGCGTCTTCCGTTTGATGGTCGCTCTTCGAGAACCTTCATTAAAAGCTTTTATTTAACTTGTTCTCCTGTCTTTTTGTCTGTCTGAAGGGGACAAATCATAAAACTGAATTTTAAACCAGTTCCACCAATTTAGCTTAAATTTGGCATACTGTCAAGTTTCGATGGTGATAGTGAGTTGATTTGATGATGGAGACGAAAGATGGAAAACGGACCCCCTTAAAAATTAGCAGTAGCCTGGCTCATTGACGGTTCCGATCACTAATTTCATAAAAGCTTGGTTAGAAAAATATATTTTTCAACACAAATCTTATTCCCTGTTGGTTTTTGGTTCTTATATGACCTGCCCACTTCAACTTGCTACTTCTTAAAGGTGTCGGCGATCTTTTTCTTTTAAGGATCTCCTAGTTTTTAAAAAATGCGTAGTTATTTTACACAGTAAAATCTGACCATAGCCCTCTCTGTAGCCCGCTGCGCGACTTTGAGCTTGAATATGAAGTCAAAACAGCGTCAGCGTTACCTAGATGATAAAATTGAGTTGGGAACCGATTGGGACTGGGGAAACAGTATTGGCTCCTTATTCCTCTTGACCTTACGCTTTGTATCTAAGTATATGCACCCATGTTTGTTTTGACCCGCACATTATGCAGCTGCGATGGCGTACTAATGGCTGTAGAATTGAATTTCAACCTCAGCTCATGGCTCAGTCCATACATACGCACATAGGTGTAGATTTTTGGACACCATTTTCTATTGACTTTCCAATATGGATGGACAAGTCCATCGTGTCAATGGTGTCAAAAAATCTACACCAAGTTATTACATGCTCTATCAACGCCAAAATATGGCACCATTGAAAATTCGAACGATGACAAATTATTAGTTCGATACTCTACCGGTTCACACTCTAGTCGTTCAAATGTGTTCAATAATCAAGCAGCAATGGACAGACAATGTTTATCTTATGCATTTTGTTTCTCTTTTGGTTTGGACACTTTTTGAGCGATGACTCGAAATCCATCTACTTTTATAGGTCTCTGACGTAAAATGAAAATAAATGAATACAGCAGATAAGAATAAAGGGGCAGAAAGTGACGTGTAATTATTGTTGTCCAGCCGTGGAGCCGGAGCGGCCGCTGCCGCGCGTGTGTCGCTGCGAGAACGGTGGCACGTGCACGCTGAGCGAGGCGGGCGCGCTGCAGTGCGCGTGCCCCGCGCCGCTGGAGCCGCCCTTCTGCGCGCGCGCGGCCGCCGCCACGGGCGCGCGCGCCGCCGGCGCTGCCGTGCTGGTGCCCGTGCTGCTGGTGGTGCTGCTCGCGCTGGGCGGGGCCGCCGCCTGGTTCGTCATCAGGAAGAGGCCATTGTAAGTCATCATATTACTTTCTGATGATGGAGACGGAAGGTGGACAACGGAACTCCTCGATGTCTAATAGCAGCCTGGCCGTGTTTAGTCTCATTATGATCAGATCACGGTTCCGATCACTAATTTTATTTAAAAAAGCTTACTTTGAAAAATAAATTATTCTAGATAAAACTGATTTAATCTGTAACTTACCCAAGAGCCAAGAGATTTAAAGAGTGTTGCTTTAAATTCTCTTAGCCTAAGTTACTAGTATAGTATTATTTTATCTGTGCCTAAGTTCATTTTCGCGCGATGTTATCTATTTATCTAGAGCGCCATTTCCAACATCCAACATCAATATTACAAAGAGAAAACATTTGTTTTTTTGTAGAGAGGACTGCTTTTCATCACAGTAGTACCCGTGAGAGGCCGGGGCGAGTCGCCCCATATACCCGTGTAATCTATAAGGAATATGACTAATATTATTATTATATTGAATAGTGGCAAAGGCGGCGGGTTGAGCAGCCTCGCGTCATCGCAGAGCGTGTCGTTCCGACAAGGGTCGAACGTGGAGTTCGGCGGCGTGGCGGGGGCCGGTGAGCCCGCCTACACGCTCGAGGAGGCGGCGCCCCGCAAGGGCCGCGACTTCAGCAACCCCATGTACGAGGCCGTCACCCGCGCCGGCGCCGTCCCGGACACGGACCCACCGCTACGTGAGTACATGCCCATCAGACCTCTGGGGCATTTCAGTTAGCGTCGTAAAACCATTGATTGATATCATTGCACCCGAACTAGCTTTAATATTTAACGAATGCGTTGACTGTGGTGTGTTCCCTAATTTAATGAAACACAGTAAAATAACACCTCTGTTTAAATCGGCAGTAACTCTGATCCTACTAACTTAAGACCTATATCAGTACTGCCTGCATTTAGTAAATTTTTAGAAAAGCTTATCCTAAATCAGTTGCAAAATAACTTACTTCATGACAAGCAATTTGGATTTATAAGGGGTCGCTCAACTACTGATGCAGGTGTTGAGTTGATATCACATATTTTAGATGCCTGGAGGAATCACATGACGCTTTGGGTGTTTTTTGTGATTTGTCTAAGGCATTTGATTGTGTTTATCATGAAACATTAATCAGGAAACTATATCACTATGGTATTAGGGGTGTTGCTCTTGACCTTCTCGCGTCTTATTTATGTGACAGAATACAAAGAGTCGACATAAATGGAACGCGTCCTCTGGGGTCAATGGTTACAATGGGTGTACCACAAGGATCTATACTGGGACCATTCCTATTTTTAATTTATATTAATGTTCTACCTCAGCTTGTAAGGGATGATCACGAGATCGTATTGCTTGCAGATGACACGTCTCTTTTATTTAAAATGAAGCGACGTCAGGCTGTTTTTGACGATGTTAACAATGCAATCTCTAAAGTTGTGAAATGGTTCAATGTCAACAACTTATTGCTGAACGAAAAGAAAACAAAGTGCATCAGATTTGTACTACCAAAAGTAAAAGCTAATGTTCAAATCAAAGACGAAGAAGTGGATCTTGTGAACACCACTGTATTTTTAGGCGTAACCTTAAATAATAAGCTTCAATGGGGCCCACACAAAGATAAGTTGTCGAAGAGACTTAGTTCTGCGGCATACGCAGTTAAAAATATCAGTTTCTTTACAGACGTAGATACAGCTAGACTGGTTTACTTCAGCTACTTTCACAGCATTATGTCTTACGGCATATTGTTGTGGGGAAGTGCTGCAGATATAAACACCATATTTGTGTTGCAGAAGAGGGCTGTCCGTGCAATTTATAATATGGGCCCCAGAGAATCACTACGAGAAAAATTTAAAGAAATAAACATCTTGACATTTCCATGTCAATATATTTATGAAAACCTGATGTATGTTCGCAAAAATATAAACTTGTTTAGTAAAAAAAGCGACAATCATAATTTAAATACTAGGAACTCGCTGTTCCCACTATCAGGCTTCATAAAGTTAGTAAATCGTTTAAAGGACAATGTGTACGCTTCTATAACAAGATCCCAAGCGACGTGCTAAAGTTGTCTATAAACAAATTTAAAAACTTAATTAAAAATAAATTTTCTAAAAAAGCGTACTATAAAATCTCAGATTATTTAGATGATAATAAAGCTTGGGACTGAACTTGCTCCAACTCAGCCAAAACAAATGTATATCTAATAATAAGATTGCAATCTATAATTATTTTATAAAAAGCGACGTGTCAAAGAAATTTTTAAAAAATCCTATTGAATAAATGGAGTTTGAATTTTGAATTTTGAGCAGCAGCCAGGAACCATTTAGTGGATTGGTGTTAAGGACTCAGGTGGATGCTGCTGCCCGTCCCCTGGTAGCAGCGGCTGCGGTGCAGTGCAGAGCTTACTGTGGTGTATCCAGCCTTAGAATAGATCCCTTCTGTCTCCTCCCGTGGATGTCGTACAACGTGTTGATTAATAGCTATTACAAGCTTTTATTTAACTTGAAATGTATGTATGTTTGTCTGGGTGGAATTCGGGCGGAATCTTACAACTGATTTTTAAAGCAGTTATCCTCACAGATTGAGCTGAAATTTGGCATACCTGTCAAGTTCCGATGACGATACAATATGATGGTGACAGCGAGCTGATCCGATGATGGAGACGGAAGGTGAACAACGGAACTCCTCGATGGATAATAGTAGACTGGCCGTATTTCGGCTCATTTTGATCAGCACACGGATGCAATCACTAATTTTAATAAAAGCTAGTAATGTTTTTTTTTTTTTGAAAAAAACTTATTTATTATCCAATTGTTTTCGTTCCGCAGCCGGCATTTACGAAGTACCGGACGAGTTGAAAGACAAGGTGGTGTCGGCGGTGATCTCCCCATCGTCGACGGAGACGAGAGGGGCGAAGCGCGGCGCGGCGGGGGCGGGCGCGGGGCGCGCGCTGGACCCCGCGGCCGACACCGGCGCGGACACGGCGCAGCTCGTGAAGGAGGACCGCGAGTGCTAGCGGCGAGCGCGGCGCCGCCACGCGCGCGCGCCCGCCCGCCTCGCGCTCGACCCGCGCCTGCTGCCTGCTCCCCGCGCGTAGCGCTCAGCTCAGACTAATTAGTAATATATCTTATAATGTAAACTGATCGTCGCGGAGGTCGCATCGGTGGAGACACGCCATGCGCCAGGCGCGGGTGACACGTCCACATCATCACCGACATTATCCTCAGACACGATGTGCTGATGAAACGTATTTAAGTATTCCAGTATACTTTTACATTCCCGATATTCTATCCGTCCTTCCTAGGGTTAGCTGATAATTTATTTTTATATAAACTTTTTTATGCCTCTTATTTCTTCTTTTCTTTAGTTTGTATGTTTATCTCCCGGCAAGATCTGGTTGTTGGTACTTATTATTTTCTTCTGTGATCTGTTTTGTTTTTCTTTGAGGTTCTTAAAACGTACCTATAATTGTTTTGACCAAATTAACCATATCATCTCGTGATAATTGTTTGAGTGAGTACGACATTTGTACATTCCATAAGATAGACTAAAACCTATGAGCTTCTACTCAAAAAAATGTTATTTGTTAGTCCGGCTTGCAGCTGCTTTCCGCCATCTTGGATATAAACACATTCCACAGCGCGACAGACGGAGAATGTTTCACAGATTAGTCTAAGTGTAGTAACTACAAAGCGCTGACAACGCCGATGGCTGCGTCGTTTCCGATAGGGTTTTAAATTGATTTGACAATAAGCAATAATATTTAGAAAATAATTTATTTATTTCGGTTTAAGAGTATGTAAAGCTATGTTGTGTTTGTAATTGTCTATAAGAGATACATTTAGATGTTGCGGAGGTTCTGACGAGATGCCATACATGTGTGAGATAGATAATGTTTCTGTTGTGTAATTTTTAAATATCTAATAGCTTTTTCATAAATTTTGTTGAATCGCAAATATTTACTAATTGTAAATATATCAGACATGTACATTTTATGGTCGGAATTATTAGTATGTTGTAGGTATTTTTCATATATATTTGATATGTAAATGTATTATATAATGGTGGATCTAAGACATCACATTTAGTATATAATTGAATTATCAAAGACGACCGAATCACCCAACAATAATTGTTGAATGTATAAATAAATTAATTAATTCTGTCTATTTAATATGGATAAGGAAATGAAATATTTTTATATTGGGATTATTATAATTATTAGACAGTCGTCTGTTAAAGTTGAAAATATTCTGTAAAATAAATAATATAAAACAAAATTATGGTTATTATTATTTCTACTATTATTTATACTATAATGCGCGTCACGTAAAAAGAACGCTGGCGGTCAAGCTTCTTCAGGCGTCACAGCGGTCTTTTTACATGACGCGTACTATACCTACTTATTTAAGAGATGTATACCTATGCATTGAATGAGTGCCTACCTAGTTTACTACAAATAATGTACAATTATAGTACGCGTCATGTAATAAGAACGCTGGAACGCCTGTAGAAGCTTGACCGCCAGCGTTCTTTTTACATGACGCGCACTATACTAAAGTGTAATTTTTATTGTAAGAAATCTACTAAAATACACAGTTATTCGTAGTAGTTACTGATAGTCAGAATGACACCTTTACACAAGGTGGCGGCTAAGTAATGTCCCAATTTATTTTATCTGCGTGGATGACGGAACAAGATAGCACACCTGATGTTAAGCGGTAACCTCTGCCTTTAACAACGCGTTCAAACTTCACTGTGTGCGGCAGTCCCCGCGACGGATGGTTCATGCAATAATCAGTTAGCGCAGTTACATACAATGATCAGCCGTTACATACAAGTCTCTAGTTACAATGCTAGACGCAGGCATCTACTAATAGAATGCGACATCAAACGGTATTGAGCCGCCACTATCCAGCGACATCCTGCGACCTGGTGGATGATAATTATAAAGACTTATTTACAAAAAAAACCGCCCAAGTGTGAGTCTGACTCGCGCACGAAGGGGATCCCATACCATTATCTATGAAAACGGCAATAAAATCACGTTTGTGGTATGGGAGCCCCCTTAAATATTTATTTTATTCTGTTTTTTATTATTTTTTGTTATAGCGGCAACAGAAATACATAATCTGTGAAAATTTAACTGTGTAAATATCACGGTTCAAGAGATAGAGCCTGGTGACAGACGGACGGACAGCGGATTCTTAGTAATAGGGTCCCGTTTTACCCTATGGGTACGGAACCCTAAAAAGGTGAAAAATAACTTATTAAAAAATCATCAAACCAGCACCCCAATGACGCCCGCACCGCGGAGTGAATGCACATTTTATTTCATGGTGTAGGTACACTACGTATAATACGTACCAAGGGGCTTACAGATCGTTCACAAAAGCAAGCAACTTTTTCGCCGTGATATTGGCACTAGTGCTTGTCAATCTGTTTGTCAGATGGGCAGATTGTCATAGACTGCTCCGGTCGTTTTTGTGATAATATTTTTCGTATTAATCATACCAAAGCCATTTGGAAGCAATGCAAGAAAATTGTGTTGAAGGTGCGTGCCTTTTGTAAGAGAGAAAAGGTAAACAAAGCCCCGTTAATTCCACTCAATCATATGACAGGTTAGTAAAATAGGGATACCACCTTCAGAGACAATGTCTTTAGTATGGGTAATTAGAATTTACTAACATAACGAATTAAAATAAAGAAGTACATAATCTCAGTGAATTTAATTTATTTCTTTATGATATTGTCATTGTTTGTATTTCTATAAATATTAAATTTTAAAAAATGACACAAATTTAGTGTCTATTTCAGGCATTTTGGAGAGAAGCGTGAGTAGATTATCTAAAGTAGGTGAAGTTGCCTCTACCACTCTACTCTTCCCCCTACCACTGCAACATAAATGCAATTGAGTTTATACGTGGAGTCTTCTAAAGAGACGAGTAGCTAGCAATAATGTTGGCCAAGAAGCTGGGAATATCGTGAAGAAGCTATTTCATCTATAACCCCTCAGGATTGGCAAAAACAGTGTGAACACCTAAAAAAATTAGAAGACAAATTTTATGAACATGATGTCTGCATGGATTATATTACTGATAATTGAACTAGGAAATGACAGCAGCACAGATTCGGATACGACAGACGATGATGACGTTTATGAAAGTGACAGTGATATGTCTGGAATCGTTCATTTCGACCATAATTACAAACAGAAAAAAAAAAAAAAAAAATGTGTCATCATTACTAGTCTTATAACTTACCTTTACTTACTTACCTAGTCTTTACCTTACTAGTCTTATAACTGTATGTTATTTAAAAATAGGCAAGTAAAATATATTCTTCGGTGGTAGTAAAATATATTCTTCGGTGGTAGGTACATACAAGTTTGTAATGTTGTCGACGACCACCAATCACCAAGTGGGGCAAATGCTACATAAAATATTGTTGGCAGCACCGTAGGCAATGCTGCCAATACACAAAATAAGTGCCTTGCTTTTGTGAACGATCTGTAGATCAAGAAGCTTGAATTTGGGTAGTCCTATAACTTCATGGCTTAGATACATACCTACTACTAATTTACTCTATGTGTTTGTATTCATTATTTACATTACTGTACAATTACTTATTAAGTAGAGTCTGCTGGCATAACGCCGTCCCTATGCTATATAAAAAAAATGAGTTATGCTAATATTAAAAAAAAACTTATACGAAGTAAAGTTCATGCACCATTCCCAAAGGAAAACCACGTCAAAATATCCGTGCAAATATTTTTAATTGATATCGTAAGTATGAAATTTTAAATACCTAGAAACTAAATTTGAACAGCGTAGGTATAGGGAAGCGGTGAAGTGGGATGTGTGGCGCATCCACTTAGTAGTTGTAGGTACCATATTGATTATACATAACCAATAATGTTTAACGGCTTTTTATTAGGTAGGTACTTACATAAACGTATGCATAAAATGAATTAAACAGTGACATGACGTATAGAAGTCAATCAAGAGGCGTTTCGTTAACGTTTCAAAAATGTAGTCTGGCGCCAATATATAATCATAGTTTCCTTCGCATCCCAGAATCATCAAATCAACGGGTTGACTGACGCGACGCGAACGCAACTTACGACGAAGTAGGAGGTTGCTTAGGACAGGGGCACCTTTAGACATTGGAGATTTCTCCAAATCCGTAGACATTTTTTTGGTAGAAAAGGCATTTTTAGTATGTCCATACCACTAATACAAGCCATCACATGTCATTCGCCACGCTGTCAGCTGTCAAACTGACTTATTAGCGGCTCGGGATTTTCGGTAGCTGGTGTAAATTTTTCATCTGGACTACGTTAGTGTTTATTTGCTTATTATGAACATAAATTAAGTGTTTTTTAATGTTTCTGTTAATATTGGGTATCTATGCATGGATAGAGTTAAACGAAATAGTATCAGAAAAGATTTAAAAAAAAATTGACACTAAGTTTTTTAAATGGCGCCTTGGGGTAGGTTAGTACATATATTTTGGGGCACTTTAGGACATATCCTGTCTATGGATGTGTCCTAACCCACCCCGAGGCACCATTTAAAAAAAATTGTGTCCCTTTAGGTGTTTTCATTTATTTCAGATGCTTATAAACAAATAC
Organism: Operophtera brumata; assembly: GCA_932527175.1. Taxonomy (NCBI): domain Eukaryota; kingdom Metazoa; phylum Arthropoda; class Insecta; order Lepidoptera; family Geometridae; genus Operophtera; species Operophtera brumata. The sequence goes on from OW052231.1 coordinate 20,769,091, forward strand.
ATTTTAATAATAATAAGCATATTTGAAAAATAAAAAGGTTTTATTACTATAATGGCCATTTAAATCACAAGTCCTAAACTGCCTCCCAAGGGGGACAGTTTGGGACATTGTCAATGGCTTACTAAAATAAAATTTTTACCTATTCTACTCAATAAATATGTTTATTTTATTATTGTATTCTAAAGGTAAAATACAAATATAGGGTTTACTGCATAAAACGTACAAAAAATCCTAGAAAATATTACCTATGTAAAAAGTGTCCTAATGTCCCTCCTCCCCTATCTATTAAACCGTGACCGCGATTCGAAAAATGAAATTGCACACTTGCTCGGGCTCGGACGGCTTCCTCCTGCCAATTAGGTTTGAGTAGCCCGGTTTCAAACCGGTTTGCGTGTTAAGTTAAGTCGGTCAACCCGTTTTGAAAACAGGTTGGCCCATCTCGCGCATCGCATGCATCCTCCAAGGTAGCCATCCACTGTGAAGAAAAGTCTTATTAAAAGTCGTGGGAAACCAAATTGTCATTGTCAAACATACCTTATTCAAATAAATGTCAATGTTCAAAACAAAGAATTCCTTCTTCCGCAGATTCCTTGAATTTCAATTCGAGTATTTGTAGTTTACGTAACACAGTGAATTTTCTACTTATTGGATTTGTCGATTTTTGTTGAAAATTGTTTATTTAATTTTGTAGCATTTGTCCCTTTTTATTATAAGAAATAACAGTGAAATTTACACGAGTGTTGTGGGATTCTATTTTATTTTGTGTCGTTTATCGTAACTTTATCTCTACGTTCATAACAGATAACCTTCAGCGGGGGTCGTGATTCGTAATTTTATCTTCAATTCCGTCGCTGTTTACAATTTTGAAGTCGTAGCAGATCCTTGTTTACAAGTTCGAGAGCAGTCGTATCGATTGAATCGCAAAACAGCTGCTCACGACTTTTCTGCGAATTCTCGGAGGTTGCGACGGACTGCGGCAACCGGTTTCGCCCGTGATATATTTATTTAAGCCAAAGTGATTGAGTTTATGTCATCGATTAAAATATATTTCAAAATTTTGTAATTTGTCGTGATTTATAATATACGTAATAGTGTGTAGGGTAGTAAGGTTGCAAGTGACAAAAAAAAAACATTGATCAACATGTCACAGATTAAAATGATAAGAAACGCCAGTCGCGTTTTGGCAGGCGTCGCGTCACGTTTAGAGCGCTCGGACGTTGTGGTATCTCATCTAACCGGTCCTTGGAACTCCCGCAACATGTCTTCGAAGGCAGTTACCCTAGAGAATGTAAACCCGAATATCGTGAAGTTGGAGTACGCGGTGCGCGGCCCCCTCGTCATCCGCGCCGCAGAAATTGAAAAGGAGCTTGAAAAGGTAAGTTCTGCATTCAAATTTATCTGAATAATTCTTCCCGCGCTTGTACTATGGCTATCCTAATGGAATCTTATCGAATTTCCGCTAATTAAACGGCCGAAAAATTCAGTTATTGGTTGTTTGTAGAATGTAAATCAATATCTGAGTTCAGCCTTTATCAGTGAAAGTCCTAGATACTCTTATTATTACCTATTATTATTATTTTACTTTAATAATTTAACAAAGTTTATTGTCAACAATTTATTCACAAGGCCAGATATAGTGTTCCTACCCACTTACCTACTGCAATATTATGTGCAAAATTAATAGTCTTGCCTTGGGGCACTGCTCATTATTTTTATAATAGGTACTCTACAAGTACTACAATTATCAGACTTGCAAACAGTACTTAGATAAAATGCTATTATATGCGCAGGTGGCAGGAAAACAAGTTCTTGGAGGAAAAAATCCACCATTTGAAAAGACATAAAATATACGAAAATATCAATATTATTAAAGAAAAAAAAACCTACACCGCACATGTGCTATTTATCTAATTTACACTAGGTAAAAAATACTCAAAGTAACTCGAAAAAACTTTCAAATGAAATTAAATAAAAGTGATGATGTTCTTTTCAAAGATGGCAGGCTCACGCCTGATATGCTTGTCTCAGAGCATTTATATCTAAACGACATTGTCAATCATGACTTTTTAATACAGTCTTCAATTGGTATACTATGAATGCCCACTATAATAAAATACCAGCTATGGATAGGTACATCGATACAATATTTCTAATGGATTAGAAATGTACGTAATCATAGGCTATAAGATATTCAATTAGTAATTCAGATACTGGTTATTTAGAGACAAAAAATATAACTAGATTTGAACAGCGAAGGAATAAAGATACCATCAGAGAAGACCACGATCATAAGATACCATCTACCATCACCTACTATCTGATTATAAGATATAGATAATCTATCTTTCCTGTGAACTGTGCTTCTTCAAGTTACAGTATTAAAGTCCCAGGAAAGACCGCAGCAAGAGTGTCTTCTAAACAAGCATCACCACTTGACATAGTGAGATTATGGCACTATCCATGTTAAAAATGCCTTCTAACTTCAATATAATTTGAGTAAAACAATGAGTATCAATTCTCTAGAACTATCTATTTGCAACTCAATTCTTACTCAGATTACCTAATCACAGTCACCGCTTAAGAGATTCCACAATTATTGTAATAGTAAATTCTTATCTGTTGTCTCCGAGCAAGATTATCTACCTGATAACAGTGTAAGAGCTTAGATAACCAGTATGAGCTGTTTGTTACGGCATATGGTTATGGTGTAGATAAAAAAGTAAGTAGGTAGGTACTATATAACACAACTGTAATTAATAATGAACACAACCGTTACATAAAATGTATGTTGCAGTTTGAATAGCCTTGTGAAGGTCATATGAGTTAAGAACTGGTTTCATTTGCAGTGTGAGGTTTGTTAATGTTGCTTTACATACCGCTTTTTGAGTTGGCACCTGCTCTACTTAAGTGCAGAGATTCTAATATTATTTTTTAATTTAATATTATTTGATACATTATGGGGAAAAAAGTCTGAAAGGATATTTCAAAAGGGGTGATGCCTCTTTAAATATCCTTTCCATCTTTTTGTGTACTTAAGTGTAGAGACTCTTATATTCTTTTTTATTTTTTTATCAATATTTGATACATGTATTTGTAGGTGGTATGGGGAAAAAAGTCTGAAAGTATATTTCAAAACGGGTTCAAAGGGGCTTTTCTTCACAGTGGACGGTGTGTGGGATGAACTCTGCAATAGTTTGAATGGCTTGAGCATGTGCAAGGATACAAGCATCGCATTTTAGAAAGTAACACAAGACTGACTATCCCCTGACATAAGGCAAGGCCTGCTTTTGCATACTATAGTATAGCTCACACTCTGTGGGTCACACTTCTTTGGTTTTGAGATAAATGACATTTTAAAAACTGCGGTGTGTAATGTGATGGATGAATATATGAATATGTTTGTTTTTTCTTAGATTCGATTTTCCTTGTGGTGATGTTAATGTGTTTTAGTTCTGTTAATAGCATACTTCTTTTAACAGAATATAATATAAGTTATTGGATAGGCACTCCTTACAAACTTATGTTTCAAATCATGTCTGTTCCTCGCTTTTGAAGAATCAGACAACATCAAGTAGGTAGGTAGGTACTTACCTACTTACTTAGTACCTAGGTACATATTTAGTTGTAGAAAGATTTTATGTAGGTAGATACCTAATCCATCAGTATGTACCTGTATAGATCAGAAGATAAAATGAGAATTTATTTATTTATTATTTATTTATTTATTTATTTATTTATAATACACAGGCAGCTCTCGGAGCTGATGGATGTAGGTATATCTTAGTCCTTATAAGTGCACTTTAAATGTTTGTCAAGTCTATTTTTGAAAGATTTCACTGAGGGGGGGCATGATCACTGAGTCTGGTAGCCGGTTACAAGTGCGCACGACGCGATTAGGCAATATATGCGTCCTCGGATTGCTGGTACTTGGCCCGCGTTGCAGCTTCAGCGAGTGTCCTCCGAGTCCTAGTTCATGGTATATAGTGTCTGTGATAAATCTGGTATACTGTAGTGGTTGTTTAGGATCTTGTAGGTCTCTAGTAGGTCTCCACGCTCTCTACATTGCTGAAGGGTAGTTAATCCAAGTTCGTGAAGTCGTTCCTCGTATGTAAGTGCTTTAAGACTAGAATGTTAGAGATAATTTCACAATTCCGTTTTACTGTTCCCAATTACTCATAAAATATATTGTAGACAAATAAATTATAAAGCATTACAAATTGCTCTTATGATAACATTCATATCCACGATTACATAGGCAAACATTATGTCCATATGGCATGTCTAATATCTTGGCATTGCAATGCTTACTAGGTAGGTACATATTCTATTGAATAATAGCTTTAAGTGGTAGGTACCTAGTACCAATACCTGCTTTCATTCAACTATATAACCTATCATGTACATGATAAGGTACAAAGATCTGCAATTAGAGTACAACATGCCTGTTGTTACCGAGAACCGTAATTTGTAGGCCACATAGATATGATCAGACACACTGGCAGACCCGCCTGTAAACCAAGCTATTATAACCGATGTACACCTCCCTCTGCCTACAATGATGTACAGTAGTACCTTCTACCACATAATTAATAATAGTACCTACAAGTAGGTACTACTACTGCGAAAGTAATGCGCGAACCTATAACATAACCAGTAACTAGGTATTCACAGTATGCAATAACTATTCACTATTTCATGTCATTTGACGACCTCTGTGGCGCGGCAGGCGAAAGTTCGCCTGCGACGCAGGAGGTTGCCGGTTCTGCAGATATTTGTTCAAGGTGTTCTGGGTATTTTCTAGGTATGATAATGTTAAGTATATCAGTTATCTAGTACCCATAACACAAGCTCTGCTTAGCTTGGGGCTAGATAATGTTGTGTGAACTGTCCAGCATTTTAATAAAAAAAATATTTATACGTTTTAATAGGAGAGCTTGTTTGTGAGAGATGATTTCGTCCGGGCACAGATAAAGTAATACTATACGTCCGGGGACTCCGGGGAAGTACTACCATGTACCACCAGACCTATTTCTGACGCAAAGCGGTATACTTACCTAGTGCTCGCATTGCTGTGTTCCAGTTTGAATGGTATGTGTGCCGGTGAAGTTACGGGCATAAATGAGACTTTACATCTTTATGTCTCAGTGAGGCGGGCGCAGAGAAATGACACGTAGGGCGCGTCCTAAGTTTTTTTTTTATTCTACTTGGAATGACGTATGAAGCAGATGGCCTACCTGATGTTAAGTGGCCTACCTGATGTTAAGTAGTACCCTCTGCCTATGAACAGTGCATTACCTGATAGGTCACGCATGTCCACCTCGGACGCACCCTATGTGGCATTGCACTGCGCCCGCCACCCTGAGACATAAAGATGAAAAGTCTGATGTGCCTCTAATTTCACCGGCAACCTTACCCTTCAAACCGGAACACAGTAATGCGAGCACTACTGCTTTGCGGCAGAAATAGGTATGGTGGTAATACTTCCCCGGACGAACTCTTTTACAAACAAGCTCTAATACTATTAAAAGTGGACGTGACCTGTGAGCCATTGTTTTAGGCAGATGCTATGGGGCCATATTATGCTTATTCGGTCAATCAAAAGAAATACAAACGTACTAATGGATTAGAAAGGTATGGCAAGTGTACACATTAGATATCATGTCTAAGAAAATGTTGAAAATCTGACGTTGTTTTACTGTACCTACTGCATCTTGACACTAACCTTGATGAGTTTGCAGTTTTCGTAGAAAATGCGACTATACCTTGTACTAGCGACTCGTCCCGGCTTCGCACGGGTAGTTTCTGGATGAAAAACAGCCCCCCCCCCCATGAAATAATTTTTGAAATCGGCACAGTAGTTTTTGAGTTTATTCATTACGAACATACACACACACAAAAATACAAATCTTTCCTCTTTATAATATACTACTCGACGAAGTTACAATATAAAGTAGGTACCTAATAGGTAGGTATTATTTTGATGGGTGTGTTTGTTTTGTTCCAGGGAGCCAAGAAACCCTTCAAGAAAGTGATCCGTGCTAACATCGGAGATGCGCACGCCATGGGGCAGACGCCCATCACGTTCATCAGACAGGTAAAATATGGAGGAGTTACCAGCGATTTCGATTTCAGTGGTTTCGACAATTGTCCTCAGACAAACATGCATACAAACTTACAAGATGTCGGCTCGTCCTATTTAAACTCCGAGAACTCTTCGCTTGTTCACCATCACTACACAAAGGTTAGCTGGAAGAGAATGCTATCTAGCATTAAGTTCGCCTATGTACAATACTTTTTAAGTTGTGTAATAATAGTACATTATGGTACAAGTGTGTAACGTTTGTGAAGAAAATAATAGTAAAACAGAAATACACACTCTGTGTAAATGTTCAACTGTAATGTGAACATAATTGGAACTTACCTACTTATTTTTAAGATCTTTCATATGACATTATGTTCAAGCAAATAAATATATCTTTATCTTCTGTCTCTATAACTCACTAGTGAATAATAGCAATGAAAAAGTCACAGTTTGATTACAGGTGTCATTATGTGCCTAATTGCGGTGAAATTAGAGCCACTTTATGAGCAAGTGTGTTGAAAATAATTTTCTATCTATCTATCACTAGCAGCCTTTAACGTCCACTATTGGATGAGGGCTCCCTCATATAATGCAATGGGGGGATTTTCCATAGTCACAACGCTTGGCAGGCTGATTTCTGATCGCAGTATTGAAGCTTAGTACTCAGGTGGATACTACTGCCCATCTCCTGGTGTAAGCCTTTAGTCGGCTTCAACGACATCCACTGGAAAAGACGGAGATATACCAAAAACAATTGGCGCAGTTTAGTTGGTGATGCGCTATATCTGAGGAAGCTCGTCAGTTCGTGGCGAACGAGTGTTTACTCAAATCTCTAACTTTAATACTTTCTTTTGTTTTTTTTTGTAAAAAGAGTAAGGCCTAATTCGCACGAGAGTTAAAAAAGCGTTGCGTTAAAACCTGACGTTGGCGCTTTTAAAACGTTCTCGTGAGTATAATAATATGAGGTTTCGTATGGTCTATTCTAGTGAGCGTCCAACGCCCAGCGCTGAAAATACAGCACTGGTCGATAAAAAGCGTCCCGTTTTAAAATCGCTAACGTGTGAACATATACTTGAAATGTGTTATGTTCTACTTTAACGCTTTTTTAACGTACGTTGTAAAAACTCTCGTGCGAATTAGGCCTAATAATCAGAGCAGCATGTGAAACTAAGACATTTCAACACTCTGAAATAGACACACCAGCGAAAGCTGCTCGTCTATAATTTTAAATAACAATAATAATACATTCTAAACTATTGAACGGTTAAGTCGTATGCGGTTGCATGATTGCTGAATACGCCCTGAGCTAGGAACGGATCGATTCATGTGACGTAAGTACCAGAAGGCTGGTGCTCGGGGTCGTTCAATGTCATGGAACGATCGCGCAGTCGCTATGCGCTGGTGTGTGAGTGAAGCCTGTTACGACATGAGATGTTTGCAATTCTTTCTTGCACACCTATTGCCTACATGCATAGAGTAGCTTTAGGGGACATGGGAATTCATGGGATAAAGCGTATGGGTACGTTCACGTGCAAAGCAATACTATATTAAAATCTACAGTATATAAAGCATCAATAGTTTTTTTAAAATGAGTCGTTCATGTTTTTTTTTTTTTTTTTTTTGTTTTTTTTTAACAATGATAGACCTTTGTTTGACCACGATCTCACCTGTTGGTACAGTGACGATGCGGCCGAAGATGGAGCACAAAGGTCTAAGAAGGCACCTATTCACTCTAGCCTTGAGGAGACCCAGATTATAGTTTTCAGGAAAGACAGACGACGGTAGTGTATTCCACTCCTTAGCAGTTCTCATTATAAAGGTAGAACTGAAATATGCTACGCTATATGCTGCGCTTCGGCAATGCCCCTGACTTTGCAGATTTCAATAGGCGACGGGTACCATCAGGTGCCATCATCAGGCGAGCCCTAACATAAAAATTACCTACTTGTGCACATACAGCTTATTCGCCATAATATGTAGGCGCTTCTAGCGACTGTTACACAAGGAGAGTTTCTCGTACACGAGCGGCGAAGACGTATGCGATTATAGAAGAAATCGCCGCTCGCGTGCTAGAAACTCTCCTTATGTAACACAGTCTCACGTTGTTGTGTTGTTCGTTGCAAGAGGGTTGATGTGACGTCAGCACTGTTGGTTTATATTGCAGGTGCTGGCATGCGTGTCCTACCCCCCCTTGATCGACACGGCGGGCTTCCCTGAAGATGTCAAACAGAGAGCGCGGGAGATCCTTGGAGCTTGCGGGTATGGGAACCTTCACATTACATCAATTGATCGTTTTCATCTCAATGATACAATGAATTCGGCAAAGGGCGAGTCACACTTGGGCACCAAGGGACCACAATGCTCATATTTTAACCCCCGACTAAAAATAGGAGTGTTATAAGTTTGAGGCCATATTTATAACATTACCTGAGCAAATGTTTTTTATTTCTTAACAAATGTTCTTTTTCATACTCTTCAGTAAAGATTTTCCGTAGTCGGGCTTTAACTTTTTCTTGTTTCATTAATAAAATCACAATAGTATCAGTAAATGGTGGCCACCTTCTCAATTGTGAGAAGATGCGTGTTCTATGATCATATGCCCAGTGCCAACTCCTCAGACATCGACTAACCTCCTGAAATGTTAACCTATACCTACCTTTGGACACGAACCTAGATAGTTAGTAGTTAATTCATTCACTTGAGGCAACTAGCCACCAACTTCCATCACTATCGAACTTACAGACCGTTCACCGTAAGATGTCCCGCCGTGATGTTGGTTCTATTCCCAAGGCAGGGGGCATCTTACGGTGAACGGTCTGTAGTAAAGTTCAGTTAAGTTAGAAAGTGACACAATAAAGCTCGCGCAACGTAAAAACAAATAGTTACTATACAACTTTTTAAAAAAACCTGCAAGCCTTGCAGTTTTAAGAAATAGTTGTTACCTATATAGTTGTTGTAGTAAAATTGATCTTGAAATATGTTAGGGTTCCTGAGATCTCATTCAAAACGCGTGCGAAAAAAGGATTTTTATTATTTATTTTTATCGAGGTTTTTTTTCTTGCCGTGTTTTCATTGTTACATAACCAATCAAAAAATATCAAATTTTCATATTCCAAATTATTTGACTTGTAGAGCCCGTAGATACCTACTGAGTTCTACGAGTAAGACGATTTAGGTGCGCAAAATTACTTACTTAAGGTCTTACGTCTTAAGGTCAATGTCAATGTCGATATGCTATAATTTGAATGCGAGTAAGCATCAACATCAATTACTAGTACCACCTACCACATTATCTGAGTCACAGATTAATGTGCAGTTTGTTGGTGTTTGTTTAATAAATGGTGTCATAGGATATGGCTGATTTGAGAGATTGACGTAGGTACTTATTACATAACAGTGTTGGTCGAAATTAGGAAAGTTTGCGATGGATTGAATGATACAATTGAATTATTTAAAATAAATAAATAAATAAATAATGCTGGACAAGTTCAAACAACATTATCTAGCCCCAAGCTAAGACAGAGCTTGTGTTATGGGTACTAGATAACTGATATACTTAATATAATACATTACATAGATAGATATTTTTTATTATACATAGAAAACACCCAGAACACCCTGAACAAATATCTGCAGAACGCACAAATATTTGTTCCGAGGCGGGAATCGAACCCGCAACCTCCTGCGTCGCAGGCGAACCATCGCCAGCCGCACCTCAGAGGTCGTCGTATTTCACTGAATACCTAACTTAAAGCACCTTAAAGTTAGTCTTAAGGCGCTATAGGTTCAACGAACATTTTTGTATGAGGCGAAGAAGGCGAGCGCAAGCTCTGATACCGTGTTTTTATGTATAAAAAAATTATATAAAAATGTCGTTCAAAGTTTTGTTTAATTTTGTTGATGAACTAACTAACTCACTAACTCAAATAATAACTAACATGTAACCAAATGTTTCAAAAATTAAAACGTGAGAGAAGTGAGTGAAAAATAGCATTTAAATTTTAAATAGGAGGTAAGTATCTTTGTTATTTTTTTTTATCGAGTGAAGTAATTCAAATATTGTATTGAATTATTGTATTTCACTAGATAAAAAGCTCAAGAATATCATATATTTTTTTCTTCATAGAAAACTATGAAAATTCTTATCAAAAACTTTAAAATTCTAAAGACATTTGAGAACCTATCGCGCCTTAACTACTTTTGCGGTATAGCTCGCAGACTGTAAGTACGAAAAATGTATGAAAATTTAATTTTTACATGGAATTCATGTGAAAAACCTCAACGAAAAAAATCCTTTCTCATCTCAAAAAATGACACCCCTCTTCATCTTTTTGTATGGGGAAGTACTGCTAGCCCGCTCCATATAAAACGAAGTTTGATCACAGAATGAATAATAGTACGTGTGATCCTCATCAAGTCAATTTATTCACAATCTACCAGTTTTAGTCAGTTTACCATTCTTCTTCTTCGTCGTGTCGGTGGTGGATATTTTTCTATATCATATTTTGTTTTGCCAGAATTTTGCCACGGAACTGATCCTCAAACAATGGCACACCTAATGACTTGCCCAATGTGCCCCAACCCCTGTACCTTGAGTGATACATATACTGCATCTGACAACGCCGTAGTTTACCATTAAATGTTACAGAATCAAACTAACATAACATACTAGATTTCCATACAAATATTTGAGTCGGTCATCGATGAAGATATCTATATAAATAAAATATTAAACGCTGTTCGTTGGTAAGCGTAGTTCGCTGGAGTGAATTTGCTATTTTTTTTTAATTTTCGTTATATTCCGTATAATGTTTTAAGAAGAAAAAAAACCTGAAAGTGCTTTTCTATGGGTGATTTATGAACTTAAAATCACATTTAATGTGTGGATGGATGCTGGGAGGGGAGGGGGGGTTGGGGTGTAGACTGCTTTTTATCCTGACACAAAGCGTGTGAAGCCGCGGGAAGAGGTCAGTAATTTTATAAGAAATTGACAAACCACGGGTTTAGATATTAGTAGGTACAAAGTGTTTACAAAATTATATGGAGTTTGATGAGATAATATCCAAAATAGGAGCAAACTTAGTTAGTACGCAGACGGCTGAAGAGCCACGCTTGGCAAAGCACGGTGGCAAGGCTCTGTCGGCTTACAGACGCCTATAACTTTGTGAATGATGGAACAAGCAGATATCCCACCTGATGTTCATCGGTAACCTCTGCCTTTAACAATGCATTACCTCATGTCACGTCCACCTAGAACGCACCCTATGTGGCATTGCACTGCGCCCGCCACCCGGAGAGGAGACATAAAGACGAAAAGTCTCATGTGCCTGTAACTTCACTGAAATGACCGACGTCGACGCTTTACCAACCGATACGAATTACACAAATAATGTAAGTAATTAATGCAATTGAATTAAAACGAAGCTATTTACAACCGTATAATTACAATGAACCTGACAACACACAATGTCTCATACAATCAAGATGCACGTCTATTCAACTGGCTTCAGTTGGATTACGAATAACCTATTTAATATTCATGACATGCATATTGATTCTTCACATGGTGATATGCCACTGAGGATTGTGATATTGTTAACAGACAGACAAAAAAAACAGTTTTGGCTTTAGTATCATTTGGAGAGTGATAAAAAAAGAAAAAATAACTTCAATGTACAGAGTTGGACCTGTTAAGCTTGAGGCGCGAAGTTATTTTTTTTTTGTGTTTTTTGCTCATTACCACTCATCAACACTTCTTCAGATAGCGAAAGTTGATATCGCGAAAATAAGAAGACTTAACACACGTGTTTTAATTGATAGTATCTCATAAATATCATCAGTTTAGCTATGATACACCTAAACTCATTTTTAGTGTTTTTTTTGTATCGTAGCTAAACTGATGATATTTATAAGATACTATCAATGATGAGATACTATAAAAATTGTGTGTTAAGTCTCCTAGTTCTCGCGAACTCAACTTTCGCTATCTGAAGAAGTGTTGAAGAGCTGTAATGGCCAAACAACATCAAAAAAAAAATAACTTCGCACCTCTAGCGTGAGTATCCTTAAAATTTTATGATAAGTATAGATACATCATAGATAGGTCTTATATGACGACAGATAAAATAATACTATATAAGTACTATGACGAAGGTAGACGTTTCTTAGCTAGGGTGATTAGTTACCTCAATTTCTGTCACTATATCAAAGTTCAGATAAGTAAGAAGTGACAGAATAGATAGAAAATAAAGATAGGTCTATAACGCAGTTTTGGGACCGTTCGCCCTAAATATAACATCAGAACATAAACCTAATACATAAGGTCCTATATATTTTCCACAACACATTTTGTATACCAATATGTACCAAATCAAGATATGTATGTGAAGCAAAAAAAAGGGCGCGGTCTAGACAGGGATGAAAATAATGGAAATTTAAATTCCTCTTATATATTTTCGGACGAGCGGTACAGATGGAAATGCAATGCCACGTACGGCGCGTCCTAGATGGACGCGTCCTGTGAGGTAATGAAGTGCTATAAGCAAGAGGTTACTGCTTAACATAAGGCGGGTGACATCTATGTACAAAAAATAAAAAAGTTCTTGTTACTTACGACACGGGGAAACTTGTGTGGGACGATGTATGTCACTGTTGGGTGTTAATTGTTACGACAATAACTTTGTTTTCGTCTAAAAACAAGATAAAATTGAACAAAAATCGCGCAGCTGGACTATCCTCAGGTTGTAAAATATGAAAAATAGAAAAATTATAAATTTTTGTAAATTTTGTAAAATATTGTAAAATTTATATAATATCAGTGTGCCTTTTCGGAAGTAAACTAAATGACTCTTGATCCAACTATAAAATTTAACTTCAGCGGTCAGTCGGTCGGGTCATACTCGGCGTCGCACGGCATCGAGCTGATCCGCCGCCGCGTCGCAGAGTACATCGAGCGCAGAGACGGACACCCGGCGCACTGGGAGGACATCTGTCTCTCGGGAGGAGCCTCCAACGCCATCAAGAACTGCCTTCAACTTCTGTGCAATGATATCGACGGCAAGACATCTGGTGAGTGTCCCTTATAAACCCTCATGATCTATCCTCAATCCTCAGCCTCAACTATGATCGTGTCAAGAGCACTGATCTGACTGGTGAGTCTGAGTGGCCGCCGACTTTCAATCCTGAGCTAACAAAATATATCTCTATTTCTGTGTATCGAGTCTGTAAGTCTATCTATATCTGTATATTATATGTTCTATCGAGGGTAGAATTTTGTAACCTCACCTGGAGGGAAAGTTCTCTATATCTATATCTATATCTATATATATATAAAACAAACACCACTTATAACTCAAGAACGGGTGAACCGATTTGGCTGAAAATTGGTGGGGAGGTAGCTTAGAACCAGGAGATTGACATAAGGGGAAAGGGTAGGGGGGGGGGGGGGGGGGGTTCACCGGGTCTATCAGTGCGAAGCCGGGGCGAGTCGCTAGTACTGAATAAAGATAATTTTACTCATAGCACAGATAAAATAATCTCATAGGAAACATTCCTTTATTTTTATAAAGAAGCAAAACAGCATTGAAAGATTTTTGAAAATAAACTTTCCGTACCCGTGACCAGCTCCGACGAAATAACATCCTGTTCTTAATATTGCATCAATCAATAGAGTCAATCATAAGGATCGAATCTCTGAAACAAACATGGCAAATAAAGTGAAACGAAAACCATGAAATCTTAGCCTATTTTAAGTAAACGAAAAAAACGAGTGTACCTAATATATGAAATAATTTGTAAAAACAATTAAATGTGAATAACAAAAGGTACTTGGATGTTAGTATACTAAATGAGCATCTCTAGTTCGGCATACAAACATTATAAAAAAAAGACATAAAAGCATTTCAAAATCAATATAATATAAAATTGTTGCGTTGCGTACTGTCTGTCTGACTGACTGACTGACTGACTGACTGACTGACTGACTGACTGACTGACTGACTGAGTGACTGACTGAGTGACTGACTATCAAAGCACAGCCTAAACCTTAAGTCCTAGAGACCTGAAATTTGGAGGACATTCCTTTTATAGTCTAGGGGTGCACTAAGAAAGGATTTTTAGAAATTCAACCCCTAAGGGGTGCAGCGGGGGTGTTGATGTTTGTATAAGAAAACCCACGCGTTCGAAGTCGCGGGCATTCCATTAGTAAAATATAAAATTGAACACGCACGAAATTGCCCATTGACGAATTGGCCCAATACGCCAGATAGGTAATTAGACTAAAATAAAAGGTTAAAATGTCTATAATGAAATGTCAAAATGATCTAAGCAAATAAAGCTAAATAAAGTGTAAATTATGAAATATGTCTTCTAAAAATTCGTCCACAGAAATCATATAACCTTTCAGTATATACAGAGTACTCTGTGATATAACCCTTGTAGACGGCTTGGAAACAAGTGTAATGACGTCACTACTCACACAATAAACATCGTGAATATTGTTCATTAACAAATCATTGCTAGGTGACCTTGTCGCACACAATGCGCCTGTCGTCGTCGTTTCGTATGAGGTAGTGCTGGCCTCTGGTCTCAGAGTTAGTCAAGCCGCCCGAGGGCCTCTGACATGGCTTATGCGCCTGTAACAATATTTCACCGAACGTCAGGAAAATTGGAAAATTCTGAAAAATCCGAGAGTTCTTTTTTCTATGGGATTTTTGTATGAACTCGAGAGCGTTAAACAGGACGTGTGTCGGGTCAGGTAGTACATAATAAAATATCAAGACAACTTACCTATGTTTACGTTACGACCTCGATTTCTACGTATAATTATACCAAATAATGTACACGTACTTTCTATGATTAGGTTCGACTCGAGGGAGTGTAGACCAAGTGCTACGGTGGTTATGGTAACATTTTTAGTACCTTTGCTTAGTACTTGGCGATGTGCCAAGGTTATGAAAACTAGTCGAGTTAAAACTGTACCGTTTATTGTGAGTACGCCTCTTTCCCAGCTGTGGGACAGGGTGTGAAAAAAGCTAGTGAAAACTCTAATTCACTATATTAAGCAATAGAGATTTATTTATTACAAGGAAAACCAGCAGCACATACATACAAATTATATAAAAGAAGTTAAAGCAAAAGGCTATTAAGAGGTTTTCAAGTTTAAAAATAATAATAGCTCCATAAAAAGTGAGAACAGACTGAGTAGACTGAAAACCTACTAAAAACTACAAACTAGTATGCAACACAGCAGAAAAATAGAATAAAATGAGATATGAAAATAATTAAACTACATCACCATCACCGTGATGATGATGAATACATACAAAACAGAAAACAAAATAGCATAAATGAAGGACCACAGAGAGACCACAGATTTTTTGTTTAATAGAGTTATTAAACAAAAAATAAGACAGAAAACCAAAAGTAATCTGCACCGTTCTCATGACGAAATTGTACCGTCCTCCGCGGAGGGCGAGAAGAAGTCTGAACTGAGCCGCCGCCTCACGAAACTGACACTGGAGCAGAATAGGTCAAACCTATTTGCTTAAATAATTTATTAAATTGGTCACCAACTCGCCATTAATAGGAGTTCTGGAGATAATTAGTTCTAACTATTGGTACATGAATGATTTCGTTATATCTAATTACTGTACGGGTAACAACAAGTGTTATTTTACTAAGGAGATCGGGGCAATTAATAAGATTATTAGTGATTTTGAGCAAGAAAAGTAGGTCAACAATTTCACGCCTTTTTCTGAGTGGAAAAAGGTGGAATTTCCGACAAAGGTCAACATAATTAGTAGAATTATACGGAACCTTAAGGCGAAAGCAACAAAAATTAAAAAATTAAGTTTGTATACGCTCAATTCTGTTGTTATAGGTATCATAACGTTGACTTCAAACTTGAGAACCATACTGAAGTATGCTGCGCACGTAAGTGCAATATAATTTTTTATAAGTTTTACGTTTATTAAAATTAACGGAGCTTCTCATTACAAAGCCTAAAGCTGTGGACGCTTTAGTAATTATGGAGACAATATGAGGGTCGAAGAGAAGTTTGGCATCGTGCAGCACGCCCAGATCTCTTATAACCGTGCAATCCTGCAGTCTCTGATTTTTTAATAGATAAAACCGATTTGACTAAAGTTTTTTTGCGCGTATATGTAATAGTTAAGCACTTAGACGGATTGAGATCCAGTTTGTTACTAGCACAGTACGTGTCAAGTCGAAATAAATCAGCCTGCAAGTCGAGAGCTTCCAGGGGTGTGTCAATAGTCTTTAAAATCTTCTTATCATCAGCAAATGAAAGCAGGTTACTGTTGACATAACAGGGAGAGATATCATTAATAAATATCAGGAAGAGCAAGGGTCCAAGCAGCCATCCTTGGGGGACACCACTAGGAATAAGAACCCAGCTAGACATATAATTATTAACAACAACAGCCTGGGACCTATTGCAGATGTACGACGAAAACCAACGGAGCAGATCCCCTCTAATACCCATACTAAATAACTTAAGCAACAGAAGGCTATGGTCAATCCTATCAAAGGCCTTACTGTAATCAGTATAGATAACATCAACCTGACGGCCATTATCCATAGACTCACTCAAGAACTCATTGAAAATAATAAGGTTAGACACAGTCGATCGCCCTTTAAGGAACCCATGCTGGAAGGGGGACAAGTGTTGATGAAGCGCTGAATAAATCTGATTGTATACTATCCTTTCAAAAAGCTTAGCAACTAAGCAAAGCTTGGAGATAGGTCTATAGTTGACAATCTCACATTTAGAGCTATTTACTTACCTCAGAAGTACTTATTATTATTATTTATTTATAGACGAGTAGCTTTCGCTGATGTGTCTACGTCACAGTATTAGAATTTAAAATTTAGTCGAAATATTGTCTCTTAGTTTTGGTAGATTTTTTTGAGCACTGTTTTATTTGTTCGAAGCCAGATGTCGAGTTTATTTTTGAATGCATTGACTTGGAGATATTTACTTTAGAAGCGCATTTTACAGGATAGTTCACGTTGTTTTTATCGAGATATATTATTGGAATCTTGTTCGTGCCCTTGGAAATAATATAATGATGACGTATTATAAAGTGTTAATCTATCTAATCTATCTATCTATCTATTTTTTTATGTTGTCATAAACATAGTAGATTTTTGTAACAATACGTTATTTGTCTGTTGTCAGCTTGTTAATCTGGCATATATGTGTAAATGTGAAGATGTGGTCTGTTCCAGGCGTGCTGATCCCCATCCCGCAGTACCCGCTGTACTCCGCGTCGCTCGCGGAGTATGGGCTGGCGCAGGTGGGGTACTACCTGGACGAGGACAACAACTGGGGGCTCGACGTGAAGGAGCTGGAGCGCGCCATCGCCGACGCCGACTGCAACGTGCGCGCGCTCGTCGTCATTAACCCCGGGAACCCCACTGGACAGGTCACTACTCCACAACTCTTAATCATGCCTCAAACATAGTCGCGCACGCGTCCAGCAGTCATGACTTATACCGTATCAGCATGGTCAATCAAAATACACCATCTATATCAGCTATATCATCGCATGTGGAAACCTTATGTTTAAAACTTATTCAACAATCCTATGCACTTTATCTGATCTCTAAAGTTGCTAACGTTTCAACAGTTGTCACTGCATATCACGGTTAAGTGGCATCTATTCTGAGGTATGGTGTTATTTTCTGGGGTAATTCAGCTGGCAACGAAACATTAATTAAAGCTAAAAAAAAATGCAGCAGGGCTATTTATAAACTAAAATAAACCGACAGTCGCAGACCTTATTTTTGACAATTAAATATTTTAACATTACCTTGCATTGCATATACATTTATGAGATGGCTTTATTTCTTATAAGCAATATGTTCTTGTTTAGTAAGTTTCAAAGTAAACGCCAGGAAAATAAAATATGCTGCCCACCGAGCAGGTCAACAACAGTGTCTTGCATGGCACCGCGTATTTTAAACGAATTAGCGTATCGCCGGTCAGTTTCCTTATTCGTCAATTTTGCTGATTCAACAGTTTACCTTCTGGTAATTTTCACTAGGTTGACAATTTCGCTAGTGGGTCATTTTCCTAAACCTTCAGTTTACTCCTTCGCCAGTTTTGCTAGGCTTCAGTTTCGTAAATTTGCTAGTTTCCGTATGTGCTAATTTAATTATTCGTCAGTTTGGTCAAATGGTCATTTTCCCTAGATAATCAGTTTCTATATTCGCCTGTTTCACTAGTTGTCAGGGTCTTATAGTCGTGTTTCGGTGTATCAAATATACAAGGTGATTTCAGGGTCGTGTGGCTAGTAGCAAGAGACCAAGTTTTAAAATATTAAACTTACATTTCGTGACTTTTAGCTGAGTACAAAATATATCTTGTATCGCCTTAAGATCGCCTTAAAAACAGCTGGGTTCCTAGTTTACTACGAAACCCCAAAATTAGCAAATCATAAACATGACGAGATGGGAAAACTGACAAACTAAACTATCAGATGAACAAGGAAAGTAACGCATTAGGAAAATGACGAAATAGCAAAACTGACAACTTAAGATAATTGAGGAATAAGGAAGTTTGCGAGTCAAGAAACTGCCTTAATAGAGGCTCTGACAATTTAGTGAAACTGGCAAAAAAGGAAATTGGCGAATTAAGAAACAGTCTAATCATTAAACTGGTGAATCAGCAAAATTGACGAATAAGGAAACTGACCGGCGATACGCTAATTCTTTTAAACATTTACCTACTGACATTTTAGAAAAATGTACAATTATTAAAAAAATCAAACTAAATCATTTTAGTAAAGTTTACATCAATGAATATCTTAATAATTTCCATAGACTCAATTTTATTGATTATTAATTAACTGCTCTAGCGTTTGAGTATTTTATATTATTGTTATTTTTTATGAAATTACAATTATTGTAAATCTGTGACTTATCTTGTAACGATGTACTTATTTAATAACTTTGCATGCTGTAAAGCTGATCATAGCCTGTACCTTTTTATCTTTATTATCATCTTACTAGAGGGTTGGTGGTGCGCGAGCTGTTCGCAGCTCTACTCGTGTCGCTTATTAACTGCAATACTTTACCCGCGTCGTTTACTAACTGCTGTATTTTGCCCGTGTCGTTTTCTAACTGCTGTACTTTGCCCGGTGACATGTGAAAACTACAGGACAGTGGCACTTTTATCTCATATCAGGAAGATATTGCTGTATATTGTCAACAATCCTATATACAACGGCAAATACCTAATGAACAAGCTGGGTTTATAAAAGGCCCGGGGCAAGAAAGAACATATTGTAAACATAAGGCAAATGGTAGAAAAGAGTTGCCAGTTTCACGTGCCAATTTTCATGTGCTTTATTTATTATTCGAAGGCGTTTGTTTGAGTGTGGAGGGGTTCTTTTTTGGAACATCCTCCTTGAAATGGGCGTACTATCGCATTTGGTAGCACTGATCGACAACCTATATAAGGATGGTCAATCAATGGTCAGAGTGAATGAGGTGATCTCGAGACCCTTTAAACCTAAAAAGGGAGTGCGTCAGGGATGTATTTTATCTCCTCTCCTTTTTTTCATTTATGGAGAGCACATCATGAATGCTTTGGAGAAGTGGGAACGACTTTTTTTTAACATTGATAGACTTTTGTTTGACCACGATCTCACCTGTTGGTAAGTGACGATGTGGCCGAAGATGGAGCACAAAGGTCTAGAAGGCACCTATTCACTCTAGCCTTGAAGAGACCCAGATTATAGTATTCAGGAAAGACAGACGACGGTAGTGTATTCCACTCCTTAGCAGTTCGCATTATAAAGGTAGAACTGATCGAAAGATCGAAAGGCATGCAACCTTACGGCGGTGCCCGAGGCTCTGGATCTTAGTTTGGGCCATATGTTGCTCACCTATAAGCCTGAAAGCTCTACGTTCTATCGAGTCCAAGGCAGCAAGCTGGTGTTTGGCCGAGCCATCCCAAACATGGCAGCAGTAATCCATACCAGCCCGGACTTGTGCTTTATATAAACTGAGAAGCTGTCCTGGTGTGAAGTAACGCTTAGATGTAGGAGCCAAAGTTGAGAGTAGGCTTGAGCGAAACACAAAAGAGCTCGAGGTGATCTCCTATAGCTACAGGTACATATTGGAATACAGGAACATGGAGAAACGGACTTTTTTTTGCCGAGAAGAGACAAGCCTGCGTTTTAGAGGCGTTGAACTTGACTAGATTGGCATCTCCCTAATCGGATACAGCCTTGAGAGTCAAATTCAGAATTTCGTTCTGCCTAGCTCGCGCAATGGAAACATATCTCTCCACACCTGTGCTGTCGCTTGCATACCCAATGATACCGGGCATTAGCAGATCATTAATGTGCAGCAGAAACAGTGTGGCAGATAGTACTGACCCCTGAGGTTAGCCGGTGTTAATAGCCAATTGATCCGACGAGCATCCGTCAATAACTAATCGAATGGATCTTTCCCTCAGAAAGTCTGCGAACCAGGAGCAGAATTGAACTGGCTGTCCGTAGGCAGGAAGCTTGCCAATAAGGCTAGCGTGCCAAACCCTATCAAAGGCCTTCGAGACGTCTAATGAAACAGCCAGTGTTTCACCATATTTCTCGATGGCCTCGCTCCAAACATGCGTGGCATACACAAGAAGGTCCCCAGTAGACCGGTTTCGGCGAAATCCGTATTGGCGATCACTGAGGAGGTCGTTACCTTCGAGGTATGCAAGGAGCTTCCTATTCAGTACACGCTCCATACATTTACAAAGTAGGGAGGTGACCGAAATAGGGCGGTAGTTTGAAGGGTCAGCACGACTGTATTTTACCCGTGTCGTTAATTATTTGCTGTACTCTGGTTTTCAGGTGCTGACACGCCAAAACATCGAGGAGGTGATTAAGTTCGCGCACAAACACAAACTGTTCTTGTTCGCGGACGAGGTGTACCAGGAGAACGTGTACGCGGAGGGCAGCCAGTTCTTCGCCTTCAAGAAGGTACTCATAATATTGTACAGACTAATTACACATAGACACCACGTTGAGCACTACACTTGACTGACAGACCAGGGGCCTCCTAGTCTAGTAATGTAACAAGATACTACACGAGGGTGTGGTGTAAACTACACGGATTTTTGTATGGAAATTGAGGTTCTCAAGCCGTCCGCTAGGAGAGCTTTTTCGTTTTTCCATACTAAAATCCGCACGCCCGTATAATTGCTTGTTACGTTTACAGACTCGAGCCCTTTAAACAATTGACACGGCCGTATAGTGTAGTCTAACATGGATATTGTAAGGTGACACTGATGAGCGCTCCAGTTTCCGTTCAAAAAATCTATGTTCCACCGCGTGTGATTGCTATAACACAAAACTTATAATTCCGCCTGTAGTCTGATACGGACGTGTGGTGTAGGTAGTGTAACACGGATATTTGTATGGAAATTGCTATAAATTAAGGTTCCCAAAGTGCCTGCTAGGGCTCATCAATATCTCCATACAAAACTCGTGTTACACTACACCATGCGTGCATTTGACGACCCCTGTGGCGCGGCAGGCGAAGCTTGGCCTGCGACGCAGGAGGTTGCGGGTTCGATTCCCGCCTCGGAACAAATATTTGTGCGATCGCAGATATTTGTTCAGGGTGTTCTGGGTATTTTCTATGTATAATAAAAAATATCTATCTATGTAATATATTGTATTAAGTATATCAATTATCTAGTACCCATAACACAAGCTCTGCTTAGCTTGGGGCTAGATAATGTTGTGTGAACTGTCCAGCATTATTTATTTATTTATTTATTTATTTCTACTGTTAAAGCTCAGAGTATGGTCACAGGTGACATATTTTATGTGGGCTTCCAAAACAGGAGAAATGTTGAAATTACTTGAACACTAAATTTCAATGAAAGTTAACGCACTGTGACCTCGTTGAGAACCATCCATGTAGTTCATGTGTTTCTTGCAGTTTATGGAACCTATTGGTTTTTCATTTATTTACACTAAAACTTTTTGGTTGTTTCTCGGATATGTAGCTATCCGAAACATGTTTTAGGTTGTTATCTTGTAATGTTTGGTAGTTGGTAAATGCACGCTATCAAATGATAAAACCCTCATTCATTCAAGATTTTATGGCTCGTCTCATGTGCAGGTGCAACCGATGCAATTCCCTCCATTTAACTCTGCGGTCTCTTTTACCTCCTTATACGACATGACAACGACCTTCTCCTTTATCTGAATTTGGTTATGAAAATCGAGGAGTTGTTGTCTGTCACCAAGTAGAGTGCCGCCGTGTGGAAAAAACCCACGGACGCCTTGGCCGTAATCAGGCGACAATGTTCTGATTGCACGTATGAGGGCCTCACATTCTCAGGTTCGACCATCATCGCCGTAACACAGTTTTTTAACTAGCACGGAAGGCAAAGTTATCTTATTTTGATATACTTACGAACATCTTTAATTATGTTTTGTTGTACCTATTCTAAGTGAAATAAAGTTATCTTTATCTTTATCGCCTCAGGTGCAGACCACGGCTGTACAATTCAATATGAATATGTAAATGATTATGATTATGATTGTGTGTTTAATGTGTGTATCAGGTGCTCCGTGAGGTGGGCGCGCCGTACGACACCATCGAGCTGGCATCCTACATGTCGGCCAGCAAGGGGTACGTGGGGGAGTGCGGCGTGCGCGGGGGCTGGATGGAGCTCGTCAACATCGACACGCAGGTACGGTCGCGGTCTAAAAAAAAAAAACAGTATGTCTAAAATGCTATATCTAGGTACTTATTACGTTTTATAATCGTAGCATCGATACCAACAAAAAAAATATTAAGGACTTTTGGATGATGAAACTCATTTCTTAATTTTAAAGTTGACACATTACCTTAGTGACATTTAACAAAGAAAATATGTTTGAGTTTTAGTAATATAGATTGATTGAAATAAAATGGCTAGTTTACCCCTGCAACAAAGGGCTGAAATATTATTTCTCCACGGAGACGGCTTGAACCAAAAACTACAATATATTACTGCTTGAACATTAGTGCGATATCACGAGATATCACACAAGGTCCGGGCTACTATGGCGTGGTTCAACATGCACCGTGACATTCGCCTCATTCAATGGCCTGCTCGGTCAGCAGCACAGAACAGCTTGGTCAGCAGTTATGAACCCGATTGAAAATCTGTGGGGCATAATGGTTCAACGCTGGGACTGTCAGATCGAAAGAAACCCTGAAGCTCTCAGATCACATTGTGCACGGGTATGGGATGATATCAGGGGACTGATTTTTGCGCGCGCCTTGTCTCATCTATGCGAGATAGACTACGTGACTCATGGAGGCTATACTAGTTATTTAAACAATAAATTATGGATAATTTCCATAAAAAAATAAAAATGTTTTGATTACTTCTTTCTATTTTTGAATTTTTTGTAACAAGATCGACCAAGTGATGAGTTCCTCACTCGTGTCGTGCGTGAGGTATCTCGTTTGAGTACCTCAAAATTTAAAATGAAAGAGTTACTCGTTTTTCAAATTTGAACCATCATCATTTGACGACCTCTGTGGCGCGGCGGGCGAGGCTTGGCCTGTGACGCACGAGGTTCGATTCCTGCCTCGGAAGAAATATTTGTGCGATCGCAGATATTTGTTCAGGGTGTCTGGGTATTTTCTATGTATAATAAAAAATATCTGTCTATGTAATGTAATATATTGTATTAAGTATATCAGTTATCTTAGTACCCATAACACAAGCTCTGCTTAGCTTGGGGCTAGATAATGTTGTGTGAACTGTCCAGCATTATTTATTTTATTTTTTATATTATTTTATTCCTCACTTTTCTGTGCTCGAGTCCGTCTGAGCCGAGTTCTGGCTGGTGAACTTATGAATGAGAGTTATTGACTCGCAACAACTCCCAACGCCAATAGTTTGCGCCACCGTCACCCCGGAGGCTCGTCTCGTTCGCGCTCACTCGCTAGACGGTACTCTGTCACACCTAAAATGAGGGGGCCTAGAGAGTAACTCGCGATGCAAAACCAAGGTCCTCCCTCATCCTCATTTAAAATAGATGAGTTACCCAACACTAGTTCGACCTCGCTTTATTAAAGAAGGTTTTCATGAGCACCCAATTTCAAAGTTAATAAAAATAAAATGTCTACCTAATCGAATCACAACTATCGTCGACCTTGTGACAATTATAAGCCTTAGGGTGCAAACATTCTCAGACCGCGATAGTACGGGGTACAACGATAAACAAAAAAAAACGAGTATGTTTCATCTCGATATTTTGCAGGGTTCACAAGTTATGAAGTACTGCACGAACGAAGTCGTGGGCACAGCTAGTTAGAAACAATTGTAAACAACTTGGCCTTGTATCTTACCTCACCTTAGGATTCAGAAGAAAGGAAAGAAAAATGATCTCCAAAAATTATAGATCCATCTTGTTGCTGTCTACTGTCTCAAAAGATTACGAGAAGTTGTTAAGGATAGGCATAATATCTAAATTCAAATAAAATTCTAAACGAGTGACAGTGTACCAAATGTTTCTAGGTACGGTTGAGTTATCGTCTACGTAATAGATAATGTTGTTATCAACAATAAGATGAAAATAGCAATATTTCTTCTGCATTTGATACAGTAGATCATGAAATACTGCTTGCTAATCTCGAACATTACGTCGTCAGAGACAACGAGTTGAACCTCATGAGAAGTTACCTCAGTAATAGATTGTTGAAGCAGTTTCGCACTCGCAGTTTGTTGAAGTTAGGAGTAATGTCAATAGTCAAGAAGTTGTTATGAAATCTAAAGCAGTAAATGTTAGACGAGGAGTTCCTCAGGCCCGATACCGGGACCTATATTCTTCGTAATTTTTGTTGAATGATCTCATAAATTTCGTAAGCAATGCTGTTTCTGATATTACGTTGGTGGTTTATGCAGACGACACTAATGTTATAATTCCAGCCAGTTGTTTGCAAGAACTTGACACTAAAATTGACAATTGGACGCGGAAGCTACCTTCCAGTTGGAAGGTGTTATATTAGGCTTGCAACTAGAACTAGCAACTAGTTGTCCCGACAAAAGGCGACCGGATGAACACAGTGGTGGTTTTAGCTGGTTAAAGTCCGGCATAACCCTCCTGTCACTCCCGTGGCAGGGACCTCATGACGGATTTCCTCACTTAACAAAAAAAACAAAAGGCTAGCTTCTAGAAAGAATGATTTGAAGTCACCTTGCTGTCCAAAGCTTAATATTTCAAATCAATGCTGCAGATACGAGTATCAGGCTGTCAAACATTGCTCACTGACATGAAGATAATATATAGTACAGTTTTACCCAAAATATAAGTCGCCCCGATGTACCTGCGCCGTAGACCAATTTCTATAGCACTTGTGTGTTAGGTCACATAATTTGCGGCAACATAGTGTTAGCTATCTCAAGAAGTATTGATAAGCTGTAATGAGCAAAAAACACGAAAATATTTGAATTTCGCGCCACGAGCGAAAGCAACCACCTTAATCGATTTCGCGGTAAAATTGCGGCCGGTCGTGCGCCATCTTGTTCATCATTAGATGTGAGCGGAACAGAGCTATACAGCGGGATAGTGCTATACTATACGTTCGCCTGCAGTTGGATATCAGCCTGCGCTTTTCTGCGCAAACGAAAACAGTCGATCGGACTTATATTTTGGGTAAAACTGTACGAATTTATTTAAATCTCGATTCACGCCTCGGAACAAATATTTGTGCGATCGCAGATATTTGTTCAGGGTGTTCTGGGTATTTTCTATGCATAATAAAAAATATCTATCTACGTAATATATTGTGTTATTAAAGTTACGTAATTTTGGTAAACGTAGTAGAGTCATTATAGGAAAGTAGTCTTAATGGGAAGTACCTAAACTTTATTTGATGTGCTGTAGTTGAAGATTTTCAACCTAATTATTTTATATTCCAGTAGAGTAATAGATAATGTGTTGTGGTTGCAGGTTCAAGCAAACCTGTACAAGTGTATCTCCGCCATGCTGTGTCCCACCACGCTCGGACAGACCGCGATAGACTGTGTGGTGAGAACGATACTACTCGTACACTTGTGCTACTCGCACTAACACTCGTGCTGTGTCCGCCCTGAGAATAAACCTCTCCGACTCCTTTCGTGGATTAGCTGGGATTACACCGGGGGATTGGCAACAGCATCCACTAGTACTTAACACCAATTCTGCGATCACCGATTCGCCTGCAATGTGTGGCATTACAATCCATGGAGGAGGCCTCATCCAGCAGCGGCTGTCTATCTGATGATGATGATGATATACACGTAGAATAATCAGTCTGTCAGGCGCGTCCCCCGCAGAAAGGCGAGCCCTCGTACGAGCTGTTCATGAGAGACGCAGTGTAGGATCCCTCTGTATGACCCTCAAACAGGCGCGTCCCCCGCAGAAAGGCGAGCCCTCGTACGAGCTGTTCATGAGAGATGCAGTGTAGGATCCCTCTGTATGACCCTCACTCCCCCCACAGGCGCGACCCCCGCAGAAAGGCGAGCCCTCGTACGAGCTGTTCATGAGAGACGTAGTGTAGGATCCCTCTGTATGACCCTCACTCCCCCCACAGGCGCGTCCCCCGCAGAAAGGCGAGCCCTCGTACGAGCTGTTCATGAGAGACGCAGTGTAGGATCCCACTGTATGACCCTCACTCCCCCCACAGGCGCGTCCCCCGCAGAAAGGCGAGCCCTCGTACGAGCTGTTCATGAGAGACGCAGTGTAGGATCCCTCTGTATGACCCTCACTCCCCCTACAGGCGCGTCCCCCGCAGAAAGGCGAGCCCTCGTACGAGCTGTTCATGAGAGACGCAGTGTAGGATCCCACTGTATGACCCTCACTCCCCCCACAGGCGCGTCCCCCGCAGAAAGGCGAGCCCTCGTACGAGCTGTTCATGAAAGAGAAGACACAAGTGCTGGCATCGCTGAAGCAGCGCGCCGAGCTCGTCGCAGACTCCTTCAACCAGATGAAGGGGTTCAAGTGCAACGTCGTGCAAGTACGTACGGAGCGAGACAAGGAGCCGTGCACACATACGTGACGGGGCCGGGAGAACCCCGTTCACGTCACGGATGTGTGTCAACGAGTCTATACAAACAATTGGTTCCTGAGGACTAGGAGCTGCCTATTACTGTCGCTGCGGTTTCTTTATTATTGAATCGAAATGTAGTGAAAGTAAACAAATCAAATTTAAATGTAACCCAAAAATTCCGTTCCAGCGGGACTCGAACCCGCAACCTCCCTGTGATCGGCGATGCCTTTACCAATTCGGCTTTATAACGCTATGACGCTGAAGACGAAATTTGTGGGCACTATCAACTCGGCTATAGCGCTGATGGGAGCCATCTACAGGTGTTTCATTAGAAAACTTCTGTTCAAAGTCCGAAATTAGTTCGAAACATTGACAAGAGATGACACCACTGCTGTATCATCATAGTAAACACAACAACAAGTAATTAATTTTGTAAATAAAAACAAAAACCCTCAACGCAATGAAAAACGTTGAACCGATTTTGATCAAACATAGCTAAGAACACACCCGACAAATTCACCTTTCAAACAAAAAAAAACGAAATCTGTTCATCCGTTCAGGAGCTACGATGCGACAGACAGACAGACAGACACACACACACACACACACACACACACACACACGAAGACAGACACGTCAAACTTATCACACCCCGTCGTTTTTGCGTCGGGGGTTATAGAAGTTTTTCCGAGAATTTTGGCTAGAATTCTCTAATCTATGGGCGACGGAACTTTTATTATTGAGGGAGCAGTATATATACATTTTCAGTCAATGAGGGGTTTTCACGGCCGTTTCACATCATGTTTATAGCCTTGAAAATAGATAGCGCCAGCTCTGTACAAGCTAAAGTAGCTCTGTCAAAATAAAATGAAATGTCAACGTCAACGACGTAGTGATATATTTTCGTATTAATCACACAAAAGCATAGAAACAATAGAATAGAATAGAATATTTATTTCTTAAGACAACAAGAGTCCAACTTATTAGTAACACGACTTAAAACTAGGTTAGTACTTAATAATAAACAATGATTTAGTCCTCTGGACGAGCTTCCAAACCAGAGGACAATCGAAACGATCCGAGAACGCGCTTAGGATGCTGTTGCTGCTCGCGCGAAGCCTGCTCAACAGTGAGGCCGTTTTTTTGCGCCAGATGGCGTCAAAGGTGTCAGTACGCACCTCGGCAAACATACCTGAAGCGCTGCAGAAGCGCGGAAGCAACGCATTGGTTATTTTGACAAGTACATTTGAGTCAGCGCCATCTATCGAGCCAAAACGAACTATTTTTTTTAATTCGTTAATGAAAAGCCCTCATTCACAATATAGTCACAGTCTCGGTTCAGTCGACTTTCAGTATGGTTTTAAAATAACTACGAGAATTGACCTTCTGGGCTATGTATGTGACTGATGGGAGTTATGTTATGTTATCTATATGTTATATTATGTGTTGGTAGGGCGCCATGTACGCGTTCCCACAGTTCGAGCTGTCGCCCAAGGCACTGGAGGCGGCGAAGAAGGCCGGCCAAGCGCCCGATGTCTTCTACGCGTTCCGACTGCTCGAAGAAACCGGTCAGTGTCACCTCTCTCCATCACTCGCACCTCTCACTCGCATGAAACGTGACCATCCATCTCAGTCTCTCGCAGCGTCAGTGCTATCTCGGTCAAGGGAAATGCACCATAGTGCTGGCCCGCTCCATACAAAACGAAGTTTGACTCTCATTCGATTAATTAATTCAAGTAATCAATTTTGTAGACACAATCTAGAGTCTAATAAGTAGACCTGTGGTTTGTTAGTTTCACATTCAATTGTAAATAACCACACTAGCATGGGGTACAAGATTTAAATTTTTCGACGGCCTCTGTGGCGCGCCAGGCGAGTAGTCGTCTGAGATGCGATAGGTTGCGGGTTCGACTCCCGCTGCGGGACAAATGTTTGTGTGATCTGCAAATATTTGTTCCGGGTCTGGGGTTGTGGTAGCATGGTACTCGTAGTTCCGAATACCTACGACAATCCAAAAACAACCGTTTAGTGGGCGGGAATGACTTGATATTCTGCAAAGGGATCCCTAAATCGAAAAATGGTTTTCACGCACCCGCAATATTTTTGAACGACCTGTCCAACGACACCCCTTTCATCTGACATTCATTGACGACCTCTGTGGCGCGGCGGGCGAAGGTTCGCCTGCAACGCAGGAGGTTGCGGGTTCGATTCCCGCCTCGGGACAAATATTTGTACGGGGATCCTAGTGTAGGATCATGACTATGTATATTACTGGTTGGGTGTGTTATGTTATGTGTTATATTTGCAGGTATCTGTATCGTGGCGGGGTCCGGGTTCGGGCAGCGACCCGGCACCTACCACTTCCGCACCACCATCCTGCCGCAGCCGGAGCTGCTCAAAGAGATGCTGGACATCTTCAAGCAGTTCCACGAGAAATTCACGAAACAATACTCTTAGATGCATCGCGTACAACGTATTAACATCTTATCATTCACCGAAAAGCTGAAAGTTCTCAACGTCCTTATATCAGTCACAACTTAGTAACTGACCCAAGCAAATACGTACGTATAGGCTCACGACCCTTATACCTATGGATATCCTCAAATCCTATATAATCGTGAGGAGATGCCCTACTGAGAGAAGTCAGAGGCAAAAAATCAAAAAAAAAACGTAGGTGGCTTCGATATGTGTATGTCACTATGTGTGTGTGAGTATTTGGGTCAAACGATTCAACTAGGTAGAGATGGTAGAAATAGCTACAAAGCGATAAGACCGCCCATTGTACAACATACATATTTTAAAATTAATATACAGCTTAAATTACCACTGTTTTGAAATTTAACAGTTTTAATTGTAAAAGTGTGGTAATAAGCTGTATATTTATTTTAAAATAATTCCCAACCACGGTTGTTTCAATTCTATAGCATAGTGTTAGTTATATTTTTACTTGTAAATTGTTTTATTTATAATGGTGTGCAATAAATTATATTCTAGTATTTTCTATCCAACTCGTCAAAGAGGTCAGCTGACAAATTCAACTCCGATTGGCAGCGTTCGGGAAAGTATGTACGCTCTAGCTCGTCACAGATACTGCAGCGCCGCTAGAGGGAAGTCTAATCAGTGCGTGTTTCCGCATAGCTCAAAGCTGCGCGGTGGGCCACAGAGAGAGCTATGCCCGGAGTTTCCGTGATAGAAACAGAAATGAGGAGATCCATAGGAGAACCTAGATCACCGACATAGCTCACAGAATTAGCAAAAATTGGTATTCTTACAGCTCGCAGAACTGATAACCGATGAGGAATAGAGGTTCTTGAGTGGCGACCACAAACCATACGGTATAACAGAGGAAGGCCTCGATGGACCAAAGACGTTGTAAAGGTCGCAGGAACTCGGTGGATGCAGGCAGCTCAAGACCATTGGTCATGGCATTATATGGGGCCGGTCTATGTCCAGCCGTGGACTTCTGTGAGCTGATTATGTGATGATCATGGTAGCATGATCATCAGGTAGCGAGTTCTGTATTCAGTGTATAGCGGACTTTAGTAAATTAATAACATGTTTGTTATTAATTTGACAGGTGTATTTAAAACTTGGGGAACACATCACATCCCAGTAATATTATTGATAAGAAAGTTTTGACGTTTGATACTTAATCACGCCGAAACGGCTGGTTCGATTTCGGTGAAATTTAGTCCACAGTTTATGACTGAGCCATTTATAGTCATTTATAGTAATTTATTCATAACTTACATCAAAAATATAATATAAAACATAAAATAGTCGATACAGACATTTGTAGGTAAAAAGGTACGTGAATAGATACAGCAAAAATTTACAAATACCAATAATACTAAACGCAAATTGAGCTACATTTTATCCGGAAAATCAATCCCTAAGAGTGTGAAACGGAGGATGCCACTATCCGGTATTCAATCCAGGTATCCGGAATTTATCAAATATACCAGGCGAGCAAAATAAATACTAAGATCTCACTTTACCTACCGTTACGTTTTATCCATATTGAAAAAAATATCTTCTAAAAAATGTTGTAAATGCTGACTATGGATATGTTTATTCTCAGTTACAGTATGGTGTGATATTTTGGGGAAATTCTGCCGAGGTTGGTTCAACTTTTATAATGCAAAAAAGACGCAAGAATTATATTAAAATTAGATAGTACTGACACCCTACGTGATGTTTTAAATCCTTATAATATCCTTATAAGAAATTATAAGATTTATTCCTTTCCTCTCCTTTCCTTTACTTGCGCTTACCTACAGGCATTTATCAAAATAAAAAAAAACTAAATCAATAGGTAGGTAATTATTTATTCAATTGGATTTTTAAAACCTCTTTGTCACGTCTGTTTTTTTATAAAATAATAATATATATTTTGCAATTTAAATATTAGGTTTACATTTGTGTGGACTGCCGTGTTGGAGTAAATTCAGCCCCAAGCTTTATAACCTCAATAATCTGAGATTTAATAGAAAGATTTTTAGAAAAATTATGTTTAATTAAGTTTTTTTTGTTAATCGTCAATATTAGCACGTCGCTTGTGATCTTGTTATAGAAGTGTACGCGTGCTCCTGTAAACGAGATTTAATAACTTTAAGGATCCTAATAGTGGGAGCAGCTAGTTTATCTTTGTTACGCGTATTTATATTATAATAGTCGCTTTTTTTTGTAACCATATTATATTTTGCGAACATACATTAGGTTTTCATATGTAATGTCATGTTGTTTATTACTTGAAAACTTTCTTTTGAAAGTTATTTCTGTGAGATTAAGTCGAACCGTGTAAGAGAACTAGACATACCTAAGTTACAACATCTGTGTGGCGACGGACCTTTGTAGGTTGTCTGTTTTTGGGCGGTAAAGTTTGTAAAAATAGAGAAAAATATGGTCTCGCGACTGAATGTTAAAAATATAATGAATTTTGAAAAAGCTCCTGTTTATCATTTCCCGGCTTCCAAATCCGTTAGGTCTAAGTAGGTCCATGTTCCGAGGGTACATGCTAAAAACCATAGTGGCTGAGCTTAACTGTAGAAAGATGTACTACATGGAACTAAGGCTAAACAAACCGGATTCGATTATACCAGTCTCATTCTTTTATATGAATGTATTCATGTGTTGCAATGAGATAAGTATATATCTATCTGTTTTTATTTGTGTAATTCGTAACAGGCCAAATGTCACACTTGGTACGAATTACTACTACATTCATAAGAAGAAGATAGCTTGCTATCCTATGATAGCAAGCTATCTTCTAGGATAGGAGTAAGAAGGTTCACTCTATAAAATTTGTGGCTATTTTAGCACTCTATCCATGTACTACTTCATCTGTGCTTTAACTAGTTCTTCTCTTCTTTGAATGGCTTCTGAGGAATACCTACTCCTTACAATTTCGCCAATGTCAAATAAAATTATCGTCAAGAGTCTCCGTCAAGTCATAATCCAGTCTAAATGGTGGCAGAAATAACAAGTTTTGGAGGACAAAATCCACCAATCCGAAAAGACACGCAATTCACTTATGTTTAACTATACACTACACAGGTGCTCTTTATCTACACCGTTACACCTACGTTACTGTTACACCGGTTATAATGCCACCAAAATTACAAGAAATACCTAATTCGAAAAAGCATTAAAATTTAATTAAGTATATCAAATTGTCGACGTTGAGTCACTCACCTACCTAGAGGAGGCGATCCGACAAGTGGTGCGAAACATTGTTGGTGCCCATTTTTAGGGTTCCGTAGCCAAATGGCAGAATACGGAATCCTTATGGATTCGTCATGTCTGTCTGTCTATCTGTCTGTCCGTCCGTATGTCACAGCCACTTTTTTCCGAAACTATAAGAGCTATGCTGTTGAAACTTGGTAAGTAAGTAGATAGATTCTGTGAACCGCATTAAGATTTACACACAAAAATAGAAAAAAAAACAATAGCTATTTGGGGTTCACCAAAATTAGAAGTAAAACTATTAAAAAAAAAAAAAACATACCTGTGGGGTTCTATGGATAGGTCTTCAAAAATAATATTGAGGTTTCTAATATATAGTTTTTCGGCATGTATTTAACGCGGCGACAAATTAATCTGATTTAGGGATTTATAAAAAATTAAAGGGGGTAGCAAAAATAATAAGTTGGCGACTAATTGCGGAGACTAGTAAAAGTAGCAGCTAAGTAATACATTTTCGGCTTTTTTGAATATAAACTAGCATCGAGTTATTGTTTTGGCGACTGAATTAACTAATTAAGCGGAAACATGACAGCGGATAAAAAGTTGAAAATGCCCTACTTTAATTGTTCAATAGAGATTGCATATAAAATAAATCAAGGTCATAAAAAAATACTTTGTGCGACACTTTAAGAGCTTTAATCAAAGCTGAAATTGGTTAAGTATGAAGTTATATAATTGGAAGTGTCGGACTCCGGTATGGGCTCTCACCAGTACTCTCGCGAGGTTGCCCCTGAGTGTCGCTTCGCCCATTCGACCTTCGCTACACTACGGAGGTCGCCGGCTCGCTTTTTTTTAGGAAATAAACAAGATTACTGAAATCAGGATTCCAGTAATCTTGTTTATTATTTCTGCTACCCATTATTTGAATTTTAAAATATCCTTAGTTTAAAGCTCATTTAATATAAATGATTGCCAAAATATTTAATTGCTGACAAGTTATTATTTTAGTTGTAAATAGTTTGCTGCTCTTTAATTTTTGTGTCGCCGCGAAAATAATAAGCCTATTTTTTCTAAACTGAATAGTTTGCGCGAGAGACACTTCCAAAGTGGTAAAATGTGTGTCCCTGTAACTTCTAAAAAACGAGAAAGACACAACTAAAAAAAATATATGATGTACATTAGTAAACTTCCACCGAAAATTGGTTTGAACGAGATCTAGTACTTAAGTAGTTTTTTTTAATACACTATTATTAAAACATCGATCAAAGAACTTTTATATTATGTTACTTGCTGCTATGGAACCCGTCATGGGCGATTCCGATTCGCACTTGGCCGCTTTTTTTATTTTATTTAAACGCTTTCGTAATGGTAACTTCGACTTGAAGAACGAACCACGTGGAAGACCGCCCACACAGGTGAATAACGCTGAATTGAAGGAGATGGTGGATGCCGATCCGAGTCAAACTACCCAGGAATTAGCGGCATAGCTTAACGTTACCCTATCTACAATATTGACTCTTTTGCATCAAATCAATAAGATAAAAACATATCAAAAATGGGTGCCTCATGATTAGACCGATCTGCTGAAAGAAATGCATGTTGAAACTTGTGTTGCTTTGTTGAATCGGTACAGAAATGAAGGCATATTGGATCGAATTGTTACTGTCTTAAAAATTGGATTGTTTACGTTAACCGCAGAAGCGAAAAATGCAATGGCTGACCCCAGGTCAAACGCCGCAACAGTGCCCTAAAGCAAAGCTTACCAATAAAAAGGTACCTACCTAACTGTTTGGTAGCTTTCTTAGGTCTGGTCAGGCAATAACAAATATACCTAAACCTAAAATAGCAAATGTACCTATACCTACCTGTGCTGATATTCGAACAATGCTGGTGAAACTGGCAGTGAACCAGCCCTGACTCGTGAATCGATCTTCACCATTATTGCTGCATGATAACGCAAGACCTCACACTGCACGAGAAACCATTGTAACTCTACAGGAGCTGCAGTTAGAAACCATACATCATCCTCCACACTCACCAGACATTGCTCCAACGGACTACCATTTTTTTCGTCATTTGGTCAATTTTCTACGTGATAAAAACTAAACTCCCCAGGAGGCAGTACAAAATGCTTTCACACAGTTTGTCGCATCTAGATCCCCAGATCTAGATCTTTTCTATCGTAAAGGCATAAATGAACTTCCGTTTAGATGGCGGCAATGTACAGATAATGAGGGTAAAGGTTTTGATTAAATAAATATGTTAAGTACCTACATCTTAGAAAAAAACGAGTTTAAATTTTTTAGTACAAATTCGAAATTTCATACATTAACCCTTCGACCAAATCTTTGGTCGAAGCGTTAACCCCTAATATTTTCAAAAGCAATGGAAAATATAGTGCTAAGGGGTCGACAAAGTCAGTTTTTTTTCCAAAATGTTATTAGCAACTTTCATTTTACCTAGGAACTAGATTTTTTTAAATATGCTGCTTGTTCTGTAAATTTTACCAAAAAAAGATTTTTTTGTGAGTCTAATAGGCATTCTAGCTTACGGCCCACCTGATGTAAAGTGGTCACCGTCGCTTATAGACACCGGCAACACCGGGGGTATTGTCGATGCGCTGCCTACCCTGAAGGAATTTATGAACATTTTTCTTGAAGCGACACATGTCGTAACTAAGCGGGAAAACCTCTCGAGAAACGAGTCGTATACGAGAAACCCAGGGATCTATAATACGTGGATGAACTTTGTCACGGTGCCGGGAAGAGC
The DNA here is from genome assembly GCA_932527175.1 of Operophtera brumata. NCBI lineage: Eukaryota > Metazoa > Arthropoda > Insecta > Lepidoptera > Geometridae > Operophtera > Operophtera brumata. The sequence continues at coordinate 20,804,690 of OW052231.1, forward strand.
TATGGTAAAATCTCGATGCGGGGATGAGATCGAAATGCTCGTCAGAACATTCCCCGTTGTAGAGGCGGTAGAACACGCAAAGAGACCCAATGGCTCTGCGTTGGCTAAGCGGTTCTAGAGTATTGGAGAGTTTGGGGTCGCCGATGATGCTAATAGCTTTTCGTAGGGTGTCAACGAGAAGCAGCTTTTAGAAAACATTAAACATTTCTAGAATTTTCTAATTTTTCTATTACCAACAAACTTAATTTTGCGAAAACCTTGACAAAACAGTATTATATAAAGATTTCAATACAAAACAAGAGTTTTTTAAAAACATTGCAGTTAGACGGTCTTCCCCAACAGTTCGAGGTAAGACCGTCTAGTAGTGATATTACCAATAATATACGTATTTGCTTGATATGTCGGTTTTCAGTAAAAGAAGACGATCAGATTTATACCATAACTCATTTAAATTAAGGTATAGTTTAGAAGTATTGTACTTACAAGCTTTTGATCATAATCGTGAGCTGATCAATTTAAGCCAAAACAATTCTACTATTATCTATGGAGAAGTTCCGTTGCCCACCTTTCCCACCATGCTCCACCATGATCAGTTGGCTTTCACCATAATATGACGACCTCTGTGGCGCGGCGGGCGAAGGTTCGCCTGCGACGCAGGAGGTTGTGGGTTCGATTCCCGCCTCGGGACAAATATTTGTGCGATTTGCAGATATTTCTGGGTATTTTCTATGTATAATAAAATATATCTATATATGTAATGTATTCTATTAAGTATATCAGTTATCTAGTACCCATAACACAAGCTCTGCTTAGCTTGGGGCTAGAAAATGTTGTGTGAACTGTCCAGCATTATTTATTTATTATTTATTTATTGTCATTGAAACTTGACAGGTATGATACATTTCAGCTCAATCGAAAGTTGGTCTTAGTTTATTGAGAAAGACTGTCCACTGTGAAGCCAAATAAAAAAGTCAAAATATTGGGAATCCCATGGACTTAGTATACAAACAGGACTAAGCGCTCGCAGCTGAAAAACGAGCCGAGCAAGATATGAACTACAGAGTTAGTGTGTCTACTTCTAATACGGTGACCATAAAATAAATTCATATCCAGAAGACTTTTTCCATAGACACTTATGAACGTGGAGTGGAACAAACATTATCAAATTATTTATGCAGCCATATTCATACTGGAGTCATGGTAAGTGATCAGTATCACGAATTAATAACACTTTTTGTTAATTTCGTAAAATAAAATGTTGACCTCCCATAGTAGATGACTCGGGACTGGGCTTGCGTTTGCAGGAAACACTTACGGGAGGTCTAGTCCCATAACCGATCTATTGAAAACGCAATCTTCATTCCAGTTTCATTCCAGACAGAACAAGATGTCAAGCTTAGCTTTTTTTAATTGACACTCAATATATGCGCCGCGCGTCGCGCCTCAGAAAATCCAAGATTTCTCGCGTTTTTTCTATGAAACCTTTGCTTAAAACTACGTTAAATCCTTGCAAGATAAGTGTACCTATGATGTATTTAATACTTACATGTTTTCCACAAAACACTAAAACACTATACATTGTTCACTTACACACAACACCAAATTGCACACGGCACATAGAAAATGGCGGATGCCGCCGACCGGCACAGATAATTATTTTTTGCAAAGCGAGGAGGCCCATATCTCATTCAAAAATATGCTAAAATACCTGTCTTACTTCTACCCAGAGCTTTTCACGGCATCTATCCTACTCGTCCACCTTATTTGTTGTGGCAGAATTGACGCGATATAATAGATATATAGATAGTCCTAAATAGGATAGGGGACTGTTTAAGGATAAATAAATATAGTCCTAAAAAGGTTAGTAGACTGTTGAGACGTTATCTATACTTAAACAGGTTGCATGCTCTAACCTCAACTAAGTTTTTTTTCTAATATCACTAAATGTGTTATCGAACCTTGTTACTGATTACTTACCGAGTGTTACGTAGTATTTAAATCCTCTTTGATGCCATGATGTTTCTCGTCTGCCGGGCGTCCCGCGACGGCCAACTTTTATATTTGTAGTATCTATGACCTCTTAGGATAGGTACCTATTTCTGCCGCAAAGCAGTAGTGCTCGCATTGCTGTGTTCCGGTTTGAAGGGTAAGGGTGCCGGTGAAATTACAGGCACATGAGACTTTTCATCTTTATGTCTCAGGGTGGCGGGCGCAGTGCAATTCCACATAGGGTGCGTCCTTGGTGGACGTGACCTATGAGGTAATGCACTGTTCATAGGCAGAGGTTACCGCTTAACATCAGGTGGGCCTCTTGCTTGTTCCGTCACCCAAGTAGTAAAAAAAAAAAAAAAGTATTTACCTATACAATGGTCATGGCCACCCTTGCTATCATAAAGCTATCATTTCAAGTGTTAGAAAGGGACAAACTACCTCGTTCTACCTATCTCTCTGGGCTCGTTTTTCCTCTATCTATGGCGGTAATCTAAATTGAGTCTTAACCTAATAGAATAAGGTCTTGTTTCGGTATTATAATATTTTAGAGCGCTCAGTCCTTTTGTATACTAAGTCCATGGGGAAACCATTTATTAATTGTATTCTCCTTGATTTATTATATTGTTCCGTGTTCCGTGGGGGAACCAAATTGTCATTGTCAGACAGAAAGATGTTAAAATAATGTCAATGTTCTAAAAACGTAGACAGTATTTTTTCTTATATGGTTCAAAACAAAGAATTATTATCGCAGATTCCTCGAATTTCAAGTTTACCTTGTATAATTTTTGGGATTATTGTTTCTCTTATTTTGATGTTTAAAACAATTGTCTATTATTATAAACATTTATTATAAATCTATCAGTAAAACTTGCGCGAGATATTCTATTTTGTGTTGCATAACGTAACCGTCTCTACGTTCCTATCAGATAGGGTCGCGATTCCTAATTTTATAGCCCATCAAATCGCTGTTAACAATTTGGAATTCATAGCAGATCCTTGTTTTCAAGTTTGAGAGTAGGTAAAACAGCTGCGACCGGTTTCGCACGTGATATTTATTTTAGCGACCGTAATTGTATTCATGTAATCGATTAAAAAGCGTTTCATAGTTTCGTGCCCAATATATAGGTAGGTACTACGCGAGTAAAGCCAAGTTCATATTGCTGTGTCGGGGTGTGTCTTGGCGCGCCAGAATGCAATCGGTTACGTTGACGCGCCACAACACAACACAACCTACTAATGTGAATCTAGTCATAGGTAATAAACAACTGATTGCGTTCTGGCGCGCTACGCCACACCCCGACACAACAATATGCACCTAGCTATACTACCGGTAGAGTAGCAAGAAAGTTGCAAGTTACAAAAAAGAGTACATACATTGATCAATTTGTCACAGATTAAAATGATAAGGAGCGCTAGTCGTGTTTTGGCCGGCGTCGTGCTAAGTTTGGAGCGCTCTCATCTAACCGGCTCTCGGAACTCCCGCAGCATGACTTCGAAGGCAATTACCCTCGAGAACGTTAACCCGAATATCGTGAAGTTGGAGTACGCGATGCGCGGCCCCCTCGTCATCCGCGCCGTAGAAATTGAAAAGGAGCTTGAAAAGGTGAGATCTGAATTCAAATTTGATTGGATTATTCTTCCCGCGCTTGGAGTCTCTTGAATTTTCTCCAATTAACAGCTGAAAATTTCAAATAATGGTTGTTTGCAGTACGTAAATTAACACCAGTGTTCATACCTTTATTAGTGAAAGTCCTAAATGCCACTATTAACTATAGACAATGTTTATGCTTGTCTCAGAACGCTAATATCTAAAAGACATTGATCTTAACTTGTAAAAATTATATTGAGTTAAATTCTTGAAATTACAAACCTGTACTAAACCCTCAGATTTCGTGGCGGCAGGTTGTGTAAAACCTTGAAACATTTATGAATATACGAAAAAAACAGTTATGAAAGTTAACCTACCCCCTCGACTATCTTGTATGTAAGACTCGACGAAATGACAATATAAAGTATCTAGGTAGGTAATATTTTGATGGGTGTGTCTGCTTTGTTCCAGGGAGCCAAGAAACCCTTCAAAAAAGTGATCCGCGCTAACATCGGAGATGGGCACGCCATGGGGCAGGTGCCCATCACGTTCATCAGACAGGTAAACCAGTGTACCATCGGGCGATTCAACATGCGCACGCCATGGGGCAGGTGCCCATCACGTTCATCAGACAGGTAAACCAGTGTACCGTCGGGCGCTTCAACATGCGCACGCCTTGGGGCAGGTGCCCATCACGTTCATCAGACAGGTAAACCAATGTACCGTCAGGCGCTTCAACATGCGCATGCCATGGGACAGGTGCCCATCACGTTCATCAGACAGGTAAACCAGTGTACCGTCGGGCACTTCAACATGCGCACGCCATGGGGCAGGTGCCCATCACGTTCATCAGACAGGTAAACCAGTGTACCGTCGGGTGCTTCAACATGCGCACGCTATGGGGCAGGTGCCCATCACGTTCATCAGACAGGTAAACCAGTGTACCGTCGGACGCTTCAACATGCACACGCCATGGGGCAGGTGCCCATCACGTTCATCAGACAGGTAAACCAGTGTACCGTCGGACGCTTCAACATGCGCACGCCATGGGGCAGGTGCCCATCACGTTCATCAGACAGGTAAACCAGTGTACCGTCGGGCGCTTCAACCTGGCGCATACGAAACTCTATGAAAATTTGTACACATGATCAATATAGAAAACAATATCTAGACCCTTGGTTTGTCTGTTTCATATAAAATTATATATTATTTCCAAATCACACTGAAGATCTGTATCGAAATATTTTGATATTTTGATTCCATAATTATAATTTAGATCTAGATTGTGTCTACAAAATGTAATTGACTTAAATTGAAATAAGGATGAATCTTCGTTTTGTATGGAGCGGGCTAACGGCACTTCATACTAGTGGCTCGCCCGAGACCATGCAAACACACGCGATACAGTTTACCTACGTTTATTATATATCCTAACCTGTGCACTTCCCTGGGAAACGCCATAACCTACTGTCCTAAGCTCTGCAGTATATGTTGTATCACAGAGTGTTTGCGGACATACTCTGGTTATTTGTGTAATTTGTTTTCTATTACTTAAATACGACTGCCACGATGCCAATAACCTTATTAGGTTATTGGCATTGGTTATAACACCATAACTCTCCAATTTGTCTAGAAGTATGTTATGGTCAACATGGTCAAATGCCTTAGTCATATCCATGTAGAGACCAATGGCAGTTTGCCTTTTATCAACGTTTGTCAATAATCTGTAAAGGAAGTCATAACCAGCCATATTAATTCACTTTTTCTTACGAATTCCATATTGACGATCTGTGAACAGATTGTAGCATTCAAAAAAGTTACTTAGTTTACTGTAAGTAACCTTCTCAAATATTTTATATATTACCGGAATCAGAGCCACAGGGCGATAAATATTAATATCTTCTCTATTGCCTTTCTTGAATAGAGGCGGAAAAAAGCCTTGTTCAATACACAGATTAATTATATGTGTTATAATAGGGGCCACAATAATAGCAACTTCCTTAACAGTTTTGGTGGATATTCCATCATAACCTACACTATTTGTGTTGATGTGGTGTGTTGTGGCGCATCACCTCGCGCGCTAGAAGCCGGTCCGACAATATCATTGACGATATTTGGTCGTGTCGTTATCGTCCCATGTGAAAGCGCTCGTGCTCATAGGTTATTCGCTATTTATCGGCACTTGGTAGGAATAAGGCACTTCTTAGTCTCAAATTGTAGTGTTGTTCGCTGAAAGAGGTGTGATGTCAGTAGGTACTGTTGGCTTATTTTGCAGGTGCTGTCATGCGTCGTCTACCCCCCCTTCATCAAAACTGCCGGTTTCCCTGAAGATGTCCGCCAGAGAGCACGGGATATCCTCGGAGCTTGCGGGTATGGAAACCAGTCATTTCACCAATCGATCATTGTTATCACAATAATAAATTCAATGCGGCACACTCGTGCACCAAGAGATCAAAATTCACATATTTTTCTAGGCGTTCTACTTAAATAAATGCTTACATAAATGCTCTGAGGGTGGCATCACCGCATAAGCGATAAAGCCCTTTTCTTTAAATTGATTAAACAAAAATGCTTTGAGGTTCTACACATGCCTGCGTCGCGCCTTCATCCTGAGGCGTAAAATTAAAAAGTCTCATTTGCCTGTTATGTCAGTGATCATTCCGACAACCTAATTTGAGACGGTGTTTTACTCTCGTTTCATGTAAAAGATATTGTTCTGGGACTGACACTTGAAGTCCCATAGACCTGAAAATTGAAGGGTACATTTTTGTAGTCTTTTGTAGTCTACAAAGAACGGTACATAGGTTTTTTTTAAATTCACCCTGCGGCATAAAGATAAAAAGCGGCCAAGTGCGAGTCGGAGTTGCCCATGAAGGGTTCCGTAGCAGCAAGTAACATAATATAAAAGTTCTTGGATGGATTACGATTTATGACGTATTAAAAAAAACTACTTACTAGATCTCGTTCAAACCAATTTTGGTAGGAAGTTTACATGGCAATGTACCATCGAACCAACTGAATCATGACCCACTTGCCTGATAATTCGTTTGAAACTTTCAAACTTGTTAGATCTATCGCGTATAATGCACTTACGACGTTTTAGGTACTAATAAAATTACGTCAATACAGGTCGCAGACCTATGCAATTTTAACCTTTGTTATCATTGCCATAAAACCACATCGCACACATATAGTCATTATTTGAATCTCGAGCTAGTCCTCGCTTATTTAACCTAAACTTTTAGATGATGGAAAAAATATATTTAAAAAAAGCGGCCAAGTGCGTGTCGGACTCGCCTATGAAGGGTTCCGTAGCAGCAAGTAACATAATATAAAAGTTCTTTGGATGGATTACGATTAATGACGTATTAAAAAAAAAACTACTTACTAGATCTCGTTCAAACCAATTTTGAGTGAAGGTTTACATGGTAATGTACATTATATTTTTTTTTAGTTTTATCATTCTCTTATTTTAGAAGTTATGGGGGGGGAGGGGACACACTTTTTACCACTTTGGAAGCGTCTCTCGCGCAAACTATTCAGTTTAGAAAAAAATGATACTAGAAACTTCAATATCATTTTTGAAGACCTATCCATAGATACCCCACACGTATAGGTTTGATGAAAAAAAAAATTTTGAGTTTCAATTCTAAGTATGGGGAACCCCAAAAATAAAAAACTACTTACTAGATCTCGTTCAATCCAATTTTGAGTGAAAGTTTACATGGTAATGTACATCATATATTTTTTTTAGTTTTATCATTCTCTTATTTTAGAAGTTACGGGGGGGGGGGGGGGGGGGGGGGGGGGACACACTTTTTACCACTTTGGAAGTGTCTCTCGCGCAAACTATTCAGTTTAGAAAAAAATGATATTAGAAACCTCAACATCATTTTTGAAGACCTATCCATAGATACCCCACACGTATAGGTTTGATGAAAAAAAAAATTTTGAGTTTCAATTCTAAGTATGGGGAACCCCAAAAATAAAAAACTACTTACTAGATCTCGTTCAATCCAATTTTGAGTGAAAGTTTACATGGTAATGTACATCATATATTTTTTTTGTTTTATCATTCTCTTATTTTAGAAGTTACGGGGGGGGGGGGGGGGGGGCACACTTTTTACCACTTTGGAAGTGTCTCTCGCGCAAACTATTCAGTTTAGAAAATAATGATATTAGAAACCTCAACATCATTTTTGAAGACCTATCCATAGATACCCGACACGTATAGGTTTGATGAAAAAAATTTTTTTGAGGATCAGTTCTAAGTATGGGGAACCCCTAAAATAATTGTTTTTTTTAAATTTTTGTGTAAAAATCTTAATGCGGTTTACAGAATACATCTACCTACCAAGTTTCAACAGTATAGCTCTTATAGTTTCGGAAAAAAAAGCCTGTGACATACACGGACAGACAGACAGACAGACATGACGAATCTATAAGGGTTCCGTAGTTTTTTTACGGAACCCTAAAAATTGGGTTTTCTACAAATGTGTCATATTACGTCAAGTTGTAAGTCAATGTGAAAAAATAGAAACTAAATAGTAAAATGCTTAATAATTTTTAATAATGGCTAATTTAGAAGAACAAAGAACTCGGATTGTAGTCTTAAGTGAGGAAGGCTATGGCATACGGGAAATATCACGCGAATTGAATATTTCTCGGAATACAGTGAGGACCTGGATCAGACGGCACGCCGGAGAGGGCATCCTCGAGGACAGACGACGTCATAACCACGGCGTTCGCCGACTCACGAACGAACAAAGAGTGGACATGCAACACCATTACGAAGAACATCCTTTCCAACCGATATTTTGCGGCACAACATGACGTCTGTCTACAAACTATTAGAAATTATTTGCACGGCACTGGACTGCATTACAGACATTATGCTGAGAAAGTAGCCTTAACGGATGATCATAAAACAGCGAGAACGAATTTTGCAAACGCTTATTTAGACTACGACTGGACTAACACTATATTCACAGACGAAAAAACATTTCGATCTTCTCAACACGGTCGCTTAACTTTGTGGCGTTACGATAACACGCGGTACACAGAAGATCACGTCGTGCCTAATCAGTTATCCGGTCGAATTTCAGCGAATATGTGGGCGTGGATGGGTATCGGAGGAGTAGGTGAGCTTGTCCATATTTCTTCTCGGCAAAACGCAATGAAGTAAGTCGATCTATTAGAAGAATCTATGTTACCGACAGAGCGAACAGTTTACCCGCGTGAAGATGTGCCAGTATTTTCCTATGTTCATGACAACTGTCGAGTGCATACTGCCAAGGTAGTCTCAAATTGGTTTGATCTGCATAATGATAAAGTTACTTTGATTCCATGGCCGAGTAGATCCCCAGACCCAACCCAATAGAAAATTTGTGGGGTTTGATGGTCCAAATGTGGGATAACAGAAACGAGAGAACAAAGGAAGCAATTGAGCAACATTGTAACGAAATTTGGGACTACTTGAGAGACAGCGACATTTGCAGTCGTCTAATAGGGTCAATGCGTGACCGATTACAAGCCGTTATCGATAACGATGGTGCACACACTAGGTTTTAGACACTGAATCTTATAATTTAAATTAGTTCTGTTAAAGCTTAAATAAAGATTTTTTTCATTTCACAAATTTTATTACTCTTTTTACTTATAAAGCTTGAAAGACCAACAATGGCATGTTTCTGTCCTTAAAATACTTATAGGAATGACGTGATTGAAACCTGTTAATGAATTAATCTAAAGTTTATGCTGGCATTTCACTTGGCCGTATTAGCCCAAACATGACTGCATTATTTTTGATTTTATTATCTAGAGAAATAAATGCGACTAATAGTTGAGCAAATTTAATACGGCCAAGTTAAGTGACACCATTACGTTCGTAGAAAACTTCCTATACTTACCTACGTAATACAGATAAAGACAGTAACATCATCTCTTCTTTTTCATATACGAGCTTAGTCGATACTGTCCGATTTATTTAACAGTGCACTCAGTAAATGTCAGTGTCTAATCAAATGATAACAAGTTCGTTACCAAGGAAATAAATCTTCAAGCGAATTTCGACCTACTTGCATTTAAGGGGTTTAGCAAAATAAGCTTATGGTGGGTCATGATTCAGTTGGTTCGATTGTACATTAATGGGATTCCGTTAAATAAAAATAATATCAAGTAATATCAAATAATATCAATACCTCTCCAGTACAATTACCACATATCTGGCGTTCCTCTTGAGCGCGTCACGGAAATTCGTGACTTGGGGTTGATTTTGGATGTAAAACTAACATTTAATCCGCATATCCTGGATGTATGTAACAGAGCTTTTAAATCCTTGGGATTCGTTACGCGACAGACAGCTAGGTTCCATGATAGGAATGCCATTATAACTCTCTACTACGCGTTCGTGAGGAGTAAATTAGAGTATAGCTCTCTCGTATGGGACCCACACGAACAAAAATATACAATTATGCTAGAACGCGTACAAAGGAAATTTGCACGTTATCTTTTTAAAAAAATGCATGGATTCTATCCTTATTTATATCCGTCTTTGTTCGTCGCCGGAATAGTAGGCATCAACACCCTGGAGTTGAGACGCAAGTGTGCATTGTTGATGCACTATTATCTGCTGCTCAACAACAGGATTGATAACCCGACCGCGCTGGCTCGCTGCTCGTTGTCTGCGCCGGATCAGTGGCTGCGTGCGCCGCGCCTGTTTGCGACCCCGTTGGTTTGAACGCAAACCACCCGGTATGCTCTTACAGCTCATGCTCTAAATTTGCTCAACGCCCAGGTTGCTCAGAAACCAGAAACAGATGTATTTTTTTCAAATTTTAATGTTTTCTTAAATTCTTCTATTAGTTTTCTAAGTTAAGTAGTTTTTAATATATGTACCTATTGTTTGGCTTTCTGCGCAAGTTGGTGTATACTGTAAGTGCAGTAAGCAGTTGAATTTAAATAAAATAAAATAAATAAATAAATAAAATATTGTAAATAATATAAGGTACATTTTAATGCATATTCGAAAATTATTAACTTTTGAGAGGTGAGTAATTGAGCACTTTTAAAAATGAGTTCACGTGGTCCGATCCGTAGGACGAAGCGGAATTACAATTCCTTGTAATCCAATTAATCGAACTAATAGGAAAAAAAAGTTAATGTGGTCCGATCGGTAGGACAAAGCGGAATTACAAATCCTTATAATCCGATTAATAGAACTAATAGGAAAAAAAAGTTCATCTGGTCCGATCAGTAGTACAAAGGCAGTAGGACCACGTAGCCAGAGGGATAAAATGTACTTTCTTTTAACTAATTTTCAATTTCAAAATTAGACTAGATTATAAGTTATATTTAAATGTGGTAAAATATATAACGTGTTTATTCTCTTTCTTTCATTGTTATGCCACTTTTATTTTGACTTAAATGTATTTTTGTGAATAAATATTATGATTATGATTATGATAACGACTCTTGATCCACCTGTAAAATATGAGCTGTCACACTTCAGCGGTAAGTCGGTCGGTGCATACACGGTGTCGCACGGCATCGAGCTAATCCGCCGCCACGTCGCCGAGTTCATCGAGCACAGAGACGGACACCCGGCCCGCTGGGAGGACGTCTGTCTCTCGGGAGGAACCACCACCGCCATCAAGAACTGTCTTCAACTGCTGTGCAATGATATCGGCGGCAAGACATCTGGTGAGTGTCCCTTATAAACCCTCATGATCTATCTTCAATCCTCAGCCTCTATTATCGTGTCAAGATCACTGATAGTCTAGAGGTTGGGACCCCGACTTTCGATCCTAAGGTTTTGGGTTCATAAAAAAAACACTAGTACAATAGTGAATTAATAATAAACAGTTTTCTTTTTACAAAATAAAGTGGAGTACGCCGGCGGTTAGTCAAGCGCGTGGTGGCATTTACTTTGAGGAATTGGTCACAAATTGTTTGTTTATTATCGTATGACAATATAATTCATATTTTTGGTAAGCTAACGATTTTTTTAATAATATTTAGCATGACATCAATTATGGTAAAGTTTCTCTTTATTGAGTTATACCTACTGGTAACTATGCAAATACAACAAGTATGTAAATCAGGTTTTTAAAATATGTTTTATAATTAATACTACACTTACCTACGTAATAGCTCTCAAACAAGCAACCTTAGAACATTAAATAAACTTTCTAACAACTCCTCACAGAACCGATTTGATGAAATAGAACTTGAGAAATGTACAAAACCTTAAAACGGTCGGCAGCCATATTTGTGACGTCACAGCTACCAAAGTCTCCACTTTCGGTTTTAAAATAGGCATTCTAGACACAACGAGAAACATGCATATCAGTTTTAAGTTAAGAGAGAAGGCCAACGACTTTTCTTCAAATTGCTTGGTTTCCTCCCTACTACGAGTATTTATCCTGCGACTTTTCTAAATGGAACAAAGACCTATGTTGCCGAGACGTGGATACTCACGGTAGGGCTAATCCACCAGTTCAAGGGCGCACAGCGAACTATGAATCGGGCTATTGCTCGAAGTTTCTCTGAAAGATAAAATCCAAAATTAGATTATCCGACACAAAACTCAATGACAAAGTCATTCACATATCCCACCGGATTAGCAAGCTGAAGTGGCAATGGGCTGGTTATGTATGCCGAAGAACCGAAAACCGTTGGGGTAAGCAAGTTCTTGAGTGGAGAACGCGTCTTGGCAAACATTATGATAGCGTGGGGCGCCCTCTGGCTAGGTGGAGTGATGACCTACGAAAGGTGGAGGGCAGAAAGTGGATGAGAAGAGCCGAACACCGGGCTCAGTGGCGCGTATTTGGAGAGGCCCTTGTCCAGCAGTGGACTAGTGTGAGCTGATGATGATGATGATATAAAATAAAGATAAAATTGTAGATAAGATTTAGTGTAGATTTCGCTGATAATAGGTACGTTTTTTGTCAGAGTGTTAATGTGTGCGAAATGTGTAAATGTGGTGGCGTGGTTCCAGGCGTGCTGGTCCCCATCCCACAGTACCCGCTGTATTCCGCGTCGATCGCGGAGTATGGACTGGCGCAGGTGGGGTACTACCTGGACGAGGACAACAACTGGGGGCTCGACGTGAAGGAGCTGGAGCGCGCCATCGCCGCCGCCGACTGCATCGTGCGCGCGCTCGTCGTCATCAACCCCGGGAACCCCACCGGACAGGTCACTACTCTACAACTCTTACTAGTGGCTCGATGTGTAGGAGCTGGAGCGCGCGATGTCCGCCGCAGACTGTAAAGTAGGCGCACTCGTCGTCATCAACCCCGGGAACCCCACTGGACATGTCACTACTCTACAACTCTTACTAGTGGCTCGACGTGTAGGAGCTGGAGCACGCGATGTCCGCCGCAGACTGTAAAGTACGCGCACTCGTCGTCATCAACCCCGGGAACCCCACCGGACAGGTCACTACTCTACAACTCTTACTAGTGGCTCGACGTGTAGGAGCTGGAGCACGCGATGTCCGCCGCAGACTGTAAAGTACGCGCACTCGTCGTCATCAACCCCGGGAACTCCACTGGACAGGTCACTACTCTACAACTCTTACTAGTAACTCGACGTGAAAGAGCTGGGGCGCGCCATCGCCGCCGCTGACTGCAACGTGGGCACCCTTACCCTTCAAACCGGAACACAGCAATGCGAGCACTACTGCTTTGCGGCAGAAATAGGTATGGTGGTAGTACTTCCCCGGACGAACTCTTTCACAAAAAAGCTCTACTACTACTAAAAATAACTGTGTGTTAGGTCATATAATTACCGGCAACATAGTTTTCGCTATCTGAAGAAGTGTTGACGAGCTGTGACGAGCAAATAACCCAGATAAAATTAAATTTCGCCCCACAAGCCTTTGATAAAGCTGCGTGGCCTGATTTCGCTCTGTCCATTTACAGCTAATTTGACAATTTGAAATGTAACCTTTTCTACATATTATTTATTATTGGTTTGTTATTTTTAAGTGAGTCAAGCCTTTAAGTTAGTGCAGTGCGATGCACGCTTGGAAACGGACGTGTCTCGCTCTTGCACAGTTACGAATTTAATTCGCGAACGCGCGGCTCAAGCCGCCGCCCGATAGTTTCCGCGATGGCTGACAAAGTGATCGTCGTGAATGAGTTGTTGGCGTTCATTCAGAATGCCATCGACATCAAGGACGAGCTCAGCATCTTGCAAATCTGCAAGTCAAACTTCAAGGAGGATGACATCTGCAGTGGCAAGCTGCTACTCTTCCGCACGCTCGGCAAGGAGCCAGTATGCTACCCGCCGGAGGGATGGAGGTGAATAGAGTCTTCAGGAAATCGTGACGCTGCTCAAGGGACTGATCCTGACGACGTGCCCGATTTCGTCGCTAAGGAGCTGCATAAGCTCCGACTAGTGGGATTTGATCACGTCGATGTCACCAGGCTGCTGAGGGACATCGTGTTCCTGAAGACAAGCCTGGCTGTAGTACAGGCTAAGTTGGAGGCGTCCGATGATGCTATCTCCGGTCTGCCTGCTGAGTTGGTGTCATTACGTGACATTAATTTAGTAAGTAGGTCGTCCGCCTCTAACGAGGTCAACGTGCAGTGTCAGTGTTTAGTGTCGAGTCGGAATGTGTCGGCTCAGCGGAGTTGTCGCTCGCCGCCGCAATTACACCAAACGCGTGCTCTCGGCCCGTCGCCAGCATCTCTCACACTGCAGAGAAGCCGACACCGGTCACGCTGGTTCCTCCCCGACAGCATGACTACGCTTCTGCAGCGGCTAGCAACTCAGCTGCCTCTCAGAAAAAGGGGAAGAAGCTGAGCTATGAACCAGTTCGCAGCGCTGCAACCGCTAAGGCTCCAAGGAAGGAGCCCTGTGATGCAGAGGGCTTTATCGAGGTGATAAGGAAGAAACGGAAGCCCTCTAGCCGGAACCAGTGTGGTACTCATATATCCAGTGAGGAGCACTTCCGAGCGGAGGTACCCACTACGCAGATCTACGTGTCCCGCGTCTACTTCGACGTGAAGGCCGCAGAGGTGGTGGAATACATCAGGAAGAAAGCCGGAGTGGGTTTGAGGGTCATAAAGTTGGACTCTCGTCATAATGTGAGCTTTAGCTCATTTATGGTGAGGGGGACCACCACCACGGAAAATGTGAAGTTTTACTTTAGCCCTGGCTTCTGGCCGAAAGGGGTGAAGTTCCGGCGGTTCAAGGGCCGCCTGTCACGTGATCCCCCGGGCCGAGACGCGTCGGCAATCACACGTGTGTTAGATTAAGTAATCAATAAAGTGTTTTTATGTGTATGTTAGTTTAAGGTATATTTATGTTGATATGCGCTTACTGTTTAGGTTTTGTGCATTTCTCAGTAAGCCTGAAATAAAGATTTTGATTTGATTTGATTTGTATCGAGTGCTGTTTTATAATTTTTTCTGATTTAACATCTTACCTTAGGTTTTTAAGTTTGTTTTCTTTTCTTCACCTTAGGTTTTTCAGTTGGTTTTCTTTTTCTTCGAATCAGCTTCTCCTTGTTGTCTAGACACTACACAGGCGCTTTCCAGCTAGTAGTAAGAAAGACCATCAATTAAAGCCAAGTGCATGTTGCCTGATTCTTCTAGGGTTGGTCGCGTTGGAACAGGAGTCAATTTACTTTATAAGACTATTCAAAATGCTCCTTGTGATTTTAATGAATAAAATACTTTTAACATAGACTTTGTCGTTTACTAACTGCTGTACGTGTTTGTTTTTTACGTTTTATTATTTGTTTTATCTACTACGTGTGTGTGCTACAAAATAAATGTTTATTCTTTATTCTTTACTTTGCCTGATGTACTTTTCCCGTGTCGTTTATGAACTGCTGTACTTTACCCGTGTCATTTATGTACTGCTGTACTCTGTTGTTAGGTGCTGACACGCACAAACATCGAGGATGTGATTAAGTTCGCGCACAAACACAAACTGTTCTTGTTCGCGGACGAGGTGTACCAGGAGAATGTGTACGCTAAAGGTAGCGAGTTCTTTGCCTTCAAGAAGGTACGTCATACATGTTGTATCACACTATTCATACATAGGTAGGTACTTGATGACTGACAGACCAGTAGGCCTAGCACAGGTTGGTATCGAGTAGTTTGCAGCTAGCGTTTGAAACTATTGTATCATGTTTTGACCAATCAAATTAGCTAGATTTAAGCAACGCCCTCTTCGATAGTGAAATTCTCGATAGTCCGAAGCACGACTTTTTGACAGAGCTGGGTTTCGACTCCGAATCGATGACATCTTAGTTTCGTGTAGTTTTGTGAATGAACGAACGGAAATTGTATAGAAAATGATAGCACAAGTTGCATTTTGATGTATCGAATCCTTGAATTCGATAGCTGGCTTTCGAATTGATTCTCACGGCCATTTTTACAGTGACATCGTCGTAAAAATAATTTGTGTAGAAATATTTTTATGTTTATTAGTTCTCAATATGATGAGAACGATGCTTTTCGCTGCAAGAAGTTCCACAGCAAACTATTAGCGGCTAGAAGTTCCACAGCAAACTATTAGCAGCTACTGACTAGCTGACGTTCGCGACTTCATCCGCGCGTAGATTAGGTAGTACGTACCTCCTCGTTCTACGCATTCTAAATAGATGATGGTACAAACATCAGTCTGTAGGTAGAAGTCCACTGCTGGACATAAGACAGATAAGACATAAGATTAAATAAGGATTCCCCCATAGAATGCCATAATGAACGTCCTGTGTCGCCTCCATGCAACGATGACCTGCCCATTGCCACTTCAACTTGCTAAGTTTTAGAGCTAGTCAGTGATCCCGGTTCTTCTACGGAAAGGTATCTTCTTTTTGGATTCAGGTACGGAATCTCCGGGCATAGCTCTTTCCATAGCCCGCCGTGAGATTTTGAGCTTGTGTATGAGGCCAATAGTAGGCGATCATGTCTCAGTACCGTAAGTCATCACTGCACCGATACCAGACTTAGACTTTGATCATGTTGAGGCTCTGTCTGTGATATGAAGATATAGCGTAGTTTCCTGAACGCTGCCCATCTGAGTTGGATTCATCGACTAATCTCACCATCGGAGGTCCAACGCCTTCTTAGTTGAATGAATCGTTTAAGCAAATAGACATAGAGCAACAACTAGCATAGTCAACAACTTTAACAAAACCCTCACAAACCCATACAACCCCATTTTAGACGGTATAGGACTATGCTCAGGGTTTTGTTTTTGACCCAGCTTTGGGACTTAGATAGTTTTCTCGGCTTCTAAACTGCCTATCCTACTCTATGCTATTTCATCAAAATAGTTGGACCAGTTTTTCCTGATATTTTGTACAGATAGACATACAAAGAAAATAATAAATTATATACCTACGAACTTCGTAAAATTCTCGCAATTTAAACATACGCCATCTATAAATTGGCATACAAACCTGTCTCTGGTTGTACTATAATTTATTCTGTGCTTTTATTTGTAATGACCAATGATGTGTTATACATTAGATACGCTATTCCGCGCTCAGAATGGTGACAAGAAAGTGAGGTAATTATCGCAAGTTCACTTAGTCGCTCTGTGAACTAGGACGCACGCCACTACTAATAGATAAACCCAATACTAAAAGCCAGCCCAATACAAACATTCTACGGCAACCACAAAAGAAGAAAAAAATATTTCATTTTGTACAAAATACTAGGTATTTAAATTTGTTTATTTAACAATTTATTTCATTAAAACCATTTGTTTCGTTGCTGCTCTGACACCTACACGAACGTGTTGGGTAATATACAATTCGCCGAGGTACGACAGAGAGACACGATCGCACGTGGCCGGCTGCGATATTAGGATAGAATGGTGTAGTTAGGACAGTCAACAATCACATCAACAATTTTATTAATTTTATTAATCTTAATTATTTAAAATTATTCGGTTTAATTGTATAAATTATGTAGGTAGCTAGTACATACTACACTGACTCAAAATAATTTTATCAATGTATTTTGTCTATGCCTCCCCCATAAAATGCAATGGAGGGGATTTGCTAATCAACATGCTTAAAAGGCGGATTGGTGATCGCAGTATTGGTGTCGAGTACCCAGATGGATGCTACTGCATAGACATATTATGTTTTTTTCTTTCTCCCAACAGGGTTTCCGTATAGCGCTGTGATTTTATGGTCCTTTTCGTCAATATAAAAACAAAGTAAGCAGCTATAGATAGTACCTACATAAAACACCACTTTCTCAGTGGAGTTTGAATGAGTGTAACATGTCTACTTGTATAGCATGTCTTTGGTGATGACAGCTTGATTGAATGTTGTACCTGCGACGTTCGGAATATACAGAAAGTTGTGTCAAACGACAATTCGGCCTCAGAAAATCTAACTTTAATACGAAAAATTATGAACTCTTATAGCTACTAAGTAACTTAAAATACTTTTCTATAGTTTATGCACCATTTCACTGTATAATGTAGCATATAAACTTCTAAAAATATAATTTAAATATTTTTCGGAAGTTTACGATTCATGCAATTTATTGCGATGTTTTAGGTTGCGGAACACACCTTGGACACATTTTCATTCTTCTAGTCGCATGTTGCCCGCACACTCTCGTAACTCACTCCGCGGTCGAAACGCATACAACAAAATCCTGTGCTGCCGCGAGCTTGCGAAATAGTATCGAAATCGATTCGCTACGTAAAAATTACGCAAATGAAACGATTCCGATAGTCAGCCTGTGCTTGCCCTACAGAGGTCTAAGCACGAATAATTGACATTAGCGAGACGCGAGCGGAACGATAGCAAACGCCAAATGCTAATAGTTTGGCATTTACTGAGATACATTTTCACGAGATAATTCCTACAAATCATCGAAAGAACCTTTGAATAGGACTAAGTAGCAGAGCATAAATATCCCACTAAATAAACAGACGTGCATTAAAATTAGAACACTTAAAAAATGCCATCGCCAATATATCCTGCGTTTGGCACCACATGTTCATCCAGAATGTCTAACCGCTAGATTGGTTAAGTTTCTCTGGTTACACATATTTTGTAGGCTGATTCGCTCCATGTTTCTTTGGTTACAAATTGCATATAGTGCATTTTTTTTCATTTTTTTTTTCAATCGCATGTTTTTATTGCGTACAAATGTATTCCATCTATGGAAAAAAATACAGGCAACACTTTAAATCATTCCGAACCATAAACTATTGAATACTTTTCTATATTTTGATAGAATCTGTGAACTGTGTTGGTGCATCAGTGAGTGTTTTGTTGACAAACTTTGAAATAAGATGTAAGTGTTCTATTTTGTTGATTTCTATGAGTGTTATATACGTATTTAATCTACGTTTTAAGCTCTTTCGAATGATAGTATGATCATGCGGGAACCCTTAAAATTTTTCTAAGATATACGACGACGCAGTAACAGAACCATGCAGAATACCAGCTCGGTACGGGCTTCCAAACTTATTCCTCCCCATAAATAAATAAATAATGCTGGACAGTTCACACAACATTATCTAGCCCCAAGCTAAGCAGAGCTTGTGTTATGGGTACTATATAACTGATATACTTAATACATTATATTACATAGATAGATATGTTTTATTATACATAGAAAATACCCAGAACACCCTGAACAAATATCTGCGATCGCACAAATATTTGTTCCGAGGCGGGATTCGAACCCGCAACCTCCTGCGTCGCAACCCAAGCTTCGCCGTTCGCGCCACAGAGGTCGTCAAAACAAAACAGCAAAACTAACCCACCTCCAAAGCATACCCTTTCGGATTTGGCACATTGTGCATACCTTTCACCCGGCCGGCGGTACACTCTTTTACGACCATCTTCAAAAAGATAGATTCGTGCCTCATCAGAAAACAGTGCCTTACTCCGTTGTTCCGATGTACAATCTCGGTGTTCACGGGCAAAGTGTAACCTTGCTGCCTTGTGAGCTAGTGTAGGTTTAGAGCCAGTTGCTGGTCTGCAGGGTTTTAAATCTTACTGTCCATTCACCTACATTAACATTTCGAACATCTCTCAGCATAATGCTGCACGTCAAAGCAGAGTGGAGAAGATTTCTTAAATTCACCGTCACAATAATTCGATCATCTGTTCCTTCTGCGGCCAGATTCCGTTCGGCTGATGTAACCACCTGTCTGCAGATATCTTTTAGGCACATACTGGACAGAGGGACGACTAACTGCACATGTATGAGCCACATTTTGCTGGCTGTGACCTAACAGATAAACATACAAACAAACGCCAATTCTTCCAAGTTGACTCAGAGAACTGGCTTCGCTCGTTCAATTAACCAATTAAATTATTAAGGTTTCTAGTCACCCCGATGTCATTGGGCAATATTTGACTTTTGATTTGATTGTGGTCAATGTGTAATGGTAATTTGTGTAATGTGTGTGTCAGGTTCTCCGCGAGGTGGGCGCGCCATTCGACACCATCGAGCTGGCGTCCTTCATGTCGGCCAGCAAGGGGTACGCGGGGGAGTGCGGCTTGCGCGGGGGCTGGATGGAACTCGTCAATATCGACCCGCAGGTGCGTGCATACTGCCACAACGCCCTCGCGACCCAGCCGAGGTATGGCGCCCCTTGGAGCGGTCTGTGACCGTTAGCAGCTATGGTACTTGTAGCAAATTATATGGTCCGCAGTTTTATAGTAATCTATAGTTTGTAGGTATGGGGAAGAAATGATCTCGAGAAACGAGTCGTTCGAGATACCCAGGGTTCTATGATGTGCGAATGAGCTTTGTCACGGTGCCTTATAGAGCGATGGTAAAATCTTGATGCCAGGATGAAATCGAAATGCTCGTCAGAGCATCCGTTGTAGAGGCGGTAGAACACGCAAAGAGATCCGATGGCTCTGCGTTGGCTAAGCGATTCTAGAGCATCGGAGAGCTTGGGGTCACCGATGATTCTAATGACTCTTCTCTGTAGGGAGTTAAAACGAAGCACTTGGTACTTGGCTGCCCAGTGCCATAGATGGAAAGAGTATTCTACGTGCGGCCTGACTTGTGCTTTGTAAAGCAATAGCCGTTGATTCGGCGTAAAATACTGCAGTGATGCTGGGAAATTAGTAATTCTGTGAAAGTAGTAATTTTGGGGGAGTGGTCATTTTGGGAAAGTAGTAATTTTGCGGGTGCAGTCATAAAATAGTCATTTAGGGAAGTAGTTATTTTGAGAAAGTAGTCATTTTGGTAAATGTAGTAATCAATCAATCAATCAATGTATTTATTTCAGGCTTATTGGGAAATGTACAAAACCTAAACAATAAGCCCATAGCAACATTTAAATACCTAAAAAACTAACATACATATAAAAAACACACATTTCAGTAATCATTTTAGTAAACGTAGTAGTCATTCTAGGAAAGTAGTCATAATGGAAAAGTACAGGTATAGCGTTTAACTTAGTAGCCTCCTGAGGTATGGGAGCGGCACGGGAAGGTTGTGATTTTCTTATGTCAAATGTCGCGAGACGTCACTTGACGTTAGTCGGGCGGCAATCTCGCTGTCGTCAATACGTGTTATTTGGACCGGCCGCTTTAGACAAGACGCACACGAGATTAGCAACCGAAGATGGGTGCTCGGATTAGAGCTCAAACTAAAGATGTTGTTTATAATGTATATAATTTTTTCAAGGTTAGGAAATCTGATCCAAATTCTGCCGAGCATGAAAACGATATAAATCTACACAAAACCGTTGCTAAGGCAACCGGACTGTCAAAACAAAGCGTACGACGCATTGTTAACGCTAAAAAAAAATGGAAAGTAATGCGAAGTTTTCATCACCAAGATAACCGAAACAGACAAGAAAAAAGAAGATAGAAACTGTCGATTTTAGTAAAGGTTTTCAGTATATACCAGAGTACTCTGTGGTAAAGGTGTAGTAAGAAGAAAGAATGCAGAATGTTATACCAAATTATAAAAAAAAAAACACGATGAATAAACTTAGAAAAGTTTTAGAGGAAGATGGTGTTATCATATGTGGATATACATACATGAGTCTTTTATTGCATGAATTAGGTTTCCGATACAAAAAATGCCCATCAAAGAGAAAAATGTTGATAGAACGCCATTCAATTCAGCAATGGAGAGGCAAATATATTTCAGCTATAAGAAAATATAGTTCGGAAGAGAGGCCAATATTTTTTCAAGACGAAACTTATGTCAATGAATCCCAAAACGTGCCAGCGTGTTGGCAATCAGATACTGAAGGTGCATTGGCTTCTATTGGTAAAGGAAATAGATTGGTCATCGTGCGTGCTGGTGGGAGTTTAGGATTTGTTAATGGCGCTTTAACCATTTTCAAACCAACTACAAAAACAGAAGACTATCATGGAAACATGAATTACAACAATTTCGAAAAGTGGGTTCGCGAAATCTTTTGCCTTCCCTACCATCTAATTCTGTAATAGTTATGGATAACGCGAAATATCATTGCAACGAGGCGGATAAAGTACCCACAATGTGCTCCTTGAAAAAGGAAATGCAGGACTGGTTAAAGCGGCATAATGTTGAGTACACTGAAGTTATGAAAAAGAGAGATTTGTTAGAATTTATAAAACGAAATAAACCGGAAAAACAATTTAAAACTGATGTCATATTAAAAGAAAATGGTCATACGGTACTTTATTTGCCACCGTACCATCCGGATTTAAACCCGATCGAATTAGTATGGGGAGATATCAATGGCGAGCTGGCACGAAAACATATTAACTCAAATTTAACTGAGAAAAAGCGAGCAGTAGAAAAGTTATTTGCGAATTTTTCAGTTGAGAAATGGCAAAAATGTGATGGTCACGTAAAGAAAGTTGAGGAAGAGTGTTTCAAAAACGACCATCTTAGCGACGATATAATGGATCAATTTATAATAAGATTACGAGATGACGACTCAGATAACGAAAGTGATTCCAGTCATACTGACAGTGATTCGAGTAGCGATATGAACATAAGCTAATAAATTGAAAGTTTAGTTGAAAATATTGATATTAGTATTAAATATAATAATTATTTGAACAAGTATTTTATTCTCTTTCGCAATGACTTAGGTACTTATTTGTAAATATCGTAAGTTCAATTTTCACTAATTTTCATCACGTGTGTAGCCCGACAGTTCTTTACGTCACATGTCACCCCTCCCGTGCCGCTCCCATACCTTACGAGGTTACTGAGTTAAGCGCTAGGCCTATAGTTATAATGGGATGTAACGAATACTTCTCATTATGACTACTTTCTCTGGACCTAAACTATATTAGGTATGCTGTAGTTGAAGATTTTCAACCCAAACATTTTAGTACCCAGTGGGTTAGTATATAATGTGTTGTGGTTGCAGGTTCAAGCACAGTTGTTCAAGTGCATCTCCGCCATGCTGTGTCCCACCACGCTCGGGCAGACCGCCATGGACTGTATCGTGAGAACCATACATATACTCATACACTTGTACTACTCTCTCTCTCTAGCAGACGTGCTGTGTCCCACCACGCTCGGGCAGACCGCCATGGACTGTATCGTGAGAACCATACATATACTCATACACTTGTACTACTCTCTCTCTCTAGCAGACGTGCTGTGTCCCACCACGCTCGGGCAGACCGCCATGGACTGTATCGTGAGAACCATACATATACTCATACATTTTTACTTCTCTCTCTCTCTCTCTCTCTCTCTCTCTCTCTCTCTCTCTCTCTCTCTCTCTCTCTCTCTCTCTCTCTCTCTCTCTCTCTCTCCAGCAGACGTGCTGTGTCCCAGCACGCTCGGGCAGACCGCCATGGACTGTATCGTGAGAACCATACATATACTCATACACTTGTACTACTCTCTCTCTCTCTAGCAGACGTGCTGTGTCCCACCACGCTCGGGCAGACCTCCATGGACTGTATCGTGAGAACCATACATATACTCATACACTTGTACTACTCTCTCTCTCTCTAGCAGACGTGCTGTGTCCCACCACGCTCGGGCAGACCGCCATGGACTGTATCGTGAGAACCATACATATACTCATACACTTGTACTACTCTCTCTCTCTCTCTCTAGCAGACGTGCTGTGTCCCACTACGCTCGGGCAGACCGCTATGGACTGTATCGTGAGAACCATACATATACTCATACACTTGTACTACTCTCTCTCTCTAGCAGACGTGCTGTGTCCCACCACGCTCGGGCAGACCGCCATGGACTGTATCGTGAGAACCATACATATACTCATACACTTGTACTACTCTCTCTCTCTTTCTAGCAGACGTGCTGTGTCCCACCACGCTCGGGCAGACCGTCATGGACTGTATCGTGAGAACCATACATATACTCATACACTTGTACTACTCTCTCTCTCTCTCTAGCAGACGTGCTGTGTCCCACCAAGTGTGGCATTTCATTCCGTGGAGGAGGCCTCACCCAGCAGCGACCGTCTACTGAGAGATCATGTTTTTTTTTCTATTACTACTTGGAGTGACTGTTCTAGCAGATGGCCCACCTGATGTTAAGTGGTACCCTCTGCCTATGAACAGTGCATTACCTCATAGGTCACGTCCACCTAGGACGCCCCTATGTGGCATTGCACTGCGCCCGCCACCCCGAGACATAAAGATGAAAAGACTCATGTGCCTGTAATTTCACCGTGACCCCTTCAAACCGAAACACAGCAATGCGAGCACTACTGCTTTGCGGCAGAAATAGGTATGGTGGTAGTACACCCCCGGACGAACTCTTTATCAAAAAAAACTCTACTACTACTGATGATGATGATGATAAACTCGTAGAATAATAAGCCTGTATTCCCACGGGTACTCGAACAACAACAATTGCGTCAATCAGGTTTAGGTTTTTAGACCAAGATCTAACTCGATGATAGTACCTACAGTACAAAATACCTTCGCAGTGAATGCTAACATGCAGTAACTGCATGTTAGCCTTATGTGTAAAGAATGCGTAAGTTTTATAATATGCATACAAAGTCCGACAAGTCTTACAAAACCAGTAAACATAGATTTAAAGTTAATTTTACCACACTAGTGTGTTTTTTTTACAATTCCCGTAAAAACTTTGCTTTCAAAGCTTCGATCACAGATACAACTAGATGTCAGGTCGGCGCTAAAAATACGTCTCAGTGAATAACAGCTCACTTGAAAAGTGAGGTCTTATTTCATTTAGTTCGCTTGCAGCACAGCCAATGTAAACACGTGTCGCAATGACGCAATGTGTATTCAAAAGTTCCAAAAATAATTCCCGAAAAAAAAAAAAATCGGCCTGAGTGTCTCACTTTCGGTAAGTACATGTAGAATAAGTTATATTTTGCCTTAAACTAACAAATAATATCAAATTTTGATCAATAAACCACCGCTACAAATGTTTGGTCAATGTTGGCGCAAAATGTTGTGTAACAGAACATCAGATACATGGAGTAGATTTTTATTGTAATAATTTATTTGTTTCCAGTACTTTAAAATTGGTTAATACTACTTTTGTGTCTGTTTGTTGGACTCTCATAAGATACTTAGCTTTCTTTTTTTTATTTTAGCTTTCCGAGCAGTCTGTTTACCTGTGCAGCATGGATCTCGATTGTCTCCAGAGAAAGAAGAGATGACTTTTATAAGCTAGCTAAGAATTCGGTTATATGTTCGGATCACTTTGATAAATCGGATATATCTGGAAATACTAACCAACGTATTATAAATAAACTGTACCTACTTGAGTTCCGAAAAACTCATTGGTATGGGCCCGGATTTGAACCCTCGATCTCATGAGCGTGAGGCGAGCGTACTACCAACTAGGCTACCACGACTTCTACATATACATAAACATACACACAACAGAATGCTAACAAAATAACAAGTCAGCGAGTGATTACAAAATTAGAATCCTGAGCGTTAGGGTGGGAATCAAAAGAGCACGAGGTGAAAAATCTTTGCACTCGAGTGCAACACGTAACTTTTCATCCCACCTCAGCGAGGAAATGACTAAATGCAAAAAAAGTAATATACCATGACGGTTCCGAGTCTGAGTTTTTAACAAATTAAAAAAGGTTGTATGATAAATTCGGCACCATGGAGGTAGAAGTAAATAGGTTTTATGGTGTTTTGAATTCACAAACTTAGTGCACACGATGTTCTAAATTCAATTTTACTTTATCGTCTAGTGGATAAAAACGGCTTTTTACACTCAGATATCGAAGAGAAAAAGTACTCTTTCAGAGATGGAGGGCATGAAAAAATAATTTTAACTAACCTTTTACGTGTATATTATAAATTATTTAAGTGTTCAACGCTACTCCATACCTTCTGTAGTTAAATTTGAAAAACCAAACAGATTCGAAACCAAGGAGGTTTGAGTGACAGTTCTTGGTGGACAGGAGTAATTTATTTCTTTGCACATTTTTTGTGACGAATGATCGTAAGTATATGCTAATATTTTGAAGATTTGCTACTTTATTGCTAGGTGCCATGGTTGTAATTAGATTGAATTTAGAACTGTATTAAAGCTTTTGTCTCCGTTTGTTAGAAAACCAATGTAGCTGTATAAGTATATATAACCTTGTACTATTATTTATTCTGTGACGCGGACAGATTTTAGCTTTGATTTTGTATGTGACAACCAATCTAGTAGTTCTCTGATCGCAGTTTCAAAGCTTCGATCACCAGTTTCAAAGAGTTATTTATTCCACTAATATGCGAAAGTTTGTGTGTTTGTTACTTATTCACGCTGAAACGGCTGAACGGATTTGCATGAAATTTGGAATAGAGATAACTGGACTCCCGGAATAACACATAGGCACATTTTTATCCCGATATTCCCATGGGATCGAGACTTACGCGGGTGAAACCGCGGGACACTGCTAGTACAAAATAAGAATAATTCGATGTCAACTTTATGCGAAGGAAAATGAATTATTAGATTATTGATTAGAACTTTGCAATGAATTTACATTTAGATATTTTTTATCTGTTTTCTTACAATTGCATTGATAAACGTCGTATAAAATAGGACGTAAAGGTTAATACAAAACAGGTAATAACTCGGGTTCGAACAAAACGTTAGTTCGTTTTAATAACCTATTTTCACAATATGTCACGATGTACTTTTCTCAATATTAGCCCGTATAGAAGTGGCAACAGGCCATTACCATATAGACCACGACCAAAAGACGCAGTGCAGGACCCCAGTGTATGACCACTCCCCCCACAGGCGCGTCCCCCGCAGAAAGGCGAGGCCTCGTACGAGCTGTTCATGAGGGACGCAGTGTAGGATCCCACTGTATGACCCTCACTCCCCCCACAGGCGCGTCCCCCGCAGAAAGGCGAGCCCTCGTACGAGCTGTTCATGAGACGCAGTGTAGGATCCCACTGTATGACCCTCACTCCCCCACAGGCGCGTCCCCCGCACAAAGGCGAGCCCTCGTACGAGCTGTTCATGAGAGACGCACTGTAGGATCCCACTGTATGACCACCACTCCCCCCACAGGCGCGTCCCCCGCAGAAAGGCGAGCCCTCCAACGAGCTGTTCATGAGAGACGCAGTGTAGGATCCCACTGTATGACCATCACTCCCCCCACAGGCGCGTCCCCCGCAGAAAGGCGAGCCCTCGTACGAGCTGTTCATGAGAGACGCAGTGTAGGATCCCACTGTATGACCATCACTCCCCCCACAGGCGCGTCTCCCGCAGAAAGGCGAGCCCTCGTACGAGCTGTTCATGAGAGACGCAATGTAGGATCCCACTGTATGACCATCGCTCCCCCCACAGGCGCGTCCCCCGCAGAAAGGCGAGCCTCCGTACGAGCTGTTCATGAGAGACGCAGTGTAGGATCCCACTGTATGACCCTCACTCCCTCCACAGGTGCGTCCCCCGCAGAAAGGCGAGCCGTCGTACGAGCTGTTCATGAAAGAGAAGACACAAGTGCTGGCATCGCTGAAGCAGCGCGCCGAGCTCATCGCAGACTCCTTCAACCAGATGAAGGGGTTCAAGTGTAACGTCGTGCAAGTACGTACAGAGCGAGACACGGAGCCGTGCACACATACGTGACGGGGCCGGGAGAACCCCGTTCTCGGCACGGATGTGTGTCAACGAGTTCATACAAACAATTGTTCCCTGAAGACTAGGAGCTACCTATTACTGTCACTACGATTTATTTATAATTGAATCGAAATGTGACTGAAAGTAGAACACGAAAAAAAAAACGAGATTTTTGGCTAGAATTTTAGAATAACACGTCTAATTTTTCTCTTGACTATTAAATATACCTGTAACACTATCCTTCCTCATTATCTTCTTATTATATTATTCTTATTCTTTTATCTTTGTCTGAGGAGTGCTCCAAACATTTTCTTTAAGGTTGCGCGCGAAACCACACTGAAGTCGACTGAACCGAGACTATATTGTGAATAACTGAAAATGTATACACTGCTCCCTCAATAATAAAAGTCACACTTGCGGCGCGAAATTCTTTTTTTTTGTGTTTTTTGCCCATTACATCTCATGAACACTTCTTCAGATAGCGAAAGTTGAGTTCGCGAGAACTAGGAGACTTAACACACATGTTTTACATGCAACGCATTTATACAGTTTTTTTTTGTTTAGGGGTATCGTAGCTAAACTATTTTATGATATTTATGAGATACTATCAATTAAAACATGTGTGTTGTCTTCTAATTTTCGCAATATCAACTTCGCTCGGTCTGACAGACAACTCAGTGCTAAAACATCTCGTCATTTATTTTAAAATGTATAGTCTAAAAGTGTTTTTAGTAGAAAATTTTTGCCCAAGTTTATCGAACGGAACTCAAGTTACAAGTTTCAATAAGTTTTTGAACTTAAACAGTGCGATTATCAAGCAAAAGCAACGCAAAACACTGCAACAAAATTGTGAGTGACGTGTTTATAGTTATAGTGTCGCATTGTGCCGTCGTTTCTGTGCAGACCACTCTCGCGGTTATGCGCTTTACTTAACCGTGAAGGTCTCTTGCGCTGCAGGCGGAGCGCTTGCGCCGCGTCACAGACAAAGAGTGTACAGCACAGAACAGTCACCTGCATACTCAACATCAACGTTGTCTCAATGGGGCAATTTTTGATTTTGATTTTTTTTATATTTTCTTGCTCACTTAAGCATTAACATGAACTGCGCGGGATGTAAGGAGTCAGTAAACGACTCAAATTCCATTAAATGCACATCGGACGTTTGTGATAAGGATTTCTGCATGCTCTGCACTAACGTGTCTTCCCTTAGTGTGACACGAAGGAAGCTCTGGAAGTGCCCCGATTGCAGTGCTGTGCACAGAAGGGGAGGGGATAACAGCCTCACACCGGCTCGGCCCGGTCCAGATAATGTTACTGCTCGTAAGAAGTCTGACTCTACGGAATCCGAGATGAACCAGCTCAGTGCTGCGCAGAAAAGTGGAAGGGATAACAGCCTCACAACGGCTCGGCCAGGATCTGAGAACGTTACCGTCCGTAAGAAGTCTGAATCTACGGAATCTGAGGTGCACCAGCTCACTGAACAATTGCGTCAGCTAACCAAGGAGTTCTCTTCTGTGAAGACAAAATTAGATGACCTGACTGAGTCTCTTTCTTTTACCAATGAGAAAATGAACGAAATTATGCATAAGCTGGCTGCGAACGAAGAGCGTTTGAAGTACTTGGAAAAACGAGATGTTGTAGTCGAAAATTTGCAGGTTACTGTACTTCAGCTTAAAAATGAACTAAAAGCGCAAGCTCAGGTTAATCTGAGAAATGAAATAGAAATAGTCGGAATTCCGGAGAATTCTTCTGAACATCTGCATCATACTGTACTAGTGGCAGCTAAGAAAATGGGAGTAGAGCTGGAAGATAGAGACTTGGATTGGGTGAGTCGCGTGGGGCCTCGCCGACCACCGGTTACCGTGACTTTGCCTGAGGATGGAGCTAGAATGCCGCGCCCAGTAGTGGTTCGCCTTCTACGTCGATCCAAGCGAGATCAGTTTCTGAAAGCTACAAAGTCACGGAGAAATACTAGCAGCGCTGATCTGGAAGTGGCAGGCGTATCACAAAAAGTATTTTTCAACGAGAGATTGACGAAGGAGAACAGGGTTTTATTTCGCGACGCAAGATCCAGAGCCAAGCAGCACGGATACGCCTTCTGCTGGTGTAGTCAAGGTGCAATCTTCGTCAGACAGCGGGAGGGAAAGGCAGCAATACCCATACCGTCTCACAATGACCTGGATCGTCTGCTGCCTCCGTCCTTATCTACAGATAACTGATGAGTACTGTTATCGAAACATTTTTGTACCAGGTTTAAATGTTCAAGGTCTACATGGCTTCTACCGTGTATGGTTAAAGTTGTACTTATGATTTTTGAACTCTAAAGCAGATATTTCCTTTTATTGTTTAGTGGTAAATCAGTTTTTTCTTAATTTTAATTCAGTAACTATGATAGGAAACTCTAACTGGGTAGTACTTACTGTAACATTACTTTTTTTAATGCTTATATTTTTAAATATGTCCTCAGATTTACCTATTCTTGATAATAGCTGCCTCTCAAACTCACACAATCTATTCAAACTAAAATCTATATTTAGATATTTTTATTTGCGATACTATAGACTTGTTAGCTACTATAATATTGATTATTTATTGTCGCCCGCACCCTGTTCCTCAGCCTATAAACTTGCTCCCTACAATTTCCATTGCTTGGTTATGTCGATATCAATAAGTAAGCTGCGCTTAATAGAATGTGATATAGATAGAGCTCTTGTGCACTCTTACAGGTTTTTGGATAATTTGTATATACTATAATGTTGTTCACCGACGCTTTTGGTTCAGATTTAGACTCTATTAAGATTAATTGCGAGGTTATTAGTGATTCTAATAGATGCAAACAAATATTCACAGCCAAACACAACTTTAAACTGCTTTCACTAAATATTAGGAGCATTTGTAAAAATTCAGATTCCCTACTAGTAGCCCTAAAGTGTCTTGACATATCCATGGACATTCTGATTTTAACCGAGTGTTGGTTAAACGATTCTCTAATTATCCCACAAATCCCTGGATACAACTCGTTTAATACCACTAAGCACACGAATCAAAACAGCGGAGTTGTTGTTTATGTTAAGGATGTCTGGAATGCGACTGTGCTGGAACCCCCCATAGATGATGCTGATAGTTTATCTATTTGTATTCCTAAAGTCGTTACTATTATCGGTGTCTATCGCTCACCATCTGTTAGGAGCTTGGAAAAATTTCTTACTTCACTAGAAACCTACATTAGTCAAATAAATAGGCTACCATTAATTGTTGCGGGCGATATAAATGTTAATATCCTTGGCTCTTTGGCGAATCCACAAAGCCTTGAATACCAATGCTTTATGGCTGAACAGGGGTTTCTACCAGCTATAACACAACCCACTAGAGAATCTTCATGCCTTGACCACATTTATGTCAAAAATATGAGAAATAATATAGCAGCAGTAGGCATTGTTTGCCAACTTGATATAACGGATCACTACCCAGTCATGCTCGGCATAAATCTCTCCAAGCCAAGACCTTATTCACCCAACTAGATTTGTTATAAAAAGAGACTATAGTGCTATTAAAAACGATCTTATAGATATCGACTGGTCAGTTGTAACCAACATCAATGATGTAAATAGAGCTACCGAAGTTTTCACAGAGCTCTTGTCAAATATTGTAAGCAAACACTCAAAATAAACTAAAATAAGTAGATCTAGATTTAACCTGAAACCCTGGATCACTCCAGGATTAATGAAATGTATGAGAAATCATGACCGCATACATTCACGTGCTAGAAATGATCCGGAAAACTTAATCATTCAAATAACTTCTAAGCGATATCAAAATTTCTTTGTCAACCTACTTCGTAAATTAAAACATGATTATGAAAATAGAGAGCTAAGGGCAAACAAAAATAATACAAAAAACTTTGGAAATCAATTAAGAATATTTGTAACTTATCTCATTTCAACAAAGAACCCAACGAGCTATTGTCATTACCGGGTTGCCTAAACAAGCAACAATCTATTAATCTTACTAACAATCACTTCTCTACGATTGGGCAACGCCTTGCAGATCAAATCCTCACTAAGCTAAACAAGAGTGAAACGGATCTCGCAAAAGAATTAGCGTCCATAATTCTCCAGTTGATTCAATCTTTATGAGTCCTGCAGATTATGAGGAAGTCGAAAAATTTATAGTTAATTTGCAGAATGATAAAGCTCCAGGACTGGATGGTTTAGGCAACTCCCTTATTAAATATGTTAAAGATGATATCATAAAGCCGCTTATTTACATTTTGAATCTAAGTCTATCTACTGGTACTTTCCTAATGAATGGAAAATTGCGTCAGTATCCCCTATCCACAAAAGTGGATCAAGGAGTTCTGTAGACAATTATAGACTAATCTCGCTTTTAGGAACCTTCTCTAAACTACTTGAGAAGTTGGTTAATAAACGTCTGGTTAACTTCCTGGAATCCCATAATTTGATATCCTCCAAACAATTTGGCTTTCGTAAGGGTAAAAGTACTGAAGACGCAGTCACACTCTTAACAACTGTAGTGTCATCGCATCTCGATGATGGTAAATGCTGTGTTGGCGTCTTTCTGGATCTGGCGAAGGCCTTCGACACTGTCTCCGTTCCTATACTTCTTCAGAAACTGGAAGGCTCGGGAATCCGAGGAGTATCCTTAAACTGGTTTAAAAGCTACTTAACGGATCAGAGTCAGTGTGTGAGGATTGGCCAGACTACAAGTAGCTCACAACCAATTCGATTTGGAGTGCCACAAGGGAGCATCCTCGGACCTACACTATTTCTCCTGTACATCAATGACATTCATGATGTCCCATTAAGAAACGCCGACATTTTGTGTTATGCTGATGACACTGCAGTAATTTTTCATGGACCAACATGGTCCGCAGTGTGTAATTCTGCTGAGCGCGGTATGTCACTAATTTCTCATTGGCTACAGCAAAATCTCCTCACGCTCAATACCAGGAAAACTATGTATTTGTGTTTTCATAAGACTTCAGCATCAGCCCCAATTGGAAATCAATTTATTAAAATTCACAATAATACATGCAATAACCCTTGTGACTCCTGTGTTTGCGAATCTTTAACACGCACAAAGCATTTGAAATATCTTGGCGTACATATTGACGAAAACCTGACCTTCAAAATGCATATTGAGTTCCTTTCGGGCCGAATTAGAAAGGTTATAAATGTTATGCGAAACCTGCGGTATGTTGCATGCTCTGACACGCTTCTATCAGTGTACTACGTCTTTTGTCAGTCTCTGATAATGTATTGTATAACTTGTTGGGGTAGTGCTGCGAAATCCTTCATTATTCAGGCTGAGAGAGCACAACGTTCGGTTTTGAAGGTCATGCTTCGTAAGCCCTACAGGTACCCTACCACAAGTGTCTATAAAGATGCTGGTGTACTCACAGTACGTCAACTCTTTATTCAAAAAACTTCTCTTTCGGTGCACAGATCAGTCTTCGTTTCCCCTGACTATGAGTTGTTAATCAATAGAAGAGTTTACAGAGTAATCACTCCATCCGCTAATACTAGGTTTGCGCAACGACTTGGAAATTTTGTAAAGCTTCATGTCTACAATAATGTTGTTAGAAATTGCGACATTAAAAGTAAATCTATTTCTGAAGCTAAACATATAATAAACAAATGGCTTGCTTCTTTAAACTATGACCAAACTGAAGATATACTAAAAATAAACTTTTAATCAAACCCTTTCGAATATTTTTTATCAAAACCCAACATAATATATAAATATATATATATATACCTGTATATAATTATAATTTTATTTCTTATTTACCTCTATAATTTTCTTATTTTTTCTTCTTATTTTGTCAGCTGAGCAATTTTTGAATAAAATAATGATTTCCTCGTGTTCAGGTTTCCTCGATACAGGCCTCGCCTAGTGAGGAAACCGATAGATATTACCACCTAGGATTAATTAGTTGTCAGCGAAATACTTGTGGTCCAATTTATGTATACCTACCTCTTAACTATGTTAAATTGTGAATATTGTTTGTTGGATGTGTATTTTGCTGTGATAAAAACATTTTTCATTTTCATTTTCATTTGCTATCTGAAGAAGTGTTGATGAGCTGTAATGGGCAAAAAACACCAAAAAATTGAATTTCGCGCCGCAAGTGTGAGCATCCATCTTAATGATCCTTGTGATTTTAATGAATAATATAATATATATTAGTCTGACTTTTTTTACTTCTCTAATCTATGGTCGACGAAACTTTTAATATTGAGGGAGCAGAATATAAATTTTCTGTCAATTCACAATATAGTATAGGATCAGTCGACTTTCAGTGTGGTTTTAAAATAACTACGAGAATTGACCTCTGGACTATGTATGTGACTGATGGGAGTAATGTTATGTTACCTATATGTTATGTGTTGGTAGGGCGCCATGTACGCGTTCCCACAGTTCGAGCTGTCGCCCAAGGCGCTGGAGGCGGCGAAGAAGGCCGGCCAAGCGCCCGATGTCTTCTACGCGTTCCGACTGCTCGAAGAAACCGGTCAGTGTCACCTCTCTCCATCACTCGCACCTCTCACTCGCATGAAACGTGACCATCCATCTCAGTCTCTCGCAGCGTCAGTGCTATCTCGGTCAAGGGAAGTGCACCATAGTGCTGGCCCGCTCCATACAAAACGAAGTTTGATCCTCATTTGGTTAATTCATTCAAGTAATCGATTTTGTAGTCACATTCTAGAGACTAAGTAGACCTGCGGTTTGTTAGTTTCACATTCGATTGTATAGAACCACACTAGCATGGGTTACAAGATTTCAATTTTTCGACGGCCTCTGTGGCGCGCCGGGCGAGTAGTCGTCTGAGATGCGATAGGTTGCGGGTTCGACTCCCGCTGCAGGACAAATGTTTGTGTGATCTGCAAATATTTGTTCCGGGTCTGGGGTTGTGGTAGCATGGTACTCGTAGTTCCGATTTTATTTTTTATTTTTTATACTACTAGATTGACGGAACTAGCAGATGGGCCCACCTGATGTTAAGCGGTAACCTCTGCCTATGAACAGTGCATTATCTCATAGGTCACGTCCACCTAGGACGCGCCCTATGTGGCATTGCACTGCGCCCGCCACCCTGAGACAAAAAGGTGAAAAGTCTCATGTGCCTGTAATTTCACCGGCACCCTTACCCTTCAAACCGAAACACAGCAATGCGAGCACTACTGCTTTGCGGCAGAAATAGGTATGGTGGTAGTACTTCCCCGGACGGATTCTTACACAAAAAAGCCCTACTACTACTAAACCACCACTACTACTAAACTACTACTACTAATAACCACTACAATCCAAAAACGACCGTTTAGTGGGCGGGATTGACTTGATATTCCGCAAACGGATCCCTAAATCGAAAAATGGTTTTCACGCACCTGGAATATTTTTGAACGATTTGTCCAACGACACCCCTTTCATCTGACATTCATTGACGACCTCTGTGGCGCGGCGGGCGAAGGTTCGCCTGCAACGCAGGAGGTTGCGGGTTCGATTCCCGCCTCGGGACAAATATTTGTACGGGGATCCTAGTGTAGGATCATGACTATGTATATTACTGGTTGGGTGTGTTATGTTATGTGTTATATTTGCAGGTATCTGTATCGTGGCGGGGTCCGGGTTCGGGCAGCGACCCGGCACCTACCACTTCCGCACCACCATCCTGCCGCAGCCGGAGCTGCTCAAAGAGATGCTGGACATCTTCAAGCAGTTCCACGAGAAATTCACGAAACAATACTCTTAGATGCATCGCATACAACGTATTAACATCTTATCATTCACCGAAAAGCTGAAAGTTCTCCACGGCGTGATGTTTTAAATCCTTATAATTTTCTTACAAGAAATTATAAGATTTATTCCTTTCCTTTCCTTTACTTGCGCTTACCTACAGGCATTTATCAAAATCAAAAAAATCTAAATCAATAGGTAGGTAATGATTTATTCAATAGGATTTTTAAAACCTCTTTGTCACGTCTGTTTTTTTATAAAATAATAATATATATTTTGCAATTTAAATATTAGGTTTTACATTTGTATGGACTGCTGTGTTGGAGTAAATTCAACCCCAAGCTTTATAACCTCAATAATCTGAGAATTAATAGAAAGATTTTTAGAAAAATAATGTTTAATTATGTTTTTAAATTTGTTAATCGTCAATATTAGCACGTCGCTTGTGATCTTGTTATAGAAGTGTACGCGTGCTCCTGTAAACGAGATTTACTAACTTTAAGGACCCTAATAGTGGGAGCAGCTAGTTTATCTTTGTTACTCTTATTTATATTATGACTAGATGACCCGCGCGCGACTTCGTCAGCGCATAGTTTGGAAAAATCCCCGGGGCGGCGTGCAGACAACAATTTAAACATCAACAACCACCCCGTGAAACGACTTTTGAAATGACACCACACTCAAGTTTTTCAATTTGGGGGTCCCATTGACCCTTGAGGTCCTGAAAATATTTTGATTTCAACAACGACACAGAGAAACGACGTTTGAAACGACACCATACTCAAGTTTTTCAATTTAGGGGTCCAATTTGAACCTTGAGGTTCTGAAAATATTTTGATTTCAACAACGACACCGTGTAACGACCTTTGAAACGACACCCTACTCAAGTTTTTCAATTTAGGGGTCCCATTTGAACCTTGAGGTCCTGAAAATATTTGGATCTCAATGACTACACTGTGAAACTAACTTTTAAATAGTCAAAATATGCTGAAATCTGGCTAATTTTATTTGAGAAATCTTCATGTAAAGTTTCATGGTTCTACTACTAACGGTTTCCGAAATACAGAGCATTTTTGTTTTACGTTAGAACCGCATTTTGAACCCCTTAGCATGCGAATTTTCAACATTCCTTTCTTAGTACAACCCTACGCATCGAGACAAACACACCCTCCAAATTTCAAGTCTCTACGACCAGCGGTTTAGGCTGTGCGTTGGACCACGGTCAGTCAGTCAGTCAGTCAGTCAGGACAAAGCCTTTTATATATTAGATAGTCGCTTTTTTTTGTAACCATATTATATTTCTTTTAGTAGTAGTAGAGCTTTTTTGTGAAAGAGTTCGTCCGGGGAAGTACTACCACCATACCTATTTCTGCCGCAAAGCAGTAGTGCTCGCATAGCGGTGTTCCGATTTGAAGAGTAAAGGTGCCGGTGAAATTACAGGCACATGAGACTTTTCATCTATGTCTCAGGGTGGCGGGCGCAGTGCAATGCCACATAGGGCGCGTCCTAGATGGACATGACCTATGAGGTAATACACTGTTCATAGGCAGGGGTTACCGCTTAGCATCAGGTGGGCCTCTTGCTTGGTCGGTCATCCAAGTAGTATAAAAGAAAAAAAAAAGAAAAAAAAATTGCGAACATACATTAGGTTTTCATATGCTGTTTATTTCTTTAAACTTTCTTTTGAAAGTTATTTCTGTGAGATTAAGTCGAACCGTGTAAGAGAACTAGACATACCTAAGTTACAACATCTGTGTGGCGACGGACCTTTGTAGGCTGTCGGTTTTTGGGCGGTAAAGTTTGTAAAAATAGAGAAAAATATGATCTCGCGACTGAATGTTAAAAATATAATGAATTTTGAAAAAGCTCCAGTTTATCATTTCCCGGCTTCCAAATCCATTCGGTCCGTTAGGTCTAAGTAGGTCCATGTTCCGAGGGTCTATGCTAAAAACCATAGTGGCTGAGTTTAACTGAGGTTTAACCATGGACTTAGTATACAAAAGGACTGAGCGCTCAAAAAAAATATAATACCGAAACAAAACCTTATTCCATTAGGTTAAGACTCAATTTAGATTACCGTCATATATAGAGGCAGTTTGTCCCTTTCTAACACTTGAAATGATAGCTTTATGATAGCAAGGGTGACCATGACTATTGTATAAGTAAATACTAAGAGGTCATCATCGATACTACAAATTTAAAAGTTGGCCGTCGCGGGACGCCCGGCAGACGAGAGACATCACGGCATGGCTGCGTCACGAGTCACGCCGTTTGCCGACACTGAACACTCGGTAAGTAATCAGTAACAAGGTTCGATAACACTTTCTGTGATATTGGAAAAAAAAACGTGTTCCCTACAAACGCAAGCCCAGTCCCGAGTCATCTACTATGGGAGGTCAACATTTTATTTTACGAAATTAACAAAAAGTGTTATCGATTCGTGATACTGGTCACTTACCAAGCCTCCAGTATGAATCTGGCTGCATTAATAACTGTGATAAATAATTAGATTTAAATGTTTGTTCCACTCCACGTTCATAAGTGTGTCTGGAAAAAGTTTCCAGGACATGTTTTTTATTATGGTCACCGTATTTGAAAGAGGCACTGTCTCTATAGTACATATCTTGCTCGGCTCGTTTTTCAGCTGCGAGCGCTCAGTCCTTTTGTATACTACGTCCATGGATGTAACTGTTCTTCTCTTCTTGTAATCCTATATTCTATTTTTTTATCCTAAGGTCGGGCGCTCGAAATTGCGACACAGTTCATACTATAGCAATTTTCAGCGCTCCTTTTTGTATACTGGTCTCGTGTAAAAACTTTTCCAAAATAAATAAATTTCATTTTTTTTTTTAATGGCTTCTGAGGTATAACTGCTCCTTACAATTTCGCCAATGTCAAATAAAATTATCGTCAAGAGTCTCCGTCAAGTCATAACCCAGTCTAAATGGTGGCAGAAATAACAAGTTTTGGAGGACAAAATCCACCAATCCGAAAAGACACGCAATTCACTTATGTTTAACTATACACTACACAGGTGCTCTTTATCTACACCGTTACACCTACGTTACTGTTACACCGGTTGTAATGCCACCAAAATTACAAGAAATATCTAATTCGAAAAAGCATTAAAATTTAATTATATCAAATTGTCGACGTTGAGTCACTCACCTTCCTAGAGGATGCGATCCGACTAGTGGTGCGCAACATTGTTGGTGCCCATGTTTTAAAATCCATATTTTAAAAAATGATGTACCTGCAATGCGCAACTACTAGGTATCTCTAGAGGTTTTTTTTTAAATATTAACAATAGCTCATGATGTCACAAGAAAGTTTAGCGAGAGGAATAAAAAAAAAATGCTGGACATTCCACACAACATTATCTAGCCCCAAGCTAAGCAGAACTTGTGTTATGGGTACTAGATAACTGATATACTTAATATAATACATTACATATAGGTAGATAGATATTTATTGCTATACATAGAAAATACCCAGAACACCCTAAACAAATATCTGCGATCGCACAAATATTTGTTCCGAGGCGGGAATCGAACCCGCAACCTCCTGCGTCGCAGGCCAACCTTCGCCCGCCGCACCACAGAGGTCGTCAATAATGGTCGTCAGAATGTGCGGTATAACAGAACCAATTAGGTTTTATGCCTGGGCCCGGGACAACGGACGCCATATTTGCACTTCGTCAGTTGTGTGAAAAACACAGACGCGTACATAGCAAAGTGCACATGGTGGTCGTGGATCTCGAGAAGTCATATGACAGGGTACCCCGTGTTGTTACGTGGTGGGCTATGAAAGTGCAAAGAGTGCCTGAGATGTACCTACACATACCTGCAGCTCATTCGAGCTATGTAAGTTCAGTCGAGCTAGCACACGTCCGGCCCGAAGCTGGAGTTAGTGAAAAATTCAATGTGGCCGAGGTGCGTGAATAAAAATC
Source organism: Operophtera brumata (assembly GCA_932527175.1). Taxonomy (NCBI): domain Eukaryota; kingdom Metazoa; phylum Arthropoda; class Insecta; order Lepidoptera; family Geometridae; genus Operophtera; species Operophtera brumata. The sequence goes on from OW052231.1 coordinate 20,843,988, forward strand.
TGTCCTACTCCAGTATGTGGACTACCATTTTTAGAGCTCATTAGCAGAGTAATAGTATTAGTTTAAGGGTGTCTTTAAGGCAAGAGCAAATAGATGCCTTCTAGACCTTCGTGCTCCAACGTCGGCCGCATCGTTACTTAATACCAAGGTTAGATCGCAGTCAAACGGGGGTCTATAATAGTTAAAAAAAGTAGTAGAGCTTTTTTGTGAAAGAGTTCGTCCGGGGAAGTACTACCACCATACCTATTTCTGCCGCAAAGCAGTAGTGCTCGCATTGCTGTGTTCCGGTTTGAAGGGTAAGGGTGCCGGTGAAAAGGGTGCGTCCTAGGTGGACGTGACCTATGAGGTAATGCACTGTTCATAGGCAGAGGTTACCGCTTAGCACCAGGTGGGTAACCTGCTTGTTCCGACATTAAGTGGTATAAAAAAAAAACGGCTGAACCGATTTTGATCAAACATAGCTAAGAACACTCTCGAGAAATTGACCTTTCCAACAAACAAAAAAACTAAATCGGTTCATCCGTTCGGGAGCTACGATTCCACAGACAGACACACACACAGACACGTTAAACTTATAACACCCCGTCGTTTTTGCGTCGGGGGTTAAAAATAGTAAGCCTCAAAATAGATCCCTGAAGAATGCCTAGATCAATCTTGCATTTATTTGAGCGACACCCATTTAGTTCTGCTACTTGTACCTCTTCTTCGTCGTTACACTCTTAGCAGAGTGGTCGTGGTCGTCACTTCAGGGTCTGTGGCTCGCTTCACAATCCTTCGCCACTCATCTCGCACCGCAGCTTTCCTGGTGCATTCATGCAGTGGACCGTCCAAAGCTGCCTTGATTTGGTACCTAGTCTATTCCTAAGATAAGAGGTTAGGATATACATATATATCTTTTCCCCGGACACCGTTATGTGGTAGTTTTATTAATAGAACACCATGTGACTTTCAGTGTGGTTTCAAAATAATTACAAAAATTGCCCTTCGTGACTATGTATGTGGCTGATGGGTGTTGTTATGTTATGTGTTGGTAGGGCGCCATGTACGCGTTCCCGCGGTTTGACCTGTCGCCCAAGGCGCTGGAGGCGGCGAAGAAGGACGGGAAAGCGCCCGATGTCTTCTACGCGTTCCAACTGCTCGAAGAAACCGGCCAGTGTCACCTCTCACTCGCATGAAACGCATCGAGCAACGCAGGCCTCCGTACCGCATGAAACGTGATCGTCCATCTCAGTTTCTCGCAGCGTCAGTGCTATCTCGGTCAAGGGAAGTGCACCGCTAGCCCGCTCCATACAAAACGAAGTTTGATCATAATTTGGTTAATAATTCAAGTAATCAATTTTGTAGACACAATCTAGAGACTAATAAGATAAGATAGCTCGCTCATTTGGTCTCAGTGCACATCTAGACACAGTGTCAGCTGGTCGTTTATTTTTTCAAAAAAGTTCGTGCAATATGATTGCACAATAAATGGTAATAGCAACAGTTAAGTTTATAGACAAAATCACGATTTTTAACTATTCACTAGTGTGCGTGCGTCAGACCTTTGATTCAAATACAATGCAACAGTTTTTGGTGTCTGGGCGTATCTACGATTTAAAATATTTGCTAATAAGTAGTACTGTAGTTTGTCCAATTTTAAATTTTTCTTTAGCGTTTTTCTCAAATACCTGTTATGTAATGTTAATCTACCTAAAAGGAATATTTGCACGGTTTATCTGAGCAAAAGTAGCACATTGAATTTTGTACTACCTACCCATAATTTAACCATACTTTAGTTAATAAAGATATTTGATTTTTATTTTATTTGAGAAAAATAACAGAATATTTCACTTTAAATACACTTTACAAGTGTATGGTGGGATTGTGGTGAACTTTTCTACTTTAGTTTCGGATTTTACGACGTAATGAAGCTCTGAGCATAGCTCTCTCCGTATACGGTATATTTGCAGGTATCTGCGTCGTGGCGGGGGGGTTCGGGCAGCGACCCGGCACCTACCACTTCCGCACCACCATCCTGCCGCAGCCGGAGCAGCTCAAAGAGATGCTGGGTATCTTCAAGCAGTTCCACGGGAAATTCACGAAACAATAATCTTAGTTAAATCGCTTGTTACGTTTTTTTTTGTGTGGCAACCCTACGATGGACAGCTTACAATATTGCCCCGTTATTTATTTAAGTACACGCACATAACACATTAGATAGGTATATCTTTATTGTACGTAACAGACACACAGAAATACGAAAAAAAAACAGAAATGCACAATGGGCGGTCTTATCGCTTATAGCGTTTTTTTCCGAGACAACCTTAGGATGGAGAGGACTAAATGTAAGAATAGTACAGTGGTTTTATCACCTTGACAAATACACATATCATTAAATATATACGAACCTATCTATAATACTTAAAATAAATACATAATAATATATAGTAGTAGTAGAGCTTTGTTGTGAAAGAGTCCGTCCGGGGAAGTACTACCACCATACGTATTTCTGCAGCAAAGCTCGCATTGCTCGCATTGCTGTGTTCCGGTTCGAAGGGTAAGGGTGCCGGTGAAATTACAGGCACATGAGACTTTCCATCTTTATGTCTCAGAGTGACGGGTGCAGTGCAATGCCACATAGGGTGCGTGGTGGACGTGACTCGTGACCTATGAGGTAATACACTGTTCATAGGCAGAGGGTACCACTTAACATCAGGTGGGCCATCAGCTTGGTCCGTCAATGCAAGAAGTATAAAAAAAAATGCTCTTATAGCATTCATCCTATTATTATTATTATTATGAGCCTGTGGTGTCCCACTGCAGGGCAAAGGCCTCCCTTCCTTCCTTCCATTCGTCTCTATTGTTGGCTATTTGGGACCAATCCTTTAAGTAGGAGTCTAGCTCATCCCGCCATCTCCGTCTGGGCCTTCCACGTGGCCGTCGTCCGTTTGGGATCCAATCTGTCGTGGTTTTTGCCCATAGTTCTTCTGACATACGGCACACATGTCCAGCCCAGTCCCATTTAAGTTTAGCAGCTTTTTGAGCGACGTCAGCTATCTGTGTTTGGGAGCGTATTCTCGAGTTCCTTATTCGGTCCGTGAGTTTCACTCCTAGGATACTACGCTCCATAGCTCGTTGGCATACCCCGAGAGAGGACTTTTGAATATTCGTTAGCGACCAGGTTTGCGCACCGTAGGTGAGGATGGGGAGAATGCACATGTCCATGAGTTTCCGCTTTAAAGAGAGTGGAAGCGGTCCCTTCATTAGATCTTTCATGGACCAATAGCTCTTCCAGGCGTTTTCTGTGCGTCGAGCAACCTCTTGTTCTTGTCTCGCCTGGAAAGAGACTAATTGGCCTAAGTATATGTACTCATGGACATATTCAATCTCAACACCCTCAACCTCAATCTTCCTCTCTGTGCCGTTCGTCATCGCCTTCGTTTTATTCATATTCATTGAAAGTCCCACCTCGAGGCTTGCTCTGCTCAGATCTTGGAGCATCGTCTCTAGCTCAGCTGCTGTTGAGGAAAATAAGACAATATCATCGGCGAATCGAAGATTAGTTAACCTCTTTTCGCCGACGATAATGCCCTTACTTTCCCAGCTGGCTGCTAAGCTTTGGAAAACTTCTTCGAGAGTGGATGTGAATAGCTTTGGAGACAGCGGATCGCCCTGCTTGACTCCTTTTTGAATTTGGAAGGATGGCCCGTTATTATGAATGTGGATGGATGCAGTGCTGTTAAGGTAAACTTGTTGCAAAAGATGAATGTATGTAGGTTCTACTTCTTGTTTATGAAGTGATTTAAATATATCAGAGTGTTTGAGATTGTCGAAAGCCTTCGGATAATCTACAAAAGCTAAGTAGAGCGGGGTTTTAAATTCTTGGTGTTTTTCAATCAATTGGTTGAGCGAATGAAGGTGATCGGTAGTAGAGAGGCCACGACGGAAGCCTGCTTGTTCAGGGGGTTGTTTCATGTCCAGTTGACCGGAAATCCTATTTTCAATTATTTTTATGAAACCTTTGTATAAGGTACCATCCTATACTAGACTAAAAATAAATAGCTACCAAAAACAAAACATAACAACACAAGAATAAAAAAAACAGGCCGAAGAAGACCTTTTACTATTATTTATTCTGTGACAGAAGGAGGAGATAAAACAGTTTGACGCGATCTTTAAAATAATTTAATGACGGAGCATGCCGAATCGACAACAGTAACAAACACAACCAAATAGTTTACACAACAAAACGTACAGACAACACACGTAAAGACATTACAACCACAAAATAAATAAAAAGAAGCGGCCAAGTGCGAGTCGGACTCGCCCATGAAGGGTTCCCTAGCAGCAAGTAACATATTATAAAAGTTCTTGGATGGTTTACGATTTATGACGTATTAAAAAAATCTATTTAATAGATCTCGTTCAAACCAATTTTCGTTGGAAGTTTACATGGTAATGTAAATCATATATTTCATTTAGTTTTATTATTCTCTTATTTTAGAAGTTACGAGGAGGGGGGGGGGGAACACATTTTACCACTTTGGAAGTGTCTCTCGCGCAAACTATTCAGTTTAGAAAAAGTATATATTAGAAACCTCAATATCATTTAAAGACCTATCCATAGATAACCCACACGTACGGGTTAGATGAAAAAAATAATTTTGAGTTTCAGTTCGAAGTATAGGGAACCCCAAAAAATTCTTTTGGATTGATTTTTGTGTAAAAAACTTAATGCGGTTCACAGAATACATTTACTTACCAAGTTTCAACAGCATAGCTCTTATAGTTTCGGAATAAAGTGGCTGTGACATACACGGACAGACAGACAGACAGACAGACATGACGAATCTATTAGGGTTCCTTGTCTTTTTGACTACGGAACCCTAAAAATGATGGCAGTTTTGATCTTGATTGCAATTTGCAACATAAACATATTTGTGCGCACAGCTGACGTAAGTAACCAGCAAGCGATTACTGGGACGTGGTATTATGTTCGAGAACTAACTGATATGAATGTGAAAACAACAATAACAATACCTGCCGACATAGGCACAATGTACCTAAACTGAAAATATCATGGTATTAAAACTAAGTAACCACTAAGTACATACCTTGTTTTAGTTCTATTATTCATTCTGTAAATAATAAATAAAATATATTTTTTTTCACTGGTTGGGAGGTACTTAGTAATAATAACTACTAAAATGATTATACTAGACGAGTTAGAGATGGAGTTCAATTTACTAAAATTTATATTGATTTTATGTATTTTTACGTAGCCCTTTTCAATTTAATCGCTTAAAATTTATCGGTTCTCATCCTAAGTCGGTGAGTGCTGCCTCATCAACTTTTCCGCTGTATGTTAGTTTTCTCACTCTATGTAAAATAAAAAATACAAATCAAACTACTGTTAAGCTATTAAATTGTAATAGATATGGGCCAAATATTGAGTATGAGAATGGAACTTGCTTTCATAAATAACTGCGCGCCTAATTCTAGTCTGCATGAAATCATTCCCAGAGTAAAAAGTTACCACACTAATCGGAAATCAAATTTAATTATTATAGTCGGAAATGTGAACTAAAGTGAACTTATTCTAGTAAGGTACGTGAAATCTTGAGCGCATTAGATTGTGATGTGTACACCCCTTACAACCACAGCTTGCCACAAGCAGAAAATTATTACAGGTTTAAGCTAAATATGACTTTACATACATGTCAGAGGCCCTCGGGCGGCTTGACAAACTCCGACACCAGAGGCCAGCACTACCTCATACGAAACGACGACGACGACTTTGCATACAATGCCATGCAACATTAGATCGATTCACAAAGACTTTCTGATAACTTTATGACGGACTTAGAATTCCATACACTATGAACGCCAAAGTATGGCACCTTGTGCCAATGTGTTCAATAATCTAGCAGCAATGGATGGGTAAAACTTCTCAGAATTGTCTTTAGGTTCGGACACTTTTTGAGCGCCGACAAGAAGTCCAATTACTTTGAGGTCTATGTCGATACATTTAATTACATACATACATAAAAACACGCCTCATTCCCCGAAAGGGTAGGCAGAGCCTTAATGGGCCTGTTTTCACAGTGGGTAACATTTAGAAAACATTATTATTTGACCAAAGGTTGATATTACCTGCCTAGAAATCAGGGAACATACGCTATACGAGGTGGCTCACTAATTTACTAAATAAAAACATTAAATATAAAGAACGCAAAGACATTGTCAACCTCTCGGTGGAAAGACATTTAAAATAGCCTTTTCAGAGTTGGAGCAGTCATTTATAAGCGGATACAGTCCACCATCTGCTTCATATAAAATTTTCGAATAAGTTATGGAAGGTTATTGTATAAAATATCAAAATGATATTCAAATATCATTGCATGTGGAGAAAATTATTAACAGTGAGACTGGAAAAGTCAAAACTCATAAAAATAACTGCAATTCAAAAATTAACGATATAACCATCCATCAAGATGCTGATGTAGCTAACGCATTCGAATCCTTTTTTACTGACATTGCAGCATCTAGGTACTACAAAGTCCTTAATCTCTTCTCACATTTAATCGCATTGTTTAAAGATAATTTACCAGAATGCAACATGTATGTTAACAAAAAACTAAACTGTAGTTCAGATTAAAAAAATTTCAGTGAACGTTAAAAAGACTACATCCTCTGGGGCATTTCTGTTAGCATCTTAAAACCATTGACTGACATCGTTGCAACCGAACTAGCTTTAATATTTAACAAATGCATTGACTGTGGTGTGTTCCCTGATGAAACACTGTAAAATAACACTTCTGCTTAAATTAGGAAGTAGTAACTCCGATCCTACTAACTTAAGACCTATATCAGTACTACTTCTATTTAGTGAATTTTGTGAAAATCTTATTATTAGAAAAAATATTTTAATGTGAATAAGTTAACTGTATGACAAACAATTCGGATTTACAAGGGATTTACTACTGATGCAGGTATTGAGTTGATATCACATATTTTCTATGCCTGGGTGGAATCACATGACGCATTAGGTGTTTTTTGTGATCTGTATGGCATTTGATTGTATACATTAAGAAACATGGATCACGAAACTACATTACTATGGTATTAGGGTTGTTAATAAATGTATTCTTCTTCTGAGGGGTTGTTGCTCTATATAGACCTCTTCGCTTCTTACTTAGTGACATAATATTATGAGTATTTTTTTTCTTAACCTATATTGTCCCACTGCTGGGCAAAGGTCTCCCCCAAATTCCTCCACTTGTCCCTGTCTCTGGCAGTCTCCCACCACTCCTTCTCAAAACTAACAAGATCGTCCCGCCAACGCTTTTCCGGCCGACCCCGAGGTCGCCGTCCTTCAGGTATCCAGGGTGTGCTGATGTTCGCCCACCTGTTGGGAAGCATTCGACTGACGTGCCCCGCCCAATCCCATTTGAGCCTGGCTGTTTTTTCACCTACGTCGGCAATACCAGTCAGGGATCGCAGCGTGGTGTTCCTAACATTTATTCCTAACAAAGAGTTATATAATAATATATTATTATATAATATATTATTACATAATATACGTTAATGGAAAGCGTTTTCCATGGTTAGCGGTTACAATGACTGTACCGATGGGTGATCTATACTCGGACCATTTCTATTTTTAAATTACATTAATAATCTACCCCAACTTGAAAGGGGAGATCACAAGATTGTACTATTGCTTGCAGATGACACGTCTCTTTTATTTAAAATGAAGCAATTACAGGCTATCGTGACGATGTAAATAATGCGATCTCTAAAGCTACAGGCTCAATGTAAACAAAAAGAATAGAATATAGAATATTTATTTTAGAATAAAGGAGGCACAACAACAACTTAAAATTAGTGCACAACAAGTAAGACCTAGGCCAGTCCTCCGAAATTGAATTCCCGTTGGACAGACGAGTTCCGCGCAGACAACCAGTATCATTGTGTTCAGCGTGATCTCCTGAACAAGAATAGACCGGTTGTCGCATTCTAAAGTGGTGGAGGGAGTAGAGAGGGGAGGGGAAAGATTCGAAATTCGGATATTAGATTTGGTTAATATCTCAATAACCGCTTGTCCGATTTCAATAAATAAGATGTCATACGATAGATAATTAAATGGTCAACATACTGTTTAACAATGGTTTTCGTTAATGTCATAGTTTATTAAATATTTCAAAAAAAGGCGAATTTCAAACAAAAGATGATTTTAGCTTTGGTGAAAATGACAGTTAATGGCATCTAACTAAAAAGTAATGTATCACAAAGAATTAGCCCTCTGGCCACGCGGTCCTACTGCCTTTGTCCTACCGATCGGACCACACGAACGTTTTTTCCTATTAGTTAGGAGCTTTATTAACCTTTCTTACCGTTTTTTTTTTATTTCGATGAAAAACTACAAAGTTGTGACTGGTTTTTGTAAATACCATAGTGTGTTTAGTTTATTAAATATTTAGAAAAGGCGAATTTCAAACAAAAGACGCTTTTGGCTTTTTTGAAAATGATAGTGTAAATTACATCTAACTAAACAGTAATGCATGACAAAGAATTGGGCGCTTTATTCACATGTCTTGAAGTTTTTGCTTGATCTTAATAATGGCTGTATCTTTTGAATCGTAACAGTTAGAAACTTGAAATTTTTACAGAATAAGTACTGCTTTGGTTTCTAAAAGAAAACATAATAAAAATAAAATAAAGTTAAAAATTATGCTACAATAAACTTTTGTTTTTGCTCGTTCTTAATAAGGGCTGTATTTTTTTAACCGTAACAGTTAGAAACTTGGAATTTTCACAGAATAAGTACTGATATAGTTTCTACAAGAAAACATAATAAAAGTAAAATAAAGTTTAAAATAAACAAAACCAAAAACATATTTTGTCTGAATGTTTTTGAATATATAATAAAACATGGTATTTGCAAAAACGTGTCACAGTTTTGTCGTATCTGAACCAAATAAAAAAATTTAAAAAGCAAAATACTGCTGAATAAATCGTTCAATTCTTCGTAATACATCACGTGGATAAAGTTTTACCCAAAATATAAGTCCGATCAACTGTATTCGATTGTGCAGAAAAGCGCAGACTGATATTCGAATACTGTCGGCAGTATCCGAACGTATAGTATGCCCGCTCTGACCCGCTATGCTCTGTCCCGCACTCATCTAAAAGTTACTGGCCGCGATTTTGCCGGGAATTCGATTAACCAATAACAACGCAAGATTTTAGCGCGCGATTGCTGTTAGTAGAAGAAGGTTCACACGCTGTATAAATTGGTCTACGGCGCAAGTACATCTGGGCGACTTATATTTTGGGTAAAACTGTAACAAGTTAAAACAAGTTGCAAGTTGTAACAAAATATTTAGACGAGTGACAGCCCTCTGTACTAGTGAAAACTGTATGACAGCAGGGTGTATCTTATTGCTAACTAAACGAAAAGAAAAAAAACTGAATTAGATTTGTGCTACCAAATGTTACACAAGTAAAAGCTAATATTCAAATCAAATACGAAAAAGTATATCTCGTGAACACCATTGTATTTTTAGGCATGACCTTAGATAATAATCTTTAACGGGGCCCACACATAGAAAAATTGTCGAAGAGACTGAGTTCTGCGGCATACGAAGTTAAAAAGGGTCGTTCCTCGTGCTCCACCTGAGTTCTCCACCTGGGTGGAGCATGAGGAACTGTATGTCCTCGTGCTCCAACTAATGATATTGTTAAATATTGTTTTTTTTTTTTTTTATATATTGTTATACAACAGTGCGTAGACACGGCTAGACCGATTTACTTCAGATACTTTTACAGCTTTATTTCTCACGGAATATTGTAGTGAGAGAGTGCAACAGATAAAACACCATGCTTATGTTGCAGACGCGGGCTGTTCGTGCAATTAATAATATGGTCCCGAGAGAATCGCTTCGAGATAAGTATAGAGAAATAAGCATTATGACAATTCTATGTTAGTACATTTACGAAAACCTGATGTATGGTCGTAAAACTATAAACTTATTTACTAAAAAAAGCGAAAATTATAATGTTACTACTAGAAACAAAGATAAACTCTCTGTTCTCACTTTTAGTCTCCATAAGGTTAGTAAATCGTTTACAGGATAATGTGTACGCTTCTACAACAAGATCCCAAGCAATGTGCTAAAATTATAAAGTAACAAATTTAAAACGTAATTAAACATGAACTTTCTAAAAAAGCGTACTATCAAATCTCAGATTTAGATGATAATAAAGCCTGGACTGAATTTGCTCCAACACGGTCCAAACAAATGTAAAAGTAATATTAATATTGAAAACTATTATTATTTTATAAGGAATGACGTGTCAATGAGGGTAATAAAAATCCTATTGAATAAATAATTTGACTTTTATTTTGATTAACATCTTTATATCATTTTAAAATGAAAAAAGGCTTATTAACACTGTTTTTATTAAATTTTCTGACGTTTAATAAGCCTTAATAAGCCGTTTATTCATTTTAAAATGATTCCCAACCACGATTGTTTCAATATGGATTCAATTCTATCTCTTTATAATTCACGTCTATATTCCCACGATGGTGCAACCCACAGTTAACGAGTCCCATTAAGGCTTTGCCTACCCTTTCGTGGAAAAAAGCTTTGTTATATAATTCACCAAAGCGCAGAAGGTTGAAGGAGCATCAATATATAATTCACAATTAAACTGACCTAAGCAATACATACAATGCAGCACATGCTCACGACTCATCCCATGGATATCCTCAAATCTCCTATATACCCGTGAGGAGATGCCACTAGAGGGTAGTCAGAGTTACTAGCCCACTTATCGCTTCGTAGTTAGTATTCCAAGCGTGATTGCAACCCCACGAAACTTAGTGTCGGTTCGATTCCCTGGGCCTAAATAATATTTTACCAAAAACCTTGAATGCAGTTTTTGTTTTTATCAGAATCGGTTACGTGATTTCTTTCAGCATTTGTTAATATCTCCTACCGTTTAGGATTTCCCCTCACTTACCCATCTTAATGAAATAACCTACATAGGTTTTGGCTAGATAGATGGGTTTGCAGTTAGTGAGGGGAAATCCTAACCGGTAAGGTCAAAAAAGCTAAAAGGACTCACGTACCCAACCGATATTGATAAAAACAAAACTGAATTTAATGATTTTGGAAAAATATTATTTAACCCAAGGAATCAAACCTTAGAGACAGCTAACGTGGACAACGGGAAGGGATTTTTTGACTTCCTGCTGTCGAAGTTGACGTGGACAAGATAACGTGGATATCGGGTATAAACGGAGCTACAGGCCTCCGTTCAGTGTTGCTCGATGAATGAAACACTCGCACTGGCACTCGCACCGATCAAAGAAACACTCGCACTGGCAGTCGCACCGATCAAAGAAATACTCGCACAGGCACTCGCACCGATCAAAGAAACACTCGCACTGGCACTGGCACTCGCACCGATCAAAGAAACACTCGCATTGGCACTCGCACCGATCAAAGAAACACTCGCACTGGCACTCGCACCGATCAAAGTGTAAACTCGGCCTAATTTAGAAAGACTGTCCACTGTGAAGCCAAATAAAAAAGTCAAAATATTGGGAAACCATTTATTAATTGTATCCTCTTTGATTTATTATATGGTTCCGTGTTCCGTGGGGAAACCAAATTGTCATTGTCAGACAGAAAGATGTTAAAATAATGTCAATGTTCAAAAAACGTATGTATTTTTCCTGTATGGTTCAAAACCATAGATCTAGTATGTACTAGATCTACAATGAGAGATCGAAATGAAACCAAAAAAAATATGTGCACGTGTTGGTGAAAGTCTATGCTGAGTTAAAAATAGTGTTGTCCTCGATCAACACTTTTACATTGTCGATAGAATTCATCATCCGTCCGTGATGTGTATGGTAGATAAATACATCCTAATGCAGATTAAGTCTTTCATGAATAACACAGTTTAGCAGATTTTACGTCATAAAGAGAATAAGGTTCTTATTCCAATTTTGAATACAGTTAATAAATAAACCTTTATTATTTATTGACCCGATATTAAATATTACGGTTTTATTTATAGGTGGGATCTTAGAGGTTCCCTTTTAAATTTAAACTTAAAATGTTTGTTGCAGATACCTAGTGGAGTTCTTATTTGAGTCCATCCCACTCTTTTTATAACCGATAACCATTTTTCTCGTAGCAAAGGATTACTTGGAAATCTGAAAGCACAAAACATTTTATATCAGCTTTGCTACGCCCATATAATTTTTCACTCTGTTACTTTATCTATAGACAATTTGTTACCCCAAAGTTTATTATTTTTCAAGTCTAAACCACGCTTTATGGATAACTTTAAATTTAGCCAATAATTCCGTTCTAGCGGGACTCGAACCCGCACCCCCGCTTGTCATCGGCAATGCCTTTACCAATTTAGCCATAGATCGAGCTATGACGCTGGAGACGAAATTTGTAGGCACTATCAACTCTGCTATAGCGCCAAGTTGATAGTGCTGCATCTACAGGTGTTTCATTGGAAACCTGCTGTCCAAAGTCCGAAAGTAAAGGCATAGCCGATCACAGGCAAGGGTGCAGGTTCGAGTCCCGCTGGAATGGAATTTTTGGGGTAAATTTAAATTTAATATGTTACCTATTACTTTATTAAGCAGAAATAAACAATAAAAATAAAATATGTATACCCTTTCGGGAAAAAGGCGTGTGTATAACAGCGTAAATATTTACTCCAAAAATCTACTACACAAACTGCAATAAAAACACCCGTGGTGCTTTAAAGTTACCTTTTCAATAGTCAATACAAAAACACACACACCTCAATGTCCACCTGGTTATTATAGATTTAAAAAGAAACGGTTAAATATTAACAGAGCACACATATTTACTCCAAACAAAGTAAACCTCCATTCTAGGATGGACAATAATTTAATTTATATGTAGGTACTACGATATAGACTGCAACAGGTCTATCGATATTTCTGACGTCATCACTTGGGGTCAAGCCCTATTGTATTCAAACATTTTTATATTTTACATAAAATATTGTTTATTTCTAGGTGTAGCAACGAAATATTATTAAAAAATATAAGGGAAAGTTCTAATCTACGAATGTAACTGGTTTTTAGGCCATTTACTAAAGCAGAATTGATAAAATAAGCAATACAACCGAACTACTAATAATCTCTTATTTACCTGTGAAACGTGTATTTTCCCGGATCATTACGTCTTGTATCTTCACAGTCACAAACTGAACACGATACCATTGTCATACAAAGTAATATTTGTTATTGACAATTACTAAAAATAATACAAAATTAGTTAAACTGCACAAGAGACCAGACGCTATGCGCATCTAAGCAAAACATGTGACATACAATACAATTGTTGCTGTCACTTTTCTTCTTGCACGGGGTACATTTAAAAATGACTTCTCTCTCCCACGCTTCGTTTGTCTATTTAGCGTAGCGAAAAAATTCTACGTCTATGTACAAAAAAAGAATTATTTTCGCAGATTCCTCGAATTTCAAGTTAACGTAGTATTTGCCTTGTATAATTTTTGGGATTATTGTTTCTCTATTTTGTTGTAAAACAATTGTCTATTATTATAAACATTTATTATAAATCTATCAGTAAAACTTGCGCGAGATATTTTATTTTGTGTTGCATAACGTAACCGTCTCTACGTTCCTATCAGATAGGGTCGCGATTCCTAATGTTATAGTCCATTATATCGCTGATAACAATTTGGAATTCGTAGCAGATCCTTGTTTTCAAGTTAGAGAGCAAAACAGCTGCGACCGTTTATTTTAGCGACTGTAATTGTGTTCATGTCATCGATTAAAAAGCGTTTCATAGTTTAGTGCCCAATATATAGGTAGGTACTACGCGAGAAGCCAGGTTCATATTGCTGGGTCGGGGTGTGTCGGGGCGCGCCAGAACGCAATCGGTTACGTTGACGCGCCACAACACAACACAACCTACTAATGTGAATTTAGTTATATGTAATAAACAACCGATTGCGTTCTGGCGCGCCACGCCACACCCCGACACAACAATATGAACCTAGCTATACTACCGGTAGAGTAGCAAGAAAGTTGCAAGTTACAAAAAAGAGTACATACATTGATCAACTTGTCACAGATTAAAATGATAAGGAGCGCTAGTCGTGTTTTGGCCGGCGTCGTGCTAAGTTTGGAGCGCTCTCATCTAACCGGCTCTCGGAACTCCCGCAGCATGTCTTCGAAGGCAATTACCCTTGAGAACGTTAACCCGAATATCGTGAAGTTGGAGTACGCGGTGCGCGGCCCCCTCGTCATCCGCGCCGGAGAAATTGAAAAGGAGCTTGAAAAGGTGAGATCTGAATTCAAATTTGATTGGATTATTCTTCCCGCGCTTGGAGTCTCTTGAATTTCCTCCAATTAACAGCTGTAAATTACAAATAATGGTTGTTTGCAGTACGTAAATTAACACCAGTGTTCATACCTTTATTAGTGAAAGTCCTAAATGCCACTATTAACTATAGACAATTTACTCACAAGGTGAGGTAGGGATTATGATACTACCTAGTGCAATATTCAGTGCAAAGTTATGGTAGATTGCATTGGGGAACTGTGTGCAATGCAATAATGTATGCCTAACGATGTTCAGTCGTGGGTCAGATGCTTGTCTCAGAACGCTAATATCTGAAAGACATTGATTGACAAGACATTGAAAGACTTGTAAAAATTATATTGAGTTCAATTCTTGAAATTACAAACCTGTACTAAACCCTCAGATTTCGTGGCGGCAGGTTGTGTAAAACCATGAAACATTTATGAATTCACGAAAAAATCAGTTATGAAAGTTAACCTACCCCCTCGACTGTCTTGTAGGTAAGACTCGACGAAATTACAATATAAAGTACCTAGGTAGGTAATATTTTGATGGGTGTGTCTGCTTTGTTCCAGGGAGCCAAGAAACCCTTCAAGAAAGTGATCCGCGCTAACATCGGAGATGCGCACGCCATGGGGCAGGTGCCCATCACGTTCATCAGACAGGTAAACCAGTGTACCATCGGGCGCTTCAACATGCGCACGCCATGGGGCAGGTGCCCATCACGTTCATCAGACAGGTAAACCAGTGTACCGTCGGGCGCTTCAACATGCGCACGCTTTGGGGCAGGTGCCCATCACGTTCATCAGACAGGTAAATCAGTGTACCGTCGGACGCTTCAACATGCGCATGCCATGGGGCAGGTGCCCATCACGTTCATCAGACAGGTAAACCAATGTTGATAACCTTATTAGGTTAGTGGCATTGGTTATAACACCATAACACTCCAATTTGTCTAGAAGTATGTTATGGTCAACATGGTCAAATGCCTTAGTCATATCCATGTAGAGACCAATGGCAGTTTGCCTTTTATCAACGTTTGTCAATACTCTGTAAAGGAAGTCATAAACAGCCATATTAATTCATTTTTTCTTACGAAATCCATATTGACGATCTGTGAACAGATTGTAGCATTCAAAAAAGTTACATAGCTTACTGTAAATAACCTTCTCAAATATTTTATATATTACCGGAATCAGAGCAACAGGGCGATAAATATTAATATCTTCTCTATTGCCTTTCTTGAATAGAGGCTTTATTATGGATAACTTTAATTTATGCGGGAAAAGCCTTGTTCAATACACAGATAGAGGCCACAATAATAGCAACTTCCTTAACAGTTTTGGTGGATATTCCATCATAACCTACACTATTTGTGTTGATGTGGTGTGTTGCAGCGCATCACCTCGCGCGCTAGAAGCCGGTCCGACAATATCATTGACGATATTTGGTCGTGTCGTTATCGTCCCATGTGAAAGCGCCCGTGCTCATAGGTTATTCGCATCGAGCAACGCAGGCCTCCTTACCGGAGGGGAGACGCCATAGAGCTGTCAACCGATACATATTTATTCAGAAATATTTGGGGGGGGCTTCACGCACTCACTTACACTTTAATGCACACTTTTGTAACCAGTCATTCTATCGCTATAAACGCACACATCTATAAACAGCAACACATAAAAAATCTTTATACACACATAGATGCTTTCTGTGTACAAACATCATGTTATGTCACAAAATTGACAGTAACATCCGTTCTAGGGACTTCCAGCACTCAAGTCGATAAATGAATAGTATCGATAACTTTTTGGTAAGAACTTACTTTGCCTACCACCAAGGGTCATTTAAAGGATTTAAGGGCGGCTAGGGATGAGGGGAGGGGTTGAACGCTCTCTGTGAAGGGGGAGTTGCTGAACCGCCCCACTTTTCGAGGATAGCATAGAGATCATTTTGTGGATAACTATGATATTTTAGATTAGTAAAAGGTAGTAGTAGGCTGGAGAGAGAGGGGGTTAACGCGGAAACTTAGAGTATAGAGAAAAATCAAGAAAATGTTGAGTACCCCAGGTACAACCTTACTTTACAACAACTCATGAGATGATTAGTTCTTGGGAAAATTGAATTGGAATTTTGTTCAAAGCTTACAATAATTTCATAAAACTATGGGCTGGCAAGTCAAAAGAGACGAAAGGAAAGAAAAGGAAAAAACGCTTTACTTAGCTCCCGTCTTCCTACTAACCTACATAATCCATGACGGTTCTGGCCTCGAAATATACAATGTATTATATATATCTGTCATTCACTGTTATTGTCAAAAACCAAAAACCATGATCCTAAGTGCCAAAAAACTAGATTAGTCATTAAAATTTATAAATAGTTTTTTTTTTATTTCAGGCATGATTATCCCACGACACAGGGGATCCTAGTGTGGGATCAGAACTATGTAGGTATGTGTTGGGTGTGTTAAGTTATGTTGATGCTAAACGATGGTAGGTAAAGTAATACTTAGCGCTATATATAGTGAACAGAAAATCGCGTTGAAAAAATTATACCTAGCTATATTATTTTTTTCATTCTTTTGTCAATCAAATAGGATTTGAATAGGAAAATCCCACGACGCAGGACGGACACTCATGACACGACTTTTCTTGAAAAGGAGTAAACGAGTTCAAACTGGGAAATGCTTTTGTTAATTTATCGTGATCACGTATCCCACAACCTAGGTAGGCATGCAACTTTTTACGAAAAACTATCACACCTCTAGATTTGTAATATCACATAGTAATTTAAATTCATGTCTAGATAAGTTCACTCATGAAAACACTAGTAAAAATAACTTGGAAGCCCTTGCAAGCCTAGCTAGTAATATCTTGGAGCAACACGGCCGCCGCTGGAGGTCACACGAGAGAGACACGAGGAGGTCGCGGCGCTTTACATCAAGTAAAGGCGTTCCCCTCTGGCTATGCACAATTTCATTTGGGCATACGCGTTAGTAAAACTATTTTACTAACTGTTTTAAAAACTATCCGTTGTAATTTAACATAGTAATTTAAATTCATCTCTGTGTTTAAATATAAACAATCAAGGAAAAGAAGCTTGCTAGCCCTCACCAAGCATGTTTTGCTTTTGCTAGTAATAAAATTGTATCATGATGGGCCAATTGCTCTGTCAGACTGAATCGATCGTGTGACGCATAGAGTAAAACAGTGTGACAGTGCTACACATACTAAAATGCCGAATCGTTACATTTTCTGCTGTAAATCAAGGTCTGTACCTGAGTGAATTTCATTATATATATATATTTACATACATACATACATAGACACACGCCTTTTTCCCCGAAAGGGTAGACAGAGCCTTAAATGGGCCTCTTTTCACCTTGTCACTCTTTTCCTGAAAACTATAATCTGGGTCTCTTCAAGTCTAGAGTGAATAGGTGCCTTCTAGACCTTTGTGCTCCATCTTCGGCCACATCGTCACTTACCAACAGGTGAGATCGTGGTCAAACAAAGGTCTATCAATGTTAAAAAAAAAAAAAAAAAAAATTGTTTTTCAACAGTTCTCAATAATATTTTTTTTTGTTTTTTTTTTTTATTTTTATGTTGGACATATTTTACACATTATTATCTAGCCCCAAGCCAAGCAGAGCTTGTGTTATGGACTAGATAACTGATATCCCTAATACAGTACAACAACATTAGTACAATAGATAGTACATGCTCAGTCATGTACATGTTGTGGCCCAACAACGTTATCCTGATGCCCAACTGGTGATTCTAGGGGACTTTAACGCCCACCACTAACAGTGGCTGTTCCCTTACCAGTTGTCTGACCATGCTGGGAGAGAGGCGTGCAAACTTGCACTCACGCTAAATCTCACTCAGCTGGTCAATGAGGCAACCAGAATTCCGGACGTTGAGGACCACACAGCCAACTGCCTGGACCTTCTGCTGACAAACGAGCCGGATCGCCACTCGGTATCAGTGATGCCCCCTTTGGGTTCATCTGATCACTGTGTGGTGAGGTCTGTATCTTCATACTCGCCACCCGATCCCTCACCCAGAGGTAGTAGGCGAGTGTGGCGTTACAAGTCGGCAGATTGGGATGAGATGCGACACTTCTTCGCTTCTTATCCTTGGCGGCAAACCTGCTTTTCTTCTTGTGACCCGACGGTCTGTGCGAATGCCGTTACGGAGGTGATCAAAAGAGCAATGGAGTATTTTATTCCATTCTCTGATGCTTCACCTTCAAGCAATGCTCGCCCATGGTTCAGTCCTGCGTGTGCTAGCGCGGAAGCGCAAAAACGTGCGGCATACCTAGCCTGGGTTGACGCAAGAAACGGTAAAACCTCGGATGCACGGATTAAGAAGAAAGCCTTTAACAAAGCCGCCAAGTCCTGCAAGAAGGTGATACGGAAGGCTCGCTTCAATCGGATTGGCCGTCTGGGGGCTAAGCTTGCCGCATACCCTGCGGGAAGTAAAGCTTTCTGGTCTCTGGCTAAGTCGGTGGAAGCGAACTTCTGCCGCCCTTCACTCCCCCCACTACTGAAACCAGACGGGTCCCTAGCTCACGCTGCGGTTGAGAAAGCAAATTTATTTGCCAATCAATTTGCGGAGGCTTCGCGTCTTGACACCTCTGGCGAAATTCCACCCAGCCTTTCTCGGTGCGGGGCTTCTATGCAAGAAATTCGCGTTCAGCAAAAGGAAGTGCTCAAAACGCTACGTAGTCTCGACGTGAATAAAGCTAGCGGTCCGGATGGTATCTCGGCCGTAGTGTTAAAAACCTGTGCCCCTGAGTTGTCTCCAATATTAACGCGACTTTTCCGCCTCTCTTTGAAAACTGGTGATGTTCCCAAGTCTTGGAAGCTCGCTAACGTGCAGCCAGTGCCCAAGAAAGGCAGTCGTGCTGACCCTTCGAACTACCGCCCTATCTCGGTCACCTCCCTGCTATGTAAATGTATGGAGCGTGTGCTGAATAGGAAACTCCTTGCATACCTCGAAGGTAACGACCTCCTCAGTGATCGCCAATACGGATTTCGCCGAAATCGGTCTACTGGGGACCTTCTTGTGTATGCCACGCACATTTGGAGTGAGGCCATCGAGAAGCATGGTGAAGCACTGGCTGTTTCACTTGACGTCTCGAAGGCCTTTGACAGGGTTTGGCATGCTAGCCTTATTGGCAAGCTTCCTGCTTACGGACTGCCAGTTCAATTCTGCTCCTGGCTCGCAGACTTTCTGAGGGAAAGATCCATTCGAGTAGTTGTTGACGGCTGCTCGTCGGATCAAATGGCTATAAATGCCGGGGTACCTCAGGGGTCAGTGCTATCTGCCACACTGTTTCTGCTGCATATTAATGATCTGCTAATGCCCAGTATCATTGGGTATGCAGACGACAGCACAGTTGTGGAGAGATACGTTTCCACTGCGCGTGCTAGGCAGAATGAAATTCTGGAGTTAAGAGATGAGATGCTGCAGCGTCTGAATTTGACTCTCAAGGCTGTATCCGATTGGGGTGATGCCAATCTAGTCAAGTTCAACGCCTCTAAAACGCAGGCTTGTCTCTTCTCGGCGAAAAAAAGTCCGTTTCTCCAAGTTCCTGTCTTCCGAGATGTACCTGTAGCTATAGGTGATCACCTCGAGCTCTTAGGCGTTTCACTCACGCCTACTCTCAACTTTGGCTC
The DNA here is from genome assembly GCA_932527175.1 of Operophtera brumata. Lineage (NCBI taxonomy): Eukaryota > Metazoa > Arthropoda > Insecta > Lepidoptera > Geometridae > Operophtera > Operophtera brumata. The sequence goes on from OW052231.1 coordinate 20,864,046, forward strand.
CTACATCGAGTCTAAGGCAAAAACTGCTACCATGAAGCTGGGTATCCTGAATAAGGTAAAGCGTTACTTCACACCAGGGCTGCTTCTAAGTCTGTACAAAGCACAAGTCCGGGCTGGTATGGAGTATTGCTGCCACGTTTGGGATGGCTCGGCCAAACACCAGCTTGCTGCCTTGGACTCGATTGAACGCAGAGCTTTTAGGCTAATAGGTGAGCAACATATGGCGGAGACTAAGGTCCAGAGTCTCGAGCACCGCCGTAAGGTCGCATGCCTTTCGATCTTCTATAGGTTACATTTCGGGGAATGCTCCCAGGAACTTCATGATCTGATCCCACCATCTCCTTTTCATCATAGGACGAGCAGGCGCACGGCTCGGTACCACCCTTACCTGATTAGTATACCCGCTATTCGTACTAAACGTTTCAGTTCCACCTTTATAATGCGAACTGCTAAGGAGTGGAATACACTACCGTCGTCTGTCTTTCCTGAAAACTATAATCTGGGTCTCTTCAAGGCTAGAGTGAATAGGTGCCTTCTAGACCTTTGTGCTCCATCTTCGGCCACATCGTCACTTTCCAACAGGTGAGATCGTGGTCAAACAAAGGTCTATCAAAGTTAAAAAAAAAAAAAAAAAAAAAAAGATAGTACATAGTACAACAGTACAATACATAAATATTTATTTTGTATTAACATAGAAAATATCCAGAACACCCTGAACCAATATCTGCAGATCGTACAAATATTTGTTCTGAGGCGGGAATCAAACCCGCAACCTCCTGCGTTACAGGCGAACCTTCGTCCTCTGCACCACAGAGGTCGTCAATTTATGGCATAAAATGAATAATTTCAAATTAAAATCATAACAGTTACCTACCTTGTTACATACCAATACCTTCATGGTGATTGGATTAACGGTTAGAAAGTTAGATTAGGTTAGGCTATGGCGTCTCCCGAATAATATAAATCAAATTTCAATAGTTTGTAAAACATAATAAACGAGCATTTATTTTATCGATAAAAAAATCTACTTTATTATTGAGGCACATCACTAATTTTGTAGTACATAAGAAAACACGGGCAACTTACTTTCAGGAATTTTTGAGAAATAAAAAAAACTGTTAAATGAGCTTAAAGCTATTTCAGTGTGCATTGAGGCTGTTATTGTTACATACATACATACATAGACACACGCCTCTTTCCCCGTAGGGGTAGGCAGAGCCTTAATCGACCTCTTTTCACAGTGGGTTGCACCATCGTGGGAGATAGACGTGACAAGTAGTGAGCTCATCCCTGCCATTGCTTCCCACGACTGACTCAGCTAACGTTAAACACAACGTGCGAAGATTGTACAGTAACCTAACAATTGGCTATCAACGATTTTTTTAAAGCTTCTTTATTTACTTTTAACTGAAAAGCAATTAAATTTTTCAATTTTTCAATTTTTATATCAACCTATTACCTATTGATGTATTTTACAGTGTGTGTGCCGTGTCCGTGCGTCAACCGAGGTCCGTGCTGAAAATCAGCGCTGCAGTTTACTGCAGCATTATGCTGAGCACGGGACTTTTTTGACGGCAGTATACACGCAGCATAAAACGTGTTCTGTTTGTGTTATTATTGTATTGTATTCCATTATTGTGTGTGTATTTGCTATTCAAAATAAACTATTTCTATTCTATTCTATTCTATTCTAAAAGAGTAAAGTTATTTAAGTATGATCAATATAACCGATTTTGATCAAATTAACCACGCAGTTTTATTCTTATTATAAACTAAAAGCAACCCGCGGTTTCACTCGCATAAGTCTTGATCCTGTGGGAACATCTAAATGCTCTTTCATTTTACAATGCTTTCTTAACACACAGTTTCTTATTCTATCTCTCAAAGTCCACCATACATACTTCTCAAACCTCTCATCTTCAGTGCATTTATTATACTTTCATGTTTATTCTGCCTTAGCAACTTTCGCTACCACCATACATTAGTTTTGGCACTAACACTCCTCTATGCACATCCAGTCGTGCCTTTTTGGATACGTTCCGGCTGATAATAAGGCGTTAAGTTCACCTGGTTTCCAGAATTTACTCTAATTTAAATATCATCTTCATGCTTGCCATCTCTTGTAATCAAAGTTCCCAAATGTACAAACTTTTTCATGTTACACTTGTTGTTAATAGTAGTGTGATTTAATTATATTTCTTTAAATATAGTTGCACATGACATTTACGTTGACATATCATCATACACCTCTGCGAGGCACAATGAATCCTTTTACCATACTGGTTCTTTCACCATTGGTCACTAGGCCCCTTTCAGGGACACTATATCTCAAGCTGGTCACTGAACCAAGAAAAAGCCCGTGACACGAAGTAGTAGTAGTTAGTAGTTACCGGTTAGTTAGTGGTTACATAGCCATCAAATACAAATACACGTTATTCCACATGTCACATGATGTCGAACGTGTTTAATGAATAGTATTTAGTAATCAAGGATATTAAGTAATCATCCACATCTTGGCTTACTGACATTACACGTTATATACATGTTTACGTCAGCAGAATAAATCCTGAAATGCACATTGATGTATTATACACATTTATATCTACGCTTTTGGTCACTTTTATGTCGCCCCTGTGTCACACGATTAAGTGGAGCTCGATTGAAGAGCGAGCAGGGCAGTCGTAAGGGAATTGGCTTTCATTGCGAATAAATTACGTAACTTGGCAGTGATTTTAGAGTAATGAATGACCAGTGTACTGAAGTGCAGTCGCAGTGAAGAGTGAACCAGTGTTATTGAATAAAATATTCACGGTTTGTTTTGTTAAACCGTTCAGTTTTATTATTTTACCCCGAACACGAACTCAAAAATTACAAAATCTGAGATGGCCACTTTTGTTTTTATACGGCTTAATTTTACTTGGTCAATTTTTATGCAATAAGTTATAATAATTTAATTGAAATTCAGGTACATGTGAAAGGAAACACTATCTTTTTGTAAATTTGATGATCCAATCATTTTTTTACAGCATAAAACTGAACAATTCGGCATTTTTCTTAGAGCTTTATCTCCCACGCGAGTCGATTCAGTCTGACAGAGCGATCGGCGACAGCTAGTTTTTTATAAGCTGTATGCCCTCGAGGGCATTCAATTTAGAGGGGAACTACAGCGGGGAATGCCTTTGATGGCGTCTCCATTCCGTGTTGCTCGATGGTTATTCGCTATTTATCGGCACTTGGTAGGAATAAGGCACTTCTTAGTCTCACGTTGTTGTGTTGTTCGCTGAAAGAGGTGTGATGTCAGTAGGTACTGTTGGCTTATTTTGCAGGTGCTGTCATGCGTCATCTACCCCCCCTTCATCAAAACTGCGGGTTTCCCTGAAGATGTCAGCCAGAGAGCACGGGATATCCTCGGAGCTTGCGAGTATGGAAACCAGTCATTTCACCAATCGATCATTGTTATCACAATAATAAATTCAATGCGGCACACTCGTGCACCAAGAATCAAAATTCACATATTTTTCTAGGCGTTCTACTTAAATAAATGCTTACATAAATGCTCTGAGGGGTGAGTCTGAGTTTTGCAAACACCATCGTAACGGTGAAAGTAACACGATCGTACGTGTATAACATAATAACTAGCTATTAATCTGTGCCAAAAACGTCACAGATTAATGGCTATAATCTAATCAATCAGATACTACGCAATACACGTACACTCGCCGTTACGATCATCGTTACGATGGTGTGTGTAAACTCGGACTTGCCCCTCTGATCGCGGCATCACCGCATAAGCAATAAATAAATCCTTTTTCTTTAAATTGATTAAACAAAAATGCTTTGAGGTTCTACACATGCCTGCGTCGCGCCTTCATCCTGAGGCGTAAAATTAAAAAGTCTCATGTGCCTGTTATTTCAGTGATCATTCCGACAACCTAATTTATGACGGTGTTTTACTCTCGTTTCATGTAAAAAATATTGTTCTGGGACTGACTGGCTGACTATCTGACGCACGGCTTAAACCTTAAGTCCCATAGACCTGAAAATTGAAGGGTACATTTTTGTAGTCTTTTGTAATCTACAAAGAACGGTACATAGGTTTTTTTTTTATTCACCCTGCGACGTTAAGATAAAAAGCGGCCAAGTGCGAGTCGGACTCGCCCATGAAGGGTTCCGTAGCAGCAAGTAACATAATATAAAAGTTCTTGGATGGATTACGATTTATGAAGTATTAAAAAAAAACTACTTACTAGATCTCGTTCAAACTAATTTTGGTTGGAAGTTTACATGGCAATGTACATCATATATTTTTTTTAGTTTTATAATTCTCTTATTTTAGAAGTTATGGGAACAAACACACACTTTTTACCACTTTGGAAGTGTCTCTCGCGCAAACTATTCAGTTTAGAAAAAAAATATATTAGAAACCTCAATATCATTTTTGAAGACCTATCCATAGATACCCCACACGTATGGGTTTGATGTTTTTTTTTTGAGTTTCAGTTCTAAGTATGGGGAACCCCAAAAATAAAAAACTACTTACTAGATCTCGTTCAAACCAATTTTCAGTGGAAGTTTATATGGTAATGTACATCATATATTTTTTTTAGTTCTATAATTCTCTTATTTTAGAAGTTACGGGGTGGGGGGGGGGGGGCACACACTTTTTACCACTTTGCATTGTCTCTCGCGCAAAATATTCAGTTTAGAAAAAATATATATTAGAAACCTCAACATCATTTTTGAAGACCTATCCATAGATACTCCACACGAATAGGTTTAATGAAAAAAAAAAATTGTTAAGTTTCAGTTCTAAGTATAGGGAACCATAAAAATAATTGTTTTTTTTTAAATTTTTTGTAACAATCTTAATGCGGTTCACAGAATACATCTACCTACCAAGTTTCAACAGTATAGCTCTTATAGTTTCGGAAAAAAAAGGCTGTGACATACACGGACAGACAGACAGACAGACAGACAGACAGACAGACAGACAGACAGACAGACAGACATACATGACGAATCCATAAGGGTTCCTTGTCTTTGACTCCGGAACCCTAAAAAGGCTGTGATTTCACTGGCGCGCCTTCAAACCGAAACACAGCAATGCGAGCATTGCTGCTTTACGGCAGAAATAGGTATGGTAGTAGTACTTCCCCAGACGAACTCTTTCACAAAAAAAACTCAACTACTAGATACTTATATACTTTTGTCGCAGCTGACCTCAGATGGTACATTATCTACTGCTTTAACGAGCTTTGACTTCAGATGGTACATAACCTACTGCTGTACTGAGTTTTTGGCTAGATTATTAAACAGTGATTTCAAAATAGATTTTAATCAGTAAAATAAATGAAACCTTGCACTATCATAGGGGCACGTCAATACTAGGTGTTCATCGATCGCAGGAAGTCTGTTTATGAAGGCTCAAAACGTTTATATGTAAAGACAGAAATTGACTATTGATGATGATACTATAATTATACAAATAACTCAATGTTGCTTCCATCTTAGTACCGGTAACCTATAACTATTATTACTATTACTATTAGCCCATACTGTCCCATTGTTGGGCAAAGGCCTGCCCCCACTTCCGTCAGTCACCACGGTCCTGTGCAACCGTTTCCCTTTTCCCTCTCATAGGCGTCCAGTTCATCCCGCCACCTCATGCGTGGTCTGCCGCGACGCCGCCTGGCTGTATTAGGGCTCCATGCCGTGGTGATTTTGGCCCAAAGTTCGTCGGGCATGCGGCAAATATGGCCGGCCCAATCCCACTTTAGCCGCGCGGCCTTCTCTCCCACATCGGCAACTTTGGTTTTGGAGCGCCTATAACTAATTTAATAATTCATTATCATAGTCCTTGATACCCCACAACACATCCTAGTGTGGGATCAGGACTATATGTATGACTGTTGGGTGTTATATTCTGTTTTGTGGCGTTTTCATTGATTTACTCCCGCAGGTACGCTATCCTCAGGTTATTATCTCTATTGTAAAATATTAGCGTGTCTTTTCGGAAGTAAATATAACTCTTCCGCCCAAGAACTGTTTGAGAGCAGACGTGTGTAAAAATTTATTTCTATACTTCTATACTGCTTCATACCATTATCGCCGCTGCAACTAGTGGAGTAGAACTTACTTTACCATTCAAGAAATAAATAATAAATTGAAGATATTTGCATATCGACCGTCGCAAGCGCCGAGTGCTGCGTGTGGAGCTGTCAGAGCTGCGGAGGGACACTTCTTCAACCCCGCTGGAACAAGAGTAAGCAAATATTTTTGTTCTCGCTTGCACGCGATGCAGTCCACGGTCTCGCGCCGCACGCCCTCGTGACTGACGTCACCGAACCGGATAGCACAGCCACTACAAATTTACACTACATAGCTCCAGCACGCAACGTTGCGTTGAAAGCGCACCGATTACTTGAGACTTTTAGAACTTTGACGCTGCCGCTGATACCTACCTTCTGACGCAAAATAACTACCCAAAGCTGTCTCGTCCAAAGTAAATATGCGGCGTACACCACCACCTTCACCGTCACCGAATTTGCCTTCGCCGCCGCCGACTCAACGAAATAAGCGGCATTGTCCAAGCAACTCGCCCTCAACCTCGCACGCTGATTCAAAGCTGGATGAGGAAATATCCACTCAGATTCCAAATAAACAAGAGGAAATTCTAACTTTGCTTACAAAGGTTCTATCCGAAATAACGGAAATCCGTAAATCTCATTCGGACATGCAAAAAACTTTAGAATTTTATACAAAAACATGCGAAGAAATGCAGGAACGACTGGTGGAACTTGAAGATGAAAAAGTGATGCGAGAAACGTACATACGTAATTTGGAGAACAGGTTTGAAGAAGTGGATAGGCATGCAAGAAGCACTTGCTTGGAGATTCGTGGGGTCCCCTCGAAGCCCACTGAAACCAAACAAGATTTATGCGGCCTTGTGGGAAAACTTTAAGATAAATTAAAAGTAAACGGCGAGCTAAACACTATCAAAGACATTTACCGTATTAAGGGTAAACCAAATGGAGACAGGCTGATAGTTGTAGACTTTACTACCACTATAATGAAGACATCGATTCTACAAGCGGTTAAAACACACAATGCCGCTAATACGACTGACAGATTAAACACAAGTAACTTGGGGATGGAGTATACAAAGTCTCCTGTATGTATCAGAGTTTCTGACGCAAAAAACCAGGAGACTCTACTTCCTGGCACGCGATAGAGCAAAGATATGTAGATATGACTTCTGCTGGTCGGCCAGCGGCAGGATATTCTTGCGCAAAGCCGTGGGCTCAGCTCCAATAGTAATCACAAGTGAACAGCAGCTCAAGGATCTAAAACAAAAAAACGGTTAAATTATTTCAGTGCCCTTAATGAACATGTGACAATAAATGTCTCGATCATGTAATGTTAAAAATTAAATGCCAATGCAAGACCATCGTCTTGGATACTTACATTACTGATCATCGTCCTGTAATACGAGTACTAAATATTGTCAGTAAATCTGCAAACTCCATCTGTCCAAATAAGGTAACAACTAGAATTGATTTAATCAAAGTTGGACAGCAAATCAAATTGCTCGATTTCTTAGATATCCTGCAATCTCTAGATTCGAACATGGCCACATCACTCCTGATGTATAAACTAATGGAAGTAGTTAAAGCCAATACTCGCTTATTTAAGGTGCCACACAATCAGCGTATAATCAAACCCTGGATCACTCCGGGTATTCTTCGTTGTATCCGAACTCGCGACAAGATGCATACTAACATTAAAGAAAATCCTAACAGTAACATCCTCAAAATTACTTACCTAAGGTATAGAAATTTCTGCACTAACCTGTTAAAAAAAACTTAAGATAGACTATCATAAAAGAGAACTATGGAAAATAATAAACACAATATTAAAAATACATGGGAAACAATTAAGAAAATAACGTATACGACCAAAGAGAAAAATACTAGTGAAGTTCATTTAAGAATTAAAACGAATCCCTCTGACTCCGTGGACTCCGTTAATAAGTATTTTGCAAATGTAGGGAAAACTGTAGCCGATAAAATTAAAGAGGGCCGTAGTAATGACACTGTAAAATTACCTGAACCCCCGTCTCAAGTCAACTCTATTGGCTTTTTGGATACAGACTAAAATGAAGTGTTACAATAATCAAAGGGCTCAAAAACGACTGCGCGGTTGGATTTGACGGTCTATCAAAGTTATCAAAGAACCTGCACTGATTTTAACACCTATCATAACCCATATCTGTAATCAGTGTATGTCTTCTGGAACTTTTCCTCGGATCTTCAAAACATCATTAATTACTCCAATTCACAAGGGGAGTAACAGAGACAGTGTCGAAAATTATAGACCCATTTCTGTTCTCCCAGCAATTTCAAAAATTTTAGAAAAACTTATTAACAAGCTACTTACCTAATATCTGGAAAAATTTAACATTCTTTCTCCAACACAATTTGGTTTTCGTTCTGGCAAAAAAAAAACGCAGTATCGGAACTTGCAACTTACATCGTTGACAAACTTGACGGCAAAACTAAAGTAATCGCTGTATTTTTGGACCTCGCAAAAGCGTTCGACACTGTCTCTGTACCCATACTTGTGAGTAAACTAGAGCGCATTGGAATACGTGGAAAAACCCTCAATTTATTTAAAAACTATCTCACTGGGAGAACCCAAAAGACCAAAATCAATGACGTCGTTAGTGAAGCTGAAGATGTAAACTTTGGCGTTCCTCAAGGAAGCGTGCTCGGCCCGAGTCTATTTCTGGTCTATGTCAATGAACTCTGCAACTTAAGGCTTGAACAGGGGAAAATCTTCTCATACGCAGACGATACTGCCCTGATCTTTGTTGGCAAAACCTGGGAAGAGGCACGGACCAATGCTGAACAAGGACTACACAGAGTCATTGAGTGGATTTGCGACAATTTGCTTTCTCTAAATGTAGAAAAAACTAAATTTATCGCTTTTTCGAACACTCGCAATAGACTGCCTCCTCTCAGTATTACTGCATTTGTAATAAAATCAACTGCACATGTACTAAATTACAGAATGTCTTATTGATAAAGTACTTAGGGGTTATAATTGATCATCATATGTCCTGGAAACATCATATTGACGCTCTTAGTAAGAGAGTTCGTAAACTTATATTTGGTTTTAAAAACCTTTGTGATGTAGCAGATAGAGAGTTAACAATTAATATGTACAATGCACTCTATCTTATCCTACTGCAACACATCATGTGGAGGAGCGTGTTGTATTTATTTAATTATACTGGAACGTGCCCAGCGTGCAGTTTTAAAGGTAGCCACTTTTAGGCTTTATAGGTTTCCGACGGCTGAACTTTATAAGGACTGCGGAGTGCTATCCGTTCGACAACTCCATATAGGTACACAATATTATATTAGCCCAGCACAAACTTACAACACCTCTTCGTATAAAACAATCTTCGACTAAAAGAAGGAAACACAGAGTTTTTCCCATCAGAAAATTCAATTCTATATACTTGCGCAGCGACACCAGTGTTTTCTCGGTCCACATCTTTACAATAATACAGGCAAAATTATAACATCATTAGTAACATTTACAGGTACATTAGTAACAACAGGGAAATCAAACATGCACTTAACAAGTGGCTGAAAACCCTCAGTCACGCTGAAACAGAGGACCTACTCAAAGTTATTAGTTAGGTTAGATAGATAGATAGATAGATAGATTAACACTTTATTACACACCAAATATAAAAAATACAAAGATAAAATAACAAAAACAATAACAGTAATGTACAATGGGCGGTCTTATCGCTAAAAGCGATCTCTTCCAGACAACCTTTGGATGGACAGGATAATACAAAATCAAAAAACTTAGCTAGCACATAAACACGCATATATTATCACACACACACAGACACCTACACACCTTCACACACACAAATACATACACACACACATCCCCAAATACACTCAAATAGTTGTGCGGTTCTCCTGTGAAACCTTGGCGCCTAAGAGACTCGTGTTATAGGGAGAGCCATCACATCTATCACAACACACACACACACACACAGAAACACATCTACACATACTCATACACATACGCACGCACCTACACACACCTACGCACACGCACTCATACACATTCACACTCATCCCACCCTCATTTATTTAATTTATTTATTTCTCGCAATCGCATGCTTGCACGAAGTTGCGGTAAAAAAGATAAAAAACAGTAAGAGGTAGCGAACATGTACAGAGGCGAGCTTAACCCTAAAAAGAGTTTTCTACCAGCAAACCTTTGAGGCTAGAGAGAGGTGATCATAGAGGTGGTGTTGGTGCAAAAAGTAAATTAAAATAGGAAACATATTTAGAAATAAAATCAGTTTCCCAGAGAAATAATAATTAAATAATAATAATACTGGCAAGACGAGGTGACGATAGGTGGAGTAAGGCGCTAACTGAATGAAGAACTGAACCAAGAACTGGATACAGAAACGTTGGTCGTCCAGCAGCGAGATGGGCAGACGATATCGCATGCGTCGCGGCCGAACCTGGATGAGACTGGCACGGGACCGGAAGGAATGGCACAGGCAAAGAGAGGCCTATACTCAGCAGTGGGTGAAGTCAGGCTGTGGATGATGATGATGATGATGAATATGAGTCTCCAGTTTGGAACCCAGGCTACAATAATTATATTAATCGAATCGAGGGTATACAAAAACGGTTTCTCAGGTACTTACAGTTTAGAATTAAAACGTACATTCCGAACTATTATACTCGTTGTAAGAAATTCCATATCCTTCCGCTATCTAAAAGAAGGCATGTTGCTGACTTAGCTTATCTTTTCAACATTGCTAGCGGTAGGGTTGACTGTCCTGAGTTGCTTGGGCGACTGGGGCTTCGTACCCCTGCTGCAGCTCTCAGAAAGCATAATTTACTTTTCGTTCCAACTTCTAATACTAATTATAGGCAAAACTCTTTCACAATACGAGCGTGCAGATGTTTTAACGAAATAGCGAAAGTGGTTGATATTGATTTATTCAATACCTCCACCGACCGTTTAAAACGTGTGTTAAATGATCTTTTCTTTTCTAGTTAATATCTCTAATTGTCATAATATGTTTCTTCGTCTACTACTTCTTCTTTATTATCCTATTTGTAAAATATTTGTGAAAACTTTTAATTGGCCTTCGATACCTTATAACTCTGTTTTTTAAGTAACTAGCTGTTAGTTTTCCTAAGAGAATAAAATAAAATAAATAAAATAAAATGATGATATATATACCTATTTATATATAATATATATACAATCTATAAAATAAACCTAACGTGATACATAAATTAATGATACCAGGCTTTAATCCTCAACAGTTCATGACGGACTATGAGTTAGCCGCAATGCGTGCGATAAGAAAAACATTTCCACAGGCAGTGATTAAAGGCTGCTTTTATCACTACGCGAGAGCACGTTGGAGACAAGCACAGAAATTAAAAGTGACAAAAGCACTGTTCCGTACCGGAATTGACTTCGTTCAATTGTATTTTGTTTTTCATTTTGTTTGTTTTATGTGGGTATCATATTTTGAATCCAAAAGCAGACACAATTCAGAGGGTATATCAAAAAATATATTCTACTCGTTTCTTATTGGCGGTTGGTGACGTGATAATCTTTGCGTCACATCAACGCGGCTTCACGAAGCCAATGGAAGGACATATATCGTACCGCTGCCGGACGCGTCTCCGAACCATCTCGCGTGTTCCATATTACCCCTACCTCGAAGACGACACCTATTGTGAATCCAGCATCAACATACCTATGGACCTTTGAAGTGCGGACATTCTCAGTGCGAGCAGGGCATCGAACCTTGGACTGCGCTCATATTGGTGGAACAAGGTTAGTCGCGCCCAATCAGGCCTTAACTGAAATTCCCGTACAGCACACAAAAAATAATTGTGGCTTTGGCTACTGTACTATCATTCTTACCATCGTATTTGATAAAGGATGGATGGACCTATATATTACATGACATGCCAGATGATGACGTAAGCCTGGCCAAATTTGAGCTATACATGGAGCGTTACTGGTTGAAGAGCGATGATTTCATAGCAAAGTGGTCAAGCTTTGGGCAGATCATCCGAACTACAAATTGTTTAGAAGGGTGGCACTCCAAAATCCATCAGTTGGTTGGGAGAAGGAAATCAAATTTGGTAAGCATTCTCAATGTTTTGAAAAAAGATTCGGACCTTTATCTGATCAAAATGAAAGGAGGCCTCTTAGAAATACGACGAAAAGAAGTGATTCGACGTGATGAATTTATCTCAAATACTAACACTATGCTCATTAATTTTGATATGGAAGTCGGATTATTTTTGGAAAAAAAGCGTGGAAAGGCTCGCTTCTTAAAATGTAACGTTGGAGCACACGTCTCTAGTATCTACATAATTATAATGTAATTATTTTTAATTTGAGTTTTAATTATTTTGTGGAGTTGTGACCCTTAATTAATTCCCAATAAATATTGTACCTGATCTATATCGTCGTATGTAACGTCTCATACTGATAAAAGAGGTACTTAGGTTCAAAAGTACATTAATGGGATTCCGTTAAATAAAAATAATATTGTAAATAATATAAGGTACATTTTAATGCATATTCGAAAATTATTAACTTTTGAGAGGTGAGAAATTGAGCACCTTTAAAAATGAGTTCATGTGGTCCGATCCGTAGGACGAAGCTGAATAACAATTCCTTGTAATCCGATTAATCGAACTAATAGGAAAAAAAAGTTAATGTGGTCCGATCGGTAGGAAGAAGCGGAATTACAAATCCTTATAATCCGCTTAATAGAACTAATAGGAAAAAAAGTTCATCTGGTCCGATCAGTAGTACAAAGGCAGTAGGACCACGTGGCCAGAGGGATAAAATGTACTTTCTTTTAACTAATTTTCAATTTCAAAATTAGACTAGATTATAAGTTATACTTCTTCTTTTTTTTTGGCGTGTTCAGCGGACCGGAATTGGTGCCACAAGAGTTTGCCAATAACAGGTGATTAACTTGACATAAAACCAAAAAAGTGCTGGGAGTTTGAGGACAGATAAAGGTACGGTTTAAAGGGAGAATCGTACGTGATTATGCAATACAAATTGATTCACACTTAACTGAAAAAAAAACTAATACACATAACAACAAAACAAAATATTCACACAATCAATATACATACAAAACTATACATATTTAAATGTGGTAAAATATATAACGTGTTTATTCTCTTTGTGTCATTGTTATGTCACTTTTATTTTGACATAAATGTATTTTTGAAAATAAATATTATGATTATGATTATGATAACGACATGATCCACCTGTAAAATATGAGCTGTCACACTTCAGCGGTAAGTCGGTCGGTGCATACACGGTGTCGCACGGCATCGAGCTGATCCGCCGCCGCGTCGCCGAGTTCATCGAGCGCAGAGACGGACACCCGGCCCGCTGGGAGGACGTCTGTCTCTCGGGAGGAGCCTCCACCGCCATCAAGAACTGCCTTCAACTGCTGTGCAATGATATCGGTGGCAAGACATCTGGTGAGTGTCCCTTATAAACCCTCGTGATCTATCTTCAATCCTCAGCCTCTATTATCGTGTCAAGATCACTGATAGTCTAGAGGTTGGGACCCCGACTTTCGATCCTAAGGTTTTGGGTTCATAAAAAAAACACAAGTACAATAGTGAATTTAAAAAAAAATAGTTTTCTTTTTACAAAATAAAGTGGAGTAACGCCAGCGGTTAGTCAAGCGCGTGGTGGCATTTACTTTGAGGAATTGGTCACAAATTGTTTGTTGATTATCGTATGACAATATTATTCATATTTTTGGTAAACTAACGATTTTTTTAATAATATTTAGCATGACATCTATCATGCTAAAGTTTCTCGTTATTGAATTATACCTACTGGTACGAGTAACTATGCAAATACAATAAGTATGAAAATCGGGTTTTTTTAAATATTTTTTATAATTACTACACTTACCTACGTAATAGCTCTCAAACCAGACCTTAGAACATTAAATAAACTTTCTAACAACTCCTCACAGAACCGATTTGATGAAATAGAACTTGAGAAATGTACAAAACCCTAAAACGGTCGGCAGCCATATTTGTGACGTCACAGCTACCAAGTCTCCACTTTCGGTTTTAAAATAGGCATTCTAGACACAACGAGAAACATGCATATCAGTTTTAAGTTAAGAGGGAAGGCCTACGACTTTTCTTCAAATTACTTGGTTTCCTCCCTACTACGAGTATTTATCCTGCGACTTCACGTGACTTCCTGGTGTCGTCATAAAAACAGTCCCGTCCCTGCCTACCCAGCATCCATCCACACACCGTTTCTGAGTTGATAAGATAAAAATTGATTAGCTAAAAAAAAACAAGTTTGACTCGAGAGAAAATAAGGTACAAACAAAAACACAAAAAATAAAAGAAGAAGAAAATTAATTCTAAATGGAACAAAGACTTATGTTGCCGAGACGTGGATACTCACGGTAGGGCTAATCCACCAGTTCAAGGGCGCACAGCGAGCTATGAAACGGGCTATTGCTCGGAGTTTCTCTGAAAGATAAAATCCAAAATTAGATTATCCGACACAAAACTCAATGACAAAGTCATTGACATATCCCACCGGATTAGCAACCTGAAGTGGCAATGGGCTGGTTATGTATACCGAAGAACCGACAACTGTTGGGGTAAGCGAGTTCTTGAGTGGAGAACGCGTCTTGACAAACATTATGATAGCGTGGGGCGCCCTCTGGCTAGGTGGAGTGATGACCTACGAAAGGCGGAGGGCAGAAAGTGGATGAGAAGAGCCGAACACCGGGTTCAGTGGCGCGTATTTGGAGAGGCCCTTGTCCAGCAGTGGACTAGTGTGGGCTGATGATGATGAAATAAAAGAAAGATAAAATTGTAGATAAGATTTAGTGTAGATTTCGCTAGTAATAGGTACGTTTTTTGTCAGAGTGTTAATGTGTGCGAGATGTGTAAATGTGGTGGCGTGGTTCCAGGCGTGCTGGTCCCCATCCCGCAGTACCCGCTGTATTCCGCGTCGCTCGCGGAGTACGGACTGGCGCAGGTGGGGTACTACCTGGACGAGGACAACAACTGGGGGCTCGACGTGAAGGAGCTGGAGCGCGCCATCGCCGCCGCCGACTGCAACGTGCGCGCGCTCGTCGTCATCAACCCCGGGAACCCCACCGGACAGGTCACTACTCTACAACACTTACTAGTGGCTCGACGTGAAGGAGTTGGGGCGCGCGATGTGCGCCGCCGACTGCAACGTGCGCGCGCTCGTCGTCATCAACGCCGGGAACCCCACCGGACAGGTCACTACTCTACAACTCTTACTAGTGGCTCGACGTGAAGGAGCTGGAGCGTGCCATCGCCGCCGCCGACTGCAACGTGCGCGCGCTCGTCGTCATCAACCCCGGGAACCCCACCGGACAGGTCACTACTTTACAACTCTTACTAGTGGCTCGATGTGTAGGATCTGGAGCGCGTGATGTCCGCAGCAGACTGTAAAGTACGCGCACTCGTCGTCATCAACCCCGGGAACCCCACCGGACATGTCACTTCTCTACAACTCTTACTAGTGGCTCGACGTGTAGGAGCTGGAGCACGCGATGTCCGCCGCAGACTGTAAAGTACGCGCACTCGTCGTCATCAACCCCGGGAACCCCACCGGACATGTCACTACTCTACAACTCTTACTAGTGGCTCGACGTGTAGGAGCTGGAGCACGCGATGTCCGCCGCAGACTGTAAAGTACGCGCACTTGTCGTCATCAACCCCGGGAACTACACTGGACAGGTCACTACTCTACAACTATTACTAGTAACTCGACGTGAAGGAGCTGGGGCGCGCCATCGCCGCCGCCGACTGCTACGTGGGCACCCTTACACTTCAAACCGGAACACAGCAATGCGAGCACTACTGCTTTGCGGCAGAAATAGGTATGGTGGTAGTACTTCCCCGGACGAACTCTTTCATAAAAAAGCTCTACTACTACTAAAAAGAACTGTGTGTTAGGTCATATAATTACCGGCAACATAGTTTTTGCTATCTGAAGAAGTGTTGACGAGCTGTGACGAGCAAACAACCCAGAAAAATTTGAATTTCGCCCCACAAGCTGATAAAGCTGCGTGGCCTGATTTCGCTCTGTCCATTTACAGGTAATTTGTCAATTTGAAATGTCTATACCTTTTATACATATTATTTATTATTGGTTTGTTATTTTTAAGTAAGTCAAGCCTTTAAGTTAGTGCAGTACGATGCGCGCTTGGAAACGGACGTGTCTCGCTCTTGCACAGTTACGAATTTAATTCACGAACGCGCGGCTCAAGCCGCCGCCCGATAGTTTCCGCGATGGCTGACAAAATGATCGTAGTGAATGAGTTGTTGGCGTTCATTCAGAATGCCATCGACATCAAGGACGAGCTCAGCATCTTGTAAATCTGCAAGTCAAACTTCAAGGAGGATGACATCTGCAGTGGCAAGCTGCTACTCTTCCGCAACGAGCCAGTATGTCATCCCGCCGGAGGGATAGAGGTGAAAAAAGTCTTCAGGAAATCGTGACGCTGCTCAAGGGACTGATTCTGATGACGTGCCCGATTTCGTCGCTAAGGAGCTGCATAAGCTACGACTAGTGGGATTTGATCAAGTCGACGTCACCAGGCTGCTGAGGGACAACGTGTTCCTGAAGACAAGCCTGGCTGTAGTACAGGCTAAGTTGGTGGCGTCCGATCATGCTATCTCTGGTCTGCCTGCTAAGTTGGTGTCATTACGTGACATTAATTTAGTAAGTAGGTCGTCCGCCTCTAACGAGGTCAACGTGCAGTGTCAGTGTTGAGTGTCGAGTTGGAATGTGTCGGCTCAGCGGAGTTGTCACTCGCCGCCGCAATTACACCAAACGCGTGCCCTCGGCCCGCTGCCAGCATCTCTCACACCGCAGAGAATCCGACACCGGTCACGCTGGTTCCTCCCCGACAGCTTGACTACGCTCCTGCAGCGGCAAGCAACTCAGCTGCCTCTCAGAAAAAGGGGAAGAAGCTGAGCTATGAACCAGTTCGCAGCGCTGCATCCGCTTAGGCTCCAAGGAAGGAGCCCTGTGATGCAGAGGGCTTTATCGAGGTGATAAGGAAGAAACGGAAGCCCTCTAGACGGAACCAGTGTGGTACTCATATATCCAGTGAGGAGCACTTCCGAGCGGAGGTACCCACTACGCAGATCTACGTGTCCCGCGTCTACTTCGACGTGAAGGCCGCAGAGGTGGTGGAATACATCAGGAAGAAAGCCGGAGTGGGTTTGAGGGTCATAAAGTTGGACTCTCGTCATAATGTGAGCTTTAGCTCATTTATGGTGAGGGGGACCACCACCACGGAAAATGTGAAGACTTACTTGAGGCCTGGCTTCTGGCCGAAAGGGGTGAAGTTTCGGCGGTTCAAGGGCCGCCTGTCACGTGATCCACTGGGCCGCGACGCGTCGGCGATCACACGTGTGTTAGATTAAGTAATCAATAAAGTGTTTTTATGTGTATGTTAGTTTAAGGTATTTATGTTGATATGCGCTTACTGTTTAGGTTTTGTGCATTTCTCAGTAAGCCTGAAATAAAGATTTTGATTTGATTTGATTTGTATCGAGTGCTGTTTTATAATTTTTTCTGATTTAACATCTTACCTTAGGTTTTTAAGTTTGTTTTCTTTTCTTCACCTTAGGTTTTTCAGTTGGTTTTATTTTTCTTCGAATCAGCTTCTCCTTGTTATCGAGACACTAAACAGGCGCTTTCCAGCTAGTAGTAAGAAAGACCATCAATTAAAGCCAAGTGCATGTTGCCTGATTCTTCTAGGGTTGGTCGCGTTGGAACAGGAGTCAATTTACTTTATAAGACTATTCAAAATGCTCCTTGTGATTTTAATGAATAAAATACTTGTAACATAGACTTTGTCGTTTACTAACTGCTGTACGTGTTTGTTTTTTACGTTCTATTATTTGTTTTATCTACTACGTGTGTGTGCTACAAAATAAATCTTTATTCTTTACTTTGCCTGATGTACTTTGCCCGTGTCGTTTATGAACTGCTGTACTTTACCCGTGTCATTTATGTACTGCTGTACTCTGTTGTTAGGTGCTGACACGCACAAACATCGAGGATGTGATTAAGTTCGCGCACAAACACAGACTGTTCTTGTTCGCGGACGAGGTGTACCAGGAGAATGTGTACGCTAAAGGTAGCGAGTTCTTTGCCTTCAAGAAGGTACGTCATACATGTTGTATCACACTATTTATACATAGGTAGGTACTTGATGACTGACAGACCAGAGGTCCAAGCACGAATAATTGACATTAGCGAGACGCGAGCGGAACGATAGCAAACGCCAAATGCTAATAGTTTGGCATTTACTGAGATACATTTTCACGAGATAATTCCTACAAATCATCGAAAGAACCTTTGAATAGTAGGAGTAAGTAGCAGAGCATAAATATTCCACTAAATAAACAGACGTGCATTAAAATAAGAACACAAATGCCATCGCCAATAAATCCTGCGTTTGGCACCACAGGTTTATCCAGAATGTCTAAGATATACGACGACGCAGTAACAGAACCATGCAGAATACCAGCTCGGTACGGGCTTCCAAACTTATTCCTCCCTATAAATAAATAAATAAATAAATAATGCTGGACAGTTCACACAACATTATCTAGCCCCAAGCTAAGCAGAGCTTGTGTTATGGGTACTATATAACTGATATACTTAATACATTATATTACATAGATAGATATGTTTTATTATACATAGAAAATACCCAGAACACCCTGAACAAATATCTGCGATCGCACAAATATTTGTTCCGAGGCGGGATTCGAACCCGCAACCTCCTGCGTCGCAACCCAAGCTTCGCCGTTCGCGCCACAGAGGTCGTCAAAACAAAACAGCAAAACTAACCCACCTCCAAAGCATACCCTTTCGGATTTGGCACATTGTGCATAACTTTCACCCGGCCGGCGGTACACTCTTTTACGACCATCTTCAAAAAAATACATTCGTGCCTCATCAGAAAACAGTGCCTTACTCCGTTGTTCCGATGTACAATCTCGGTGTTCACGGGCAAAGTGTAACCTTGCTGCCTTGTGAGCTAGTGTAGGTTTAGAGCCAGTTGCTGGTCTGCAGGGTTTTAAATCTTACTGTCCATTCACCTATATTAACATTTCGAACATCTCTCAGCATAATGCTGCACGTCAAAGCAGAGTGGAGAAGATTTCTTAAATTCACCGTCACAATAATTCGATCATCTGTTCCTGCTGCGGCCAGATTCCGTTCGGTTGATGTAACCACCTGTCTCCAGATATCTTTTAGGCACATACTGGACAGAGGGACGACTAACTGCACATGTACGAGCCATATTTTGCTGGCTGTGACCTAACGCCAATTCTTCCAAGTTGACTCAGAGAACTGGCTTCGCTCGTTCAATTAACCAATCAAATTATTAAGGTTTCTAGTCACCCCGATGTCATTGGGCAATATTTGACTTTTGATTTGATTGTGGTTGTGTGTGTAATGTGTGTGTCAGGTTCTCCGCGAGGTGGGCGCGCCATTTGACACCATCGAGCTGGCGTCCTTCATGTCGGCCAGCAAGGGGTACGCGGGGGAGTGCGGCTTGCGCGGGGGCTGGATGGAACTCGTCAATATCGACCCGCAGGTGCGTGCACACTGCCACAACGCGCTCGCGCCCCAGCCGAGGTATGGCGCCCCTTGGAGCGGTCTGTGACCGTCAGCAGCTATGGTACTTGTAGCAAATTATATGGTCCGCAGTTTTATAGTAATCTATAGTTTGTAGGTATGGAGAAGAAATGATCTCGAGAAACGAGTCGTTCGAGACACCCAGGGTTCTATGATGTGCGAATGAGCTTTGTCACGGTGCCGTATAGAGCGATGGTAAAATCTTGATGCCAGGATGAAATCGAAATGCTCGTCAGAGCATCCGTTGTAGAGGCGGTAGAACACGCAAAGAGATCCGATGGCTCTGCGTTGGCTAAGTGATTCTAGAGCATCGGAGAGCTTGGGGTCACCGATGATTCTAATGACTCTTCTCTGTAGGGAGTTAAAACGAAGCAGCTGGTACTTGGCTGCCCAGTGCCATAGATGGAAAGAGTATTCTACGTGCGGCCTAACTTGTGCTTTGTAAAGCAATAGCCGTTGATTCGGCGTAAAATACTGCAGTGATGCTGGGAAATTAGTAATTCTGTGAAAGTAGTAATTTTGGGGGAGTGGTCATTTTGGGAAAGTAGTAATTTTGCGGGTGTAGTCATAAAATAGTCATTTAGGAAAGTAGTTATTTTGAGAAAGTAGTCATTTTGGTAAATGTAGTAATCAATCAATCAATCAATGTATTTATTTCAGGCTTATTGGGAAATGTACAAAACCTAAACAATAAGCCCATAGCAACAATTAAATACCTAAAAAACTAACATACATATAAAAAAACACTCATTTCAGTAATCATTTAAGTAAACGTAGTAGTCATTCTAGGAAAGTAGTCATAATGGAAAAGTACAGGTATAGCGTTTATCTTAGTAGCCTCCTGAGGTATGGGAGCGGCACGGGAGGGTGGTGATTTTCTTATGTCAAATGTCGCGAGACGTCACTTGTCGTTAGTCGGGCGGCAATTTCGCTGCCGTCAATACGTCTTATTTGGACCGGCCGCTTTAGACAAGACGCACACGAGATTAGCAACCGAAGATGGGTCCTCGGATTAGAGCTCTAACTAAAGATGTTGTTTATAATGTATATAATTTTTTTAAGGTTAGGAAATCTGATCCAAATTCTGCCGAGCATGAAAACGATATAAATCTACACAAAACCGTTGCTAAGACAACCGGACTGTCAAAACAAAGCGTAAGACGCATTGTTAATGCTAAAAAAAAAATGTAAAGTAATGCGAAGTTTTCATCACCAAGACAACCAAAATAGACAAGAAAAAAGAAGATAAAAATTGTTGATTTTAGTAAAGGTTTTCAGTATATACCAGAGTACTCTGTGGTAAAGGTGTAGTAAAAAGAATGATTGCAGAATTTTATACCAAATTATGTTAATCTTTTGGAAATTATCGTAATAAAACCCTTTATTTGGGGAATTAATGATTTCTATTTAATTTGTGTAATTTTGAGAGCTGTGCACAGCACAGTGTTTTTACAAGTTATCAATGAAGTCAGCTGCAGTGGACCCCCGCTCACTTCATACTTTTGGCGCGGCAACATCCTGCCCCCCGTTGAAAGCCTGATTTCAACATTCTTCATTCAAAAGCGGGCAGAGACGAACAAGTGCTCTTCTTACACAGCCTCGGGCAGTATTGACATCAGCGACGCGACTTATTCCATCAAGTCCGGTATATAGTCTGGATACTCTCCCGAGACGCCAACTAAGAGCAGGAACGTGGTCTTCGTGAAGTAAAACCAAATCTCCGACATTTGGACTGCCCGTGTTGCTTTTCCCTATTTTGCGAAGTTGTAGCTCGGCAATATATTCCTTCTGCCACCGTTGCCTAAAATGCTGTCTCAGCTTTTCTACTCGAGCATATCGTTGGAGATTGCTTTCTTTAGCGTCTAACAAATTTTGCGACGGCATCGCAGTCAATTGTCTCCCAATCAGAAAATGCCCTGGGGAGAGGAAAATGAGATCATTTGGTGAGGAAGAGAGAGGACACAAATGACGGCTATTTAAGATGGCCTCAACTTGCGTGAACGAAGTACCTATCTCTTCAAAGGTTAGATGACTATTTCCCATAATTCTGCGTATGTGATACTTAGCGGATTTGACACCGGCTTCCCAGATTCCACCAAAATGAGGAGCGTATCTTGGAGAGAAAACAAAATTAAGTCCTTCGTGAGATGCAAGGTCAGATAGACTATCAGCGTTGGGTTTTAGGAAGGCTCCCAGCTCTTTAGATGCTGCTGTGAAGTTGCCTCCATTGTCACTAAATATTTCTACAGGCTTACCCCGTCGGGCGACGAATCTGCGCAGAGTCATCATGAAAGCATTTTTAGAAAGATCCGATACGGCCTCCAGGTGGATACATTTATATCTCAAGCACACGAATAAACACAAGTATGCCTTTAGTAACCTGGCACCACGTCCTTTACGATTTAGAATGTGAAAGGGACCGGCAAAGTCCACTCCTACTGATATGAAAGGGAAATCTGAATTTACACGTTGTGAGGGTAAATCTCCCATTTTTGGCTGCAAGACTTTACCCTGCACACGTCTACATCTAACACATCGATAGAGAATTTGGTGAGCAAGGCGATGCCCATTAATGGGCCAAACAGACTGACGAACAGAAGCTAGGAGAAGCTAAGGCCCAGCATGAAAATTACGCAGGTTGTCTCGCTCAAATAGAAGTTTTGTTAGATTATGCGACGAATTAAGTACTATAGGGTGCTTGGTCTCGAAAGCATATTTAGACGAGTCAATTCGACCACCAACTCTTATCAAATTATTGTCATCCACAAACGGGGACATAGATAGCAATTTAGACTTATGATTCAGTGAACTGCCTTTAGATAGCAAGTTACATTCATCAGGGAATGCTTCTATTGGTAAAGGAAATATATTGGTCATCGTGCGTGCTGGTGGGAGTTTAGGATTTGTTACTGGCGCTTTAACCATTTTCAAACCAACTAAAAAAACAGAAGACTATCATGGAAACATGAATTACAACAATTTCTAAAAGTGGGTTCGCAAAAAACTTTTGCCTTCCCTACCATCTAATTCTGTAATAGTTATGGATAACGCGAAATATCATTGCAACGAGGTAGATAAAGTACCCACAATGTGCTCCTTGAAAAAGGAAATGCAGGACTGGTTAAAGCGGCATAACGTTGAGTACACTGAAGTTATGAAAAAGAGAGATTTGTTAGTATTTATAAAACGAAATAAACCAGAAAAACAATTTAAAATTGATGTCATATTAAAATAAAATGGTCATACGGTACTTTATTTGCCACCGTACCATCCGGATTTAAACCCGATCGAATTAGTATGGGGAGATATCAATGGCGAGCTGGCACGAAAACATATTAACTCAAATTTAACTGAGAAAAAGCGAGCACTAGAAGAGTTATTTGCTAATTTTTCAATTGACAAATGGCAAAAATGTGACGGTCACGTAAAGAAAGATGAGGAAGAGTATTTCAAAAACGACCATCTTAGCGACGATATAATGGATCAATTTATAATAAGATTACGAGATGACGACTCAGATAACGAAAGTGATTCCAGTCATACTGACAGTGATTCGAGAAGCGATATGAACATAAGCTAATTAATTGAAAGTTCAGTTTAAAATATTGATATTAGTATTAAATATAATAATTATTTGAACAAGTATTTTATTCTCTTTCGCAATGACTTAGGTACTTATTTGTAAATATCGTAATATCTATTTTCACTAATTTTCATCACGTGTGTAGCCCGACAGTTCTTTACGTCACATGTCACCCCTCCCGTGCCGCTCCCATACCTTACGAGGCTACTGAGTTAAGCGCTAGGCCTGTAGTTATAATGGGATGTAACGAATACTTCTCATTATGACTACTTTCTCGGGACCTAAACTATATTAGGTATGCTGTAGTTGAAGATTTTCAACCCAAACATTTTAGTTCCCAGTGGGCTAGTATATAATGTGTTGTGGTTGCAGGTTCAAGCACAGTTGTTCAAGTGCATCTCCACCATGCAGTGTCCCAACACGCTCGGGCAGACCGCCATGGACTGTATAGTGAGAACCATACATATACTCATACATTTGTACTACTCTCTCTCTATTAAAAGATAAACGGCTAATTACCACTATTATTCGTCACTTTGCTGACGTTTCGAGACTGAGTTCAGAAGCCTCTTCATCATGAGCACCGCCCGCGACCGCGTTCGACGGTGGACCAGCGAATACTGCGTGCAACCGCGCGCTCAGCTCGCTGGGACAGCGGCGGCGGCGGCGGCGGCGGTAGGTTCGTTGCGCGCGCGTCGAGAATTAGTTCATCTACGTCACTAGCACTACCTACGTCGTCGGTATAAGGCTGCGTACACACTGCACTCACGGTATCACTCTCCAGACCGATAACAGTACTACAAACAGTAGTGGCGGAGTGGAGTATAGGTTGCCATGCCGGCGAAATACCCCATCCCCGATCGCGATTGAAATTTGGATGTCGGCTAATCTCAATTGCTTCCCGTATCTTGCGAGGAACAAAAAACTTCTCTTTCGCAAGAACTGAAATTTTGTCAAACCGTAGGTAGTGGGACGATTCCGAGATCATTGCATGCTCTGCAACCGCCGACTTTTCTACGTCCATATTTCTAACACTCCTGATGTGTTCCGTCAATCTAGCCGATATGTTACGCCGGGTTTCACCTATGTAACTCTTGCCACAGTCACATGGTATACTGTATACACCGGGCATACCCAGAGGATCCCTGTCTTTTGGCGAGCGCAGAAATTGTCTCAGCTGACCTGGCGGTCGGAAGACCGGTTTGATATTATATCTACCACGTAAGTAGTATCCTATCTTGTCTGTTACCCCCTTTATGAAAGGCAGGTAGACCGGAGACCGTTCCACGACAGATAGTCTTCTACGTTCATTCGCCATCATCACTCGAGAACACTGACGCCAACTATAACCATTCCTTTCCAATACCGTTCTC
Source organism: Operophtera brumata (assembly GCA_932527175.1). Taxonomy (NCBI): domain Eukaryota; kingdom Metazoa; phylum Arthropoda; class Insecta; order Lepidoptera; family Geometridae; genus Operophtera; species Operophtera brumata. The sequence goes on from OW052231.1 coordinate 20,888,802, forward strand.
ACGTGCTCCAACTCAGACTCCACATGTAGATGATCACACAAGCTGAGAGCCCGATTAATCAGTGTTCTGGGCACAGACAAAAGATGCATTGGGTGATGATGCGAGTTCGCGTGCAGATACTGATCCGTATGCGTGGGTTTCCTGTATACAGCGTGTGAAAGACTACCACATGCATCACGTATTACCCGCACATCTAAGAAGGGCAAGGTTCCATTTGTTTCCCTTTCCGTGGTAAACTGTATATTTGGATGAACCGAGTTCAAATGGTTCAAAAAGTCTTCAAGTCCACTCTCCGTAATAATGGCAAACACATCATCAACATACCGCCACCAATATCGAGGCTTCAAAGGGGCTGTATATATTGCCTCCTCTTCAAAACACTCCATAAAAATGTTGGCCACAACTGGCGCCATTGGAGAACCCATTGCCGGAACACATCAGGAGTGTTAGAAATATGGACGTAGAAAAGTCGGCGGTTGCAGAGCATGCAATGATCTCGGAATCGTCCCACTACCTACGGTTTGACAAAATTTTCAGTTCTTGCGAAAGAGAAGTTTTTTGTTCCTCGCAAGATACGGGAAGCAATTGAGATTAGCCGACATCCAAATTTCAATCGCGATCGGGGATGGGGTATTTCGCCGGCATGGCAACCTATACTCCACTCCGCCACTACTGTTTGTAGTACTGTTATCGGTCTGGAGAGTGATACCGTGAGTGCAGTGTGTACGCAGCCTTATACCGACGACGTAGGTAGTGCTAGTGACGTAGATGAACTAATTCTCGACGCGCGCGCAACGAACCTACCGCCGCCGCCGCCGCCGCCGCTGTCCCAGCGAGCTGAGCGCGCGGTTGCACGCAGTATTCGCTGGTCCACCGTCGAACGCGGTCGCGGGCGGTGCTCATGATGAAGAGGCTTCTGAACTCAGTCTCGAAACGCCAGCAAAGTGACGAATAATAGTGGTAATTAGCCGTTTATCTTTTAATATGATTCCCAACCACGATAGTTTCTACTCTCTCTCTCTCTCTAGCAGACGTGCTGTGTCCCACCACGCTCGGGCAGACCGCCATGGACTGTATCGTGAGAACCATACATATTCTCATACATTTGTACTACTCTCTCTCTCTCTCTCTCTCTCTCTCTCTAGCAGACGTGCTGTGTCCCACCACGCTCGGACATACCGTCATGGACTATATCATGAGAACCATACATATACTCATACACTTGTACTACTCTCTCTCTCTCTCTCTCTCTAGCAGACGTGCTGTGTCCCACCACACTCGGGTATACCGTCATGGACTATATCGTGAGAACCATACATATACTCATACACTTGTACTACTCTCTCTCTAGCAGACGTGCTGTGTCCCACCACGCTCGGGCATACCGTCATGGACTGTATCGTGAGCACCATACATATACTCATACACTTGTACTACTCTCTCTCTCTCTAGCAGACGTGCTGTGTCCCACCACGCTCGGGCAGACCGCCATGGACTGTATCGTGAGAACCATACATATACTCATACACTTGTACTACTCTCTCTCTCTCTCTCTAGCAGACGTGATGTGTCCCAGCACGCTCGGGCAGACCGCCATGGACTGTATCGTGAGAACCATACATATACTCATACACTTGTACTACTCTCTCTCTCTCTCTCTAGCAGACGTGCTGTGTCCCACCACGCTCGGGCAGACCTTTATGGACTGTATCGTGAGAACCATACATATACTCATACACTTGTACTACTCTCTCTCTCTCTCTCTCTCTCTCTCTCTCTCTCTCTCTCTCTCTCTCTAGCAGACGTGCTGTGTCCCACCACGCTCGGGCAGACCGCCATGGACTGTATCGTGAGAACCATACATATACTCATACACTTGTACTACTCTCTCTCTCTCTCTCTCTAGCAGACGTGCTGTGTCCCACCACGCTCGGGCAGACCGTCATGGACTGTATCGTGAGAACCATACATATACTCATACACTTGTACTTCTCTCTCTCTCTCGCTAGCAGACGTGCTGTGTCCCACCACGCTCGAGCAGACCGCCATGGACTGTATCGTGAGAACCATACATATACTCATACACTTGTACTACTCTCTCTCTCTCTCTCTCTCTCTCTCTCTCTCTCTCTCTCTCTCTCTCTCTCTCTCTAGCAGACGTGCTGTGTCCCACCACGCTCGGGCAGACCGCCATGGACTGTATCGTGAGAACCATACATATACTCATACACTTGTACTACTCTCTCTCTCTCTCTAGCAGACGGATGTGCCCGCCCTGAGACTCCTCACGTAGAAGAAGCCGGGATTACGCCAGGGGATGGTCAGATCACAGAAAGGCGAGCCCTCGTACGAGCTGTTCATGAGAGACGCAGTGTAGGATCCCACTGTATGACCCTCACTCCCCCACAGGCGCGTCCCCCGCAGAAAGGCGAGTCCTCGTACGAGCTGTTCATGAGAGACGCAGTGTAGGATCCCACTGTATGACCCTCACTCCCCCACAGGCGCGTCCCCCGCAGAAAGGCGAGCCCTCGTATGAGCTGTTCATGAAAGAGAAGACACAAGTGCTGGCATCGCTGAAGCAGCGCGCCGAGCTCATCGCAGGCTCCTTCAACCAGATGAAGGGGTTCAAGTGCAACGTCGTGCAAGTACGTACAGAGCGAGACACGGAGCCGTGCACACATCCGTGACGGGGCCGGGAGAACCCCGTTCACGTCACGGATGTGTTTCGACGAGTTCATACAAATAATTGTTCCCTGAAGACTAGGAGATGCCTATTACTGTCGCTACGGTTCGATAAGACACAATTTGTTGGATTTTAAAGGCATTTTTTGTATACTACTTGAATGTCGGAACAAGCAGATGGCACACCTGATGTTAATCGGTAACCTCTGCCTATGAACAGTGCATTACCTCATAGGTCACGTCCACCTAGGACGCGCCCTATGTGGCATTGTGCCCGCCACCCTGAGACATAAAGGTGAAAAGTCTCATGTGCCTGTAATTTCACCGGCACCCTTACCCTTCAAACCGGAACACTGCAATGCGAGCACTACTGCTTTGCGGCAGAAATAGGTATGGTGGTAGTACTTCCCCGGACGAACTCTTTCACAATAAAGCTCTACTACTACTAAACCAATTAAACCATTCAGTGGAAAAGTGAGTGATCGCCATCTTGCTGTATCTTGTTGTTGTTAGTACACCGGTCTTGGTTTTATAGTTGATGGTTCGAGTTGATAACCCATTATTATTCGTGAACAACTTCGTGAACCTAAACCATTGATTAAAAAATAAAAATGTGGTAAAATAATTACTAAATGTTTAGTAAGTGAGATTATTGTAATATTATTTAAATAAATAAGATTTTTGTTGAAATACAAGCTTCTATGAAATTAGTGATCAGAACCTCGTGCTGATCAAAATGAGCCCAAACACGGCCTGTCTAATATTGATCAGAACCGTGTACTGTTCAAAATGAGCCCAAACACGGCCAGTCTAATAGTATCCATCGAGGAATTACGTTGCCACCTTCGTTGTTGTCTTCATCACCAGAATTAAAGGTGTAGCAAAATTTCAGCAAAATCGGTTTGGAGGAAATGGTTTAACATTAAATTGCAAGATTTGTCCAAAACATAATCATTAAAAAACAAACAGGTGAAGAAAAATACAAGTTTGTTAAAATAGGGCTTTCAGCATTTTATGCGAAACGCCAATTAAAGCCCTGTCACAGGCTGCCTCTGAAGCTCACCGCACTGAAACGCTGGCACTTGTATGGCATAGGTAATAGTTACTAAGCTAGCTTGTCTTTGTTTAAAAAGTCGCGACGTCACAAGTAGACGCCATGACACCTGCGTGCGTTTTGACGCGAGATTCAAAGTTGGTTAAAAATGCTTAAAACAGAAATAAGATAAATTATGGCCACAGTAGATTCTTACCGTGCTACTATAAAATTAGAATTGTCCTTGGACTAGCTATAAAGTGTTTTGTCTCTTGCATTCAAATTCAGTCGAAAGAGACAAAACACATTCAAAAGATGATCCGTATTTGTTGGTAGCACAGTTAAGTCAGCGTATGTTGGTTGACCTCTCTTGTGCTTTGTAAATTGTTCGTTTAGTTCTAAAACGAGGTATACACGTAATTCAACTCATTACGTTATGGTATGTGTTGTTGGTAGGGCGCCATGTACGCGTTCCCGCGGTTTGACCTGTCGCCCAAGGCGCTGGAGGCGGCGAAGAAGGACGGGAAAGCACCCGATGTCTTCTACGTGTTCCAACTGCTCGAAGAAACCGGTCAGTGTCACCTCTCTACATCGTAACGCACCTCTCACTCGCACGAACCGATCGTCCAGTCCATCGCAGTTATTGCTTTTGAGTCATTCCCAACCGTAGTACCACTCGTCCGACAATATATTCGGTACAACTGGGAATTTCCCTATTATTTTCATTCTTATATTTTTCGCGCCAAAGACAAAACTGGCCGATATTATTAAAAATTAACAAAGTAGTGATTTGCGTATATAGGACCAAACATTGTTTATTTTTGTTTGCCGGTTATTTGATTTGAAAATTGCTCTTCTAGTCATCATCATCATCAACAATCTGAAATGTATAATCTCGACGAAAAGTATCGAATGAAAAATCTAGAACGATTATCATAAATCTATGGTCAACGGTTGTGTAGGTACCGTCCATACAAAACGAAGTTTGATCCTTATTCAAGTAATCAAGTCAAATTAAACATAAAAAGTGGGTCGTGCTTGCAAAAGAACGGATCACGCTGATTTTTTTATATGTTGTTAGGACCTTAACCAACATTAAAAAACCAGATTTGCAATTTTCCAAGTGCTGTGCGTTCGGCGGTGTGCCCAAAAAACCATGAAATTTTGGGGGTTTTTTCAGTTTTTGCTCAATATCTTAGTGAAGGAAGGTTCTGACCGGTACAGTTACTGCAAATACTTTTAAAGTTAAATAAATTTGCTACAATCTGACACTAGCCTGAGCTCTATAGATCCATTGGTTCACAAGATACAGTTCTTCAAAAATAGGCAATTTTTTCCTAAAAGTGTTTTTTTTCCGAATTGTTCACTTGTTTTGTGAAATATCTTCTAAAATACGCATCCCAAGTCAAATATTATAAAAATAAAGTTGTAGTAAATTTGGTACCTGTAGGTACAGCGGTTCTCTCAAAAACGAATCTTCTATCTAAGTGGCCCGGGCTTGGGCTCGCACGAATATGGTGTCTCGATAGCCGTGATGGACGCTGGGAGAGGCGCCCAGTCTGTAGTCGGGTCATCATCGTCCGAGCATTTCAGCTCCACATCCGGGACGTTAATTCACAATTTGCCACCGCATGACAGGCAGAGGACTGCATTTACATTATTATTTTCGCAGAAGGCCAGTAGGTGCGGGATCCATGGTGGTGGGGATGTGGGTGAGTCCCTGAGAAGACAGCTTCCACCCCCCAATCAGTGGGATTAAAGTTGACTCCCCGCCACTTCTGCACTTGGAAGTAGCACCTTGCTGCATGGTGGCCTGCGGCATCTTCCTTCGGTGGCAAACGGGCGAGGTTTATGCTCGTTGAAGAGACAATTGCTTCTTACATTAGGAAATCCAAAGCATGCCTCGCGATGTCACCCCATATAGAGCCATAAAGCACTTGATGCCTGCTTCTCTCACGACTTGTGGGGTGAAGTCTGGCTGAAGGAATAGCTCCACTTGCTCAGCTCTGGGAGCTGCTCGTGCAGAAAAGCTGGGCTCTACTGCTCAGTCCTCTGCCTTTCATGCGGTGGCAAATTGTGTATTAACGTCCCGGATGTGGAGCTGAAATGCTTGGACGATGAAGATGACCCGACTACAGACTGGGCGCCTCGCCCAGCGTCCATCACGGCCATTGAGACACCATCTTCGTGCGAGCCCAAGCCCGGGCCATCTAAGATAAAAAGAAAGACATAATTTTTACATTTGAACTGTTTGATAAATATAACCATAAAAAGAACCTAGTTTATTTGCATTACCACCCCAAAATCCACTTATGACTGTTCTTGACTATCTGCTATTTTTGAGAAAACAGCTGTGCGTACAGGTACCAGTTTGATCTCAAATGAAAGCTAATTAAATTTACTACAACTTCAAGTCAAATAATATTTGACGTGGGATGCGTATTTTAGAAGATATTTTACAAAATAAGTGAACATTTCGAAAAAAACACGTTGTAAAAAATTGCCTATTTTCGAATAACCAATGGCTTTGTAGAGCTGGCGTTAGTGTCAAATTTTAGAAAATTTAGTCCACTTTAAATGTATTTGCAGTAATTGTACCGGTCAGACCCTTCCTTCACTAAGATATTGAGCAAAAACTGAAAAAAAAAACCAAAATTTCATGGTTTTTTGGGCACACCCGCCGAACGCACTTGGAAAATTGAAAATTTTGTTTTTTTAATGCTGGTTAAGGTTTGTCGCGTTTGGTCCCTTTAGAGAGAGCCAACGGTTCTATGCGGGACTCTGGGTAGACAGAGTCACCGTTAAGTTGAGAATTTACCTGCCTAGCAGGTGGTAAAATAAAGTAGACGAGTCAGTATACAATAGTTATTTTCCCTTCTTAACCGTGGTCCGGTTGTGTAGTCCGGCCAGCCGGACCGTGGAAAATTTCTTTTTTCGATTGTCCGGTGGCGATACTGTTTGGTTGGTTGTACATCTGTACACTGTACCTTGGTCCGGTAATATCGCCACCGAACAATCGAAAAATACAAATTTTCCATAGTCCGGCTGGCGAACAAATCCCCCGTTAAATTGTCTCGACGCCTAAACGACACAATACATATAAATATGTCTCCATCTATCTATTGATTTAAAATTAATACAACCAACGCAATGCGATTTGATAAACAGTAAAGTCAGATCACTGTCAATATTGATGTTGACGGTTGAGGTTGACATGATCTACACTGATTTTGAAAAAGCGTTTGATCGTGTTGATCACGTCATCCTGATTCGCAAGCTTAATGAACTTGGCATACAGGGTGATCTCTTACGCTGGGTCAAATCTTATATCAGCAATAGAATGCAGGCAGTTGTTATAGGTGGAGCAAGATCTGACTTCATATCCATACCTTCGGGTGTCCCACAAGGATATTTGCTTGGACCTCTTCTTTACCTGGCTTACTTGTATGACATTGGTTCCTGCTTCAGGCATGCGAATTTTTCATTATTCGCTGACGATAAAAAAGTCTACTATAACGTTCGATCAGTTGATGATTGCATACGACTGCAGGAGGACATCAGTTAATGAATGCATGCGACTGCAGGAGGACTTAGATAGGCTTACCGTTTATTATCTGAATAACCGAATTGGCGTTAACGTGAGTAAATGCATGCATATTTGTTTTACGCGAAGTAGCAACCCTATATATTATGATTATAAGCTTAGCAACTACTCAATTGATAAAACGCAATGCGTCTGAGACTTAGGTGTACTTCTAGATCATATTCTGATAGTAACAAAGCCTTTTACAAACATTGCTTGCTTAAAAGTACTTTATTATGCTTACATACGTAGTGTGCTGGAATACTGCAGCTCCGTCTGGAACCCACAGTATGTCACTTATGACCACGCTATAGCGTGGTCATGAAAGCAGCTGGCGTGGCTGTAGCGTGGTGGTGTGATTCTATAGAATCGATATAAAGGAAGTTTGTAAAACACTTAAACTTCAGTAAAAATTCAATTCAGAGCAGCTGTGGTGCATCACACCGTGAGCACGAACTGATGTCACTACGTGGCAGAAGAATTATGCAGGATATGTCATTGTTGCATGATGTATGTTCTGGCATCATGGACTTTACCTATGTAACTGATATTCCTTATCCGGCTTTCCTGCCGTTTTTGTTTGTTGACCTTGCATGCGTACCTACCTGCTTTTTAAACGAACTGTATACAAAATGTGGATTTAAATTGGTTTCAGAATAGCATGTAGTGTATAGCTTATAACTAACTATAAGATAAATGTAAATCCTGGATTAATAAATTAAAAAAAATATGAATGTTTCGTGTTTTATCTTTGAATAATTATACATACTTCACTACAAGTGACAGTCGAGCAAAAAGATTACATTCTGCTTTATTACAAGTGGTTAAGATTTTCAATGGTCCGGTTGACCGGACAGCTGAAATGTTATTTCTTTCCTTGGTGCGGTTAACCGTATCACAGAAAAAATAATTTTTCCACAGTCCGGCTGGCCGGACTACACAACCGGACCACGGTTAAGAAGGGGTTATTTTATTTAAATAAGCTCCTATCACAGATTTAAGCTAGATTCCTACCTACGGCTTGATGAGCCAGAAAAGAAGGTGTCGGATGGGCCAAAAAGTTAGTAACGGCTAATGGGGTGGATTGCAATAGTTATTTCTCTCAATTTGTAACACAAGCACTGTTGGTCTACAGAAGGAAGCAATGATGGTGAATGTAATCAATTGGCACTGGTACTGCCCTGTTATTTGATGTCCGAAGCACGAGGTAGCAGATGGACACGTGGCAGCTTGGTCAGCCGGCGCGGCCAGGATTGGTGGCGTCGTGGATGGCACCGTGGCTTTCGGCGGGTTCGCCGAAGGTGTAGAGCACGCGGCTTTCCTTGAGAAGGCAGCGGCGCGCTATGAAGAGTGCTATCGGCACTAGATCGTTGGCGCGGCTAAGGGCAGCGACGCCCCCTTGATATGGCGTGCAGCCGCACGTGGCTGGTCGTCTCACGTTGGGTAGATGACGGGATCTTTGCAGAACAGTAGTATTCGGCGGGCGATATGGCCTCGGTGAGCGCGTAATTGTAGGCCGCTAACTAGCTGCCGTTTGACTTGGTAGGTGGTGACGTGGTCCCTGTACACGTCAGCACGGCTGTGAGATTATCGTCGGCAGCTTTGGAGTCTACGTGTCAGTGGCCTTGGCGTACTCGATGGAAAGGATAGGACGCGCCCTGGTATTCAGTTTTATTAAAAGGTGAACCTCTAGGAAGGGTGAATGACCCGATAATTTTAGTACTTTCATTGACCTATACAGCTATTGTTTAGTGTCCCTTATGCTTAAGATCTTAAGGTGCATAATGGCGTACGGATTTATGACAGCGCTCCATGCGTCTTGAAAGAGAACTAATATTTAATTCAACAGAACATCTTCTTCTTCTTCTTCTTTTATTTGTGGCTACTGTGGCTTTAGTTTCCACAATTTTGCCAATGTCAATGTCGACAGGATATAAAACGGTAAGACGATGGAGATCTGAGAATATGAAAGTGGTCGGTCTTTGAAAAAGGGAGACTCAACCAGAAGTTATAACGAAGATGATTTATTTATTCTGAAAACCTAGGGACAACACAATTATATTACAACACAACACAAATTTATATGATAAATAAATAAATATAAAATATAAACATACATGAATATTACAATTTTATTTTATTTATACTAATAAATTTACATAAAAGCGCAATGAAAGGGGAAAAAACTAGGGATAGAAGGAATTTGGAAGAGAAAGGACGAGGGATTTCAGAGGGAGTGACATCATAAAGAGATAGCCGCAGCCTGGGGCAAGAGAAAAGTATGTGATCGACATTGCCTTCATCCAATCCACATTCACACAGAGAGTGGTCCCTGACCCTTATTTTAGCAAGGTGAACTGGCGTACAAGCGTGACCTAATCGAAGACGAGAGATAGTGGAAGTCGTCGTTTTGTCAGCTTTACGGTACTTAAAGAACCATGGTTTAGTTGGAATTTATAGGTTGAATATCGCCGAAGTGTTTGCCTTTCAAAGACCTAGAAGTAAGCCACATTCTGGACCAAGGTATATCTAGATGGAAACTAGATTGTGAACAGAGATCATGGGAATAAATTTTGTGGTAATCCAAAGAACCAATCTGAGCAGCCTGTTTCGCGCAGGAGTCCACTGATTCATTGCCAGGGATACCGGCATGACCAGGGATCCATGCCAGGACAATATTAATCCCAAGTTCATGACATTTTAATAACGATTCACGAATTTTAAGGGTGATAGGGAATCTAGATTTGGAACGAAACGGATTAGATAATATGGATTGCAGAGAGCTTTTAGAATCAGTGAAAACAATAGAATTATTAAGATTATGGGATTTAACAAAATTAATACTCTCTAAAAGGGCAATTGACTCTCCAGTAAATACCGAAGTAGCCGAAGAACACTTGAAGCTAAGAATTATTTAAGAAGAAGGAATCCAGACTGCTGATCCAACAGGACTATTGTTACTTAATTTGGAAGCATCTGTGAATATGGGTAGCCATCCATGATATTTACTATGTAACTGTTCATAAAATATTTGTCTTGCATTAAGAGATCCCTTGGCAATTCCAAAATCCAGGACAATGTTAGGTTGGTAAATTAAGGCTTCATAGGGAGTGGAAAAAAGAGATATGATCTGACTTTGAACAACTGGATGTGGAAGGCGGGAATATTTCATAAAGCTACGAACTAGACAAGGGATTTTATCTTGATGATCATTAATATGAGTTTCTAGTAGACTATACAAATCATTTAAAAGTTGAAGAAGAGGGTGATGAGAATTTTGAACTAGTTTAAAGAAAAAACGATCTGCAAGATACTGCCTTCTAAGAGAAAGAGGAGGATCAACACACTCCACCTGCATGGCATTTATAGGGGAGGACATCATTGCACCAATAATTATTCTAAGACACTTTGACTGAACCCTATCTAATTTTGCTAAAGCCAACTTGGTACATGGGTCTAAAAGAAAAGATCCGTAATCCAAATGGCTACGAACAATGGCGTTATAAAGCAGTTTTTGACAATAGGGATGAGATCCCCACCAAACACCTGAGAGAGATCGAAGAACATTAACATTTTTTTCACAAATCTGGGATATATAATTAGTATGAGGGATACCATTCATTCTCGAGTCCAAATGAATACCTAAGAATTTAGTACCATTAACTTGAGGAATCAACACATGGTTAACATATAGGTCTATGACGGGAGGAGTTCGTTTTTTGGAAAATACTATACAACTACTTTTAGTGGCCGAGAGTGACAAGCCATGATCTTTCAACCATTCATCAAGGAGGGTAAGAGCCGTATTGAGGTTATCTTTGGCGTCTACTTTGGAATTAGTCCGCATATACAGAGCCAAATCATCTGCATATTGAAGGACCTGACATAAAGGGCTAATTGAATGGTCAAGATCATGAGTGTAAAAGCTATAGAGTAAAGGACTTAGTACTGAGCCCTGAGGAAGGCCCTTCCAAACATTACGGACAGGTAGAAGCGAGCTTTGAGGTTTGATTAAAATCTTTCTATCCATTAGCAAGTTGCTTACGAATCGTACAAGTCTCTCAGGGATGCTCAGCTGTTGAAATTTATTCCTGAGTACCGGAAGCAAGACATTATCATAAGCAGCAGCAATGTCGAGAAAAACTGCAACCAAAGACTCTTTCTTGGTAAATGCAATGCGAATGTCGGTGGTTATTAAACTTAAACTATCCAATGTGCTCATGCCTTTTCTGAAACCATACTGAGATTTAGCTAATATACCCCTACTCTCAACAATCCACTCAAGACGAAATTTTATCATGTGTTCCATGATTTTAGCTAGGACAGAGGACAAAGCAATAGGTCTGTAACCATTTGCATCAGAAGAACTTTTTCCAGGTTTAAGAATTGGAATAATAATTTGGGTCTTCCAATGATCTGGAATTGATCCATTCTCAAAGAATACATTGATTAATTTTAAATAATATTCTTTAACACTACGGGGAGAATTAATAATGAAAGAGTAAAGAATACCATCAACTCCTGAAGATGTATCCTTCAAACCATCAAGTGCAAGTTGAAGCTCATGAAAAGAAAAGTTACTGTCGAAGGTACAAACAGATGGTAGAAAAAGAGGAGAAACAGGAATAGAATCAAAATTAGGGACTGAAGATGGGGCCAACTTATCACTGAAGGCCTCTACCCAAGACAAAGGATCATTAGAAGTTATGTCCATAGAATTACATGCACCTCTGTAGCGGTTAATTTGCTTCCAGACTAATGATGGAGGAGTTCTGGGGGATAAGTTTTCACAGTAGTTTATCCAACCACGTTTCTTTTTTATCGAAAGTACTCTTCTGGCCTTTGCAGCACACCGCTGGTACTCCATAAAATTTTGAGAGGACATGCAATTATTATATGTAATTTCGGCATTTTTCCTTTCCTTAACTGCCAATGTGCAATCCGAATCCCACCAGGGAGTGGATATTCTAACACGGGTTGAAGCTTGTTTTTTAGTTGGAATGTTCTCATTTGCACTTGCAATAATTGTGTCAACGAATATTGAATAAGCAGAGAGAACATTTTCTGAATGGACAGGAATAAGATTTTCTGTTGTTTTATCCAAAAAGGAACTAAAAGAGGACCAATTGGCACCTGCAAGTCTATATTTTAAGCATGGGTTGAAGCTACGTTGAGGGGAAACACAATTTGGGATAGAAATAAGAATTGGGAAGTGATCACTACCGTATGAACTAGACAGAGTTTTACAAGAAAGAAGAGATGAAAGGGAAGGGGAACAGACAGTCAAATCAACAGCACTCTTAGGGTCTTGTGAAGGTAGGACTCTACGGGTAATAAAACCGTCATTAATGATGCAGAGATTGGCTTCATCAAACATTTCTAAGAGCAGGCAATCAAACACATCACAGTGGCCAGAGCCCCATGAGGTATGGTGGGCATTAAAATCACCCAGAAGAATAATAGGAGATGGGACCGAAGAGGTGACAAGAAGAATATCAGGAATTAATGCAGAATGAGGGTGAGGGATATATATAGATATAAAAGAAATATTAAATACTCTTACAGCTACTAGGTTGATGTCTAAGGAGTTGGAAGGGAGGGGAATTTGGAAAAAGGGCAGTGAGCGCCTCACAAACAAGGCGCTTCCTGCATGCCCGTCAGCCCTGTCGTCCCGAAGACAGGAGTAGCCCGAAATCCGAAACTGAATTCCAGGCTTCAACCATGACTCCGAGACGGCAATAACTGACGGGCAGAATTTAGATTTTTTTGATGAACGAGTTCAGATTTGCGAGCTCGGAGACTTTTCACGTTCCACTGGACAATGGAGACTGGATCCATTGTTACCAGTTAATGAGAAGATCTGGGACAGTTTCTGGGCAACGTTGGACGGTAAGGATGAGCTGTTTGTTGAACACAACTCAATTAAAATATTAAGGAGTGTTTCAATAAGAAAGCTTTGTTGGTTATCCGACTCTTGAGTCAGATGTTGAGACATAAGAGCATGTCCATTAGGGAGGGCAGATGATGGAGTGGAGATAATTTGTTGATGGGATGCTTTGTCATATGACTTACCCAAAGGGGCTTTAGGACGAGGAGATGCATATACAGTTTTGACATAGGATCGGTGGTTCGGGGAGTTGGACGAGGGAGTCGGGTCTTGATTGGAGGGCGAAGGAGAAGAAAACATAGCCTGAGCAACTTCAGAATATGCTCTTCCAATCTTGGGGAAATGAGTTGCAGCTTCCTCATATGAAATGCCATTTTGAGACATAAATGCCTTAATAGATTTTTGTCTATCCTGTTCAGGACAAAGCCTGTATGAGGTGAAATGACGACCAGAACAATGTAGGCAAGAAGCCTTAGACTCGTCCAATTCACAACTTTCTCCAGTGTGCTCTTTGGCGCATTTGAAGCAGCGGGGCTTAGAGCGACACTGGGCTTTGATATGACCGAAACGGCAACAGTTCAGACATTGGATCGTCGGGAGTTGGTAGACTTCAACCGGAAGTGAGGTATGGTATGAGAATACTCTTTGAGGCAGTATTTGACCTCTAAAGGTAAGAACAACCGACTGAGTGGGAATCCAAGTAACTTTTCCTTCATCATGTGATTTTCTGTTAAGACGGCGAGCTTTGAATACAAATCCGCAAACACTAGGGACTTCCAAGCTGGTTGCAAATTCCTCCATAGACATATCAACCGGAACATTTCGAACAAGACCCATTCGAGTGATGTTGAAGACTGGGATGGATGCTATGTATTTGTACTGAGACAATAGGGTAGTATTATCTAGGAATTTGTTGGCATCCACTGCCGTGCGGAATTCAACAGAAATTCGGTTCCTGCCAACTTGTTTGATTCCATCTGAGCAAATATTTGTGACATGGTGATTGCTAAGGAACTGGCCAAATTTAATGGGACGGATTGTTGTACCAGCTGAGGGGTCAGGTTCTTCTCTCGCGACGTGGATAATGAATGGACCTTTGTCCACAGTGGAGTACTCTTTGATACCGATCACCAACAAGGCGTGATGCCAAATAGTTTGTATAGAGGCTGCGGCCATCTCTTGCGACGTGACCGTTTTCTTATTTTGGGTTACTGAAGGATCATTCTCATCCGGGTTCAACCTAAACTTAGAGGCCGATCGAGTCTCCTCAACCGTCATAGGCGCAGGTGAAGTCGGATCAGGAGGGTCTGGAGGAGGCGGGATAGGAGGAACAACCTCCATTATCCCGGCGGCGAACGACGCTATAAACTTTGTTAGTTATCGAACACAAACAATGTTAAAACACAAAATACAGACTTACCACCAAACCACAAACCCACAACCACTAAAAATAAACAAATAAACTTATTAAAGGGCGAAACAGTGAGTCGAAAAACTTTAAAAACTCAAAAGATTCTCGCTGAGACGTTTACTGCCCTAAATCTGGAAGTCGACCCAACAGAACATCAATATGCATTCTAGCAGATGTCACTGTCATTCCCCATGGCTACGACCGTGTGCCATTAGTGAAAGAAGACGAAGCATTACTCGCCTTTCATTCTTTTTGCTGTCAGTGTCAGATAAACATCTAATGTCATTGATTGACATCACCTACTGTGTTGTTGTTTACTTTTGTTTGATGCTGTGATAATGTTAATATAAATAATGTTATTTATTTAGAAATTACGCTACAGGTTCTCACAACATATAAAAAAATCAGCGTGACCTGAACTTTTGCAAGCACGGATGTACATCTTGACTGGACTATAATAAATGATGACACATTCTAGAAACTTAGGTAAGTACCTACCTATACCCTGGTTCAGAATTGGAGATATTTTTTGTAAACAAACAAATGTCACTGTCAAAGAGACAAGCCAGTGGTAAAATCATTTTTTTGCGTGGATCATATTTTACTAGTAGTGACCCGCGGCTTCTCCTACGGTATTATGTTAGGTTTAATTGTTTTAGATTATGGTGTGCAATAAAGTATTTTCTATCTATCTTCTATCTATTACATTTTTGTAATATTCGCCAGCGGGCTCACTCGCTCGGTATGTGTATGTACCTCCAATTTGCTGCAAATAAACACAAACCCACTACCTACCTAAGTTTATCTGACGAGCCTATGTGTAAACGGCAAAATGTTATATCTAGCTCTTACCTATTGATACAGTATGACCATTCCATTGTAAAACTGTGCGAAAAGCACATTCGTATTCGTCAAATGAGGAGTAAATAATGAAATTAACAAAATGGGGACTAGCTTTCAAAAAAAAGCCCATTGTTTAGAATCTCTGCAGTGTTCCAAGTAACATGAAATATTTTCTACTAACATATATATTTTTGCTTGATAACTTTGTTAACAACCGAAATAACTCAAAAATATATACGGCAAAATATTGATTACTTTATAGTTTATCAGATATGAGTTAGAATAACATGCCTAGCCTGTTTATTGGCCTAATTTAATAAACTACCATAGAGCACCTATTTTTTTGCTATGGTATCCCCTTTGTTTACAAAAAATATCTCGAATTCTGAACCAGAGTGTAGTTGGTTTGTCAGTTTCACATTCAATTGTGTACAATCAAACTAACATGGGTTACAAGATTTACATTCAAATCTATAACTCAGTGTGAATTGAAAACCATATAATTTTATAAAAAACTGACAAACCACGGGTTATATTTGTGTGATCATGTGTACATCATTTTCTGGATTTCTATGAGACAACATGGTAATGATAATGGCACCATGTTAGGTACTTGTAGTTGCTGACATACCTACGACACAGGGGATCCTAGTGTGGGATCAAAATAACTATGTTTGTGACTGTTAGGTGTAATGTTAATATTATATTAATATCCAAAATCCGGGGAAACTTCGTTTGTATGTAGATGGCTCAAGCACCCCAGCGGTGCACTGCTTACGAAGCAAAATGCATAACGATACTCTAGACTTAGATCTCCATTTTGAGAAAAAAAAAACCATTACGTTGAAATTGGTTGAATCAAACGGTACTTCTTTAGTTTCCGATTGGATCACGTAATGAAGCGCTGAGCATAAGCTCTCTCCATGCATGTGTACGTTATATTTGTAGGTATCTGCGTCGTGGCGGGGACCGGCTTCGCGCAGCGACCCGGCACCTACCACTTCCGCACCACCATCCTGCCGCAGCCGGAGCTGCTCAAAAAGATGTTGAACATCTTTAAGCAGTTCCACGAGAAATTCACGGCAAAATACTCCTAGATACATCGCGTATAATGTTTTAACATCTTTGTTATAATTCACCAAAGCGCTGAAAGTTCTCAACATCTTTATATAATTCACCAAAGCGCTGAAAGTTCTCAACATCTTTATATAATTCACCAAAGCGCACGTTTTAGTTAGGAGCATCAATATAATAATTCACCACGTAGTAATTGACTTTAGCAATACGTACAAACATAGACTCACGACTCTTATCCAGATGGATATCCTCAAATCTCTTACAGAACCGTGAGGAGATGCTACTGGAGGGTAGTCAGAGGCTAGTTCTAATTATTTTGTAGTCGCATGCCCAGTCTTTGCTTCGTAGTTAACATTCCATACGTGAAGGATTGCAAACTCATCGATACTTAATGGAATACTAACTGTAAACCCATCTATCTAGCCAAAACCGTATAACACAAACAACAGCCATCAATCGTCAATTTGCCGTTAGACGTACACATCACTGCTATGCGTGGATTTGCCATAATCACCACTTGGCAGCCGGATTGCTGATCGCAGTAATGGTGTCGAGTTCTCCGGTGGATTTGGCTGCCCATTCCCTGTTGTATCCCTTGGTCAGCTTTTACGCCATCCACGGGAAGAGATGGAAGGGTATCTTAGGCCGGACACACCACAGCAACCAACAGCACCTACCTATAAATGTATTAATTCACCAATGGCAACTTTACGATTGGAATAGAGGATAATTACATAGGAGGATCTTAGTTATCCTCACTGCTTATATAGCGTGTATACACTCGCAATGTATGCAGAGGCTACTTTTCCCGAGGCGGATTCTCAACATGTTTTTTTTTTTGTTTTTTTTTTGTATACTACTAGATTGACGGAACTAGCAGATGGTCCACCTGATGTTAAGCGGTAACCTCTGCCTATGAACAGTGCATTACCTCATAGGTAACGTCCACCTAGGACGCGCCCTATGTGGCATTGCACTGCGCCCGCCACCCTGAGACATAAAGGTGAAAAGTCTCATGTGCCTGTAATTTCACCGGCACCCTTACCCTTCAAACCGGAACACAGCAATGCGAGCACTACTGCTTTGCAGCAGAAATAGGTAAGGTGGTAGTACTTCCCCGGACGAACCCTTACACAAAAAAGTTCTACTACTACATAAAAAAAATACACATGTAAATGTAAATTAAACACAGTTAATTAAATTAATTAAATCAGGGTCGACTTGAAGAGTAACATTCCTGATCGAAACCTTGTACCTACACTGTTGTGTGTAAACTTGCATCGTGGAAATATAACTAATTATGTTAGTAGAGGAAAATTATATTAGGAATTATTATTTGTACCTATTGTATATACTAGCCTAGACAATATGATTCTAAACAACGGGGGATAATATGATTCTAATATTATAATCACACATTGCACACATTTAGTGAGTTTCAATGCAGCTTCAATTCAAATTATGTTTTAAATTAACTTTATACGACAAGTAAGATCGAAGTGATGTCATATGTAATATGTTTGGTGAATATTTTCAGTCTACCTTTCTCGAAAATGCCATACAGACAGATTTCTCAGAGACTTTATGTAATTCTGAATGCCATACTGCATCATCCACAGACATTGGCGTAGTTGAGGTGCTTGAGGAAGAGGTCTTTAGGCTTTTCAAGGGCTTGGACTTAAATAAGTCAGCAGGACCCGATAGTATCCCTGCTATTTTAATAATAAAGTGTGCGAAAAGCCTAGTTTTACCTCTCACTTTCTTGTACCGCCGCTCATTGTCGGAAGGCATTGTACCTAACTTATGGAAGACGGCCTTTATCACTCCTGTACATAAAAAAGGTTCTAAAAATAAAATTGAGAATTACAGGCCCATATCAAAATTGTGTTTGTTTGCTAAAGTTCTGGAAAAAATTGTCTATGTCCAATTGTACTCTGCGCTCAAACACAGTCTTGCGCCCCAGCAGCATGGATTTTTAAGGGGTAGGTCTACTACGTCAAATCTCCTGTTGTGTGCTGAGTTTTTTGTCTCGTTTCATGTCGGAACCCTCACAAATAGATGTTATATACACTGATTACAGCAAGTGTTTTGATCGAATTGATCATTTGCTCTTGTTAAAGAAGCTGCAACAGATGGGTATAAGGGGAAACCTTTTTAGGTGGTTCACTTCTTATGTCCACAACAGGTGTCAGACGGTGGTTCTCAGCGGATATTCCTCTTTGTCTATGTATGTCCCGTCAGGAGTCCCTCAAGGATCTTTATTAGGACCGTTACTTTTTTCCATTTTTGTGAATGACATCTCCTCATGCTTCCTTTATTCTAAAATTCTTTTATACGCAGATGACATGAAAATTTTATATCATGTCAGGACTTATGATGATGCGTGTCATCTGCAGAGTGACCTAATGAGATTTCAAAGTTATTGCACTCAGAACAAATTGGATCTGAATATTTCCAAGTGCTACGTTTGCTCTTTTACTCGTAAGCCAGTTGCTATTAATTTTGAATACACGTTGCATAACTCACCTCTTGCAAGAGTAGATACAATTAGAGATTTAGGTGTTTCTTTTGATAGTAAACTTTTGTTTGACAATCATATTAATAATATAGTAAACAGAGCGTCTCGTGCACTTGGATTCGTGTTAAGAATGTCTTCTGAGTTTACGAGCATTAAAACCTTTAAGATCCTTTATTGTGCGTACGTTCGTAGTCACCTGGAATACGCATCACAAGTCTGGAATCCGTGCTACGACGTGTATTCCACAAGGTTAGAACGCATCCAAAAGAAGTTCCTGCGGTATCTGCAATTTCGGGCAAAATGTTTCCTACCGGATTACATGGCTAGATGTCGTAAATTCCATTTCCTCCCCCTCTATCAACGAAGGAATATTTCTGATTTATCATATCTTCTCAATATTGCAAATGGCACGGTGGACTGCTCTGAGCTGCTGGAGCTGTTAGGACTGCGTACTAACACAGCCGCATTAAGGAGACCGAACATCTTGTATGTTCCACGAGTTAAGACTAATTATAGGCAGAACTCTTTTGTTATTCGAGCAAGCACCTTATTTAACTCCTTGACTAAAGGTGACATAGATATTGATTTGTTTAATACCTCGACAAGCAAGTTAAAACGCTTGCTTGCAGACAAATTCTTTTTGTAACTTGAATAATGTTTTTTAATTGTTTTTTTTTAAATATGTTTTCTTTTTCTGTTTGGCTTTATTATTCTTAATTTGTATGTTTAAATTATTATTTTCTTGGTTTGTCGTCCACATTAACTGTATTTTTTGCATAGACTACTTAAACTATCAATGGAAATTTGTAATTGGCCTTCAGCATACATGTATTTTGCATGTAAGTATTTAAATAAGTTATCGTTTTGTGTACCTAGCTGTAAGTTTTCTCAAAATTCAAAAATAAAAATAAAATAAATAATAAATAATTCAAATATAATTTACATCAAGGTTTGAAGTCCGAATATATATTTTATTTAAAAAAAAAACAGTTTTTTGAGTACGAAGCCTACGTAACACTTATTTTTAGATTTCAATTTCAACTTTTCCAACATAAATATGATATAAAATAAGACTTTCAAATTTAAAATTGAATTCATAAATTGCTATTAATAATTGTTAATATAAATTAATTTCCATTTATACTTTATTTTCTGGTTATCAATTTATTTTCGATAAAATAAAGACTGTTTGTATTATGTTTTATAAATTTTACTTTTTATAAATAGCATAGACTTTAATGAATTATTTTTTTTGTATTATGCAGTGCTATTTATTTTATAATTCATAGCAAGTGATTGTGTCCGCGACATTCCGATAGGAATTCGATACAGAGATTAGTAATTATGTGTTGTTGCGCTAATAAATCTAATTACGAATGCCTTTGTTTTATTATCAAACCACAGAGTAGCATAGATGAACCATACTACTATAGGTACTGCCCATTCACCGTAAGATGTCCCCTGCGATGGTTGGTACTATTCCCAAGGCAGGGGACATCTTACGGTGAACGGGTCTGTATATACTACGAGAGTTCGGTAATATCAGGTCTGGTTAATTCCATACATTTTAGAATTAGTTCACACAAAATATCGATAGATGGCAGTACTGGTATCGCTAGGAATATTGAACACATTAATTAGATTATTTTTTCACTTTTTTTGACGGCATTGCGTAAATAGTACCTCTAGAAGACTTTTTATGTGATTTTAACTAATAAAATAACAAAAATCGTTATAAAATAGTTTTTTTTTTTCAATGTTTTTACTGACATCTAGCAATTTCTAACCGAAACATTTTGATTGGGTTCTAAGGTTCTAAGTTTGGTCAAGAAACACATAGATGGCGTTGAAATAAAACCATGTTTCGGAGCAGTGTATTATTCGATAATATTTCGATAGTTACTCCACAGAGTAGTAAGAATACTAACGTGTTACTCTATGATATGATGTGATGAAATACGCTTGATTTCTCAAGTATCATCTAGTGCGCTGTAAAGAAGGCAAGAGAGAAGCGCCATCTAGTACGCTGTTAAGAAAACAAGTAAGAATGCATATTAGTACGTTAGTACCGAGCGCGCGCCACGGGCGCTGCTCTTGCGCGACTTATCGTGGCAACGATCGTAGTACTAAGATTGTATCTCTGTTGTACGTTAGTATTATTCCTTACTCTGTCGTAATATCTTCGACCAAAGCACAGATAAAATAATACTATAGACCAAAGTAAAGGTTATATAGTTAAATTATGGTATAGCCAGTCTAACTTAAAACTGAACTTCATGGTTATACGGGTGTTTTTATAATGCGTTGTCAATTCACCTGGTAGGTTATTAAGTAGTATGTGGTGGTTCACCTCGCTTTATCGGTGTAGGGAATCTGCCTTTTTTTTTTTTTTTTTTTTTTAATGAAATAACTAGGCAAACTAGCATTCGGCCCACCTGATGTGAAGTGGTCACCGTGGCTTATAGACACCGGCAACACCCAAGGTATTGTCGATGCGCTGCCTACCCTGAAGGAATTTATGAACATTTTTCTTGAAGCGACACATGTCGTAACCAAGCGGGAAAACCTCAGATGGAAGCTCATTCCATAGTTTGTAGGTATGGGGAAGAAATGATCTCGAGAAACGAGTCGTCCTACACCGAACAAGGGATACTACTTAAGTAGTAGAACTTTTTTGTGAAAGAGTTCGCCCGGGAAAGTACTACAACCATACCTATTTCTGCCGCAAAGCAGTAGTGCTCGCATTGTTGTGTTGCGGTTGGAAGGGAAAACAGAAAAAATAAAAAAAATTGCCGGGTGGCGGCCGCAGTGCGATGCCACATAGGGCGCGTCCTAGGTGGGCGTGACCTATGTGATAGATAATGCACTGTTCATAGGCAGAGCTTACCGCTTATCATCAGGTGGGCCATCTGCTTGTTCCGTCATACATAGTATTAAAAAAAAAACAATAACCTACCTGGTGAATTGACAACCAAGCTAAATTAACAACGCATTATATTAACGAAGAATAGTCCTATAATGACTGATTTCATCATCATCATCATCAGCCCACACTAGTCCACTGCTGGACATAAGCCTATCCCAATACGCGCCACTGAGCCCGGTGTTCGGCTCTTCTCATCCAATTTCTGCCGCCGCCTTTCGTAGGTGATGACCTACGCCAGAGGGCGCCCCATGCTACGTTTGCCAAGACGCGGTCTCCACTCAAGAACTCGCTTACCCCAACGGTTGTCGGTTCTTCCGTATATAGTGACTGTTTTAATAAATTAATTATATTATATCACATTATTATAAAAATATCCTTCTAAACATGAAGTTTATAGGGTCTGAATTTAAATACGCTATCAGACATAATCTTTATTGAGTATTTTAGGCTAGTTACATATCGTGGTTCCCGACAATACATGCGCTCTGTAAGGAGGTGCGCTTTAGACTATCCTACCATGCAAAAAGCCTTGTCGAAGGTACTCCGACTGGCGAGTTTGTAAGCATTTGGAGGTGCTCGCTATAAGTTCAGTTTTAATTTACCTACATCTATACTTACCTAGTAATAGTTACCTACTCGTAGTTCCTAATACCACAGAATAAATAATAGTACAGCAGTAGAAGTCGTTTTGGACTAGGTATATCGTAGTAAGGTATTGTATGCTCTTAATGTCCGGTTGGTTGTTCTCAGACTGGTCCACTTTCAAAATAGGTATAATTTTTGCCTTTTCACGATTGATGTCGAGACCAAGACTCTATACGCTGCAAGCAACTTTCTATATCTCCTTTGGTTGATATCAGAAGGTGGTGTAATCTGCACAATTATCGTTTCGCTAAATTTAGTAATCCTTGTCCCAGTCCAGCACTAATTCGCGTAGTAAGTGCTCAGTGGTAGACACTGAACAGTAGGGGAGGGAGTATACAGACCGTTCACAGTAAGATGGCACCTGCCTTGGTTGGCATGCCATACAAGGCAGGTCACATCTTACGGTGAACGAGCTTTACCTACACCCTGGTCGAGCATCAGCCTGGGTCAGCATCAGTCTATTCCGTCAACACGGAATACTGCTTTGCTGTCTTAGTAGTCTTCTAATTAGATGAGTTTTTAAATAAATATATATATATATATATATATATATATATATATTATGACTGAACATATAACTGTAGCACTAACCACCAGTTAACTACTAACCCATATATCGCAATAAACGAATTTGAATTTGTATTTGAAAAAAATAGATAAATATCCTTGAAAATTTAAAATCTATCTATGTTTAACTTTTCATATCTACATGGTATACAGATCCACTAACTTATCTGTAGAATGAAATGTATGTATAGTTTTCCATCATCTAGGTACTTAAGAAGGAGAGAAGGAGGTAGCTTAGACATTGGAGATTTCTCCAAAACCGTAAACATTTTTTTGGCAGAAAATGCATTATTAGTATGTCCACACTACTAATACAAACCATCACATGTCATTTGCCACGCTGTCAGCTGTCAAACTGACTTATTAGCGGTTCGGGATTTTCGGTAGCTGGTGTAAATTTTTCATCTGGACTACGTAAGTGTTTATTTGCTCATTATGAGCATAAATTAAGTGTTTTTTAAAGTTTCTGTTAAGTTTGGGTATCTATGCATGGATAGAGTAAAATGTATGAGATTCAAAATAGATAAAAAAAATATTATGACACAAAGTTTTTTAAATTGCGCCTTGGGGTAGGTTAGGACATATATTTTGGGGCACTTTAGGACATATCCTGTCTATGGATGTGTCCTAACCTACCCCAAGGCACCATTTAAACAAATTGTGTCACTTTAGGTGTTTTCATTTATCTCAGATGCTTAAAACAAATACATATTAATAATAAGAAGCATATTTGAAAAATATTTTTTTTATTACTATTATGGCCATTTAAATCACAAGTCCTAAACTGCCTCTCAAAAGGGGGCAAGGGGGGACATTCTCAATGGCTTACTAAAATTAAAATTTTATCTATTCTACTCAATAAATATGTATATTTTATTATTGGATTCTAAAGGTAAAATACAAATATAGGTTTTACTGCATAAAACGCACAAAAAACTTAAAAACAAAAAATTCTAGGAACTATTATGTAAAAAGTGTCCTAATGTCCCTCCTTCTCCCCTACATTTCATTCCCTGTGCTATCTGCATAAAGGAGGCGAAGGCGAAAAGTACCTTGAAAGGTTTTCTTTTTATTCTTTTTTATACCAATGGCTAAGATAATAGCCACACAAGCTTTCTCTGTATCCATGTCACGTCTGAACTGCTCCGAAACACGATAATACTGACCTGAAAAATACTGAACGTCTAGAATTGCCATAAACTTCCGTCGACGACGGAATGTGGATCATCAGTATATATCACACTGATGAACCAAACGTCTAGGGTCCGTCTCAGAGCATAACGGCCTCCGTGCTCGATGACTGTACCCATTGATTAACTCATTGGTCGGATAGGTACAAAGTAGAACATTACTATTTTACCTACATTTAGTTTTATTTTATTGAAGTGTGTAATTTTTAACTAGTTTTAAGGTGTGCAATAAAGTGTTTTCATTCACTCATTCATGCTACGTAGGTACCTACACCTACGTACTGCAGCAACTAATAAATGACACATACTAATTACAACATGTAATTTTTTTTTTAAACTTTCTTCCATCTCTGTTTCCTATAGACAGCAAAAATTAAAACCTACTCAAGAAGTAGATAGGTACCTAAGTACTACCACTGATAAGTTATAATCGTCGGACAGACACGAGCTCGCGTATTCTACAGCTGCATCTCATCCGATAAGTTTGAAGCAAAATCGTTGTTGTTGCAAAATTATTTGAAATACGTAAAATGAAACTAGTATTGAGTTTGACCCCGGAGAATGTGAACCGCCGTCTCCTGGACATAAAGTACGCAGTGCGAGGCCCCATTCTGCAAAGGGCTATGCAGATCGAGACGGAGTTGGAAAATGTAAGTTTATATATAGGTACTAAGACAAGGTTAAAAACCTTTCGTTTTATTTTAGTTATTTTTTCCTCTAGGTGTAGAAGAGTTTGTTATGGCTGGGGTAATTTTATTAGGAACAAATTTGAGTACTTTCCTCATTAAAATAATGAGTACCTAGGTAGGGACCTACACCTAATAAGGAATAAGACAGATAGATAGATACTTAGGATTCTATCTAGAACTCATACACACACGGCACTGGGTGCGGGCACTTTAAGGGAGGTCGGACCTCGCGCATTCAGGGTTCTGTACCAAAAAGACGAAATAAATCTCAAAATGTCTAAAATATTATTATTTGTTGGTAAAATATCAATAAAGTAAAAAAAACTTTGTAACAACATTTTGGAAAAAGCTGACTTTTAATTTATCTCATAACTTTGCTTCCATTACTTTTGAAAATAAAAAATGTAGTCTTTCTCTTCTAAAACTGGTTTCGATTATATTTGGTGCACAAATAGATTATGTCGGATTGCGCTACTCTTTATCAAAGTAAAACGCGAGCGATGCCGCAGATTGACACTAGTAAATAATACTATTAAAATATAGGTAGTTGGTAAGTTAATTGTTTCTCGTAAACCTAACATGATAAATAACTGAATAAGCACTTTCTTCATAAGAAGAAAAATTTCTTCGTATGCTGCATAGGCAAATAACTCATTAGGTACCCTTCCTCTGAAGCGAGACATAGCTTCGCTCTGCCTCACTAAAGTAGTCGGACAACAATTGAAAACCCCGACAATTTTCAGTAGGTATTCCAACACCAGTTTTCATATTTACCTACCAATAATTATTAGTTATTAATCCGGAATCATGCAGCAACTACTAGGTAGGTAACTATTCAATACAATGATGCCTACGTGCAATATTGTATTCTAACTCGATTTGCAACATGCAATGTTTCTGAACGAAGTAATGTATTATAGGTACCTGCCTACCTAGCTACTTTGCGTTTATTTCTATTCTTGGAAATAAGGAAGCTTTTTTTTTCAGTTGCAAAATCAAATGTATTGTATTCTTTGAAATTATTTTAGATCGTCCTAAAACTAAATTTGAATCTTGTTACAACGCAACCAAACCTAGAAGAACCAGCCAACAAATATTTATTACACTATTACCCCACAGTTTTATTTCTTATTTACCAATAATATCATACATACAAAGCATTTATCAACGTATTCTGAACATAAATCTTCTAAGAAGATCAAAAAAATATTTTGAAACTATGCGAATATAATATTTTTGCGGATTCACGACTCAATATCAATATTTTTTTATACGTGTTTTTTTGGCTCCCTACGAAATAATTGATATAGTAATTAATCTAAAGATGCGTGTGAAAATAACGGCCAGTGTTATAATGTTATTGATACACATGATTGCATTGCGCAGCGGACTATGGAATGCATTATGCGAGGCGTTTCACTACGATTCTGAAATGAGGACATTTGCTATATTTACACTCATTTCGCAAAATTCTGATTAAGAACTCAAAAGTAGTGGTTTTATGACATATTTTATATTAAGTTCACCTATAATAAGAAACAAAATCTTTAAAGCATTGTTTTCATTACAAAATAATGCTTCAAGATAACTTTTTTACACTAAACTAACCTACAAAAAAATACTCAAATTTAATCTTAATAAGTTATTAGTTGGTATTAGGAACGTATAACATATCTATATTTCTTAAACTTAAAACTGATTCTTTGGTTCTGTGATTAAATGCCCGTGATCCAATACCACGCATTCAATGAGCGACGATGATTAACGACCTGTATCCGGCAGATCAGCGGCGCTCGCTGTCGCCGTCGTTGATAAAAACATATTTTCGCGGCACCCTTCTCGCTGTTCGCCAAAAATGTTTACATCGACGCATATATGCGAGATTTATACCACTGTTTGTTGCTTCTTACTTGGTCGATGTCGTTAACTTGGGCTGGCCATGTATTGTCATTTTATTTATACCACTGTTTGTTGCTTCTTACTCGGTCGATGTCGCTAACTTGGGCTGGCCATGTTTTGTCATTTATACCACTGTTTGTTGCTTCTTACTCGGTCGATGTCGCTAACTTGGGCTGGCCATGTATTGTCATTTTATTTATACCACTGTTTGTTGCTTCTTACTCGGTCGATGTCGCTAACTTGGGCTGGCCATGTATTGTCATTTATACCACTGTTTGTTGCTTCTTACTCAGTCGATGTCGCTAACTTGGGCTGGCATTGTCATTTTATTTATACCACTGTTTGTTGCTTCTTACTCGGTCGATGTCACTAACTTGGGCTGGCCATGTATTGTCATTTATACCACTGTTTGTTGCTTCTTACTCGGTCGATGTCGCTAACTTGGGCTGGCCATGTATTGTCATTTATACCACTGTTTGTTGCTTCTTACTCGGTCGATGTTGCTAACTTGGGCTGGCCATATATTGTCATTTATACCACTGTTTGTTGCTTCTTACTCAGTCGATGTCGTTAACTTGGGCTGGCCATGTATTGTCATTTATACCACTGTTTGTTGCTTCTTACTCGGTTGATGTCGCTAAATTGGGCTGGCCATGTATTATCATTTATACCACTGTTTGTTGCTTCTTACTCGGTCGATGTCACTAACTTGGGCTGGCCATGTATTGTCATTTATACCACTGTTTGTTGCTTCTTACTCGGTCGATGTCGCTAACTTGGGCTGGCCATATATTGTCATTTATACCACTGTTTGTTGCTTCTTACTCGGTCGATGTCGTTAACTTGGGCTGGCCATGTATTGTCATTTATACCACTGTTTGTTGCTTCTTACTCGGTTGATGTCGCTAAATTGGGCTGGCCATGTATTATCATTTATACCACTGTTTGTTGCTTCTTACTCGGTCGATGTCACTAACTTGGGCTGGCCATGTATTGTCATTTATACCACTGTTTGTTGCTTCTTACTCGGTCGATGTCGCTAACTTGGGCTGGCCATGTATTGTCATTTATACCACTGTTTGTTGCTTCTTACTCGGTCGATGTCTTTATCTTGGGCTAGCCATGTATTGTCATTTATACCACTGTTTGTTGCTTCTTACTCGGTCGATGTCGCTAACTTGGTCTGGCCATGTATTGTCATTTATACCACTGTTTGTTGCTTCTTACTAGGTCGATGTCGCTAACTTGGTCTGGCCATGTATTGTCATTTATACCACTGTTTGTTGCTTCTTACTCGGTCGATGTCGCTAACTTGGGCTGGCCATGTATTGTCATTTATACCACTGTTTGTTGCTTCTTACTCGGTCGATGTCGCTAACTTGGGCTGGCCATGTATTGTCATTTATACCACTGTTTGTTGCTTCTTACTCGGTCGATGTCGTTAGCTTGGGCTAGCCATATATTGTAATTTATACCACTGTTTGTTGCTTCTTACTCGGTCGATGTCATTAACTTGGGCTGGCCATGTACCTATTGTCATTTATACCACTGTTTGTTGCTTCTTACTCGGTCGATGTCGCTAACTTGGGCTGGCCATGTATTGTCATTTATACCACTGTTTGTTGCTTCTTACTCGGTCGATGTCGTTATCTTGGGCTGGCCATATATTGTAATTTTATTGGCTTTAACGGACATTTTGCGAGGAACAGGCATAAATTAACTTAGTTTACAAATAATAAATAATAAATGCTTTATTGTGTCAAAAATGATTATCTGTTACATGCTTAGTATTACATTATGTAACTTATATAAATAAACTGAAATATAGTACCACGGTTAGTGGTACTATATTTCAGTTCATACTCGATTTAAAAACGAGTTGATCTGCAAACAGCACACCTCGCGAGCACAAACTGGTATAAAACTATGTATCATGTCGATCCATAACCCAAAGAAGGGGAAGAAGCGGAGCTGTGAACCAGTTCATAGCGTTGCAACCGTTAGGGCTCCAAGGAAGGAGCCCTGTGATGCAGAGGGCTTTATCAAGGTAATAAGGAAGAAACGGAAGCCTTCTAGCCGGAACCAGTGTGGTACTCATGTATCCAGTGAGCAGCACTTCCGAGCGGAGGTATCCACTACGCAGGTCTACGTGTCCCGCGTCTACTTCGACGTGAAGGCCGTAGAGGTGGTGGAATACATCAGGAAGAAAGCCGGAGTGGGTTTGAGGGTCATGAAGTTGGACTATCGTCATAATGTGAGCTTTAGCTCATTTATGGTGAGGGTCCCTACGGAAAATGTGATGACTTACTTGAGCCCTGACTTCTGGCCGAAAGGGGTGAAGTTCCGGCGGTTCAAGGGACGCCTGTCACGTGATCCCCCGGGCCGCGACGCGTCGGTGATCACACGTGTGTTAGATTAAGTAATAAATAAAGTGTTTTTTTATGTGTATGTTAGTTTCTAAGGTATTTATGTTGATATGGGCTTACTGTTTAGGTTTAGTGCATTTCTCAGTAAGCCTGAAATAAAGATTTTGAATTTGAATTTGAATTTGAATTTGAAAGAGGCGATTTTTTTGTTATTAATAAAACTTACTATTAAAAATTATTTTCAAACTCTCACGGTTTCAAACTTCACCTAAGTTGCCCTGAAAAAAATACATTTACGAATACATTTTATAATGTATGGCTGTCGTGTACTGGATAGCATTTAGTTGCATATAATGGCGGCAAAGAATAAAGTTATAGGTTTTCGTACGATGGCCACAATATAGTTGTACGTTGCCATGCCGTAGTAGAGCCTCTACGCCGTAGAGGCTCTGCGGTGTGGTGATCTGCGCATGAAACAACAATCTGCGAGGCGCACTGAATCCTACCTTTCACCGTAACCAATTAAAGCCTCTACGGGACTAGATTCCACACCTTATCTCCCTAGTCTAACTTTCTGAAACCTAGAAATATCCGGTAAATATTCAGAAGCTTGGCAACCACACTCGTGTTCCGGGGTTAACGGAGGCACAAACACAATATATCTCGCGCGTGTATAAGTGCCCTTTTGCGACCGCCCCGGGAATACTTCCCTGATACAACTAGTTTTTATTGCAGCCCATTTCTCATGTGTTTCTCATTCTGGCCTATTTCTCATCTGACTAATTTCAGGCCTCAATAAAACGGGGCCATGGGGAGCTTGATTGAGGTTCCGTCATGTAACAGTAATGTTATTTTTTTTAAGTTCGCGAGCGGTGCCGCTTGCTGACACTAGTTAAATATGGCAGAATGGCGGCTTCACTGGCGTCGTACTAGGATAAAAAGTAGCATAGTAGAAAGGGCAGGCGAAAATCATTTTTTTTCAATTTCCTTTTTATAGAAATTGCAGGTGACAGTATAATTATATAATTTGTCAAGAAAAAATTAAAGAATTAACAAAATGTCGGTGGAATATAAAAATAAATAACAATATTGTTAATTACTATGGCTTTATCATGGTTACCGACATAATTGTACCATAAGGCGTTTTAAAATTTGTAAGGTGTATCGAAGTTGAAGGTGGACAATGCGACTGTTATTTACCAGTCACATTTAAAAAACTTCTTGTTGGATTGTCACCTCTGAAGCCGTTAGAGCGTTCTAGTCCTGGAGGCGCATAAGCTGCTCTATTTGTGTATCCTCGGCTCAATATCTCCGAGATATTGTGAACAGGCGGGTATTTGGATTATCTTGTTATGTGGAAACGTATTTTTAATGAAATTGAGTTGTTCTCTTTGAGCTGCTTCAAACCAATTCTCTTTAAGTGGAATTTCTCTTAAATTTCTCATTTTTATTTTGAGGATTATTGGCAATTTCAAATATTATTTGTTTCAGTATAATTTACAAGTTTATACCATTCATTGAACGAACATAAACTCACAAGGCACCACCATGTTTGTTTTAATTCTGAGTTTGTTTCAGTGTTTAAACAAAATAATAATAACGCATTTATGTATGCGTTGCTTTGGACCACATCTCTGCATGTCTGCATGCGTTGCTTTGGACCGCATCTCTGCATCTCTGCATGTGTTGCTTTGGACTGCATCTCTGCATCTCTGCATGCGTTGATTTGGACCGCATCTCTGCATGCGTTGCTTTGGACCACATCTCTGCATCTCTGCATGCGTTGCTTTGGACCACATCTCTGCATGCGTTGCTTTGGACCACATCTCTGCATGCGTTGCTTTGGACCGCATCTCTGCAACTCTGCATGTGTTGCTTTGGACTGCATCTCTTCATGCGTTGATTTGGACCGCATCTCTGCATCTCTGCATGCGTTGCTTTGGACCACATCTCTGCATCTCTGCATGCGTTGCTTTGGATCACATCTCTGCATCTCTGCATGCGTTGCTTTGGACCACATCTCTGCATCTCTGCATGCGTTGCTTTGGACCACATCTCTGCATGCGTTGCTTTGGACCACATCTCTGCATCTCTGCATGCGTTGCTTTGGACAACATCTCTGCATGCGTTGTTTTGGACCACATCTCTGCATCTCTGCATGCGTTGCTTTGGACCACATCTCTGCATCTCTGCATGCGTTGCTTTGGACCACATCTCTGCATCTCTGCATGCGTTGCTTTGGACCACATCTCTGCATCTCTGCATGCGTTGCTTTGGACCACATCTCTGCATCTCTGCATGCGTTGCTTTGGACCACATCTCTGCATCTCTGCATGCGTTGCTTTGGACCACATCTCTGCATCTCTGCATGCGTTGCTTTGGACCGCATCTCTGCATCTCTGCATGCGTTGCTTTGGACCGCATCTCTGCATCTCTGCATGCGTTGCTTTGGACCGCATCTCTGCATCTCTGCATGCGTTGCTTTGGACCGCATCTCTGCATCTCTGCATGCGTTGCTTTGGACCGCATCTCTGCATCTCTGCATGCGTTGCTTTGGACCGCATCTCTGCATCTCTGCATGCGTTGCTTTGGACCGCATCTCTGCATCTCTGCATTGCTTTGGACTGCATCTCTGCATCTCTGCATGTGTTGCTTTGGACTGCATCTCTGCATCTCTGCATGCGTTGCTTTGGACCACATCTCTGCATCTCTGCATGCGTTGCTTTGGACCACATCTCTGCATCTCTGCATGCGTTGCTTTGGACCACATCTCTGCATCTCTGCATGCGTTGCTTTGGACCACATCTCTGCATCTCTGCATGCGTTGCTTTGGACCACATCTCTGCATCTCTGCATGCGTTGCTTTGGACCACATCTCTGCATCTCTGCATGCGTTGCTTTGGACCACATCTCTGCATCTCTGCATGCGTTGCTTTGGACCACATCTCTGCATCTCTGCATGCGTTGCTTTGGACCGCATCTCTGCATCTCTGCATGTGTTGCTTTGGACTGCATCTCTGCATGCGTTTCATAGAAAACCTGATCCACAAGTGGACACTAAAACAAGTATTGGTTGACTACAGCACACATAAAATAATACTATACTTAACTACAGTGAGCCAACCACAATAGTTATCATCAGTAATATGGTGGTCACTTTTCCAATTCAAACATATGACGAATATGTTATGTTCTGTGACACACACCCGAACCTCCAATATATGTAATTTTTGATATAATACGATATTATTGTTTTTTTAATACATGTAATTTTGATGTTTGTTTTTGTGAAATAATTTTAATATTCGAATCTCGTGGATAGACTCCGCCCATTATAAATCAAGCCTCAATCGTAAACCCTACCTACCTACTATCGACCAACACGTAGGTACCTACTATCGACCAACAAGTTTAGACAGATCACATTATAGACCATTATAACAACATCTTCATTGCACACTATGAAACACATCAGCGGTAATAATGGCTGGTATTTTCGCTTAAGTTAAAGCGAGACTACCTCTTCCAGACTACCTTTCGATATTAAGTTTTTTTTGAGAATATATTCGTACAAAAAACAAGTAAAGAGACCTACAGAAAAGAGGACTCTAATAAATTTGGAACTTTTAATCAAGATCTAAATGAAGTGTGAAAGTAAGTGCTACTTGACCGTATTACGAGCTATTTTACAACTAGCCCTTATAGAGAGCTGTCCCAAGAATGTGTCCCATATTTACGAGGGTCCAACTTGTCCACTTGTAATGGTTATTAAACGGCACATCAGCCATGATAACTGTCCACTTAGGGCCCGTCTCTGTCCACTTTGTTATTTAGGACACGGATGTTTATGACGACTATTGTATATCAGCAATTATATATTATGACTCCTTCTAAAGGTTCCTACACGAGCTTTTAATTTTATACTGTCACGTCCATATTCCCACAATGGTGCAACCCTCGATGAAAAGGGGCCCATTGAGGCTCTGCCAACCCTTTCGGGGAAAAGACCTGTGTCTATGTTCATAGGTGTATCAGGTATTAATTTGTCTTGATTTAGAATTTGTTCTTTGCGACAACATAGTCACGATCATCTCAGTGACTTGCCGATGTCTAAACAAGTAGCTACTCATCGCACGCTCAGCGACGCTCCGCTCATGAGAGCACGCACGAGTGAGTTATTAGTGCGCTCAAATTACATAATTGGGGTAGTTTTGACGACCGCTCGCTAACGAACTTGCAAGGGATCTCTTATTTACATTTATAGTGCGGTCGCTATTCAATTATTTATTAGATTTAACTACCTAATAGAAAATTCAAATAGAATATTTAAGTAATTTTACGAAGTTAGTTTAGCTTCCTTTAAATTAAAATTACAGTGTAGCTGGATTCTAGAGACCTACAGATAGGTACATAGTAGTCATAAACCTCGCCTCATCTTCATCGACTCTACACCCCCAATTAAATTCAATGGGAGGATTTGTAATAA
Source organism: Operophtera brumata (assembly GCA_932527175.1). Classification (NCBI taxonomy): domain Eukaryota; kingdom Metazoa; phylum Arthropoda; class Insecta; order Lepidoptera; family Geometridae; genus Operophtera; species Operophtera brumata. The sequence continues at coordinate 20,922,604 of OW052231.1, forward strand.
TCAGCTCATTTGGCAGGCGGATTGTTGATCGCAGTACTCATGTTGAGGTGGACGCGGCTGCCCATCCCCTGGTGTAATCCCTTAGTTGGCTATTATGACATCCACGGAAGGATACTAATCATACACAAATTCATACCTTTTTAGGGTTCCATAGCCAAATGGCAAAACACGGAACCCTTATGGATTCATCATGTCTGTCTCTCTGTCTGTCTGTCCGTCCGTATGTCACAGCCACTTTTTTCCGAAACTTTTTATAACTATGCTGTTGAAACTTGGTAAGTAGATGTATTCTGTGTTTTACACAAAAATATAAAAAAAAAACAAAAAAAAATTGGGGTTCCCCATACTAAGAACAGAAACTCAATTTTTTTTCATCGAACCTATACGTGTGGGGTCTGTGGATAGGTCTTCAAAAATTATTTGTTAATAATAATATTTTTTTTATAAACTGAATAGTTTGCGCGAGATACACTTCCAAAGTGATAACATGTGTGTGTCCCCCCCCCCCCGTAACTTCTATAAAGTTCCACCGGAAATTGGTTTGAAAGAGATCTAGTAAGTAGTTTTTTTTTAATACGTCATAAATCGTAAACCATCCAATAACTTTTTCAATATGTTACTTGCTGCTACGGAACCCTTTATGGGCGAGTCCGACTCGCACTTGGCCTCTTTTTGCTGAAGTGATAGGTAGAGCCTCAGTCGGCCTCTTTTTATCGTAAGTCGTAGGATCGAAGGAATATAGACGTGACCGGTGGTGAGCTCATCGCTGCCGTTGCTTTCCGACGGCTGACTCTGCTAACGCTTTCCTCCAGCTTTCTTTCTTTCGGCTTATAGTATTAGTTTATCTGTGTTTCGGCTAACATAATCCTAAATAAGCCAGCGCCAGCGTATAAATAATACAGTAAATATTTGCAATAATACTTCAATCGAAGTGCTTATTCTAATTAGCTAATTAATTTTTGCATGTCATTGACGATAATCTCCCACGAAGTGCATAATGACGATAGTCTCCCACGAAGTGCATAATGACGATAGTCTCCCACGAAGTGCATAATGACGATAGTCTCCCACGAAGTGCATAATGACGATAGTCTTCCACGAACCCCAACACCAGTTCTGGAATAGATGGTATTACCACCAAAGCGGTTAAATGTATTAAATCCCATATTCTCACTAAACTTACATGCTGCATAAACGACTGCCTAGAGAAAGGAATATTCCCAGATGAACTAAAAACTGCTAAAGTTACACCCATATATAAGTCTCGAACAAAAACGGATCCTAGTAATTACCGTCCAGTCTCCGTCTTACCGGTGTTATCCAAAATATTTGAAAAGATAACATACAATCGTTTAAATAATCATCTAACGCAAATTAACTTTCTATCCGATCACCAATATGGCTTTCGGCCAAAATCAAACACTTTGTCGGCAACAACTGATTTAATAACTAAGATAAAAACAAACATTGATGCAAAGAAAATTGGAATAGGAATCTTTATAGACCTAAAAAAGGCATTTGATACAGTTAGTCACTCTGTCCTATTAAATAAACTTTTGAACATAGGAATCACTAATAAAGCATTAAGCATTTTTGAAAGTTACTTGAATAATAGACACCAAATTGTTAAGATTGGTCAATATCAAAGTTCCTGCCAACCAATCACTTACGGGGTTCCCCAAGGGTCGATATTGGGACCTCTTCTTTTCTTGATTTATATCAACAACATCAGTGAACTTAAATTATGTGGTGAAATATCACTATATGCGGATGATACTAGCATTTTCTACTTTGGACAATCAGTAAATGAAGTTATGCCACGAGTACAAACAGATTTAAACACACTACACAAATGGTTTCAATGTAACTTGTTAACTATTAACACCTCTAAAACATCCTACATGATTTTCAAAGCCAAAAATAAACAAATCGATTCTTATACTTCTCCAACTATTGATACCATTAACATAAAAGAAGCAACTGAAGAAAAATATTTAGGTCTAATAATAGACGGAGGCCTCACGTGGAAGGCACACATAGGCAAAGTAAGATAAAAACTATCGTCCTTATTAGGTTCACTATACGGTTGTGTCCGATGTCTTCCACGTCGAGTCCGCTACACAGTCTACTTTACGTTAGTTAAACCACACTTAGATTATCTTGTTGAAATATGGGGCAGTGCTAATAAAACTACATTGAAAGACCTACAAATAAGCCAAAACAAAATTTTGAAACTGCTTTTTAATTATGATTACCTGACACCGACAAAACAATTGTATAGAGAAACAAAAATTATGAATATCCAACAAATATATAGCTATAACACCTGCATTCTAATTAGAAAGATTTTAGACGGTCAAATACACACACAAACAACATTCAAAACAAATAGACAAAAGGGAAAAAAAGTAGTACTTCGTAATGCAGACAATATTCATATATCAAAGGTCCGTACGAATTATGGTCAGAAGAGCATATGCTTTGAAGGGGCCAAATTGTTTAATGCTCTCCCAAAAGAAATTAAAACCACTAAATGTTTAAATATATTTAAGGCTAAACTAAAAAATCACATAATAACTAAATGTTAATTGCGACCCTGTATGTGGTAGCATTCTCGCTCACTCGACCGCGACCGGTATCGCCGTCCGTCCGCCAACCGAGCAATCTTTTCTACTTGTACCCACTTATTTATTTTTATTATTGTGGACACATACTTAGATGCAAATATTAAATGAGCACAAGCTCAAAGCTCCTTTTACATGTTTACTTGATATAACTTCGCTGCAAATGTTAATAAGTCGTATAGTGTTTTGTTGATGTATAATTACTTACCTACTTAATAATTTTACTCACAACGTTCTGCATGCTCATTGTTTATTTTAGAACTTAAGTTTAAATTAGTAATTTCTCATTAAGCGAAATGTAATTTCTTTTGAGAATAAATATCTTTAACCTGAAGTGCATAATGAATGACATAAAATATAACGTCTATAATAGCTAGGCTAATCATTAGTTAATAATAAATTGTTACAATCAATCAAACATTGAACTATTTGAACATCATCATCATCATCATCAGCCTCAGAGAAGTCTACTGCTGCTTATAGGCCTCCCCAATAGAATACCAAGATGACGTGTGTTGTTTACCATATTGGGAGAGGAGAAGGGGGGGGTGTCACTATGGTATCAGGTGGATACTCATGCCCATCCCACGGTGTACCTATACCTTAGTCGGCTTTTACGACATCCATAGGAGGAGACGGAGGGGTCTATTCCACGCCACGACTGATCGAACTTTTTGCTGCACGAGATAGAGTTACAAAGTACATCAAATAATTATTCACTAATCGCCCTATAATGGCGAATGAATTACGAAGTAAGAGGTTCCAATGTTTTCTTATTTACATTTCACATTCCAATAGGCAGGTTCCAATATCTTTAATTATTAAGGCAGGTAGAGATAAAACGTTTCGCCTCTTTTACTCGACACACGCTTGGCGTTTGCAGATGCCCACCTGATGTTAAGGTGGGGTGTGCTGCAAAATTCCTAATCGTAGATTTGATTTTTAACTAAATAAATCAGGTACAATATTCAAATAAAAAATATAAATGGATACTACATTATTTTAGAGGGATCACTGTACCATAAACACAATAGGACAATATTTTCTCGATAGAAAAAACACCAAAGTTACCTCTAACTTTTGGCTAGATTCGACTGTTTATTAAAATGGTGCATATTTTGGGTAAAAATATGATAAATAAAATCAACACAACAAAGCCAAGGGTTGGCGGTAGGGGGTTTGAAAAATTAACTAAGTGTTTTTTTTGTATGAAAATTTCTGACCGGGGTCGGCGTAGCCTTAAGCGGTAATCTCTGCCTATGAACAGTGCATTATCTCATAGGTAACGTCCACCTAAGCCGCGTACTATGCGGCATTGCACTGCGCCCGCCACCCTTAGACAATGGTGAAAAGTCTCATGTGCATGTGATTTTACCGGCACCCTCCAAACCAGAACACATCAATGCGAGCACCCTGCTTTGCGGCAGACATAGGATAGATTGATAGATTAACACTTTATTTTACACTAAAAAATAAAACACAAAAAAGGATTAACTATATCAAATTATAAAAGGGCGTATTGGTAAATTATCAAAGTAAAATGGACGGCCTTATCGCCGAAAGCGATTTCTTCCAGGCAAACTTGTATATAGGAATGGTCGTATGACGACCTCTGTGGCGCGGCGGGCGAAGGTTCGCCTGCAACGCAGGAGGTTGCGGGTTCGATTCCCGCCTCGGAACAAATATTTGTACGATCTGCAGATATATGTTCAGGGTATTTTCTGTGTATAATAAAAAAAACTATCTATGTATTGTATTGTATTAAGTATATCAGTTATCTTGTACCCATAACACAAGCTCTGCTTAGCTTGGGGCTAGATAATGTTGTGTGAACTGTCCAGCATTATTTATTTATTTATTTTTTATTTATTTATAGATAGATAGAACATTCTTCATTACACATGAAAAAATAAGTACAAAGGCAAACTTAATGCTAGAAAGCATTCTCTTCCAGATAACCTTAGTGTAATGCGTAAAAAAAGACTCAGTCACAGTTCTTCCCCGGACGAACAATTTCACAAAAAAAGTACTTTTCAATTGTTAGGTACTACAAGTAGTTCACAGTTGTATCACCTAATTACTAGAACATTGACGTGGAGAGATAACAGTCGGTACTCCCCGGAGTACGCGTAGCCCTGACTTGCCGATAAACAGGTCAGGTAATGTCAGATGATGACTACGGTACATGTAAGTAAATGCCTGTGACTTAGCCTGGTGTACACGGGTACAGTAAACAGTAGAGTCAACTAGCGTACTACAGTTTTAGTAGAGTTACTGTTTACACGTAAATTTATAATGTGTAAGTAGATTACGATGGTTCAAGTAGGTGGTAAAGTGTTCAGGACAGTAGAGTGGGCGCCGGGCAAGGCTAATGGTAGAGTATATTACCCGCAGAGTTAGTCACTCTACTGTTTTAAGTTTTAGTACTCTATAATGCTGTCTAAATTGGTATAATTAGTCGCATAGTTAGTACTCTACCGTGATACTATACCGTTAACTCTACCCGTGTACACCAGGCTAAGGTTACCTACAAACACGTATTCGGTATGTTTCATCCAAGATTGTATGGACGCTTGTTGAGGGCAAGGGCCAATGTCTAATAAAACAATGCATACCTACTCTTTGTCTGTCATTGATAGATCCTCGTTGGATAACGATGACCTCTGTGGCGCGGCGGGCGAAGCTTGGCCTACGACGCAGGAGGTTGCGGGTTCGATTCCCGCCTCGGAACAAATATTTGTGCGATTGCAGATATTTGTTCAGGCCTCAGGGTGTTCTGGGTATTTTCTATGTATAATAAAAAATATCTATCTATGTAATATATTGTATTAAGTATATCAGTTATCTAGTACCCATAACACAAGCTTTGCTTAGCATGGGGCTAGATAATGTTGTGTGACCTGTCCAGCATTATTTATTTATTAATTTATAAGTCTCACTTTTCCTTCGCCAGGGCATAAAGAAGCCTTTCGAGCGGGTGGTGCGCGCCAACATCGGAGACTGCCACGCCCTCGGGCAGAAACCTATCACCTTCATCAGACAGGTTGGTTAAATCTTCTTTCATCATCCGCCTGTTCGGCTATTCCTCGTGGGGGATATAGGTACTTGTAAGATGTTTCTCCCTCATACGTGCTGGTTGTGGAATATAACAATTGTGTGGAATATAGTTGTGGAATATCCCTAGATATTCCAGCAAAACTAGAAAATTAACGAATGCTTTAAAAAGCAGTCCTTCAGGGCAGGCAACGCATCGGCAATGGCTCTGGTGTTGCTGATGTCAATAGGCGACGGTAACCGCTTACCATCAGCCGGGCCGTATGACCGTGTGCCCGCTTGTCGAGCCAAAACAATAAATAATTTAAAAATTCTGACATTTTCAAAGCTCCATTAAAATTGGTACAACGGAACACCTATCGGAGCACATCGGTGTCTAGCACGCATAATGTAGGGCCCCGATGGGCCCCGAAGCGAATTATTCTGTGTCAGAACGCGCTATCAGCTGTTATTCCATGCAAATGCTTGAGTACCCTTCAAAAACTTATTGCGATCCTGAAACGGCTGCACTAATTTCCACCAAACATAGCTAAGAACACTATCGATCAACATTAATGGAAATTTAAAAAAAAAAAACATCGTCCTTTTGGGAGTGACGATGCTACAGACATATACACAGACAGACAGACATACACGTCATACTTATAAAACCCCTTGTTTTGGTCAGGGGTTAAAAATTAATGTAGAAATATACAGTGATTTGTTAAAAATGTAATGTTTGTAGGTGTTGTCAGTGGTCGCGAATCCAGCCCTCCTGAGTTCCACCGACATCCCTGAGGACGTGAAGGAGAGAGCCAGGGCACTGCTGGATGATTGCACGTAAGTTATACTCGTTTTAAATAGCTCACATCATGGTCATATTATGCTGAATTTCAATAGCTGACATCATGGTCACATTATGCTGAATTTCTAAAACCTGATCTTTTTGAAATATTTCACAAAGGAATATGTTGTGGTATTTTTTAGGTAGGTACTTAGGTTACCCGTTCTCGACTTCTGAACAACCAAGTTATTAAGAGTGAGAATCTCATTCGGATGCATTCATTGGTTTTGGAGGAGAACGCATAAAGCAACTCTCATATCCCTAAGTTTAAATAGTAGGTACCTGGTGATTTTGAGTTGTTTTCCGCCAAGCAACTGAGCTGGTTTGCTGATTATCTCTATCAGACGTAGACAAAGTAACCCCAGCATACGATTTAATTCAGCATTAGCCCCAAATAAATTACTTAAGCTACATAAAAATACTAAATTAACCCTGGTAGACGCAAGTGGCAGTTAGTAACTGAATCAGTAATTGAAAGTTAAAGTTAATGGCTAAAACTTACTGATCCAAAATGAAAATATTTACTTGCATTATTAATTGGCTGCTCTCACTGTGATCTCCATAGCTATTTCGACCATAGAATAGTGGTAGTCAGTAGTTTACCACAGAACACTATATTCTCGTAATAATGTTTGTCGTGATCTTAATGTAAATAAATACATAAGGAATTCAATAAATACTCGAGATAAGGAGCCTTTTACGACTACCAATGAACTTGCAATCACAGCATGACTTGATTATGAAATACAAACATGGTTGTTGATAAGGGCTACCTAAGTAGGTATGGGTTGATAGGAAGGTATAAGTAGGTACATGATTACATAACAAGTACTGAAATTACTCTATACAATTTTGAAACACAGGCAAGTCCCAACCACATCACATCACATTGTGGCACTCGCCACTTTTATCCCCATGAGAATAACCTCTGCTCTTACTTAGAACTGATTATATTCAACTGGGTGGTAGTCAGAGGCAAGCCCTAACAAATACTGATGGCTATGGAATATTAACATGGGAAATTAGGTATCTTCATAGGTTTTCCTGGAAGAGATCACACGCAGACAAGGGCCCAAAGCGTTACCTTTTTAGTTTTACTTTTAAACCTTCTCACGGAACAATATATTATCTATTATCTACCAGCAGTGACCCTGGGGGAGCAAAAAGATGTTTTTAAATACCACTGAGAACAAATACGATTATTTCCGTATTGTTTCTTTGCGGGGTAAAAAAACCTATCTATCTGTAGCAATTTTAAGTATTCTAGCTGAAGTATATACACGGAGTATTGGTAGGTGTACTAGCACGGAAGGCAAAGTTCTCTTATTTTCGTACACTTACGAACATCTTTAATAATGTTTTGTTGTATACCTATTCTAAGTGAAATAAACTTATCTTTATCTTCATATTTGGTATGAAGAAATCCCCGTCTACATTGATAAGCTTAGAGCTAAGGAGTGGAACGCATTGCCGACGTCTACGATCAATATAATCTGGGCGTCTTCAATTGGAGATTCATTCCATTACTTACTACAAACGGCTTGAAAATTTTAGCTCTTTTAAACTGAAAAAATGGTATCGCTTTTTTAAATTATAATAAAGTAGAGCAGAGTAGTGGAAGCAGGTGGCTCAGTGTACGTTCAAAGGTTCAAATTTAATAGCAGTGCCAGAAGTATACCAATTATTCCGGCTACTAAGTACTTTCATTATTTGATCTGGCAATTATATTTTATTTTAGTAATATATTTATTTGGTTTTAATGATGTAACACGCAGATGACTCATCTGATGTTAAGAAGAAACATCTGCCTTTAACAATGCATTGCCTCACAGGTAATTTCCACCTAAACACACCATAAGCGGCATTGCACTGAGTGCGCCCGCTACCCTGAGACATAAAGATGAAAAGTCATGTGCTTGTAATTTTACCGGCAAAAGAAGAAGCAAAGTACACTCCAGATTAGAGGCCGAAATATATTTTTAAACACATTTGCTCAAAAACTGCATTTACGAAGCGTGTAACATTATTCGAAAGTTAAAAATCACGAACCATACAACGGAACGTGCGGTGAAATAGGTACTTACGTGAGAGTACCTATTTTACCACACGCTCCGTTGTATAGCGCCTTGCGTATCCTTTTAGTTTTTTTTTAGGAGTTTCAAATCTCCTCAATTCGATTCGAGGTACGATTATTTCTCAAGCTGTATAATCGAACCTCCTTGGAAGCGCTTTTGCTCAATACGTATTGATTGAGCAAAAGCACAAGAGAAAATGAGACAAAATATGTAGTTCTAGTATTAAAAACGCGCACGTTGCTGGCTCCTTTTGCAAATTTACACCATTTAAATATTAGAAACGTCAAAGATTGTAGCGACTGATATTTATAATCAAAATAATAATATGAGTTCAAGCGAGGAATCTACTTGAATGAGGCGCAAATTGCAGAAAAAGATCTGTGGCGGCCAAAATAGAGGGAGCGTTATTTAATTATATACAATAATTTTATATCATGGAAGACACGCAGAAATACTCAATCATTACTTATTACACTGTTTTCTCGCAAATGTGTTGAAACACGTTGTATTACACACATGCGGAATTGTGTTTTACAAAATCGACTTCGTCTCGGGCTTACATTCGTCTACTCGTTTGTAAAAACCAAAATAAATAATGGATTATATTGGACTTTTCGGGAGCACAATGAAACACCGTGGCACTTGAACAGCTAGACAGTTTTATTATTTAACGAGACGGTACTAATGTATTGCTGCACTGACTACCCACATTAAGTTATTGGTCAACTCAATACAGTACAATCCTCCACTGTTAATTATTACTATAGAACGACATCACGACAACATCCTACACCTAGAATACACAGTGAATAATCTACGATATATTACTGATTCCTTAGCTTTTACTTATTACATTTGACAAACAGGTAAGGCATATGGCCGTCTCTCTAATTGTAAACACTAGATGGGTATGGTATGATAGGAGTCTACACACAACATCGAAGAATATAATCAACAAAAGGTTTATACATTGCAAGGAAGTCTATTCTGAGCTGTTTTATATTCTAAACTTATACATATGATAGGTTAGGTACGTACATATCTAATCAATATCCAGACCAAATCTACGTACAGTATTGCGCATTCTTTTGTCGCAAGGTTTATCAACAAAAGGTACGTCTGTATCAGTACCGGGAGATGAATTGCGTACAGGTGACGGGTTTTGTTTTGAGCAATGACCTATGCCAGGCTCCATCGCCTCAACCGAAGTAAAAGGTTCTGCGAGCTGCGGCTCAAGCGGCTTCGACAGCCCAGACTCGGTCCCATAACCAGTGTTGGTATTTGAATTGCTTGGAAATATACATGAACTCTTACGCTTTAATTGGTCAATATGTCTATGCGCTGCCGAACCATCAGATGACTTCACCTTGTAACTATTTGTACCGCGCCTCTCTACGACTTGTCCCGCTGACCATTTGTTATTATTAGCTCCGAAATTCCTATACCATACCGAATCACCAAGACTTAACTGTCGGGAACCTTTTGCATGTTCCACCGCCTCAAGTTCTTTATTACGTAACTTACGCCCATGGTCGGGTTTAATTATATCTAAACGTGTTCTCAGACGCCTACCCTGCAACAGCTGAGAAGGGCACTCACCTGTCACGGAGTGCGGGGTGTTGTGGTAAATTAACAAATATCTCTGAATCGCTAGTTCGGGATCGATTCCATCACGGCGTGCCTTCTTTAAGACATTCTTGATTATTTTAACAGCGTTCTCTGCCGCCCCGTTAGAGGCTGGGTGATAAGGCGCGGCGTGCATTTGGTGGATACGATTACCTTCTAAGAAAGCTCTAAATTGACTACTCGTAAACGGCGGTCCGTTATCGGACACCACCTGCTTTGGAATGCCCCATCGCGACCAGGATTCCCGCAATTTTCTTATAGTCGCATCAGCAGTCGTTCTTTTCATTTTAACTGCCTCAATCCATTTAGACCTCGCGTCTATCGACACCAAGTAGGTTTGGCCATCGATGGGACCCAGGAAGTCCAGATGGATTCTTTCATATGGTGAGTGAGGCCACCGCCAAGGCGCGGGGGGCGCGCCCGGTGGCGCCGGCGCCGTCTCCGCGCACGTGACGCATGCGCGACAGACTGCCTCCACCGCCTCATCCAGGCCTGGCCACCAGACGTAACTACGTGCATACGCCTTTGTTTTTACCATTCCCATGTGGGGCTCATGCAACTCCTGAGGGGTTGATGATGCCGACATGACTCTGGGATTACTAGTCGGTGCCCCCACATTACACACCCTATTTCTATGTATAGCTCACTTCGCCTGGTTAAATACGGATCAAGCTGCTTAATCTCGACCGCCTTGGGCCACCCATTTTCAATATATCCATACACTCGGCTCAATACTGGGTCTCGCGCAGTTTCCCGCCTAATCGCCTCGCTGTCGAGAAGCATCGCATCAGTAGCAAAGTGTAGGTACGTCTGTTCCGGCGGCTCCTCCGTACACTTTTCCATAACTGGCAACCGAGACAGAATGTCGGCGCCGTTGCTATACGTACCTACATACTCTATATCGAAGTTATATGCGGAAAGTATTAGCGCCCAGCGTTGCATGCGACTCGCGGCCATGGTAGGTATGCCTTTTTGGGGTCCGAAAATACTTACGAGTGGTTTGTGGTCTGTCTTTAATCTAAACCGCCTACCACAAAGGTATTGATGAAACTTTTTCACGCAATATACAATCCCAAGCGCTTCGCGATGAATCTGCGCGTAGCCTTGCTCCGCTTTTGTGAGCTTCCTCGACACGTATGCGACAGCGCGTTCATTCCCGCCACTGTCACACTGTGATAGTACGCCGCCGATACCTACCGCGCTGGCGTCGCACGTCAGCACCAGTTCGCACTTCGGGTCATAGTGCGCCAGCACGCGGCTGCTCATTAGAAGCTGTTTCACGCGCTCGAACACCCGCTGGTGCCGGTCACTCCACTGCCACCGTGAACCCTTACACAACAGTTCATGTAATGGGTCAAGTATGCCGCTCAGTTTCGGCACGAACTTCGCGTAAAAATTCACCATGCCCAGGAACGACCTGAGCTCGGAGACATCTGTTGGGCTTGGCATTTCTTTGATAGCACGTAATTTCTCCGGATCGGGCCTAATACCATTTCTATCTACGATATAACCTAAGTATTTTACCTCTTTTGCTAAAAACGAGCACTTTTCTAACTTTATTTTCATGCCCACCGATGCTAACTTACTCAAGAGAGATTCCAATGACTTTAAATGAGAGGCTCTATCCTTATGCGTTAAGATGATGTCATCAGCGAAACACTGCACGTTAGGTATGTTTCCTACTAGATTGCTAACGATGCGTTGGAAGATTCCACTACTGGACGATAGCCCATACACGAGGCGGTTATACTTATACATACCCCGATGGGTATTGATAACGCAGTATTTCTTGGAGTCCTCCGATAGGCAAATCTGATTGTACGCTTGTGATAAATCTATTTTGGTGAATTCTTCCCCACCCGCCAAATTCGCGAGTAAGTCATCTATCCTCGGCAGCGGATACCTATCGACCAACAGAACGGGATTGAGAGTTACCTTAAAGTCTGCGCATAAACGCAGCCCACCGTCACTCTTGTTTACCAACACCAGCGGCGTCGCCCAGTCAGAGCAGTCGACGGGCTCGATGACTCCGTCACGCAGCATCGCATCTATTTCGGCGTCGACGCGCTCGCGCAGTGCGTAGGGTACAGGCCGCGCGCGGTGGAACACCGGGGACGCACCCTCACGCACCCTCAACGACGCGCATCCTCCCGCATACCGACCCAGACCACCGCTCCACACCTCCTTATATCTGTCGAGCATTTCCCGCAGTTTATCATTAACAGGCTCAATCTTTAAATTATTACTGACATTAGAACATTGTATAATAGGTATTTGTATGCCTAGTTCTGCGAGCCACTGCCTACCTATCAACGTAGTTACGCCTGTATCTACCACAAACAATTCTAACATCTTCTCATGACCATTTAATTTGACTTTGCATTTCATAACACCTAACGGCCTCACTTTAGATTTTCCATCATAAAAAAGGAACACATACTTTGTTTTCTCTAACTGATTATCACTAAACAAAGTCTCATAAGTTTTTTTATTAATAAATGATCCGGGCGATCCTGTGTCTACTTCCATTCTAAGTTTACGTCCATTCACAGTTACGTCCAAACTCACCGGCTTGTAGTAACCTAGCGCCATTTGATACAATGGCTCCTCGACCTCGGTCTCCTCCGACGATGACCAGGACCCCTCGCTGCCATCATTTGGCTGCACATAATGCGCGCCGGCCTGGTACTGTCCGCCGCCGCCGCCGCCGCCGCTGCGCTTGACCTCTGACCTTTTCCCGTCACCCGCTCCGGCTGCACTTTTATTCGGGCAAACCCTTCTAAGGTGACCTTTATTGCGGCAAGTGCTGCACACAAAACTCTTGTACCGGCACCCATCCGTCTGGTGCTGGCCTCCACACGCCTTACACCCACGCCCCCAGCTTGCTGGTGAATACGCCGCCGTGTCTCGCGCTGAGTTTTGGAGCCGCCCGCCGCGCCCCGCCGTCACACGCAGCGCATGCACCGCGCTCGTGCTGGTGACGGCCCCGCTGCCCGACGCTGCCGATGAATCTACGGCCGCCGCGTCTCTCTCTGCAGCCTCCAGGGCCGTAGCCAAAGTTAATGCATTAGCATACGTCAGCTCTGGTTCCGAGAACAATCTTTGTCTAATTAGGTCGCTGCTCACTCCACACACAAACTGGTCCCGCAAATTATCGGTCAATGTGTCTTTAAAATCACAGTCCTTGGAAAGCTTCTTCAAAGTAGCAATGTATTGCATTATACTCTCACCGGTTTCTTGACGTTTTTGTCGAAATCGATATCGCTCCGCCATGATAGAAGGTTTGGGTTGCAAATGTTCACGAACAATGGTTATAAGCGCGTCATAGCTGAGATCCGTGGGTTTCTTTGGGTTACACAGATTGACCATCAACTCGTACACATTGTCACCAACTAACGATATTAACGTAGGCAGCTTGAGTTCGTCTTTGATTGCGTTAGCGCGAAAGTACATTTCGACCCGCCCGCAGTACAAAGTCCAGTTCCCCGAATCAACATCGAACTCTTTAATTTTCCCGACCGACATTATTTCCAAACACTTATTACTGTCCCCCGCACGCGTATTAAGCAAATTCACAGTTTATTCTCGTCGCCAATGGATTATATTGGACTTTTCGGGAGCACAATGAAACACCGTGGCACTTGAACAGCTAGACAGTTTTATTATTTAACGAGACGGTACTAATGTATTGCTGCACTGACTACCCACATTAAGTTATTGGTCAACTCAATACAGTACACTTACCACCAACTATTGCGAACCAAAGTCGTCCTAGAACTCAGCATCTACGGGTTATACAAGTCAAATATTTAATGTTCGCACACGTTTTGAATCAGATCTCAGGAGCCCTATGATATTTCAAGATAAACAACTAGGTAATAACTATTTCTTAAAACTTCAAAGGCAGTTTTTTGATAAGTTGTATAGTTTCAAGAGTATACCCATGCTCTTGAAACTATACACCTACCTAGTAAGTACCTGTTGTTACCTAGTTGTTCATCTTGAAATATCGTAGGGCTTATCAAAACGTGTGCGAACATAAAATATTTGACTCTTAGAACCCGTAGATATCGAGCTCTAGGACCATTTTGGTGAGCAAAATTACATATTACGGCCTCTAATCTGGAGTGTAATATGCTTTCTTAATTAGATTATTCTTTATGCAGGATTTAAATCTTCAAATCGGAAGTTTAGTATAATTATTATAATTATAGCTATTGTATATTTGCGTTTAGATACATTTAGATAGTTGCGTGTTGATACTGTCCGAGTTAATCTCTGGGAAATGAATCAATTCGTGTTACTCGGTTGTTGCGTGATTGATGAAAGCTTAATGTGCTTTTTGTTTTCCATCTCCCTCGAAACTCATTAACCATTAATGTAGTTACTTAGTTGTATAATTAGAAATGATGTGATTGTGAACCTCGGCTCACTTGGTACTTGAGTAGGTAACCTTACCTACAAGATAGCCCGATACATAGTGTGTCCCGCGGCCGTGCTACATGGAGGACTAGTACTTACATACATAGTGTGTCCCGCGGCCGTGCTACATGGAGGACTAGTACTTACGTACATAGTGTGACCCGCGGCCGTGCTACAAGGAGGACTAGTACTTACATACATAGTGTGTCCCGCGGCCGTGCTACATGGATGACTAGTACTTACATACATAGTGTGTCCCGCGGCCGTGCTACAAGGAGGACTAGTACTTACATACATAGTGTGTCCCGTGGCCGTGCTACATGGAGGACTAGTACTTACATACATAGTGTGTCCCGCGGCCGTGCTACATGGAGGACTAGTTCTTACATACATGGTGTGTCCCGCGGCCGTGCTACATGGAGGACTAGTACTTACATACATAGTGTGTCCCGCGGCCGTGCTACATGGAGGACTAGTACTTACATACATAGTGTGTCCCGCGGCCGTGCTACATGGAGGACTAGTACTTACATTCATAGTGTGACCCGCGGCCGTGCTACAAGGAGGACTAGTACTTACATACATAGTGTGTCCCGCGGCCGTGCTACATGGATGACTAGTACTTACATACATAGTGTGTCCCGCGGCCGTGCTACAAGGAGGACTAGTACTTACATACATAGTGTGTCCCGCGGTCGTGCTACATGGAGGACTAGTACTTACATACATAGTGTGTCCCGCGGCCGTGCTAGAAGGAGGACTAGTACTTACATACATAGTGTGTCCCGCGGCCGTGCTACATGGAGGACTAGTACTTACATACATAGTGTGTCCCGCGGCCGTGCTACATGGAGGACTAGTACTTACATACATAGTGTGTCCCGCGGCCGTGCTAGAAGGAGGACTAGTACTTACATACATAGTGTGTCCCGCGGCCGTGCTAAATGGAGGACTAGTACTTACATACATAGTGTGTCCCGCGGTCGTGCTACATGGAGGACTAGTACTTACATACATAGTGTGTCCCGCGGCCGTGCTACATGGAGGACTAGTAATTACATACATAGTGTGTCCCGCGGCCGTGCTACATGGAGGACTAGTACTTACATACATAGTGTGTCCCGCGGCCGTGCTACATGGAGGACTAGTACTTTCATACATAGTGTGTCCCGCGGCCGTGCTACAAGGAGGACTAGTACTTACATACATAGTGTGTCCCGCGGCCGTGCTACATGGAGGACTAGTACTTACATACATAGTGTGTCCCGCGGCCGTGCTACAAGGAGGACTAGTACTTACATACACAGTATGTCCCGCGGCCGTGCTACATGGAGGACTAGTACTTACATACATAGTGTGTCCCGCGGCCGTGCTACAAGGAGGACTAGTACTTACATACATAGTGTGTCCCGCGGCCGTGCTACATGGAGGACTAGTACTTACATACATAGTGTGTCCCGCGGCCGTGCTAGAAGGAGGACTAGTACTTACATTCATAGTGTGTCCCGCGGCCGTGCTACATGGAGGACTAGTACTTACATACATAGTGTGTCCCGCGGCCGTGCTACATGGAGGACTAGTACTTACATACATAGTGTGTCCCACGGCCGTGCTACATGGAGGACTAGTACTTACATACATAGTGTCTCCCGCGGCCGTGCTACATGGAGGACTAGTACTTACATACATAGTGTGTCCCGCGGCCGTGCTACATGGATGACTAGTACTTACATACATAGTGTGTCCCGTGGCCGTGCTACATGGAGGACTAGTACTTACATACATAGTGTGTTCCGCGGCCGTGCTACATGGAGGACTAGTACTTACATACATAGTGTGTCCCGTGGCCGTGCTGCATGGAGGACTAGTACTTACATACATAGTGTGTCCCGCGGCCGTGCTACATGGAGGACTAGTACTTACATACATAGTGTGTCCCGCGGCCGTGCTACATGGAGGACTAGTACTTACATACATAGTGTGTCCCGCGGCCGTGCTAGAAGGAGGACTAGTACTTACATACATAGTGTGTCCCGCGGCCGTGCTAAATGGAGGACTAGTACTTACATACATAGTGTGTCCCGCGGCCGTGCTACATGGAGGACTAGTACTTACATACATAGTGTGTCCCGCGGCCGTGCTACATGGAGGACTAGTAATTACATACATAGTGTGTCCCGCGGCCGTGCTACATGGAGGACTAGTACTTACATACATAGTGTGTCCCGCGGCCGTGCTACATGGAGGACTAGTACTTTCATACATAGTGTGTCCCGCGGCCGTGCTACAAGGAGGACTAGTACTTACATACATAGTGTGTCCCGCGGCCGTGCTACATGGAGGACTAGTACTTACATACATAGTGTGTCCCGCGGCCGTGCTACAAGGAGGACTAGTACTTACATACACAGTATGTCCCGCGGCCGTGCTACATGGAAGACTAGTACTTACATACATAGTGTGTCCCGCGGCCGTGCTACAAGGAGGGCTAGTACTTACATACATAGTGTGTCCCGCGGCCGTGCTACATGGAGGACTAGTACTTACATACATAGTGTGTCCCGCGGCCGTGCTAGAAGGAGGACTAGTACTTACATTCATAGTGTGTCCCGCGGCCGTGCTACATGGAGGACTAGTACTTACATACATAGTGTGTCCCGCGGCCGTGCTACATGGAGGACTAGTACTTACATACATAGTGTGTCCCGCGGCCGTGCTACATGGAGGACTAGTACTTACATACATAGTGTCTCCCGCGGCCGTGCTACATGGAGGACTAGTACTTACATACATAGTGTGTCCCGCGGCCGTGCTACATGGATGACTAGTACTTACATACATAGTGTGTCCCGCGGCCGTGCTACATGGAGGACTAGTACTTACATACATAGTGTGTTCCGCGGCCGTGCTACATGGAGGACTAGTACTTACATACATAGTGTGTCCCGCGGCCGTGCTGCATGGAGGACTAGTACTTACATACATAGTGTGTCCCGCGGCCGTGCTACATGGAGGACTAGTACTTACATACATAGTGTGTCCCGCGGCCGTGCTACATGGAGGACTAGTACTTACATACATAGTGTGTCCCGCGGCCGTGCTAGAAGGAGGACTAGTACTTACATACATAGTGTGTCCCGCGGCCGTGCTACATGGAGGACTAGTACTTACATAAGTAGTGTGTCCCGCGGCCGTGCTACATGGAGGACTAGTACTTACATACATAGTGTGTCCCGCGGCCGTGCTACATGGAGGACTAGTACTTACATACATAGTGTGTTCCGCGGCCGTGCTACATGGAGGACTAGTACTTACATACATAGTGTGTTCCGCGGCCGTGCTACATGGAGGACTAGTACTTACATACATAGTGTGTCCCGCGGCCGTGCTACATGGAGGACTAGTACTTACATACATAGTGTGTTCCGCGGCCGTGCAACATGGAGGACTAGTACTTACATACATAGTGTGTTCCGCGGCCGTGCTACATGGAGAACTAGTACTTACATACATAGTGTGTTCCGCGGCCGTGCTACATGGAGGACTAGTACTTTACATATTGAAGTTAGGACGTTTTACATAATGGAGACTTTCCATTATTTTTAAGTCAGACAGTAGTATTCAAGGATATAAAAAATGTCACTTGCTTAAGCTGGGAATTGAACTCGCTAAATAAAATAATAAAATAATTTTCATACCGATCAAAAAGGTAATAATTACAAGCATCAACTCCTTTTTAATAACATAGTACCTATCTCAAACAAGAAATTAAGAAGGCATAGATATTGACTACAAACTATGTTCATAATATGGGGCTATAAATAGGAATCGCTAACAATGTAATTTAGTTTAAGCAAAAGCTCAAAATGTGATCCATTTTCTTGAATGCAAATTCTCAGTCTTTTGACATACTATGCTATGGAGTAGAAATTGATCCTTGTTATTTACCCTTTCGATCGGTATCATAAAAATACAGTTTTTATTAATTAAGCGGGTTATTTTAGCGAGTCCCAGCTTAGGCAAGTGACTTTTTGAATTTTTCGAAATCAGTAATACTGACTTAGCATGGCAGTAGGACACACTGTATATCAGGAAAGTTCGGCAGTTACAATAATAGAACGAATCAAATTAATTATAATAAGAATTCTTAATATTTTCAGGAAAAGTTCAGTAGGTGCCTACTCCCCTTCCAATGGGCTGTTCATCGTCCGCCATGCTGTGGCGGAGTACATCTCAGCACGAGATGGAGTGGCGTCCTCACCCGAAGACATCTACATGGGGTCCGGAGCCTCTGACGTCATCAAGGCGGTGCTGACGATGTTCATCGAAGAGGTTGATGGAAAGCCACCAGGTACGTGATGATAATGACTGTAATGATTGATTGATGACTATATAGGTACTGACGATGGTTGATAACTGATGTCACATATCGATGTTTGAGTATTGTTGTTGTTCGCGGCTTCGCTCGCGTTTTATCGGGATAAAAAGCAGCTTATAGCTCAATCCAGGTGATAAACTATCGGTGCCTATACCAAATTTCACCGAAATCAGTTCAGCCGTTTCAGCGTTATTGAGTATCTAGCATACAAATCATCCAAATATTTAAACATCCAATCATCCTTTTTTTGTCATTTATGATATTAGTGGGACAATGATGGATGCCAATGCCACTAATATACTTAATTACACTTCGATGTTACATCCTCTAGATTTAATAGTACCATGTAGTCCGCTTTTCACGCAGTGCATCGTCACAATGTTTATAGCATATTTAAAAAACTCACTCAGTTAGGTAGGTAGGTACTTGTTCTCCTCACTGTACGTACCGGCCGTGCGCGTCATTCGTTTTTCTTGTGCCGCATCATCAACATCAACTTTTTAAAATATTGTAATATTTTGCGCTGAATTGAAGTGAAAAACAGTTATGGGGAATAGAAAACACAAGGATCACAATAATGATAGTATTCGTCGGAAGATTCGACGATTGTAAAGGAAATTGGAATGAAAAAATTGTAAGTCAAACGAGATATCTACCCGCACTACGTATTTGTGAATTAGCCAATGTATTATTTTTCGAACGATGAAATTTCGATTAGTACCGTCTTAGCGTGATAATACCAGATATTATCCTGATGGTTACATGACACAATTTATTCCTTAATGTGGTGATACGAGATGTTACCCTGGAATAATTTTATATACCTTCTTAGTGTGATGGTACGCGATGCCATCCAGAAAGTAATTTTGTTTCTTTTCTACAATGGAGTACCTCCTTATTTCCAAACAGTTCCCAGTCGTAGATCAGAAACTCCGTCACCCAGTTCAGAGTCTGTCCGATATGT
Source organism: Operophtera brumata (assembly GCA_932527175.1). Lineage (NCBI taxonomy): Eukaryota > Metazoa > Arthropoda > Insecta > Lepidoptera > Geometridae > Operophtera > Operophtera brumata. Next base: position 20,942,570 of record OW052231.1, read on the forward strand.
TAGTGACGAAGAAAGCCTACCCGAATCTATGGGGGATTAATACACGTAACAGATCCTGGCATCGGTAGTGAATATGATTACACCACCTACACCCTCGACTTCCATGGCAAAACCCTGTCTCAGCCCAGACTCCAGCCCCGAACTTAACGTCGGTACTAGACCTAGCTCCAGTCCCCACTCCACAATCAGTCGTTCCAGAAGGAATCTTGGAAATACTAGGAGAAGCCAAGAATCTTGAGAAGAAGCTTGGTGAGAATATCCCAAAAGAAATCTCTGAACGTTGGGGGAAAATACTACTGGATGGGCTTGTCAAAGAACAAAAGGAAGCCGTCAAGGAAAACATGGTAATCCCTAAAAACTTTCTCTTAGTCCAGGCTCCTAAACTCAATCCTGAGGTAAGCGCCGTCTTAACTGAACCGGCGAAAAAACGCGATAAAAGTAGTTAACCTCACCAAAGACTTGATACAGTCTGACAACCCTAAATTTGAGGTCATAAAGAAACTATCGGAGGTGGCTCAAATCTCGCTAGATTTGCATTATGAGGAGACTATTAATAGAAGAAAATTACTACTGCCTTTGCTGGACAAAAGTTTTTGGAATATGGCGCATGGTGTTAAAAAGGAAGCCTTTTTGTTTGGAGACAAACTTGGCGAAACTATCAAAAACTCAAAAGATATTGAGAAATCCAGCCAGCAAATAAAAAGCCTACCGCCCCGCAGCAAAGGTTTCAACAAAAACCTCCGATCTCGGGAAACTTGTGATTTCCTCCTCACCAGCAGAACAAATCGAAACCAGCAGGCCGTTATTACGAGCCGCAGCCTTCGATGCCAGCGAGGAGGAATTTGAGCTCGACGCGCCCGCGCCACTACAAGCCGCCGCCGCGCCGGCGCCGCCGGACAAGTTCCACGACCAACGTCGCCATTAGAGGTAGGATAAAATGCTGGTACGATAAAGTTATTCTACAACAACTGGTTATTGATCACAAATGATCCAGTTATTTTATCCTACGTAAAGGGCTATCACATCCCATTCATTAATTTTGTTCAACAAAATATTGAGCCTAACCCACCATTTGATACAGACTAAATTAATAATTCTGTGTCGAACCTTCAAAATCTAGAAGCAATATCACCATGCTTTGAGCAGCCGGGTCAGTTCATCTCTCCTGTATTCCTAACTCCCGAAAGTAACGGAGGTTTTAGATTCATATTCAATGTCAAGAGCTAAAATAAATTTATAATGGCGCCCCATTTTAAAATGGAGGATATTCGTACAGCTTCTAAGTTAGTAAATAACGGAGCTTATATGGCAACTATTGACCTCATAGAGGCTTATTTCCTTGTACCCATTCACCAATCATATAAAAAATACCTAAGATTGAGATTAGATCAACTTTACGAATTTATTTGCCTACCTACCCTATGAAATATGTTCCGCACCATACGTATTTACTTAATTATTGAAACCTCTTTTAGCCTCTTTAAGAAGCCAAGGTCACACAAGAGTAGCTTATCTCGATGATCTATTGTGTACCTATAGGTTCAAGCTCAAAGTCATGTGAAAATACAGTTAAGGCTGTAGTGACCAACCTACAACACTTAAGTTTCATAACAATATGATTCCTAACCAAACATGTACATTTTTAGGTTTCGAAAATAATACCTGTTCCATGTCATTACAAATAACAACAAAAAAGATTAATAAAATTTCACAATTAGCTAACAGGATAAATCATAAAGAATCAATTTTATTACCATTCGTGATCTCGCTCAATTTATTGGTACGCTAGCTGATTCGTGTCCAGCTGTAGCATAATATGCTACAGCTGGAATTATGCTACAGCTGGACTAATATGCATACAGCTGGAAGTGTTTCGACAACCATATTATGGTTGGTTATATATACTAAACATTTCGAACGCGAAAAGTACTTAGCGCTGCAACAATCAAACGATAACTACAATTGTCGAATGCATCTTAAAAAATACCTGCAAGAAGACTTTGCTTGGTGGTCTAATATTACTTCGAAAGCTGAAAATAGATTACAGAAAACTAACTTTAGTCTAGAAATATATAGTAAGTCATCTCTGACTGGTTGGTCTGCCACCGAAATTACTCATCACATAAATTATCACGAACTTCTCGCTGCCTTTTTAGGTCTAAAATCATTCGCCCAGAATTATCACAACACTAATGTGTTACTTAGAATCGATAACACCACTGACATATCATACATAAGTAAATAGAATGGGTGGAATACGATTCCCACATCTCAATCAAATTTCTAGGGAAATATGGCAGTGGTGTGAAGCTAGAAATATCTTTATCTTCGCTTCATACGTTAGATCACGTGATAACACCGATGCAGACCGGGCTTCTAAGCATACTAAGTTTCCAAAATATTGATAAAAAATTTGATCGCCCAAATATCAATTTGTTTGCATCTAGATTGAATAATAAATGTAATTCCTATGTTTCTTGCAAACGAGACCCTAGTGCTTACGAAATAGATGCATTTACAATGCATTGGTGGAATAAGTATTTTTTCGACGCATTTCCTCCTTTTGCGCTTATTTTAAAATGTCTTTGAAAGATAATTGAAGATGAAGCTCGTGGTATTTTAATCGTTCCCTACTGGCCCGGTCAACCTTGGTACCCGTTATTTAAATCGTTGCATATTATAACCTCAGAAGTTGTATATTTAATACCACATAAAAATCTTCTAATGTCACCTTCCAGAGAACACCACCCGTTATGGCGCAGCCTTACCCTGACTTGCGCCATATTATCCAGCAAGCGTTCCTACCTAAGACAAGACTGTACCTAACGATACAGTCAAGATAATCCTAAACTCGCCATCAAAAAGCACATTAAACCAGTATAATGTAGCAATAAGACAGTGGTACCTTTTTTGTCAAGTTAATAGTTTAAATTGTTATAACTCGTCGAATAGAGAGATTGTAAGATTTCTGACAGAACTATTCAAAAAAGGAGCTAGCTATGGAACATTAAATTCATTTTGATCTGCCCTATCTCTAATCATTGGTAAAGATACCTGCCAATGATTCTATAAGTAGATTTTTCAAAGGTGTTTTTTAAAAATGAAACCCATTTTTCCAAAATATCACACAACATAGGATCCAAACATTGTCCTGGAATACCTATCAAAAATACCTAATAAAAACACAAAAATTGATTTCCTATAAAAAAATAAAAAAAATAAAAAAAAAAATAAAAAAAAAATTGGTATCTCTGCTCGCGTTATCGTGTTATTAAAGTGTGCAGGCAGACGTTATCAGTAATTGATGTTAGTTGTATTTTTAATCAGAGTACCCACATTACAATAATAATAAATTATATTATAAAAACATCTATACCAAATCGATGTAACCCAAAACTAATTATTCCTTTTTTGTACAAAATGAATCGATTTGTCCAGATAAGACTTTGACTTCGTATATTGAAAGAACTAACCTATTAAGAAACCTTCCTAATACAAGTAAATTAATTGTTACTATGAAAAAACCTATCCAGAATGCAACTTCTCAAACGATTAGTTGATGAATCAAACAAACATTGCATGAAAGCTGTGTGGACGTGTCTGTATTCACAGTGCACAGCACTTGCCATGCGTCCACCTCCGCCGCCAGCAGGTCTGGATTGTCCATCGACATTCGACATCATTAAGAGAACAGCTGGTTGGACAGGTAACTCTGTATGTTTTGCTAAGTTCTATAACCAACCTTTGCTTAACACCGAAGACACATCTTTTGCCGAGGCAATATTGTCATGTGAACAAAGTGAACAATGAATACGTAAAAGTACAAATCTAATTGCCTTACTAGCATTTAATTAGTAACTTATGTGAATTATACTTGATTATCTTATTAAATTACTATTTTGTTAATATATTGTTTTTTGAGTACTTTCATTCTGCAACAGAGGCTAAACATCTACATGGTACTATTAAATCTAGAGGATGTAACATCGAAGTGTAATTTATGGTTAAAAGAACTTACCTTAAGTGAATTTCTACCAAAATTACACGAGATGTTACATCCGAATAGATTTAAACTCCCGCCCACCCGATACAAACAGCACACAATTATTATTTATTGTGCTAGGTTTATACCCAATACTTAGTTGCAGAATGCAGACAACTTACTCTGAAAAGAATGACGCGCACGGCCGGTACGTACAGTGAGGAGAACAAGTACCTACCTACCTAACTGAGTGAGTTTTTTAAATATGCTATAAACATTGTGACGATGCACTGCGTGAAAAGCGGACTACATGGTACTATTAAATCTATTCGGATGTAACATCTCGTGTAATTTTGGTAGAAATTCACTCAAGGTAAGTTCTTTTAACCATAAATAATAAATTACAAAGTTACGATGTTTGGATGTTTGGATGGTTGTATGTCTTTTACTTAATCACGCAAAAACGGCTCAACCGATTTTAATTAATGTTGGTAAACACCTGAATTGAGCTATAGGCTACTTTTTATCCTGGTGAAACGCGAGTGAAGCAACGGGCGGAGACTAGTTGCAAATAAAGTAATCATTCAACAGCGGTAATGATCCCGATCCCCCAATACCCACTCTTCTCCGGGACTCTGGCAGAGCTCGGCATAGCCCAGGCGGATTACTACCTAGAAGAGAACTCCAACTGGGCGCTGACTACTGCAGAACTCGAGAGAAGCTGGCACCAGGCAAGCGAGCGTCACAACGTGCGCGCGCTAGTCGTTATCAATCCGGGAAACCCAACTGGACAGGTGAGCCCCGAAATCCCTGCAGAGCTTCAGTTTCCGTGAGCTTAGCAGGAACCTCATCAAGCTCACATGATGAATGGTTTTTTACAAATAGCTCATGAACTTTGATACGATTGGCTATGGTACCTACTTCCCAGGTGCTGACCAGGCAGAACATAGAGGATATCATAAAGTTCGCCAAGCACCGCAATCTGTTCATCCTGGCTGATGAGGTATATCAGGAGAACATCGTCAGTAAGCCTTTTTACTCGTTTAAGAAGGTGAGTTCATTCCATATCTCTTAGTAACACTTTGAACACTGGTCTTTTAACATCTTTTAACTCATTTAAGAAGGTGAGTTCATTCCATATCTCTTAGTAACACTTTGAACACTGGTCTTTTAACATCTTCTCTCACTTCTCAGCATGCATCTATCTACAGGAATTAGGTACATCAATTACGTGATACAGTGCTGATGGATCACTTAATTGACTCAAAATGCTTTGCCAAACATTGTAAATCCAACCAGTTCTGTCACGCACGACGTTTCCCGTGATTATTTTGAGGATATATGGATGCACTAGTAACGTAGGCTCATTGAACGGATCGTTTTTGAATTTATTGGATCATTAACTATCCTCAAATCGGTTACAGGATTGTATATTTTCCCCAGGTAATGGCCGAAATGGGCCATCCCTATAGTAAGATGGAGTTAGCTAGCTTCGTCACCCTCTCCAAGGGCTGGTCTGCGGAGTGCGGTCTGCGCTCAGGGTACGTGGAACTCGTGAGGCTGAACCCAGACGTGGAGCAGGCATTTAGGACTACGAGGGCTGTGATGCAATGTCCCACTGTACTGGGACAGTGTGCGCTGCATTGTGTGGTGAGTCCATACTATAGCTGAATTTGGAGGGAACAGAATAGGATGCTTTTAAAGAGCCTTAACAGATCAAACTTATTTATAAGGAATCCAGCAGACTGTGATGCACTGATGAGACCGTTATTCAAGAAAGTGTTTTAGAGCACTAAGGCCACTGTTCACCAACATACTAACGGACGTTTAAACGGCTGTTTAGCTTAAAGCACTGTTTTTCAGATGTTGACGACCTCTGTGGCGGGGCGGGCGAACGTTCTCCTGCGACGCCGGAGGTTGCGGGTTCGATTCCCGCCTCGGACCAAATATTCAGTTCAGTTCCAAATGTTCAGGGTTTTCGGGGTATTTTCTATGTATAATAAAAAATATCTATCTATGTTATACATTGTATTAAGTATATCAGTTATCTAGTACCCATAACACAAGCTCTGCTTAGCTTGGGGCTAGATAATGTTGTGTAAACTGTCCAGCATTATTTATTTATTTATTTATTTTATTTTAATACGTTATCTGTCACTTTGACGATTGGTTACGTTAACCACCGATTTATTTGTTCGTGAACTTGGGCCTAAGATTATTACTACTGGAGTCATCAATATGTTATGCTCTTGTTGATCCTCGATCCGAATATGTTGTTTCGTTTCGTTTCGTATGAGGTAGTGCTGGCCTCTGGTGTCGGAGTTTGTCAAGCCGCCCGAGGGCCTCTGACATGTGTTGTAATCAATAACTTACTTCACAGATGAAGCCACCATCTCCTAGTGACGAATCCTACGACCAGTTCTCTCAAGAACTCAACCACATCCACTGCGTGCTTACGGAAAGGACCAAAACTGCATTTGAGACTTTCAACTCAATACCGGGATACTTTTGTAATGAACTCGATGTAAGTTGAAAGTCAAGAAAACTGAAGTTTGAAATTTCCATGATTAAGCTAATACCAAAGAGGATTTAAATACTACGGCTAATACAGAAGAGACCTGAGTCTCCACCAGCAACACTAAATTATTATAGTTAACTGATGATGTTAAGGGCCCCTACGAGTTTCGCGATCCAATTACAGAAAACAGTAGGTACTTTTCCAGTACCAGATAATAATAACTCTTAAACTAAGATGTCTGGTACTTTTCACAATGCTCAGTTTTTAACGAATCACCTATTTATCCACAGTTCTACGAATTCAACACATCGGCTTACAAATTATTGTTTATTATTATTATTATATCATTTATTTCGGTTTCACACCATATTATGTTAGTAAAGAATTGTTAGTAGATATTATCACATAGTATTTCTAAAATTACAAATCATAATTATTAAATTAAATTAAATTAAATTATTATAATTTAAATAAAAGGTAGGTATTAGGTATTTTATTACAATTAAAGTCCAAAATAAAATACAAACATTTGTGAGATTATATTTAATGCTATGAGAAGGTTGCGATGAAAAAAGTACTACCTATTTACCATTTTAAGTTCACGAATTTTGTACGCTTAGGCCCTTGTGGGCTTTAATGTTGGATTTAGCTCTATCAAGGAACATTCGGTGATATTTAAGTGAACTATGTTATGTTTCAGGGGTCCATGTTTGCGTACCCTCGAGTCGAGATCCCCGAGCGAGCTCAGCAGGCGGCGAAACAACACGAGATGAGCCCTGACGAGTTCTACTGCTGGCAACTTCTAGAAATGACAGGTAAGTACCTACTTAAACTGATAGACACAGAATGGTGAAGTTATAACATTCTATATTTGCAAAAATAGTGGCGTTGAAAAACTACGACTCTATGCAGCACGCAAAAGTAGCAGTTCTCTAAGCACTCTATGGTTTTTATTTATTTTACCATACTGCAACTGAATCACTGTTGTAAGGGGCACGGTGACCACGAAATAACAAGAGACGTATCGAACGAACAAACACGTATTGTGTATGCCTATATGTGAGATGCCCCTGCGCTGCTTGTATTTACAAGTTGAAGCCCTGCGAGCCCCTAATCACAACTATATCCAAAAAACTTGATAACAATCATACTGTGGCGTAGACCAATGTCAAAGTTAGCGAAAGTTCAATTTTGGTTACGTTCATTGAAATCAAAGAGATCTTTTTAAATTGTCTTTTAATCTCAGTGAATGTATGGCTTCCTCACGACCACTCATATAATAATATAATAAAAATAATAAACATTTATAACTCTTAAAAAATAACACAAGTACAGAATATAAGTATATAAGCATAAGTAGATAAATAATACATTTACTAATTAAGGCTCTCTAAACTCCACACACTCCAAAATGTACAACTAGAATGCAACAGCAGCGAGATCCAGCACGTTCGACGAATCGGAAAGAAGGGTGATATAAGCCCAGACCCATTATGTTAGGACTTACTACCTACGGCAAAAAGGTGCTAATACTGAAAAATAAAAATAAATTAATTGGAACTGGTTTATATATAAAGGAAGATTATCCCCCGAAATATTTACAGGAAAGAAAAAATCTTCAGGAACAACTGAAGATGGAAACGGATGGGGGAAAAAAGGCTTTCATTAAATATAACAAATTGATTGTAGTAGAAGAAGCAAATGGTACACCCAAAAATTCTAACACGGATAACAGGAACAAATAAAAAAGCGGCCAAGTACGAGTCGGACTCGCCCATGAAGGGTTCCGTAGCAGCAAGTAACATAATATAAAAGTCTTGGATGGATTACGATTAATGACGTATTAAAAAAAAACTACTTACTAGATCTCGTTCAAACCAATATTGAGTGAAAGTTTACATAGTAATGTACATTATATTTTTTTTTTAGTTTTATCATTCTCTTATTTTAGAAGTTATGGGGGGGGGGGACATACTTTTTACCACTTTGGAAGTGTCTCTCGTGCAAACTATTCAGTTTAGAAAAAAAATATTTTTGAAGACCTATAACATATCAATAGATACCCCACACGTAAGGGTATGATGAAAAAAAGTTTTTTGAGTTTCAGTTCTAAGTATGGGGAACCCCAAAAATAAAAAACTACTTACTAGATCTCATTCAAACCAATTTTGAGTGAAAGTTTACATGGTAATGTATATTATATATTTTTTTTAGTTTTATCATTCTCTTGTTTTAGAAGTTACGGGGGGGGGGGGGGGGGGGGGGACACTTTTTACCACTTTGGAAGTGTCTCTCGCACAAACTATTAAGTTTAGAAAAAAAAAATATTAGAAACCTCAACATCATTTTTGAAGACCTATCCACAGATACCCCCACACGTATAGGTTTAATGAAAAAAAAAATGAGTTTCAGTTCTAAGTATGGGGAACCTCAAAAATAATTGTTTTTTTTTTATTTTTGTTTTTAAATATTAATGCGGTTCACAGAATACATCTACCTACCAAGTTTCAACAGTATAGCTCTTATAGTTTCGGAAAAAAAAGGCTGTGACATACACGGGCAGACAGACAGACAGACAGACATGACGAATCTATAAGGGTTCCTTGTCTTTGACTACGGAACCCTAAAAACGGACTCGACCTAATGAAAAAAGCCCAAATACGAGCACTGAAGAAAAATTTAGAACAATGAAAAAGCATAAGACAGTAATGGCAAATATAAATATTACACAATACCTGTCGTTTCCAAATATAAACCAACCACAAAAGAAGACCTTAGAGAAAGAGGACCTTACAGAATCATAGCAACCAGTGCCACCTCCTCAAGAAACCTCCTCGAGAAACTAATTTACGACAAACCTGCCTCTCCCAATATGGCTGGTCCCCACGGGAAGAGTAGACCGAAACCCTCCAACTTAACAATAAAACAAACAAACATATGCTTGTTTTTTATGTAAAACAAGGAAATGGAAAGTTCCTAAATAAAAAACTATGTTGGAGGAGGCCACAGTCCGAATAGGACATGCCCTTATTTATAATAAAAAGTACCTACTCAAAATGAATAATAAAAAAAAAAACAAAAAAAAAGGATATGAAATGTTATTAAAAATATTAGGTATATCTACTCGTACAATAAATTGTATTTGCAAGACGTAGAATGAGAATTAGTAGGTACTTAAATTAAATTGAACATGTCTTAGATTAATTTTTATAAATTAATGAGATGAACCTAGCTTATTGTCATATACTTTTATCTGTTTAAGTAATTAACTAATGTTTAATTTATAATAATCTATGTCTTGTAATTGTATTTAAGTATTATTGAATGGAATGATATTACTTTTGCTATATTTTTGTGAAATTCGTAAAGGGAAATAAATGGCTTTTATTATTATTATTATTATTTTAAACTCCACACCAGGATTCCCTGTGTCGTGGAGTTTAGTATCCCCAGTATGGTACAGTTTCTATTAACACTCTTATTACTAGTATCAGATTCAGTTCTATAACTGAATCCAAATCCTTCTAGGAAGGTACTTAATAATAACATAACACCCAACAGTCACAAACATATTCCTAATATCACACTAGGATTCCCTGTGTCGTGGGTATCAGGAAAATGTCAGCATATAGCTGCGTCTCAGACATACGGAACAATTATCAAGACCAGACCGAACTATGGAGAGATATTCAGAACTATCAAACAGTTGTCAAAGAAATGTGTCAACTTTTGTAACAATCACCGGTTCTAAGTCGTTCCTCCAACTTTCTTCGACTCGACTCTCGAGGAAATTTTGTATGCCATTTTCAAAATCTTTATTGAAATGGAAGAACAAATTTTCTTGAGTTAGCACCGGTGTTTGTTACAAAACAAAATCATTATCAAAACCATCATCACATCAATAATATTGTTTGATCATTACAAAATCATTGTAAGTATCTAATGAATTCAGCTTGATTTTGATAGTTATGAACATCTCTTCATTGTTCGGTCTGTTCTTGATAGTTATTCCGTCTGTCTGAGACCCGGCAGTTTACATCAAGGATCACATATATGGTCTCTTCGCAGGAGTGTGCGTGGTGCCCGGGACCGGCTTCGGCCAGCAGCCCGGCACCTTCCACTTCCGCACCACCATTCTGCACCCTCGCGACGAGTTCCAGCACATGATGGACTCCATCAGGCTGTTCCATCATAGCTTCCTGCAGAAATACTCAGACGAACAAACATAAGGCCCATTATGCGGAGTGAAAACGTTCAAAGTGAAATTACCTGATAATTTAAAACTGGAAGTTTACACTCCAATTACTAGAATAAATAATATATTATTTAAGCCTTCAAACCTTTTTGGACAGACACACCTTCCGGAAGTGGTAGTTGGATGGTGGCAGTTGCCACTTCACCCAAATGTGTAGATAACATCCTTACCAATGTTAGAATATTATGTAAAAATATAATTAGTAACATTAAATCAGCCCATCTTGGTAAATTAACACAAACAAAATCAAAGTCATTCATAAGTAATAGTCATAAGTACAAAATTGACACTTAATTGACTAAGATGGGGAGGAAGATCGATTTGAAAAATATAAACTGTAACGAATTTCTAAACTTCCTTACGGTATAGCAATAATCCAAATTAATTTTATATGTTATTAGCGAATTGAATATAGATTTAAATGCAATATTTATAATTATACAAATCAAATTTAGTGAGTAGGCGGAATACATAAAAGCTGCCGAAAAATGTACGAAATGTATAGTGAAAAAACAAAACAATTTTAGCGAAGTGTCTAAAGAAATATAAAAATAGGAAGATAGTAATCAAAATAAGATTGTCTTTCGCGAAGCAAAATCTCGGTATTTAAGTCAAAGGATGAAGCCATGATCAAATTAAAGCTTCTTGGCTTATCTTAAATAATTAACACCGAGACTAGAAAAGTCAATAACTTTAAAATTCATACAAGGTATTTAAAAATTATCGATACAACCATCAATCAAGATGCTGATGTAGCCAAATTATTGGAATCCTTTTTTACTGACTTTGTTTCTATTTCTATCTACTATGTAGGAATATTCTATATGTTATTATGTTTTTGTATCTGTTTTTGTATGTTTTTGGTTGTTATTTTTTATTTATTTTTCTGTTTTTTGTCCTACTGTTTCCTAGTATTCTGTTTGTTCTGTTTGTTTTTTGTTTTTATTTTTTGTGCCAAATAAATGATTTTCATTTCATTTCATTTTTGTTTTTCATTTCATTTCTATATTGTTTGTATAGGTATATTCTATATCTTCTCGCATTCTTGCAGAGAGTCCTTGTTAAAAGATAATTGACCAGAATGCAACTTACAGTTCAGGTTGAATTATGTAAATACGAACGACATAGTCAAAGCTTTCGAATTAACCTCTGGTGCATTTCTGTAAGCCCATTGATTGACGTCATTGCACCCGAACGAGCGTTAATATTTAAAGCAAATGCATTGAATGTGTAATATAATTGTAATATAACATTAATATAAATTTAATTGTTAATAATAAATTTATTTTATGATTATGTAATTGTGTGCTACTTTTAAGTAGTTGTCACGCCTCGACTTATAATAATTTATATTATCAATAAATAACTATTATGACTATTATTATAACTGTTGTGTGGTGTTTCCTGATTGAATGAAAATAGCAAAATAACATTTGTTTTCAAATCAGGTGGTAACTCTGACCCTACTTACTTTATAATTATAAAAATCATTACACATACATTTATTAATTTTGATTTGTCAGGAGTAGTTACTTAAGTAGTTGAGTAGTTGTTGTTGTTAGTTGTTGTGAGTGCTATACCCCTGTAGCCTAACTAACTCATGGTCTGTGGATGCTTTGAACCGACAGAACGAGGTTATGTTTGGTGATTGGCTCCTTTTGCCGTAAGCGGACATTTATTTATTTTGCGAGCTGGTACTGTAACTGTCTATCCACTTATATTAATTAGTTCATCACCGCTCAATCCTTGAAGATGGTAATTGTAAGGTATACCTAATTATAATAACTTCCATCTATTACATATGAACCTAATAGGTAGTTAAGTGGGTATAATTAATTATAATTATTGTTAATTAGCAGCGTACTGAACAAGACTTGGATTTCTAAAATAACTACGCTTTCCAACTAAAGACATGTTTAGGCGTCCTACACACATTTGGGTCGCACCCTGCTCACTTTATTGCCGAAATGAGAAGGCGGAGTCGAAGACAAAACAATTCGGCTCTGCCAATTACCACATAAAAGATAATAAATTTAGGTGGATAGTGTAGTTAGTTTTAGAAATCTATGTGTTGTGTTTGTCATTCAGTTTGGGCAAACGGCAAATGCCGTGGGTTTTTCAGGCGTTGCGTCGTTTGCTTAAACTACGGGTCCAAAAACCAGATATGGAGTCGAATTTATTAATGCAGAACCGAATAGTATGGTAAACCTGATCAACAACGTGGTTTGTCCAATGTTAATCCACATATCAGTATTCAGTGTTTACATCCCAGATTGGCCGAATCATGCCCACACGAATAATATATTTATGCAAAGCACGCCTGGAAATACATTTATTTACAGAAAGAATAATACAACTAATACAAGGTTTATACAAAATACATATGAAACAGTTGTGCTACATGAAGACCGCTGCTAGCGATCTATCTGCACGCCATTCCGTAAGATCTGACTTTATACTTTTGAAAACACGTGACGTCCTACCAATGGGGAAGACCACTGTCAATTAGTTCCATGTAGAGGGCGCCAAATGTTTGTTACCTGCGAACTATCAATCTACATTGAAATTGTATGGTTTTTAACTTGTTTTCTCTTAATACTTAAAATATGGGTCGTTTTGTAGCTTTTGCATGTGCAGAAATAGGTGTACACAAATTCCCAAGTGATTTAGCATTAAGGAGAAAGTGGAAAAAAGCATTGAGAAGACTTTATTATAAATCAAGTGATTTTTAGAGATTATGTGGAAAACACTTCACAAAAACTGACTATGAGACCACTTCTAAGATAACAGGTATTACTGTGAAACATGTTTCTTACTAAGTAGGTAATCCATTATATGCGAAGTTTCAATGTTACTGAACATTCTCCATTGTTTTAGATATTTTTTTTAAATCAATTTTATCACTAAATTTAACTAACATTTGACGAATAAGTGTGTGTTAGAATTAATAAAATCAAATTTAACCAAAATGTTGTCCTGAAAACAGCTTAAACTTAGTATAATGGTAATTAAAATGTACATTTCGACTAGTTCGGCTTTCTTTCCTTGGAGCGATGCACCTCTTATTTTCAACTCTTCTTTCAACTGGGCGATACGCCAGGTAGAATACATCACAAAATCTATTAAAAAGCTCGCCAAAAACCAAACCAATGCATAGACAATCTTAAAAGCAATGGTTTTTTTTACCAAGATATTTTGTCACACAGAGGTTTTGGTAAACTTCCCCATTGAAGCACTGTCGTAATTTGTATTTGTTTTAGAAATCATATACCTACTTAAAAGTAATCAAATGAAATGTACCATTCAAAAACTCTTATTATTTATCTCTTATCCTGCTTTCAAAATACTGCCGGGTACAAAAGGATAACAACCATCAAACTAGTTCATTGAAACATAGCTGAAAACGATCACAAAGTAGATGCAGGTGGTTGGAACGCACCTTCCCCAGCTCCCGCATCAGAAACTGTCTCATTCTTCTTTTGGTCTTGGCATCACTTCCCTGGAACCTGATACAAAGACAATTTAGCAACTTAATTTGTGTGTTGTACATAAGTAGCATTAGATGAAAAGCAAGAAACATAGAACTATAAAAAATATGTGGTGTATTTTGACTGCGAAAACTAAGTACTCAGACAAAGTCATTACACTTATTTAGGGAAATGAACATAATATTGACAATGCTGCCCTATTATTTACTTTTGGTACTAATTTAAACTAGACTCCTTCATTCAGCCGTTCCGGGGAAAATGCGTCTTGCTTGACAGAGTAACGTAAATGAAATGCACCATAGGTACCATAATCGCTAACAGTGCTTTCATCCAGTCAACCGGGATGAGGTTAGGATGGAGGACTGCATGGATGAATATGTTATAGGACCTGAGGTGTTCCTCCATACAACGCAAGGTAGCTCGTCGGAAGGTGGACATGGCGTTGTCAAGGAGGTCTCGCCAGATCTGTTTGATTTCCTCCTGGTGCAGGCACGGGTCCCGACTGGTGCGGTCTACTCGGCCAGTGATGTTATTGTAGAATTTGCTAGAACATTGAATAAAATGAATAAAAGCGAATAAAACAAACCCTCATTATATGACATCAATAGATAAATACATAGTAGGCTTACTATTCTATTCTTAATACTTTGTGTTACATCTACTTGGGACTTGGGTAGGATTTAAATATAGGTCAGTACATAGGTCTCTAGTTTTAGTATGGAATACATTGAGAAAGGTTTTATCGTTCTATAGCTGCGAGAAAGAAGTGATGACATCACGTGGTCATAATCTTTTTATAACTGTTTTTTTTTGTTTTATTGTTTTTTTATTATATCCTAAAAAATTAACACATACAAAGTATTATACACTCAAAAGACCCTTATGGGTAATGGGTATTTAAAAGCCACTTCAAGTTTCGGGGTCCAAAAACAGAAAGCAGTACTTTTCCCAACGCAAACCTCTCAATAATTATTGAAAACTCTGGTAGTTTTCCCAATTCACAGTTATATTTCACGTATTTATTCAACAAGTCTACGAATTTATATTTTAATAAGACTTTGCGCGTCATCTTAAAAGGCATTATTTAGATATAATATTATGATTAAACGTATAAAAAAATATTAAAATACATATACGAATACATCGTTACATAAATGTCGTAAATTTTATAATATAAGTTAGTTATTGTTATTTTAATTATATTCTTACATTATATTCATACATTATAACAAATATAGTACCTACAGTTAGTAAAAAAAAAACATTTTTGGGGAACGTTTCTCACGGTTTAAATAATCACCTGTACTCATCAGTCATGTTGTGGTATATATCATCAAAATATTGCGTCTTCTTCTGTTTGATGACCCTGAACCTGGTCTCCGACAGACGTCTGGCGTCCTTAGTGGTGAAGTCATCGAGAGCTCGTACGAATACCTGCGTAACGTACTCAGGGATGGAAACTGCTTCCTTACCTGGGTGGCAAGCACCAGCCTGACTTAAAGTAGGATGAAAGAGTTATGTACTCTCGTCCAGCTTGAGGCTGGTGAAGCGACGCACTTCTATAATACTTGACTTGCGTATTCAATAGCATTTACAAGCTTTTATATTTTGAAAAAATCATTCGCACATTTTTAGTTCGCAGATACGAACTTCAGGATAAGTATTACAAAATACAAATACAAATACAAAATACAAATACAAATACAAATACAAATACAAATACAAATACAAATACAAATACAAAATACAAATACAAATACAAAAAATACAAATACAAAAAATACAAATACAAATACAAATGTTTTATTTACAAATAATAGTGGCTATTGAAAAAGCAATTTTATTCAGTAAAGTTTGTAATAGTACCAGCAGGCACTATACAAATTGAGCAATCTTTGGTAAAGCCTTGGTTTCCTAAAAAGGACTTTATGTACCAGAACGCCTGAAATCATTGTTACTTTGACGTAATATTCTAAGATCCGCACTAGAAACGACCTTCCATCTGTTTAATGGATGAAAAGTATTTTATATCAAATTATTTATATTAGAAAACATATATAGAGTGGGTTGTTTAAAAAAAACCCTGCCCAGACAACCCAGATAAATAAAAAAAATAAAAAAAAAAATCCTTTTTTTTAATAACCGTGATGGTTAGACATTTAAAATTTTCACAGAATGATGTATTTCTGTTACCGCTATATCAACAAATAGGTAAACAAAATAAAATAAATGTTTAAGGGCGCTGCCATACAACAAACGTGTTTTTTAGTCGTTTTTATAGATAATGGTACGGAACCCTTCGTGCGCGATTTCGACTCGCACTTAGCCGGTTTTTATAGATAATGGTACGGAAGCCTTCGTGCGCGAGACCAACTCGCACTCGGCCGGTTTTTAAATTTTTTATTAATCACAGTCTGGGCAAGAATTTTGAGCATTGAGAATTTTGAGACTCTAGATATGTTTTCTAATATATAAAATTTGATATAAAATACTTTTCATCCATTAAACAGATGGGTGAAGGTCGTTTCTAGTGCGGATACTCTACTATAAGTTTATGTATGACACACATTCAGCACACTCCGTCACAAACGGGCCACCGTCTAGAATATTTTACCTGCGTCAATTCGTTCATCATGTTACTTAAAATAGCATCGACTTGCTCCTTCTCCGGGTACTGATAGACGCACTCCACTCCCGGCCCCATCGTTACTTGGTTCTTCCTGACCTCGACTCCCCGAAGCACCCCCTCTTTTAGTATCCCCTTCCGAAGCACCGGCTTATCCAGGCGATGCAAATGTTTGTGAGACAGGTCCACGTCGAAGGACATGTCTGCTTTTAATTGCAAGTTAACGGCTCCAGTCGACATGAGACACACGAGCATGAGGACGAAAGGTTCAAGTTTCATAGTTGTTTTGGCTATTCGCTGTATAATCATTAATGTTCGCTGTATAAACATTTATGTTTTGTTTTACTGGTGTTCGTTTGATAGTTTTTCCAATAGCCTTTATAAAGTTGACAGGTAGGTTCAAGTAGGTAGGAGGATGGGTACGTATCAAAATTTATAAATTCAAAATTTGATGGCCACAGCTCTGCCCTCCTTACGAAGAGTGCAGTAACTAGTGTTTTTGGCGAATTTGAGTTGAATACATTTTTGAAATCGCCTATGAAAATACAATATTCAAGTCTCACTCACGTATTAAAATTCCATCAAGAACCCGGAATTTTAGGAACCAAGAATGCAGTAACTCTGCTTTCAGGGAATAACTAGCTTATGAGAAGTGCAGTGAGTGTAGTTACTACACACATGGTAATGCAATAATTATATAATTCTTACAAGTAGTGCAGTAAGAATAGATAATGCATTCTTTAAATTAGTATTTTATTAATTATCTACGTGAAAACTATTAAAAGTGCAGTATCTACTAGATACTGCATTAATTTTATGTGCATTTTGGATAAACTATGAGTTTAGCTTATTAAGAATGCATTATCTATTAGATGCTGCGGTTATGGTTGGGTATAATCCAATATTTACAGTGAAAATACTATTTGAAACCGCGATAACTTAGCAAGATACTGCAGTTATTGTTAGCTACATGGTTCATAGTAGGGAGTGCGGGGAGTGGTAACTTGGTTGAAATCAGTCAATCAGTCAAGGTCTTTACTCCATGCGGGATGCACGTGTCGCTTGTATCAATTATTTCCCGCGGTAAGTTAATATAAAATAGAATATACATATATATATATATATATAATATACGGATAGGCTATATAATAAACGTAAGCGGTTAAAAGTCGTATGCAAAAATATATCATTCGTAATATTAATAAATGTAAACTGATTGTTTTACGTATTGGTATTTGAAAATTGATACGCAGTTCATATTATTGCCGCAGGTTCATATTATTTTGCCTGTTTCAAATGTGAGATGTTTATTGGTTTTATTTATATTACAGGTAAAAATGTCAAGAAATTGTTCAAGAAAAGACCATATACTACTAGCGCTAGCTATTTCAAAAACACCTTCACAATCTACAATATCGTTAAACATCCCTACTGAAAGAGGAGTCAACACTGTTCGTCAAAAAACAGCTAAACCGATACATTATACCGACATTAAGAAACTGTGGTCTCGAGCATACGATTTCAATGATTTTCCATCAATTGTTGGGAATAAAAAAGAATACGAAGATTCTTTCTCATTCATAGTATGATTTAAAGTTAGTTAGTAACACATTCTAAGTTTCCGTCCAAGTATATCACATTACCGCCGAGGCCCGAGAGCATGCCCCGAATAGGCTTTACTTACAAAGTGATAAGTATTCATGCGTGAACAATATATGGAAAAATATCTCGACAAGCCAGTATCACTAGAATCATATCGTAAAATTGACAAACAGATGAACATTTCGTTCACCAATCTAGGTAACGAAGAGTGTGAAGTATGTGCTTTACATAAACAGCATATCGATAATAATGGATGTGAACAAGGTCCAGACTCATGTGAAACATGTATTCATTACCAAACTCATAAGAAAAGATACGAAACCACTCGAGAAGAATATAGTAATGACAAGAATTCTATGAATCAGACTGACAGCGCATGTACTTATTACTCCGTCGATTTGCAAAAAGTTATCATGCTTCCTAGGATGGACCAATTTAAAGTAGCAATTTTTTGCCCTCGTATTGTGGCTTTTAATGAAAGCTTTGTCCCATTAGGACCTAGCAAGAATGAAAATGTGCCTTACGCTGTTCTATGGACTGAAACGATTTCTGGTCGAAATCAAGAGGATATTATTTCAGCGTTCAGATCTTTTCTAATACACAAGCGTGACATCAACGATATCATTTTGTGGGCAGATAAATGCGTGGCGCAAAATAAAAATTGGGCTTTGATGTGTTTCTTGGTAAACATGATAAACAGCGACTTAATTGCAGCTGAATCCATCATAATAAAATACTTCGACCCCGGCCACTCGTTTATGTCAGCTGATCACTTCCACCACCAAATGGAAACACAATTGAAAAAAAGGAAGAAAGTTTATGATTTTGATGACTTTGTCGATACTGTTAAGGCATCAAACGTAAAGAAAAACGTTGTCAAAGTCATGACTTTATCAGATTTTTATCGTTATGAAGATTTAAGTTCACAGCACATAATCCGAAAGCGCGAGCCAAGAGCTTATTTAAAAGATATAATGGCTATAAAAGTAAAGAGAGGAGATTTTAATTTACAATTCAAGGATAACCATGGTTCAGAATGGCAAGAACTAAACTTTCTCCAGCTCAAAATTCAAAAATCTCACATATTTCCGAACACAACAAGTAAAACCACACCACGAGGAATCACTACTGATCGAAAAGCTGAAATAATCTCAAAACTGGTGCCACTAATGCCAGAAACAAGGAGAAGTTTTTGGCAAAAAATACCTGTTTCTGATGGTGTTTCAGACCTAACATAAATTAGGTGCATTATGCACCTAATTTATGACATAATTAAGATTTAAATTTATCATAATGTCCAAAAATTGCGTTTATTTCGTTTATATCTTTTATGCCAGTACTGAATTGATTTTTACTGGGAAAGATTAAACTGTAATTTTGATAGATGTTTTATTATTTGTCTTATTTTTGCTGATATTTTTTCTAACATAAGTGAAACAACATTTTATAGAAATAAGTTAGGTTGTAACTTAAAATTTACCTGAGATAATATTAAGTATTCGTTACATTTAGTTACATTCAAACTACGTGAAATGATAATTTGACATAAATTTATCGGAGTTACTATATTACAACATTCTGTTGATTAAACCAGTCATGCCGCCAAGACTGAAATACTATATTAAGTAGTTGGTTAGAACGCTGATCTCTATGTTTAAATAATATGTAAGTTGTTTGAAAATCAAAAGCGTGATTGATCTCATATTGTGCCTTAAGTAATTAAGAGACTGAAAAGGTTACCTATTTCATTTATATTTAGTAAAAATAGAATAGTCAATTAAAACAAGGTTAACTTTAAAGTTTATTATTTATTAAGTGAAAACCACACTTTATGGATAACATTAAATTTAAATGTAACCCATATATTTAAATGTGTCCCGCTGAAACGGAATTTTTGGGTTACATTTAAATTGGGGGTTAACTTTATTATAAAAAAAAACATATTGTAAATAATAAGTCAAACTCTTGAAGTTATTAAAATAAGAATTAAAGAAAACAAACTGACCTTGTATCAATTTATTAAATAATTTAAATGTGTCTTTAGTTATATTACGCTGGTTTGACGAGTTTATAGTTTTAGTTTGGTATTGTTTATTTTTTGATCCTTACAATTTTTTCTAAAAATAATTTATTTGGATACTATTTAAATAATACAACATGAGTCTACCTCTTTTGTTTTCTATTAAACGACCTCACCCTTACGATTGTATTAGGTAATTTGCAAAAATTGCTATGAACATTAACTACATACATGTTTTCAAAACAGTTTTAAAGTAAGGGAAACTCTTATCAATACTGCAGTAACTATGCAGTTACTGCACCTATGCTTACAAATTCCCAAAATTGCAAACTGTGGTCTGTAAATAAAATTGCACTAAGTAATTTTTCTATTCATAAGTGCAGTAACTAAGGTACTTACTGCAGTAATTGCTAGGAAGCTAAGCTTTGCCAGCTAAGCAATAACTAAACATAAGTATATTTTTTAAATATAAACGTATATTACTTAAATATTATTTAAATAATTATAACTTCAAAAAAACTTATTTTTTTTCTCTTTCATTTGACATATAGTTTGTTGCAATAACTTACGTAGTTTTGAGGTTACAACAAATACAAAATAATTTCGTTTACCCGCGTTTTACTCAAAAACCTGTTTGACTTAGTTACTGCACTCTTCTTACGGAGGGCAGAGCTACAAACTTGTAATTTGGCATGCATATTTGTTTGAGATTATGGCTTTAGGCATTTTGACCATTATACATATAGAACTTTATCGATTATAAAACTGATTTATTTTCACCATTAGGTTTTTTAAATTTATGGATTCTGAACTTATGTGTTTTAAACGTATGTATTTTGAATTTATGCATTTTGATATGTACCCATGCATTTTGATATGTACCCAGGAGGATTTATATGTATCTAGTTCAACGGTATTTATAAATTTTTTGAGCAAGACATACTAAAAGCTTGATTTTCCACAACTATATTTAACTTTCATTTAACTAGTTTACCTACCCACTTAAGTTTACTCTAAATTAGGTAGGTACGTACCTAACTACTTATTCGTTCAACCAAGTACCTATCTATTGTCGCCATCAAACCTAGTATTTCCATAAAAACAGTGACAATAAAAACAGCGCATTACGACCACATCGATAAGAGGTAAAGTAGAACATAACTTTTATCCTCAACTTATACGATTGTGTTATATGTATTTGAGTTATGTGAAATTCTCCAGAAGATGTTTTAGAGCGTTGGTAGGTACCTAGTTATCGCTGGGCCATAAGTTAGTTAACGTCCCCAAGACCCTTAGATCCACATCTTTATAACCTGAACTTATAGGATTGTAGTTACATTAACAAATTTATTTGGAGCTAGTGAAGTGCCCGCGACTTCGTCCGCGTGGAGTTCTTCCATACAAACTTCCTACACCCCTACATTCGCTATCGTCATTGCATAGTAAAACGCTAATTTTCAATTGTCCTAATATTTAAACGTTGAGAAACGCCTGTTTAAAAAAAAACTTTTTAATACATTCATTCATTCGTTTATTTATTCACAAACAACATTTTAATATTGTGTCTGAATGTCGGACAATATTTAAATAATTAATATATGTACAGGCAAGGAAGTGTAAGAATGTTGAGTTTTATAAAATGATCTTTGCAGGAATCAGTTTATGGTCTACGAACCATGGTTCTTACAGCTCTTTTCTGCACGATGAATGCATAATTAATACATTATAGTCATAACTGTTAACTGTTGTTGGTCTTAAGGCCTACTAAAGTACCAGAGTAACAGGTAAGTGCTGAATTTCTGATTTAGTATTAACTGTATTAGGTAGTATTATGACAAGATATAGAAATAATAATACAACTTAAACGACTATTTAACCCTACATACTTTTATTTAAAATTAATCTAGAAATAATAAGCAGAGTTCAAGTCACCTATATATATTATTAAAATGTTAACCCCGTCTTGATAATTAACAGATCATGCCGCCTACTCGATTGATATTCCCTGAGTGGCACTTCGCGAATAAAAGAGAATGGAATAAAAACGAGCAGCGTCGTATTTTATTTAGTTACCTGGAGGCGACGCGACCAAATGCTACAACATACAATAGTGCTTTCACACCAGGGTGTGAATTACTAATGGTAATTTTAAAGTGAAAGAAATCCTCCGTTCATAGTCATAGTCATAGTCATAGTCATAGTCATAGTAATTTATTAATAACAAAAAGGTTACAAGTCAAAAAACATACATAAATCCATAAGTACATTACAAAATGCACATACGTTTTAACAATTTTAATTTATGTCAAAACCTATACAATTAATAATCGTATAAAAATTATAAATAGTGTTAAAGGATAGTATAGTGTGTTTCGAATGTGCAGTGAAAATTTCACAGTCATAAAAAGAGTTTAGAGACTGAAACTCGAACTTCTAACAGAGGCAAGCTTATTAGCAGTAACTTACAGATTTACATGTACAAACATTCAGAAGAATCAGCTTCGAAGTATCTAGAGCTTTTCGTACAAAAATAAGGGGGAAGGAAGCTTTCACGAACAGGCGTCAACAGCCAGATGCAACGCCTTTGTCTGGTGTGAAGCAGAAACTATTCCCTTCTCGATGGTCAAAGAGGGAGGACCTACACATACCTACAACACAGCACCACGCTCACAGAACAGCTCTATCTATATACTATAGAAGAATTGTAACTGAGGTACTAAGAACTTTGCTAGTTGTGAATACAACAGATAATATAACGTGGTACAGTGGCGCCCCCAGCGGTCAACATTTTACATCGTAAGAATTCATAGTCTGTTGTGGCCAAAAACCGAAACTAATTAGACACATGCAAAGTGCAATAGAGGGAACATAAACAACCTTGAACACGCTGCATGCAGACACCGGCACCATTCGGCAACTTCATTTTCACTGGTTCTTTCTTGTTCTTATGCATGTTCATTGTCCGATTGAGGTGATAAGGACCGATAAAAACTTTTTTAAGTCGTGTCTATAATTATATTAATTTTTCCGGTTAAACTTACCGTAACTTGACTTAACGTTCGTATTAGTCGAGTATACAAGCCGAGGATTCGAGCAATTTGGATGCCCTAAGTAATGTAAGTGTTATTCCCTTAGTGTGGCGCGGAGGGCACTTGCGCCCCGCTGGTATGAAGGATGAAGACTACGTCGCAGGGGCTTCAGTCATGAACAATGACTAAATCGATTGTGAACAAGTAATTAATTTAGTAAAAATTAAAAAAACCCTCCATGAAACGGCTGAACCGATTTTGATCAAACATAACTAAGAACACTCTCGACAAATTCACCTTTCAAAAAACTACACAAAAAAAAACTATATCGGTTCATCCGTTCGGGAGCTACGATGCAACCGACACACACACTCACACACACAGACACGTCAAACTTATAACACCTCGTCGTTTTTGTGTCGGGGGTTAAAAAATAAGCCAATAGCGAAGTTCGTCATATTAGTATGTGCAGTGTGAACGCACCTGTAAGCTATATGATGTTATATACCAGCGCCAATAAATTATAATTTACTCATGAACGCGACTTGTTTCTTTTTACCACTAATTGAGATGGTATATTATACTAACGGAAAGGAGCGTTAAGTGTGAGAGGTTGTGTTTGTGTGTGCCATCTAATGTTCCCATTTATCTCCACAACGGTTTGACCGATTTAGATACGGTCTTCTGAAAATAAATATTCATAAGTACGTACAATGTACATTAAGCTTGAGAATGCTTCAGCTTTTTGCAGCTTTTGCTTGGTATCGACTGAATTCGTGTTTTTAAGCCACCAGCCCACTGCTGCGCACGGTCACGTTACGAACTGACGTACTCACCTTCACATCATATCTATATGT
The DNA here is from genome assembly GCA_932527175.1 of Operophtera brumata. Lineage (NCBI taxonomy): Eukaryota > Metazoa > Arthropoda > Insecta > Lepidoptera > Geometridae > Operophtera > Operophtera brumata. The sequence continues at coordinate 20,966,947 of OW052231.1, forward strand.
AGTTTTCATCAGGCATTGTGACACAAACATTATACGCACATACGTGTGGTTCTATGACGTCACTGAAACAAGCATGACCTACTGGGAAGCGGGCGTGGCTACTCGTGTGTACGGGGGGGTACACAAAGGGAATGGAAACTGCGGTCCCTTGTGATTGAGGGGCCTTGCGCAATGTGCGCATCTACAGTGGAAAGGTCAAAACACGCAGCTAGGCGGCCGAAGGGAATGGATCGTAAAAGCCAACGTGCACAGCATTTTGTCACAGCATGCACTGCAGTTGCACAGCATTTTGTCACAGCATGCACTGCAGTTGCACAGCATTTTGTCACAGCATGCACTGCAGTTGGCTGGCGCCTTTATTGCGCCATCGTTATCATTGTCAATATAATCCAGAATTTAGAAGTGCGATAGAGAAAGCACTATAAAGTGTAGTTTTCTGATTATAGCGAACATCTCATTCTTGTTCAAGATACCTATAATAGAAGGAAGTACTACCTCCATCCCTATTTCAGCCGCAAAGCAGTAGTGCTCGCATTACTTTGTTCCGGTTTGAAGGGTATGGTTGCCGGTGAAATTACAGGCACATGAGACTTTCATCTTTTTCTCAGGGTGGCGGGCGCAGTGCAATGCCACATAGGGTGCGTTCTAGGTGGACGTGACCTATGTGGTAATACGTTTTTAAATGCAGAAGTTACCGCTTAACATCAGGTGGGCCACCTGCTTGCTCAGTAACTACCGTTTAAAAAAAAAGAAAAAAAAAGTAGCTTGTCTACTACGTTCTTACTTGTTTTGTGTTCATATTTGTGTGGATTTTCCTTGTTACATATTTATTTTGAGCGTCTCTTATTGTTGTTTTCGTAGGAGGAATTGAAATCGTGCTTTCCGGGATTCGTAACGATTTCAGACGTGTAAGTAAAAGCTAAAGTTCCCAAGCTTAAACTCATTCGTGGTAAGTTCATGCGGTTCTTGAATTCACACTAATGAATTATTGGAACTAACATCGATAGAGCCGTAGTTGCGAGTTCGTAGATGAACTTGTAAACCACGAGCTGAATTGATCTGAATTACGTTGTTAGTGATTTGCCAGTGGCCGTATATCCATAACAAAGTACAGAACGCATTGAAGTTAGCTGTTTGGCGTCGTATTTTTTTTTATTTGTTCTTATATACATATATTGCGTTTTCCTGTTGCTAATTTCAATACAAATTCCATCGTGACAATTTCCTATCGAACTGTAATTACAAGCTTTACATTAACTTGCAATGTATGCCCGGGTGGAATATATTAGTCCAGGTGGAATCTTGCAACTGAATTTTGAAGCAGTTATCCTCAACCGATTGAGCTGAAATTTGGCATACCTGTTAAGTTCCGATGACAATGAAATATGATGGTGACAGCGAGCTAATCTGATGATGAAGATGGAAGGTGAACAATGGAACTCCTCGATGGATAATAATATAGACTGGCAGTGTTTAGTGTGACATTTTGATCAGCACTCGGTTACGATCACTAATCTTATAAAAGCTTGTATTGAAAAATATAAATTTCACAAAAAACTTATTTTATATTCATTTTCTCTTAATCAGAATGTATGTCCGTCCAAAGAGCCCCTAACCCACAGTCCCGCGTCATCCGTATCAAGATTCCGACTTGAACCAGTCTATTGTTATTCTTATACAATGTATTACTCACGGACACGTTCACTATTCTATTTAGATGAAAGGTTTTCATTTTGTATTGTAGGGTTGTTATGCAGGCTGTTTGTAGACCGTAGAAGGATTATTTTGCACATATAAATAATATTTGTAACTCACATGTATTTTTTTATTGATGTGCGGGTGTGAGACCGCCACTCTCGTAGATTAGTTGTTTATTTCGCTAATAGTTTATATAAGCTCCTTCGGTTCAGCCTAACATTAGACCCCTCCGTCTCCTCCCGTGGATGTCGTAAAAGCCGACTAAGGGATTACACCAGGGAGTGGACAGCAGCATCCTCCTAATTACCACATAAAGTACTTCACCGCAAATAACAAATCCGCCTGCCAAGCGTGGTGATTATGACAAATTCCCCCGTTGCATTTCATGGGTGAGTCCTCGTCCAACAATGGACGTTTAACGACTGATGATGATGATGAACTCCTTGGTAAATGTACGTAGCAATTGTTTTCTATTTTTAATCCGATTTATTATTTAACGTCGCCCCCGGGCATACTCGGCAAGAGTGAATTGATAGAATTAATAATAGGTACATAACTTCTAATTAGTAAGTAATAAGTTACAAACTACCACACAAACTAGTACTTTGATTCAGCGCTCAAAAATTGTCCGAACCAAAAGAGAAACAAAACGCATAAAAATAAAAATTTCGGTAAAGTTTTTACTGGGCCATTACTGCTTGATTATTGAACACATTTGAAGGAATAAAGTGTGTACCGGCAGAGTATCGAATTCATATGTCATCGTTTGAATTTTCAAAGGAATTTTGGAGTTGATAGTGATAGAATACTAAGTTCATCGTAAAGTCCTTGCTTTACCAAAAATGAGGAAGACAATTTTTTTTTGTGACTATAAGCACGTACTAGTTCAGCAGACAGAATAAAAGATTAAAACAAAGTCACACGCAGCACGGCCGCGCGTTTCTGCTCGGTCTGCAGCTCACAATTAGCCGGTAATTGAATCCCGTCAGCGTTGTCCCGACGAGAGGCGTCGCCGTGTGCCGAGCCCCGTGCGTAACCAGTGCAGCTCACAACTAGCCGGTTATTGAATCCCGTCAGCGTTATCCCGACGAGAGGCGTCGCCGTCTGCCGAGCCCCGTGTGAGAGTAACCAGTGCAGCTCAGAACTAGCCGGTAATTGAACCCCGTCAGCGTTGTGCGGACGAGTGGCGTCACTGTCTGCCGAGCCCCAACCGAGAGTAACCAGTGCAGCTCACAATTAGCTGTAATTGAATCCCGTCAGCGTTATCCCGACGAGTGGCGTCACCGTCTGCCAAGCCCCATCCAAGAGTAAGCAGTGCAGCTCACTATTAGCCGTAATTGAATCCCGTCAGCGTTGTGCCGACGAGTGGCGTCGCCGTCTGCCGAGCCTATCCGAGAGCAACTAGTGCAGCTCACAACTAGCCGGTAATTGAATACCGTCAGCGTTGTCCCGACGAGTGGCGTCACCGTCTGCCGAGCCCCGTGCGAGAGTAACTAGCAACCCGAGATGTTTGCTTTGAATCCGTTTACTTTCGTAACTTGGCTGTGTTAGTTTACAATTCATTATCATAGAGTCCCTAAGAGTCTTAAGAAAAATAATAACTAAGTATTCCACACGTTTTATTTTTCTGGTGTGTAGTTGGATATTAGGGGGACAGGAAGGGGGAGGAGGGAGGAGCAGAAGGGGGAGCGGGACTTCTTTTTTTATCTCGACACTACGCGTGCGAAGCGTGTGCCTTTTGCCCACAGCTTCGCACGCGTGTCGAGATAAAAAAAATTCCCGCTCCCCCCCCCCTGATCCTCCCTCCTCCCCCTTCTTGCCCCTAGCATCAGTCCACACACCATCATCAATAAAATTATATCAATCAAACATCAATATCATATAAATCAATATCATATCAATCATATCAATATCATAAAAATCCGATAAACCGTTGATCCGACAGATCTGTTTATTAGTCTCATGTTCTTACAAAAATCCCAAAGATATGAGCACTTTTAATTTTTCCAATTTTCCGCGCAACTTTTCTAATTATTTTCCCTGATAAACATATCCGGGCTATTACGAAATAATTCAAATTGGTCCAGCGGCCAGCCATTCTTAGATGCGGGCTAGCAACGAACAGTATGACATTTTTATATAAATAACGTAACATCCATCCCAACAGTCACATGCGTGTCATGGGTATCAGGAACTACGTGTACCATGGTACCACAACACCCAGACCCAGAATATTTGCAGATCATACAAATATTTGCCCCGCAGTGGGAATCGAACCCGCAACCTCATGCGCCTCTCCCTTCGTGTCACAAAGGTCGACCTTAGACAAGGGTAACTGAAATGTAGTTTCACTAGAGAAGCGAAGAATCATCTAACAACCAACCAACAACTTAAGGTTATACAAAATTACCAATCTCAGATTAGATTTTTAACTGAGTAAATCAAGTACAATATTCAAATTAAAAATATGCATGGATACAACATTATAATACCGAGGGATCACCCAGACAGAAACACAATAGGACAAAATTTTCTCTATAAAAAGAAATCACAAAGTTACCTCTAACTTTTGGCTAGATTCGATTGTTTGTCAATATGGTACAGATTATTGGGTCAAAAATTGTATAAATAAAATCAATACAATAAAACGGAGGGCTGGTTTTTTAAAATTATCTATATTTCACGAGATATTCAATAAAAACCGCTTTTTTGACCCTTGCGTGGCGTTTTTTTGTATGAAGATTTCTGCCTGGCGGGTGCGCAGTATTAATGTAATTGTTGTATAAATCGTGTTAATTAAATAAATAAATAGATTAATTAAAACGTTTGCATTAGCATCTTAATAAACAATTGATAGCCGACTGTCAAATATCTGCGCTATCTTCAGCTGCTTGCATAGAGCCTTCATTGTGTAGTCGCCTCTATCTTGCCTTTCTTGATCTAACTCTTAATAGATGACGTTCTGTGTTGAGTCAGTTTTATGCAAAGTAAGGTAGGTAGGGCCTTTGTACAGGCATGCGGCCCGCGGCCCGCGTGTACCAAACACTTTGCATTAATGTTTGTAGGAGACGGCTCAGACAAATACTGTAGGTACCTACTGGGGACGGGATCAACTGCATTGTGATATAGTGCCTGATGTAGTTATTGGCTCAATCAGGGTATTTTATTTTCTCAATAATGTTCCATAATCGCGTGTTATTCTGTCATTGGGTATAAAAAACTGGTGCACTGGCATGGTTAAATAACTTTTTGTCCCCATACAGGAATCGAACATAAGGCTCTCTTGTTTTATGAGACCTTAAGGCGATAATATGTTAAAATTTTGTGGTCGTTGCGTTATATTGGCAATGTTAAGGGTTACAAACTGGATGTTATTACAGTGATTGCTTGAGGATGTAATTGAAATAAAACAAAAACAGAAACTCGATAGGTGAAACTTTTCTAGACAGGTTTATTTTTTGAAATCAGCCTCTGTACAGCCCATAATACGACCAGACACTGAATTAAAAAATAATCCACGTTAAATTTTTGCATTATTCAGTAGGTATAATGACAGCACTGAAATAACAAGAGAAGGATTTATTCTTAATTATTTGCTACTTTTTAAGTAAAACGGTGTTTGAACTATGATGACCGATGAGCTAGCCAACTGAACCAGTGGAATGGCTCATCGACCACGTCAGTAAATTGAAGCATGTCAGTAAAGTAAAGGTTACTGACTACCATCGCGCACAGAACGACTTCCTATTAATTCTTGTAGGCACCGTCACCTCGTATCTTACTCTGCAAGCTTAATTTTAGTAGAAACCCGGCGCAAGCTCGGGCTAACAGCATTAGTGCAGGCCAAGGCAGCTTTGCGTCACTCCAATCGGATCGGATTATAAGTAAAATTATCTGTAGTAATATTATGTTTAGATAACAATATGATATCTTATATGCTTATGCTTATGTTATATGTTTATTTTAGTGCTTATATTAATAAAAAAAAAAAAACTTACACAACATTATCTAGCCCCAAGCTAAGCAGAGCTTGTATTATAGGTACTAGACAACTGATATACTTAATACAACATATTACATAGATAGATATTTTTTATTATATATAGAAAATACCCAGAACACCCTGAACAAATATCTGCAAATCGCACAAATATTTGTTCCGAGGCGGGAATTGAACCCGCAACCTCCTGCGTACCAGGCGAACGTCGATATTAGTAGTAGTTTGTTCTCGTTTAAAGCCAAACTGAAATCATGGCTAGTCGAGAAGGCGTTCTATAATGTTGAGGATTTTGTGCCCAAAATCCGATGACATAATGGTAACATTAAATCATAATTGTATTAGATTTTATTTATTAATTCACATGTTGTTTGAATAATTAATTGTTAATTAGGAGTTCAATATTGTTTGCAATTTGTAATTTCATTAATTTATATTATTATTGTTTTGTTTTTCTTTTTATTATTAATATTTTTAAACAATTCCTGTCCGACGTGTAAAAAAATATTTTATATACGTGGTGGCCATATAATTAAGAACGCTGATAAAAAGGGAAGATTTTTTCCAACTAAGATGCAATAAGAAATTGTATGCATTTGTTTTTATTTCTCTCGGTATCGTAAAAAAATTCCATATTACCACTGTATTCATTGATACACATGATTGGCTAAAAATCAATAGGCAAACTTTTTACACTACTTTTAAACAAAGTATTCCTTATTACTGGCTGGTCACGTAATTAAGAACGCTAAGTAGTTTATACCTTTATTCAAATTTAAATAGAGAACACCTCAGTCGATTTGTTACTGTTTGTATAATTTTGGCTCCATTACGTGCTGTAAGAGATTAAAGGTGATTGCTTCTTTAGAAAAAACAATGGGAAAAAATAAAAGTTGTGATAAATCTACAAGGGAAGTAATAATAAAACTTCGCCGGAAGAATTGGTCTTATAAAAAGATAGCCGACCATCTGCAATGTTCAAAAACGATGGTTTTCCACGCTGTAAAGCATTTTGGTACGTATCAAACTACTTCGAATGTTCCACGTGTACCTAAACAGAGAAAAACAACTCCTCCAGATGACCGAAACATCGTTCGTATGGCAAAACAAAATCCTTTTAAAGGGTCCAATGAGCTTAGAAAATAATATTTTGGTGAAAACAACCCTTCAGCAATCTCAGCATGCACTATTCGAAGACGTTTGGTAGAAGAAAAATTGCACGGTAGGATAGCAAGAAAGGTACCCATGTTAAAACTTTGCCACAGGCAAGCCCGGCTTGCATTTGCGAGAAAGTATGAAAACTGGACTGTGCAACAGTGGAAAAATTTACTTTTTTCTGACGAGACGAAAATAAACAGAGTATGTTCTGATGGAAAACGATATGTACGACGTCCCCCGAATACAGCATTCGACCCAAAGTACACGAAAGTTACATTAAAGCACGGTGGTGGAAATGTGAAAATTTGGGGTTGCTTTTCTGGACATGATGTAGGACCTGTAAAGTTGATAGAAGGTAACGTGGATCAGTTCCAATACAAAAATATACTGGAAGAAACAATGTTACCATACGCTGAAAACGTTCTACCGGTCATTTAGACATTCCAGCATGACAATGATCCAAAGCACACTGCACGCACCGTAAAGGAATTTCTTACAGCGCAATTAGTTTCTGTCTTAGACTGGCCTGCTAACAGTCCAGATCTAAACCCAATAGAGAATCTGTGGTTTGAAGTAAAGAAAAAGGTTTCAAATACAAAGTGTGGAAATTTAAGAGAGCTGTATGACGTTTTTTTAGAAGAATGGAACTCTATTTCTCTTGCGAAATGTCAAAAAATAATAGAGTCAATGCCTCGCCGGTGTAAAGCTGTAATTAAAAGCCGTGGATATGCTATTAACTATTAATTTTAGTTAAATATTTATTAAATTTATTTTTATGTTTTCTGTGCTACATAATATTGTGATTTTTTTAATCTAATTGTCATACAAAACAATTCCCGAGCAGTTAAATAAATCGTTCTTAATTATTTGTCCAGTTTCAGTACTATTTGAATGTGTTACTTTGATAAAATCAATAAAATGTGCAAAAAATAGTTAGCGATTTCATACTTTATTCTTAAGTCTGGTTGCTCTATTAATGTGACTATTATATAACATAACTAGTTGCTTCTCAGAAGGTACACATCTCTGTGTATGATACGATTTAAATAAAAAACTTCTAGAACTTCAAATCGTTCTTAATTATATGACCACAACTGTATATATATATATATATTATACTACTTGAATGACGGAAAAGCAGATTGCCCACCTGATGTTAAGCGGTAACCTCTGCCTATGAAAAGTGCATTACCAGATAGGTCACGTCCACCCAGGACGCATCCTATGTGGCATTGCACTGCGCCCGCCACCCTGAGACACAAAGATAAAAAGTCTCATGTGCCTGTAATTTCATCGGCACCCTTACCCTTCAAACCGGAACACAGCAATGCGAGCGCTACTGCTTTGCGGCAGAAATAGGTATGGTGGTAGTACTTCCCCGGACGAACTCTTTCACATAAAAGCTCTACTACTACAAAAAAAAAAAAAAAAAAAAGACTTTATTTCAGACACACAGATCCATAATTTGGTTAGTACACAAATATACAGCAATAATGGAAAAATATTATTAATACCTACAGTAACACAGTTAAATTTTTATTCTAACAACTGGGAAAAATGCACTCAGTTAAATTTGTAATTGGGCATAACTGAATGCATCTTAGTCCAGTGCTGAGTGAGATGGGAATCTGGCCTATCGGCTACCACAGCCAGGAGGCTGTTGCGGCTGGCGCACACTCTGCGCAGCGCGGCGGCATTGCGCACGCGCATGATCGTCGGGAAGCTGTCTACTTGTGCGTCAGCGAACATGCCCGACGCACTGCAACAGCGCGGCAGCCACAACAGCGCCCTGAACGCGTCGTTGAATTGAACCCGTAGGGCGCTCCCAGATGTTTTCCTAAATCTGTTCCAGAGGCTACAGTGTATAAGGAGGTACAAAATGCACGGAACAGTGTAATTTTAACCGGAACTGTACACTTCCTAAACCTATGAGCTATCATATTCGCTCTGGTCGCAAGAGCTCTACGTTCTCTCTCAATGTCCTCATCATCACTCAAGTTCTCAGTTACCCAGTGTCCGAGGTACTTGAATGCAAAAACCACTAAAACCAAAACTACAAAAACCACTTAACTAAAACTACCAATAAAATGATTATTCTTGATTATTCTTAGTAGAGCTTTTTTGACTATGTAAGTGATTGTACAATAGGTACAGTGTACAATCGTTGCGTTCACCGTAGATGTAATGCCTTGGTTGGCACTATTCCCAAGGCAGGGGACATCTTACGGTGAACGGTCTGTACAAACTACATTTTATCACACGGTACTGCTGTAGTGCCATTTATTTATTATTTAAGAACTACCTATCACAGATTCAAATGAAAACGTCTAATGATCGCTCGCGTGTGCGCGTCACTAATTCATGAATAGTGTGGTCGGAGTATTTGGAGTGAAACTTATTCGTTAGTAGTATAATTTGCGCCGTGGTTACGGGCGGGAGAGCCGCCGTTGATTTAGTGCCGCATAAAGCGCATGCTCCTGCACTATGTGTGCACTTCACTGGCCAAACTCGCTCGCTGGGAGTTGATGAGATTCGTTGCGGAGGTGTTTCTCTTGAATTACAATTTTTATGAATTTACGAAAAATACGTGTTCATTTCGCTCTTGGTGAAATTTTTAAATTGGTTCTAATGTGAACAATTTAAACCTATATGTTGAAATCAGAGTTCGTCTTTTCTGTTTCTTGTGGTAATAAATGTAACGTAGGTACCTTGGTACATAATGCTAGAAACATTATCATTCTCTGAAGTCTTGAATGAAATAAAATAGCGTACTTTTAAACCCAGTGCTCAGCGCATTGAGTGAGTGAGTCGATTGAAACAAAAACTAGCAGAATACGAGTACAAGCCTTTTGGATGCATTGAGTGAGTGAGTCGATTGAAACAAAAACTAGCAGAATACGAGTACAAGCCTTTTGGATGCATTGAGTGAGTGAGTCGATTGAAACAAAAACTAGCAGAATACGAGTACAAGCCTTTTGGATGCATTGAGTGAGTGAGTCGATTGAAACAAAAACTAGCAGAATACGAGTACAAGCCTTTTGGATGCATTGAGTGAGTGAGTCGATTGAAACAAAAACTAGCAGAATACGAGTACAAGCCTTTTGGATGCATTGAGTGAGTGAGTCGATTGAAACAAACACCAGCAGAATACGAGTACAAGCCTTTTGGATGCATTGAGTGAGTGAGTCGATTGAAACAAACACCAGCAGAATACGAGTACAAGCCTTTTGGATGCATTGAGTGAGTGAGTCGATTGAAACAAACACCAGCAGAATACGAGTACAAGCCTTTTGGATGCATTGAGTGAGTGAGTCGATTGAAACAAACACCAGCAGAATACGAGTACAAGCCTTTTGGATGCATTGAGTGAGTGAGTCGATTGAAACAAACACCAGCAGAATACGAGTACAAGCCTTTTGGATGCATTGAGTGAGTGAGTCGATTGAAACAAACACCAGCAGAATACGAGTACAAGCCTTTTGGATGCATTGACCGGTGTATTTCGTTTTACGAGTTTATTTTAATCCGACCATAGAAGTATTTCACTTAGTTCACAACAAAAATAAGGCTATTTTCTTCTTAAAAACGAAACAACAGAAGGTAAAGGCAAGTATAGGTACGACGAACCTTCTGTAGGTTCGTAATTTTATTTTATTTTATGAAGCAGATAGACAGTTATATAGCTTATTATACAGTTCACATACCAGTCTCTTAAACGACTCCCTCTTTTAAATACATAAATAAATTACCGTGACAATTAAACACGTGCTTAGTAGGGAAGTAGTGTGTGTGTTGTTGTTACGGTAATATATTTATGTATATTATTATTATTTTGTGAAACTATTTTTTTTTGTTTATGTTTTGTTTGGGTATTTGTATTTATTAGTATATTATATTTAGGTATCCTTTTAGTTTAATATTTTAACTTGTATTGTTATTATTATTTTATGTGGTACTTGTTTGTAAGGCACGCCTCACCATCTTTCTGCAGGTCCAGGATGACTGGCAGATAATGCTGTTAGCATTAAGCCCTCCTCGCACTATTGTCTTGTGTGAAAGTTTTTAAATAAATAGTTAATAGACGCACTAGCTTCCAGCCCACCTAATGTAAAGTGGACACCGTCACGTATAGACATCGGCATCACTGGGGGCATTGTCCATCCCTAAAGCACAGATAAAATAATACTATACAAGTAACCAAAAGATAAAGTTATTTAGCATTTGCCTTGAAGCGGCACGTGTCCTACCAAGCGGGAAAACCTCTCATGTTAACAGCTCGTAGGTAAAGGGAAGAAATTATCTCGTCAAACGAGTCGTTCGTGAAACCCAGGGTTCTATGATATGTGGATGCATTTCATCACGGTGCCGGGAAGAGCGATGGAAAAATCTTCATAGCGGGATGAGATAGAACAGCTCGTCGGGGCATTCCCCGTTGTAGAGGCTGTAGTAATAATTATCTTGAAAAAAACTTGTAAGAAGTGAGGACATCAGTTTCACGAGTCAGTTTTTTTTCAGGAACATCAACTGCTGGGTATAGGTCTGGAAGGTTCCAGATGAAATAACTTCATAATTCGGTGAGGTAGGAACATCGATACATTGATTGAGATAAAATCAGAGTCGTTTATTTCTGTAACGAAACGCGTCGGGCCCCACGCGACGCGACGTCACGCATCGCTTGTCCACGTGGCAAGGGCTTGAGGCGAGGCAGGGATGCAAATTTAGGGAAATATGTAAAAAAATATCGTCTCTTGGTCATGCATGGCTCAAACAGGGTTGCTGGCTCATTATAACAGTCCAAGGGCTTCCCGGAACCTTGCATCTTGGATTGTGATTGATCACTGACCTGACAGGGCTGAAAGTCATCGTTGCTTCAATATTTTAATTAGTGCTTGATTCGCATTAAAAGTTCAGAAATACTGTTATAGCCATCGACGTAAATAAAATGAATGGACGGGCCTTAGGGAACGATAGTTTTGAAGCTTCTAAACAGACCTAGCTAGTACACTTCGCTTCAGTCAGTCTTTGTCACGGCAACGAGTGACAGCTATGCTGAAAAATACCAAAATTAGATACCTTGGTAATACAATGCCTTCCTGTGCTTTTCTGCAAGTGCAAACAACACAAGAAATACAAATAAAGCTTCAGGCATCGCATTTCATTCGTAAGTAAAGGTTTTGTAATATAATTTTCATCAATTGATAAAAAACTTATAAATCGTCGTGTGGTAGGAAAACTTCATAACTAACACATTTTGCGAAATCGACTTTATTGCATGGTTATGATGGCCCATACATGGCGATGGACACGTCTTGCTCTAGAGGACGAGCGACAAGGAGGACTACGCCCCAGGACATTATCTCAATGTTCCCCACTCTGAATGAAAGTTAACAGACACAAGTTTATACTCGTAGATAGTTTGAATTTTAGTCGACATACCTTTTTCTTTTTGATACTTAGAATTATTGTGTTCCACAAATTGATTTCATTTTGTTGATTTTATAAGCATTAGTCGTATGATAAGTTTGTTATGTCACTTACTTTGAATTTATAAGTCTGCTAAAATAATGTAGGTGTTTCAGTAGTTTTCTAATATTCAGTCTTGATAAAAAGAAATGATTATAAGTTGGTTTTATTTTAAAATGTATTTTAATATTATATAAATCTATACCCATGGATAGGATTGTCATATTCAAATAAGTAAATAATAGATCATTTCAATTATTCAAAACTTTGGCGAGGGAAAAATACATAGTCGTTTTTTTATTTTTTTCTCTCAATCAAAAGAACTAAAATGTATTATCATTAAATTCGAAAATAGATACAGTACCAATCTATAACATATCAAAACACGGACTGAAAAATTATTAACGATAAAAAAGTTATTGCCATTTTTGACGCAATAAAACAGTAAATCGCGTTTTTCTCGCGATGTTGGTTTTGTTGTTGTTATTACTTATTTAGTTTTCCAACTACAGCGACGAAATATTTGACAAAACTTCACGCATGACGGATGGTCCGGTACAGACTGCAAAAAAATCTGATGCCTAAGGGGTATCGTATTGATTTAGAATTGTAATTTGCATTATTTACGTCAAAACATTGCTAAGCACGTCGCTTTAGGTAATTGCATATAATATGTAATGGCATGTTAATTAACCTTATAGCTTTCCAAAAAAAATCTAAGGTAAACAAAAATGGATAGAAGTCATAAGACGAGCAAGAAAAAACGACTTTTGGAAGTGGAATACATTTTCCCGTATTTGCTCTGATCATTTTCTACACAATGAATTCTATACGCCAAAAAACGGTTAGTAGTAGAGCTTTTTTGTGAAAGAGTTCGTCCGGGGAAGTACTACCACCATACCTGTTTCTGCCGCAAAGCAGTAGTGCTCGCATTGCTGTGTTCCGGTTTGAAGGGTAAGGGTGCCGATGAAATTACGGCCACATGGGACTTTTCATCTTTATGTTTCAGGGTGGCGGGCGCAGTGCAATGCCATTTAGGGCGCGTCCTAGGTGGACGTGACCTGAGGTAATGCACTGTTCATAGGCAGAGGGTACCACTTAACATCAGGTGGGCCATCTTCTTGATCTGTCATTCCAAGTAGTATAAAAAAACTCATTGTGCAAAATTCTTAAAACTGCACTCTGCAGTTTCTTAAATACTGGAATTTTTATACATTTATGTTTCCGTACGATTTTTATGATATTTTCTTAGTTTATTGAGTGATGAAAAATATATTTTTCACAAATTGATTGAGCTGAAGACCTTAGGTGGACTTGCTTTTCTATTGATTTATATTGTGTATGTTTGAGAGCTGAAAAATAGATACGTAACTACAAAAAACAGAAGGGAACCATGTATTTTTGTAAAAGTTTCATTCAATAATTGCATTTTTTTCGGCGATTTTTTGTACTATAAACCTACTGAAATAACTTTAGAAAACACATTGCATCTGTTAAAGTATTAAGTATTAAAAAAATACAGTTTTTTAGAAGTTCAATAATTTAATTTCACCTAGTTTATTTACAAAACCGCCAGGAGTGGTGCTATAGAGAAGAGGCCTTTACTCAGCAGTGGCTGGATAGATAGATAGATAGATAGATAGTTTATTTGTTGACCGTACCCTAAATCCGAATTGACTTATTTTTCACGGACGTTTTGTATGGGTAAGGCCAGTCCATTTATTTTACTTTGGTCGAAGGTTATAGCGCATAACTACGTAGGTTCCTGCGGTAGTGGAGCAGTCCGGGAGAGGTGTGTTTTAATTGATACGAGACTTCAGTCGGGCGTCGGTATCGCTGTCAACACGTGTTATATGAATAAAATTACACCACCTGTTCTGCGGGTGTGCGCCACTCCACTACCGCAGGAACCAACTCATTTAATAAGCGCTAGGGCTTTAGTAAGTTTAAATTGTATGACTCTAACCAGATAATTTTTAATTGTAAAACTAAAGAACTCAGCATGTGCTGCCTAATCTTCAGGAGTAATTGACATCTTCTTTATCCGTGGGTCGTACAACGAGCATGTTATTTTTGTCAGTCTACATTATTTATATCAATTGCTCGTGAGTCGCGCTTTTTGCTTGTTTTCATGTACATTTGCTCGAGAAGCTGACACGCGAATTTCCTGGCGGAAGAAAAAGTGGTCCGTTTCTTTGAACTTTATATAATATCCTTCTCTACGTGTATGAGCCGTAAATTGAAAAGGTATACTTATATCTTACGTACTAAGTTACTATAATTTTCTGTGCCTACTCCGAAATGTAACAATAGGTGTACGGAGAAAACGTACATGAGTAATTTTTCAGTAAAAAAAAGGTTACACAATTGACAACTTCACTTCCATATTTGCGAAGTGAAGTTGTAAATGTTGTGTGTCTTTCTGATTTTGTGTCCTTTTGCCGTTTTGATAAACTTTTAGTAAAATGCACCTTCAATATTGAACTACCTTTAGGAACTTCTAAATAAATTAAAAATATTTAAAATGTTGAAGATGGAAGGGAAAGAAAAGATGTCATCATCATCACCAGCAGCCTTTAGACGTCCACCGATGGACAAGGCCTCCTCCATAAGTATTAATACGGTCTACATCTTGGACTGAATCCGGAAATAAATATTCGTGGGTTGAATTCATGGATGAGTACGGACGCACTCAATACCACAGAATAAATAATAGTCTATAGTGGGTATTTGCCATAATCAGCACGCTTGACGGGCAGATTGGTGATCGCAGTATTCATGTTGATTACTCAGGTGGTGCTACTGCCCATCCCCTGGTGTAAAGAGAGAAGTAAGTATGGTCAGTTGATTCTGTAGATTTGCGGTTGAGTTTCTGATTCTGTTGATGCACAGAATATATACGTTAATGTTAGTACCTATGCAGTATGTTCATTAAGCGGGATATCTATGTCAGTTCTAAAATTGACTTTAAGAATACGCGAAATCTAATAAAAAAATATAAAATAAATAATGCTGGACAAGTTCACACAACATTATCTAGCCCCAAGCTAAGCCAGAGCTTGTGTTATGGGTACTAGATAACTGATATACTTTATATAATACATTACATAGATATTTTTTATTATATATAGAAAACACCCAGAACACCCTGAACAAATATCTGCAGAACACACAAATATTTGTTCCGAGGCGGGAATCGAACCCGCAACCTCCTGCGTCGCAGGCGAACCATCGCCAGCCGCGCCACAGAGGTCGTCAGAAATCTAATTCCGATTTCCGATTTCAAAGTGAGATAACTTTTATTTCATTAAATTGTTGAGGCCTAAGATCGATAAAGCATAACGTGCATAATTGAGTTCCCCGAAACTGCTGCACTTTCCAGTTCAACACATTCAACAACATCCACTTTACAATGCAAGCGAGTCTGAATAGTCAAACTGGGATTTAGTCGTTTTGTCACAAAAAATAGCGGCCGCAATACTTCCGTGGCACCAATATAGCGTTGAATTATAGCTGCGCCGTAAACCGGCTTTAGAGAGAGCTGTGTGCTTTGTTGCAGAATAATTGAGCTGGAATAGCCGTATAAATAAATAAATCCATATGTCACAAAGCACTGCATAGATTATTCTGCAGCTTTCCCGCGAGGCGCAGTGAATCCTTTCAGTAACTCCCATTTGTTCTATAGGACTATTACACATTCACCACATTAGTATTTAACCATTGCTCACAGCCCCTTTTAGGAAAAGATTCATAAAAGTCAGATTCAAGTCGTGTTGGTCACATAAACAGAAAAGTAAGCCTCAATCCGTTGTAGGCGAGTTCCAAACCGACTTTACCTTCAAAGGATGTAAGTAACGAATCAACAGATTGACGTAAGATTTATATAAACATTAAAGCTGCGCCAAACCCAGGTATAAATCTTCACACAAAAAACAAACGCCACGCACCGCTCGAATAGCCATTTTTATTGAATATCTCATATAGATATGAGATAAAATCGTTAATTTTTACAAAACCCTTACTGTAAGCCCTGAGCTTTATTGTATTGATTTTATTTATCGAATTTTTTACCAATAATATATCGGTTCTTACCCACTGTCCACCTCCCTGAGACCACCTGGGTGAACAGTATGCACCATATTTAGGAACAATCGAATCTATTCAAAAGTTAGAGGTTTGTTTTTAGGGTTCCGTAGTCAAAGACAAGGAACCCTTATAGATTCGTCATGTCTGTCTGTCTGTCTGTCTGTCTGTCCGTGTATGTCACAGCCTTTTTTTTCCGAAACTATAAGAGCTATACTGTTGAAACTTGGTAGGTAGATGTATTCTGTGAACCGCATTAAGATTTTTACACAAAAATTGAGAAAAAAACAATTATTTTTGGGTTTCCCCATACTTAGGACTGAAACTCAAAAAACTCATTAAACCTGTACGTGTGAGGTATCTATGGATAGGTCTTCAAAAATGATGTTGAGGTTTCTAATATAATTTTTTTCAAAACTTAATAGTTTGCGCGAGAGACACTTCCAAAGTGGTAAAAAGGGTGTCCCCCCCCGTAACTTCTAAAATAAGAGAATTATAAAACTAAAGAAAATATATGATGTACATTACCATGTAAACTTTCACTCAAAATTGGTTTGAACGAGATCTAGTAAGTAGTTTTTTATTTTTGGGGTTCCCCATACTTAGAACTGAAACTCAATTTTTTTTTTATCATACCCATTCGTGTGGGGTATCTATGGATAGGTCTTCAAAAATGATTTTGAGGTTTTTTATGTAATTTTTTTCTAAACTGAATAGTTTGCACGAGAGACACTTCCAAAGTGGTAAAAAGTGTGTCCCCGCCCCCATAACTTCTAAAATAAGAGAATGATAAAACTAAAAAAAATATATGATGCACATTACCATGTAAACTTTCACTCAAAATTGGTTTGAACGAGATCTAGTAAGTAGTTTTTTTTTAATACGTCATTAATCGTAATCCATCCAAGAACTTTTATATTATGTTACTTGTTGCTACGGAACCCTTCATGGGCGAGTCCGACTCACACTTGGCCGCCTTTTTTATTTTTTCTATCGAGAAAATATTGTTCTGTCGCGTTTTTGGTTCAGTAAATTTCCCTCGGAATTGTAGGTAATGCATATTGTTAATTTTAATATTGTAATGGAATATATGCCCCCCACCTTAATTGTAATAAACGAATTATATTAACGAGCAAAACAAACTTTTAATACAAATATGAAAATTGTTCCAAACTACAACCGTTACATAAGGAGATACATTTTTTAATTTCCAATTCAGATTCCCACTTAAAAGTTCACTGCAGTCGAACAAGCTCGAGGGACGTTTCAAACAAACTTCATCAGGAATTCACAGTTTTTGGTGGCGGCGCCGCGCGCGAGACTTGTAATGCGGCGAAATAATTCATAGCGACGTGCTCACACCCTCGGCACCATACGCCGCCTTAAGAGTTTACTTTGGGTCAAAACCTAGACTTGAGACCTGGATTATTAAATCTATGGTCAATTGATATAATAGTTGTCCTCGTGGGTGCTTGAATGTCAATTTTTTCATAGGAAATGCTAGAAATCCACCAATATATCAGGTTTCATTATTAATAAATTTTATAAAAATAAAAAAAAACCCCTCAACGCAATGAAACGGCTGAACCGATTTTGATCAAAAATACCTAAGAACATTCCCGACAAATTCACCTTTCAAACAAAAAAAATTAAATCGGTTCATCCGTTCGGGCGCTACGATGCCACAGACAGACACACACACACACACACACACACACAGACACGTCAAACTTATAACACCCCGTCGTTTTTGCGTCGGGTGTTAAAAGGTAGATTTTATTAAAAAAATAAAACCCTTGTCTAATTTCAGTGTTCAAAGCAAATATCCGAGAAGCAAGAGATGCATCAAAAACTGCAAAAGATGCAGAAAGATCATGAAAAACAAAGGCAAGAATTAATTTATTCCATAAATGAATTCTTGACTGATAAATTATAAGCGTACCTACACATAAATAGATAGATAGAAAATTCTTTATTGCACATAAAACAAAGAAGTACAAAGGCGAACTTAATGCTAGAAAGCATTCTCTTCCAGATAACCTTGGTGTATTGCGGAAAAAATATGTATCGGTAGTGCACAAGAAGGGAAATATTGGATAAGTCTAAGAAAATAAAAAAAAAAAAAAAAAAATAAGTACTTAAATTACTGCCTAAAATATAAAATAAACTAATACATATCCTTAATACACACATAGTTTTTGTATTTCGTTATTGTTGACTAACGAAAAAGTAAGTATTCCTAATGTGTGTGTTTATTTAATTGTTTGTGTTTGATTAATTAATAATATTTTAATCAATAATGTGTTTTTAACCTGTAATTTGCTTAACCTAGAATGGTGAAATAGAATGGTGCTGTGTGTAAATGTTTTAAGAACCTCTTCAACCCTATTTGATTTGATTTGATTTGAAAGATCCAGAACCTATCGAATGATGAAAAGATCATCACAATCGGACAATAATAAACCAAGTAATATTATGGGGGTCCGAGCGCGCACTTGAAACGCGCTACAGCAGCCGAATACAAGCGGTGTGGCGAGTATATATTGTAGTTTTTGGTGTGGCATCCGTTTGAGCTGCAATTTGGCATAGGTATCTGTCTAGTTCGGGTGACATACAATATTACGATGACAGCGAGGTTATCTGATGATGAAAACGGAAGTTATACAACGGTGGACTCTTCGATGACTCATCGTTTTGATGCTCACGTATTAAGTACATTTTTATTATTTTGTCATATGAATAACATGTAAATAATAATTATGACATTAATTATAACATGTGAATAATAATTATAGGCCAATTACACTAATCCCGATTATATCAAAAGTACTCGAGAAACTTATGTTTTTAAGACTTGACTCTTTTTTTAATGAACAGAACATTATAAAACCTGAACAAAATGGGTTCAGGAAGCAGAAATCAACCTCTCTTGCAATTTTCAAGCTCATCAAATCTGTCACAGAGTCGCTTAATACTGGTGACCGTGCTATAGCTCTTTTGTTTGACATGACAAAAGCTTTTGACTTTGTGCATCACAACAGACTTCTTAACAAGCTAGAGAAATACGGGGTTCGAGGAGTAGCATTGAACTGGATTGAAAGTTATTTAAAAAATAGACAACAGTGCGTAGAAATAGCTCAATTCTCTAAAAATCAGAAAAAAGAGTCTTATTTGTCTAATTACCGGCGGAATGCTTTTGGAGTCCCGCAGGGGAGTATTTTGGGGCCACTATTATTTCTTGTCTATATTAATGACCTCCCCAGTGTGACGACTAATGAGACAATTCTTTTTGCTGACGATACCACAGTTATCATTAAAGGTAGAAATTTATCTGACATTGAAAATAAATTAATGAAACTATTAGAAATGTAATTGAATGGCTTGACATTAATAACTTGAAAGCAAACATCAAGAAAACTAAGCTAATTCAATTTCACACCTCGAGAGCTACTCCGATGACATTACATATCAAATACCTTGATGAAAAAATTGACGAAGTTTCCACAACGAATTTTCTTGGACTTATGTTAGACAGTAACTGTAATTGGAAATCTCATGTTGAGACCGTCTGTACTAAATTAAGTCGCTTTGTATTTGTGCTACGTCGGCTCCGGCAAGTAGCTTCTGTGGAAACTTGTCTAACCGCGTACCATGGGAATATTGCATCGATTTTACAGTATGGTCTCATACTGTGGGGGAACTCTGTAGACTCAGATAAAACATTTATTCTCCAAAAAAAGTGTGTCAGAACGATATGTAATGCAGAGTTCTCTGATCACTGTAAGCCACTTTTCCAGGAACTCAAAGTTCTGACCCTTCCATGCTTATATATTAAACAGGTGGCCCTATTTGTAAAACAGCATCCTAGTCTGTTTGCCACTCGTATAGAAACCAGCATCAGAGATCAAAGGAGTATGTATACTAACAAACTCTATATCCCGAAATGCAAATATGAACTCTATAAACGTAATGTATATATAATGGCGGTTAAAGTTTACAATAAGCTACCGAAAGACCTAACGGAAAAGCCATTTAATGGATTTAAAACTGCTTTACATAAGTGGCTTTTGTTCCATTCTTTTTATTCCGTGAATGAGTTTTTGCAAAACTAAATTTGTCACTACTGACTTTGACATTATTACTATTAATATTAATTTGGAATGTATTTAATTATGACCTCTTTCGTCCAAGATTTGCTAACAAGCAGACGTGTTTTGCACTTTTTGATAAAATATAAATAATCAGTTACACAATAATCACCCCTAATCCAAGGCACAAGTGGCGCAACATCCTATACAACAACTTTTTGCGACGATCGACTCGTGCGCTCGCTTGATGCCTGCGAACCCCTCCACTCGCCCGCGACGAAACGAGTAAGTGTCTTATTTTTCATCCCTGTCGGGCTGTCGGGCTCTACGAGCGAACCGAACTAAGCCGACCACTGCACAATACGTCACTTCGACCGGCACATTCGCAAACCGGTCCTGGCTACAACCGCGCAACCGGATGATCTTGGAAGTACGACTAAAACAGCTGCGACAAATTAATTCCTATACACCTTTCGGTTGGGATATCTTAATATCCACTTCCAAGATGCAACGCAGTCCAATTAAGAAGACTGAAATGACTCATTCCGCTTCAGATACGGATATACCGAATATATTTAGTAAAGAATCCGAAAAGCAGAGCAAGCGGATTTCTGCTAAACGTTTGCGAATGGCCGATGATGATGGCCTAGGCCACTGGAGTATCTTCAAAGACGAAATAAAAGAATTGATAGATGCAATGGTGGACAAACAAAACACCAGGCTCGACAAGCTGGAAAAAAATATTCTTGTAATCAAGAATCAAAATGATGCAATCACGAACTCAAATAATGATATTAAACAGTCCATGGATTACGTATCCGAACAAATTAAAGACTTACAAAATAAAATTTCAAACCTAGAAGGGGAGAAAAATACCATGACGAAACAGATGGATATGATAGACGTGAGAATAGATAATCTTGAACGCATAAGAAAAGTAGCATAGAAATCAGAAATGTACCAAGAAGGCCGAAGGAAGGTAAAAAGGAACTTTTTAACATGATACAAAAGCTATACAGCGTCATAGACTCACAAGATATGACTGATGCATACCAACTACGCGATGTCTATCGGCTTCCCAGCAAACCAGACGCTACAACATCCACGATAGTAGCAGAGTTCTCGAACACCTTAGCTAAAGATAATTTCATACAAAAAGTAAAGAAATACTCAAAGAACAAGTATGAGCAACTGAACTCCAAGCATTTGGGGATCAATGATCCGAAGACTTTCATATACATATCTGAGCATCTCACCGTGAAAGCCACAAGGCTGTTCTACCTAGCCCGCGATGTGGCGAAAATACAAGGATTTGACTTTTGCTGGACCTCGAATGGAAGAGTCTTCTTACGCAAGAAAGAAAATGCTCCTCACATTCTAGTAAAGGATGAAGAAACTCTTGTCTCTATCAAGAAAAATTCAGGCCAACCTGAATGACTAAAATTTAAGAGTGGTTTATTTTTGTATGAATTTGCTTGCAGCGTACATTTAATGTTTTCTTATTTGAGAGGATTCGACTCTCAATTTATATGTAGGTCTTGTGTTTCCTATATTAACAAATCCAGTACTGGTGACATCAATATCACTAAAAGCTCAATTGAAAAACATGACAACTCTCTCTTTTTGATTCACTCACAACAATCATCACCTTTTTATTCACTTACACTCCTTACCAAAGCAACCCTCCATCTTACAAGATTAATCTCACCAAATGAGTCCTTATGTCACATTAAAACTAACACATGCGGTTCTTATTATTATCACAATGGATAATATTGACATATTTAATGACATAGACAAAACTGAATTGGTTCTTAATGCTGTTGTGGATCATCCAGATCAATGCGTGAATTTCCTTGAAAATGCTAACAATCAATATACCATTGTCTGCCAAAACATACGGAGTGTTCAAAAGAACATCAACAGCTTTATAGTTTTTCTATCTTCTCTTAATTTTTTACCGGATATTATTATATTTACCGAATGCAGAATTAATGAGGACTCTCCTGACTTGACCCTGCCCAACTATTCATTCTACTCATCGAAAAAATACATCAATCAAAACGATGGAATAATTGTATTTTCGAAACCAGAACTACATATCACTATAGAAGAACTCAATTTCAAAGATGCAAATTGCCTATTACTTCATATTGGCAACAAACTTAGTATTATAGCTATTTACAGAACTCCATCAATAAGAAAAATAGATCGTTTTTGCCACTCTCTTGAAACTATATTACAAACCATTAAGAGTGAATCCTGTATAATGGTAGGCGACTACAATATAGATATAAGAAACGATGAAAACGATCCTGATCCACTCGCTACAGATTACCTCGACTTAACGGGTCACTATGGCTTTATACCTGGTCATAAATTACCCACACGTGGCCTAAGGTGTCTGGATCATGTTATGATTAATTCTAAGAAATCAACTCAAATTCTGATTTATGACTCGGATATTACTGATCATCGCACCATTATCTTAGGAATAGATAGACTAGCGCACGCAACCAATATTACGAATAATAGGACATCGTCCAAAATAAATTACCAAGGAATTGTCTGTGACTTAGAAAAATTTAATCCAACTAACTTGTATGCACACACTGATATAACTATTGCAGTTCAAGACTTCACTAAGATAATTACAGAGCTTATTACGAAACATACCACAACTAAACTTATGAAAAACCGTGAAGTTCTTTTAAAGCCATGGATAACGCCGAACTTGCTAAAATGTATTCGAAAAAAATCTGCTCTGCAATTGCTGATGAAGAAAAACCCCAAAGATGGAAAGATTCATGAAACATACAAAAACTATAGAAACATCTGCATAAATCTTATACACGACTTAAAAATGAAATATGAAGAAAACCTATTAAAGGCCGCACATGGCGACAGCAAACAAACTTGGAAATGCATAAAAAGTATCTGTAATCTGAACAAAAAGACTAATAAAAACAGTTTAATAAATGAGTCAGATAATGGTAGTGATGCTGTTAATAATGTAAATCGTTATTTTACGTCAGTAGGAAAAGATTTGGCTGACAATATTTTAAGCTCGCTTTCCATGACACAAAAAGAACTCGTGTCTCTTGTTAGTTCATCACTAACAAGTACCCCGGTAAATTCATTTTTTATATCACCAACTGATACTTATGAAATTACTAAAATAATTACTTCACTTAAAGCTGCATCTGTACCTGGTTGGGATAATATCAGTAACAATTTACTTAAACATTGCAAACATGTCCTATCGCCCATTATATCGTTTCTAACAAACTTGAGTATCAGCAGTGGAATTTTGCCAGACTCTCTTAAAATTGCAAACGTTACTCCATTATTTAAAGCTGGTGACCCCCAATTACCTTCTAACTATAGGCCGATATGCTTACTTACATCATTATCAAAGATAATTGAAAAAGGGGTTAACAAACGCCTTATCAGCTATCTTGAAAAACACCGTCTTTTATCGGATAACCAATATGGTTTCCGAAATAACAAGAGCACGGAAGATGCCGTTACCAACTTAACAGATTTTGTTGCAGGTAAATTAGATAGTGGGAAAAGGTGTATTGGCGTTTTTCTTGACCTAGCCAAAGCCTTTGACACCGTATCGAGGCCTATCCTGCTTCGTAAAATGGAAACCATAGGTATCCGTGGGACACCATTATCGTGGTTTAAATCTTACCTGAGTGCGCGAAAACAGAAAGTCAAGCTGAGTAATCATTGTAGTGACATTTTGGAGACAGAATTTGGAGTGCCTCAAGGAAGTGTATTAGGTCCAACACTGTTTTTGATATACATAAACAGCCTTTGCTCGTTAAACCTCCCAAAATCTAGAACCTTTGCTTTCGCAGATGACACCGCAATAGTTTTTTACGGGGATTCATGGAGCGAAGTCTCACAGTCTGCACAATCTGGCTTATCAATGATTTCTGAATGGCTACAGCATAACTTGTTAACCTTGAATACAGAAAAAACCAAATACATACCATTCAGCATCACAAAGAGTACATCACCTGAATCTTCCCTACAGATACAACTGCATAACGGTCATAGTCTATTGAATAATACAAAATGCAACTGTCCTACTTTAGACAAAGTTGACACGATCAAGTATTTAGGCGTACTTATAGACGAACACCTGTCGTGGACAAAACAAATTGCAGCTCTTCGTTCTAGACTAAGGAAGTTGCTATATATTATGAAACAGTTAAGATCCTGTGCTGATTTACTAACAGTAAAACTAGTGTATCAAGCACTATGCCAGTCTGTGTTGACGTACTGCGTGTCTTCTTGGGGCTCAGCCTGCAAAACTCACATGCTACAACTTGAACGAGCCCAGCGTGCAGTTCTAAAAGTCGCATATAAAAAACCCTACCGGTACCCCACGGAAACCTTATACAAAGACGTCAAGCATCTCACGGTTAGACAACTTTACTTAGTAAACACTACATTAAAATTTCACAAGAATGCACTAGAAGCCATAAGCAACACCTATGGCAATCGAAGGTTAGTATGGAAGACCCCCAAAATGCGAACCAGGTTCGGTCAAAGATGTTATAGTTTTTTGGGTCCTTACATTTATTCCAAAATGAACAACGTCCTAAACTTATTAAAATTTCCTAGAAACAAGTGTAGAAAGGTATTGACTGACTGGCTGATGACTCGTACTTACAGCGAAACGGAGGAACTACTATCTTTAAAAACGTAAATGACCCACGTAACCCTAAGTTTTTTTTTTTTTTGTTTTTCTAACGCTTTACCTACTCTTATTCACTTACACACATACACACACACACTCCTACACACACACACACACACACACACACACACACTATCGTATGACGTGATTATCACATCATAACTAATACTCAATCTCGCCGAAATACTTTATAATTTTTTTTATTTTTTTATTCACCTACTGGTTATAGTTTCCTTTTATATCATATTTTTTTTTTTAACTATATTTTCTCTAATTTTAATTATTTTATGTTTTTGATAAAATTTCAAACTCAATTTGCTTACCCAATTACTGTTTGTTAGTGTATTCACAAATTTACCATACATTTTAATTTTTATTTTGTTTCACAAATCTGGAATATGTTTTGTTATTTTTTTTTTACTTCGCAACTGTAGCAATATTATTTAGCGTACGTTCTCCTCAGTTACGAACACAATTGTCGCACTACGAAAGAGAACTAGCTACCCACAACACAGGTTTTCCTAAGGTGGGAGCTAGTGCACTTACAAATGTTTGTCAACTTACAACTTACTGTTACAGCTTATTTAGTACGTACATAGTACTTAATTAGTTTTAGACAATATTTGTAAAACACTTGTTTCATATTTTTTTGGACCAATTTAATAAACTTTACTTACTTTACTTACTTATGACATAATGTTAATCATTTGATCAATGTGTGTGTACCAAACCAACTGAATAGATAATCAATAATTTTAATTTTAATATGTTTAATCTTAAAAATTCGCATACCTAATATAGGTTTAATTAGTGGAACTGGTTAAATATTAATAAGATCTAAATTTGTAAACCCTTTTTCTGCGAAATAAATCATTAATTAATTCATTCATTCATTCATGTGTACAAGTCCTAGCGCTATGACATTTTTGCCGCCTTCGGTAATAAAAATATTATTTTGTTAACTGCCGCGTCAAGCTCAAGCTTTCCGGTAGCCGTCCTTCATCTACCTCTATGGTAAGAGTCCAATCAGTGTATACGGGCGCCGGCGCCGCGGCGAAAAGGGCAGTTGTCACCAGTCAAACTTGTCACACGTATGCTACAATTTTGCTTGAGCAAACACAATTATGGAGAAAATAATGTAACAGATGACGCTAACATATAATTTTATTATAGTTTGTATTGTAGTATTGTTTTTATTTTTATTTTAGACCAACATTTTCATATAAAACTTTTTTGCCCCAAAGATGATTCTAAGGCAAAGTGCCTTCAAGTGTTGTGAAGTGTTTCCTTATTTTTGTGACAGCTAGTGTTTAATTATAAACCTTGAAAACAAAAAACAAACATATTTTAGCTAATGTTTCAAAATATCATCATTTTAATATGGATGGCAAAATGTTCCCCACGCGCCCACTATCGTTTCTCAGAAAAGCGCGCCCACTCTAATAGGGTTGACTTATAACAAGATACTTCTGTCTGACAATGTATGCTATTTACAGTTACAGGGTTCCCTGTAAAAGGTCACGCATTATCGAACTCGAGCTCTGCCAGTTTCTTATTTATCTTCACGTATATATTAAATTTTCAGTGGTAATTTAAAATAAGTTATTTTTCTAAATTTTAGTCTAGGATCGGAGGTGGAGCGGGGATTATGCTCTTTTTTTCATATTTTCTAGAATATCTTTAAAAATAATAATATATAAATATATGTATGTTTGTAAATCTCATGATGAAAATATTGTATCAGTTTTTTTATAAACGTTATACAAGTACATTCCGTGATTGGGTCATATGTGACCCATAGCTCTGTGTATGTAGCACATTTCAACTTTTTTAGGCTATATGCGGCTATAATAGACGGACGGACAGATAATAGACACGAGAGTGATTCTATAAGGGTTCCATTTTTTATCGAATGTAAAGAACCCTAAAATAGAAAACATACCTATCCTGTCACGAAATCCATTTACTTAGGATTTAAATTGGGTTTGACCTCCTTACTCTGCCTCCGCGTCCGATGGCGACGGTACCCGGCTGTGATTCAGAGTAAAAGGTACACGTTATTTCGTGGTTGCGTGATTTGTTATTAAAATTCGTAGTACCGTTATTCGTGAGTGATGGTTGCTAATGCCACAATTGAATGCCTTTTCAAATCTAAGCGGTATCCGCTACCGCCGTGGGTAGCGGTAATACCCGAGCGATATTCCACCGGGTATTTGGTATGGCATTTCCACAGCTGTCGCGAAACCGGAACCGCATACCACAGTGGTACGCGATACGTTCCGCGTGTTTCGCGAAATTTGGTATTCCCCCCGCAGATGCACACCGCACCTTCCACAGCCAGCGCTTATACACTTATCTATATACTGAAAATCTACGGTATAGTATTCTTTTATCTGTGGTGCAGCTTACAAGATGGCAACAACGACACTAGCTTGAGTGTCGTCGGCGAAAGACCACTACCGGCTCCGGTAGCGAATACCGCCGTGGTTTGAACAGCGCGTTATTCGCATACCCATTGGGGTATCTCTACCCACGGCGGTAGCGGATACCGCATATATTTGAATAGGCCTTAACAAAGGTGTTTACGTGGTAGGTATAACATGGGCTCAGTATCTAGAAACTGTATTTCTAACCAAAGAATTAACCTCATCAACAATGTAGGTACATTATACAAGATACAAGATTTTATTCATAAAATATTATTCTACATGTCAATAAGATAGATATACCTAAAATAAAATTATACACTGTGGTATGTTAGTTAGTACCCATTTATAACAATCAATATTTTATAAAATTGCGTTATTATTTCACGTAGTATACGTGATATTATACAATATACTTATACAATATATTATACTTACAATACGTAGTATTATACGTCCAACGTCACTGAAACGAAACCTCGACCTACTTAAATATTCATTTTCCCAAGCTTTTACCGACCTCTTACGTAGGTACATTACTTAACTACATACATTATGCACACACATACATTACTCCTGTAACGGTAATTAACGTGTAGGATATTTAAATTCAACCTTTTTAGCGATGGAGCCGAGAGGTTTCTGCTTCCGTAATGAGTATGCTATAGGTAGGCACCTAGGTAGATACATTTTTTACCCTCAAGTTTCGAGATTACCTACGTTTGTTTCATTAAAAAAATTACGTGCATAGTATTAACACAAAAAAATAAAATAAACGAAATATTACCAAATTAAAGAAAGTAAGTGGGGCTTTTATGGGGAATTATCATCAATCAATGAATCAATACTTTTATTTCAGGCTTAATGAAAAATGTACTAAACCTAAACAATAAGCCCATAGCAATAAATACCTTAATTAACTAACATACATGTATAAAATACTTTATTTTAATGCACACGTTTAGACGCGACGTATGACGCAACTCTGCCGTGTCTCGTGTCGTGTCAATTATGCACGGTATACGGAGAACAGTTATCCCAAACGTTAACCGAGTTATAGCTCCTAACAATACACATTAAAAAGAATAAAAAAATATGTATGGAAGTACAATGGGCGTTCTAACTTATCGGTGAGAGTGATCTCTTCCAGACAGCCTGGGAATGGACTGGGATTGACGAGAACAATAAAGTCGGATGCAATAAAAGTACACGCATGTTAACGGTGTACTTTATTATTACAACACTTTATAACTACACTGTCATATAAAACTTATTAAATAAATAAACATCTAAACTTAATATGATCGACTCAATGGAATTGAGCAATACATTTTTGAAGATAGGAAGATTTGGCGCTTCTGTTAACCAGGACGAGAGCATTCCATAGGCGGACCGTTTGAGCAGTAAAGGACTAGTCGTAGAAGGTGGAAGTGTGCTCAGGTGTAAGTTGCAAGTAATTTTAAGTTAGTTCGTTGCTATTGTTAATAAAATCAGAATATACTTCATAAATTAAGTTCTGGGTACTAATCGTATCGAATGGTTCCCATGGCATCCGGTAACACAGCGTCGTTAATAGATTGTATTGCCACAAGGTCATAGGAAGACATCATAATAACAGAAAGTATACATTTAAATAAAAGCATTTTTAAAATAACATGGTCATGTAAATAACATGTGTATGTCCAATATAAATGTAAGGTATTTTTTTAACTCTAAAACCAAATGTGAACTCATGATTGACAACACCTATATTTTCTATAATCCAATCAAATGCAATGAAGAATGGTCTCATACTAAAAATATATTTGATAATGAATTTAACAAACTCGCATACAAACAGCTAAAAGCATACTGAATAACAAATAATTCTCAAAGAAAAGTAAGTTTAATTGCGAGTTGAATGAAAGCTTCCGAGTTCCATCGGCGAGTGGAACATCTCGGAGCTCAATAATTCGAGAGCTCCATCGCCGTCATCTCGTCTCGATCGATCCTCATAAATACGAACGATCATTCATCGCGTGCCAGCCTTCACCTTCCACCCGAACTTTTACTCTATCCTCTTGAAACAGAGTGTATTTTTAAAGATTTGGTAGTTTCCGCTGCTATTCGCTCTCATACATAATGTAGACTATTGCCTACGGATCCGCGCGATGAGGCTCAAATCTTGAGTGGCGATATTTATTTAAGTAGACTCAGAGCCAAGGTAGCACCTTTGTGCAGCGTTGGGGTATGTTTTTAAAACC
The DNA here is from genome assembly GCA_932527175.1 of Operophtera brumata. NCBI lineage: Eukaryota > Metazoa > Arthropoda > Insecta > Lepidoptera > Geometridae > Operophtera > Operophtera brumata. Next base: position 20,996,817 of record OW052231.1, read on the forward strand.
AGATAAGGAAGGAACAAATGGTGATCTGTAGAGTGGTTTTATGAGAATTTTGGATCATGCGTGTTTTTCTGTTTCAGCGTATATTGTTTTCGAACTTGTTTTTGTCGAAGGTTTCTTTTGAATCTTCTTGTTCGACCAAAAATCTTCTTCGTTGCCAAAAAAATATACTCAGCATTTATTTAGTGACGAGGTGACGGTTCAAAAACAAGTCAAGTCAGTCTTCGACCAAAATAAAGTCCATTTCGAATTTTCTTTGAGACTAATTTACAACTGTTCCTCGCGCCCAAAATCGGACAACAAAACAGGGTATGATTTTTTAGAAGATCTTTAAAAAAAGTTTTTAATATTTTTAATGAAATAAATGAAGTCAGAGTTTCCCCGTGCGTTCCGCACAAGTCGGAAGGAGCACCCGTGTTTCACAACAACTACTCGTTATCGCCATTCGTTCGGCTTAGATATCGATCGCTCATGACATACAAATAACAACGTTTGATAAACTCGGTACCTTAACATGTCAAAATATCTTGAATAAGTTCGGCGCCTACATTATGTACTAGTAGGTAAGCATCGACAGAATAACGAACAATATTGAGAGCGCAGTTTGTTGTATTATATTTGTTTGTTCTGCATACATTTTTCATTATAATAATCCCAATTTTACTTCCTATAAGATATTAAAAGCCAAAGCCGAGCTGCTACAGTAAAACTACTACTTATTATTATAGCATAGCATCTTCCGCTTTAACAAGTTTACCAAAAAACATCGTTTGAAACAAACAACGTATCTGGCACGCTGTCGTGAGAGCGTACAGTGTGATTGGCTGCGTCCATTGTGTCGATTCAATAACATACAGTGATTGGCTGGTTCCATTGTGTCGAGCCAATAACTAGCACTTTTTTCCCTGTGCCACAGTTTAACTATCAGTAACCATGCCCTCTTACCTTAGACAAGTAGCAATAAAAGCGTTTACAAAGAAACCGCTAAGCAAATACGTGGAGATGGCACAAGCGATCATCAAACGTTATCAAGGTCAATGCTGTTCTTATATACAGTTGCTTGGTGCTTTGGTTTAAAACTCGATTGATACTTATCTTAAGGGCTAGTCACAGCCTAACTATTAGTTTCATAGTCCCCCCCCCCCTGTTCACAAAGTAGATGAGAGGATCGGACGTACAGGGAAGTCGGCATGCTTTGACGACTTAACGACGAGTCACTTCAAATTGTAACCATTTTACTTGTAAAACGGTTCTTTGTTGTCCAATGAACATTGTTTGACCCAACTTTTTTGACTAACGTAACGTACAGTTGGGATACTTTTGGTTATTGGTAATATATGTTAAGATAATGAAAAAGCTAATTTAATTCCTTGCGTAGAAGTTGTGGGAAAGTAATGAAGCTTGTTGCGTTTTGTTTCCCGCAAATGCAATGAGTTGATTTATCTAATTGTTTAGAAATACAACTTCTGCTTCCCAACTTCTAAATATTTACAAGTTAAATTTTAAATGTAACCAATAAGTTCTGTTCCAGCGGGACTCGAACCCGCAACCTCGCCTGTGATTGGCGTTGCCTTTACCAGTTCGGCCATAGAACACTATGACGCTGAAGACGAAATTTGTGGGCACTATCAACTCGGCTATAGCGCCGATGGGAGCCATCTACAGGTGTTTCATTAGAAACCTTCTGTTCAAAGTCTGAAATTAGTTCGAAACATTGACAAGAGATGACACCACTGCTATATCATCATAGTTTATTATTTTTCAAGATGATTGAGATGAAATTTTGCATACCTGTCAAGTTTCGATGACAATACAATATTATGGTAACAGTGAGCTGATCTGATGATTCAGACGGCAGGTGGGCAACGGAACTTTTTGAAGGATATAGTAGACTGGCCGTGTTTAGGCTCATTTTGATCAGCTCACGGTTCCGATCACTATTTTTTTAAAGCTTGCTTAGCAATTGTATTGTATTTTCAACAAAAAACTAATTTCGTGAATACTGTTTTAGGAATTTGATATCAAATACCTACTCCACAGTACCGTGAAATTACTTTATCGTTTAACCTAGGCAAGGAGGTAGGTACTTGCAAAGAAGTGTACAAGACCGAGAGTCCGTGTATTTGGAGCGTAACGACAGGTACTTCTCATGGCGACTGCACCTGTACGTGTATACCTACCCCTATTCAATATGCGGCAGCTCTTTCAATTCCATAAAGCGTGATAAATAAACATGGCCGAGTCAGCTTTGTAAATGAAAAGGTAAAAATCGCAAAAGAAGACTTTCATCAGCCTACAATCGCAGGCTCCCCTTGTGTGCGCAAGTTAAGGGGACGATTCTAGAATCAAGACTTGCACGAGCTATGTAAGTCCGCGACACATTTTTTTCCTTAATATCAAAATACTTGTTTTACTTAGCTTTTAATTTTAATACTTACTTTTAATGCTTTACTTTTAATAGCCTACTTCAACCACTTCGTGTCACAGGTTCTTTCTTGGTCACTCTACGTTAGGTCAGTGACCAGCTTGAGGTATGTATGCTTGCATTGAAAAGGGCCTAGTGACCAATTGTGAAAGAACCAGTGTGCAAAACCTCGTAGCACTGGAGATGAGCTCATCTAAACTTATTTAAACTTACAAGCAATATTTTTTCTATTAAAAATATGATCTCGGAAACGGCTGATTACGATGAAATTTTGCTAGGTTTCGGTTGGTTTAGGTTTATCGTTGCTCATCTCTGGGAAAACGCGTTTTTCCGAGGAAAACCAATGCAAGTACAGCAATGATCTGCGAAGTCAGTATATAGATAAATGACCATTTGGGCTTTGGGACTTGAACAATTTTTGAGTATATTTGATTTTTTTAAACTGAAGCTCATTTGCCCCTCGTATTCAATTGATTTATCCCCATCTGTACCGCTCGCCCGCTTACAAAAGGGGCAACTGGGCCTTTGCCCGACGTTTTCTGGGCCAAGCTTGGGATTATCCAGATAATGTTATTATGTGCGCTCTTAAAAGGTATTTTATTTACTGAATATTATACCTGATTAGGTAGCAAATTTTATAGAATCCTTAGAGCCAATCCTCAGTCATTTGTCTAACTTTGACCCAATAAACTAATGACCGGATTTTGTTTATCTATATATCCAGAAAATATTGTTCTATTATGCTTTAGCTTGGGTGGATCAATCTTAAGAACCCTCGCGCGTAAATCAAAGAGAAAAACAGGTGAAGTTGGCCGAATAGTTACGTAGGAACCTTAACTAATTGTATTTAGTAGTAGCTTCGTGATGCCAATAAGGAAACGAAACTATTTTTTGACCCCCGACCGAGAAGAGGGGTCTTATAGTTTGTCATATCTATGTATCTGTCTGTGGCATCGTAGCTCAGAAACAGATGAACTGATTTTTATTTAGTTTTTTTTGTTTGAAAAATTACTAGATAGATGGTATTCTTAGTTTGGTGGAATTTGGTGCACACATTTCCAGCTCGCAATATCTTTGAAGGGAACACAGGCATTTGTTTGGAATTACAGCTGATAGCACGTTTGATTTTTTTCCTGTGGCGACTTCTAATATAGTCGGGAATAATGTAATTAGCTTCGGGGTCGTACATTATGCATTCTTGGACACCAACGTGCTACATTAAGTGTTACGTTTTCACAATTTTCATGGGACACTGAAAATAGACGTTTTTTTTTTAATTAACTTGTTTTAAGAGTCGTGGTCGCTTAGCTTTAGAAAGTCACCTTAGCAGTTGACGTTCAAAGGGAGGTGAAGGGCGTGGCGTGGACAGAGGGGCACGTATCGTAATAACCTCACTATTGAAAAGATAATTGGAATGACAGACCTGTCTGTCAGAGCCTGGAACTTGGATAACTAGAATTTTGGGAAGATGTTAGAAACTTTGGACATTTATGCTGCCGTGGTGTGTCCGTCTCCTCCTGTGGATGTCATAAAAGCTGACTAAGAAATTACACAAGGGAATGGTACTCGACACCAATACACTGATCACCAATCTGCCTGCCAAGCATGGTGATTACGGCAAATCACCATATTATGCAATGGAGGGATTTGCCTTAATTACCACGCTCTCACATCAAATCATCAGTCACCAGGACTCATGCAAGATGATGGTGATGAAGACGAATTTCAAACCGATTGGTTATTTTCTAGGTTACACAAGTGTTTGACCTAAATGCTACGACCTAGTTTATAGATCTCTCATGTTCGCAGAGATGTAGGTATTAGGTAAAGGGCAAAGGTGATGCGCACCTCCCTAAGGTCTTATTTCTCAGACGATTCGCAAATAGACGCTTGAATATATTGGAATTGAAATTTTCGGCTGATTTCTTATGAATACTTTCACGCAGATGCCATCGTCTCATAGAGGCTCGTAAGCGTTTAGGACATGCCAGATCAAATTCATTTTTGTATGAGACACTAGCCCAGTGATGTGTTAGTAAATTACAAAAGTAATTTGGCTATTTACATCAAAAAAATTTGGCTTTGAGGAACTTTTAATTAGAGTGCAAATGAATCAGTAAATCTCCAGTATTTTTTTTCTATTTTCAAAGCTATCTTAAAATCGGCAACGTTATCATTAAACACGACCCCTTTTTTTTCTTTTTTCTAAAGTACGATTTTGTATCGCGTGGAGAGGGTTCTGTACAAGTTAAGTCAAAGTCAAAAGTATTTTATCCATTGAAATCACAAGGATCATTTTGAATAGTCTTATAAATTAAATTTACTTGGCTATTTAATTTATTTCGTAGGCTATCGTAGTAAGCACTAGAGCACTTGAACATATTAGTCCTCAATTAAATTTAGCAACACATTATATATAGTACGCGTCATGTACAAAGAACGCTGGAATGTATGAAGAAGTATGACCGCCAGCGTTCTTTTTACATGACGCGCATTATACGCACATATCGCATATAGGTATTTTAAATTTCCAGCGGGTATTTAAAAACTTACCGCACTACTAGTTAACGCTGAATATCCTTAAATTAGTTTGTCCGTGTTCTGTCTGTTTAGAACGATTTTGAAAGTGCTTGTCAATGCAATAGACAATACAGTGTCTCTATGTAATTGTCCAAAGGTTCATTCGAGTTCAATAGTAACACAGTTAGGATTTCCTTTAGGTTTTTCTTTCAAGTTAGATTAGCTATGATTGAGGCCCTATATTCCGTATTTTTATACTAAATGTAAGGTAGCTTCAGAGAAAATAGGCTGTAACAGAAAGACATACATACAGACTGACATACAGACACAAGTGTGATGCTAGAATGGTTCCGTTTGGTACATTTTGAGGTACGTAACCCTAAAAAAGATAAGGTATTCCTAAACCAAATTTCATGCATTTTGGTTTATAACAGTGGAAGTTATGAGCTAAGACGCTTTGACAGATTGGGACAGACCGACGGACGGACGGACGGATGGATGGCCCGAGAGATCTTAGGAGGGTTTCTTATCGGACTCGGAACCCTAATAAATGTCAATAAATGACGTAGAGAGCGACGAAAGATAAATTGAGTGAGCAAGATTGAAGGTAAATCATTTTCCACGCTATGTTCAACTCCATTCCGAGCACAAAGTAGCAGGATTATCGTTAATTTATCAGATTTGGATCTCCATAATCCTTGCGTCAGAGTGTTCCCAGAACGCCTCCTCCGGGAACAAACCCGCGTCACTATTTTACAGCGCTATTGGGAAATAAGAGGATCTGTGGAATAGGAGGATTGTATTTTATAAAACTAATGACAGAAAAGGTTTTTTTTATATGTAATATTGTTTTTCTGAGTCGCACTAATTTGATTAGCATCAAAATACAGATCCACATTCAAACCCGTTACCTTATGTACCTTATGCATATTTCGTATGGCGTTATTCATTTGAACAGAAGCTAAAACTTTTTTTTGAAGATACGTCGGTGCTGTGATCGATCGAACTCGATCTATTTTTTCAACGTTTAAAACCAAAAACATTTCTTTCAGAACGTCTATTCATCTGGCAAACAAACGTTTGATTTGTTAACAATATTTTTCGTAGTGTTTTGAACGCATCAATAGTTTCTAGCGCAATACCATTTCTTACATGTCTGTGGTATGTCCGGTCAACTCCGGTCTAAGAATAGACCCCGCTGCGTCTCCTCCTGTGGATGAAGTAAGAGACTAACTAAGAGATTACATCAGAGGATGGGTAGCAGCACCCACTTGAGTAGATACCTAACTCGAAACTGCGATCTCCAATCCGCCTGCCAAGCGTGGTGATTATGGCAAGCCCCCCATTGTGTTCAATAGGTGAGGCCTCGTCCAGCAGTGGACCTATACGGCCTGGCGTTGATTTCTTACATCAACTAAACCAAATATATACCGAGACCAAAAATGACATAAACCGCAGTTTGACCCAGCATCGTCATTCTGTTCATGAACGGTAACGCTCTCCAGCGGTGTAGCTACTACGGCGTAGCATTTCAACTACGCCGTAGCAAATAATATGCGATGATAGGTGACTTCACAAAAGGAGCATCCCACACTTCATCACAGCATCATCAACATCATCAGCCTACAAAGTCCTTTACTGGATATAGGCCTCGCCCATAGAATTCCACGACGAACAGTCTTGAGCCACCTCCATCCACCGCCTCCCTGCGATCTGTATAATGTCTTTGGTCCATCGGATATGAGGACATTCCTCTTTTGCGTCGTTCGGTTTGTGGTCGCCACTCGAGAGCCTTTCTTGCCCAACGGTTATTTCTGATCTCTGGTACGGAGGCTGTCGTGCTCTAAGTAATGTATTGAACTTCAAAACAACCTTTAATGTGAATGAATTAAATACATTTATTTACTGAAAGAATAATACAAGGTATGTACAAAATACATATGAAACAGTTGTGCTACCTGAAGACCGCTGCAAGCGATCTAAAGGTAGCTCAACTGATCCAAATCACTACCAGACGGAAGCGTCCCTAAGATGCTGGCTGCGAATGAATTAAAAAGCCAACCAAAAAAAAATTCCAATTTCCTTAACACAAATCGGATTGTCACAAAGTAATTCAACTTAGTTACTAATTTCGAACACATTATTTCACCCCCAGATCCAAGTAGAACAAATTTAAAGAGGCTTCCGTAATGGCGAACTTCCCGTAAGCTGTCGAACTTGGAACTACTTTATCACCTCGAGGCACCTCCTCCGGGTTCGCTAGTCACGTCCACTCATTACACCCGGAACTAGACTTGCTAGAGTTATTACTTACTATAAACAACCATTTCCAACCCCATGTGCTACCATATAGAATCTAAATTCTATTGGCGTAGAATTCAACCTGTGCTGGCAACAATAAATGAGCAGTAATAAACTTTAAGTCTTGGAAGGTATGGTTGAGTATCGGGGTGGGGAGGGTGGGCACTGGTGCCAAAAACTACAGCAGATTACAAAGCCGAGCTGGCAGAGATGCGATCTTTGGCAGAGATTGCGCTTATGTAAGAAATAATGTTTGTGTACGACTTACTTTTAACGTCTCACCGAAACAACAAATTCATCGGCGATCAACCCCCGATTACGTAACTACTGTTGTTATCAGCCTTGCGCGGTTTCTATCAGCTTGAATGCTGTTTCAATTTGAAACGACGCTTTTACGGTTATTTGATTTGTTCAGTTGCTTAAAAAACTTGATTGCAACTCAGAAGTAAGTCTTCCTATCGATATACACGTATAACTTAAGAGTACGCGATTATATACCTCGGTTTTTACCATACATGACAGAATTTAATTACAAAAAGATATATAGTTATTATAAGGTTTATTCTACTGTGAATACTGATGTGTTTGAGGTGACAGGATCCAGTGTCCCGTTAAATAAATACCAGCGGGGTAATTGTGCAAAACCATTGAACTACGCTGAACATCGGTAAAATTTAAAATTTGACATTTATAGCCACTTTTCTGTCAGTTTCGTATTGTGAGGGGAGACCAGGGTAAGTTAAGGTTGGAAGCCAAAAAAAACAGGTTCTTGATATTTATCAAACTAAACTAACTGCAACCCGCGACTTCGTACGCGTAATATTATTTTATCCATTTATTATATTATCCATGTGTGCGTAATAGCACAGACTATATTATGTTTTTACACTGTGTGTGTATGTTCTAGTTGTAGTAGTAGAACGTTTGGTTTTCCACTTGTGGTATCCTACCTATCTAGATGCTAATTGTAAGTTAACGCGCCTCCCCCGAACGTTTGCACATTGCCCGCAACCGTCACAAGAATAATTTCTTAACCAACATCCGATGGTCCGATGGAATACAGAGCTTTTTTGTTGTATATTAAAAGCCCATTTTGGACCCCTTAAAGAGCGAGTATCGGAAATTCCTTTCTCAATGCACCCCTAGACCACAAAATGAACGTACCCTCAAAATTTCAGGTCTCTAGGACTTACGGTTTAGGCTGTGCGTTGATAGCCAGTCAGTCAGTCAGTCAGTCAGTCAGTCAGTCAGTCAGTCAGTCAGTCAGTCAGTCAGTCAGTCAGTCAGTCAGTCAGTCAGTCAGTCAGTCAGTCAGTCAGTCAGTCAGTCAGTCAGTCAGTCAGTCAGTCAGTCAGTCAGTCAGTCAGTCAGTCAGTCAGTCAATCAGTCAGTCAGTCAGTCAGTCAATCAGTCAGTAAGTCAGTCAGTCACGCAACGATTTTATATATATTGAATTAATATCACTATACTAGTTCGTTACTTATCGAACATGGATAAACCAATCACAAAGTTAAAATAAATGTACATTATAAAAAAAAAACAATAAATACTAAACCCTTCGATAAACCCGTTTTGCCCTGAGGGGGTGCCTAAAGTGGGTAGGGCTTTTGGGTAAAGCGGGTAATGATTAAAATACTGAGATTAATTAATCTTAACAACGAAATGATCCTAGAATCTAATTAATAATCAACGTTTTGGTTTAATGTAGCTATCGAAACCTTAGAATCGGCCCTTTAATAATTATTATAATCAATAATCAAACAAAATCAAATTTCACTCATTTGTTCATGACACCTGCCACAGTAATATGACCCTCTGCCACCAGAGGAGGTGCATGCTTCGTGAGCCCACATCCCACAATCGTCGTATTTAATCCAGCCTTCAGCTGGTGGATTTCGGTAAAAATCAGTGCACAAAAGGCATCGAAGCAAGTTTAAAAAAAAAATGATTTAGCCCTTTTATCTCCTTTTTTATCTCTCTTTTCTGTCTTTTCATACTTGTTCGAGGATTAACATCTACTTTTAAGTTTCTCTTTACTGCATTTATCTTTGTGTTCTTTTGTTTGTTTACTTCTTTTTATTTTTTTTAGCAGCTGCGTTATTTTAGCTTCATCCATAACGAGCTTTATTGTTTTGTTGCTCCATGATGCGTTAGCAGTTTTTCTTTTGTACTTTTTGACGATCTACGATATAAGAAACGATACTATACCTAATAAAACACTTGCTCAAAAACGGCCTATGGGCAAATTGGGTAGTACCCGATTTACCCCTACCCGTCTTGCCCAGAGGCATACTTAGGTTTTGCACACTTATAAACTTAAAACTGGCACAACAGGCGACAAATCACTCCACCGATAAGAATGGCCAACCATAGCAAGATAATATCACTAAACTAGTAAGAACATATCATGAACCAAAATCGACTAATCAGCAGTCATTTTTTTTTTTTTTATCAAAACCATCAATATTCTTTGTTGTCAATTAACCTTGCAACCACGTGATCCATTGATGCGGTGAGACAGTCTCTGATTGCTCCACGCCTGGGCCCACCTTCTCCATATTCAGTCTAGTGACAGCGGCGCGAAATTTAAAGAGATTACCCGATTTGGGCTGGGTACCCGTTTTCCACTGGTCTCCCCTAACAACTAAATTTGTGACATCCCACTATGAGCCAGGTACTCTGACAGTAGGTTTGGAGTTACACAATAGGTTGGCAGTAATTGACATTCATTTTTATACTAATTACATAATATTGTGCTCAAATATCTACTTAATTATCAGTTTTAGTTACCACGAAATGTATCTCTTTTATTACTTACACTGCTATTGACTATTAAACAAGATAGTATGAAAGTCAAGCCTCTAAATAAGTAAGAAACTTCCGGAAAGTTTACCCCTATGTTGACTAAACCAACAAACCTCTGAATTTACGTATTCTAAACCAATATTGTCCACCTGATGCCGGCGAGGGCGAGTGCGCGGCGTACATCAGCGATATACTCGGAGAGGAAAACTGGCGCAAGTAAATATTTGAGAAGCGAGAACAGCCTATAAGTATATGCATCTACTTAGTTCATTACATACTTATACAAATATTATTGATAGGTGTAGTAGGAGTGGTAGGGGCAACATGAGCTGCCATCTTCCCTATCTACATCAGTCTGGATAAGTTAACTGGTCGACATCGTTCTCTCCCAACTTGATCTAGGGGACATCCGCCAGATTCCACATTCGTCATAAATAAAAAATATTAATATTTTAGTTCACTTTTCTCCGGGTGCTTTCATGAACTAACATGGATGATACTATCATACTGTAGACCTGGTGCAACTACCATTTAACATCAGGTGGGATATAGCATGCTCTGTAATTTATTAAAATAAAACATAAAAAAAAGACTAAAAATCATTTTTGAATATTTTCTTCTAATATAAATGGAACCACCCTTAAAGTATATAATTAACCAATTCAATAAACAAGTAGGTAGGGAAATGCAAAAAAACAAGGCAAAATAATAGAAAAAAGCAAGCTATAAATAAAGTCATTAACCATTAAGAAATTCTACAATTTATAGAAGTTACCATCTGTTGACTTTATTAACAACACTACATAGTTACTTTATTACTGCTTTCCTCTCTTCTCTATTCTAGCTGTTCCCGTATTCCCTGTGAGGTTGTCGTGGAGCGTGCGAGCTGACCCGGAACCGTGAATTATACCGAGCACAAGCCGGAGACGTGCTGAACTCAGGGGCTGAGGAGTTACTCTGAAATACTAAGTTTGTTTAAACTTCGTTTAAGCAAATGCGCAACTAGCTAGACCGTGACCTTAATCGTAGAGTTTCTATGAGCTCTACGGAGCCTACGAACTACGAGGCTCCTCTACGTAACTGTAAAACTCTACGTAACTGTAAAACTCTACGAGCTGCTACAAAGCTCTACAGTACTTTGAACTTGACGCTCTACGAAACTCTACTGATTGGCTGATTGCTTGTTGGTCGTGTAACTGGTTCTATCTTAGTCACACCGCGCTTGATCAGTGACTAAAGTTTCGTTGAGGTATGATGGCTTTCAAAAAGGCCTTGTGATTGTGATCGATGGTGAAAAAACCAGTGTGGTGAAAGAGTTCAGTGCTCGTCGCAGAGGCTCTTTCATGCACATGTCTTCGAATGTTTGGTTCTATAGGACATGCTGGATTCTTCCACCGTTCAAAAGTACGTGGTATGAAGAGCACATGGTATGCGCAGAAATTCGTACATTTTTCATTCATTGGTGCTCGTCAAGGAGTCTAACTATTCAGAAGTCCAGAGAAGAACCAAAAGGAGTCTAAGATAGGAAGTCGCGTTGACTAAACGATTACCACCAGTGTTATCGTGGCTCTACGAAGCTCTACAAGATTATGAAGCTCTCAGTGCTTCAACAACTGTTAAAATTATGGCCGTTTTGGACGTGCAACGTGGCTGATGAAGTTTTAACGTTGGCAATGATGAGATGGTGAGAGAATTTCATCGATAGCTTCAAAAACTCCTATTTTCTCTCACTTATTCAAATGGAAAGCATGAAAACCCTTTTTGGTGGAGATATACAAATATACTTAAAATCAAAAATGTGTCGAAAAGCTATTGAAAAATGCATAATTATTTTAGCACTATTCAAAATTGTCACAGACGCGAAGAATATACACTTTTATAGTAGCACCATGTTGGCGCCGGTTCCATTCTATTAATGACTCCCGCCTATCAATTTATAACTTACCCTATTTGTATTGTGGTAAAACTCACATTCAACTGAGGCGTGGTTCTTAATATTATTATGGATGTAGTTGATGGATAGAGATATAAGAGAGGTGATAGCTAAATGGTAAACTATTGACTTGAATCGGTAAATAAATAGATATTTTATGATTGAAAAATCATTAATTGTGCGCGATGTCAACGGTAATAACTGGCAACAACTACAAAAAAAATGAGACAAGAACAAACAAACATGATATGCTTGTCTCATTCTATTTATAAACTTACATTTTCATAGTAAAGGTTATTTCAAAAGAAAGGTTTTGATGAACAAATTCTGAAATTCTGGAATATTACGCAAATGTTTTGAATTTCTTAGCAAATGGTCTGACAAGCGATGTTCTATAATGGCTCAATACGTGCGCTACAATCAAACAACACGACGAGTGGAAGGTTTTTGACGACCCCTGTGGTGCGGCGGGCGAAGCTTGGCCTTCGACCCAGGAGGTTGCGGGTTCGATTCCCGCATCGGAACAAATAAAATAAATAATAAATTTGTGCGATCGCAGATATTTGATCAGTGTGTTCTGGTATATTCTATGTATAATAAAAAATATCTGTCTATATATAATATTGTATTAAGTTTATCAGTTATCTAGTACCCATAACACAAGCTCTGCTTAGCTTGGGGCTAGATAATGTTGTGTGAACTATCCAGCATTATTTATTTATTTATTTTTGTAGCGTTCAGTTTTTTAATGTTTTACGTATATATTCCTTCGTCAATGCTGAATTAGCATAGCGCGTAGTGTGTACCTACTCGTATTTGCCGAGACACGAGGAATACGTGAATACTTGATACGAATGAACTTGCGTATTCCCGCCGTGACGGCGCCGTGACGGAGCCGCGCGCAGGCAGGCGGAAGATATGCCAATTATGACGACGTGCATTTTGATACGTTCTGGAAATGGAGGATAAAAATATTAGGATTTATGTCATGAGTGGCATCACAAATACCATTACAGCAAGTCGCGTTATGTTTAGAATACGCGCATTGGCGTGTGATTCAATTAAAACTAGTATGTAATTACAGTTCCCGGTTTTTTTTATTTTTATATAATGATGATTTACTTATTCATTCCAAAATTATAAGGTGGCCTTACAAAGACCTGCGTAACATTAAAGCCGCAAATTTCTATTTAAAAAATAACTATAAATACAACAAAAAAGCTTTTTTCTATAACAGATCAGCTCGCTGTCCCCATGATATTGTATTGTTACCCAACCGAGGCCTGCAATGCTCTAAGCCCAAAACCAATGTCTAAGTAAAGCTAAGGCCAAACCGACGCGTTCAGGCCGCGTCTGTGGTGGTGTGCACGGTGGCGATTCATAGTCTTACCATTGATACGTGCACGCCACCGCGGACGCGGGCTGATCGCGTCGGTTTGGCCTTAGCTTAAAGAGTTTTGATTGACAAAAAAATTTTTCAGACAAACACACAAGCAAACAGACGTGAAAGTGAATTACAGTTTTTTTTTCAATTAATTCGAAATATTGTGTCATGTTTTCAAATAAGGGGTAGGGAAACGAATAACTCAGGGCCTAGTCCAGGTTTGTCTAAGTTTTGCATTCGGTATCCCGACTATCAAATTGCGCGTAGATATTAATGATGATTTGAATGAGTTCCTCAATAAGTCCGCTTGAAGCGCTTATCATTTTCTGCATACAAAAATTATATTTCGACTCGCAATTCGGTTTTTGTTATTCCGAATGGTTCCAAATTACAAACCTAGAGAAACCTGTGATGACCTCCGTGGCACAGTGGGCGAGTAGCCGCCTGAGATGCAAGAGGTTAAAGTCCCGCTGTGGGACAAATGAGTATTATGCAAATATTTGTTTTGGGTCTGGATGTCGTGGTACCATGGTACTCGTAGTTCCTGGTATCCACGCCACAGGGAATCCTAGTGTGTGATCAGGACTATGCATGTGGCTATTAGGTGCTATTTACGGTTTCCACACCAAACTCCTTCCAACACTGCACCAACACAGAATTCCTGGAATTTTCCTGGTTTCCTACATGGCAGGTAATGTTTACCGCCGTGACTGTTAGTTTATCTGTGACGTGGTTGAATCAGTGGAGCCACCGTAAAGTACAAACCACAAGCAGTAACGACAATGTTTCATAATGTTTTGATCAATTAAACTAGAGATCCACCAACTTATCTGTAGAATTAAATGTATGTAGATGATAGAAAAATGTAGGTAAATGGTACTACAGATAAGTTTGTGGATCTATACTGCGTATTGTCATATTCTGACAAAAGATGTGCGTGTGTGTGACCTTGGACAGGCCCATTGCCCACGTAACCGCACGTCATACGCACGCTTTCGTCAATTGACGATTTCAAGACGAATGGCTTGCATCTTGCTTAGAAACAATTAAATCTGTGTCCACGAAGCGGCAACGTCGCGTCAGCCGCTCGTCATGCGTTCGTCATGCGGTGCGCGCGGCAACAAGTCAGTACTTGACAGACTCGTCAGACGGACGCTTGCTTAGTCATCATCATCATTTGACATTTTTACAACAAAAGACGTGCTTTCTCGATGCTAGTTGAAAGAAAACTGAGACCGTATATATAAAGGTACTTTGTGACTGAGACGTTTTGTAGCGTGACTGACTATTACATGAAGCAGCGTGGACATAACAAATATGCAATATCTTCATTTGTAGGTTACATGCATACGTCAAATGACGCGTGTGTGGACAGTACGCCTAAGACAGCGATCAAAAAGTGTCCGAACCAAAAAAGAAACTAAAAATAAAAAATTCTGTCAAGTTTTATCCGTCCATTGCTGCTTGATTATTTAACACATTTGAACGACTAGAGTGTGAACCGGCAGAGTATCGAACTCATCATCGTTAGAATTTTCAAAGGTATATTTTGGCGTTGATAGTAGGTATATTAAATGCTAAGTCCGTCGTAGAGATATTAATAAAAATAATAAATAATGCTGGACAGTTCACACAACATTATCTAGCCCCAAGCTATGCAGAGCTTGTGTTATGGGTACTAGATAACTGATATACTTAATACAATATAATACATAGATATATATTTTTATTATACATAGAAAATACTCAGAAAACCCTGAACAAATATCTGCGTTCGCACAAATATTTGTTCGGAGGCGGGAATCGAAACTGCAACCTCCTGCGTCGCAGGCCAACCTACGCCCGCCGCGCCACAGACGTCGTCAAAATATTAAAAAAATTGCTAAATTATAATTATAATTTAATTAGTATAATTAGTCATTAAAGTCTTTGATTGAGATGGTTAAAAGTCTTCAGTTTGTAAGTAAATGGTTTATTGAATAAAGCAAGTCGTTACAGTGTAAGTCTACTACGGAGCTTATCGTTTTCTTACTAACCCTATAGACGTAATGCAGGGGTGAGAGCGGCGAAGGTGGGTCAAAGCTCAAGGCTCGCATTTGTTTCAAGTTCCTTTACTGGTTATAAAGGCTGTGTTACTCGCGTAGTGCCGTAGTGCGCAGAGCTATTCAGGTCGGTCGCTTATTGTTCGTTGTTTGCGCGCTATTTTATCGGCTTTGTGAATTTTTTGTAGCACACGCTGAACTAGTTCTGGCTATTTGTTGATTTTAAACACTCGGGATATATTTAGGTCCATATTTTTATTAAAACATCAGACTTTTTCAAGCGTCGATACCTAATTATCTACATTAGAAATGTTTCGATGTTTTTTTTTACTAGTTAGTCGAGATACTTTTACGTAACTTTTTACGGGATATAACCTATTTACCTTTTATGTCCCGGGTTTCCAACTAAAAATTCAAAGATTCAATCCATTTAGAACTTTCCGAACACTACACACTACACAATTAGCAATCCGCTAGACGCGTAATTGAGTTGATCAAAACTGTAAACTTACTCCACGATAGATTTGCGCTCGGATAGTTCAAAATGTATAGAATCTTTTGATGTTGAGTTGGAAGCCCCTGGACTCAAAAATAGAAAATTAGTTTGAAAAACAACTTCAGTGTGTTTTGATTTTAAAGCACTGGTTTTTATTATACGCAAAATATAATATAATTAAAAAATATATAATATAATCAATATAATCAAAGTAGTAGTAGTATATAATCAAAGTAACATTGAGAAATTAGCTGAATACTTAACGAGCTTAAATGCTTTCTACTTACGAGTAGGCGAAGTTTATAGGATGCTTGCTAGCAGCGGGAAAATCACGTACCTTACGTACCTAAATCTTATAATTTACTAATAATCTTGCAGTGAGCCACTCATAAGATTAGTTTACTTACTACAATTCCCGAATCGGTCTTATAACTCATGAACTGTTGGTTCCTATCACTTGTAGTTCAGTAGAAAACACACATATAACCCATACGAAATCTTTGATTGATATTTCAAACAGAGCTGAGCTACCGCTACGTTTGCCTTCTAAGTTAGCTCAGAGCCAAGATATTATGCTAAAGAAATGCTTCTGTATTCATGGTCATATTCACGGAATTTTGTTCGTTTATACGCTGAGATGCACGTTTTATATTTTCCGAGTTGTTGGATTGTTATTCTAGTCAGTCATAGCAGAGGCGCGGGGGAGGGAGAGGGGGAGGGGGTTTGGGGGTCAAGGCTAAAGACTCTGTAGACTTATCTAAACTAATCTAAATAAGTTTGTTAAATCGTTCTTTTATTATGAATAAAATTTGCAATAAAACTAGGACAAGGTAAAGTTGTCGTGGGTGTCAGAATACATCACTCCGTCACCTTCCGTAGATGTCGTAAAAGCTGACTAAGGGTTTATACGAGGGGATGGGCAGCAGCGCACCTGTGTGGAGGAGCCTTTAGAGCGACCGTTAATAAGCGCCTATGGAGGAGCTATTAAGGCGCATGCGTCCGCGGCAATTTTTAAGTTTAGTGTAAAGAATAAATGCCCTTTTTTTTTTTTTTTTTTTTTTTATGCCTTTTGGGGAATGCCTACGTTGTGCGTGGAAAAGGGGAAGGGTCCCGTATCCGGAAGGGAATTACGTGTTTTTGTATACAAATTGAAATGATAGAGCCAGCAGATAGTCCACTTGATGTTATGCTGTGGCCACCCTTTGCCTATGAGCTGAACATTATACCATAGGCCCACCTAGGATGCACCCTATGCGGCATTTCACTGCGCCCGCCACCCTGAGACATAAATATGAAAAGTCTCATGTGCCTGTAATTTCACCGGCACCCATACCCTTCAAACCAGAACACAGCACTTCGACATGTGATTCGTAAGGACTGTGTAGCCCAGATATCAATGAAAGGTCTGAAACTGTACCGTTGTTTGTCAGTAATGTACCGACAAACAGCGGTACGGTTCTGTTTCAGGTATAATAACTATGTCACATTTCTGAGACGCTCTAGCGACATCATCTATCCATATCCATCATGCGACGATGACGTGGCTTGATGCTGCTAATGGTTGGCAGGTGTGTACACGACACGCTGAGTGTCATGTTTTATTTTATACACCAAAGAAAAGGAAAATATTGCACAGAAACTAGCTGTAGTTAAACATGACTGATTAAATTTATGGCTTAATAATGCAAGCCTAATATCGGCTTTTAGTAAAGCGCTTTAAAGGTGCGCCAACCCCAGGCAAAAATCTTTAAAAAAAAAAACTTCTCGCACCGCTCGAAAAAGCAGTTTTAATTGAATATCTTGTAAAATATAGATATTGATACAAAACTCCTACAGCCCTTGGCGATAATGTATTGATTTTTGTAATAAAATATATAGTTACTTGCATGCTGCTATAATTGAATAATTATTTATACTGTTTCAAGTGTTCCTTAATGACCACAGAAAAGAGGGGACTCTTCTAACGCAGGTTACTGCAACTTACCACAAGAGATCTCAACCCGATTTACTGTATTACTTGTAAACACAATAAAAACATTTGTATTTTTTTTATGAGGGTAATACGAGCTCCCATTTGTTTTTGCTTCAATTGACATGACGGTGCATTTCAGAGGTTGGAAACTGATTTCTTCTTATCATATTATTTACTGTTTTTTTTTAGATGAGCATCCCGTTTATCCAAACATTAGTACTGAAGTAAAGTGGACTTCATTCTCTATTCTCCATTCCCATAAAAAGTACAGGTAGATTTGCTTATCTTCCATGCAGACAGAGATAAATCACCATCAACGGATCCACCCGTACCAGACCGTCAAACTTTTGTTCAAGTTCCTTTATTTTCCTAGCTATATACGAGTAGGTACCTTCCATTACATAAACCAAAGCTCCCCAAACTTTCGACTAAGCCTTACGAAAACATCAATTCCTACGAAACCTCCGTATAATAACTCATATGTGACTAGCTTTTGCCCATCACTCCTCCCGACGAGACCTTTCATATTGGTGGCTGCACGCTACCGATTTAAATTCCACCACCTCTTTAAGAAAGTAGAGTCAGTTCCCAGTTACAAAACTCTCATAGAATGTTACTCCCTGAAGGGCACACGTTATTCCTTTCGTCACACTTGTTCTTTCTATGGGGTGAAGAAGTCTGACAAATAGATACCGCTTGGTTTCTAACCCATCCTATATCTGTTCCCAGTTTAACATTTCCACTGACCTCTGAAACACTCCCTAATACAAACAAACAAATTACCAACATTTTCACAACATCTGAGATTCACATCCCGAGACAGTGACGAGGCGAGTCCCCTCTCAGAGGGGGAAGGTCGAGGGGGGGATGGGAGCATGTGTGCAGAATGGAGATAGTTTTTATCGCCACGTATAATGTTGTCCGAATACATAAATTGTGGACGTAACAGGATAGGACGAGACACGAAGGAAAGTCACAGCAGAAAATTAAGCAGTCTGACAACTATCTCTTCTTATTTGCCTACAAAGTGGTGGTACGTCGACATACTGAAATCAGAGTAGGTATTTAAGACCACTGTGGCGTGGCGGGCGAGTATCCGGCCGAGATGCGAGAGGGTTCGATTACCACTGCGGAACAAATGTTTGTATGATCTGCAAATATTTGTTCCAGGTCTGGGTATTGTGGTACAATGGTACTAGTAGTTCCTGATACCCACGACACACGGGGTTCCTAGTGTGGGATCAGGAACTATGCATGTGACTGTTGGTTGGGTGTTATGGTATGTATGTTTTGTGTGATAAAAACTTGATACGGGTCTGGTAGAAGAGCTCACAGTTACGAGCCTCAGATTGAACTATATTGGTACAGGAAAAAAAACAAATAATGGAATAATACCTTAGTCACAGATAAAAGAATACTATACTAGACCCTTAGTCCAGCAGTGTGAGATAGGGAACCGAAAGCTTAGGGTATAGGTAATTACCTTTTCCATTACAAAATTGTATTAAATTTGGATAAAATATTAGTAAGAAGCGAATTTATCACCTGAAAGTGACTTTGTGCTCCTTCCGTTAAGCTTTTTAATTTATTTCTCTTTTCGAAGTGCGACTGTAACCTTAAAATCGCGAAAAAGTATAACTCAATTGAAACCGTCCACTTGGCCTACTTCGTTGCGTCGACTGGGGCGTGAGTTATTGCGGTCACGTCGCTAACTTCGTAAGGGCAGGGGGGATTTACCCGGCCATAGTGTAGATGTTACAGTGATTCATCTTTTAATAGCTACTGAAGAGAACATGAATATTTTAGATAGGTATTTAGATAGGTAAAGGAAAATAAAACATCATAAGTTTTTAGAGCTCGGTAAGAGGGGGTAGGTGAGGGGGGCTTTTTAAGTTTGCTTTATCTCTGGTGTATCGTTAAAAAGGTGTTTAATTAAGGCAGTATTTTGTGACATATTTTTTATTAGGCCTGCCCTTTGGCTGTCTACGCCCTGCCAAAATGGTTTACAATATGCACCCCCTTTTTTTACCGTTTTACGTACAAACTTGGCATTTATGTGGATTATACTGGAAACTTTTATATAAAATAATCTCGGATATCCTGAAATTAAAACTATTCAAACTATGGATAACAAACTGTGTCTTGACTCGTTGCCACTGATGAAACAAACGAACCATACGTACTCTTATTTGTAGTACCCTCTAGTACCCACTACAGGTTGGAGGCATTTGAGATGTGGTGCTGGAGGAGAATGGTGATGATAAGCTGGACAAAAAAAGTTACATACACATAATATCTGACAGTCACATAAATAGTACTGATCTCACACTAAGATACCCTGTGTCATGAGTATCAGGAACTAAGAGTACCATGGTATCACAACACCCAGACCTAGAACAAATATTTGCAAATCATACAAACATTTGTCCCGCTACGGGAATCGAACCCGCAACCTCTTGGATCTCAGCCGGCTAATATACGCCCGCCGCACCACAGAGGACGCCATAATAAAAAGAGTGAACGAGAAAAGAGCTTATTCAGAGTAGATGATGGCTGGGCATCTTATAGGACATGAGAGCTTTATAAAAACCATCATAGATAGATAGATAGATAGAAAATTCTTTATTGCACATAAAACAAAGAAGTACAAAGGCGAACTTAATGCTAGAAAGCATTATCTTCCAGATAACCTTGGTGTATTGCGGAAAAAATATGTATCGGTATTGCACAAGAAGGGAAATATCATAGAAGGGAACATAGAAGGAAAACGATGAAGAGGAAGACCGCGATTAAGTTACATGAATAGTTTACAACCGGATGCCTAAAAATGTCACTGAAGCTCCTAGTATCAGAATATTCAAGTCCAGATTGAAGGCGCTGGCTTATTGAGCAGACCTACACTTTCGATGAGTTCACTAGCCTGAAATTAATCTAATTACCTAGCTAGGTAATCCTAGATGTGACATGTTTTTTGTTTATTGTGTACCTATTTGTTAACTTGATTTTTGATTTAAGTACGATGTGTACTTTTGACTCATTTTATGATTATTATTTGTTTGACGTGTACCTTTTGTATGATTAAAGGACTATCTGACTATCTATCTGACTATCATGAGCCTGATAAAAAAGGTCACTGTCATGTCTTAAGGAGGTCAAACAGACCGCATGGGACGAGTTCAATTAAATGGTTTAATGGAAGGAATTGTATCGGATGCACCGACAAGAGCCGAGCTCTTGAATTAATTAATGATTGTGTGTAGTGCCCAACAGGTGGACAAATAAGACCCGATATTGGACGTCATACTGGTCGAGACTATTTATTTTAGGCACTGCATCTCTCTTTAGTCAAGCCTATACTCGATCTGGTTATCTGGTAGGACAATTAATTTTTTATTTGATTTTTCTCCACTTATAGCATGGAGCAGAGGGGCTAGTCTGCAAATTTGACATTACACGGCCGTGTGGCCGGGGTTTTTGTACGGGATTTGAGGTACTCAAGGTGCCCGCTGGGGGCGCTCTTCGATTTCTCCATACTAATATCCGTGTAGTATACACCACACGGCCGTGTAAGTTGCTTGTCAAATTTGCAGAGTAGCCCCTCTGGATCCAACACCTCGAAGGCACGGTGTTGCACTTCTCATCCTAGTTTTCCTACAGCCTAATTACAAAATATCTTATCTAATCTGTGTCGCGGGTAGATGAAACGATAATCCGGAGCCTGCTAATTGGGGCTGCGGTCGCGGCTCCGATCCAATAAATACATTCAAGTGTTATTTGTTTAGCTCCGTCGTCGTCAGCGTCTGGTATCTGCCACTTCAATCTCCAGGCTATTTTATCATTATATCATTATAGTACAGGCAAATTAGGTGATTTTTAGCAAAAGTGTGGAAGTAATTAGATGTAGTCACAAAACCTTTTCTAATTGTTTTGTTTGGCTTAAAAATCACCACTAATATAACTTTCAGCAAATTCACCCCCCCGGAACAGGGTGAAATAGGGTGAAAACCTTATAATACCCGTAACTTAATGGGGAAAATAGATGTAGTCGGTGCAATTTGGCATACACTTAAGACCGTTATGATCTACATTTGCACCAAGTATTTTTTTAATCCGACTTACGGAACATACGAAAAAAAAAAACATTTCTAAAAAAATCTTTTTTTCTGTATTGCGGCTCGGAGGAAATTGAAGTAGTCGGTGCAAATTGACAGAATTACCAGAAAAATGGGCCAAATAAATTACCAGGTTTGCACCTGGGTACCTCACACGGAAGTCACTTTTTCCATATTTTATTGTCGCTCTACTTCGGGGAAATTTCAGGCAATTCTGGAATTTCACTTAAACTTATTCATTTGATTAGTACTACATTCGCCAGCCATTTAATACTGGAATTTATATACGGAACATGCATTTTTTAAGTATTATATATGTAAGTTCAGTGCGGTGCTAAGAAACTAATATATATACTGTGGCGCTACACTGCTAACACTGTCCCCCGACCGCGGGGTGCATCCGTATTGATCCCAGGAAATCATCCCACGAGCTGAAAGTATTAATAATTATTCCGGATTCATACAATTAATATTCATTTCATTTTTAGAGTCCGTATTTATCCCACCTAGAAATACCTACATCTAAAACGAGTGAAAGTAACGTCAGCAAAAAAATATGTTATTATGGAACATCTATTTATTTCATAAAATTGTTGGTATAAAATAATCAACAAAGTAATAATATATACAGTGTGTCCCAAAAAGTAGTGTCAAGCCGAAGTCCAAAGAAAGGTTACCCCCAGAGATACCCGAATCACCCCCATTTCGCGATAGTTTTCGAGTTATGTGTTTTTAAGACAATCGGAGCTCTTACACTTTTTTGGCCATTGTGGCTCGATTCGTTGAGGTAGAGGCCTGTTTTTTTTCTTATAAATAAGGTAAATACTAGGGCTGCCTTGTCTGGTAGCATTTACATCAATAGCACCTACTGCATTAAAATAAAAATAATAATATGAAGACATATTTTTTTTTGCCTAAACTATTACTTTCAATGAACGTTTAAAAAAAAAAGTCAGATAATCTTTTTCATCCAAACCTATCTTAAAAACATGGCTGATGTGACAGCCATTAGTCATGTAACCTTGTTCCAGATTCTTGCACAGGATCATAAAAACACTCAATTTAATAAAAGTTAGTTCAAAAAAGAGTTTTTGAAAATGTTCTGCAAGTCGGAATTAAAAAGAAATGCGACAGTCTGAAGATTGTATTACACATAAGCAATAGTAAAACAACTCATCTTTGTTGTTCAAGGACATTATTTCCTACATACGAGGCAGAAACCTGCGACAGATGGTGGGCCCATTCCAACTGCCAGATCGCCTAAATGGCGAGTCATACTTGAACATTTTAAATGGAGAAGATTTAAATGGATAATCCACAGACATCATTTTACTAACACGCCTAAACATGACTTTTTAAAACGACGGCGCGCCATGTGACTTTGCTTCAAAAGTTAGACAATATCTTAATGACAGGTTTTTATTAATACTACTTAGAATGACTGAACAAGCAGATAGTCCACCTGATGATAAGCGGTACTCTCTTCCTATGAACAGTGCATTATCACGTAGGTCACGCCCTCCTAGGACGCGCCCTATGTGACACTGCACTGCGCCCGCCACCCTGAGACATAAAGATAAAAAGTCTCATGTGACTGTAATTTCACCGGCACCCATACCCTTCAAACCGGAACACAGCAATGCGAGCACTACTGCTTTGCGGCAGAAATAGGTATGGTGGTAGTACTTTCCCGGACGAAGTATTTCACAAAAAAGCTCTACTACTACTAACAAAATGCGATACTTGGTGATAAATGGATTGGCCGAGGCGGGCCTATCGCATGGCCCCCCACGATCTCTCGACTTAAACCCCATTGACTTTTTTGTTTGGGGATATTATAAAAAGATTGTTTACTCTCGAGAGTGCCAAAATGTGGAAGAATTGCGAAAAAGGTTGACCCAGGCAGAAGCAACAATTCAAAAGCAACATAATCGCTTTTCTACGCTTTAAAGATAATTTTTGCTGATTATGTATTGAGCAAGAAGGTCGACATTTCGAAAATTTATTGTGATGATTCACTGAATACATGCATTGCTGAAAGTTATTATTTAGTTTTATTTAAGATTTCACTTAATCTTAAAAACCAGAATTTCGCATTCAACTGTTTAAATTGAATATCATGAATGATCCCGTAAAATAATCTCAATCAAATTTACATGATAAATAGCTGACATAATGACCAAGTTTTTAAGATAGGTTTGGATGAAAAAGTATATGTGACTTTATTTTTAAAATGCCCTTAGAATGTAAGGGACTAAACAGAATTTTAAATTTTTCCATATTTTAAATTTTATTTCAATGCAATGGTTCGTGCTGTGGATGTAAATGCTTTTTTTTTGTTACTGTTTCGATTACTTTAAAAACCGATATCTGAGGTTTACTGTCATCACAAACAAAAATAAGTATAAAACATTTAAAAAAAAAGTGGAAGCCATTTTTAAAATATTTTTTCAGGAAAATCACGGACTAGTGTAGAAATCTTTTCAGAGAATCAGAATTTTACAATTATTTATAACATAAGCTTTTAGATAACATCAATATCCTATACAACGAGCAAAGATTCGTATATTATATAATTATTTGTAATTGCACAAGAGGCAATTGAGATTACTAAATACAGAAATTTCAATAGAGAAGATGGTTTTCAATTATCTGGAGTATGGAAGCCTGTGGTGAGAATGTGTAAAAATCCAAAAAGTGTGGTACCTGCTACGCGACCGGATACCGATAGTGTTGTGTGTCGAGTTGGGGTGAAGTGTGACAATGAAACCGATGGTAGTGGTATCGTTTATAATAAAATAGAGAGAAAGAGGGTAGATTGATATATCTGCCAATATCATCTACTCGCAAAGACATTAGTTAGTTCTCCCGTGATCAGATACGATTAGAATACGATTTAAAAAGATTTTTTTTGCACTTAATCTAACCTAATACCGAATTTGTGCAATTTATAAATAAAATGTGCAATTTCTAAATAAATAACGAAATTCCGATATTAATATCGGAATGCCAATATTGAGATTTAATATCGGAAATCAATATAGGAATTGAAAACCTTCCGATATTACATGCCCTAAACGTGACAAACAAGCAGACGGCCCGCCTGATGTAAAGCAGTCACCGCCGCCTATGGACAACACCCACGGTATTGCAAACGCGCTGCCTACCATTAAGAGCCCTATTGATATTTCTCTTGAATTTACCCAATTTATAAATATTTGTACTATCTGCAGATATTTGTTCAGGATGTTATTAATGTTATGTTATATGTTTTCGTTGGGTATTTTCTATGTATAATAAAAAATATCTATCTATGTAATGTATTGTATTAAAGTATATGAGTTATCTAGAACCTATAACACAAGCTCTGCTTAGCTTGGGGCTAGATAATGTTGTGTGAACTGTCCAGCATTATTTATTTATTAAATATTTATTTATGATGGTGACAGCGAGCTGATCTGATGATGGAGACGGAAGGTGGACAACGGAACTCCTCGATGGATGATAGTAGATTACTGGAAAAACTGTAGAGGTTATTTATTTTTACTTCTTTGCTTATAACCCAAAAGTTACACAGTCTAAAATAAAATTAAAACTAGTTTTGAAACGT
This sequence comes from Operophtera brumata, assembly GCA_932527175.1. NCBI lineage: Eukaryota > Metazoa > Arthropoda > Insecta > Lepidoptera > Geometridae > Operophtera > Operophtera brumata. Next base: position 21,022,414 of record OW052231.1, read on the forward strand.
CTATGATTGTTTCACTTTTTTACCCTTTCTTTGGCCCCAAAGTCAAAGTCAAAGTCAAAGTCAAAAGTATTTTATTCATTGAAATCACAAGGATCATTTTGAATCGTCTTAAAAAATAAATTTACAGTTACTCCTGTTCCAACGCAACCAGACCTAGAAGAATCAGGCAACAAACACGGTCTGTTTTTCTTTTGATGATCCTTCTTACTACTAGGTGGAGAGCGCCTGTGTGGTGCCTCGAGAACAAGTTGAAGCTGATTCAAGGAAAAAAGGAAAACCAAATTAAAAGCCTTACTTAGGTAGGCAGTCAAAAGTAAGATGATAGAGAGAATCAGCAAAAGTTCATAAGGCAGCACACACTACGCTTGATATACACATAAATAACACATCAGTAATAAATTATATGCAGGTACAGACATTGCAAATTGACAAATTAGGTGTTGAGGGGCAGAGCGACATCAGGCCACGCGGCTTTATCATTAACATAGTCATGTAGTGTGTAATACGCTTTCTTAATTAAATTATTCTTTATGTAAGATTTAAATCTTCGAATCGAAAGTTTAGAAGCACTTTCTGGAAGTTTATTATAGAACCGAACAGAATTCCCCATAAAAGACCCACTTACTTTTTTTAATCTAAATTTGGGAATACTCAGTTTATTTTTATTTCTCGTGTTAAAACAATGCACGTCACTTTTTTTCATAAATCTATCTAAGTGTTTATGTGTATATAATAAGGTTTCGTAGATGTATTGCGATATTACGGTGAGAATGTTAATTTCCTTAAAACGCTCCCTCAAGGAGTCACGTGGCTTCATTTTATAAATGGCACGTATTGCCCGTTTTTGTAAAACAAATATTGCTTGGATGTCTGCTGCTTTCCCCCACAGAATGATGCCATATGACATAACACTATGGAAGTAGCCAAAATAAACTAGCCTAGCTGTAGCTTCATCAGTAAGCTGCCTTATCGTACGAACTGCATATGCAGCGGAACTAAGTCTACCCGCAAGTGCCTCAATTTGTGGTCCCCACTGCAAACTTGCATCAATATTAAGTCCTAAGAAAACAGTAGAGTTTACAAGATTGAGTGTCTCGCCATTTACTTTAATATTAGTTGGGTAATGTTTTACATTTGGCAAAGTGAATTTAATGCATTTCGTTTTTTTAGCATTAAGCAACAGATTATTTACTGTGAACCAATCAAGAACTCGCGATAGTGATTTATTTAGATCATCGTAATTAGCTTTTGACCTATCAACTTTGAAAATTAAAGACGTATCGTCAGCAAATAAAACTATATCACATATGTCTTTTACATAAAAAGGGAGATCGTTAATGTATACTAAAAATAGAAATGGGCCTAGTATTGAACCCTGGGGCACTCCCATAACAATAGACGATCCTGAAGACCTTTCACCACCAACGTCAACTTTTTGTACTCTATTGGATAAGTAAGAATTTACAAGGTTAATTGCCTGATTTTGGATGCCATAATGTTTTAACTTCAAAATTAGAGTAGCATGACTCACGCAGTCGAATGCTTTGGATAGGTCGCAGAATACTCCGATCGCGTCTTGCGAGTTTTCCCATGCTTGAAATATGTGTTCCAAAAGCAAGGTACCAGCATCAGCTGTTGATCGACCCTTGGTAAATCCAAATTGATGACTATGAAGTAGTCTGTGGAAGTTAAAGTGTGACAATAATTGAGTAAGAATAAGTTTTTCAAAGATTTTACTTAACGCGGGCAATATAGAAATCGGCCTATAATTAGCTGGATCTTTTGCATTTCCAGACTTGAACAAAGGAATTAATTTACTATGTTTCATAAGATCTGGAAAGATTCCGTCGTCAACACATCTATTAAAAATGTAGGCTAAGCATGGAGCAATATCAATAATTATAATACCTAACACCTTTGTGGATATTCCCCAAAGATCTTCAGTATTTTTTATATTAAGTGACTTAAATGTCTTAACAATACTATCGGCATTTACGTATCTAAAGCTAAACGCGATCTCACATTTAGCAACACTTAGTTCCAATAAAGTAGATGCTCCAGAGGCAGATGATTGTAATGACTGGGTTACAATAACTGGTATATTAGAGAAAAAATTGTCAAAGGCATTCGCGACATCAATCTTTTTTGTCAATATTGTATTGTTTATGTTTAATTTGATCTGCTTATTGCGTGGCTTAGATTTACCTGTTTCATTATTAATTAATTTCCAAGTTGCCTTAATTTTATTCGATGATTTTTCTATTTTTTTTCTCAAATGTAATGATTTAGCTGCACGACAAACTTTTTTAAAAGTATATGAATAGTTCTTTATATACAAAATAAACTTTGGGTCATGCAACATTGATTCCCTAGCCGCATAGAGATCATATAATTTATTCCTACTTCTATAGATACCGGGTGTCGCCCAATCAGCTAACCCGACATTAGATTTAGCTATACATGTTTTTAACTGAAATATCTCAGTATGTTGCTCATTTATCAAATTAGACAAGGAGGTAAAAAGGTCATTTGGATCATCTACGCATGGTAAAAGGGGTATTTTAAGTTCAATACTGCTCTGAAACTTCATAATTCGACTTCCTGTGATAGGCCGATAAGTGAATTCCTTAGGTTCATCTACCAAATTACAAGTAAATATAGCACTGTGACCGTAATGATCCGAGGTGAAATGTTTAATTACTGCTTTATCAATTGGAACACTACTGCAATATATATTATCCAAACAGGTGGCTGATGTAAGTGTCACCCTTGTAGGTTCTTCGAAAAGGTGACGTAAATTGAAACATTTAAATAAGTTAAGAATTCTCTCAGATAGAGGATTCACAGGAATATCTATATTGAAATCTCCGCAGACTATTAACATTTTACTACGTCCAAAAGTTTTAAGCAGTACTTCTTCCATAGTGGATTCAAATAACGCGAAGTCCGCGTCAGGGGGACGGTAAACACTCACAATGATATGCCGCTCAAGCTCAACACACGACAGCTCAATAGTCCTCTCAATAGTGAGATTTGCAACATCTTTACGTTCTTTGCATTTTAAATTATTTCGAGCAACAATTAAGGAACCGCCACGTATGGCGTTCTTGCGTTTGAATGAACTTACAATATTATAATTCTCATAATAAGGGAGTAAATCAAATTGTAATAACCAGTGTTCAGTAACACACATGATATCTATATTAAACATGTTTAAAAATAATTCTAATTCTAATATTTTGCTGGGAAGGCCTTGCACATTTTGATGTACTACATGTAATGTGCCAGGCTTTCTCATTGTCGGACTCGTCAGTTTAAACAAATATTGTCAGCTGACCCTCCTGCTTGTGTGCCCCCATTAGTAATACTACTAACTACAGGCACGTTGATTAACTGCGTTATAGTACTTATAACGGGATCAAAAATATTAAATGCTAACAATTTAGCAATTATCAGTTTACTATGTCTACTAAGAAGCACAGTATCTCTGGTCAAAATAAAATTACTAATAAAATTATTAGTATCAAAAAACAAAACGTCTCTATGACGACAAGTCAAATTATAAAATATTAAATTAAGATTCCAAATTGCTTGATTGTCTTTGGAACTCAAAGATTTTGAGTACGGGAATGCACATAAAATTAATTTTCCCAAACCTGAATCTAGCTTATGTAGCAAAGTCTCAACTAGCTTAATTATATCTAGTCGCATGACACCACTACTCTCACCTAATTGAACTATCAGAGTGGTGTCATTGTCAAAGCGATCTTCGCTCTTTATACAATCTATAAACTTATGAATGGGGGCATTTTCAAAGCAATTATTAGTGACAACTTGCCCTAACTGATCACTTAGTAGCATACCCATGCCAACGCCTATCTTATCAGAATACACCACAGTCTTCCGGGTCTGCCGACAGGATTTTCCCTGTCTAACCGGAGACTGTGCACCAGGTGTATGAATTACTTCAGCCTGTAAAGTAGATGTAGCTTGACTCTGTGATGTAAGTGGTGCCATCTGTATCAAAGAATCCAAAGATGATATGGAAACCAACTGGTCTGACACGGGATGGTCAGTCTGTGAGCTACTATTACATACTTGTACATATATGCTATCATTATTCACTATCTCTACAATATTGTTCATTTTCTGAACATTGTCAGCTGCAAATTGTTCAGCTTTTTTATATTTATGTGTTACATCAAGAAGTGATGTTTCTAAACACTTAATTTCTTGTGACATATCATCTAATTCCTTTGAATTACGTCCAATTAAATTATAGCAGGAATTAAGTTCCTCATTTAAATTACATTTCTGCTTAATATGCTTTGCATAATTAAATACATTTTTATGCTTCTTTAGCTTTTGCTTTCTTTAGCCCCAATATCTTCTACAACCCCCGAACCAATTTAGCTCATAACCTTACACAAATTGTACTAATACTGTATAACCCATCTACCAAATTGTATAAAGAATACTAGTTTTATAAAGAATATATCAACAGTTCGCAAGTTATCTTCAGACAAACATACAAACATACGAACGCCAATTGTTAATAATTTGCATCCAACAAAAATATATGCAAATGATGGTAAGGCATTTTTCTGTCTGACCGTACTAATATCCATTGTTAAAGCCCGTGGCGTGGTATGAATCCGGACTACATTTTGCGATTAATATGGACAAATATACAATTTTATTATTCGTGGGATGAATACGGCCTACATTTTTGTATGAATCTACACACCCCACCCACGCCGTTGATTTCTTATTAAGATTTATTATTAAGAAGTACATCCGGTGCGAAATTTGTGGTTTTTTTTACGTGCGAATGTGGTAAACTGATAGTATATACCATAATAAAATTTGCACGACTACATAAGTTTCCCCCGAAGTACAATTTACAAAAAAAGAAAAAAAACTATGTTCCGTAATTCGCTGAAGTGTGCAAAACTAATATAGTGTTTATAATACTTATAGAAACCTTATGTAAGTTTGCACCGAGTACATAAATTTCCCCCGAGCCGCAAACTAAAAAAAACATATTCACAGTGTTTCCCACTATGCACGTAGTTTTAATTAAAATCCATAACGCACTAAGACTGTCTCTATAAGTAATTGAACTTGCACTTAACACTTTTTTGTTTTTTCAAAAGTTACAATTTTTCAAAGTTTGTACCTAATATTTAAAAGCCTTCCGTATGCGCCAGAAACGGTGCAAACCTGGGATAAGCTTCTATTCGTGTCATCTATCGATTCCATAAGAATCCACGACTACTCGACTTAGGGCCACACTTTTTGCTAATTTGCCTGTACTATTACAGCAGTTTTCTCAGGTAAAAACTTAACTTATTCAATAAATTTCTTAAATACCTACACGTTGTGCCGAAAATAAAACGTTAATATATTTTAATTGGAAATATCTTGGCGAGAGAAGCTTCAAGTCGGACAGTGAACAGTTAACATTGAAAATAATATTACCTAATTAATGATGATGATGTAACTTTACAAAAAGCCATTACAAAACAATGTTTGGAACATTCGCTATAGGTAAGCTGTTTTTGAGACAAAACTTCTAATCTCTGAAGTCTATAGCAATTCTCGTACAAGTATCTTCATAGTTTCACTTTGGCTTCTCTAAGTTAATATAGGTAAGTAGTAAAGTACCTATATACCTACATAACGATGCTTTTCTTTCTTAGCGTACCTAATTGTAATTCCTTGTACCTACTAATAACATTACAATCTAGTAATTAAACAGTGATCTAGACTTAAACTAAACTTTAGCTAAGAATGTGTCAATGAACACTTTCCTTACTGGGATATCAAAAAATTTTTTACACAAGCCTCTTGTTAAAAATAAACATATAAAAAACTTATGTGAATGAATAAACTGAATTAACATTCAGTATCAATTAATCTGTCGAACAAAGTTTCATTATTAATTTTAATATTAAGAGTGAATCTTCAAAGTTTTAATTTGATTGCTTCGAAGCGCTATGAAATATCAGGTTTTGAGGATTCGTTTTGAGAAAATAATATACAATGTACAACGTAAAGCAAGTTTGGGCAAAAGAAAGTGGGCTTAGTACTTAGCTTAGGTTAGGGCATTGCGTGTGATTTGTCTTCTTATCTTATCTGTCTTCTTATCTGATTAATAATACCTACTAATTGTAGATGCTTAGTGATTAGTACCAAACAGTATTGGACACTACTAGCAATACAAATTTTGTATCACTCACACTTTTTTTTTGACTACTTGAATGAATGAACAAGCTTAGCCCACCTGATAACCTCTGCCTTTAACAATGCATTACCTCATAGGTAAAACGCCTCACCATCTAGGTACCTCATCTAGGACGCACCTTATGTGGCATTGCACTGCACCCGCCACCCTGAAACATAAAGATGAAAAGTCTCATGTGCCTGTAATTTCACCGGCACCCATGCCCTACATACCGGAACACAGCAATGTGAGCACTACAGTTTTGCGGCAGAAATAGGTGTACCTACTTCCCCGGACGAACTCTTTCACATAAAAGCTCTACTACTTATAAAGGCGTTCCTAGGTCGATTGGTTTTAGAACCAATTTGGCAATTATTAGGCAATTTATTTTATAACTTTAATCTTGAAGTACATACAAAATAAACACCTGGTTTTCCAGACGTAATTAGAGGATTATCCACATTATACTATCCTGGCACACCTCTTTTGGATTTAAGTTCTTTTTATCTCGTGACATGGGAAGTTTCATAACTACCTTGCCTATGAAATGATGGCCCTGGAAAGAACCTGCGATGAGCATTGGTAGATTTGGTAGAAAGAACTAAAGATGTGTTGAAAGTATATAGGTGAAGGTCCTTTCATGAGGACGGATAGAGGAATAGGGAATATGAATGAGAATAGAAAGCTTTCAGGAAGAGCTAGTAGTAGACCAGTAAACATCAGGGGACGTTTCACTTCGGAAAACATTCAAAAGTTGACAAAACATGGAACCCTCAAACCTATAACAACCTGATCAGAATATAACATATTCTCGACTCGCCAACAACAGGATACCACTTTACGTAAGTTTAGCTTGTAGCGAGTTCTCAATGGTTGTTTAACCGCGCAAAACGATGAGCGCCGGACCAAGTTTCACCCCTTGCGGAATCCTGTGCGACTCGAAGATGTTAACTTGTCTATGGACTGTTGGAAATGTTTGGAAATTGCGTATTGAGGTGAAATGGATTATTTCAGGAACCGCGGAAAGTCTATCTATACAGATTGTTTGCAACGGTCTCTAGAAAACTCAAGTGGTTAATCTATTTTTTACTAATGTCTGTCCGCGGCTTCGCTCTCGTTTTAACATAATAAAAGTAGCCTTTAGCTCAATCCAGGTCAAATATCAGGTCATAATCTATCTGTGTACCAAATTTCATCGCAATCTGTTCAGCCGTTTCGACGTGATTAAGTAACAAATATCCAAACATCGTAACTATTTATGACATTTATTTTCTGATATTGGTGGGATTAATTTTGTACATACTATGAAATACTTACTTAGTAATTACCATAATTACTTTGGTCGAAGATAGCGGTCAACCAAAGTAATTACTTTGGTCGAAGCATACTATTTATTGTATTATTCTTATAAGATTCGACCTGGCTGCTAGCTTATTAAAGAATGGGTTATTACTGGCAGAGAGCGTTAGCCGAATCAGTCGTGGGAAGCAATGGCGGCGATGAGCTCACCACTTGTCACATTTATATTCCCACGATGACCCACGGTGAATTTTGTGCAAGCCATTGAGGCTCTGCCTACCCTTTCGGGGAAAAAGGCGTGAGTCTATGTATGTAAGTCCAACAAAATTACAAAGAATAAAAATTAACACGTCATGGAAAATAAACATCCCTATGGGGCGTACTCGTACTACTGCATTCATCCCACTGCTCGTCACTTTTCATGACACCAAGAAAGAACAAGTGATACGAGAGATGAAGAGAACCAGCCATTAATCTTTATGCCTGAGTACCTTACTAGACTTATGATTAAACAAACCTTAATTAAACAAGGAAAATGACTGAAAACTCCAAAGTTTTCATTAAGATCCGAGGCAAAAACAACAAACATCCAACTCCTAAACGAGCCCAAGGCGAACATCGAGAAGTTTCCTAAACTTCTCGACGCGTCGCCGAGACGTACCTAGTTCTCACTTGCTGTTTATATTAGTACCATTTCCTAATTAAATGTTAGACATTGGAAGTCGGGGCAACTTCTTCTAAAATTCAGTGTTATTTGAACAATAAATTTTAATGCCAAGTCTAAGATGCCAGCGTAGATACGCACTTCAATATTTTTTCTCTCATAATTTTCATAATATTTGTGTTCGCGTCAGCAAATAATACAAATAGAACGGCCGTTGTCCATTCGCAATAAAACCCTGTATTGTGTTCACAGCTGCGGAACTCATCTAGCGTATACAATCATAATTATGAAATTCTGATGAATGCAAACAAAAGGGATTTACGAGCGCGCAACTGTTTAGTCACATACGGTCCCGCTAAATAAAATTCACTGATAGAATTGTTGAGCGGTAATCAGGGCACAATTCTACAACCAGACGTTACAACCGGACGGAACATTACAAAGTTAACCGAATGCAATTCCACCTCTCACATATCGACGGTTTCGTTCCCTTCCAACTAGGTAGTAGGTTGCGGTGGATTTGAAATAAAAACTCGATGACGTCTTGAACTGTAACATACATTGAAGGTTTAGTTGCTGTTGAGTTCAAACACCAGCTCATTCACACAGCAATGGCTGGGGGTTGGGGGGTTTGTGAAAGTAAAACGGAATTTATAGAATACTGCAGCAAAGTAAAATGGTGGGTAGGTACATTTAAATTGTGATAAAAGTTGGAAGATTCATTTTATTGCGGCGATGGAGAACGCCTGCCTTTTATTGATACTTTGTGCTTGAAGTCGGATATAACTCTGAATCGTGGGGATTTGTAGCCGGAATCGATTCTGATCAACATCTGTGCTTCCTTCTGTGCTTACATTCTTTAGGTACGAATTGATTTTTAATGTTCTGTGCTGAATTTAAATTGGAAAATAGCCGTTGTATTATGGTACGGGTTGAAGTAAACGTATATTCTACAAAAAGGTGTTCTAAATTATTAAAGTGTCGGCAGCTCGCGTATGGCGCCACCGGTCTTACACTAACTAGTAACGGCTACGGTAATTACTTTTGACGGTGGGCAGTAGCTTGTTTTCTTAACTAGTTGTTAAAAATTCATAAAGTAGGCGGTCCTAGGTGGACGTGAGCTACGAAGATTTAGACAGAGATTAACCAGATAGATAGAAAACACTTTATTGTACAACACAGAAAATAAGCTATTTTAAAAATTAATACATAAACTAAACACGGAAGTACAATGGGCGGTCTTATCGCTATAATCGATCTCTGCCAGACAACCTTGGGATGGACTGGAATTATATGTATGACATAGAACGGTGGCTTATTATCTGGATAAGTAATTAATATATAACGAAGTACAAAATAAGTTTGTGTTTTTTTTTATAAGAAACGCGCAGAACCGTTGGCCCTTATACTGGTCAACGATTCTGCCTTTAAAACTTTTCTCTATCTTATCTAGTTACTTCTCATTGAACGTACGACTATCAGGAAATTTGATTTAAAAACTCACTTAAATTTGAATAAAACAAGTAATAAGCAAAGCTTGATAAAAGCAACAATTTTTATTAAAAATTACAAGAGTTCAACTTACAATGTTGTCTGCTCAAAAATCCAAAGCAAAAGTCAGTGAGCTCTCAAGCACGTGTGCCGCCATCTTTTTTATTCTATCTAACCTCCCCTCGAGTCCAGGCAGATGGCGCCGTAAGCGCTTGAAACTAACTTCATTATTGACTCGCATAAAATACCATCATTATTTTTATCGACAATGCTCAAATAATTACAAAACAAATTCGAAAATTCACTGCTAAATTATTAATGATTTTTGCAAGCAATCAAAACCTTAAATAAAAATAATTAAACTCAAAGTGTTCACATTATTTTAAAAATTGAATTAGTTAATCACAAAATAATAAATTAACTTATTGATTAAATAACTATTGGTGATGTTAGAGTCCTAATATTTTGATAACAATAATAATTTCGTCAAACAAAAACAATATTAAATTGTAGTATCTTAAAACGGTGATCGACGATGGGCCGATGAACCAATGCGGCGACACGGCCATGCTTATGTGCAATGCGTGCTCTGAATTGCTTTTTCTTACTGAAAATAAGAAATAAGTATTTTGAGGCAAGGTACTTCCACAGTACACCCTATGCCCTATTGTAAGAATCATAGCTATTACTATTAGCAACAGCATTGGGATAGGTACTTCCACAGTCCATCCTATGACCTTTGTAAGAATTTTAGGTATAAGTGACAGCACAGCACAACACACTTTATTGTAATTCTGTTGAAAATCACTGGTCACTCAACGTGCCTAATGATGAAGTATTTAAAGAATATAGATAGGTACTGCAAATTCCACATGACAACAGTGTATGTGTTTGTATGTTATCACTGTTCACTCCACGTGAACACAGATCAAAGGTATTTATTAAGAATGTTAAGTACTGCTCATTTTACATGACTACAGTGTATGTGTTTGTATGATATCACTGTTCACTACACGTGAACACAGATCGAAGGTATTTATTAAGAATGTTAAGTAGGTACTACTCATTTCACATGACAACAGTGTAGGTGTTTGTATGTAATCACTGTTCACTCCACGTGACCACAGATCAAAGGTATTTATTAAGAATGTTAAGTAGGAACTGCTCATTTCACATGACAACATTGTAGGTGTTTGTATGTTATCACTGTTCACTCCATGTGACCACAGATCAAAGTTATTTATTAAGAATGTTAAGTACTGCTCATTTTACATGACTACAGTGTATGTGTTTGTATGTTATCACTGTTCACGCCATGTGACCACAGATCAAAGTTATTTATTAAGAATGTTAAGTATTGCTCATTCCACATGACAACAGTGTAGGTCGCTTGTATGTTATCACTGTTCACTCCACGTGACCACAGATCAAAGATATTTCTTAAGAATGTGAAGTACTGCTCATTCCACATGACTACAGTCTTCTTTTTATTGTTCATGTTTTTTTTATCATTTTTTATTCTATTGTTTTTTTTCTCTTTTTTTTTTTTTTTTGGGAATAATGTAATAACATGATTTATTTAAGAGCGATGCGGTCTTAACCGGGCCCTAAAGGATTAAAAGGTAGGTCGATGCTGTGCTCTGGGCGGTCTCGAACGCCGTGGTACACAGGGGACTATATTTCTTTTCGGATAGGATTTGACTATCGAACGGCTCCACACGTCAATAGTTAATTATGTTTTTTTTTAATTTATTTATTTTTTTGTTGGCTATTGAACGGCTCCATACGTCAATAGCATCTTTTTTCTTTTGTTTTTTTTTTTATTTGTTTCTTTTTGTTTCTCTTCTCTTTTTTTTTTTTTTTTTGTTTTTTTTTTTTCTTCTTTTTTTTGTGTGTCTGTGTGTTTGTGTGTGTGCGTGATGGTTGTAAAATTGCTGATATGAAAGGTTCTCACCGGGAGTATGTTCCAGAGATCCTTATGCTGTAGGTTGGCTGGTAGGATCAGCATTGTGGCGCGACTGGAGGTTGTGAGGCCGCTAGTGTGATGCCCGAGGGTCGTGGTTGGTGTTCATATTGGGGCGACATGGCAGCTTGGACGCAGCCTGCTCCTGGCTGTGCGTACCGAAGCTGGTCGTATGCGACTTTGCGAGGTCGCCTGTGAAAACCTACGACCTTCTTCACGAGGTAGCGGTCGTTCACGAGAACCCTGTAAACTTCATAAGTTAAGCTATAACTAAGGTCTAGGGATGTTTGGTTTCTAGTGTTGATTGTAATCAGCACAAAGTCTCCTCGTAAATTAATAATGTTCGCACGCCCCTTGTCAAACCTTTCTTCTTTTGCAGAAAGTTCTGTCTTGTCAGATTCGAGTAGATTACCTTCGAGGTGATAACTAGGTACTTTATCCCCATTATGTTGGGTATCGATGATGGACCGCAGCTGGGCTTCTCGACGTTGTTCTATGTTAAGCCAATCACGGTTGTTTGTCAAGACGTTGACAGTCAGAGGTTCCAGGTTTTGACTTAGGAAATCTGCGCGTTTAATCCGCTCGCCCTTCCTGTATTCTATCTCGAACTCGAAATTTTGGAGATACACCACCATCTATGTATGCGGGGTAGCAGATCTTGGTTATGCTTCGAGGCCTTCAGCTCGTTGCAGTCTGTGACAACTTTGAACTTGAGCCCATAAAGGAAGTACCGGAAATGCTTGATAGCGCGTACTACGGCAAGGGTCTCCAACTCGTAGGAGTGGTATCTACTTTCTGTGTCCGTTCTCCGCATACTAAAGTAGGCCACTACGTACTGCCGGCCGTTGATGGTCTGGCTAAGTATCGCTCCGAACATCGCGAGACTGCTGGGAGCGGTGGATAGTTCGATGGTCTTGCCTTCTTTGAATATCATGAGGACTGGTGAAGTAGTGAGATGATGGATGATTTTGTGACGTGCCTTCTCGTGAACAAGAGTCCATAGCCACTTAGTGAAAATATGAGTGTATTTGTTGATCAGAATCAACAGTTGGTTAATCTTAGATACGTCAGTCAAGTCATGGTCTTTAATGTCAAACAAAGAGCTGTGCGATTGATTGCGCATAACGAGAGGGTGAGGACACAATTTAGCGCAGTTTTGAGTAACAATTACACGTAAACCAGTATCGTGTAGTAGATTTGCACCAATCAAGACGTCTGACGTCATTTCGTAGTCAGGTAGAACTTTGAACAGTATTTCGACGTTAATGCTATCGATGACGCATACCGTTGTCAGTGTACTCGTCGATATAACCGGAAATCGGCCTATTCCTCGTAAATAACTGACTTCCTGACACCTACGCCCGGGTAGTTGGTTTGCAATGGTTTCACGCATGACGGAACATTGGGCACCACTGTCAAATACGGTATTTATTACGACATTGCCGACGTACATACGCATTGTGATCAAGCTTGGACCTTTATTAGACACCGAATTTACATGAGAGGTTATCTCTTTCTCTCGACGGAAACATGTGTCAAACGTATGACCAGTTTTTCCGCAGTATGAACAATTTTTATCACCGAGCTTAGAAGACGGAGTAGATGGCGTCGTAGGATTTTTATCGATTGGTTGCACGTTTGAACCGTTAATACCTACTTTTATTACGACAGTTACTGAAAGTATGGCCAGTTCTTTTGCAATAATTGCAATACGGAGGGTTGGTTCGATTATCCAATGAAAAACACGAACGTTTTTGCGGTGGTTGGCTGGAATTATTTTGATTTGGACGTTTAACGCGAATAGATGAGGCTACAGAGATCAATTCAGGCACCGTGGTAGCTCTGGCATTCATTAATTCAATTCTAAGGCGCTCGTCACTCACTGTTCCAATCACCGCTTCCACAGCGTCACTATTATCGAGTTTGTCCTTTGTCACGCGTCTCCACAAAATCCATGATTGTGTTAGGAATTCTGCAATGTCTTCAGACGAGTCATAGACGTGCTAGGGAACTTGAGCACGTGCCGCGAATATCGGCTTTCGGGTTCGAACGTAGTTATGATGATTTGCTGCAGATCGTCCCAGGTTGATGTTGTCACAAGCCAGTTATCGGCCCATATCTTAGCACGGCCTTTCAACAAGCTAGTTACCTTTATGCGAATATCGTAGTCACCGAACTGATAGGTACTCTTGGCCGTAGAGCTGTGCTTACACCACCCACGAACTCCAACGCTACCGTCCGGGTCGTATGAAGGCAAGAAAACATCCGTTATCTTTACCTTGTCACTAGGCTGGCGTAGCAGACGCTCGATCATATTTATCATGTGTGAATAAAATTCAGGTGGTACATTACCTGCTTGTTGCGGTTCCATAACTAGACCCGTGGGGGCACATGTAGTTGGTCCACTCGACTGTGATGTGATTGGTCCAGGCAGGCACGTGGCTTGGAGACTCGACGATGTAGCTCCAGGCCCGCTCTCATTTGATGCACCTGACGCTGCTGCGTCTGGCTCACTCACGATGTAGGTAGGCTTGTAGATGCTGTCAGAAAGAAATAAGTCCGGGGCAGAAAGGTGATCGCACACTTCTGATAACGAAGTACAAAATAAGTTTGTGTTTTTTTTTATAAGAAACGCGCAGAACCGTTGGCCCTTATACTGGTCAACGATTCTGCCTTTAAAACTTTTCTCTATCTTATCTAGTTACTTCTCATTGAACGTACGACTATCAGGAAATTTGATTTCAAAACTCACTTAAATTTGAATAAAACAAGTAATAAGCAAAGCTTGATAAAAGCAACAATTTTTATTAAAAATTACAAGAGTTCAACTTACAATGTTGTCTGCTCAAAAATCCAAAGCAAAAGTCAGTGAGCTCTCAAGCACGTGTGCCGCCATCTTTTTTATTCTATCTAACCTCCCCTCGAGTCCAGGCAGATGGCGCCGTAAGCGCTTGAAACTAACTTCATTATTGACTCGCATTATTCTTATCGACAATGCTCAAATAATTACAAAACAAATTCGAAAATTCACTGCTAAATTATTTATGATTTTTGCAAGCAATCAAAACCTTAAATAAAAATAATTAAACTTAAAGCGGTCACATTATTTAAAAAATTGAATTAGTTAATCACAAAATAATAAATTAACTTAATGATTAAATAACTATTGGTGATGTTAGAGTCCTAATATTTTGATAACAATAATAATTTCGTCAAACAAAAACAATATTAAATTGTAGTATCTTAAAACGGTGATCGACGATGGGCCGATGAACCAATGCGGCGACATATACAATCTCTTAAATTTAAAAAATAAAATAAAAATAACTATAACAATAACTTCTTCTTCCAGTCTGCTTATTAATGCCGTTACAAGCAGCTCCATTAAAAACACATACAGTTTTCCATTGAATAGTGGAGTCTTCCGCGACGTAGATTGAGCAGTACGTGAAGTGCACCGTCAACTCGTGTCCATCCATCATCCGGTAATCCCCACGTTTGTATGAACATGGAGGTCACATAGGGAAGGGATACTTGCGGAGTTATTTTATTCCATGGCAGATTTGGTAGAGTCCATTCACAAAGCTCGACATTTACGTAGTCAGAAATTCATAAAAACCCGTCGTAAATAAATTATATGTTTTTGTGAATATTATTTTTAATTATAAAAGATTTTATAAAATTTGTGGCGGAAACGTATGATGATCAAAATTAGCCTAAACACGGCCTGTATACCCTCGAAGAGTTCCGTTTTCCACTTTCCGTCTTCATCATCAGATCAGTTTGCTGTAAAATTTAGTGATCTGAACCATGTGCTGATCTCAGTAAGCCTAAACACGGTCTAGTCTACTATTGTCCATCGAGGAGTTCCGTTGTTTCCATCATCAGATCAGCTCGTTGTCACCATAATATTATATTGTCATCGGAACTTGACAGGTAAGCAAAATTTTAGCTCACGCGGTGGAGATTAACTGGATCAAAATTCAGTCACTAGATTTGTTCCACACTAACACACTAACTTACTAACAGGTCAAGTTAGTTATAAGCTTTTAACAAAATACTTACGCACAAACTCATACAAAAAAACAAACGAAAAAATATTTATTTAGAAATCATAGTGAAAACCCTATCACAATCCGTTGCGCAGTTTAGAAGAACTAAGCGGATAAACAGACGCGGATAGCGACTTTATGTACCTATACCACAGATAACATAAATACTATACTACTTAAACAATGTAAAGATGAGATATAAAAAATAAAATAACAAATTATGTGCCTGAAAACACCACCCCAAGTATCATTATAACTATCGTTAACTGTATTATAAAGGGATCATGAAGCCCCTGACCACTTGACCGGTTAGTTGTAGCGCATAATTAGCGTAAGTGCAAACTGTTCTGACGCGGCTTAGTGCGAACAAGCTCGCGAGCCCGGATTATCCCTTTAGTCGAAACAACTACACTGAAATAATACCCTTACAGACTTCCGAGATTATGATGTAGGTACTACGAAACAGAAAAAAAAAACACTTGAGCCCTTGAAGGGTTTCAAGTGGAGAGTTTTTATTGCCCATACCCATAGCCAAAGAACCAGAAAATTTCAAGGATCTCATGAAATGTGAAGAAGTTCGTCTACCGAGTTAAATGAACCAGAACACGACACAGGCGCTTCCTACTTAGGATCATCTAATAAAGCGCGCGTCTTGTTTGTTGCCTGATTCTTCTAGGTTTGGTTGCATTGGAATATGAGTCAATTTAGTTTATAAGACGATTCAAAATGATCTCAAAATGGTTTCAATGAATAAAATACGTCGAATTACACGACGAATTATACGTACACATTTGATGATTTTGTCAAGGTGCCTCTTCATCACCGATGCTTCGACCACAAGCTCCATTACAATATTGTCCGGCTATGGAGTATTTCAGCTGGTACTACACAATTAGGTGCCGAAACGTGCGCGGCGAATTAAATGAGCTTTGCGTCCTGCTCTTGCTCATATTTCCATTTGGATCTCAATTAGAGCTCAGCAATAATGCCGTGAACAACGTGAAATTCATGCATTCGACAGCGAGGAGGCTAACTACGAACAAAATGTGTTTTTTTTTAGTTTTTTTTTAGAACTATTACTTCAAAAATATTACTGGTACTTAACCCGGTGCAAAATAATACAAAAGATAGCTTATGAAGATTTCATCGCCATAATAAAATAGAGCAGAAGATCTGTTACATTTTGAACCAACATCATGTAAAATGTTCCATAAATGTCACCATTTGATCCTATACAATTCACTATTTACAGCAGATTATACAGACAAATGAAAGCGTTTTGATGGAACTTTAAAGATTCTAGTACAATAGATTATTATTAGATTATTTCAGTGTTGTTGTACTAACAAGTCTTGTTAGTAAGATTCGATGGTAATAAGATTTGTCCTGGCTGCTAGCTTATTAAGGAATATGTTCACTGGAGGAAAGCGTTATAGCGAGTCAGTCGTGGGAAGCAATGGTGGCGATGAGCTCACCCCTAGTCACGTCTATATTCCCACGATGGTGCAATCCACGGTGAAAACAGGCCCATTGAGGCTCTGCCTACGCTTTCTGGAAAAAAAGCGTGTGTCTATGTGTGTTAATTAAAAAAGTGTGTGTCTATGTATGTTAATTAAAAAAGTGTGTGTCTATGTATGTTAATTAAAAAACCTCTTTGTGACTATCTAGAATAGAATATTACCATGTTAGTTTTTGATCAGAAATCAAATCGCAAATACGAGTTTCTTTAAAAAGAACACCTTTTACTGTAAAATCTATACCGATAATTGTACAATTCAGGTTTTTGGATACAGTAGAATACAAATTATATTGAGACAAAATATCAAAATGCACCAGTTGTTCGTCGCGTCCCCACACGGTTGCGGCCGCAGGAAGTCGGTGGAGGGAGGCTGTCCTCATAGTATTCTATGAGTCTATGAGGGAGGCCAATAAATACGTCTAGCAGCTGAAGATAATGGGGCCTTATTGATGGGAAGGCCAATATGATTAGAGAGAAAGAAGACAGATTCTCATACCACCTTCCACTGAAGGTGCTTCTTGTGTGGTGAGTTGGTGACCCTGTTCGGGACCGATCGATTCGGCTGATTTACCGAATAAATGATAAATAAACGTTTTTGAAAATTAAATCGAGGGAACGAGATTTTCAATTGTTTTCCAATTTTAAAGTTACGATTATCAATTCCGATGAATTAAGAATGCGCCAAAACCAGGCAGAAATCTTCATAAAAAAAATCACCACGCGCCGCTCGAAAAAGCGGTTTTTATTGAATATCTCGTGAAATATAGATAATTTAAAAAAAACCCGCTGGTGATCCCTCCATTTCCTTGTATTGATCCTATTTATCAAATTTTTGACCCAATAATCTGTACCATATTGACAAACAATCGAATCTAGCCAAAAGTTAGAGGTAACTTTGTGTTTTTTTTTATCGAGAAAATTTTGTCCTATCCTTTTTCTGTCCGGGTGATCCCTCGGTATTATAATGTAGTATCCATGCATATTTTTTATTTGAATATTGTACTTGATTTAGCCAGTTAACATTTTTCTTTTTTATTAAATTAAAAAACCCTCAACACAATGAAACGGCTGATTTTGATCAAACATAGCTAAGAAAAATCACAACTAATTCACCTTTCAAACAAAAAAAACGGTTCATCCGTTCAGGAGCTACGATTCTACAGACAGACACACACACAGACACACAGACGTCAAACTTATAACACCCCGTCGTTTTTGCTTCGGGGGTTGAAAATCTAATCAAAGATTGGTAATTTTACGTTATACCCCACCTGAAGCGTTCCTGAATCAGGCAGCGGATCCAACCACATTCACAACTTATTTTATTTATCTCCTCTGACTTGTTGGTGTTCTTGAGCCGATCGAGTTTCAGGCACTTGTATAAAGCAGTTTTGTGGCTTCATTGTACATGATCACTATAACCCGATATAATCTAGTTCAACACCTCTTACATAACAATGTATGCAAATACGATAGCGTCATTAACACAAGAGCAGAGCGCAGGAATTTGATCAGATTGCACATACAAATGAAGCAGCACGTCCTCTCCATACCTCCCCTCCCCCCCTCTTGTCCAAGGCCCAGTTGTCTCGCGCTACAGCATAGGTTACATGCATTTAGATTGCAGCATTTGTGTAGTGTAGGACTTGTGTGAATGTACACAAGTGAAGTGAACTGGAGTTTCTCAAAGTTGCAGCTGATATTATATTCAATACCAAATACTATGAGCGTCGTTTTGCAGCATACGGCTAAGTAGATATAGAGTTTAAAATTAATGGACACTATGCTCCGGCAATTGAAAAGTTTCCTTTACAAGGAATACTATCAAGTGTTCTTGAACGACGTTGCAGTTCAGTAAAGTTGAACAACAATATGGTGTAGTATAAAGAGAATAACTCTTTTACAAAAAGAAGGAAAGAAAAAACAAAGAAAGAAATATTTTTTTCATTTTTCACGACACAACACACACATAAAACATGAAATCAAAAACAAAAATCTACTAAGTGCTACAAGATCAGTACTAGGTAAAATAGATCAAGTAGAAAAACAAAAATAAAAATAATAAGAAATAAAAACTATTATAAACTATGGTAAGTAGATAGGTTGTGTGTGTTGTGTCAAACAGATCCCTGTCTCAGAATATGCTATGACCTAGGTTTAGTGAAGCGCTGGTTTTCAGACAGGGCCTAATTAAATGATGCCACGAATATCAATAATCTACAGGGGGGAAGATAGACGATAAATAAATATGTTAGTGTGTAAAAACAAATACTTAATAAGTACAAAAATATTATTAGGCAACTGCAAAATAATGAGCGGTATATATTGTAGTTTTTGATAATGAGGCAGGTTGGCATGGTAATTTGATTCATTGCCTATGGGGTCCAGGGTCGGGTCTGGGGTCTGCAATGCTCTAAGTCTGTGGGAGAAAGTATTCCTCCAAACCAAACACACACAAAAAATAAACCTCTACTACCTACTACTAAAACGATCTACTAAATTGAACAATTATAATACGAGTCACGCTTTTACAATATCCCTGCGACACAAGTACTGGCGCAATTATTGTACTGTTATGCGGTTTATCGAGAGTAAAACGGTCTATTCACAATAGTTCGTCAGTTTACAATCTCACGAGATTTAACATATACGTTCAGTGTTTACAATTTTCCGGTAACAATACTCCAGATGTCGCCTCGTCACAACATCATCGATTGGGTTGTAGTGCGGTTCACGCTCGTTAGCGCGCCTCGGTTTGATAGCGTTTAGATGCGTAGAGGGGGGGTTAGTGGAAGGGCCTCACCTCACCCCTGAGCATAGAACCTTTAGGCCATAATTGGAGCTGATGCAGTAATGCATAGTGCTGTGTCCTTGGTAATAACTAACTAATAGTTTCACATGGAACAAACTAGTTCTAGAGCTGTGCCAAATTTCAAATCGGTAGCAATGGTACGAGTATAAACGTAAAGGCGTAAACATTAACAAAACTGGAGAGGCTCCAAAAGTAACTTTATTTCCTAACTTTGATGACGACGTCTGTCAATCAACTCGTAAACAGATTACCCAACATTTCACATTGGACAGTCAGATAGACAAGAGATAATCCTATCTTGAGCTGCCTGTCAGTGGGTGCTTGTTTCATTTAGAGGCCAGAAATTATAAAAGAAATATGCTTTAGGCGAGATTCCCGCTGTGGGACAAATGTTTGCATGATCTACAAATATTTGTTGCGAGTCTGGGTGTTCCGGTACCATTGTAGACGTAGTGCCTGATGCCCACGACACGGGGGATCCTAGTGTGATCAGGGCTATGTGAATGTCGAGTGTTATATTAGTGCTTACTTGAACAGAAAGGAGGCTGCCAGCAAGTCACTGCAATGCTGATATTGTTAACAACCCTGCAAAGAGCCCCACATGCATAGGTTGCCAGTTACATGTAAACCAGGCGTTACGTAAGTTCGGCTGTAACATTCACCTTACACGCGAATAATCGATGCATAACGGGGCTAAACGGAGCTGAGTTCGATGTCCCCGGCCACGTCTTGCATCGAGCACGGTACGGAGGCCTGCAATGCTCTAAGACGTCTAGTGTATATATATATACACTTTTATGTATATATATTATAGTTTAACAAGTTATGATATTATTTTTTATAGTTCTATTTTTCAATATACCTAAGTTGTATAAATACTTAGGTATATAAAGTAGGTGTAGCAATAGTTTAAGTTTATGAAGATATTGTTATAGTTATTATTATTGTATTTTTTAAAATTAAGAAAATGTATATTACTTGTCCAGATAATAAGCCACCGTTCTATGTCATACAAATAATTCCAGTCCATCCCAAGGTTGTCTGGTTGAGATCGCTTATAGCGATAAGACCGCCCATTGTACTTCCGTGTTTAGTTTATGTATTAATTTTTAAAATTGCTTATTTTCTGTTTTGTACAATTAAGTGTTTTCTATCTTCTATCTATCTAGTGTCATAGTGTAAGAGTGTTTTTATACTGGACTGGTAAAATTTTATGTTTATGTAAATATATGCTTCCAAATTAAAAATAAACTGTTTGATTTTTCATCAAACTTTACCTATGCATATACCTATTTTACTTTATCATGCTGCAGAACTTCTTTGACGTAGGATTGATTACCGGTCGCCATAGTCAATGTTTTTTTATTGATTCGACTTATAATAGTGACATAAATTATATTGCGTTTACTGGATCTATAGTTTATATTTTATCAACTATTATTATGTACATGATGTAAGGATTTATGTATGTTTTTTGACTTGTAACCGTTTTTGTTATTAATAAATTACTATGACTACTACTATGACCACATATTTTATGTGAGATGGACTAAAAAAAAAAAACATAATATACATAACATAAACACCCGACAGTCACATAATACATAGTCCTGATCCCATACTAGGATTCTCTGTATCGTGGGTATCAGAAACTACGAGTACCATGGTACCACAACACACAGAACCAGGACAAATATTTTACAAGTATACTCAAAATACAGAGTAATTCAGCAAGCTTTAATTATGTTACTACGATACTGTATTAATAATAACTCAAATTATGATTATTATTGGCCATTACTTCGTTCCTTGACATATTCATCTTCAATCCAACCTCAAGGCTTGCATTGCTCAGTTCTTCGATCATGCACTAGACTTCCAGTACAGTTGAGGAGGAGGACAGAAAAGTATCGGCAGCGAAGCGAAGGTAAGTCAATCTAACTCCACACCGACTTCAATGCCTCTTAGCCCAATCTAACGCCAGTTTTCTGAAAACCTCTTCAAGAGTGCTGTTGATGAATTTAAGGGATAATGGGTCACCCTGTTAAACTCCTTTTCCGTCGGAAATGCTGTACCAGGTATTTGAATTTTCATCGATGCCTTGCTATGGAGTTAAATGTTTTCAAAATTCAAATTCAATAATCTTTATTTCAGGCATACTGAGAAATGCACTAAACCTAAACAGTAAGCCCATATCAACATAAATACCTTAGAAACTAAAATGCACATAATTTTTTTTTTTTTTTTTAATGTGGTGGATATATTGCCCACATAATAATATGTGGTTTCAGTATTTTGTTTTTGGAGAAATTTTAATCGTTATTAAATAATCATCATATAAATATTATATTTGCTTTTTTGGTTGAAAAGTTTTGCTACTGTTTTTCTTATCCCGAACGAAACTGTGGTGAAAAAACTAAACTCTTCATATCAAGAATAAGATAGTCGTAACTATTAACGATAGCTTCGAGCAATTTCTCGGTCGATTGCAGGTTACGATATTATTGGGCAGAGATCGGATTAGCCGCCCTACCCGCCCGCCTAGGCCGTAAACATAGTTTATGGCCTGTTCACTAGCCGGTTACCTTAACGTGTTTACGAAAACATGGTGGTATTAAGTGGAAAATATATCTGTTAAAATTGTTTTGGGTGACTTAGTTGAGAGGGTTGAATCAAAATCTTAGACAGGAAAAAAAACTGGTTTGTTTTTTTATGGTTTCGGGCGGGCATCCACCACGCAGATTCAGTGTGTGTGTGTGTGTGTGTGTTTTGGTGGATGCCACTGGCTTCAAGTCATGCTAGCATACTACATATTTTTATGGTTTCGGGCGGTCATCCACCACGCAGATTCAGTGTGTGTGTGTGTGTGTGTGTGTGTGTGTGTGTTTTGGTCGATGCCACTGGCTTCAAGTCATGCTAGCATACTACATATTTTTATGGTTTCGGGCGGTCATCCACCACGCAGATTCAGTGTGTGTGTGTGTGTTTTGGTCGATGCCACTGGCTTCAAGTCATGCTAGCATACTACATATTTTTATGGTTTCGGGCGGTCATCCACCACACAGATTCAGTGTGTGTGTGTTTTGGTGGATGCCACTGGCTTCAAGTCATGCTAGCATACTACATATTTTTATGGTTTCGGGCTGGCATCCTCCACGCAGATTCAGTGTGTGTGTGTGTGTTTTGGTCGATGCCACTGGCTTCAAGTCATGCTAGCATACTACATATTTTTATGGTTTCGGGCGGTCATCCACCACGCAGATTCAGTGTGTGTGTGTGTGTTTTGGTCGATGCCACTGGCTTTAAGTCATGCTAGTATACTACATATTTTTATGGTTTCGGGTGGTCATCCACCACGCAGATTCAGTGTGTGTGTGTGTGTGTGTGTGTGTTTTGGTCGATACCACTGGCTTCAAGTCATGCTAGCATACTACATATTTTTATGGTTTCGGGCGGTCATCCACCACGCAGATTCAGTGTGTGTGTGTGTGTGTGTGTGTGTGTTTTGGTCGATGCCACTGGCTTCAAGTCATGCTTGCATACTACATATTTTTATGGTTTCGGGCGGTCATCCACCACGCAGATTCAGTGTGTGTGTGTGTGTGTTTTGGTCGATGCCACTGGCTTCAAGTCATGCTAGCATACTACATATTTTTATGGTTTCGGGCGGTCTTCCACCACGCAGATTCAGTGTGTGTGTGTTTTGGTGGATGCCACTGGCTTCAAGTCATGCTAGCATACTACATATTTTTATGGTTTCGGGCTGGCATCCTCCACGCAGATTCAGTGTGTGTGTGTGTGTTTTGGTCGATGCCACTGGCTTCAAGTCATGCTTGCATACTACATATTTTTATGGTTTCGGGCGGTCATCCACCACGCAGATTCAGTGTGTGTGTGTGTGTGTTTTGGTCGATGCCACTGGCTTCAAGTCATGCTAGCATACTACATATTTTTATGGTTTCGGGCGGTCTTCCACCACGCAGATTCAGTGTGTGTGTGTTTTGGTGGATGCCACTGGCTTCAAGTCATGCTAGCATACTACATATTTTTATGGTTTCGGGCGGTCTTCCACCACGCAGATTCAGTGTGTGTGTGTTTTGGTGGATGCCACTGGCTTCAAGTCATGCTAGCATACTACATATTTTTATGGTTTCGGGCTGGCATCCTCCACGCAGATTCAGTGTGTGTGTGTGGGTGGATGCCACTGGCTTCAAGTCTTGCTAGCATACAATATATTTTGTGGTAGCGCCTTCGTAATTTAGAGGACCTAACAAAACGGTCTAACGTATATGGCCAAAATTGGGTTTGAACGCACGAAAGGTTAGTATCACTAGACTTACCACAATGATAATCCATGAGTCTGGCATCTCAAACGGTTTAGTAAACTTAATACAACTCTTTTTAAATGAATAACGGCTAATTACCACTATTTTTCGTCACATAATAATAATAATTCAATTAATAAATAGAATTCGTCATTTTTCATCGAATTTTTCGCTGATTTGCTGATTTTTCAACTCTCGCTAAATATTTTCTGGTTATTTTTTTCATAAATCTAGCTCGCTCGCGGTTAACCTTGCTAAGTCTTATCTGATTAAATCTTAAAAACTTTATTCAGATCTGACTAGTAGTTTATAAATAAAATGGAAACTAGCGCCCTTAGAGGGTAGATTACATTGAATCCAACATTTTATCTATAATATCTTTTTGACATGTAATTCAACAATAAATATACTTTGTCTTTGACTTTGACGGAACGAAACCAGGTGAACATGGGACCCATAACGCCTGACTTGTAAAATGCTCTCTCTCTTTGGAGTCAAACAAGACGAGGCAGTTCATCTTTATCTTGCACGATGCGTCATAACATCCAACTAAGTGAAACAGAGAACGCTTCACAAAACCGATGTGCTACACAAACAGCGTAGACTGTAACATCTAATGGGGCTGTTTACGAGTAGTTCCGCCTTGCAGTTAATTCTCGGCATATCAGATCACTATTTACGGCGTGTCTGTCGCCTCACTAAGTTTGTTTTTACAAGGGTAGTGTCTCGCGTGGGCAACTTGGGGTTATCTAAATAACAACTAGGAATTTCAGGACCTTGTACGTTAAGTTCGAATGGAGTAGGAGGCTATTTTGATCCCGAAAGGAACGTGAGACATTAATTTGTAAGCTTTCCCTTTTCAGACGCAGCTCTTATAATAGACAGTGCTTCTAACCATCAGTCTGACCATTGGGAAAACCCCTTAGATCGTTATCGAGAACAGTCACACAGCCTCCCGTTACACAATCAGTATTCCATTTAAAATCAGTTGTAGAAGTAAGACTATCATTGAGATAAGTACCACTAGCACAGCACCTAGGTTTATGAAAAACATTCCCAGTAGTCTCATTAATTTTGAAAATTCTACACAATTTAAAAGCATCCTGTTTGAAAGAAAGGTAAATTGCCTTCATAAAACGTCAATACAAATGTTTGAACTTGTCAAATCCTAGCATCGTAGTGACAAATACTTGTCTGTGAGACGAGGGTTGGACGCTCTGTGAGCTGGCGCCGACATCGAAGCTGTTTGTACCGACGATTAGGACTACCTAGTTACTTCACACGGCTACGGAAAACAGGCGGGGCTTCAGACCGTCTGTAGCTGCCGTCACGATCATTATGACAAAGAAGGTGACGGGCAGGTATTCGAGGAAATACTTTAATAATAAAATAAAGATTTATAAAACTAAAAGACACGCCTCGTCATCAGGTGAAATGCATAGTTTGTTTAGTTAGATAAGTTTAATGAGCTTGACTCGATGGGTTTACAAATAGGCCATTTAAGGTTTCCGCCATCACTAAGGGCGCGTTCACATAGAACATCCGTTTTACAGGTCCGTTTAAACGTATAATATTGTTTAAACGTTGTTTAGCGTTTGTAGCGGATCGATTACTGGATCCGGAATACTGTATTCTGTGTGAACTCGCTCATACAACTACATGCGCTAATAACATTACGTTTAAACGGACCTGTAAAACAGACGTTCTATGTGAACGCGCCGTAAAGTACACACCAGAAGCAGAGTTGAATTCGGACATTGACTTCTAAATAATTAGGGAACTAATTTATTTGGCACAATATGTGGTATAAAAGAACATAATTATTTTGACATGAAATCTACATTATATTTGGGGTTATTAGAAACTAGGTATATATACTTTTTCGTTGCATGACAATTTGGATACGGCTTCTGGCACGTGCTTTATAGATGGTGCAGCACCGTTTGTAGGAGAGCTTGCTTCTACAAGCACAATGTTGGAAAGCACAAAATCATTTTGTAGAATCCGGGATTCATGGTAGTGTCTCGTTCAGGGTCGTGTCCCACCCGTCTCACCCGTCACCGGCTCGCCGTGACAACCCTATTGAGCTCGCCGCTACGTGACGCCACAGTGAGCCGATTTAAGGATTTAAACACTTAAAATTATTGAATAGATTAATTCATTTGCCACAGCAGGAATCGAACCCGCACCTCTCGCGTTTCAGCCCAACTCATCGTCTGTTGGGAAGTTCTTCCATAGAATGATCTTCAATACAAATAAGTATGGACATTACAAAATATTACAGAACTAGCATTTGCCCGCGGCTCCATCCGCGTCGAACTCAATTACCTACTTACATAGATCTTCTAGACTCACAAAACTTCCTCAATAAATTCAAATA
Source organism: Operophtera brumata (assembly GCA_932527175.1). Taxonomy (NCBI): domain Eukaryota; kingdom Metazoa; phylum Arthropoda; class Insecta; order Lepidoptera; family Geometridae; genus Operophtera; species Operophtera brumata. Next base: position 21,049,145 of record OW052231.1, read on the forward strand.
CACATCACTAATAAAAACTCGCAAACAGTGGTTGAGGCGGGCTAAACTCTGACAGCGATCCTTTTTGCTTTCCAATCCGTCCAGTAGAACTAGAGTTATAAGTATAGGTACATACATACATACATACATATAGACATACACTCGCATCTACCGTTCGATGTAAAAGGATGTCGGAGGTGTATAATATGCAAATGCCATGGATTCAATAGAGTTCCCAAATCAAGAATACATTATCCCTGTCCGTCCGGGCGTCCGGTTCGTCCGGCTGTCCGGGTCCGTCCGGTGGACGTGTTATCATTTTCCCGTTTCATCGCGGTTCGAATATCGTGTGGCAGCTGTTTGTACAGAAACAAGGTCGGGGAAATAAATGTGCGATAATTTTCGCAATAGGTTATTGTTTTTTCTTTATCCATTGTCATCAACAGCCCAACATTTCAGCTTATTATCCAACATGCTAAGATGTGCCGGAGCCTGACCTGATTATTGAGCATCTAGAAGTGACGGGTGGATAAGTAGACAATTTGAGAAAGTTCTGATGCTGTTTGACGGGCTGGTCCGCGCGGACAAATCAGTTTGGGAAACTAGTTTGGCGTCGGGGACACGATACACGTTCTGACTAGTTACCAATTTTGAAAGCTTACATAGAAATCTATACAAAGAAAAATAAAAATTTGGTAAAGTTTTTTTATTTTTCACTGTGACAGACCTTTGTTTGACCACGATCTCATCTGATGGTAAGTGACGATGTGGCCGAAGATGAAGCACAAAGTTCTAGAAGGCACCAATTAGATGTCTAGTTAATTTAGGAAAAACTTAACTTAGGGGGAAGGGGGACTGCATTTTATCCCGACACCCCATCGCGGGCTAATATTTTGTCTTGAATGAATGAATGCATAGTATTTGATATTAGTAAGTTGATATATCATCATCATCATCATCATCATGATGTGGCCTTCAAACGACCACTGCCAGACGAGGCCTCCCACAGAATAAAATAAGAGGACTTTTTTGAAGTGCTTGAATGACGGAACAAGCAGATGAACCACCTCCCTTAGACGCGCCTTAGGTGGCATTGCACTGCACCCGCTACCCTGAGATATAAAAATGAAAAGTCTCATGTGCCTGTAATTTGTAATTAAAACCGGAACACAGCAATGCGAGCACTACTGCTTTGCGACAGAAATAGGTATGGTGGTATCACTTCTCCGGGCGAACTCTTTTACAAAAAAGCTCTGCTACTAACTACTAACTTAGTACAATCACCACGCGTGGCAGGCGTGTTGGTTGATAAAGTAATAGTTATTGATTTATATACGTACATATTTATTAAAAGAAACAACACGTCCGAATCAAGGAACAGGATCTGTGCGGCTGCCAACAAATAAATGGCGAAGTTAGATAGCCCCCGCTTGCCCCCCACAGCCAGATATTGAATGTTAGCAACGTGGAGGGAGTGAGGGTGGAGCGTGAGTTTACTCCGGGAAAATACGATACATGATATTATACAACAGGAACAAGGAGACGAGTACCTATGAACACCATGTCTTCGGGTTGAGACAGAAATAGGTACCTACCGAAGACATGATAAATACAGTTCACAGTTTCATTGTTTTTATTTGTCAGAATGTAGGTACCTACACGGTGTACCTACATGAACAAACAAACAAGGATCCATTAACACTCTTACCATTATTATTCATGCAAATATTAGTACTCGTACCTATGTAAAGTTTTAAATAAGTAATTATTGAAAAGTTTAACGTAAATGTCCATTACCATCACCAACTAAACTATAATCTAAATATTCCTCGAGTAGTCAGTTATTAAAGTTTTTTTGTTGAGAAATATACATGCAAGCTTTTATAAAATTAGTGATCGGAACCGTATGTGCTGATCAAAATGAGAATAAACGGTGCACTTGACTCTAATAAAGCAGTACTTTAACAGATCCATGAATAAAAAAATGACTTTGACACAAAAACACCCCACAAAATGGGAAAAATATCATTAACACTTTTATGCGTAATGGAGCCCTAAAAATATTTTGACTGCATGATTTATACCCATTCCAAATTACTGCATTCTAGTACTATTCTCTGAGCTAAGCTGCGAACAGGCAGACAGATAGACAGACGGATGGATATGACGAAACTAATAGGGGTTCCTTGTCTTGTTGACTACGGAACCCTAAAAATCTTTGAGACTACATAAGTACTGTTACTTAAAGAGTCTAATAACATAAAATGCGTTTCGATTACGCTCTATAGCTCTTACATACTCCTAATATTCCCTAGTGGAGGGTAAGGGTAGGTATACACGTGGTGGTCGTGTTGATCAGTCGGACATCTTGTTAGAGTTATCTGATTGATGGCGTGCCATCTGACAGCCATTAATTAAGTTGGACAATTTGTTGGGACAAATATTTAATTATTAACTTGTTGACGGTGAAACTTCCGAGGCTGGTTGATTGGACAAGGAGCAGAGGCCCAAACACGATTAGCAACGAGTCGCTCATAAAATGCTCATATAAAGATTTCGAGTTTATTAGTCACACACCACACACCCACACACCCACACATACTTCCTCACACTTGGTTATAAGAATTAGCAAAAAAAACACTGCGCTGTCTGTCTGTTGTTTGGATCTTTGTTTTCTTCCTAAAATGTTTATTGTTTTGTTTATGTAGGTACTACTTTAAATTTCAAACGATGGATATAGAAGAGCGGTGTCCTCACACAACACAACACCTCCTAACACAAGCTTATTTTTTGCTTAAAAGGAGATTCCAAACCCTGTTAAATTGTAGACCTCAAGTTAACGATTTTTTTTTTTTTTTTTTGCCCATTAGAGAACCACCAACTTATCTATAGAATGAAATGTATGTGGATGATAGAAAAATGTAGGTAAATGCATCGACGTAAATAAAATGAATGGCCGGGCCTTAGGGAACGATAGTTTTGAAGCTTCTAAACAGACCTAGCTAGTACACTTCGCTTCAGTCAGTCTTTGTCACGGCAACGAGTGACAGCTATGCTGAAAAATACCAAAATTAGATACCTTGGTAATACAATGCCTTCCTGTGCTTTTCTACAAGTGCAAACAACACAAGAAATACAAATAAAGCTTCAGGCATCGCATTTCATTCGTAAGTAAAGGTTTTGTAATATAATTTTCATCAATTGATAAAAAACTTATAAATCGTCGTGTGGTAGGAAAACTACATAACTAACACATTTTGCGAAATCGACTTTATTGCATGGTTTTGATGGCCCATACATGTCGATGGACACGTCTTGCTCTAGAGGACGAGCGACAAGGAGGACTACGCCCCAGGACATTATCTCAATGTTCCCCACTCTGAATGAAAGTACCTGAAAGTAAATGAACAGACACAAGTTTATGCTCGTAGACAGTTTTAATTTTAGTCGACATACCTTTTTCTTTTTGATACTTAGAATTATTGTGTTCCACAAATTGATTTCATTTTGTTGATTTTATAAGCATTAGTCGTATGATAAGTTTGTTATGTCACTTACTTTGAATTTATAAGTCTGCTAAAATAATGTAGGTGTTTCAGTAGTTTTCTAATATTCAGTCTTGATAAAAAGAAATGATTATAAGTTGGTTTTATTTTAAAATGTATTTTAATATTATATAAATCTATACCCATGGATAGGATTGTCATATTCAAATAAGTAAATAATAGATCATTTCAATTATTCAAAACTTTGGCGAGGGAAAAATACATAGTCGTTTTTTTATTTTTTTCTCTTAATCAAAAGAACTATATATGTTATCATTAAATTCGAAAATAGATACAGTACCAATCTATAACATATCAAAACACGGACTGAAAAATTAGTAACGATAAAAAAGTTATTGACATTTTTGACGCAATAAAACAGTAAATCGCGTTTTTCTCGCGATGTTGGTTTTGTTGTTGTTATTACTTATTTAGTTTTCCAACTACAGCGACGAAATATTTGACAAAACTTCACGCATGACGAATGGTCCGGTACAGACTGCAAAAAAATCTGATGCCTAAGGGGTATCGTATTGATTTAGAATTGTAATTTGCATTATTTACGTCAAAACATTGCTAAGCACGTCGATTTAGGCACATAATATGTAATGGCATGTTAATTAACCTTATAGCTTTCCAAAAAAAAACTAAGGTAAACAAAAATGGATAGAAGTCATGAGACGAGCAAGAAAAAACTACTTTTGGAAGTGGAATACATTTTCCCGTATTTGCTCTGATCATTTTCTACACAATGAATTCTATACGCCAAAAAACGGTTAGTAGTAGTAGAGCTTTTTTGTGAAAGAGTTCGTCCGGGGAAGTACTACCACCATACCTGTTTCTGCCGCAACGCAGTAGTGCTCGCATTGCTGTGTTCTGGTTTGAAGGGTAAGGGTGCCGATGAAATTACGGCCACATGGGACTTTTCATCTTTATGTTTCAGGGTGGCGGGCGCAGTGGAATGCCATTTAGGGCGCGTCCTAGGTGGACGTGACCTGAGGTAATGCACTGTTCATAGGCAGAGGGTACCACTTAACATCAGGTGGGCCATCTTCTTGATCTGTCATTCCAAGTAGTATAAAAAAACTCATTGTGCAAAATTCTTAAAACTGCACTCTGCAGTTTCTTAAATACTGGAATTTTTATACATTTATGTTTCCGTACGATTTTTATGATATTTTCTTAGTTTATTGAGTGATGAAAAATATATTTTTCACAAATTGATTGAGCTGAAGACCTTAGGTGGACTTGCTTTTCTATTGATTTATATTGTCTATGTTTGAGAGCTGAAAAATAGATACGTAGTTCTACAAAAAACAGAAGGGAACCATGTATTTTTGTAAAAGTTTCATTCAATAATTGCATTTTTTTCGGCGATTTTTTGTACTATAAACCTACTGAAATAACTTTAGAAAACACGTTGCATCTGTTAAAGTATTAAGTATTAAAAAAATACAGTTTTTAAGAAGTTCAATAATTTAATTTCCCCTAGTTTATTTACAAAACCGGCAGGAGTGGTGCTATAGAGAAGAGGCCTTTACTCAGCAGTGGCTGGATAGATAGATAGATAGATAGATAGATAGATAGATAGTTTATTTGTTGACCGTTTGTATGGGTAAGGCCAGTCCATTTATTTTACTTTGGTCGAAGGGTAAATGGTTCTACAGCTAAGTTGGTGTCTCTATATTATGAATTTTGACATTTGCGATTGTCTCACTAGCAGCGTCTCAGTGACATTATTCGTGCTTTACTTACACTTGGTGGTTGAACCACCTTTTTTTAACCCCCGACGTAAAAACGAAGGGGTGTTATAAGTTTGACGTGTCTGTGTGTGTGTGTGTCTGTCTGTCCCATCGTAGCTCCCGAACGGATGAACTGATTTCGTTTTTTTTTGTTTGAATGGTGTTTTTTTCGGGAGTTTTTAAGAAAACTCAGCCATTTTCCGTTGGGGTTTTTTTAATTTTTACAAAATTAATTACTTGTTAAAAGATTTGTGTCCGTGTAATCTTGCAACTGAATTTTGAACCAGTATAGCCTCGTTCGATTAAGCTGAAATTTTTCATACCTCTCAAATTCCTGTTCAAAGGGTCCTAGCATCGCGAACTCCAGTACGGAGGCTGCAATGCTCTAAGAGCCCTAGGGACCGCGATATTTGTTTCGTTGACACTTGAGTATCCTAGAACACTCTCAGGATCAAGACAAATCACAACACGTACAACAAAACACATGACAGCACATAGCTACATAAAAACACATGACAACACATAGCTACATAAAAACACACGACAACACATAGGTACATAAAAACACATGACAACACATAGCTACATAAAAACACATGACAACACATAGCTACATAAAACCACATGACAACACATAGCTACATAAAAACACATGACAACACATAGCTACATAAAAACACATGACAACACATAGCTACATAAAAACACATGACAACACATAGCTACATAAAAACACATGACAACACATAGCTACATAAAAACACATGACAACACATAGCTACATAAAAACACATGACAACACATAGGTACATAAAACCACATGACAACACATAGCTACATAAAAACACATGACAACACATAGCTACATAAAAACACACGACAACACATAGGTACATAAAAACACATGACAACACATAGCTACATAAAAACACATGACAACACATAGCTACATAAAACCACATGACAACACATAGCTACATAAAAACACATGACAACACATAGCTACATAAAAACACATGACAACACATAGCTACATAAAAACACATGACAACACATAGGTACATAAAACCACATGACAACATATAGCTACATAAAAACACATGACAACACATAGCTACATAAAAACACATGACAACACATAGGTACATAAAACCACATGACAACACATAGCTACATAAAAACACATGACAACACATAGCTACATAAAAACACATGACAACACATAGCTACATAAAAACACATGACAACACATAGCTACATAAAAACACATGACAACACATAGGTACATAAAAACACATGACAACACATAGCTACATAAAAACACATGACTACACATAGGTACATAAAAACCCATCAAGCCGTTTGGCTCGTCATCAGCCGGTCATCGGTTGTGGAGCCATCCGTCGGTTGGTTGCCCGTTTGGTTCCTACGAGAGTTTAAGGAATAATTGATACCCACTGTCCGGGAGAACACGTAGAAGATGTTAAATGTGGTTAAATCATGTATTTTGAGGATACCACGTACCTTCACTCTGAACGAGTCTGAACTCCCGGCTCGGGACATCATTCCAAACTTGCACTGTCACAAGGTCCGCCAAGCGTGGCTTGGAACCTGCACCAACCAAATAGTAGATGTCCGTTTATTCTGAGATTTGTTGCGCTGTTCACGACACCCTTTAGTTCCAACCAGTGAGAATAGTTTCGATTCTGTGCGTGGCGGCGCCACTTGTGAGACCTCAGTGGTATCTGATTGATAGTCGGCGATTCCTTCGCTGTTTGCCCAAATTCCGTAGGCGTGTGAAGATGCCGCCAAAATACAATGAGTAAAAAGCGTAAACATCCACAAACATACCCACAAAAACTGCCACACACGATACTCCGACGCGCGACTGGATTTTACTCCAGTCCAGTTCAGTATAAGATGCGCGAATATGTAACGCAAAGGGAAAACATAACGGTCTTCACTTTTTGTTATCGCTCGTTTTTACGATATTTCTCCCCATCTGCCATCTATGTAGTTGCGTACTTACAGTGGGTCTTATATGGAATTCGATTCTTCAAAAACGTATAAACATAGATAACATAGTATAAAAAATAAATCAAAAAATAATGCTGGACAGTTCACATAACATTATCTAGCCCCAAGCTAAGCAGAGCTTGTGTTATGGGTACTAGATAACTAATATACTTAATACAATATAATACATAGATAGATATTTTTATTATACGTAGATAATACCCAGAACACCCTGAACAAATATATGCGATCGCAAAAATATTTGTTCCGAGGCGGGAATCGAACCCGCAACCTCCTGCATCGCAGGCCAACCTTCGCCCGCCTCGCTACAGAGGTCGTCGACGTATGATCATCTTTTATTAATAATATGGTATAATATAGTGCAAGCAATTTGCGTTAAAACTAATAAAATAAATCAGCACATTCGGTAAATCAGGTTTAATGAAGATGCGGTTGTTTCCGCGCGCTGAATGTTTTATTGCGCATTTAATGATAATGACATGTATTTATGACTATCTGTGGGTGAAAAATAATGCTGATCTAATTTTAATTTATATTAAACAAATTAGTTTATCATAGGACTACCTACTTTCTTAGTTACACATTATGCATATCTTAGATAATTATTCTACAAAATTGACTAGATATTTTATTCAATTACAACTAAGGGCCGATTTTTCAATTCCCAGATAAAATTATCTGTCAGATAAATGTTAGCGCTGACATTTTCTTACATATGACTTAAGAAAAAGATGGTGATATTTTTAACTGACGGATAATTTTATCTAGAGATTGAAAAATCGACCCTGAGACAATAAAACAAAATTAAAATAAAAACCTACCTATCAGATCAGCAAGCCGTCACCCGATGGCAGCGTGCCCAGAAGTAAATATAAGTAGGTAGGAATATAAATATAATGTTTTTTTTTTTTTTTTTTATACTACTTGGATGACGGATCAAGCAAGAGGCCCACCTGATGTTAAGCGGTAACCTCTGCCTATGAACAGTGCATTACCTCATAGGTCACGTGCACCTAGGACGCACCCTATGTGGCATGCACTGCGCCCGCCACCCTGAGACATAAAGATGACAAGTCTCATGTGCCTGTAATTTCACCGGCACCCTTAACCTTCAAACCGGAACACAGCAATGCGAGCACTACTGCTTTGCGGCAGAAATAGGTATGGTGGTATAATACAAATATCATAAACAATCTGCTTTGTTTATCATATAAATACAATTAAGAGCAGGTTTCCATGATAGAGAATCAACCCAAACCATCACAAAGAGTACTGTCATTAGCTAAGCGTTCTAAACTAAGTCTTAGAGGGTCAGTATAACGTGGGCTTCGTATGTATAAGAGATCGCAAACTTGCAGTGAAGTCGTGCATAGAGGAACTTCGTAGCTTACCACAAGCTCGTACACACGCTGACTTTAGAACTAATATACTGTTACATACCGAATAAATAGTATAGAAAGCATCGGTTTATAGACACCGTAGGGAATAATTAAGGCTGCACTTTACGGTACCCAGGAGCTTATATTGTTACGATAAAATAGTTAGTTCATATAATGTATAGTTCAGGATAAAATAATCTCAATGAACTCTGGTTTAACGAAAACTACACTCTTAATAAATTTACCAAAATACCAATTCAATCTTTACTATGAGTGTACTTCACTACACTTTTCACTTATTATCAGTCATTTGATTGATTCTTACTGAAAGCCAATTTACGACAGCCTGCTCTTGGAGTGAAAGCCGCTTATATACGTAAACAATAGAAACCGAGTATGTCTCACATCGGGAACTTAGAAACGATCGCTAATGTCTGTCTAATGACTCAGTACGTCCACTCGACAACGGATGGCGCCAGCATTTAGCGTCCACTCGTCAGCAGATTGGTCTATTCCCGTTGTCCACGTTTAGCATACAATTTCCTATAGCCCGACTAATCGTCAACTTAGAGATGGCACTAAGAGACTCTAAATGCATTTAAGCCAATCGGTCGGCATAACATTATTATAACAGCACAAGTAAAATTTCAAAAAGTTTATTGCCAGCCTGACGGGATATAACAGCTCACTGCACGAGCCGCGGCAAGAAACAAAGCTACATTGCCAGGGAGGCCTATTGTCTAACTTCATATGACATGGTGTTGCCAGTCAGTGCTTCTCCACATGTTATCGTCCACGTGGATTCGTGATTGTTCTCACTGAAACTGAAACTGAAACTGAACAACTGTTTGAAACTGTTCTCGGGGTTATAAAAACACGAGAAGGCGAGGTTTTGAATAGCTTCACATAAGTGAACCTAGTTATATGCAGTTTCATACACTACTCTTGCCGTTCGACAGGACAACGTCTTTCCGGTAAAAAAATTGGATAAAGTAGCCGCCATTTTGAACTTTTTTGTTGGCAGTTGTTTTCAGAATTGAAAAAGTGTGTTTGGGAAAAAATTATCACACTGAACCATTGTACACTGAACTTGTTCTATTATTATTCTGTGACTGAACTCCGGTTTAACTAATATTAAACTTTTAACTTTATCAAAACTACCAATTCACTCTTCACTACGTCTGTACTTCTGCATCTTTGTTCACTCTCAAGTCCCTTGATTGATTCGCACTGAGAGCCAATTTATAACTGCCTGTCTTCGAGCGAGCTCCGCTTATTTACCTGAGCCTCCAAGGCTTCTAGAATGTTCTACTAAAATCGGTCATATGGAAGATTCTATATAATAAATAATAAATAAATAAATAATAAATAATGCTGGACAGTTCACACAACATTATCTAGCCCCAAGCTAAGCAGAGCTTGTGTTATGGGCACTAGATAACTGATATACTTAATACAATATATTACATAGATAGATATTTTTTATTATACATAGAAAATACCCAGAACACCCTGAACAAATATCTGCGATCGCACAAATATTTGTTCCGAGGCGGGAATCGAACCCGCAACCTCCTGCGTCGCAGCCCAAGCTTCGCCCGCCGCGCCACAGAGGTCGTATATAGGCCTAAACATTACAGAAGTTTCTAGATATTTGTGGAATGTTCTGAATCACCGTAGACTATTCCAGAATTTTCTGGAGCTTTTGCGAATTTTATAGTTTCTTGCACTATTCATAGAACATTCAGGTGTATATTATGGTTCTCTATGTAACACAGAGTGCGTATACTCGACAGCAGATGGCGCTAGCAATTCTACCTTTCCTATAGCGCGTCTATTTGCCAACAGATGGCATTAAGAGGCTTTAATTTCGTTTACGCCATTCGGCCGGCGTAACAATACTTTTTAAACTTGAATTTATTTGAGCTAGAAAAAGTTTCACAGCCGTGTTCAACACGAGTTACAACAAAAGTTTTGTTAATTCACAGTACATTATTATCCCGCGGTCTTTTGTCCATACTTTAAACAGGACAACCATTGTTACCTTTCTCTACCTGCGGAACAGTTACTTTGCACTCTATCCCGTGCCAATAAGAGTTACTCGGCATGGTTATGAAAATACAATCTACATGTTAACCTCAACTAGCAGCTATGGCTTCTAAAATAAGGTTGATAGTTGAATGAGCGGGCGTTGGAAGGTAATGTTTGTCATGGGACTAGCGGGGACAAGTTTTAATTAATCCGCGCAAAGCGTAACGCTCTGCAGTGTTTGATGCCTTGGAGGCGATATGTTTTTGTTGATTGGAATCATTATTATTGTGGTTCTCCTTTTACCATAATGGTTCTTTTGGCGTTTAGACGTCTGAAATTTTGGGTTGGTAGTCAGGCCAACATCTCTGATGCAACGGATGCAAGGAAATAATGTTTAAAACGAAAAATCTACGGCTCGGACACACTGGGCTCATTTCTGTTTCCAGCGTTCCTTCTATCTCAGTTAGTATCATAACTCTCTATGATTATTGTAATATAATGAAGAAGGTAAGTGTTAAGGTAAGGAAGTAAGGAAATAGCACTTACTGCCGCGGCCTGATGGTTGAAAGTGAGAATGTGCATGTCCCACACACGTGAGTAAATCATCATCATCACTCTGTCCACTGCTGGACGAAAGCCTCCCACATACATGCTACAACGAACGGTCTTCAGCCTGTTGACTGAGGTCCATCCAACGACTTCCTGCAACGTTTAAAATGTCGTCGGCCCGTCGAGAGGGGGAGTGCTCGATAATTTTGATATTATATTGTTGTAAAAGACTCTTTTTTTTATCTTTTTTTTAATATTTATTGACCTTTGTTTGACCACGATCTCACCTGTTGATAAGTGACGATGTGGCCGAAGATGGAGCACAAAGGCCTAGAAGGTACCTAATCACTCTAGACTTGATGAGACCCAGATTATAGTTTTCAGGAAAGACAGACAACGGTAGTGTATTCCACTCCTTAGCAGTTCGCATTATAAAGGTAGAACCGAAACGTTTTGTGCGAATAGAAGGTGTACTAATGAGGAAAGGATGGTACTGAGCCGTACGCCTGCTCGTCCTATGATGAAAAGGAGATGGTGGGATCAGATCGTACAGTTTCTGGCAGCATTCCCCGAAATGTAACCTATAGAAGATCGAAAGGCATGCAACCTTACGGTGGTTCTCGAGACTCTGGATCTTAGTCTCCACCATATGTTGCTCACCTATAAGCCTGAAAGCTCTACGCTCGGTCGAGTCCAAGGCAGCAAGCTGGTATTTGGCTGAACCATCCCAAACATGGCAGCTGTACTCCATACCAGCCTGGACTTGTGCTTTATATAAACTGAGAAGCTGTCCTGGTGTGAAGTAACGTTTTACCTTATTGAGGATGCCTACATAGCTGAACGAAGCATGGCAAATTTCCAGAAACCTAAAAGGCAAGCAATACTGCTACGTTCAACAAGAACTTCCGACCAAACCCTGGTTCTGCAAATTTCGCGCTGCTAACAAAATTACCACTTCCACCATATGTCGCTTAAGACTCGGCCATGTTTGTACCCCCGTATTTCTTGGTAAACTCCGGATTAGGGATCACTCACTATGTGAGTGTGGTCTCGATGAAGGAAGTGTGGACCATATTCTGTTTAGTTGTAAAAATACCCGGCTATCTTTATATAACATCATCCCCTCTGATATCCCTCGTCCTATTTCCTCAAAATGTCTCTTCTCCCTTGTATTTACGCCTTTTGTAGTTAAACTTTGTAGATATATATATATTAACAAAATAAAATTGTAGATCTGTAATTGTTAACATTGTTAAAAATATGTGTAGTTTGTATTGTGTTGTTTCATAAGTTTTAGGTTTTCAGATTTATAAAATAAATAATGCTTAGAATGTCTCGGAGTCTTCAAATCTTTCACTGACTATCTTTTTAATCACTGATCATTCTCCATCGTTTGCAAGCCTTACTTACTACGTGACATTGGCGAACTAGTGGCAACACCACTGCATGCCATTCACGAAAAAATTGAATTGAATTACTTTGTAGTAATAAACTTATAAATCTGTGAATTTTTACAATGCTATTGCAGCTACAAAGTTTGATTGTTTTTTTGTATTGTTTTATTTTATTTTGTATAATTTGAGTTTTGTTTTTTATTTGACTTGACTAAGTGTTCCGTATGAGCCTATAGTATGAATAAATGAATTGAATTGAATTGAATTGAATGAGTGGCGGGTTTACTTGACCGCGGCAGGCTAGTAGCCGGCAGAGACATGAGTGGCGGGTTTACTTGACCGCGGCAGGCGAGTAGCCGGCAGAGACATGAGTGGCGGGTTTACTTGACCGCGGCAGGCGAGTAGCCGGCAGAGACATGAGTGGCGGGTTTACTTGACCGCGGCAGGCGAGTAGCCGGCAGAGACATGAGTGGCGGGTTTACTTGACCGCGGCAGGCGAGTAGCTGGTTGAGACATGAGTGGCGGGTTTAGGTTCTAGACCGCGCGGGTGAGTAGCCAGCTGAGGCATGAGCTGCGGGCTTTACTAGACCGCGGCAGGTGAGTAGCCGGCAGAGACATGAGTGGCGGGTTTACTTGACCGCGGCAGGCGAGTAGCCGGCAGAGACATGAGTGGCGGGTTTACTTGACCGCGGCAGGCGAGTAGCCGGCAGAGACATGAGTGGCGGGTTTACTTGACCGCGGCAGGCGAGTAGCCGGCAGAGACATGAGTGGCGGGTTTACTTGACCGCGGCAGGCGAGTAGCTGGTTGAGACATGAGTGGCGGGTTTAGGTTCTAGACCGCGCGGGTGAGTAGCCAGCTGAGGCATGAGCTGCGGGCTTTACTTGACCGCGGCAGGTGAGTAGCCGGCTGAGACACGAGTTGTGGCTTTACTTGACCGCGGCGGGCGAGTAGCCAGCTGAAACATGAGTTGCTGGTTTGTCGGGGCAAATGTTGGTATGATCTGAAAATATTTGGTCCGGGTCTGGGCGTAGTGGTACCATACTCATAGTTTCCGTATACCCGGCATACCATGAAATCCTAATGAGGACTAAGGATTATTTTTCTGGCGTGTGTTTTCGTTAAGGATCATTTTGTGGTCCACCTGTCCGTCCAGACCCTTGTTCTCAGGAATGGCTGTTTTCATGTTGAAATGAAAACCAAATAGGTACTAACTGTCCACATTATAGCTTTGTAAGAAAACCAAGTATCATTGTACACAATAGGTAAAATATAAGTAAATAAATATAGTAAATATATTTTAGTTGATGAACAACATGGCTTTAGGAAGGGAAGGTCCACGAGTTTAGCTACGTTTAAACTCGTAAAAATAGTTTCAGAAAGTTTAAACAAAAGAATAACGACATCAGCCTTATTCTTGGACCTCAGCAAAGCGTTTGATTTCGTAGATCATCGGATTCTTCTTGCTAAACTGCATAAATATGGAATAAGAGGTCCTGCAGAAAATTGGTTTGAATCTTATTTGAGTAACAGGAAACAGTTTACTCGAGTGACGAAGCTTAATGATAGAACTTTAATGAATTTTGATTCTGATGTAAGGGTCAACCCTAGGGGCGTGCCACAAGGAAGTATATTGGGGCCACTTTTGTTCCTAATTTACATAAATGATCTCCCACAAGCCGTTAACCATGAATGCGTTTTATTTGCTGATGACACCACAGTCATAATAAAATGTGATGATGTGAATAGTTATGAAGTTAAGATAAATGAAGCGTTAAGTGATATTGTCGGTTGGCTGGATATAAACAATCTTAAAATAAACGTTAGTAAAACAAAGATACTAAATTTTAAAACGTTTAACAGGAAACATTTTTCTTTAAATGTTTCAACTAACAATGAAGTTGTGGAACAGGTCATGAATACAACATTTTTAGGAATTATTATTGATGAGCATCTCACATGGAAGTTTCATATTGATTATATTTGTGCTAAACTTGACAGATTTGTGTTTGCACTGAGAAAACTAAAAAATTGTTCGTCAAGGCAAACAGCCTTGCTTGTTTATCATGCCTATGTGTGTTCAATAATTCGTTACGGCATCGTTGTTTGGGGTAATTCTTCAGAAATAGCAAGAGTCTTCGTGGCTCAAAAAAAGTGTATTCGTGCTGTATTTGGCATGAAATGGACTGACTCTTGTAAACCTATATTTAAGGAACAAAAAATCTTGACAGTCCCGTGCCTTTATATTTATGAGGTTGCTAAATTTATAAAAAATAATGACTCGACCTTTGAAAAACACTGTAATTTAAATAGAAGGCTAGTAACTAACATAAATCTTAAAATGCCAGTGCCTAAGCTTGAAACCTTTAGGAAAAATTGCGTATATATGGCACCTCTTATTTTCAACTCCCTTCCAAAACCGATTGTCGATCTACCGTACAAAAATTTTTGTGTGGAGTTGGAAAAGTGGCTGTTCACGGAAAGCTTTTACTTAATATCCGACTTTCTGAAAAAGGGTTCGTGTCGTTTTTACAATTATAAAACATGAATGTGACATAAATGTAATAAATAATTGATTAATTTGATAGTACCTATTGACATAATTATATTGTTTTCATTTTTAAATTTGTATACCTATTAAATATTTGCACGCTAGCAGTAACTAGTAAAAATATGTGAAACTAAATATCTATTAAGAACATTGTAATTACCATATTTTTAAGCGAATAAATGAATAACTAACTAACTAACTAAGTGCAATAAAAAAATACCGGAAAAACTGGCCAAGTGCGAGTCGAACATGCGCACGAAGGGTTCCGTACCATTATCTATAAAAAAGACAAGAAATATAAGTTTTTTCTATGGGAGCCCCCTTAAATATTTATTTTATTATATTTTTTTGTATTTGTTGTTATAGCGGCAAAAGAATACATCATCTGTGAAAATTTCAACTGTCTAACTATAACGGTTCATGAGATTACAGCCTGGTCCCAGACAGACGGATAGCGGAGCCTTAGTAATAGGGTCCCGTTTTACCCTTTGGGTACGTAACCCTAAAAACTATTGACAGATAATGATAAGATAATAAAAAAGACATTCTAAGTTCTGCAAAATATCGAAGTGGACCTAACACAAAAATTTAAAGTAAAACATTTTCATTTAAATCTGTTGAGCCGTTTCGGAGACGATTACTTTAAGACAGACTGACAAAAAAATTAAAAACAATAATTTATGATTTTGGATCGTATAAATACCAGTTTTAGCTTAAATTTTTCCATTTATTTTGAAATCACATAATAATATAATAAAATTTAAGTGTTTGCCACTTAAATTTTATTATATTGTGGGTTTTATTTAATTAGATCGAGTGGAAAGTAAAGCGCAAGTATGCAGCGATCAAACGCTTAGCTTCCAAGCTACTGTAATCGTTATACGAGTAGCTACAAGAAAACATTCATCCCAACCCAGGTGATTAAAATAATTAAAATATATTTGTATGTTTTTTATCTTTTAAAAAAAAACGTGTGTACGTGTAGGTATGTTATGAAAATTCTCCAAAAGTTAGGGTAAGTCCATAACGTTTTCTAAAAGGTTTTCGGTGGCTGCATTGCTTGCCTCGCCCTGTGTAGTTATCGGAATTTGTAGTAGTTATCTGTAATGATACCTTCCTCAGTTTAGAAAAGCTGAAACATTTTTAATAATTAATAAAAAACTGAATAGAAAGAATAGATTATGGTTACGCATCAGCAAGAAAAAAAAACAACAAATAAAACAAAATAAAATAGTCAAGCAAACCTAAATTGTATTATTAAGTTAATATTTTTTTAAGGAGGACGCTGCCATCTCCATTGCATCGATCGGAGCGTGGCAGACGATCCGTGGTGAGGCGGATGTTAACTAGACAATTATCTAAGCACACACAGCTCCCCACCCACCCCTCTCGGAGCTCGCTTCGCTAATTTATAATTCAATCCCCCCTAGATTTGTTTCCGTCTGTTTGCGAGTAAACTGTCGAACTAAGAGTATGTCCAATGGTTCTGATGAACTATTTGGTGCTTGCTCGGTCGCCTGTACCGAGTGAGATCGATGCGGCGCGCGCAGACATTTACAAATAAGCTTTTTATCCAGCCCAATACAAAAATATGAACACGGGAATGATGTTAGTATCATCCTCATAAATCTACATTAAGTATACGGTAGAGGGCGAAAAGTCAAATCTTTATTGTTAAATATTTTTCCAAAAACACGTCAGGGTAACTCAAACAATGAAAAAAAATTAGAATCGACCATTTCCTGTATTCATAATTGTCTGTCTGTCTGTTCTCACGTCACGCAAAAACTACAGAACCGAGGGACCACAAGTATTATTTATTTACGAAGTAATTTAGTTAATAGTAGAAGTAGTTTAGTAATGTAGTAATTTGGATAGTTTTTGTCACGCAGGAACCCTTCAGATGGGTGAAAGGTGTATGTTTAATTGATGCACAAAGCAAAATTATAAAACATAAATTTTACCAATTTACAAAAATCA